>OV884003.1:95273781-96577948 GCA_930367185.1 Myathropa florea
AGTGCGGTTATGCGGCTGCCTCAAACCAAGCAAATATACATGCGTCGATGTGCACATTACCCACGGAACTGGCCGAATAGACACTAATTAACCAGAAGGCATGTTTCATGATATGATATCTGATTATCCCGGTACAAAGGCTTAAGCTAATTAAAATCTACCCTAACCAACACCAGCGGTGGTGGATGTCATAAGGTGCCCACCACCACCACCCTTCGTGAAGTGTCGATCTCTTTTACATAGTGGAGGTGATGCTGTCTCTTAAAAATTTAAAAGGAAACCTAATACATTAAGGACTTAAGCGAAAACGTGACAAGGGCCAAGAGGAACATTTGAGAACAGTGTGGTCACTCGGAGGTATAACTGTTAGGTGATGAGACACAAAGGACCTGCCCGATGTACTGATAGAATTCATTTGAGGTGAAGTTATCGGGGGAATTCGATCTCAATCGGACACAATGCACGAATGAAAATGGATTCCATTTGTTCAGTTTTCAAAATCAGATAAACAGTGGTGGACAAAAGTTTTCATACTGGGTTTTCATACAAAAAAAAAAAAAACAAAAAAAAATCCTTTTAACTTAAGTTATCTTTAAACGCTTCGTTTTCTTTGAAAATGTATTTGTGTGAAAATTTTGTCCACCACTGTAGGATAGGGAGATACAAGATACTGACGTATCTGATGAGAAAATAGAATTTATATAAATTAATGAATTTCCTTCATCTGAGGGTAGGTAAAATGAAGGTGCAAGTATTTCCAGTAGGGCGTCGTGGCGTAGTGGGTAGGTGCGTCAACTCCTACGCTCGAGGTCTAAGGTTCGAATCTCGAAAGCACGTAACATTTTTTCACGGCTCCACCTCTTTCGAGTCACTAAAAATTTGCAACAATTAATAGCCGATGGGAGCTTAGCCGATTGACTGTTAAGGATATTAATTTACAAGTTTGTCGTTGAGAAACACTTTGTCATGCAGGCTCAATGCACTAGAATGGAATACACCACAAGGCAATGTGGTAAGGTAATACGCTCAAAGAGAATGGAGATGTACAGGAGAGAGAGGACTGTTCGTCAGGTAGGGAGTAGTAAGGATCGAAGGAGCTATTGATCTTAAAAAGTGACCGACGAAGATTGATGTAAATGTAGACAGTCTAAGGGCTGGTGCATCGTAATTAGAACCACTAATCAAAGATGGTCCGAAGGCATTACCTGCCTTATAACAAAGCAAATCTGAATTGCTAACTTAATTCTAGACGTTCATACCGTTTTATCAGAACGAACAGGTAAACATTCAGAACCAAAATCATTGTCATTACGGGTCGATGTGGTATTGGCACACACGCCACAAGATTGGGACTCCCACATAATGAGTTTTGAAGAAGCGGGAGAAATAAGGAAGTGGAGGAACACACGTCTACATGTAACTTAACCTAAAAACTGCTGCATTCGATTTTGTTTTCTTTAACTATGTGCAGTCCGTGGTGGATCTGAGACTTAATCAACTCTTTTCAGCTAGCACAAACTTTCGCTAGCTGTATCCAATTACGCACACTACTAGTGTTCGCAACTTTAAATGTGGACGTCCTCTGTTGCGTCGTCCCGTAAGGTCAGAGTCGAAGATTCTCTGGCCCGGAGCTAAATTGACCATGCGCTCATGGCCAACTACTACCTACCTTAAGATTTGGGTCCGTAGAGGACTGGTCAGATTCATGTCGTTGTGGGACGAAAGATCGCAAGCAGTACTTTTCCTTCGAAACGACCAAGGACTCCTTCATCTGTTTTAGACTGCGCGGTAGACAAAGACTGGGTGCAAGATCTTGCATAGCCAGAACTTGGTCTTTCGAAAAATGTCGTTACCTATGATAGGCCTCTTGACCTCAAAAAAACATCGATTGGCAAGATGTTTTCTTTGGTCTCCATAATGATGTTGTTAAGAATAGCTGCCTGACCTATTTACTGCTCCCTGCGGGTTATCGTAGTCGTCGTCGTTCTCTGATCTTCATTTTGTACATTAACGATGTTTGCTGGCGAACTTTCTGTTTGCGCCGCTGATATGAAACTTTTTAAGCATATTTCATCTCCAGAATGCTCTTGCCTACTTCAATCTGATTTGAACAACTTTTCAATCTTGTTTGAAAAACTCTCCATGAACTCAGTGTCAATAAATGGCAAGTAATGCTACTCCCGTAAACGTTTCCCATCAGTCTCCAGAACCTACACCATCTGCGAAGAGCTCGTTCCTTATGTCTGGTTGTAGTCTGTGACAAAGAATTAAAATTCCACTGTCATATAAGTGAGATGATCAGCAGAGCCGATAGTGCTTTTTGGTCCTTTAAGCGCTGATCAAGGAATCCTCTGACCCCCGTGTCAATAAATCTAATTTTTTTGACTTTTATTCGATCAGTCCATACGCAATGCAAGTATGGTTGTCCCTTCATGACATCCATTCACTTCGAATTTACAATATTCAAAAACAGATTTATTCGTTTTGGCCTACGTGGGTAATTTTCTTGATATTCTTAACACGAAACCAAAGAAACCGGATGTACTTCGAAATGTGCGCAAGATTAATTAAGAATCTCAATAGATTTAGTCTAATTCTCTCAAAACGATCATAATTATCATTAAATCACAATTTTTAAAACCAAATAAGCTTCGCAAAGGAAACAAAAAACAAACGAAAACATTCATCCCTCCGCCAACTGAAGGGACAAAACGGTTATTCTCAATCAGGGAAAAAATAAATCACTCAAAGCAATGTAATCGATTAGTGGAAGATTAAATTCGTTAACTTTTTGGGATTAAATTTGCAGAAAACAAATTTAATTACTCCCACAAAACCGCCTTGCCAAGGGCACACAACGCAGAGAGATTTAAATTGCAGTCTTCCTCCTGAAAGGACATCAGATAAAGCAGCAAAACGAACCAAAGAACACACAGAAAGAGCTAAAACAGATGAAATTAATTTGAAACAACTCAAGCGAACCGAAAAAATGCGGACTGTATACCAAGTATTCAGCATTGACCCACAAGGGGTGACTGTTGATGATCTAAAGCCTCCTCTCCACCCCATACAGCTCGAGAAGAAACCAAAAAGGAAGAGAGCCCACCCGCAGGACACCCTTTTCTGTCCGGCATTTTAATCCGCATTATTGTCATTATCATCGCTGGCGAGTTCCTGGGCTTCCTTTCTGTGTTTGGTATCCCTTTTTTGTTGCCTCTCTCTCCTCCCTAAGCTATGAGCTATGACCGAGATAGCATCTCGAAGTGAGTTCGTGGTGTCATTCCAGATTACGTCGCAAATCCATGTAGACGGTTGGCGGGAAAAGAGGGGCATGTACCGCCTACGATTCTCGAAAATCCTTTTGATTGCGGTAATTTCATTACTTCAAGGATTGAAAGAAAATTTTATGAAGTGCCCTTCTCTAGCGATACTACTACTAAAAAAGAAAAGGAACAAAACCAAACACTGATAGGCCCACAGGGACAAGGGCAAAATGCGGCAGAATCTAGGGAAAAAAACAATGAAACCTTTTAGGATAATTACCTGCTGACATGAGAGCTTACAGTTAAATTAAAAAATCATCACGAACACGACGGGAAGGACTCGGAAGGACTCGGAAAAAAGCAGAAAAAACTAGAATTTTATTAGGTTTATCAAATAATAAACAACAGGCTGACGGACTAACGGATGACGAGAAGATTTGCGCTTCGGAACTGCCCCGAGAGGTGGTAATCATCAATTAAGTCGATGGAGGGGCACATATCCTGCTTATTCTCATTTTTCAGCCCACGCTCTGCTGGGGCATTGCAACACGGTAAGTAATCCTCTGGTGAAATGGTGAATTAATTGACCATCTTCCGAAGGGTGTCATAAATAAATGAATTTAATGATATCTATCTCCACCCCTTTGTGGTGGAAATTAGGGGCAGGTCAAGTAACCTCACATAAAGTTAATGATTCAATGGACGGGTTGAGTAATGAATGTATTTTACAACTACACATTATGGCCAGTGCGAGTCATGAAAGATTTGAGTGTTTGTACTTTCAAAAGAGATACTGAAGTTGTTTGTAGGTTTATGTAGGTCCTGGCAAGGTCAGTGTTGGCAGATCTGCCATCATTTGCTACTCAATTGTGGGCATATTAGTAAATCCATTCCGGTTGCTTAATAGTGAACGATGTGTGGTTTTAGAATTGTTGGCTTTTGACAGTGGTCGTTATTCACGCCATCTTTTTCCAAGCAGCCCTTTGATGAGGTGTTGTCTTGAATTTTTTGAGTCGTAGGACTGATCCCTCTACACACACGAAGTGCCTCGATATCGATTCAATTAAGTAAAAATAAAACTAACAAATGTTGTCCCAAAATCCACGCAGGATTCTTATTCTACGCGATTTTTGAGCTAAAGTGTATCCAACAGAAAACAAAAAGAGTGACGGTTTTTGACGTTTTTGAAAATTTTTGACACTTTTTGACACTAAAAAACATTAAAAATTAAGCGCTGTACAAAATTATTAAATGTATTGGAAATTTGTCAGCTAAACTGCAAGAAAAATCATTCTAATCGATTTTGGGCTATTTTTATGTTGATGGCGTAGTTAATCGTCAAAATTGTTGGATTTTGAGTTCAAAAAATATCCTAGAATGGAAGGAAATCCATTCACAGCTTGTGACAGTTTGGTGCGGGCTTTAGGCTGAAGGCATCATCGGATCATTCTTCTTTGAAAAAAAGATTGGTATGGTAACAATAGTGCTCGCTATCACTGGTTGATAAATCCAGTTTTGCGTGCCTAATTTGCATTGTACGGATGTGTACGATATGTAGTTTCTACAAAATGGCGTCTCATGCCTTATAACTCAAGAAATAATTATTGAATGATTAATTTCCTGGTGTTTTTTTATTCCTCTCTTGATGATCAGAATTCGACCAGAAGGGATGCCTCTTTGAATGCGGCAATAATTAAGCGATCAGTCTCCCTAACATCGAACGCAAGATCTCCTTTGCTCTTTTGTGTGAATGACTGAAAAAGTTTGCTCATATTACATTCCAGAAGAGACTTAAGAAATGCAGATGTGAGTGTCGACTCACCACCTATTCGTCGATTACAAGGTAGCATATGGCAGCGAGCATATAGACGAGCTATACAGAGCCTCTTTCGAGTCACTGACAATGCTCAAAGAGTATAACTGTCTAGGAAAAGTTTCTCAATCTCGCCGTTCGGAGTCGGCATTGAACTGTAGGTCCCCTCCACTCGTGAGAGAACAATAGCACGCACAACACGAGTGGTTACTGAGAAGCTAGGCCCAGGTCCACCTCAGACTGTAGCGTCGCATTTATTATTATTGTTATACAGTGCTATGTCTAGTTTTAACATTCCTGCCAAAGTCGTAAGCTCGTGCAAGATGAAGGTGGAGAACTATCGCTGCTCGCTGCAAGGCCGGTAACGAACTAGCTCAATATCGAAAACAGCAAGATTACATGCGTCGCGCTGTCATGTGACTTTCTTAACATTATTTTTAAGTAAATCGTGCTAGAGTCGCTGACGTATTGGGCAAAAGTCCGTATAACTGTTGGCACATGCGGTTGACTTTGACGTGATGGGTAGAACACAACGAGCCATGAATGAGGTGCTTGCATTCCATTAAAACAGGAGGGGCTAAATAGAAAGGAAGCACAACATCGACGACTTTGTCAGAATGTCACTATAGGTAGTAATAACTTCGAGCTAGTCTAGGATTTCGTCTAATTCGGCTCCGCGGTAAACAGTACGAGTAACATCTGCACCGAGATCAAACGCAGAATAACTCTTACCAACCGGTATTTTTTTGGGCTCAAGAGACAACTGAGGAGTAGGACCCTTCTTGGAAAGACTTTGGGTCTATAAAAGCTTTGATCATCCCACCTTTTTTCTATGCCGCAGAGATACGGACAATATCCAAAGCGTATGCAGAAGCTCTTGGTTTTTTCGGGAGGAAAGTTTTGTGTGCGAACTTTGGTCCTGTTTGCGTTTATGGTGGATGGAGAACGAACTACACGGGGTGTATAGTGTTATTAGTCTAAACTGGTTCAACGGACCTAACGCCTAAGATTGTTAGGCCACGTAACCCGTATGGACCACTTAGCTCAGACCGAAAGAATATTCTACTACAAATCTGTGGAACAACGCAACAGTTGTTGTAAAGTGGAGAAGACCTCTACCAATATGATGTGCGCATTTGAAGACAACTGGTAAAATATTGTGCTAGCTGAAGACGCCAAAGTTAACCCGCCACAAAAGAAGAAAGTGATCAAAATTTGGAGTCGAGATCATGCGAATTAAAGCAGTTGGATTATTTTCCTCGTGTTGCCTTTAGATATTAAATATAATGCTTATGCCAAGAAGCCCACCTCCACTCAGGCCTTGACAGAACAAATTGAGTGATGACTCAAGAAAAAGCTTAGACAAGTTTATGCAAAACGGTAGTGGAAAATTTCGAAAAAAAATCCCATGTCCTGGAAACTATTCAGCCGATACGCGGCTTTGCAGTCCGAGGTGGACTTCGGCCTAGCTTCTAAAGCAACCATTTGTGTTGATTGATTGACGGGGACCAAAGTTTTATGCCGACACCGAACAGCGAAATTAAGATCTTTCTTGACATTGATAGTCTTTAAGCATTTTTAGTGACTCGAAAGAAGTAAAGCCGTGATCAATTTTTTTCTTCAGATTTTGTGTGTGCTGGGAATTGAACCCATCACGTCACGGCGGCCATCACGTAACCCAAAACGCTGTACACTTAATGATTTAACAAAAAAAATATAATGTTTACTTGAAAACCTGGGTTTCCCTTCAAAATAACTTCTTGTGTGAATTTTGGAACACCCTATATTCGGAGTCCGTCAAGGTATGTGTGGAAAGGCAAACCTATACCCTATACCATGCTCCGTTATGGTCAGGCCATAGCCATGTTGGTTTGGCAAAAGCACCTTGGTTTCGGTCTTGAGGGCGCTGCTCCAACACATGGTAATTACCCGTAAAGCCGGTTCTTGATAAATTACCAATCTTACATGACACTTGCAGCTTGCAATTTAACTCACACTCCTCCCCATCCACTGCCATCATTGAGCCCTACGGGGGACTTTGTATTTTTTGCTTAACTTTCAAAGCTCCGCTGATTTATGACGGCAACGGTTATAAATTTCCACACCTAATCTCCATGTGGAAACTTCCAACTTTCAAAAAGTAATTTCTTTCTCAATTAACCGAATAGAGATGGCGGGCGATATGAAAATGCAACACAAAGCTATGTCACGCATACAACACATCATTAAGGGCTTTCCTTGAGCCCACTGAATGCAAAAAAAGTAAAAAAAAAATGTAACCAAAGTCAATGGTTGTGAGGACATCTGGCATGGGAAGACCCACCAAGAGAACAGAACAGAAGAACATTTCAAGTCTTATTTGATTTATCAACAAGCTTTCTTCCCTTTCTCTTTGGCCCACTCATTCGTTTTAACCCCACCCCCTCCCTCCCCGGCACTGGGACTCAGAAAACTTTGAAACTGTTTGCGTGCGTGAGTGTGCGAGTGTTTGTGCGGAAATTTATTTAAATTTACCCGTCCACACCCTGAAGCTCAAGGGTGGATGAAACAACTGGCAACAGGCGAAACAAGGATACACCACTACATCACATGGACCTAGACCGGATTTATGGTGGTTGTACCCGTCAGCAGAGAGCGTACATACATTAGGTATAAGGACGCTGTAAGGAACAATGGCGTTTGTTTTTACATTTTAACTTGTTACGCGGTAAACAAATCCTTCACGCACCAAACAGGACCAAATAAGTGAATAAAACAAGAAAACCCTGAGAGGAAACGCAACTAATAGGACAAAGAGGCAGAAAAGTTGCGGCTGCTTGCGGCTAAATATCAGGACTTGCAATGGCCAACATGAAATTCAGCTGCATCCTTCCAGAAACCCGCATCCATGCATGTGTCAGGGTGAAGTGTTCTCGCAATCCTTTACAGTTATTTAAAAATTTGATATATAGCCGAATGGGAATGTGTGTAGATGCTGCATAGTGCATAGCAGCATAATCAGAGCTCGGCTCAAGCAATGGGAATACACACTCGAAAAGGAAATGCATGCATGCTGGTTAGCTGACTGGCTGGCTGGTTGGCTGGCTGGCGGGCAGGGAAGCAGTCAGGATGTGTTTGTTAGTTTGCCTTGCCGGGACGACGTTGCAACGGCAGCGGCAACAAATTCGCTGTCATAGTCCTGAAAATAAGCGAAATAAATAAAAGTCCCACTCAGCAGATGTGTTTTCAAAGAATTCCCATCGCCCTGGGATTCAGCTCGAAAAGTTTTCCCCTTCCCCTCTACCGCTGGTTGGGGATCGTGTACATGTAGCTGTTGAGGAGTATTCATTCTGTGTCGTTATTGTATTTGTTCGCATTCGCGTTGGTTACGTTCGTTCTTCAAGTAGAAGCACTCCTTCTGAGCATTACTTTCTTTCCAGAGGGTTACTGCCTCTTCTAAAGGAGCTTGCTATGATGGGAAATTTCTCTCATTTTCCTTTCATGATGAAGCGAAATTTTTCGCAGCGAAAATAGTTCGCCGAAGTATTTCCTTTGTACTGAAGTGATTTGTGTCGGCATTTGGAACGGAAGTGTCTTTGCGTGGGCGGGAGGAGGTACATGTGTTTATGTGTGTGTTTGGGTGTTTTGGGCACATTCATGTTTGGTGCATTAGCTATTTAAGATGAAAACTTTGCTGCACAACGAGCCGCAAATGTTTTGGGGGTTGTTCCTTTTGGTTTATTTTTCTTTTCTTTTCTTTTCTGTTCGACTCCGTACTTCTAATTTTCTTTTCAACTTGTTTGTGTCCATGCTGAGATTCGGGAGTGTTTTTTTTATGGTACATTGGGTATGTCCTCCAGACTGTGTCACAGACACAGTCTATTATAAGCAGTGACTTCGGCAAGCTTCTGTTGTTGCGATCGGAATGCTATCGGGGTTGGGGGTTAAGCGCGTGTCAATGGTTTCGTCTTTGGATGGCTGCAAGCAATTCTGATAAGTCGCATTTTTGTGTCGGAGGAATGTTGGTTATACTTTGCAAAGGAGGACTGGGGAGGAATAACTTGGATCTGATTCCTTGGGTACTAAGTGATAAGTATTTTGAGGGAAACTTGTGGTAGTAACTCCTACCAGTTTCTCTACTCTCGGTGGTAGATAGCACAGGACAGTTTGCCTTAGAGATACATTTCTGAAGTTGCTGTGCCTCAGGTGGTTGTTGTTTAAAGTTCAGGTACGTTCGGAATGTGTTCTTGTCTAGAGTTTGGAAGGAATATTTCACTTTATTCTTCTGTATACTGCGTTGAAATGTCTGTATCTTCACAGATATGGCAGAGACAAAGGAGGTAAGGGCAACCATTCGGGACAAACAGTATTGCCTCTGTCAGAATCCTCTTCTGTAGGTCAAATTAAGTCAAAAGTTTCTACGCTATTTTAGCACTGTCGAAGATCAATCATTTGTCACAGACTCTATTTTTATTACAAGGTCCTAAGTGTGGCCCTGCGTACACGTGTAAACTATAAAATACTTAAGTCAAGCAGATCGATAATGAGCACAGAAACTTCTGCAATTGATGGAGAATTACAACCAGGAACCTGTTTACTCCCCTCTCAGACGAATATCGCAGAATCTTGAAAGGATCACCAAAATTCTTTAACGAAGTACAAAAAGAAAAGGGTAACACGATTCATTAAGATTTGAGTTTGCATTTGGATAATTTATAAATTAGTACGTATAAGAGGAATCAAACCCACGTAAAGGGTGCTGATTAGGTCCCGGGTCGATTTTGTTTGGCTGCCATTTTGGTCGGGATGATGTTGTTGTCAGTTGGCATTTGACAGTCGTTGTCAATAATAAGAACACCACACCCTCGTAACTTTATGATGCTTCATTTGGGCCAGCAGCATCAGTGGGCGGATAATGGTGTAAAAGACCTTAACGCGAGGTAGTCATCATCACGTTATTGTGTCCAACATAATCCTCCCCAAATGAATGTTTATATTTAAATTGTATAGGGTGACTAGATACCAACAATAGGAAAAGAAATTTAAATAAAACAACAATGGTGTGAGATAAAATTGTTCCGGGCTTTATTTTGGAGTGGCACTCATCTCATTATGTATGGAATATCACATTATTCAAATGGCTCCCTTGGCATTTGGCTGGCAGTTCTTCAAGCGGTCGGTCCAATTTTTGATGATTTGGTCCAACATGGCGGCGTTATTCCAGTGTCTCGAGTCCAAAGTCTTGAAAGTGAAAGTGACGTAATGTGAGAGGAAATAATCGAACGGTGTCAAGTCGCATCATCGCGGCTGCCAATTGACTAACCCTCGCCATGAGATGACGCAGTTACCAAATTTTTCCGTCACAACTTCGAGCGTTGTACGGCATTTAACGCCTTCTTGTTGGAACCACAGCTCGGATATATCGATGTTGTTGAGCTCTGCACACAGAAAGTTGGCTAACATCGCTCTATACCTGATACCATTGACGATAACGGTGTCTCTTTATGGATCTTTATGGATACAGATTCTTGGTCGCACACGTGGATTGTATTCGCTCCATTAGCGGAAATTTTGCTTGTTGACATAGCCGCGGAGCCAAAAATGGGCCATGTCCGAGAAGATGGTTTTTTGATCTAAATCCAGATCTCCGGTCAACATTTCCAGCTCCTAATTAACTATCTCACGAGGTTATCTATGGTTGACCGGCTTCAAGTCTTCCAGCAAAATCTGGTTCAGATATAGACCCAAATCCAACCGCAAAATAAGCCAGGTTGAATCTCTGTCCAATTCAGATATTCGGCGCCGAATCGTCATTTCTGGGTCTTCTTTGATACAGGCCCCTGCAGCTCGGCTATGTTTTCTCTTTGCCCACCAATCTCTGACTGGTTGGTGGCTTAAGGACCAAAATAATGTACTCACGCTCAAACTTTTCCACGGTGGAACGAATTTCCTCCACACTGAAGCCGTGATGAAGACCGACGTCGTCGACGAAATTTACTTTGCATATTTACAACTGAACCGGAATTTCAATAATATTTTTTGACGTTTTGCGGATTAACGAAATTCCTACTGCCCCTATCTACTATCTAGCGAAACCACAGCTAAGTGAACGGGCTTGGAATAATTAGCGGGGAAAGAAGACCCTGTTGAGCTTGACTCGATAGTTTTGCGCATGATCGGCAAGAGCGTGATTAAATGACAGAACTTACTGAATTTTTTGACAGCTGAGGGCCATTGTTCGCTTTGACAACTGCTGAAATACGACAATTTGGAAAACTGTCACTGCTATCTGGTCAACCTTTAGATAATGCAAATAATATTAACTGAATATCTTTTGAAATTCAAAACTCTGGATGCTGCAGATTTGACTTGATGCCGGTCAAGATGTTTAATTTTCATTTTCAGTTTAAAACCAAGTTTGAGGCTTAAGATGAAACCAATCAAAGCCCCTACTGCTTTTCACTGAATTTAAAGCCAACACTTTACAGAATTTAAGGACTGAAGCTCATAAAAACGATTACTAAAGCAACGGAAGATTTTTTATTGAACCTTCTAGCATTCAAAGAAAATACCACCAATGATTACGTGTTTATTCGGTTGATTTCACGTTCATAGGGCAGTGATATGCCAAAAACCAACGTCAAAGCAAATGCATTTTAGATGACGTTCAATGGCTCCTCTGCTCTCGATGAACTAACTTTGATCACTTAATCTTTTTTTTTACATATTATAGCCAAGCATGCGCCCTTATCGAACTCAATTAGCAGGGGACTTCAAGCAAATAGCAAATTCTACCTACCAGAAGACTGACCAACGGATACCACACTCACATAGTGATAGACGACAGGGATAGAGAAGGAGACATCCCACAAGGGATTAAATAATTTCCTTCACTTAACCCCTTTTGACCAAAAATCCATTATTCATCGAAACTCTAATCGCTTCATCCAAACGCACATCACAAAAAGATCCCAAATCCAACCCTAGATGAAGGGCACTCACCACAATAACATGCTTCGTGCCTCGAATTCTCCCTTATGCATCGCATCACCCCAAAATACATTCCTTCCAGTTGGACATTCTTCAAATCAAACTTCGGTAACGAAAACTTTTCCGCTCACAATTCATTAATCTTGCCAAAGTGTACTGTGCTTGGAATTGTGCTTTCTTCCACAAACTCTTTGGCCGGCTGCTGGCATTAGCATTTGTAGTTTATCCCCACACAGCACTCCTTGGCCCTTCTCCCAGAGAAGGTTGTGGTGTGTTGGCAGCGGCACTGCAGGACCAGCAGCATGGCTGCCCAACAAAGTCCTGACGTAGTTTTAAGTGATTTAAGTTTGCAAAGCAATTATAATAATCCTAAATATTATTACGTCACTTGGCCATTATTATTAGTTCGTCCTTTCACACTTGGCAAATGCAAGATACGGGATGAATATTCGGCCTCAACTATGTACACCATCTGTGTAGGAAGGGGTGAGTGTATGGATTACGGAATGGATCGGGAGTTTATTCTTGGATTACAGGCTTCATTTTATGACAGCAATTCGAAGATAATTCATAAAAGCAGCTTCTCTTTGGATCTCTGGTGTGGTTTGGAGTCTAAAGAACCCACCGAGAGTCCAGGGATGACTAGGGATCCTTTTTTCGACCATTGGGAATGAAAGATTTGTGGACGAGTAGGTGCAAACACGAAAGGCGCTTTCTTATACAGGTCGCTTCAGGTATTGGGTTACCCTGATGACAGAGAGAGATGTCGCGCGTTAAAGCGGGCCTTAGTAGAAGCATTCACGGCGACTGAGAACAGGCGAAACAAGATAGTCTTAGGGTATATGAGGAGAAGCAAAAATGTATGCTGCCGAATAAAAATCGATTCGTCGAACATAATTTAGGACAAGAGGTAATCGACAGTTACAATTTTGAGGTAGTTAAGGAGCTTATCTACCTCGTGACAAAGGTGAACTCTACAAACGACTTGTGGAGGTAGAGATCAGATGCAGAATCGCCCGCAACCAACCGCTGCTACTTCAGTTTGTCCCAACAGCTTGGGTCAAAACTCCTGACTCGAAGGACCAAAATCATACATGGAGCCTTAAAAAGAAAAATTGTACGTCGGATATTTGGTCCGGTCTGCTAGGAGGGCACTCAACTGCGAACTTATGACTTATGCAGAACTTCTACTAGCTCGGCTTTGCATTTTAAGGCATGAACGAGATCAGAGCAACAATCACTCCTGCTTGGGACGCCTCTTGGGCGCAAGAAATAAAAACCAGTTCTTCCCAGCACAAACTGTTGACAACTTTATCATCTTAGTCATGCCTGACAGTGCAGAGATAGAGACAAAAACGCTCTAGATCGCTTAGAGAAAAATAGTTGCTCACGCGATATTTTGCTCCTCCTGGGTTGATGGCGAATGAGTGCCAACCAACCAGGGAGCCCCTGAGACCCAGAGACCCTGAAACCCTAAGACCCTGAGACACTGACACCCTGAGACCCTGGGAGTCTGGGACCCTGGGACCCTGGGACCCTGAGACCCTGAGACCCTGAGACCCTGAGATCCAGAGACCCAGAGACCCAGAGACCCAGAGACCCAGAGACCCAGAGACCCAGAGACCCAGAGACCCTGAGACCCTCAGACACTGATATACTGAGGCATTGAGCCCCTGAGACCCTGAGACCCTGAGACAATGAGCCCCTGGGACCCTGAGACCGAGAGACCCAGAGAAGCTGAGAAACTGAGACCCTGAGACCCTGAGACCCAGAAACGCTGAGAAACTGAGACCCAGAGACCCTGAGACCCTGAGATCCTGTGAGCTTGAGACATTGAGAGCCTGAAAGCCTCAGACCCTGAGACCCTGAGACAATGAGACACTGAGACATTGAGCACCTGAGCCCCTGAGACCCTGAGACAATGAGCCCCTGGGACCCTGAGACCCTGAGACATTGAGCCCCTGGGACCCTGAGACCCAGAGACGCTGATAAACTGAGACCCTGAGATCCTGCAGAGCGAAAATCTAGGCAGACGTCTAGAGGTTCCCGATTCCGTGGCTTAGATATCTGTGTATGAAAAACGAATCACTCTATCGTTATATCTATTGGGAAACTGAAAAAAGGGAAGCGCAACTAAGTTGGCACCCACTAAATGAGAAGGAACCTAAATCATCAAACCTACTTGGGATGCAGTAACAAGAACAGCTAGCAGGAGACTGTGCTAGCCGGGGACGCTGGTTGGGTAGTTAGTTTAAGTCTTATTGCACCCAAATGGAAGCATTAGCCAAGAAAAAGAGGAAAATACGTTTCATGAATTAGACGTTGAAAGTGCTGAACTAAATGTGGTTTGAACGAGTGATTAGATGCACCAAATTTCTGTACATGACGTAAGCAAATGTCTCAAATGTAAACTTTAACAATGTTGTACACCTGGGTTTTGAACATAAGTGGAATCTCAACCAAGCTTGCCTGATCCACTAAAAGGAACACATGGCACATGTCATGTAAGACTTTTCTGCCGTTCCATGTGAACGCCTTAAACATTTCTTCACCAATCTGATAGATCTTCATTAGTGTGGTTTCAGACCAAATAAGTCCACTATAGACCTAATCTTCACACTACGGCAGATCTTTGAAAAGACCCAAGAAATGCAGATCGACACCCACCATTTTAGAGAGATGAACTATACAGCACTATGTCTAATTTTGACATTTTTGCCAAACACATCAGGTCGAGTAGGATAACGATGGAGAATTCTCGCTGCTTAGTCATTTAAAAAAAGATTTTAGGCAAGCTGACAGCTTAGCTAAAACGTTACAATGGTTAAATACCCAAGCACATCGACTACCACCGCTTTACTTTGTACACAGTATAAGCAACATCAGTATCGAGAGCAAATACAGAACAACTCTTGAGAACCGGTGCTCTTTTGGTCTCAAAAGCCAATTAATTTCTCTCTGGAAAGACCCCAATCAACTTGGCAGCCTAATTGCAGACAGCTGGCTTAAGATGGAATGGAATGGCTTGTTGATTAAGGTCCAAGTCCACCCACGACTGTAGCGCCTTAAGAAGAAGAAGAAGTCCGGGAAAATGTCAAGTGTCCGTCAGTTTGTTGTCAGTTGTTAGTTTTCAGCTAAAACAGATACAAGTACCTGTTCGTTTTTGTTGGATCTCAAGCCCAACAACAACAAAACATGGCGGCATCCTGAATACATTGTCGACGGAGGAGGTAGTCTCCTTCCTTTTAAAAGACCCTTCAATTGCTACTACTCCACTAGGATCAAGTGGATAGCAAACAATCCCATCAAAAATTCAGGTATTAGGGCTTACACCGATGCATCGGTGGGTGTTAGGGTCTTGTATATTAGGGTTTTACGCCCATCGCGATGGGTCGAAGATGGTACAAGCCACAGACGCAGATAATGCTTTGAAGGATTAAACATGCACTTCTCAATCTGATTATGGCAGTGTTTTTCAAGTCCAAGCACTCAGTGTCAAAAATGCAACTACACCACCTGATACCATCGTTCTCATTAACAGTCAAGCGGACATGAAGCCACGAAGAAATGAAATCAAGCCCAAGATAGTCGCATGCTGTCGCCCAAGATAGTCGCATGCAGTGCTCTTGGCTCTATCCGGGGTCGCTGACATAGCCAGCAATAGGGCAGCTAATGGACTTGCAAGGAAAAGATCTGAAACGAACTCATCTCATGCAAACCAATGGATCAAACGAGCACTCTCCGACTTAAGGAAAAGTATAGACGGCACGATCCTAAAGTCGGGAAATAGCAAGTATAACACTTTGGCCCCTAATAATAATAATAATGGCGGCGCTACCGTCGGAGGTGGACCTGGGCCTAGCTTCTCAACAACTACTCGTGGTGTGCGTGCTGTTGTTCTCTCACGAGTGGAGGGGACCTACAGTTTAATGCCAACTCCGAACGGCGATTTTGAGAAGCTTTTTCTAGACAGTTATACTCTCTGAGCATTGTCAGTGGCTCGAAAGAGGTGGAGAAGCGAACAATTTTTTTTTTTAAATTGTTTGTCTGAACTTGGATTTGAACCTAGACTGTGAACTAATGCGCATGGGTCGACGCACGAACCCACACGGCCACGGCTCCAAAAATACTTTGGCCCCTGCTTTCTTTAAATTTCTAAACTTAGTATATATACTTGTGGGTGTCATGACAGAATACCTCAGAGTACCATACCTCATACCAGACCAAAAATAAATGACAAAATAAAAACCCCGTCAAACCATTTAGCATTGACAAATACCTTTGAAGCCATCGTTACATTCGGTGACCTCTAATTGCACAAATTGCCCTCATCAAACCTCTGCTATTGTCACTAATCTCTGTCATGCCCAGAGCACTCAATTTCTTTTTTTCTAAAAGGCACATTTAACTCAATTTCCGTAAGCGTTTACAGTAAATAGGCATGCCCGCCTACGAAACCTATCCGCCACTTTTTGAAGAATAGTTCTGCTTCCCTATTGCACGCCACTTCGTCACCAACCACAGGCAGCGTTGACTGTCATCAATCACGCATAATCTCAAGCCACTTGCCAAGATTCTGATACGTGTTTTTATTAGTGAATTAATTGTTTCCCTGCCAAAACACCTAATTGTTGATTCACTTTGACCCCATGTGGGAAGTTCACATTTATCAAATTTTTGACCTGTCACCGGTTAAATTTGGACAAAATCTCTCACTCGGCCTCCCGCCTCGTTTCCGATCACATATCGGAGCATAACCTTCCTGCCACCCACGTCAATCTAAAACGGGTCCTTCGTTAAATTCGAAAAAACAATCTATTTCCGTTCGCCGGTAATTAGACTCGATTCCATTAATCAAATTAGTATCAACCCACCAGTCCCATTTCTGGTGTGCTGTAAATTATTGAGTGCGGCACTCAATAACACTTGGGACAGCTACATATACATCAGTCGAAAATCATGAAATGAAAATCTGGATAATTCTACGCCCTCACACTTTGTCCGTCTGTATAATTATGCTCACATTCAATTAAATTCGAGTCAAGTCTCGTGTCTATGTCCTTTAGTACCTTTAGCCTTTGACCTCCTGTGGAGTGGGTAGCGTATTGAAATTAATGAAATGTTCACTAGGACTAAGGCAACCGATGGGTTGGTCAGTAGATTTGATTTCGAATTCAATCGCCGCTGCTGGACGTCAAATGCTGCCTTTAGGTATTCGGAAATTAATCTGCCAATCCTTGCAACTATGTGTCAAGTCTGCAAGAAACTGACGTTAACTTTAGCTAGAGTTGAGTTAAATTCAGCAGTTTAGCAGTTGAGTTTATTCAAGACTAACTTTAACCATAATATGGACTTTTTTTTGGAAACGCTCAGTTGTCACATTAGCTGTCATTACGAACAGTGCTGCCAAGTTTGAAATAATAATAATAATTATATAATAATGGTGGTCAGTCAGTGGTGGACTTGGGCCTAACTTCTCAGTAACCACTCGTGTTGTGCGTGCTGTTGTTCTCTCACGAGTGGAGGGGCCTACAGTTTAATGCCGACTCCGAACGGCGAGATTGAAAAGCTTTTTCTAGATAGGAATACTCCTTGAGCATTGACAGTGACTCGAAAGAGGTGGAGCCGTGAACAATTTTTTTTAAATTGTTATTTGTTCTGTTTTTTTTTAACCTATTCTTAACCACAACACCACGGAGCCTCTAAAAATACACCAGTAATATTTATTCTTCTCTCAAATGATCAATTGTCTCTCTCACAATGAACAGTTTATGGCAAGTGATGCCAAGTTCTTGTCATTTCTTGAAGGTTTAAATTACAATCAAAATCGATTGGAACAGCCATCAAAATACTGACGAATTTGGTCGTTGTAAGCGATATGTCGTCATAAACGATTTCTTATGCTATTGGATCACATATAATGGAGCTCAGGTGGGACCTAAGAATTTGGTCGTTATAAGCGATTTTAACTGTATTTATTAATAGCCCAAAGAATATAGGAAGTCAAATAAGTGTACTTTCTCTTTACGACTTTGGTCAAAAGCACCTATGCTGCCTGACTCTTTGTAAATGGTGGTAACGTAACCTTTGGACAACGATGTCATTTCAATGTTTTGTAATTTAATAGACGACTTTGTTGAAATTTTATCTGTTAACACAAAAACACCCGGTAGTAGTTAGAAAGACAAAGCAACTATCACCCATCATCGTCTTTCAGTTTCTGTCAGAAGAAATAACTGAAACGACTGTTTGGTCAGATTGAGTAAGTCCTAATTGGTGGGGGCAGAAAACAGATTTGAGCCAGATGACACAATAAACTGGAGCAGCACGTATTTCTTGCCCCTAATGGGCCCCCGTGTCTGACTTAAAAATGTGACCTCTTAAGATACTTTCTAATCGTCTAAGCATTTCTTTGCTTTGTATTATCACACCACTTAAATGCTAGTAAACGAGACTCCTTAAAACAAGCAACAAAAAGCCAATCAATTCTACAGTAGTCCTTAGGTAGGATCCCATGCAATGCCATTATTAGTTTGAAACACTGCAAAACGCCTACATCTGCACACCAAATTTCATTAATCTGTCATCGTTCACTAATTCGCTGACTCATCCCCGAGAGCTCATCGTCCTGTGACGAACGTAATTGAAATTATTAATCAACCAACCAAAATGAATATCCTGCGTATCGCATGATCTAGAAACACAATAAAAACGAGAAAATTAGCCATTAACTCATACAAAGGCAAAGTGCCTTCTGAAGAAAGAAAAAGAATAAAAATTTATTACGCAGACCGGTCTAACGGAAAACTATTTCAATATCCACACACGTATCTTGATGGCGTATTAGCACGTACGGAAATTAGCACACATTAGGGCTTAATGGATACTTAATGCAAATAGAAGCCATTTAGTCCTTAAGTTTCGCTGTGGAATGTTACCAAAGTATTTGCATTCCCTTTCTCTGCTTGCGCCTGTTAACTTTTCTCTTACCTTTTTTCCTTTTCAAGGATTTGAACTTAAAAGTGCGTTCAACAAAATTAAGATTGGCTGACGAATTGTTCAGTCATGAGTTGCTTATCATCAAAGAAAGGACTAACGAGAGGATTGTTAATTTCCCAGTGACGGTTAACAGAGCAACAGTCATCGGGGCACATCGAATTCTTTTTTCGTCCCGAACTTTTATTGTGAATATTTTAACGCAGTGACTGTTCAGCGAATGAGGGGTACACACGAAAGGACATGACGGCTTTTGGCCTGGTTAAGCCAATTAAGAGAATTAAGCAATTTATTTTTTATCGTTTGTGAGGAAATTTTTGATGACGTCTTTGGTCGGAGATTCGTGACAGAGATCTGGATGATTATTGTTCAATGTCCTTTGTCGAGACTTGGCCAAGACGGGATGGGTTTCTTGTAATTCCTTAGAATCTCGGGGGTTGCATTAAATGTTCGAAGTGTTTCAGACACGGGTTAATAGATTTGGAAGCTAAAACCTTTGATTCATTTGACATTCATAGTTCTAGAGACTGAGGTGTTCATTTGCTGCGTGGTAATATTATGGAACAAAGGTTAGGTTAAGGTTAAGTTTATGCGGTTTTAGATAACAATAATGATGCATGTAGACCAAAATAAATCCATTGTGCGTGGTGGAGCGCCGTGGCGTAGTGGGTAGATGCGTCGACTTCTACGCTCGAGGTCTAAGGTTTGAATCTCGAAAAAAAACGTCTTACATTTTTTCACCGCTCCACTTCTTTCGAGTCACTGACAATGCTCAAAGACAACTGTCTAAAAAAAGCTTCTCAAAATAGCCGTTCGAAGTCGACCTACATTAAACTGTAGGTCCTTCCGCTCATGAGAGAACAATAGCACGCACAACACGAGTGGTTGGTGAGAAGTTAGGCTCAGGTCCACCTCGGACTGTAGCGCCGCCAGTATTATTATTATTAGGTGTAAGCGCCTTTCTGCTGACAAAACCTGAAAGGTACAAAGGAGATGAAGAACATCTTCCACTTCCTGATCACCAATGAAGTTTCTCTAGAAGCAATTGGAAAAAGGCCATGCTTTTTCACGTTCGCACCTGTAAGGCAGTGTCCTGTAATGACTTCAAACATTACGAACTGCTGGCCTCTTGACGGAGCTTAAACTTTTGGAGCGCTTAGGATCTAGTGTAGTAGTAGTGTAGATCAGTCTAGAGGTTTGACAAGTTGAATTTGTAGTTCATCTAAAGTCCGTCTTTCGAGTTGCTTCTTTCTTCGCAAGGAGCTAAGGACATGCCTTCTTTTCCAAAGTGGCTTGCATTGTAAATGCATATGCTTTGCGTATGCTTTGCAGTTCATATGCTTTGCTTTGTCCTCAGACTGAGGACTGGAAAAGAATTGTACAAGATTTAAGAAAAACAATACTTCGGATGTAGATTTGTGGAGACATTTGCTCTTCTTCTTCCTATAGTCTCTGGTGAACTTAGGCCTAGCTTCTTCGGCAATTAATTGCATTGTGTGCGCTACAATTCTAAGCCGACTCCGAATATCGAAACTTTGCGGTTAGACTCTTGGAGCATAGTCAATGACTTGAGAGAGGTGGTACAGTGAAAATGAAATTAGTTGTGACTGAGATCGAACCACGGAACTTTAGCGTAAGTGTAGACGCACTTAATCACGACCCCAAGGCGGTCAAAATTTGAGTCGACGAAAAATGTTAACAGCTCTATGAAATTTTGAGTGCCGCCCTTCGGATGAAATGAAAAATAATATTTGTGTTAAGTTAAGTTAGTTTGACTGCAAACACATAGTATGGCCCCAGAATACCGCGGTCCCGGAAAAGCGAGTTTTAAAACTTCTAAGGGAAAATAAAGAACAAAATTGAGAACTAGGTGGCTCTAAATTTTACCAGGTATACAATTTCAATGAACAATGACAAAGATTTAATCGAACATTTCCTGGCTGTCAGACAAGTCATGGAACAGAGAAAAGGTCTAGCAAATTTATCCAGTTGTGCATTCAAAAATACGTCAAATTTGCACTAAAACATCGCAATGGGTCCACTAGGACCCAAAAGAGACGTGGCTTTCTGCCCGCCTACCCATCATCACAATGGACATAAGTAAGGCGTGGCATTTTTTTCATGTTTTCTACAATGCCGGACACTATGGTCAGGCAGAACCATTTCGGCAGTTTATTTGATGTTGAACTATTGGACCGGGAAGACTGGTCCAATGGTATTCCAACACTAGACCCCAGGAGTCTAGTTTGGTACAAAGACGGATCAAAAACGGATTCTGGAGTCGGAGCTGGTGTCTGTGGACCCAACACTGGGATCTCTGTACCTATGGGGTCTAGTCCCACTGTGTTTCAAGCCGAAATCCATGCCATTGAGATCTGCGCTAGACATAATCTTGGTAAAGGTATCAAGGGCGCAATTATACAAATCTTTTCAGATAGCCAGGCAGCAATTAAGGCCTTATCGTCCAGTCAAATAGACTCCAAAGACGTCAAATGTTGCCACGATGCTCTGCAATCCCTAGCCAAACACAACAAAGTGAATCTTGGCTGGGTCCCTGGACACAAAGGGATTGCAGGTAACGAATCCGCAGACGAACTCGCTAGAGCGGGTTCAGGTACTGCGTTCATAGGTCCTGAACCGTACTGCAGTGTCAATTGGACGACGGCTGCAGCGCTGATTAACGAATGGGAAAACAAACTTCGCCTAGATCATTGGACCAATGGGTCAGGTCTCAGACAATCCGAACGATTAATCAGACCCTATTCCTATAAGGAAATACCTTAGCTTAGATAAGGAGAGCATAAGAAAGCTAACGGAGTTTCTTACTGGCCACTGTGGCTTGAATTACCATCTTAACAAAATGAACTTGTGTCAAAACAAGGAATGTAGGTTTTGTCTTGAAGAAGACGAAACATCCCAGCACATTTTATGTGAATGTCCGGCACTACATTGGTTAAGGAAACGTATTCTCCATAGGGAAATACTGACTTCAGTGGAATTGAAAAACTCCACTACAAAAGATATACTATCTTTCATAAGGAAAGTGGTAAATCTTTTCGATTAACTCCAACCCTTCGATACAATAGACCTTTTTAGGTCGCAGTGTCTCTGCCTTTACGGCAAAGTTATACAAGAGGGAAAAAAAGAGGCGTGTCATTTTGGCCATCTACCCACCTTCACAATGGGTCCACTAGGACCTAGGCGAGGCGTGACTTTCTGCCAGTCTACCCACCATCACTATGGACCCAAGTAAGGCGTCCTTTTTTGGCGCCTATCCAACTTCACAATGGGTCCACTAGGACCTAGGTGTGGCATGGCTTTCTGCTCGCCTACCAATCAGCATACTACTGCCATAAATTAAGATTGGTTAGCAATCTTAAGCATGGACGTCGCAGATCACATTACCTACACTTACCCTCCTTTACTTCTCACTCAACAATTCTGCTCGTTCAGGTTTTGTTATACTCGACAAAAAAAAAGTCTCAACATAACTCTTTACGTTTCGAGCTAATTGTTGGCTATCAAAAACAATGTAAAATACATCACTTCAAAATGCACCGCCCAGCAAATGGAAATTCCATTGAGCCAGCCATTTGTCAGTTCAACGACGTCCGAGTGCTTCGACGAGTTGTTCCCAGAATTTGTTAACAGAATTGAAAATTCCCAATATTCACCATGAACAGTTACTCGCGACTTTTCAAGGAAAAAAAAGTGCCTTTTATGGCTCCCTCTCTCCTTTGCTCCATTATCCCTTATGTTTGTGTGCCTGCAGTCCTTCCATTGCAGTGATATTTCAAAAACGTTTTCCCATAAACGGTCTTTTCATTCGCATTTCACCCGGCAAAACGACAAGCAAAAAAAGTTAAACCAACTAAAAAGCGAATTGAAATCGGTCGAACGATTGTTTTAATTTGTTCCTCAGTGGATGCGAATTTTTCGTCTTAATTATCCTTTAAAATTAATTTCAACTCAAGGAGACGAGTGATTGCTGTTCAATGGGTCCTCGTTTTGATGGAGCCCGACAACTGGTCTCCATCAGTCTCACGAGTCTGGGTTATAAAACCGAAATTCGATGGCGATTCGACCGTGGAACGGAAATTTGCCGACAAGCCGGTGCTGTAAAGTCGTTTATACCACGAAAATTTCCGTTTATCGGTGGGGGTGCAGATGTTTTTGAGGACTTCCATTTCCTGGGACCAAGTTCAATGTCCTTTATGTCCAATTCGTCTATTGCTAGGTAATTTGAAGGTACAAGTTAGTCAAGACCCCCTCCCCATCGAAACTCATTTCACCGATTCGCTTTTGTTAAAAAATAGAAATCCAAAAAAACTCTCGATATTGATTTAAGGATACACAAAAGGCTGGCATATTGCCGAACGCTTTCTGCTTGTAATCCTGTCCATTTTTGGAGCTATTATTTTTTTGTAGTTCCACGTGTTGTTGTTTTTTGTTTCTCTCTCTCCTTTTTGTTTTGTAACGTTCCGCCGTCAATTATTGTATCTGGGGTTTATGGGTGGGAGAATGGATGGATGGGGTGCTGGAACTTGAGTATTCAGTCGAGTGTTTACTTCCATAAGAATGTTCATACACAAGTCGTGAGTATAAATTATGAAAATATTTACACAATTCATTAGCATAATAAATTCTTTAATCAACAACGCTCCATAGTGGAACATAAGTAGGCCTTCGGAAGGAATCAACTACACTCTCTTCACGTGAGTGTTTCGGTGTACACTTGTGTGTAGCTGGAATGAGTCGCGCGATCTGCCGCTGGGTGGCTGTGATTGGAATTGTAAAACTGTGTTTTGGAATGCATAATTAAAGGCAATTTAACTTAAAAAGCGGTTGTTGTTTACTTCAGCTGGGTTTGTTGATTGATTTTCCATTACAAAGGCTCGTGGAAGAGTGGCGCATTCTATGACGTACACTCTCTTAAGAAGAGTTTACATTTTATTGAATGATTCGTGCACTCACATATTCAGTTCTTTTAGATCTTGGGATTATTTTCAAATTTTATGCAGGACAAATTGCAAGAAAGTGGGTCTCTTTTGATTGCGCCAATAATCGAGTTATATGTCTCCTTCACTTCACATGCGAGAGCATGAAACTTGAATGCCTGAAACAATATGTTAACAATGTGATACATATTTACTAGTGTGGTTTCAGACCAGGGAACTCAGCAATACATCAAATTTTCAGATCCAGCAAAAGACCTGTAAAATGCAGATCGACATTCACCACCAATTCTTCGACTGAATACGACAGTGCGCATAGAGACGAGGTGCATGGCGCTGTATCTAGTTCTGCCATTCCTCAGGTTGAATAGGACGACGATGGAGAACTCTCGGTCGGTAGCTTACTGACTGAGAACTACAATGTCAAAAAAAGGTTTCAGGGAAGGCGGCGGCACTCCGTCACGTGATTTCCTCAACGTAATTCTGGAAAAGATTGTGCAGAGTCCACTAACCAACAATATACGCACAATCTTTCAAAAGTTCGTACAAGAGGCAAAGTATCGGCGACGTGTACAGAATAATACAACGGGCAGCTATAGCTTCGAAGTAGTTAAGGACTTCATCTGCCTCAGCTCCGCTGTAAACAGCACATACAGCTTTGTTAGAGGGGTCAAACTACTGATAGGTATTTCTTTGAGCTCAAAAGGCAGTTGAGTACAGAGCCTTTTCTCAAAGAACCTAACTGACCTCGTACAAGGCCTGGATCGGTGCCGTGAAATAACGCCGAAATACAGCCGAATTCCAGAATTTGAATTTATGAAAGCGAAATAACACCGAATTTCCATTTTCGGTCATATTTCATTTTGTTAAAGTGAAATAACTCCGAGTCGGCCTTATTTCACTTTTCATTTATAAAGACATTCGGCTAAGGATTCCTAACTGTTTTCAGATTTGCACTCCTGAAAATGTGCCGACATAGATGCACACCATATATATATGCAGTGGACTCCCCCAAAGTCGAACTCTCCCTAAGTCGAATTTCTCTTTAACTTGAATTTTTTCGCCATTTTTTTGGCATTCCCCTCAATTTTAAATACAAAAGACTATTCTCTAAGTCGAACTCCCTCTAACTCGAACTAATTTTGATATCCAGTGAAGATTCGACTTAGAGGGCTTACAGCTTACGGCGTATAAACAGTGAGGTAGGTAAGGAGGGCAAGACCGAGAATGGAAATTCGGTGGTATTTCGCTTTCATAACATAAAATAACGCTGAATTTTTGAATTTGGCATTATTTTACGCGGCGTTATTTCATGGCACCGCCTGGATCATCCCAGTACTGCTCTTCAGCGCAGAGGTATGGGCTATAAAGAAACGGTATTTTCGAGAAAAAAAAGTTCTTCGTGCGATCTTAAGTCCTGGCTGCGTTAATGGCTGTTAGAGGAGAAGATTGAACACACGAATTGTACGAGTGACATGAGTCTAAGGTATGCCGATCCAATGGCTAGACCGCGCAGAAGGAATTGACAATTTGTCTTTGGACCGAAGGGCCTTCTGCTCCTGACTTTCATTTCACAACAGGCTTGTTGACTGAGGCATAGGTCCACCCCGAACTGTAGTGCCATATGAAGGAAAAGAAGGAACTTTGTCAAATTATGGCACGCGATTTTTTACTCAAGCCTTGAATGGAGTTCAAAAGCTTGAATGGTATTTAAGTCTCTTCGGTGACGTGACCTTTCAGAATGTGAAAAAAAACCCTTAATCCAAAATGCTAAAACAACTGGATGACGCAGTTGATTAAGTGCATGTCCCAAGTTCGAGGGGTCCCAGGTTCGAATCCCAGTAAAATCGAATCTGGTTCAGTCACCATTTGCCGTTGGTCACCATTGCCGTTGGGCACTGGTGTAGGTTGCTACCTGGCAGTAAAATGGACCAGTTTTTGTTTCAAAAAACCCAAAATGCTAGCCTACCAGTGAAGCATGCGCGTTCTTATTTTTCATTCTTGTCATTCATTTTATTTCGTTGTCTTTCCAAACTGTTGGTTTATCCTTAAAAAATGTGACTGAGAAAGCAGCCGCACATTTCTGAAAATTTATAAAAAAATATTTTAATTCATTATTCAAAGACTTATCCGGATGTCCCTGTACAGGAGCAGATGCAGGATTCTCACAAAAACTACAAGTATGCCAACAACACAACGTCAACACACAACATTTCATTTTGAAGTCATACTCCTTAGGAACTACGTAAGTTGCTAAAATTTCAATTAAAAATCGATAAAAAAGCAGTCCTTCATAGACACAAACTCGCACTACTCGCTCGTCGTTATACAGCAGGTACGCTATGAGAACGAGTATGAATATTTCATATTCCGCGCGATAGCAGAACTTCTAATCCGGGGCTATTCCTATGTTCATTTATCGATTACCACTTAAATTCCTACTGACGACGAGGACTAGATGTTAATTTTGTGCCTCTATCCGTAAATAGAGAGTTACACCTACGGGAGTGTCCTTTTTACGACAAATTTCCATCAGGTCCCCAGTGAAGCCTTGTATGTACGAATAAATGTCATTATAATGTTCGGTAATTGAACAACTCCCTCTGCTCTGTTCTGTTCTAACCAAGAAACGATGCCTTGTTGGCTGTGGCTTTGGCAAAATAAAATAATCGTCCAATTGAATGTTTAACGGGCAAAGGACCGACTTGGAGAACGTTGACTGCGGTGAACAGAAAGTGTATTTATTTTTCGCTACGGCCCCATGATTGAAGGCAAATGTCGTTTAGATTATATAATTTAATTATCCTTTGATCAATGAGGTTTAAGGATAAACCATTCACTAAGGAAAAAAAATTTAAATTAAATTCGGTATTCTCGGTTCGTTGAGAGTAAACTTCTCGTCATTGACATCCTTACTTCGCGAGCTCGCGCCCTTTTCCCTTTCAGCCAGATATGCCTTTTTTGCGGGACCACATCCCAAAGGATATACAGCATGCTTCGATGAATCCTACTTCTCTGGCATTCCGTTTACGATATACGCCCAAAGTTCTGCTTACCGCTTCGATTTTGTTTGTCTGTCGGCGAATGTCAAGAACCCTTATCCAGAGAGGTTCGTTCCTCTGACGAGTTGGTGTTTTCCGACAACTATTTACTTTTTGAATGGAATTGGTGGTGGGCTTAATGTAAATAAAGGGGGAACTGTGGTGGCTCTGTTTGTGGACGCAAAAGCTTTGATTATCTTAGAGGCCCACGGCCCTGAATGCCTTTGGTGAAGCACGAGTATGTAAATTAAGAAGAGGAGGTTGGTTCGCTGTACGGGTGATTAAATGGACTCTATGAAAAGCTAAATATAAGCATTAACACATGACATCCATCCGTATGCGAGTGACTTTGATCAGAAGGCGGAAACTTTTGGCTTTTGAGCTTAAGAAAACAAGTCAAAGTATAAACGGCTTTTACTTCTCAAAGTGTATTGATTACCATATGATATGAGGGATTCTTTTGAACTTTTAAATTGTATCGTGCATTGTGGAGTTAATAGTGGATAAATATCACGAACTCTTTGCAAGCATCCATGTGCGCTAGCGTTTTACAGCCGCGGCTTACGTAAACCAAACAATTGGGTCCATAGTACCTGGAGAGGGGATGTACGATTACCATGAGACCTACACCTTTCACTGATGACTAATACCAGAAAGATTTTCATATGAATCTCAAGAGGTGTTTTATGTCATTCCAGGAAATTGCGAATGAACTCGCCCGGCGGGAAACGGTCTCATCACTTTCACCTAGTGGAGAGCTACCTCCCATGCATTTTCCTACAGAAAATCATCTTTTGAAATTCAGAACAAACAATAATCATCGTAGATGATTCGAAAGCCAATCGGGTTTAAACTTAACTTTAAGCGTTCATTCTGTCTATTCAAAACGAACAGGCTGGCATCTAGAACTCTCGTCTAACACTATGGACCAAAATCGGTCTATGTGAGGCTCAGCCACCACCCCTAGCCTAACCTAGAACTCTCGTCGGTGTCATTACAGGACACTGTGCCATAGTCTAATCCTTGCGGCGACTAGAATGAGGTGGAGAGTATCACACCACGAAAACTTAACCTAGGTGGTGACTCAGCCAGATCTTATTGCTCATAAAAGAAATGTTTGCAAAATAGCTGCAATCTTCTTACTATTCAAGCGGAGCCTCCGTAGACGAAGATTCTATTTCTTCTAAGTCCCTGCAGCTTCTGGAGGATTCACTATTGCGATGACCAGAAACAGTGTTTGGTAAGGACATGCACCATCATCCATACATCATTTATAATTATCTCTTTTTGTCCATTGTGTCTTATGTCTAAAGTCGACCATCCTTAATTTGCTTTTTTAAGTGGGTCATCTCCCAACTTCTGAAGGCTTGACGATGTGTTGACAAAAAGTAGTGCTAGAGAGTTCTTCATCTCTGAGCCAACATAGGGTCCCCACGTTTCCATTGGAGATTTCCTTTACATTCAGTCTGTATGACTTGACACTTTTTGTTGTCAGAATACCCAACGCTACAGACGCTTGGCTGTCAGAGTAAATTGTTATCGATTTCTCGTTCAAGTTCAGGTCTTTAATCGATAGTGTTGCATCAATTATTACTTGCAGTTCCACTTAAAAGAGGCTGCAATCTTGGTTTATTTAAAGGATTATTTATTTAAGGGATTATTTAAAGAGGTCACAAAATTCCCTGCTTTGGTACCTGCATATCAGCACGTGGAATATTATGGAGGTATAAGATTACTGAATAGAATTAATAATAATAATAATAACGGCGGCGCTACAGTCCAAAGTGGACCTGGGCTTAGCTTCTCAGCAACCACTCGTGTTGTGAGTGGTATTGTTCTTTCACGAGTGGAGGGGACCTACAGTTTAATGCTGACTCCGAACGGCGAGATTGAGAAACTTTTTCTAGACAGTTATACTCTTTGAGCATTGTCAGTGACTCGGAAGAGGTGGAGCCGTGATCAAATTTTTTTAACATGTTTTTTCGGGAATCAAACCGACAACATCGAGCGTAGGAGTCGACGCACCTATCCCCTACGCCACGGCACTCACGTAGAATTACAATCGTAATTTGCTTCGTAGTTCCGATCACTAGTTCATATTTCAATAATGCACCTCAGGCAAAATAAAAGAAACAGAAAATAGAAGTGGCCAGACATTGGTTACGGACAATCTTCTCTTTCAACTGAATACTTATCAAATTACTTTCACCTTTAAAAAATGTACAGAAATTTTAGCGTTTTAGCTAATGGCATTAAAGTTTCCAGATTTTCATGTGAGATTCATTTAAATTAATAGCAACCGATTCAATGAAGCTTTATTTGAGTTATCTTCTCCCATTTAAAGTTCAGATTGTCCATCCTTCGGAAGTCCTGGCGCACATCAATACTTTGTGAACGCCTAAGGTCTCATCACAGAATAAGTTTCAAGTAAAACCCCTTCGCTTCAGCAGAAATTTCAAAGAAATTTTGTTTTTCCCTGTTTCTTAGGAGACCTCGAACCAGTTTATGGAAACTTGAAAGGAACCTATTTGCATGCGATTCTTAAAACTCTTACCAAACATCGTCATCACCAGATGTTGTGGACCTACCTGAAACGAGAAAATACAGTATATTAATATTTGTATATTTAGGAGAAGGAATAGAAGGAATGCTGAACAAATAGTTTGGAATGGATTAATTAAATTGGTTTTCAGGACTTCAAGGCCTAAACCACTGTCCGAAATATGTGAAAAGCTTAAGTTCCTGGAGGCAAAGTTCCAGAGCAGTTCGTATGCAAACAAATTATTGTATTTAAAACGAAATTCCAACACTCCCCCCAAACAAAATTTCAATTGAAAACTATTTAAAGCGACATTCATTCTATCTGTCAGTCAAACAAACTTCTCATGAAAGACCAATAATGTTTCATTCTTTGGACATTATTAATTCCTCGTTCTACTCATGATTAGTTATGCTAATAGGACAGATTAGGAAGGTTATCGGTGAAGCAAGCAAATTGTCCTTTATCCGGTAAAATAAAGGAAGTCGCTCAGTTTCATAGACCACAGCATTTCCTGAATCATTTCTCTGTCGCTGATGAAGCATGAAATAAATACAAAATTCTGTGAAATCTTATTCAGAAGCAGAGGACCATGTCAGGAATTCCAGTCATTAATTGAGATGAAAGTATGTCAAAATACCACTACTGACCAAATTATTGCAACATATTTTCCTAATTTTTGCGGTAATACGTAGATGAATACTCCACTTGTAAGTTAACAAAATATTCTAGTTAAGCCTTCGCAAACGATTATGCCTACATACAGTGGTATGAAAAATAATTGTTGCGTTATTAAAACTCGGTTAAATCTGAAAAAATTGCGAAACACAAACAAGACTCTTTCTTCCGTGGCTGTCCACAAACTGCCTGCCACTGTCTGCTCCCAATATATTGAATTTTGACTCATCAGATTGTAAGACATTGCGCCATTTTGCAGCTGGCTAATTTAAGCGCTCTTTGGTAAAGTCCTTTCGTCCTTCGCTTGTCGAGAAGTTAGCTTAGGTTGGTGTAACTGAGAAGTTAGGTGGCATGATGACTACTAAAGGATCTTCCAATAGAGATCTCCGTACTTTGACAGTTGATAGAGGCCGTATTGTTGAAGCTATATCTGTCATAATAATAATAATATAATAATAATAATAATAATGGCGGCGCTACAGTCCGAGGTGGACCTGGGCCTAGCTTCTCAGCAACCACTCGTGTTGTGCGTGCTATTGTTCTCTCACGAGCGGAGGGGACCTCCAGTTTAATGCCGACTCCGAACGGCGAGATTGAGAAGCTTTTTTTCTAGACAGTAGTACACTTTGAGCATTGTCAGTGACTCGAAAGAGGTGGAGCCGTGAAAAAATGTTTGATGTTTTTTTTTCGAGATTCGAACTGACGACCTCGAGCGTTGGAGTCGACGCACCTACCCACTACGCCACGGCGCCCATAGTTGTCATTTATTCCGTCTGTTTTGCCCAATTACCACGAAAGGGTATAGCGCTCAAAAACAGGTGAAAATGATGAAATTGTTTTATCAAAATGGATGTTCTGTTCGGGCAAGGTTCCGTGCTCTTCCCCCATTTTACTGTCGTCATAATCGTCCTACGCAGAGGACTATTCGCAGCGTGGTGGATATATTTGAGTCCACTGGTTAAGTAAACGATAAACCAACACCCGTAAGTCGACGAAACGCAAGATCTGCTGAAAACAGAAAACATCGCCGTTGTCCGTGAGAGTGTGCAGGAGAATCCGAGGCAGTCGACTTCGCGTCGCTCACAAGAACTCGGCCTTTCGCAGACTACAACTTGGCGAATTTTGCGCCGTGACTTGGGTCCGTATCCGTACAAAATTCAACTGACACAGGAACTAAAGGTAAACGACCAGACCGTAGGCAACTACGTGTGTTCGCTGAATGGACTCTGGAGCAGTTAAAAACTGAACCTAATTTTCAACTAAAAATCATCTTCAGCGATGAGGCCCATTTAATAATTGTTGAATTTAGGATGATACCAAACAAATTCACATGAGATCCAAGAGCGTCCAATGCATCCCGAAAAAATCACTATATGGTATGGATCTTGGGGTGGTGGCTTCATTGTCTATATTCTTTGAGAACGACGTTGGCCAGGCTATAACCGTCAACGGCGAGCGCTCCAGGTCGATGATTACCAACTTCTCTTGGCCTGAATTGGGTGACACCAACAACATGTAGTTTCAACAGGACGACGCTTCGTGCCACACAGTTCACGCCACATTGAAAATTCTGCACGAGCGATTCGAGGGCATGATCAACTCATGGTGAGATGATGTGAACTGGCCACCGAGATCGTGCGATTTGACCCGGTTCGACTTTTTCTTGAGGAGTTTTCTGAAGTCGCAGGTTTATACGAGTGAGCTACAAACCACAGCGGCCCTCAAAGCCAACATAATCCATGCCATCGGTCAAATTCAGCCTGATTTACGAGAATGCGGCAGGTTCATGGAAAATTGGAGATTTCGGATGTGTGCTACCCAGAGAAGTCGCGGTTGACGATGTTATATCCCATACAAAATGGCATCGATAGGCCTTTCAAATCAATAAAAAATGTTGATGATATCTCACACACACTTTGTTTTACTAAAAGTTAAAGATAAGAAACTCTTAATGAAAGACCCTTTATAAAGGGAGCGGAAGCCCGAAGTAGTGATTATTTTTTCATAAACATAGCGCACAAACGGGAACTTCACGATACTGCACTTTGTAAATTTTGTTTCTAGGCAATCTTTGCAAGTTTTCGAGAAAAAAAAATTATGCATTATGAATCTCGAAAACATGAACCGTTCTATAACTTGAACAGTTTGGAAGGGTGAACGATTTTTTCCTCATCTTTTTTCCGGATGACAGTCTACTGTAGAGCTTTTGTTTATAAAGAAATATGTGCTTTGCCTCTTATGAACAATTGTTTATTTTTTTTTTAATTTAAAATTTTTGAAAATAAAATTAATTGGCTTTTTTTTATACATGCAATGTTTTATGAATGGTCATACGTTCTTCTTAAACTACAATTCGATGCTTGGGAAGATAAACAATTCGAAAAGATGAACCGGGCCTGTTTTATACCTGTTCATCTTTTCGAGATTCTACTGTAGTTACGAAATAAAGGCTTCGCACCTATTATTGTGCATACCACTGTAAATATGCGTTGAACTAAAGAAATTACCTGACATGGACAAAAGTTTTAACATACTCGTACATACATCCCGCATACAAACACATCCTGTCAAGTGTAAAGCCTATAAAAAATGGCCACTTTGCAGAGCCCATTCAGATCTGCTACAATCATATTACATCATGCACAGGTATGAATGTACGTCTCGTCGTCCAGCACACTCTGCAGTCATGCCATTAGACCCAATCTAAGCCAGATCCCGACCGGCTAACAAATCAATACAAGCCCCACATCAAAGCTATTTCGATTAGAAGCTATCAGATAAACTTCAGCAAACACATCCCGATTAGTAACAGTGCGACAAAGTGCTCGTTTGCAACCATCCCATTAGAATTCAACTGCCGGCTGCCACACGGAAGCCCATTCACGCTGAACACGCATCCCAAAGTTGGCGATATGGAGGAGGACAAAAAAAAAGAAAAACTATCAACTTATCCATTTTGTGTCGAAAAGCGTTCCCAGAGGCAAACATCATGCCGTTTAGGTATAATTAAGCACTGATGTGCTAATCTGCCAAAAGGGAGTCACTCACAGTCACAACCGTCAACTGATAGACCAAACAGGCCGACACACAGCGACACATGTGCTCTCCGTTCGCAATTCGAACCCAAAATCAATACCAAACATTGTCACGGATATGTCGCACCATCTTCCATGGCAATCGGTGATATTGTTCCCTAATAGGTCCTTCGACCTGTTGCCGCCAACGCCACATTCATATCCATCGTACATGCGGTATATTTGCCTTAACCATCGCTCCTTGAATAACAGAAGGAGTCATGGCAGAGGTGTACTGCCAACGTACACTACAAAACCCACAACGAAATGTGATAATATGTCACATGATATGCTGTTATCGTTTCATTGTTTCCCTTTGCTAGAAGGACGTGTACACATACACAGGCTCAGGCACGAGCGAAGGGCCATTCCAGTGTTTGTGCCATTTTAATGGATTATGTTGTAATCCCTTTGTGTGACACTTTCTTTCAGTTTGCCTGCTCCTCTCGTCTCTCGGGGCTCTGGTCTTGGAGGAATAGAAAATCCTTCCCATCCTGCCAACAACAACGGCAGCAGGAATAAAAACTACCAAAGCAACAAGATTTAGTGCATATGAGGACTTATTATCGTCATCATCATCATTATCGTTATCGTTTCATGGCACGTTATCGAAATTTGAATGTCGATATGACGGCAGTATCCTTGTGGGGGGCCAATGGGGTGATCTGTTGATGGGTTGTTTTTGTTTAAAAAGGACAAACGAGCAGTGTCTATATGCGGTTGGGAATTTATTGATCGATTGCGAGTTATGCTGGGAGAGAATTTTATTGAAATTTATATCCATGCTGCCGCATGCTGTTCCTCCGCAAAATTAACGTTAAGATATTTTCATCGAAATTCCATCGAAAAATGATTGGATGTGTGACATTGAGGACGCATGTGCCATTAGTCATGTGTCAGATTTGTGGTATATTATATTGGGATTCATATCATTTGCATGGGACGGGATATCTGAGAAGGATGTGAGATTGATTTCTATTTTATACGTGTCCTTGGGTTGTGTTTTGACACAAAATCAGTATATTCAACTCAGAGGGCTTTGCATGATCTAAAAAGCTGGATGACAGTTCGAACAATTTGAATGAAACACGTGCTGAGGGATAAAGAGCTTAGACAGTGCCCGACAACAGTTTTCATACGGCCCCCGTTTTCGGAACCGTACGAGTCCAAAAACATGAGGAAAAAATAGAATTATGCAGTTTATACTTCTAGCTATTGCACGGCATTAAAGAATGGTCATACTATAAACAAGCAGTTAACCCTGTGGACAGGTCGCGCGCTTCTCGTGCTCTTTCTTTTTCTTCCTGAGAAGCCGGTTCTCTTCCCTTCGTTTCTGTTCGTAGAGCTCACGCACATCTCTCGTGGTTCGATGCAGCGTTGCCTTGTAGACTTCTTGCTTTGCTGCATGTGCCTGCCTGCACTCGTAGTCAAACCAGGGGTTTCTCCAAGGTGGTGTTTTAAAACGCAGCACATCAGTAACGGCTTCTCTGATGGTTCTTTGACAACGTTTCCATTCCTCGTCTATTGTTAGTGCAGGCGACGTCGAGCTTTCGGATAGTTTCAGAGAGACTCGATCGGCAAAATTCCTGGCAGTCTGTCGCGATTGTAGCTTTTCGACGTCAAACTGTGGTTGTCTTCCTCGACTCCGTTGTTCCCTCGATATCCGTGTCAAAGGAAAGGTACTGCTACCGATAAATAAGCTTGTTCAAAGGACCGTTCAAACGTCAAATTACATGAAATTTTAAATTACTGCATACAAATCTGTAGGTCTGTACTGTCAACCAAATTTGAACAAAACCTTTTAACCTAAGACCCTTGAAATGCTGGGTACACAAGGAATGTCCTAATTTGAGAACCAAATGTATCCCATTGATTTATTCCGGCTGCAATTTTATCACGTCTCTGACGCGCCTCAAAGTCCAGCTACACATCTCTGACCTAATTTATTTGATGCATCTCATTTGAGTAGTGGTTGAAATCCCTCACCAACTTACTACAAGCGCTGTGCTGTTCCTATAAGCAGAACCATGAGCCACAGCCATCAGAAATAATGCCAAAGGCTTAGTGCTCTACTAAAACCGTCAGGTTTTTCCCCTCTTCAACATCGTTTATGCTGAAAACAAACGCGCCGGGAATACTGTGTCCGCCTCTACGCCCCACTGTCAACCAACCAAGAGTCAAGGACATTACCATGCAACACCGATCAAAGCAAACTTAGCGCTTGTGCGTGTGCTGAGAGCGTACCGCACGCCATTTAATGTATCCACACGAGAGGATTAAAGCTCGCAGATTATGTATTATGTGCATCCAGTCCAGTGGAGTGCTTCTTAAACACTTAACCGACGACATTCCACGCCAACGTACGTATGAGAAAACCAAAAGCGATTAATCGCTTCTCCACAATGCCACTCGGAAAGTGTATATCCCCTGAGCCGCCAGGGCTTACGGAACCCATCACCCTTGCTGTCATTCATGTCACCGTTCCCACGCAGAAAGATACTTAATATTTCGATTTCCGCCAGAGCTGCAGGCGAAGAGAGAGAGAGGGAAAAAATAACATCATATCCTCGACATTTTCACGTTACAAAGAGCTCTCAATTTCCCGCCATATCCTTTAACTTGTACCGCATTATTAAAGCATCAAGTTGTCAAAACAAAAAGTTCACCTTGCATTGCTTCGAAGCCCCACGGCTTTAAGTGCCACCGAGGAGCTAACACCCGCCCAACGTACTCCTAGCCGGTCGCAGGGTACGTTTGAAGTTCATTCTGACACGACATCGCCTTTCGACTCACACGATGACACGCTAGGCCTCATCCACACATCGGCAATGATGTGACACCAATCAAAAGGACATCACGAATCAAGTCAATTAGTTTGCCACAAATTCAATATGTACTGCGTCAATCAGGGCGGGGATTCGAAGAGACACGGTTCGTGTTGCACACGTTTTTGTTCATTCTCAGGCATGCCGTCTGATGCAAATTTTTGGCTGGCAAAAGCTTCAAGGAATCAACTCCACGCTGTGCGTTCCACTTTGGATGCTGGCGCAAGTTAAGAAGGATTCTCTGTGATCCATGGGACAGGCTATAAATCCCCATTTTCGGTGAGGCGTGTGTATGTGCACCACTGCAGGGTTCACCGTGCATCGCCGACCACCGACCGGGACAGCGACGACGATTTATTGCTTTTTAAGTCGACTTTTGACCAAAGTTTTCAGGTCGCTTCACCGCGACAGGGAGCACCTACCGAGTGCCAGCCAATGCGGTGCTTCAAGGTCCAGGATAGATGCGTACGCTGCTGCTCGATCGGGGACCGGTCAATTTATTTTCCATGGGAGTGTTGTACCACGGACTCAGGGTTTTTCTTTCGGTATTTCTTTTTTGTTTTGCTCTACCCCCTTCCCTGTCACAGGGGACACACATGCACGACATATACGACACCGCCATCAGATATCGGCACGAGCCCGGCCGTAATTCTTTCCGATTCTGGCACACGTTCCTTTTTTTTCCATCGCAACGGTGGTCGCCGTCTTCGATTTTCCTGTTTAATGACGAAGCAATAAAAGTCAAGTGCTGGGTCATTTGAATCATTCACGTGAAAAGTCACATGGTCCGGGCGTTTGGGGGAGTGGTGCTTGTATGCCTGAGTGACTGCTGGCTCCAGAGGCAGACTCAAATGCCCATAAATAATCCGAAACGATAGTAAGGAACAAGTTGGAGAACACAGTTTGGTAATTTACGAGTACTTTTCCAGGATCTCTTTTCGTGTAGTATTCTTTTTTGTGTTTTTATTGTAGGCCTGTATTTGTGTTCCTCCTGGCCACCGGTGGTAAATTTATTATTTTTTAATCACCCTCGAGGGTAAGATATTTTTTTCTCCTTCGCCTGGACTTGCCTCTCTGCCGGAGATGTACATTATTGAGTATCGACTAGCGCACACCAGTCCTGAGGGTTTAATTTTCGAACACTGTTTGGTGGTGAGAATGAATTATGTGCTGGCGAGGATGATGATGATGATGATGTTGATGATGTCTGGTAGTGGATGGAATAACGGCACTGTTAGTGGATAAAAAATTAACCAAAACTGCGGCCGGATGACTCGATTAAGAATAGATTCCCCTGAGAAGTCTGTAACTGGGATTAACATCGTCTGGAAGGGCAAGTGGTTGTGGTTGCCACAAATAAAATGAAGATGAAGAGGCAGAGCCTAAAGGTATGGTGTTCTAGGGGTCGCAGGATAAATAACTTTTTTTTCATGTCTAGTCTGAATGGATTTTAATTTTATTCATGGATAACGCACACAAATTTTAAACGATTCACAAGTTCAAGGCCTTCTTAGAAATATGAAAGGAGATGTTGAATACTAAGTGTTTACAGAACCGTATAACCAAATTTGCATTCATTTCAAGGATCTCTTTCATTTATCGAATTCTGCAGACGCACCTTTTATTTGCATAGGATCTCCATTGTTCTATCAATGGTTATGAAATTATCACCAAACGTCAAATGTGTCAGTTTGTCGAAGAGCGAATAACAAGTTCAGTTTTAAGCCGGGCAAAATTGCTCAGGAAAAACTCGAATCGATAAAAAATGTTAACGGTGACCAGTGTTCACACCGAGCACAAATATGCAGCAGCATTTGCCAGATTTCCTGATGTCCCTTGAAGACTACGAAAGCTCGCCGAAGCCAAGAAAGAAAGAAAAAAAAAACATTGAGAAAGTCAGGAAAATTCGGCGCTGTGGCAACTGCCCGTCCGCAAGAGACTATTCTCGCGCTCTACATAGCCTAATAGTATCCCATGCTGAAAGTCTAAGTACGATTTCCGACAAAAACAACTTTAAATTTTCATAGCAACTGACACCACCTCTCTCTAACCAATGATAAGGTCTGGAGAGTATAACTATCAAGAAAAGCTTCTGAAAGTTCGAAGTTCAAAGTCGGGATTGAACTGTAGGTTCTCTCTACTTGTGCGAGAACAATAGCACGGATGACAAAAGTGGTTGCTATAGAAGCTAGGCCCAAGACCATCCTGGACTGTAGCGTCACAAAATTATTTATTGTCCACCTCTGTCTACTCTGCCGACCAGTACTCATTTTTTTGAGGCAGTCTTTCGCGTCACTTTTCCGCTTAATTGCGTCTGTCTTTCACAGTTTAGATATTTTATTTTTGCGCATAAATTGTTGGCGTTGACTTCATCTTGAACATAATCCCAAAGAAAAAGTCTCTGGTGTTTGTGGTCAACCGATTTCGGATTTAAAGTCTCCATTTTCAAAAATCACAGTACCAATGATACATTGTTTCATCATCTGTGTACCAAAACATTAATTTCTGACAAAAATAAAGCCAGTCTACCTCGTTCGGAATCGGAATACTTTACCTAAGTTAGGCTAGGGTGGTCGGTAGGCGGGCAGAAAGCTACGCCTCACTTTTGTTTTTTTTTTTAGTCGGTGGTTTTTGTAACACTACACTGGAGCACTTAGACTCATAAACTGGTCCATTGTACTACCAGGCAGCAACCTACTTTTACTGAAATTTCATGGTCTTCCAAAGGAAGACCTTCTGTGATGAAGAGCCTACATCATCAGCTCTCACCTCATCAGCACCGAATAACTGCCACCTGATCCGACCAAAGGCGGGACAATGGCAGAGGAACTGTTCTGCAGTGTCATCGTCTTCTCCACAGGCATCGCAGAGGGTTTCATCGCTTAGGCCAAGCACACTTAGGTGTTTGGCGAAGGTGTAGTGCCCCGTTAGTAAGCCAATAAGTTGTCTGCAATCTTTTCTGTTAAGAGATAATAAGAAAGCCGCGGATTTAACTAACGAGGTGTGCAGTCTAAAGTTGTCACTCTCCACGAAGGCACTAGCACCAGATCCTTCATTGGTTTTGGAGCCATCCGTGAAGATACACCTCACTGAGGTCCTAGTGGACCAGGGCAGAAACTCTCTCCCTTTCCCTATTTGCTATTTCATGAAGATCATTGAAACCTCAGATGACAGAGGCTGGGGCAGTGGCATAGGTAGTGAGGAGTGTCCTCTTGTTCCTGTCCGTCATTAAAGCTCTTGCATATATGTATGTATAGTCGTCGTTGTGAATTTTTAAAACGATTAAGCTGTAATTTCGCAGGAAGCTTAAGAGTACTATTTGCCGAATCTAGAATCTTGTCGTCCACCTTTTTCATTCAGTCAGACAATGGTGGCTTGGTCCATTGGTTTGCATGAGATGCGTCCATTCGGATCATTTCATGCAAGTTCTTTAGCTCTTTCATAGCCTGCTGTGTCTCTGTGTTCGGGAACCCAGCACAGATTTATCGAGTGTTGCGAGCCAAGAGCCTTAAGTTCTTCGGGACAGTGTGCAATGCCTTCCTGGCCACTTAACTAAGTATGATAATATAAGCTGGTGGTATTGTAAACATCGATAACATTCTGGCCGCTTTTTTGACTGATCATTTATTTCAGGCACATGGACAAAATTACGTTGTGAAGGTCTGGTAGCTCCAAGTTTTGTGGCAGCTGGACTTTCTGTGAATATAGGTCAACATCTTTAAGCCAAATGCGGTGCAAGGTGGTTGCGGACAGGCTAATGGTCTGGACGTCTTCAAGTGGACACACCTGAGCTTTCAGTCGCAGTTTTAATTTAGGCGGCAATATGATACTTCTTCTTCTTCAGTTGGTGCTACAGTCCGGGGTGTACCTGTGCCTCAGCCAATATGCTTCTTCGTCCAGCACTATCTTGTGCTAACTGCTTTTAGCGACGCACGTTCAGCTGATTGAGGTCCCTTTCCAGGTATGTACGCCACCGGAGACCTGATCTTCCTTTACCGTGTTATCTCTCGGGATTGGAGTCAACTTTCCGGGCCGGAGCGTTGATGTCCATTCGCTCTACATGACCTAGCCATCTGAGATGGGAAACTCGAACTCGTTTGACCAGATCGATGTCGCTGTACAGACCGTAAAGTTCGTCGTTCAGTCTCATCCTCCAAACACCATCAGTGCATACGGGACCATAGATAATTCAAAGGACCTTCCTCTCGAGGCGACCATGAATCTCCTCGTCCCTTTTGCACAATGTTCATACTTCTACTGGGACTTTCAAGGTCTTGTATAGAAATATATTTCTCTCAAGAGAGGGCTTTATTCCTCAATTTCCCTCGAAACCCAAAGATACAGTGATTGACAAAAAAAATCCCCCGTTTTATTTCTGCGGTGGTGTAATTACGTGAATATCCATGGGAGCCTAGGTAAACAAGATTTTTCACTAAGACGTCGGTGTTGGTCGACCTTTGTCTTACCCTCACTTACTTATCTTTGTCGCTTTCTTCACGATGCTCACAAACGCTCCAATGATAGCCCACTGTGTCCTATCGATGATGTCAATGTCGTCGACATATGCAAGCTGTTATACAGATTTGTGGAGGATCGTGCATCTGGTGCCGACGTTTGAGTTACGCACAATCTTCTGGACAAGTCCTGTTGTGTGTCGCCTTGTCTAAACCCATTTTAAAAATCAAAGGATTTTATATGATATAATATGATACCCCAAAACGTATACTCTATTACTAAATGTTCGCATGACAGATCACGCATCTATTTATTTACCACTTTCGGCCACAAGCACACCATCCTTCCACCTGTGTTGGCATACCGCCGCTCGAGTGTAGTCAAAAGATCAGACACTCCAGTTCATGTCAACGAAGGTCAGGCTAAAACCCACGCCTGTCTCAAATAATAACTGTTTACAAACACTAAATACATGTCCTGCTCAATCACCAGGAATCAAGATTAAATGTTTGGCCTATCAATTGATCAATCGGTCAAAGCCTGTCACTTGAAAATCACTGAAACGTAAGTCACAACATATGGCTCCCAGCCACATCGAAGGTGGGAACACATCAAAGAACCCTTCTGCACACAAAAACTTGTCACCCCAGTGCGCCGCCACTTTCCATTCTTAAAGAGGTTAATTTTATTCACGCAGCGTTTGTTGTTTTGGTTAACATGATGGCATTTACATTTTCCTTCCCCGCACCACCATCACCACAACCAGCCATGAAACCTTGCTCACCTTGCTGGCCCTTTGGCGAAAAACAAAAGCCAAGCGGATGGCAGGTCAAAAGGCATCTCACCAGCACGGGCGGTCGTCCGTTGTCGCTGTCGTCGTCGTCAACCCTTGTCCTTCTGTGGACGGCCTAAGTCCACAGCCGAATGCTCTATTAAGCACATTAACTGTGTACGCAATACCACCCCGGTCCTGCTCGTGGTCTTTAGAGGCATAGGCCGTGTTGCTGTGCGGCTACAGGATAATCGATTAACACGTTTGTAGGTGAATTTTCGTACCCTTTTGTGAGTGGTTAGGAGTGGGGGTACGGTGACTCTGGTCACTGGATACTTTGGCCCAACACTGAAGCATTCACTTGCCGTCAACATGTCCGAACGAGATACAAAGAAAATAAAATAAACTACCATTGTCCTAAGGGACAACAATGGACAGCCCGTGCACATACGAGTACATATATATCAGTCACACACCATCCATTATGTTTGCTCGCCTGTAGCGGCCCCCCTGTTGGCATCGATACTCGATAATAAATGAGAAAGGAAGTGAAACTTTGAATCTGCCGGGACACCGGTCCACACAAAAATAAAGCAAGGACAACGAAACACAAGAAATGTATCTCTGACTGTGGCCCCATCGGACAGAACGTACTCGTATCTACGCGAGAATGTGTGTGTGTCCTCTTAAAAAAAATAAAAATACAACAAGACAAAGCTGTGAACAATCATCCTCGAATCTGGAAGGATATCACAGCGAAGAATGATAGCGAACCTTGATATGGTCACTTGGCACTTTCTGCCATCACCCTCTGTGCGGGAATGATGCTAAGAATTTGTTCCCACCGTCGGGATAATAAACTCCTCGGTCAACAACAATGAAAAATGACTGTTGTCTGTTGGTATACATGTGCCCGAGTGTATGTGGAATCACAAAGAAATGTGAATGCGAATGTGTGCAAGGACAATTGCTGAGAGCGATATCATACAAAAAAGCACCCGCAGGGCACAGGACAAATACAAATTTTTGTTCAACGAAAAACAACATTTAATGTCCTTTGCACGACGACAATATTCTTTCGTTTACTCACGTTAACATTCCTTTTTCCACTGACCGTCTCTTTTACTTTCAATTTTAGTTGGTTTGTCCTTTTCGTGTCCTCTTCTCCTTTGTGTCCTTTTGTTCTATTTTTGCCTTAATAAACGAACACAATGCAGAGGCCTCAGTTCAAAGGGGACATAAACGCTTGATGAAAAGCACACTGACACACCAAGAACTTTACTTTACTCGTACTTTTTCAAGTGAATCCGAGAATGGTGGAAGGTCAAAGATTCACATAGCAACCGAGTTGGCTGTTGACCAATCTCTGTCTAGTCAAGGAGGCGTTATTGTATATATTTTGCTTGTTTAACTAACTATATGAGGGAACATTTTACCTAGAGTCTAGCCGCATTAAACAACAAATAATGGGAATCCACGATCTCATGCGACTCAATTAGAGGAGAATCGGTTTGAGTGGGAGTACGAGCATGTATGCATTGGCATATCAAAGGCATCAACTCCGTCCTATTCACTTTTGTCTTTTTGTCCTAAATGTCAATTATGAAAAAAATACATTTTGTGGGGGGCGCTAAAAGATGCAGTGTCACAAGCGGTGAGACACATTAATCCAAATTCGCAATTACACCCCTCACAGGACTTTTGACTATCGGCTTCACAAGTAACCATGGAAAATATTGACAAGGTTATTATCTTGAAGGTCTATCCAAAGGTCCATGAACCAAGGTTACGCACTAATGTAGAGTGTCCTCGAATTAATTGTTTGTGGTTCACGTTTTTGCGCCGTTTTGTTGAAGAGACCGAATATAATGTCATTCGATTGGGGTTTGGCTGTTTCCATTGACTGTTCTTTTGTGGCCGTCATTTAAAGCAGGGATATGATGATGCGTCAGTAATGACTTATGGATGATTTTCTGTCTAAATGTAGCAATAATGCAACAAAAAATAGTCCAACAAAATTTGGTGGTGAAAATGAAAAAATTAACCTCTTTAAAAACTAGAACTCCAAAAATTACAGCCTGAATTTTTTCTAAATAAACGCGTCTAAATTTGCGCTGTGAACACTCTCGCTCCAATAAGTCGTGGAAAACTTTCTTCAAATAATCTGCTATCATAAAAAAAGAGACTCCTTTTCAAAAGTTGGCACTTTTAGCATTCACGGAATTTTACATAGACACGCGTTGAAGGAAAAAGCGTTGTATTTGTCTTGCTCTATGGCCGATGCTGAACAAAATGGGGTCAATGATCAGCGTCAGTCGCAAGAATCAATGCATGATGCTGGGAGTCCTCACCGGACACTGATCAATAGGCACTGTAAAAGCTGCAGAATAAAAAGGATCTGTTCGCTATCTGCTTTAGGACTGCTCACCTCTAATGGAAAGGAGATGGGCAACAACTTCTTTGACGAGCTGAAAGGTCTGAGTTGAAGATCGAGCTGAAACACCTTCTGAGGTACACACTAAAATCTGGTTGATATCAGACATAATTGCATAATTGTAGAATATCCTATCTCCAGGTCACAACAAATCCAAAGTGCTGGTCAACGTGCGCCGCGACTATAAGTCGCTAGGGCACTCACAGACTACATACCCGGGTTATGTAGACATTTCCCTGAGTCTACAGTGCCCCGTTAGGAAGCCTGTTAGGATACGGAGGTTATTCTTGCTCATTTTGATGCATGCCTCGAATCTCTTCCGGTTATATTGCCCTAGGAGTTTCTTGGCCTGCTTCATTCCACGAGCGTTATTCGAGGTTTCTATCCGGTTCCTTCTTTCTTCTCTGAGGAGATGGTCTCCTACAGCGCAGATTGGTTCAGGGCCTATGAAGGGTTCTGATGCTCCTTTCCTTGCAAGGGAGTCGGCCATTTCATTGCCTTCTATCCCTGTATGGCCATGTATCCAGCAGAGTTTTACTCGGTTTCTCCTACTCAACTCTTTGAGCTTTTGCAAGCATTCCCATACAAGTTTGGATTTGATGGTGTAGGAGTCCAGTGCCATGATAGCGGCTCGACTGTCCGACATTATTGCTATGTCGCAGTTGGTATAATTCCTTTCAAGATTGATCTGAACGCATCTGTCCATGGCACAAAATTTCCGCTTGAAAGATGCTGGTACATTTGCCCATGGATTCGAAGTATTTTGTCCTGGGTCCAAAAACTCCTGCTCCACTTCCTTCATCAGTTCTTCATCCGTCTGTATACCATTTTAGCGTTTTGCTGCTCAGTCTGTAGACCATGGATTCATTGCTCCAGTCCCTTTTGGTGCTAAGCTTGCTGGTAAATTTCTTTTGGAAATTAAATTTCCTAATCACGTCATCCTTCGGAATGGCCAGGAGTGGTAGTTTTTTGACTAGTGCGTCGAATTGCCTCGATGTAATGCACCTGTCTTTACCTATCCCTTCTTTTGCCATTCTTATGATTATTTTGTTTGCACACTCTCCTACCACTAGATGCAAAGGAGTCAGCTCCAGTAGAACCTCCATGGCCGCAGTTGGGCAAGTTCTCATAGCTCCTGTAATACAGAGGCATGCCAACCTTTGAACTTTGCTGAGTGTCTCCCTCGCGCTGATCAGATTGCTTCTCTTGGTCCATCTCGATAATTTAGTGTTGCCAATCAAAAAGCTGCCGCTCTACACTGAAAGTCTAGGTTCGATTCCGGACTCAGCAACGCTCATATTACAGAGTACCACCTCTCAAGAAAAGCTTCTTCCCTTTACTCGTGAGTGAACAATAATAATAATAATAATAATAATGGTGGACCTAGGCCTAGCTTCTCAGCAACCACTGGTGTTGTGCATGCTATTGCTCTCTCACGAGAGGGGGGAACCTACAGTTTAATGCCGACTCCGAACGGCGATTTTTAGAAGCTATTTCTAGACAGTTATACACTTTGAGCATTGTCAGTGAAACGAAAGAGGTGGAGCCGTGAAAAAATTTTAGGTGATTTTTCGGGAGTCGAACCTACAACATCGAGCGTAGGAGTCGACGCACCTGCCCACTACGCCACGGCGCCCACGGCGTGAGTGAACAATACCGAGCATAAAAAATTTATGCTCTACAAGCTGGCCCAGGACCCGGACTATATGTAGAGCAACACAAAGAAAAAAATGTCATTCGTGTCAAAGCTTTTTTTTCGGACGACCATAACAAATATCCGTGGGCGCAGTGGCTTAGCGGGTAGGTAAATCGACTGAATACAGCGATTGGATGGCGCCACTTGCCGTTGGGATCAAATTAGCGGCACTGAAGTAGGTTGCTACCTGGCAGTACAATGCACCAGTTTTGAGTCTGAGTGCTCCGGTGTAAGGTTTCAAAAAGCTCTGGTACATCGACTATTACGCTCAAAGTCTAGGTTCGATTCCCGAAAACAGCTTTCATATTTTACAAGTCACTGACAATCCTCAAAGAAAAAGCTTCATAGAAAACGTGGTCTTACTCGTGGCAATGATACGCTGTGTCCTCATGTCCACCCCGGATTGCAGCTTCAGCCGAGGAAAAAGTCCTTCAAGTCGATGCTTTTTTCGAAAGAGCGTCTTAAGGTCTTTGTTTTCATCTTAGCAGAATACATAGAAATGATATCACCTTTAAAGCAAAACCGATAAATTCGTCATAAACTTAAATCGAATAACCTGCAAAAATTAGATTCAACCACAAAACGAAAAGTTTGAAAAGAACGAATCAGTATCACAAAAAGTGTGAAGACATAAATGGATCATTATTTATCTACCACTGCTCCCTTCGAAATCAAAGACTTGACAAATACTTGATTGATTTAAATCCTGAAACCAGAGTTCGTGCATCAAATAAACAGAAAAACTGATTGTTTTAAAATCAAATTCCCTTCAGTGACCTTAAATTAACTTCGCTGACTGTGGACTGTTCACCATTCCAAAACAATTCCCAGAAGCACCTTCAAGGCAAACATTTAGTGCACAGATCCAACATGAAACGCAAAGCCAAAAAATAAAAGGAAATACGCAAAACAACAGCAGGGGAGAAATGCCAAGAAAAACTTGAAAAACAAAAGTCCTTTACGAGAGTCCTTATGTGCAAGTGTTTGTCCTAGGGTTTGTCCTTCATTTTCGGTCTAGTGACCCGTTGGTGTTACCACCACACACTGACAGTCGCTTATCTGTTCGCTTGTCCTTCTCTCAATTTAATACGAAGACAAAGTGCTGTGTGAGCGCTATACGACGAATCCCTTGTATCCTTTTTGCCTTCACGATGGATTCCACATGGCACAGTTAAGGCGTTAAGTTGTGATGTTTATTAGAATTTGGCTTAGAATTAATGCCGGCGGAAAAGCTTTAGCATGAACCACACCCCCGAACTGTGCTGATTGCCCCAGCACACATGCACATAAATGGTGACAGGACTATTCTACTACTGTGTTCCTTTAGTTTCATTTGCCCCACCACCATCAGCCATCGTCGGAGCGTGCCCCCTATTATCGCTTTTCCTCCTAGCAGTGTGGGGCGAGGGTGGTGATGATGATGAAAGTGGAGCAAACAATTGTCTTCGCACACCAAATCTAGTTTAATGCTATGCAATTTCGTCCTTATTATCCTTCTTTGCTCTGCTCTATATATTCTTGTTCGAAATGTGGGGGCAAGCAGATCCTCGACGCTGGCGATTTCTTTTGCTTTGATGTTTTATCCAATTGCCTTACGCTCGCTCGTTTCTCCGTGTTATGCATGTGGAATATGGTAAATGGAATTAAGGACGAAAATTGATTCAAAGCAAGAATCCGGCTGCTGCCACAACTTTTGCGAACAAAGATGAGCTACCAAATCGGTCACCAATTTGTCGTGTCGTATGAGCACTTGTGTGTCTGCTGGTGGGGATGGAAATATTGGATCAAAAGTTTGATCTGTTAATAAAAGGAATTAAGGTAATTGAGGATTCATTTGTGATTTAGTTTGTATTGGTTTTCCGATTGAACGAATCATCTAACTGCCGAATGATGGTGGCAGGGGTATCTTAAGATAGGCAAAAGCGACAAGGATTCTCGTAAATGTGGTATCGTTTCTCTTTACACAACGTAAACAGTATTTAATTCACGAGATGTGTATCGAATTCAAATGACACAAAGTCAACAATGTTTCGTTGTCGCTGATAGATAAGGCCTTGAGTGTGCCTATGGAATCTCTAAGCTTCGCCTTTGTCAATGCGGCGGCTACAAAGCGGACAATGTATATAAATTGAGGAATTATACCATTTTCAATCGAGGCAAGTTGACGCACAAGGACGGGTAGAGACTAGATTAAAAGAACTCTACACCCTGATATCCTTACTCATACGCGTGCCAAAGTGAAATTCTCAGGAAAAATAAAACGCGGTACAAAAAAAAGAGGAGTAGAAAGTTTCAAGGAATATTCCTGAGAACTTACTTAACTTGGTAAAAAACTTAGAAATGTGAGCCTTCAAAGAAAAGGATTTATAATGCGAGAGCAGCAGGTACATACATATATCGATCCGGGGTACTTTTAGATTTCCAAGAATAACTTTTCAAGGAAGCCGTCATTCGATATTCTGTGATACTTAAGACAAGTCAGACCGTCACATGAGCTTACTATGAAATGCACTAACGTATCGGTAAATCGGTAAAATGGATCTTTGCCTTTCTTGGAGCATTACTATTGATGGCAATCTCAGATAAATTTCCAACACATCATGTAGTTCCAAGGGCGAGCCTTCTACACAATTTGCCATTCTCGGTGCGCATCCTTCGTGGGTGTTAGCCACCAATATCTACCCCTCAAGAATTAAAGTTTAAAACTTTTTCCCTGGTGATTGTGTTGAGTTTCACGAAACGTTAGAAATGCCAAATTCAAATCAATTATGCCAATTATGATTCTGCAGAGGATCTTTTGAATGCTGCTGTTTGATCACCATCTTTCAGTACTCTTGTATCGCTGGTTTGTTCCTGCGAAGACCGAGAACTGGGACCGAAAAGAAGGTCTTTTGAAGTGCCTGCTTGTTGTTCAGCGAAGTCGCGCTCCCACAGGTGTCGTTGGGTTACACTACCGTACGTGACGGAATTTGCCGGTGTCATGTTGACCAGACGCGTGTCAGCGGTTGCGATCGGTGGGAACAGTGGAGATGTCCTTCGGCATGTGTTGAAATGCTGCCGAACGAATTTGAAATGAACTTGTACAACACTCATATGCCAACACCACAGGCGCGATCTTTCAAAATTTCGTACATCTACTGGCATACTCAGACGACATTGACGTGATTGGTCGACCACAGCGAGCCACCAATGAGACCTTTGTAACAATAATAACAACAATGGCGGCGCTACAGTCCGAGATGGACCTGGGTCTAGTTTCTCAGCAACCACTCGTGTTGTGCGTGCTATTGTTCTCTCACGAGTGCAGATCATCCAAATCAATTTGCGTTTCAAAAGGGGAAAAGTACTGGAAAGTTATTAGGAGAGATGTCAAATGAAGTAGCTATTGGTCTTAATAAGAGCCATCACATACTAACACTCTTCATAGATTTTCGAAAAGCATTTGATACTCTTCCACACGAAAAGCTCATCGATAGCCTATATAGAATAGGTATAAGAGGAAATGTCGCGAAATGGATTAGAAACTACTTAACGGGAAGAACAATAAAAGTTAAAGTATCTAATACATTTAGTAAATCAAAACCAAGTGCATGTGGAGTAACTCAAGGATCAAAATTGGGTCCAATATTATTTATCCTATTTACTAATGAACTTTTACGGATGTTTGAAAAAAATACGGTTTTTGCATATGCAGATGATTTAGCGATCATTGTCAAACATAGGTGTCTGAATACTGCGATCTCATTACTGCAAGAATAATTTAACAAAATATCTCGATGGTGTCATGACAATGGTTTGATAATCAACTCCAGTAAAACCAAAGTAATGCACATACGAACGCCGAATAAACCATACACTGATATAAACATTTACCACTATATTGAAGACTGTCCCACCTCAAACAAATGTGAAGCCATTGAAGTAGTCAGAAAGATAAAATACCTTGGAATCCTGATAGATGATCACTTTATTTGGAATGAACACATTTGTCATCTTCGACTTCAGTTAAAGAGTACTCTATTTGCGATGGTATATCTAAGTAGATATACGACTACAGATGGAATTCTAGCGGAAGCGACTAAAATGGGACGAGGGATAACCGATGGCAACAAAGTACATGATGTAATCCAAAAGGACGCACAACAAAAGGCTATTGAGTAATAGAACACTCTCTCGACAAACCAAGACTTTGTGTAAAACTGATCATCCCAGTGCTTCTTTAGGGGCAAAAGACAGTGGGCAATATGCAAAGAGGATGAAGAAGCCTTTGCACTTTTCAGGAAGATCTTTGGTCCTGTTTGCGTTGATAGATTGAAGGAGAAGATTCAACCACGAACTGTATGGGCTGTACAGCAAGATATGTCCACGTCTACAGATCTGGCGCCTTGGACTGCTGGGCCATGTAGAGCGCATGGACAACTTAGCTCCGTCCCAAAGAACATTCGACTCTGAATTTGTGGGACATCGCAACAGAGGACGCCGGGATGGCACACAATTAGAAAAAGATCTTTGTGTGCGAACCTGAAGATGGCTAGCAAAAGGTCGTGGTAGCTGGAAGTAGAAGCCTCAACTTGGACCTCACTGCACGCAAGGAACGAAAAAATATAAGCAAACTTTTAATGACAACTATCAAAACAGTCATTAACCCCATAAATTGTCCGATTAATTTGATTAAAACTGTACATACGAAAAATTGAAAGAAGTCTACCCGACTTTGAATTATAAAAATAAGACTCTACTATGCTGAGACCCATTTGTCTTAATTCTCCGTTTCAAGCTATCAAATAATTCTGAAAACCGCTGTTGTTCAAACCGCAGTTTTCGGGGGCAAGGGTGAATCCTAATTATTCATATTTTTCAAACGCCAATTTTCGTGAAATTTCTTGAAAATCATAAATCAAAAAAGTAACTAAACAGCTGAACCGATTTTCCGAAACTAGAATTATTGCCCGCTTAAAAAGTTTAGTTCCGATTTCACAAGGCTTTTTAAAGTCTACTTCTTATTGTCATTTTAAATTTATGTTTTAGCTTGGTATGAACTTTACCCGTAGCGTAGTGGGTGCGTCGACTTCTAAGCTAAAAGACTATTACTGCCAAGAAAAATTTCCAATTCTTTGTCACTCTTTTTTTTTTTATATAATTTGCGCGCACAACAGGGGTTACGAATACCCTTAAGTGGAATCAAGACACAGCACGGCCGAAGATATTGAGGGAGAAAGGGAGAGGAGGTACCTGTGCACATTGGTCTTAAATCCACAGGATTGTAGTGAGTAAGAAATACTGGCCATATTCGTGTGGTGCGGCTAAAAACGACTCTATAAACTTAACTGTACGTCCGAAAGCAGGCTTAAGGGTGAACTGGTGAGCATTCCTGGTGAGACGAGTATTGCGGGTGAATTCATGGAGGGGAGGAATGCAAATGGCTAACTCACTTAAGCATCGTTTGTTAAAATAGCGATAAAACAATGACAAAGACTTAACTTAAGGCTCATGGTTCGATGCCAGACACACGAACTTTTATTTTCACAACATAACCTCTCTCGAATCACTGACAATGGTTAGAGACTAAGATTGTCAAGAGTAGTTTCTCGATTTTCACGTTTCGGAGTCGGTCCCCAACACTTGTGAGAGAATAATTGCCGCAAAACACTAGAGGTTCATGCTTAGCGCATTTCACAGCATCACCCAAAGAAGAAGAAGGAAAAAGTAGCAGTAATCAGTGAATGCAATTTGCATTGCATGGAACCCATCTTCCTATTTTTTTCGGAGGATTTCTTGAAACACTACTGGAGCACTCAGACTCAAAACTGGTCTATTGTACTGCCAGGTAGCAACCTTCTCCAGTGCCGTTAATTTGATCCCAACGGCAAATGGCGAATGGACCAGATTCGATTTCACTGGGATTCGAATCTGTGACCCCTCGAACTTGGGGCAGGAACTTAACCAACTGCGCCATCCAGACGTCAGACAGTATGGAACCCATACTTCAATTAAGTAAAGGAACTCGGGTTATTCTCGGGTAAAAGCCAATTTTACGATAACTCGACAGATCACAATTTTATTTATTTTTTAATTAACAAAATTCTCTTCCACAAAATTCCAAAGAATATCTCCCTGTCTCTATCCAATATTATGCAACACAAGTCTAGACTTTTGAACAAAGAACTCTGGCAAGCCGAATAATAACCACAGAAATATGATTTTGCTGTAGTATCCTCAACAATTTTAGGTATAAGTTTCAGAAAATTTTCAAAAAGTGATGCTCCCTCTTGACATGAAACTGTTTGTGGCTTCTGTCGTCCTTGAATGTTTCCTTGACATTCCGACCAAACATTTGTATGCTTCCCAAACAAAGAACGTATGACAATGTAAACCGCACCGAAAATCATGAGACGCTAACTCTTCGGTTAAGCATAGTCAACCGGCACTGTAGACAAGCATTAATCATGAGAGACTCCGCATAGCTTCCAGCTGTGCAAATACTCTTAATACATTATAACGCCATGTCATAAGTCTGATTTCACTTGTGGCTCCTGGAAGGATCTCTAAATTTTGTCAGAAAAACCTCACAAAGCATCCATTTTCAGATTCCGTTCACCACCTTAAGTGTTCCACAACGATAATCACTCAAAAACATTCCATAGTCACTAGCTACTATCTTATTCCCTTTTACAGGATTACTTATCTGCCCCTCGGCACGTCTCGGTAGTAAGGGTAGTTGTTATCGCCGCACGTTATTGCTAATCAGCTCAGCTTTAGTTGTCTGCATATAACGGCATTGAGGACATACATATAAAGGACTAAACGTAATACGTGTTACTCGCATTGCAAATTAATTTACACCCCCCAACCACCTCCCTCTGGTAGCACACGCCAACCACTCACTAATTCCCACGAAATGCTCAAAGCAGCCGAAGCCCCAGCTTACTACTGGCTGCATGCCTACGTGCTGTTAGAAGCGGTAGGAGACGGTATTTTGTGCCCTGCTCAGGACATAATTAGCATCCTGGAAAAGGTTAGGCGAGTGCATGGTTATATTTATGCCCTTTATTCAATTTTAGACGAAATTCTTGCAACACTGCCTTACAGAGTGTATGCAGTTCAATTCACACTCACACACATACCATCTCACATCTCACATCTCCACACAATACCATCTCAGTGAGTGTAACTTCATCTTCGTCAGCAGGATCGCATTTAATTTACGTCTCTGTTCCTTGGCTGGAGACCAAAAATCGAGTCATTTGTCACACGCCAGGAAAGCTCGTGGCAGTGTGAGTTCCTCTACACGTGCTGCACGATTTAAGCCATAACCCACCGCCTCGCCCCCCTCCCGCAGGCGCTGTCTAATGCCACTATTTAGTAGCAATTAAAATTTGTCACGAAATATCCTTAATTTGTCAGCGGTTGGTCTGCGATGTAGATGCATTTGCGCGTTTCGTACAGTCCGTCAATATCCAGTGAATGGTACACCATCTATCTAGAAATACGGTAAGCAGGGGTTACAGCAACGAATTTGAGTATTCAGCGGTCGTTCGTATCCCGTGATCCTTCTTTTTCTCTAGCCATCTCTCTCTATCTGGGAAACCAGGTCAGTGCGGATTGCGGTAGGCAGGAATTTCCTGTCAGACCCCATTTAAATGTGGTCACTCGCACACTGCTATGCTATGCAGGCCGCCCGAAGCCCTCTTAACCCGAAGGACATGCACGCAGACTGAACAAGGATTGTAATTACCAAGGGAGGTGTCGATGTCGAAAATTGCCATTATATTTCAGTTTCAACTATCGACAGTGTCAATCAGTAAAAACCGACTAACGGCCACTTTAAATTTCTTCCGTTTGATTCTGTTTTGTTGTTTCCACCGTTTTGTTTTTTTTGCTCAGCTCTGCGTTGTTGCGCACCCCCTTTTCGTCCTTTTTTGCCATTCGCTTTGCGTTAGAGCCTTTTAGTCAAATACCCATGGGCGGAATGACGGGTTGGATGAGTAGGTGGAACCACAGCACACCTGCGGTTGTGCGAAAAGGTGAAACGCGAATGACAAATGGGTTAGTGGAAAGAACATAGTCGTCCATTGTTTCAACGATGTCGTAATGAGTGGTTTACGCTGTTAGTTGGTTGGTGAGGTGCCGGAGCTTTGTAAGGGAGGTGGAAAGCGGAGCGGTGTAGAGGTGAAGGGATAAATGTAAGGCAACCCATTTCAAATACAGTTTATTGCCAGGCATTTGTTATTTATGCGCACACAAAAGTAGTTTGTGTAAGTATTTTAGTGCGTTTTAGTTGGTCGACAAATGGAAATAGAAACTCTTATGACTTTAAGGGTACACTCACACACACACAGAGGCAATGCTTTTGAAGGACTTCTACACACGTAGGTGAAAAGTAATTAGCTTAAAAGTTTAACTATAGATTGTTCTCATTGAATTTGTTGTTACCATTTCGAACACGGATTCGTGTAAAGGGCTGATTTGGAGGGTTTCGTTTTGGTAGGGGTCGAGTCGTTGACAGAAAATTTGTGTTTATTAATAGAATGAACGAATGTCGATGGGCAACGAGTGACTAAAACAGAGCGACAAGGGGTGGTGGGAGAAAATGAAATTGAATTAAAGAGCCAATCAACTTGTAATTGGAGTCCTGTCATTAGATGTTGGCCCCAACTATTCTTTGAACAGCACATGAGACATTACTTTTAGGAATGAATGTCCAAAACTGGGGCAATAAACCGACAGCCAAGTTTCAAGGGCAGTTCTTCGTTACTGCTGTGTGAGCAACTGGACACAGCTAGCAAAATATCGTGATAGTTGGAGAGGCTTATTGTTGTTGTTGAGGCCCAGGTCGACCCCGGACCGCCATCAGAAGAAGAAAGTTTTCACTTTATAATCCAATTAAGTGAATACTGTTTACGAGTTATTGATTTGCATAAAGGATTTACCAAAGGAAGCCAGATTGTTTCCGGACTGCAACAAATCCTAAGAGCTCGACAAACATTTTTTCCGCTGACTGCCGCTTGAGCTAGGTCGTGGATAGAATTTTTGTGCGGGATTTTGATGGCAGATGGACTACGTGGCTCTAAACAAGCAGACTTGTACTTATAGCCCATCGTGGCTATCATTTAAAATAGGTTGAAGAACGAAAGGCGCCTAACTTTTATTCCTGACAGAGATCTCTGGCGTGGTAGCACTCCCGCTTTCTATAAGTTCATAAATATCTTTATTAAACCACCAAGAAACAAGACATCTTCTCTTGTGTACTAAATATTGATACCTCATTTAAATTCCGTAGTCCTTATTTGGGGTTTTAGCAAGAGATCATAGCAATCAGTGAAGCACTGTGAAGCACATTTAAGTGATATTGTAAATTTCACGGATAGTCAAGTGTTAATAAACTGTCGGGCATATCTTGGTGAGATTTTTCAGTAGTTCAGCATACTGCCTGTACTGAGCCCCACACCAAAGAAATATTCTAGAAATTTGTAAAGCGGATGAACTCGTCAGGCATGCCACTACACTGCTTTTACCAAAAGTTAGAATGCCCTTAACTACTTTTAAGCTCAAAAAAGTCTCCAAAGACAAACATCAAAAGAAACATCGACAACATGTGTAAAACGTATAGATTGATCTGGCCAAAACTAGATCCTTTTCTCCTCCTCTTCTTGTGGCCCTGTGCTTCAACCAACAGCCCTCTCTCTTTTGCTAGCTGTCGCCAATTGTGCACACCAAGTTGGTTAAGGCCCCTCTCTACTTCGGTGCGCCACCTTAGACGTGGATGTTTTCTGTTTCGTTGTCTCACTGGTTCGGAGTCGAAGATTCTGCGGCCAAGCCAATTTTTCCATGCGCTTTATATGACCCAGCCATATTCTGTTGATGCCGGAAAGACACATGTCGCTGTGCAGTCCATACCATTCGTGGTTACATCTTCTCCAAATGTCATAAGTGCAAACAGAAATAAAGATCGCTCGCAGAAAATATCAATCAAAAATACCAAGAGCTTCTTCATCCACTTTTAATATGGTCCATGCATCTGTGCCATAAAGCAGGACTGGGATAATCACCTCCTGCGAATCGCTGGTTTTTGGTCCCAAAGGCAATTGATCAATAGCTCCCGTTTTTAGATCACTAGATCCTGAACCATCTAAGACACTGATATCTCTCAAGAGATCAAAACATGGCACATACCATAGTTGGCATCATCATAAGAAAGTGTAATAGGTGAGCACTCCTAAAGGCTGACAGAAGCTGCTTAGACGAGAACAAAGAACAAGACATTCTTCACCTTCTATGTGCCTGCCCAACTGTGGCGTCTTTAAGGCGCTTGCCCTTGAAAGCCCATTTCTTTTAACAACCTCGGTAGCTTCGGAGAGTCACCTGTCAGCAATCTATTTCGCTTCATAGAAAGCCAAATCTTGTTATCATGAAATGTTTGTGTATGCCTCCGTTTCTATGACTCAAGTGGCTGCACAATGCTACTATACTGGTCAAACTGAATCTACCTCTTAATGGAGCAGCCACTTTAGCCTTACCTAACCCAATACATAAATGAACCACTTGAATCAGTTCACAGTCATTTTTATCAAGGCAGACCAGAGTTGTATGTGTTCATGTATGCGGCTTTCGGAAGTTGTGTATGTAAATGAATGCGGCTTTAAGCCCAATGAACCGATCGTTTCTCAGTGTTCGAAACTTAATACATCACCTCGCATTACATGTATGAGTAGGTGGACAAGATCGCAGGTTCAATTCGGAATCTTCTTAAGTATCAATCCGAGATTTTTCCGGTGTAGAAAGCTCCGAGAATAAAGCTGTCATGTAAAAGCTTCTTCTAAAGCTTCTATTTGGAATTTGACATTTATATATACAGTGTCGGACAAAACAATAGCACCGAATAGTCCGCATAGACATTTTGCTCAATATCTTTCTTTGTACTTGAGAGATTTTAATAATTCTTTTTTTATTCAAACAGGAATAGTTTTACTTATTTATAAACAAAAATTCAATTCAACTAAATTCGTACAAACTAAGAATATTAAAAAAGAGTTAACATGCCTTAAAAATTGCCGCTACAAAACTAAAGCACATTATTATAAGTCAAAATTTTTAAAATCCGGGTGTTAGTATTTGTGTGAGTATCCATTGTTTCTGATAACCCCTGTACATCATCAATGCATAGAATCAATAAAAGTGCTGAAAACAGCCACAGGAATCCTTTTTCACGACGTTTTAGGTTTAACAAAGGTGCTTCCAAAAGGTGCTCCTTATTTGGGTGGCTATCCGTTTCAATTTCCGGATCTACAATTTTTCATAGATTATCTATGAGGTTTGAGACCAGAGGATTAAGAAATACCATAATAAAAGGCCGACTTTACTGAGAGAGAGACACTTTTTTCCAATGTAAGAGGTGCGTTTTGGATCGTTGTTGTGTTGAAAGATCAATTTGAATGGCTTTTCCTTTTCTGAGCGGGGTAAAATCACGTTCTGTGATACATCACTGTATACACAACGATCTATTACGTCTTAAACGTTGTAAATTTGAACGATCCCTGACAAACAAGGAGGCAATAGACCACCGAAAGGAGAGCAAAGTGTGCTTGGCAGTTTGTCAAAATTCGTGAATTTTTGGCCTCATTTTGTGTTATTTTTTGAGTTGTTTCTTAGGCTTCCAATATCTCGTGTGAAAAAAAGTCCAATTCTGCCTGCAAATGAGAATCAGATCAATTAATTCAGCACTTTGAAACTCTTGTCTTACTGGCATATATATATTCTTTCGACTAATTTGGTTCATTCGATCAATTTCAAGCCCGACTCGTGTGTTTTTCTCGTATTTATATACAGTCATGAACATTTAGTTTCATACGATTGCAATTTTTAATAATAAACTTGATTTAAATGAAAGCCTTGGAAGTCAAACAAATTTGAATATTTTTTAATTACTTCTTGAAATATTTAGATACTAAATAAAGAAAAAAAAAATAAAAAAATGAGGTAGAAAGAACAAAAATATCGGAACATTCAATTTCATACGACATAATTGGCTTTTGGTCCGTGTTTGGTTATTCGAACTAATTTCTTTGTCCAGATACTCCCATAAATGTTCGATCGGGTTAATATCTGGACTGTGAGGTGTTTCCATCACTTTGGGATAATGTTGAATAATAACCACTAGCACTAGCACTAGCAAAGACTTATGCATGGGGTGAATGTCCTGGTAAAAATAGAAAGTGTTTTCTGTCCCAAATTTTTGAGCACTATGAACTAATTTTTTTTTAAATTGCCCAATACATTTCTTTGCTTATTTAAATTTTCAACTCTTTCATGGCTCATGGAAAACTATACCGTCATTGACTGACCATCATGCTTAGTACCCGTATGAAACTGAATGTTCCTGACTGTATGTAGGCATTCAGAAGGGTTTAAATTGATCTTCGAATCATTCATTACTTCCTACGTTTTCACGATTCTACTTAAGCGTTATATACTGAGTTGATTAGATTCAACTAATTGCGAAAAAACCGGTCAAGAGCAAGTTATACTCGTGCGCAGATGGTCACGCAATTAATTATTGAAAAAAAATCTATTCTGAATGTCAAACAACGAATTCAAATTATTTCAGTTGAATTCATTACTTTTTATATCGTTTTAGTCAACAGTTTCATATCTATAACAACTGTTTCGTATTATAATTTATAGACATTGTCAAAGCCTATTTTTCATATTATTTTTAATTTTGTTGTAACATTGTTGTGCAAATTGGAGATAAAAGGATGCTCATTTTACGATAATTTAAGCTTTATATTTCAAAAGTGAAACTTCACTAAAAAAGTTTAAAATCTGATCTCCAATCGGATATGTAGCGAGACCAATTGAAACATATCCCATTCAACAGGTTGTTGCTAATATATATAACAAAAATATAACAAAAAATATGCGGGATATGTTTAAGTACAAATATGACATGAACTTCGCTATATTTTGCCTATGATTGCGGAACACCTTTTTTGCTTCCAACGTTTTTAGTCCACAATGTTCGGAAATAAGAGGTGGAGGGAGTGTAAATGAAATTGACTTATTTTACCTGTACGAGCGTTGATGTATTTTTGGAAGACATGTGTCAAGTAAATTGTTGATATTATCAGCTGGTCGGGTTGGCTTACGTCAGGATTGTCTTACAGGCTGTCGAGTGAAAAGAATTTTGGACGAAATATTCCCACAGTTTATAGATATCCAACTAACCAACGAGAGCTCTAGCCTTGCATCGTCAAAATCCTGAAGAAGTCATGGTCAGTGAAACAAAAAATGTAGGTAGTTAGGGAGTTTGTCTACCTCAGAGCAAACGTGAACTCTAAAAACGTTCAACATATAATCGCACTTGACAACCATGGCTACGTGATTTGTCGAAACAACTTGGGGTCAAAACTCGTAACTCCTGACTCAAGCTCTTATAACCCTTATCTTGCCAGTCTTGTTATTTGAGCCGAAAGTTGAAAAGCAGAGCTTGTTATTGATGGCTTTGAAAGAAAAATTCTACGTCAAATATTTGGTCCTGTCTACAAGGAAGATGAATGGGTATCTTATGACGGATGGCAAAAATCCGTTGAATGAACTTACTCGGCCACATCGAGTGCATGAACACCAGTGATCCGGTTTAGAGAATCTTCGAATGGGCGAGTGTTGTCGAATTCGAGTTCGAGAAGGATAGGAAGACTAAACTTTCGGTATAAATATAAAGTGTTTGTGGATGCAAATTAATGTTGGTCTTGATGACTGGAATCAGCGTACCCGGGACTTCATGGATGGAAGGCAGCATCTATAGGTAGTAAATAGGTAACAACAAACAGAGTTACAACTAACTTCACCAATTTTGAAGATAGTGAGGTCATATTACAGACGAAAGTTCAAATTAGTTGGAAGGAAATATATATAATCTTCTCTTGGTCAATGACAAAGCCCCGGATTGAGTTTGTTCAACTTGTTGGGTGTTTATTCATCCTGAAGACTTAAGTTCATTGAGTCGTTGAAGGGCATTGGGTAAGATTTCGTGGGCGCCGTTGCCGTGTGGGTTCGTGCGTCGACCCATGCACATTAGACTTCCACAGTCTAGGTTCGAATCCAAGTCCAGACAAAGAATTTTTCAAAAAAAAATTGTTCACGGCTCCACCTCTTTCGAGTCACTAACAATGCTTCTCAATCTCGCCGTTCGGAGTCGGCATTAAACTGTAGATCCCCTCGTGAGGGAACACTCGTGAGAGAACAATAGCACGCACAACACTAGTGGTTGCTGAGAAGTTAGGCCCAGGTCCACCTCGGACTGTAGCGCCGCCATTATTATTATTATTATTAAGATTAATTTGGGCTAGAGTTCTTTTACTAGTGATATATTGATGCCACTACACAGAAATAACCTTAGTGTCGCCATCAGAGTCTTTATTGAGGCAGAATGATATGGAGGCATGTGCGAATCCAATAAGAATGCTGCTTCACGAAAGCGACATGATTTAGTAATTTGAACCGCATTAGTCTCAAAGGATTTACATAATCTCCTCTTTTAAGACATTGAATAAGTCTGCAACCTGCATAGGACATAACCCCTTCCAGCAGCCCTCACCTTTCAATCGTTTTACTAAACAGCTCTCCGTATAATTGCTTTGAGCTAGACATGCGATGGAGTAATCAGCCTCGCAACGTCGCCACTTATAAGCACTTCAGACATTTACATTTCCGTCAAGTACCACTAATGAGCCCCCAGAATCCCCCAACCCCCCCATTCATGCACATCATTTGTGTGATTAAAGGTTTACCCACAAATCGAATATCTGACTGTTCATCCACCGATATTGGACACATAATGAGGGACTATCATGCAAAGTGTCGGACGGAATCGCTCATTAAAAACTTCCCTGCCCTATCGTCGACTTGAGAGATCGATTTCCATACTTCCGTGGGAAGCATCACAGGCAGAAGCAACCCGCTCGCCCAATTTTATGTCAAACAATAATTTATTTAAATTGAAAATTTAATTCCTGACACAAATAGACACTGTAATCAATAGTGAGGCCACATACTGTATACATCCCCGACATGCGGGCATCACATCCCGGAAATAAATAAACCCCCGACACCGCAAGGATATTAAGTCGAAATTAATGAAATCCGTAATGGCTGGCAATCAAAATTTATATTCCGCTGAAGTCACCAGGAATTTCATTAATATTTTAATAGTTGCACGCTTGTTTAACTGCTTAAAGGATAAACATGATCGATCCTATACCCTAAGCCAAGCTAAAAACTCACCATCAAAAGCGGGGTTAATTTGAATGCCTTTATGGCCCGCTTAAAGAAAATCAGCTGCCGGGCTGCTTTAACTGAGTACATGCAAGCTGACGATGAGAAATAAAATTCAAACACGAGTATGTCCCCTTTTGAGTGACGAAAACAGGTCCTTTAGGAGTGTTTTGTTTGCGGACGCAACACGTGTATATTGTTGCCTCCAACATGTGGTTGTTCAACCACAGTTGGGGGCTTTATGGCTCGACCACACTCTAGCGAATGACCGATAATATCTCGGAAAAACAAGTTTTTTATGAAACGCAGGTCGTTACTTTTTGTTTTTGCTCATAATTCTCGATTTCGAGGCAAAGGATGATGGTTTATGAGCGGTAGACGTTACACGTTTCGCTTTTGAAAACTCCTTGGGGGTTTTACTGCGATTTATTTACAACCACGACCGCCTAAAGGCTGGGCTGGCTTCTTCGGGGGGTTGTATTGAGTGATTTGCTGAGTGAAACCGAAATGGAGTTGTTTTAGTGGCCATTTGATCGAAATCTGAAGGGAATCAAATTGAATTTATGTTGATGTCCTCAGGAGACACCCGCAATCGGTCGTAAGAAATAATTTTTGCTTTGATATAAGTTGTGCGTGGGTGTGCACAAAGTGTGGTTCAAATTGTTTATGCTTATGATTTGATGGGTAGATGGACACTTCCGGCAAATACTTTTGGGTGACCTAAACTTGCTCTTTTATGGACGCATAATGCAAAGCTGTCGTTAGAAACTTATTTAAAAAACTGCTGCCATAGGCTATATTCTCTTAACCATTCCTGTTTAGCGTGCTACGATTTTCATACGGAAAAGGAACCTTCAAAACTTTCTTTTAGAATGTCTCTAGTAACCATTCGTTCGGCAATGCGGAGCTGGCGTTCGATGAACAATCGATAACAAATAAATAATAAATTGGGCAAGTGTGAGTTGTACTCGCACGGGGTAGGTTCCGTTGCACAAATATTTTTTGCATTTATGCACATTTCTGAATATCAGGCGACGAATTCGAACTAATTCGGTTAAATTTTCTTCTAACTTAAACCCAAATAAACTTTTTATTACTACATTCATACATACAAACAAACAAACATCCAAACATTCACACACCTATCACCCAATCACTGCTTATGCCTGCTGTGCGCACATTGCTCTTGGTTTGAAATGAGTCTGGGAGATAACAACTCGTCGATCACAGCATGAAATTCATGTTTGAAAATATTATCATTTTACATCTCAGATATCTCAAAATTTGCACATAAATCGATATTTTGATATTTATCATTTCTTAATGTTTCCGCTGAAGTCTTCAAAACTGCGTTTTCAGATCTTCAAAATTCGCATTTTCGATGTTTGACCGTTTTTGGCCAACATCCCGAAAACTATTAGGGCCAGAATGCTCGAAATTGTTTTAAATGAAAATACTCATAGCAGCAAAGTTTTTATGATTTTTCAAATTTTTTAAAACTTTAAAAAAATTAGAAATGGGAGGGCGTCGGTACTTTGGATCAGAAAGTGTTAAAGCAAACATTAACCTCATTTCAAGAAATATGTCGATTGGTATATCACTCGATATCAATCACTATTCCAAAATTCATAGCTACTTCACCTAAACGATCCCGCTTTTTAAATTTGGGTACATGGGCAATGATATCCAGGCCTGAAGTACCTAATTTCAAAATTTCATGCCGATATTTTTATAAACTTCGGAAGTAAAAAAGTGTGAAAGACGGACACATCGAAATTATAAAGGTTCCGTTTCTGTAGATGGAATCTTAAAAAAGATCGTGCCAGCTGAAAAGCTTTATTAATTGAAACCCAAGTCCACCCCGAACTGCAACAAGAAGAAACAGCCTGAGTACGTTCTTTATTGTATTGAACCAGCAGGGGAGCTGCAGCACACCATCTGTGCGTTTTGTAGAGAAAGCTATCACCATGGGAACCGTCTATTTCTATTTGAGACTCAAGCCATCCAGAGTTAATTATGAATTTTAGCACAATTTTATAGAGACCTTCAAACTCATCAATGAAGCTTTTACCCAGTCTTCCAAACTTTGACAGTTGATAGCGGCCATATTTTTGAAGCTGGATCTGTCAAATTGACTGCCATTTATTCAGTATATTTTGCCAAACCACCATAGACGGACATAGCATTCAACAACACCTGCAAATGATAAAATTGTTTTATCAAAATGTGTGTTTTGTTCGGGAAAAAAAAATTTGTTGAATTTGAAACGATACCAATCCACATGAGATACAAGAGCGTCCAATGCATTTCAAAAAAATCACTCTTTGGTGTGGATTTTGGGCTGGTGACGTCATGGGGCCATATTTCTTTGAGAACGACGTTGGCCAAGCCATCACCGTCAACGGCAAACGCTATAGGTAATTACCAAATTCTTTTGGCCTGAGTAGATGACATGGACACCAACAACATGTAGTTTCAACAGGACGACGCTTCGTGCCACAAGTTCACGCCACATTGGAAATTCTGCACGAGCAATTCGAGGGCATGGTTATCTCACGCGGAGGTGATGTGAACTGGCCACCGAGATCGTGCGACAAGACTCCGTTAGACTTTTTCTTGTGGGGTTTTCTGAAGTCGCATGCCTATGCGAATAAGCCACAAACAACAGCGATCTTCAATGTCAACATAATCCATTCTATTGGTCAAATTCAGGCTGATTTATGCGCCAGAGTCATGCGCGCCATTCAAAGAATCCACAGCGGATTTTGAACGATGTTACATTCCATATATAATGGCATTGATTGGACTTTCAAACGAATAATTTCGATGATATCTCACAAACACTTTTTATTATTTAAATTTAAAGATAGGAAACGCTTAATGGAATGCCTTTATATAGCATCTTCTTCTCATTAATGGGGAATTGGAAGCAGGTGGCGGACAGATTCTCTTTCACCCTTGTCCCAGTAAATTATGTTTATAATTGATGTGGTCGCCGTGGCGTAGTAGGTAGGTGCGTCAACTCCTGCGCTTGATGTTCTCGATTCGATTCCCGAAAAATCATATAAAATTTGTTCACGGCTCCACCTCTTTCAAGTCACTGACAATGCTCAAAGAGTATACCTGCCTAGAAAAAGCTTCTCGCAATCTCGCCGTTCGGAGTCGGCATTAAACTGTAGGTCCACTCCACTCGTGAGAGAACAACAGCACGCACAACACGAGTGGTTACTGAGAAGCTAGGCCCAGGTCCACCTCGGACTGTAGCGCCACCATTATTATTGTATTATTAATTGATGTTGAAGTTTCATCTTTTTCTAGTAGAAAACCTTTCGTAGATAATGGACTACATGCTGTATTGAAGGTAAGAACATGGTCTAGTGGAGTAGTCTGGAAAGCGATCTATATTTACTATTTCTTACTGCAGTTCGCGAGAATCCCATTCGCGTACTCGAACATTTCGATATTTCTCACAAAGAGAGCACTCTCGAGAAAGTAAGAAATTCCCCCATGTTGCTTTTTTTTAGCTAAATGCATTTTTTAGCTAACATCGCAACGTATTATTTACAACGTTTTGTTAATCGAAAGCGTTGTTTATGTCAACATCGGCCACTTTAGACCTTTCCGTTCGGTTGGGCTATTGAGTTGACCTTGAATTCCTAGTAACGCGCAAAAGTCTCACCGTATTGTGGTCTCATCAATGCCACTGAATAGCAAAGTTCGAATACCCCGCTGAAGTTCATGCTTTTATAGGTACGAGTATTTTTCCCAACGCTTCCTGTTCCGTAGCGACATTCAATGTCCGTAGATAAGGAAGTTTGCAAATGTTATTTATTTGAATCGAATTTGATCTAGGTCTCTGAACTGGAAACAGTGCCCATCATCAAAGGTAACCCTACACCAAATTGACTGGCAGAAGTCGAAAGAAATAAAAACATTGCAATTCGTTTCATTTCCTGTCTCCCTTTTAATTTTCCGTCAATTTATAGATAATAACAAACCAACCGGATTCCCGGAAGTAGAACACACAAATAATTACGTCCACATGCTCATACCACCAACCGCGCCGTTTGAAGGGATGTATTTGCAAAGGTGCAAGCACAGTCCAGTGCATGCGGCAGGATAATTAGTTTGTGTCAATTATATTATTTGGGTAAATTAAAAGGAGCATTTGATTAAATAAACACATACGAACGCATCCCGATAAATACACTGACACATGCAATGTGCGTTTGCCATTGGGGCAATTACTAACATGACAGTATACACATTGGCTACTTTGGTGTATATTTGGATGGCATTAAGTCAATGTTTTTATTACATTAACACCGAAAGAACGTCATTTGATTCAATTACACTTGATTCGTTTTTCGTTCCACTGTGCATGATGCATATGTGTGTGCTTGATGTTGTGTCCTGTCACTGAATGCCCGTCAAGACTATACGCGCAGTCCGGATATACATATTATGGAGATTAAACGTTTAAATAAAGAAAAGTAGGGCTTTATTTAATAGCAAGGCTGTAACGACGTTGGAAATTACATAATGATTTAATTTCGGACAAGGATTAAAAAGTTGATGTTTGTCCCATCGAACTGATGCAGATTCAAACCTGGGAATCTCTGCTTAAATGCTATAAACGTAGAATATGGAGTATTTTTTTATTTTCAGCAGTTCATAATGGGGCGATGGTCAACCTAAGAAATGCCTTGTTTTCTCTTCTTGTTTGTTCAATCCTCATCAGGATTAAGTGTAAATTTCAGACTATTTTTATTTTTTTAATTCCTTTAAATTGTATTAAATCATTTGATTGGAAAATTAAGTACGAAGTACACGATACAATTGTTATACTAACGGTTGGAGAGATCGAGCCCTGTATACAACAATTATACCGTGTCTTTCCACCCAACCGACCGTTGTGCTGACATTGTATGTTCGCATGCTTTTAAGTGTAAAATCGCTGCCACATGCAACAGATTGTGCGAAAGTTGTGTGATCTGCAATCGCACAAATAATTGTTGTATCGATATGTGTCGGTTCAAGACTAAGATTAAGTAATTTTGAATTAACTATCCATAAATTGTGCACAGATTGAATAATGTTTGTGCTGCACTCATCAGTTGGGCCGATATTGGTACAACACAAGTCGATACAACTATTGTATCGTGTATTTCGTGCTTTATGTCAAACAATATTTGCTTATTGATTTGATTTCGAACAAAAAACTGAAATCCAACTTAATCCGAATGAGGGTTAAAATTCAAATATATCTGCAAATAAATTTAGTTGCCAGTCTATTGTAGTTGACATGTTTTTGAAAGAGATTCAAATGAACAGAACAAAAAAGAGGAATTATTAAAGTTGATTGAAGAACTTTAAAAGAAAAACAAAGTTATTGAATTAAATTGTAAAACATGTTCTGAAACAAGTAATTTGCTTTGAAACGAACCTTCATCACCACTGAAATGGATTTTCACAGTACATTTAGTAAATTGACCTAATTCGCATTCAGTTTTAGCTGAAATAGATAGAGTCATTTTCTGGGACGTTTTTTTGTCCAAAAACTGATTTGAATTATATACATACGTTTGATATTTGTTTGGGAAATAGTTGTATTTAGGAGTATCTGTTCTCATGTATTTAGTTTAAATTGTGTCGCTAATTAGAGGGGAGTACAATTAGGTAGTCTCTGCAAATTAATATTATTTTGAATTTAAATTCCGGTACGCAACACGTGCTAAATTTTATCTTCCACGAGGTAGTGTCATGTTCTTCATCTGCGGTAGATGTACCGATAAAAAGTTTGCACTAAATTAGCTCACAAAAAAATCTTCAGTACGTTAAGCTGCGTACATTTTGGCATCTGCGAATTTTTTTTTGCAAGCAATGAAATTTAAAAATGTTTGGAGAACAAATGGCCCCATATTTACCACTGAAGTAGAAAAACAATTAGAAACAATATATACATATAATTAGAAACAATTTTTGGTAAAATAATAAATAATTCAAATTTCATGAATACACTGCTTAAAAATTTAGCGAACTTTTAATAAATTTTGGAGAGGAAAAAACAATTGGCGACAAGGTGATCTTAGCGCGAGGTGCATACCAGGCTTAAGTCGTTAAACAATGTTCAGTAAGGTGGTTATAAGTTATAACAGGAAAAGTTCGAAAAGTCCTAAGAGCTCCAAAAGTTTCGAAAAAGTAAGGAACCGATATTTTTGGAAAATAGTTTTTGGTCCCAACTGTAACTCCTAAAATATTCGTAAAATACAGGCAATCAGCAGGACAACATCGGTTCCAAAATTACACAAAAAAAATATGCCATTTTTTTAAATATCACTTTCAATAAATCCTTAGGCTTCCATTTTGACATCATCATTGAAAATCTTGCCAAATTCTGAACAGAAGTATATTAAGTCTGGGGGGCTTTTCAAAACAACCAATTTTGTAAAGATAATTTTGGGTTTGATAATTTTTCATTTGGGCGCCGTGGCGTAGTGAGTAGGTGCGTCGACTCCTACGCTCGATGTTGTCAGTTCGATTCCCGAAAAAAACACCTAACATTTTTTCACGGCTTTACCTCTTTCGAATCAATGACAAAGCTAAGAGTATACCTGCCTAGAAAAAGCTTCTCGCAATCTCGCCGTTCGGAGTCGGCATTAAACTATAGGTCCCCTCCACTCGTGAAAGAACAATAACACGCACAACACGAATGGTTGCTAGGCCCAAGTCCACCTCGGACTGTAGCGCCGTCGTTATTATTATTATTAATTTTGCATTTGAGAAATTACTGAAATTGAATAACAGACAAATTATGAAAGTCCACATGTTTAACGGCTAATTTTAACGTGTGCAAATGTAATTAAAATTTAATAAGACCAAGCAAAACATCAAGTTTTTTTCTTAAGCCAGGTTTAAAATTCATTTTAAACAAACAAGAAAAATTTTGACTTCCAAGGCGTCTATTGTTATTGGTTTGTTGTCAACGTAGACCAGCAACTTTACGTGCCCCAAAACAAAATAATAACAAAAGGCAAGATCTTGGATATCACTACGCGAAATTAAGCGTTCATCGGATTTTTCGTTCAATAAGTTGATTGTGCCGTTTGCTGTATGGTATCCAAGTAGCGCGATCCCGCTGGAACCGCATATTTTCCACACTCATGCTAATCAATCGAGGAACGAAAAAGTCATTAATGATGACTCGTGGAGAAAACCGATTTCCACAACACGCCAATTACCCCATTTTGAAAAAAAGTATGGTCCGATGACTCCACCGGGTCACAGACCGCAACACACTGCATTTTTTCGGACTGTAAAACCCCCATTATTATTACTATTAACAAAAAAACACCCTTATATCCGTGTATCATATCAAATGTATAAAATGGAAAAAACTTTACTTAAGTGGCCGACTTAATTTATTCCAAGATATTTCACATCGATTCATTCGAACAACTTCACTATTTACCAACGTTTCGAGTGTTTATTTTAAAGGTACGGAAAAACACGCACGGAATGGAATTCCAAACACAGTGACCTCATTAAAATACGCATCCAGGATCCGCCAGTAACGCAGTAACAAAATTAACTCACAAAAGACCAAATTGCTACCCAATTTACCGAATATTCATTTTAAATACCATCCAGGTATTATTCAGATCATTCACAATATTTGCTCACGCAACGAAATCCCTCCAAATGCAAACACCCTTCCCCAAAATGCATACATTCTCGTACATATTTATTTTCCACCCCCTTCCAGTGGTTATTCCCACACATCCCCACACTGTTGCATTCAAATGAGCCATAATGGTAATTATTGCCACACTCAGCCCCCATTGCGCACTGTATAATAATTTTGTTAATAGAATTAAATCCAACGGCTAATGTTCATAGAGTGGAAAATAAATTGCAATGTAATTGACACACACGAACACTCCAATTGACCTAAAATATTATGCTAACGCATCCGCCCATGCGAGACTAAAAGCATCCCCTAATGGATACAAGCACAAATCTCGAATTAACTTTTGTTCCCCTGATAAAACATCAAAATTAATTTCAAACGAATTAAAAAATGTTCGCGGAAAAATTCCGTGCATATAATTTAATAGCATAAAACGATGAAACGGACAAGTAAACGCGGCCAACACCAACAAAGAGAAGGATACAAAAACAAAGGGTTTTTAAGGCAGAAACACAATTTTTATGGTTGAACGGTGTCGACACGAAATGATGAGCACTTTCAATTAATTGTTGTTTATGACTTTATGCCAAAAACGGTTTTTGTTTTGTTTATTCGAATGCATCTACAAAGCTCGCGATATGGGTTCCTTTCCACCTTCACGGACAGACGTTGAGTTGGGTTTTAATTGAAGGACTCGCATTCGATACCCCGATAAAGTTATACATAAAGTTTCGCTATCCATTTACATAATCCAATTTATTAAAGCCCCGACAGATAGATGCATTAATTCGTGTGTATCAGAAATTAATTGGAATTTTATCAATAGATCACCCGCTGCGATAGGAAGAGGGAGAATGGCTGAACAATGCTCTAGATTGCAATGGCTGCCAGGGCGATGGGGAGATAATTTCGCTGCTGGGCTCGTTGGATGAAAATTTGTATTCTCGTGCATGTTCAAAGAGAACTTAGCAAAGATTGAAACATGTTCTGTTGTATATGTATATTGCCATTGGAGCATCAGCAAAAGCTCAGTGGCAACTTGTATATTGTATTTAAAATATACGGCAAACGTTTGTTTCGCTTGGTAAAAAATTCTATTTTGATGTTTTCGAAAAGACTTTGAATTGATCTAATAGAGAGGAGTGTTGGAGAGCGTTTATGTTCCCAAATGCCTTACGATTTAGAAGGAATATCACATTTATAGGGACTGAAGATCTGAGGAAATATACGTGGAATTAGAAATAACGGTAATTGTTCGTGAAAGAGGTAACAAACTGTTGGTATAGTACAATAATAATAATAATGGCGGCGCTACAGCCCGAGGTGGATCTGGGCCTAGCTTCTCAGCAACCACTCGTGTTGGGCGTGCTATTGTTCTCTCACGAGTGGAGGGGGCCTACAGTTTAATGCCGACTCCGAACGGCGAGATTGAGAAGCTTTTTCTAGACAGTTATACTCTTTGAGCATTGTCAGTGACTCGAAAGAGGTGGGGCCGTGAAAAAATGTTAGGTGTTTTTTTCATCGAGCGTAGGAGTCGACGCACCTACCCACTACGCCACGACGCCCACGATATAGTATAGTACAAGTATATATCTATTTTATATTTAAGTTAACACAAGCTTACAATACTGGGATTTTAAATTATCATATATCTTTTTACTAAAAACGACTGGATGGCGCAGTTTGTTAAATCCCTGCTCCAAGTTTGAGGTGTCCCAGGTTCGAATCCCAGTGAAATCGAATCTGGTCCAGTCACCATTTGCCGTTGGGATCAAATTAACGGCACTGGAGTAGGTTGCTATCTGGCAGTACAGTGGACCAGTTTTGAGTATGAGTGCTCCAGTGTAGTTTCGGGACTCCACGAACTTGGGGCAGGCACTTAACCAACTGCGCTATCCAGTCGTAACGTCTGGCGTTACTGGCCAATTGGTCGTGACATCATCACAACAATGACGAGACATTTTTGTTATGGTGCAACGAGAAAGATTACATCTTCATCATTTTCATGCGAATAGATGGTGACTTGAAATAAGTCTACGATCATCTTGTGATCGCCGTCAACGACATTGAAAAAATTATTCCATTCAGACACGATGGACGTTTCTTAACATTGTGCCCAACCAATTTGGGTGCCACCATATGTTCCTAGGTCCACATTCTGGTGTTATTTCAGTAACTTAATTTTGAATTTTGTTTTAAAGCATCAAAGTTATGTTCGGTTTGTTGGTGTACAACTTCAAGTAAACTCAAAGGAAGAAATCAGAGGAGGGGGAAATCGTGGGGGCCAGAAGATATTACCACTTTTTTGAAATTTTTTTTCATTGCGGCACAAGGTGTGTGTGATACTGAACCGTCTTGTTGAAATCGCATGTTCTCCTCTCCTAACTTATCCAATTCGGCCACAACATGTCCAGAGAACGGTTAACAGACAGAGAACGGTTAACGGTAAATGTAACAGCATTGCCTATGCCGGTCGTTTTATGCTTACGCATTAAATTTTAATAATTTCAACAAGTTGCTCCAACGTTAGCTGTTTCATAACAATCTGTTATCGACCAGCGACTGTAGAAAACCGTAACACACATCACCCTTTAGTAATTGTTCGATTAAAAAATAATTGAAAAGTCAACAAGTCACGGTTTAGTCATATTTTGTTCTGAGATTAATTTTAAATTCGTTCAAAGCTGTTTTTACACGGCTTATCATTTAATAAAAAGGTAAAAGAGAATTGTTTACCCGAAAAGGTACAAAGGCCTTTGAGGGAATTAAATGGCAGATGAGTTAACAAGTACAAAAAGATTTTAAAAAGAATTCAGCAGAATATTTTATTTAGAACAAATATTTTATTGCTTTTTTTTTCAATTTTACAGCAGATTTACATGATTTGGTTTATTTACGAGTCCGTAAGTTGTACACTAAAAAATGCACCTAATTTCCATAAGCCTATTCTGACATTCCTATTTTTGAAAAAGGACTTCACTTTAATTGCCTAGAGTGAATCATTAATTAGTGAAAGTGAATTGTGAAAAGTCTCTTTAAATAACGTCAAAGCAGACTTGGAATTTTAAAATTTGCAAAATTAAAACTGCAAAGACGAACAATTATTGTGAACGAAGATTAATTGACTGCCTTTTCGCGTTTTTCCGTAGAACCTGACACACAACAGTGATGTTTTCTGCAGACCTTGCGTTTCGGTGACGTACAGGTAGTGACTGATTATTTATGATTCAAATTTCTAAGCCAGACATCGAATAGTCCACACGGCAGGAAATGGTGACGATAAAAATCACGTAATGCGCGAAACGATTATCGAACGGGAACCGACTTGATGATTTGCACTCGTTATTTAACGGTATAAACTTCTATTGTGATTTGCCATACACTACTTTGCAATTCAGAACAAATTTGACATATGTTTCAACATGGCCACTATAAATAAACAAAATGCTAGCGCCCCTAATGAAAGATCAACTAATGACACTCTTTAGTTAAAAAAAATCCGCTTAAACACTGTATCGAAACGGCCATAAAGCTTAGCAACGAAATCCAATTCAAAGCTACCTACAATTAATACGATAATACGATATACAAGACATGTAAAAGAGACAGTAAAAGTCTCTCTCCAACTGCAACGCACAAATGTCATCTATTTTCGGATGTTTTGACGACAGACACACCTTTTGCTTATTTTGTGTTTGCGAACTAGCTGCAATTTTAATTGGGATTCGGTGACCATGGCTCCTTTCCTCCATGTTCAGTTGCACGATGTCCTAATGCAGACTTGGTCAAGACGACAAGGTTCATAAAAGTTTCTGTGTTTTTTCACGAAATAAAAAATAATACCCTTAGCTCCCTTAAGACAAAATATCGATGAATTCTCATTCATGTCGATTCCATGAATTCACTCAGTCAGACAAGATTTCGCATCAAAAAGGTAAACGATCAAATCAGAGGACACTTAAAATGCCGAAGCCATGTAAACTCCCTCAGGGTAAATGGCTCAATGATTCCAGCTTTCATCATTCTTCACTTTCTTGCCAACCATCGTTCTTTTGATACCACTTTTCATGGAAAACAGCAATTAACTTAAATACATCTGACATATACAAACTCTTACAGACGGTGTGAGGATATAATTCACAATCCAGGACAAGTGCAATTGACTTGATAAATACTTTCACACTTCACAGAGTACCCTTTGCTTTCTTCGCTCTAGCTTTAAAAAGTGGATGCAAATGAGTTTCTTTGAGTAGCGTCATGCGTACATACGTATTTTTTTTCATTCACTCACTCATCTGGGATTGTGCGTGGAAAGAATTTTTGCTAGTGAGCTCCTCCGCAAACACCCTTGAAGTGCTCTCACTGTTGACGCCCGTTGGACCTTTTAAAAAAATTTCCAAATATCTCTTCGCATCTTAAAGCTCTTACTTCCCTATTAATTTGAATGGGATCCAAGTGTCTCCTTGTGGATCAATACCACCAAGCGTATCCATCGTATCCCGCCCACATCCATTTGTTATTTTCCACAAAAAATATACAAATTATGCTGACAAAATAGATCCTAAGACAACCTCATGCACGAGTGCTGGCACTGACACAAAAAAGTGGGAAAAATATATACGTACGTGCAGCCAAGCATGAATAACATCCTTCCTTCACTTTTTCATCTCAATTGACTTATTAACAACGCAGCGGAGAACGCACAAATACAAACAATCCAGGGAGAGGAGATACGAATGACTCCTTAATGACCGAATAAAATTGGATGCCTGATCCTCATCGAAATAAATTAACAAAAGATGCCAGCAGAAAAGAAATACAAGAGCGGAGCTTTCGACAACAATATGCTGCCGTCCTTCAAGACAGATTCAGATTTCTCGGTCCCTTACACACTTAAGATATCCCGACGAAAGGCTCCTGCGGAATATTTAATTTAAATACGCTTATGACCAGAACAATATACATTCACTCCCGCTCCCTGCTGATGGCTGAGGCTTTAAGGCCCAGTCAGTCCCAGCGGTTGACGCAATCTGGTCGTCATTTCGAACCTCGTGTCGAGAAGCCTGTATGTGAAACTTTAAAACGGCAAAAAATTGATTTCAGTTCCGTCGCAAGCAGGACCAAAAAGCCACCCCCATTCCAAGGCAAACATCTTTTGTGTATTTCAACCCTCTCCGCCTGCCTTCCTTCAGCATAATTGCTACCGGAGAATTCATCTATTCCCGTGGAGTGTAGACCAAGGACTTCCATTCAGACCAGCGAACCGACCAGCCGACCAACCGGCCGACCAAAAATCCAACAACAGTCCCACCGACAGACATTTTGCCTTTTCATAATAATAAATAATTTCCATCAAAGGATTTTCAAACGATCCTTTTGTTGTGTCCCTTATATTAGATACATTTCTCGCATGCTATTATTACCTTAAGAGATTTCATCTTTTCGCTTTCGTGCTGCGTCTGGAGCGGCCGTGCGTCCCAACGCCTTCAAATAACGTTTTGTGCCTCTTCGTTCGTTTTATTCTTGTTCTTCTTATTCCACTTGTTCAAAGAAAATCATTAACTTTTATTAAAATGAAAAGAATAAATGGAAAGTCGCAACAACCAGAGAAGGAAACGAAGATGCGAAGACGCGGATACAGAGAAATTGGCACACTACCGACCAGTGATGCCGGGGAGACACCACCACTTGTGCCAAAATGAAATTTCTCATCCAAACGAAGGATATCCCCATAAGAAGGTGCAGGATATTGCAAATTTCTCTTGGATACTCGTATACCCGAGTTCATATCCAAGCACCCAAACACACGCACGTATACACATTTAAAAAGTAAATATTAAGGGCGGTTGGTAACAACACTATTTACGGCTCGTATGCGGGCCCGAAATGGTAATCATTCTATCAAGGTCGCATATGCACAGGCAAAGTTTGCTGCCCTTTAGTGAAGCAAACCAGGGGGAGGGGAGTTTGCACACATTTGAGTACATATGTTTTGGGGCTAACGAAGAGTACAACTGAAAGGTTTACAGAGTAAAGCCACCCAGAGTAATCTTGTGTGAGTTTGATCCTTAATATGAAAACTTTAACAATTACGAGCTCTAAGTTTGTGACAGTATTTGTGAAGGCTGTCGTTATAGTTGAGCACAAGTCATACACTTTGGTTTCATCTTTCCGGAAGGAGATGCCTCTCAATTGGAACACTGTGCACACCCACATGCGGAATTTAGTGTTTGTAGGTAGAGGAATTTCAAAGAGATGAGCTGGGAAATGGAAAAAGAATTTGTCAAAAGAATTCCTTGAAAAACTGGACTAAAGACCAAAGACTCATAATTTTCAATGCAATGTCTTTTGAAGCCTAAAAGTTGCCATAAATAGTAAACAACATTTCCGCACACTATAGAATTCGAAAACTTTCAAAGCGATATGTGTTTAGATACATTTGGCATTGCTCGATGTAAAGGGTGGTTTCTGCTTTAGAGAAGTCGAACAAATGTCTTGTCGTTGTATTTAAAATTACATCTTTTTCAGTTGACCCTTGCAAGGCAACGTCACGACTTCTTATCTTTCAGGCGGCAGTATAATTTTGGATAGACCTTGGAGTTCTTCAGACTTCGGAATGTTTTACTAACAGCCCAACAGGTGTATTTTTATTTTAAAAGTCTTAGCGCAAGTCAAATAACAAGCGAATCAGTGCTGTACTTTTGAGCAAATATATTGTTGCCCACACAAGCTGATGCGCACCGTTGAGGACATCCTCTTCGATAGAATGCACACTAGCTATTTTTGAAGGCATTAAGGAAGCTTCCAATGACGAGACCGAAGACAGTTTCGAGTTCGTCACTTAGTTCGGGGTAAAAGGTGTCATCATTGGGCAAAGGTCATATCTATGCCTATCTATGAATCTTCTCTCCCATTTTGTGGCTCCTGACAATGGACAAAATTCTGATGCGACCTGGGATTAAAGCGGCAGCGTATGCGAATAATGTAGTGATTTTAAAACACGGTAAGGTAGAGGTAGCGTTGTTTAAAGTACATTGCTGGACCACAAGTCGTAGTCTAAGGTGAAGCCGAACAAAGAGTTAACTATAAAAGCGAAAATGCAGAGCTTTACTCCTCCTAGGTTAAGTGGCCAGCCCCTAAGTATCAGAAATGTTCTGGATCCCAAGACTAATTGAAAACTCAACATTAGTGATGTGTCAACTCGGCTCAAGCAGAAAAACTGAGTTGAACCAAGTTACGCTTTAATCAATCCGAGTTCGTGAATCAAGTTGCTATTCCGTTCGTTCTATATGAAACCAGCAAACTGTTCGAATCGTTTCGAAAATGAAATTCGTTTTCGTTTACTCAAAATATGAGCAGACTAGAAAAGCAAGGACAAAGCCTTCTTCACCTTCACCAGCAAAACATTTAATAAAAACTGAACTCTAGCCAAAAAGGACACTTTGGAAATACACTGCTTTTCCATACTGCTCTATTCTTATCTACGGTGCTGTCATATGGTAGCCACCCCTTACCAGGAAAATCCAGAGAGCACCGTAGAGACCACCAGGGTTATTCGATCCTACTCGGACGTTACGGCCATCTGCAGTGCGGTCGGCAGCTGCGTTAAACAACCTTAAGGCCATGACCCTGTCGGGAATCAATATTAAGAAATTTGGGTATGTTTTCGACGGATTCACAGTTTACCGTAAGGAATAGAGTTTTTTAGAGTCTATGATACGACATTACGTATAGATAGAGTTAGGTTAGGTTAGGGGGCTGCTAGTGAATTCACCAGCACACTTAGACCATGTTGGTCCATTGAGATACTCACAGTCAGACTACTACCACTTATCGACTACGCCAGTGATAGTGCCGTTAATTTAATCCCAACGGTAAATGGTGAATGGACCAGGTTTGAAAAACCGGATAGAAGCGTATTAACTTTGGTTTCACTATGATTCGAACCGGGAACCCCTCGAACTTAGGGCAACCTAACCAACTGCGCCATCCAGACATGTAGATAGCTCGACTGCAAAGTTAACGCAAGCATTTTTTTTCAGAAAATCTACAAGTACCACTTATTAGGTAATGCTGATGCCGTCTAGGCAGAACACCTCCCGAGAGAATCAAAGCGACAATCAAGGCTTTCAAGTCGGTTAAATATATTCCCGTCACAGGTTCACAATTACCATATCTGAATCATGGATGATGATGACTTTGAGGCCAAGTAAAGAGCGGATGAACTAACTCACAACTCACTGACGGTATGCGTCCGTAGGAGTGGTTTAGTGGAATATTGATCAAAATTATCAGCTAGCCCATCAAGGATGGCAAAAGCTAACGAAAATAACAAAAACGATTTAGTCTTCTCTGCAAATCTAAAGCTGACATGTCAAGAGCGGTTGCTATACTCAAAGATGCGGTCAAGATTAGCATTACCCACAAACTGTTCAACCTGTAGCTACAACGAGAGTAATGAGAGGAAACTCTTACCCACTTTCTTTGCATCTCTCTCCCTCTGCTTGGCAAGGATAGGACAGCGTTTTCTTGCCAAACCAATTTTTAACGATTTCAATGAAGTTTCTAGAAAGGGGTCGGAGAACCTAATCTACTATTTTCATCTACTTTCCTTAACAGTACTTTTCGGCACACTTCCACAATCGGGAAGAATAGTTCAGTGGTAATAAAACTGCGTAAAACAATCCTCATAATCCTAAATGGTCTTCCAAAGACTTTTTGGAGGCTGCCATCTCTGACTATCTATTAGGTTGTACCACATAAAATGTCTGATTTTGAGGCACTTCACTTTTCCTATTAAAGGTATAACTTTATCTTTATCTTTGACTTATTGTTATGACAGAGGTTCTGTGTAATGTCCCGCACCGTTTTTCTTGAGTCTTATTCTACCGTTGCTTTCAATATACCGTCGTCAAATACGGTTATTGGTTTTCAACGTGGTTCTTATAAGAGCTAACATCTCCGGAACGGAACTTTCCAAATCAACGTCCTGTAGTTCCTTAGTTTATCCCAAATGCTACAAATGCGACGCTACATCCCCAAATGAATCATTTATGTTTTTTCATTGCCAATGACGCATTATGTCCCATTTTAAATTCGTACAGGAAGAGGGTTCGAGTTTCAACTGCCGACACCATGGTAAATAATTTCTATAAAAAGTAATGGTACTTGGAACGAACCATAAAATTCTCACAAGTCAAACACGTACCACCTTATTTTATAAAGAAAGAAAATTTATCGTTCTGACACAGATGTTCTCTCGAGAACTTCTTATTTCCGACTGAGGGAAAATTTGACATTTCCGGTAGTCCAACCCAATACCTGCGTTCTTAGGCTGGTCAAGTGTTGAAAGAAAACAATTTCCATTCCTTATTTGAGATATTTACTTCAAAAATAAACTTTACAGCATTCCAAGGTACACTTAGGTCGAAAATCGAAGCTTCATTCAGGTCAGTATTTCAATACTCGAGTCGTAAACTAGTCACTTAATCTTATAAAAAACACATATTTTGTAGAAAGGTTTTAACAGCAGTTTTTCTAGGAATGACATTGTATGATGCATTATACATGATATGAAAGGAGGTCAACGCAAACGTTTTCAGACGTTGCAGCGCCCTTCATAAGGTTTCCTACTTAGCAGTTCCAGTCCAACGTAACCTCAATTTATGTAGAAAAATAAAGATGTAATAAGGCTTAAAATAGTTTCTGAGAACAAAGCAACAGTGCATCTTTTCCAATTTAAACACACACAAGGATTCCGTCTGCCGTATTCCGCCAGGAGTTCTTTTTGAAAAATATCTCATACAATTTCTTCCTTCGAAAATACATGTGTCTCACCATTCTTTCTAAATTTATGTACGTCACATTTTTTTGACAGTTGAACAGACAAATAGCAAGTCAACGTCAAAAGTCGTTTCAAAAACATTTTTCAGAGTGACTGATTATTTGTTTACGGAAAATATTTGAATATTTTAAGCTCCCTACTTGGCTTATTTTTTTTTAGGAAATCGTACACTGACTAGGCAGAAGTTTTCTCATTCCCTACCATACATTTTCAACCATAACCCTGAATTTTCAAAAATCGCAAACGATTGTGTATAAGAACTTCTTATAGTACTTGAATATCTGCGAGGTCACACGAGGCCATTTTATAGTTTTTATTCATTGAGATTTTCCCCATGGAAGGGGTGCGGCAACACCCGTTTAGACAATGTCTAAATGTGAATGTATAAAACCGGGCGCGTTAACATGCTTATATCTGCTAATGTACGAGCAACTTAGCTCACACGCTATTCATGATTGTTTGGCGGTCTTTTGTCGTAGTGTCTATTACTTTCCATCGTAAAAAGTTAAGTGTAATCTTTAACTTCTCCGTTTTAAGTTCTGCGTACACATTAAACTTTTCAATTAAATCCGACTCACTTTGTGTACTGTTGTTTATTCCACAACGCCCGAGGCAGTTGTTTAAGTTTGGACTAGGTTTAAATCACGAATGATTCAATGTTTCCTATTCACATGAAATTTTCAATAATCGAGTCATCAGTACTATCTTGCCAAATTATGTGGAAACTAAAGTCAGACATAACGAAATACTATTCGAGAGATGTGGACATTAGATTGTCATTAGTCTTGAAACGAAGGACTAGAAATAGAAACGAACGGCTAAAAATGTGGCGGGAAAGTGTACATAAGAGAATGTAATTGATTCGGCAGACGGACCATGAAACCATTCCTTGTAATTTGTTGATCTAATAATAATTGTTTTACTGAAACAATAAAGAATAAAGAATGTATGCCTGAATAAGTAATTGATTCAAAAAATATGAGTGGAGTACAAAGCCTTTGCGGAACCACAGGGTGTTTGATCAAATATTGATTAACTACTCTACTAAATGATGTCCTATGTGCTCGAGCAATGCACGAATGCCGAAGGTTGTTTGAGACTTAGTAAATGTTAATGCTAACCAAGTGCTGGTGCCTTCGTGGAGAGCGACGACTGCACACCTCGTTAAGTAAATTTGCGTCGGTTTTCCAAGCGGAAACCTATGCGATCCTAATGGCTACGAGCTATATTGTGAAGAATAGGTGGAAGGGGCGAAGTATTTGCGTCTGTAGCGACAGCCAAGCTCTGCTTAAGGCCTTGCTGAACCCTTTAACCACTGACAGGATAGTTCAGGAATACAAGTCTTCTCTGAATTTGATCAGTCCTTGGTTAGGCCTTCCATTGATGGTTGGACTTCTCGAGAGCACAACCACAGGTGGCATGACTCTTCAGGATGTAGACCAAACGCATGCTCCCCAACGTCTGTAAGAAATCCGCGGCTTTCTTCTTATCTCTTAACAGAAAAGATTGCAGACAACTCACTGGCGTACTAACGGGGCACTACACCTTCGCCAAACACCTAAGTGTGCTTGGCCTAAGCGATGAAACCCTCTGCGACGCCTATGGAGAAGACGATGACACTGCAGAGCAGTGTCCTATGCCATTGTCCCACCTTTGCTCGGATCAGGTGGCAGCTATTCGGTGCTGATGAGGTGAGAGCTGATGATGTAGGCTCCTCATCACAGAAGCGCCTGCTGGTATTCCTTCGGAAGACCATGAAATTTCAGTAAAAGTAGGTTGCTGCCTGGTAGTACAATGGACCAGTTTTGAGTCTGAGTGCTCCAGTGTAGTGTGACAAAAACCTACGACAAAAAAAAACCAAGAAATAACCCTTGAGATAAATTGTTGATCGAGGGTCGGCTCACATTGGGGCAACATTTAAGAAAAAAGTTGGAATTTATTTAAAATAACAAAGTTTAATTTCGAAACGGTAATTGATTTTGTTGAATCCAGTAAGTTGTATGCCTTGAAATAAGCGCTATTATATGTGACTATGTACTTTCCTGACCTTGCCTTGCAGTCATTAAAACTATTGCTTTTTTACTTTTTTGACAACCTCACAGCTCTCGCAGAGGCACCTATCTACTTTGCGTTATAGAATACTTTGGTTGGATACATTAGCTAACTGTCCCAATTTTCGTATATATTTAGGACCTAAGCGGCTGCACATTGGACCTGAGTTCTTTCCTCTGCTAAGGGAAAACCCCATTCAACCTAACCTAACCTAAATGGTTGCCTAATCAATTTAAAATATACACACTAAATTTCGTACACATATTTTATAAATTCAACATATATATTTCTTCTGTATGTGTCCACATTTAAGGATTAAGGATAATGGAGGCTTTGGTTTAGTTCTGGAAACTAAAAAAATTCAGAAATGCGGTCAATTATTGACATCCGCTGAGGGATAAAACGAATTCATGTGAGCGCTAAACCACCCCGGAGATTGTTTCTGATGACCAACTGTTGCCGTCAAAAAACTATTTGCATGTAAAAAAAAAACTATTTTTTTTAAAGAGTATTTTTTTATTATAAAAAAAAATTTGAATATTGAAATGTAATACCCGTAGATGATATAATTTTTTTTAAATAACAAAACATTATTTCGCTGACGGTGAAGTAATAGTCTAATACTTTTTCTAGCTACATATTTCATATAATTAATATTTACAAAAATAAAAAATAAGATAAAAAATAAAATCCTTCATATACGGGCATACTAATAGAAAGCCAATAAAAAATTAATATGTGCGTGAAATTCAATATATTTTAAATTATAAAAAAATCAGATTTCTTGTTTTTCTTTTATTTGGTTTGTAGACATTTTTGTAACTGAACCCTTATACTAATCAAATCAATTTTTTTTATTAGAATTTTTTATTCATAAGCGAATAAAATTTACAAAAAAAATGAATGAAGGGAATGGAATTTAATCAATATCCAAATCCATCACAAAAAAGTTTGTCTTCCAACTTTATCCATCCCAACCAAAAGGCATCGCAGATTAGTTTAATAAACACTCCTATATGCAACAATGCATGCAGTATTTGCGGCATATCTGTTTCAGATATTTTTTTTATTTGTTTCATATTTGTAATATTGGTATACAGTCGACTCTCGGTAATTTAAAACTCAAGGGACCAGAGAAAAATTTCAAATTATCAAGGGTTAAAAATAACAAGAGTTTAAATAATCAAATACACAAGAGTTTGATTAAAATTCGCGATTTATTATTTCAAAGATTTGTAAAATTTTTTACGAATGTTCATTTTGGAAAGAAGTCTACAATTTTCTGTAGAAGCGTAGGGTAATAAGAGATCTCTTTGCCTCGCTCAATGTGACTGGAATTGGCGGTTGGTCTTAATTGTTTTCTTCCTCGTCTTTATCCAGAGGCACGAAAACCCAGCAGTTCAGCGTCGGTTGGGGCACCGTGGACACTGATGTCATCGTCAACAGCACAATCCTTAAATGTTAATTCTCCATAGTTAGGCAAAAGTCAGAATTTGCAATTTTTTGGCGGCTCTAATGACTATTCCACATATTCGGTTTGCTTAAACCGCCACTTTCATTAAATTCGCTTCAAATTATAGAGAGTAGGGGAAGACCGACTTCAAATTATTGAATATCGGCGGGCAAAATACTATTCTAACTTCTTTTTAAATTTATCGAGTATTTTCCAAGGGACCGAGAAAAAAATTCAAACTATTGAGAGATTCAAATTAACGAGTGTCAAATTATCGAGAGCCCACTGTAGTGTATATGAAACAACTATGAAACTTGATCAAAAGAAACATTTTACTTTCCAATTGCTGCGTATTTCATAAAATACGATTTGAAAATAATGTCATAGGTAATCGATTCGAAAAAAAAAACACTTGTAGCTTATTAATGGCCTGCTGTATGTTGCTTAAGCGATTTCAAGCAACATTTATTTTTTTCATTTACAAATTTCTAAGCTGAAACTTTTCCGCTTCAAGAAGGGCAACTTGTTGACTGTCAAGTAAATCGTCCTACGAGATGTTCTTTCCTACGTAAGTACGTAAATAAGAAGTATAACATTTAAAATCAACAAATTTAGCTGGTTGTCAGAAATATTGTCACATTAGTCGTTTTGTAGGTATTCCAGAGAGGCCAAAAAATACACTCAACAGAAATCTCAACTTGGTTCCCATTTCTGTAATGACATTTTTTTTGTTTCGTTTCTGTGAAGTTCAAAAAAGTGACCAGAAATAAATTTTTTTCACGTATAGAAAATCGTGCCCAAATAATGGAAAATATGTATAAAATTTCGCATTACCATTCATTTTTTGAGTGTATTTGTTTTTTTGTTTATAAATTTTGTGCAGTTGTCTCTCCGTTTTTGACATTGTATATCGACAATGTTTTCCGATAAAAATCGTCAAAAAATAATTTATTACAGTATTTATAGCTGCTAATGTATTTTGTGGGCGCCTGTGGCGTATTGGGTAGGTGCGTCAACTCCTACACTCGAAGTCTAGGTTCGATTCCCAAAATTTCTCTTTCGAGTCACTGACAATGCTCAAAGTATATAACTGTATGGAAAAAGCTTCTCAATCTCGCCGTTCGGAGTCGGCATTAAACTGTATGTTTTTTTTTTTTGTGAACATACCTTCATCGTTCTAGAACAAACCTGGGTTCCCAAAATGAAGTCAGTTCGCGCATTTAAAATTTAATAAGTAGCTACTGACAAGTTTTACACATACATTTTTGACCGCCGGGGCATTTAATAGAATAATTTCATTAAGTTCAACCTAACAATTCAGAAAGCCAAATATTTACTTCGGCTTGTAAAAATGTAGTACATCTGAAAATAATTTCTATAACTCCGCCAAAATCCATGATTTGCTACCCTTTGCTAAGTTCATATTATAAACTGCATTCCACATGTGAAAAGTTTTGCATTCAAAATAAGTGAAGGCACGCCAAGCGAGCTATTGCAGCGGTTTGCGTTAGATGATAGAAGAAAAAGTTTGCGAATGAATGATTCATTTTTATGATGAAAACATTAGTTTTCGAAACACCTTTTCAAAAACTAATATTTGTGTGACCAAACAACCGCTTCATATTGCTTCATACGCAGTTGCTAAAAATTGAAAATTTTTTATGTGAGAATGATTCAAAAGTCTTACTATCATGTGAACTGATACTAAATAAATAAAATTGAAAGAATGAAAGACAAGCGTGAGGAATTGGTTTGAAAACGGACTTAACCAATTAATGGACTCATTATTGTTGTATTGACTCTCCACTATCCTCAAATCAATGAAATCAATTTTCTTTAATTTGGCTTCATTAAATGTTAGCGTGTGAGATTCGTATGAAAAGTAATTTTATTTTAACTGTAACTAAGGATACCCATAGGATTATCTACAAATCTAATGTTTCATCTATTCCAATCCACCTGAAACGTTATTTGATCATTCAAGCGCCACAAAAAATACTCGAAAAATCACAACGGAGAATCAAAAACAAGTCAATTTTTAGAAGAAACGTTAAAAACAAAATTGTTTGTTTTCAACTCAGTCATTCAGTAAACAAGATGTAAATAAGAAATACTTCCAGGCAGTCGTTAGGTTTAAAAAACGAAATCCTGAATATTAAACGTGCATGTTGCTTCATAGCATCAAAACTGCCGAGAGCTATCTGAAATCTGTTGAAGCCAGAAAAGTAAGTTCAAAAATGTCATATTCCAGGTTTATAGCTGCCACCTCCACCTTCCCCAAGACCACGGAAAAGCCTCCTCCGAGTATCACCAGAATTTTGTTTTCCTCCGTTTTTTTTTTTCAGAATTTGTCACCGTAAGCGAATGAAAAATATCTCAAAAAGTACATTAGGTATATCCATTTTCAGACTTTTTAATGAGCATTTATCCCCAAGGCAACTAAGAAGTTATGTCTTCCTTGCTCCCAGACACACATACTCGAGGCCCTTACGAGGATAAAAATATAATCAAATCACTGAAGGCAATAAATTAAGCACGTACTGTTGACAAGAACTTTCTTTAAGGCCCACCAGGACTCTATGTAAGTCCGCACAAAATCCAAATACGCGGGCACTCACCTTTCTCTTTTTTTTTAAATCCACAGCTTGGCAAAAAACTTGACTCAGCGACACCGCAAAAAAAAAAGAAAATATGTATCTACGAGCTACTCCCCGATAACTTTTTTTAAATTATCTCTATTATGTGCGGATCAATCCACGAGAATAAACGCACACGCACAACGACAAAAGACGCAACTAACCGAGTAAGCCTGCGGGTAGCATCACTGACAAAGAATTATGTTTTAATTGATTTTAATTCGCCGACGACCACTTGTTAATCATTAATTAACTTTATTCGCAAATAATTGCAGCGGGCTTCCAGCTGCTGCAACAGCACTTGTCACTAATCCGATTAGGGCCACCGTCAGACGCGTTTACTGAACGACTATCCCACTAACAGAATAAGAACGATGAAAAACAAAAGGCAAAGTAGTATCCCAATTATGCACAGGGCCTTAGATAATCCGATTCTCTAATCCGAACAAAAAAGTTGACAATTACGATGCACTTGACGCACACAGTCCTGCTGCACACTTCCCGACAAAACACTAGAAATCCACAAAAAAATTGAAGGGTTTCGGTAATCCGTTCAAATGGGATCCAATTGGATATCAATCTCAATGGAGAAAGGTAATTTGCTGTGTTATCCTTCCGCGCACAGCAGTGGGATTGCAGTAAGTTGTAACCGACAACGTTTATCGTAATCGCCCGATGGTTGGTTGGGTTATATGGGATAACCGCAGCAACTTATAAGATCGCACAACCGAATGAGGGAAAGCGTCCGAGTTGACTGAAGATTTTCATTGGGAAAACCACTCGTTGATTCAGTGTCGAATGGCCAGCGCACGTAAAGCACTGGGAGGAGTGTTTCTCTGTACGGAATAGGGATGACGGAAAATGTGGAAGTTAACACGTCTCACGCAGGCTGCTGTTGGTACTGCCGCACACATTTTGCTGTATACACCAAGGGTGAGTTGTGGATTGTAATTGAAGAAGGGGAAATGGAAGAGATACGTTCCAAAATCATATGCGAACAGTGTGGTGAATTTGTGGAAGTTGCTCTTTGTGGACTGTAAGAGCGGTCGTTTGGCTGCTTTCGTCCTCCTTGTTGATTGCATTGTGTGTTTATGAAGAGAGAATGAAATGAAATTAATGAGAAAGTCCGGGGGATATGTGTTGGGCGCCATTTGTAATTTCAGCGGAAATTTGGGGAACTACAAATTTTGGGAAACATTTCCTTAAATAGACTGTTCGAGCATTTTGCTAGCTATGTCTAGCAATTCCTTGCAAATTAAGGAGGGTGGGTGAAATTACTTTAGAAAGAAATAAAATAGCAACAAAGCAAGCGAACGGATGGAATACAAAAAATAGCCCACGCTCTGAAATAACCGAAGAGGAGTGTATAGGCCGAAAATTCTCTTGGTGTGCCGCCCACTGATTTCACAGTTATGAAGGCACTTGTTGCGACTTGTTGAAATAAATATTGAAACTTGCTGATTTGGAGGATACTCGAACAAACGGAGCTCGTAAGGTAACTCTACAGCATTTATTTATTACTCTCTTATTAGCAATGTTAAACAGAAAACGGTCTAAAAAGACTGATGTTGTAGTATATCTCAAACATGGCGTAAATATAATAATAATAATAATAATGGCGGCGCTACAGTCTGAGGTGGACCTGGGCCTAGCTTCTCAGCAACCATTCGTGCTGTGCGTGCTGTTGTTCTTTGACGAGTGGACGGGACCTACAGTTTAATGCCGACTCTGAACGGCAAGATTGAGTAGCTTTTTCTAGACAGATATACTCTTTGAGCATTGTTAGTGACTCGAAAGAGGTGGAGCCGTGAAAGAATTTTTGGTGTTTTTTCGGGAATCGAACCGACAACATCGAGCGTAGGAGTCGACGCACCTACCCACTACGCCAAGGCGCCCATGGCGTAAGTATACAATCGAAAAAACATCTAAGTGCAAAAAAAGCGGCGAAAGTTGGGAGGTATTGGCCATGTCACCCACATAAAGGGACGCATTTACACCAGGGCAGATCCATTGTTCAGCCACGTTGAACTTCAAGGAGTACATTCATTTATACACTTTGAAAACCAACTGGAGTGTAGTAGACTTCTGGTAGGTACAATGCTGAGGTCGCAGAGATTGTGAAAAAAAAAAAGTAGGCTCTCAATAAGAGACTTAGGGGAAGACTAAGACCCGGACAGGAATAAATGATGTGGAGGACGTTCACCTCATCCTCCTCGCCATTCAACCACTGTACCAATTATTGATCTGTTTAGAGGAAGTTAACTTTTGGAGTGGGTTGGATCTAGTTTTGGCCAGATCATTCCAGAGATAGTGTGTCATTAGTGTGTCCGTCACTGACATTCGTGTGGCACCGAAAGCTCTCCATCGTCATTTTTCACAATACGACAAGTTTTCAAATTAAATACTGCGCTGCATACCTCGTCTCTATGCACACTGTCCTACACGCCCTTGAAATCGAGGAATATCACCATTTCTTAGATCTTTTCCACGAAAATCTAATCAATTTTGGACTTTCCTGGTCAGAAATAACACTGGCAAGTGCCAGACAATTAAATCTTCTCAAAACGATGTTAAAAACGTCACATCATCGACGTCGCCTTGTTTGAAACCTTCTTTGGCATTGAGTTTCCCAGTGAGTATGTTACCGATCTTAATACGACTAGATGGCGCAGTTGGTTAAGTGCCTGCCCCAAGTTAGAGGGGTCCCAGGTTCGAATCCCAGTGAAATCGAATCTGGTCCAGTCACCATTTGCCGTTGGGATCAAATTAACGGCACTGGAGTAGGTTGCTAACTGGCAGTACAATGGACCAGTTTTGAGTCTGAGTGCTCCAGTAGTGTTCCAAAAATCCCCCGAAAAAAAAAAAATGTTACCGATCTTGATGGAGCAGCGAGAGTTCTCCATCGTTATCCTGCTCAGTCTGACGAGTTTGGCAGGAATGTCAAAACTAGACATGGGGCTGTATAGGTCGACTCTATGCGATCGATGGTGGACTTTCCTGGCCTGAAACCACACTGTTACGGACCTATCCGATTGGCGACGAACGGTTTCAGGCGTTCACACAGAACGGCACAAAAAATCTTGTATGCGATGTCAAAGAGACTTAATAATAATAATAATAATGGCGGCGCAACAGTCCGAGGTGGACCTGGGCCTAGCTTCTCAGCAACCACTCATGTTGTCCGGCGTGCTTTTGTTCACTCACGAGTGGAGGGGACCTACAGTTTAGTGCCGACTCCGACGGCGAGATTGAGAAGCTTTTTCTAGACAGTTATACTCTTTGAGCATTGTCAGTGACTCGAAAGAGGTGGAGCCGTGAACAATTTTTTTTTTTCAAATTGTTTGTCTGAACTTGGATTCGAACCTAGACTGTCGACGCACGAACTCACACGGGACTTATCCCACGATAATTGATGCACTAAAAGGCACATTCTTTCTGGTAGATTTTTGTCTGTGTTTCCATTCATCGTGCTTTCTCATGCTTTCTCCCGATCTTAAAGATGAGCTGGTTCATGCGCCCAAACAGATCATCTCCAGCTAATGTCTGAACCAGAAGCTTCAACATCACACTCGATATTGGTATCTGGAAATTGAAATGATAAGCTGCGCCATAAAATTCATAGGATTTCGTGCCGATATCATTGCAAGTCCAATAAGATCTGAATCGTCAAGTTTGTAATACAGCGACAGCACGCCTTATAAAAAACATAAGCAAGGCATGGCATATTTAAAATTTGATACCACAAATCATATGTGGATTTATGATAAAGGGTTAAAAATCTGCAAGATCAATTCGAACATTAAGCGGATAAATTTTTTGCCCATTTTCTTTCTTCCACCGTGGAAATAGATTTGAACACTAAGCTTAAGTCTGTCCTTGGAATTAGTACTATGGGACCTTTATACAGAATTTCTCTTACTAAACCGGAAAGGAAGATTATCCTAGAAGAGTACGTCAGATGTAATACTAAGAAGAGACAGCCCACTGTGGAACAGGTATGATTACAAAGAAAAAGGTGGTACATCACCAAAAGACAAAAATACTCCGTATTACACAGAACGAAAAAAACTGAATTTCATTACATTTTTTAATGAAATATTACGGCAATTTAGCTTTACATTCATTCGACTAACCAACAAACATTCAAACTCCAACACGAAATAAACAAGCTCATCGTGATCAGACATCAACAAAAATACGCACGTGTCCTATGAAATTTGATAATCAATTAATTTGTTGAATACGATGCAAGAGAGCTGCAATCCGCCACATACTAAACAACATCAAAATCCATTGTCCTCTTTGATCCCATTGTAAGCTTTCTCCTGCCATCGCTCGGCAAGTTTTTTTTTACCCAATCCTGCCATTTAATTGATGACAAAAGTCTCACGAAGAACGTTATGAAAGCAAAACACACACACCCACACACACACACATACTCCTACTCGCACAACATGTCAAGTCCTTCCTCTTCCGATGCAAACAGTCATGGGAGAAAAAAATCCCTACTTTTGAATATAATGTACGGGTAAGTAACCTCCTTCAGAACATCGAACAGTAACTGAGACTACATCCTGTGGGGAGTGATGTTGCCCACTGTGGTGCAGCACTTGAACTCCATATCCAGATATCCGATTCCCTTTCCCTTTGCCGAGCGGCACACAATCTTCGGTGTCGTGTTTATCCTTTGCGTGCAATATTTTATCTGAATTCAAATAAGTTGTAACAAGGATTGAAGAGAGGACGATGACTGTTGTGACACAGATGATTGTAGGCAACTGGGGTATCCTGCTTTCATTGCTCACGCTGCGCCGTGCCCACATGACATCCACTCGTGCAACAAGGATAATTGATTGAGTGAATATTAAAAAATAAATTTCACGAGTGTGAAAGATGGATGCACGAAGCGCAGAATAAATTCAAAGGCCAACGGAGACGGAAGCAGATGAAAAAAAGAAAAGTAATTGTTGCTTTGTCCTTTAGAGGGTACACCGACACGTCGACATGACCTTTGTGTTTTACCGCGTAACAACCGCACCCATAGCCGCCCACTGTTGGGTGGTTGACTGAACGGAATATGTTGCGCTATTCAAATTTTATTTCTGTTCACCGCTTGGCCCTCGTCCCTTTCTGATGCAGTCCGAACGTTGGGGAAGAAAGGCGAAAGAGGAAACGAAAACAGGATTCACTTCTTCACTATTTGTTACGAAATGCAAAAGAATGAAGCTCTCGGATCCTGTATAGCCCTTATGGCATTTGCTTCAAGGCAACATGGTTGATGGGGTGAGGAGGAGAGAGTGGAGGGGCAAAAACAAATGATGTTGGGTCAGGTCCAGGGCTTCGCTAGATTAATGAGGTTACAAAGGGTTCACAGGATGGAAGGATAATCGAATTTCGCATTAACTAGGAGGAAAACAAGCATGCCAGAGCGAGGTTTATTTCGAATAGTGAGTGCTTTGACGATGTTTTTCATATTTTAGAACTGCTTGTGCATCTTTCTGGGCGTGGAAGTCGTTATCCGTCCTAACGAACTGGCGATGAACCCAACTGGAAGAAATTAAGCAGGCAATACCGTCATATTCTATCTGGATTTCTGCATATTTATTTGTATGTTTGCCAGGGAGTAGAATTTCAAGAAGGATTAAGAGAGAGCTTATGAACTGGACAGGAATAGGAGCAGTGTTTTGAAAAGTGATACTACATAGGCTGCTGTCAAAGATGACAAATTCATTTGCAATGAGAACTGGACATGCATTGTGTAAGTCATCTGCGTTTGGGTTTACTTCGATGACTAACAACGGGTTATTATAAAGGATATTTTTATTGTCCAGTAGATAATGGCTATTGGCCAAACAGAGGCTTCACAAAATTGGCCCTTCGCTGAACGATTCATTTTGGAGAAGGTCTAAAGTGCCCTTAAGGACAGTCTGAATGTACGACTGTATTGGACAAGTAGGGCAGCGTTCCACAAAAAAAAATTCTACATCGTATCCAGCTTCGAACAAATTTTTGAGATGGGCAAATTGTGCAGCTTAGGTTCTAGTGTTCCGGCGTTCCATTTTTTCAATTCAGTTATTCCTTGTTCTGAGTACAACAACTGGTGGTATGATGCATCAACGGATAAGTATCCTTTCTTGTTTTTGGTCTATCAGATAAGGTTGTTAGCAGCTAATCTGTATATTTCCACCCAACCAAATCAAAACTAATTTTTTTTAAATTATAATTAAAAATTTAAACTTGTTGTTGCGCCATTAGCTGATGTCTAAAATATCCTATCGATCACTTCCTGCAAAATTCCAACTGACAAATGTCATCCAAACCGGAACGAAAATCGGCCTGGAACATAGAAAGCACTCTGTACAATTAACTCAAAGGCTTGGCGGATTCGAAAGCTTATGACTATTCGCTTTTTTTTCGTAGATTTTTGAAACACTACACTGGAGCACTCAGTCTCAAAACTGGTCCATTGTACTGCCAGGTAGCAATCTACTCCAGTGCCGTTAATTTGATCCCAACGGCAAATGGTGACTGGACCAGATTCGATTTCACTGGGATTCGAACCTGGGACCCCTCTTACTTGGGGCAGGCACTTAACCAACTGCGCCATCCAGTCGTATCGTCGACTATTCGCTTGCTGTTGCCTCTAATCTTCAATGTACATCCCAACTAGTGCCGAGATCAATGCACGCATTCTTTTCGGTGACACCTATTTTATTGATTCACGCATTTTGCTAGCTGTGAAGGCTTTTTAAATTCAACACTCATATCTAAATTTTGTTATCCGTCGTCTTCCGATCGTTGGAGTATGCCTTTTATTGGATCCATCCAAATAATTTTTTGCCCGATGTACAAGAAAGGAGACCCCTTTGACTGCGTCAGTTGTGGAGGATCAATCTCCTTACCACCGAATACAAGATTTTTGCTGTTCTGTGCGAAGGCCTTAGATCCTTCGTTTCAAAAAAGGTAAGTCCACAATAGACTAGAACTTCACACAACAACAGTTCTGTTGTCACCCAATACCTATTCGTCGATTTTAAGGCCACATTTGACAGAGACGAGCAAAACAGATGACAGAGACTTGTTTTGTCATTGTTGTTGAATGATGATAAAGAACTCTCGCTACTCCATCAAGGACGGTAGCAAACTCTCAGAGAGACGTTCAATGTCAAAAAAGATCTTAAGCAAGACCAAGCGCTGTCACTTGACATTTTCACCATTATTCTAAAGAAGAACGCGCGAAACACAGCAATCAGCACTACAGACAGGATTTATCAAAAGTCCGTACAATTTGTAACATATGCGGATGAGGTTGACATGATTGGTTGAAGGCGGCGAGCGTTTACTGGCATTGGAACGGAAGCGGCAAAAAAAAAAAACTGGCGGTAAACGAGGGCAAAACGAAAGTACAGCCTTGGCCAAATGTATTAGGCACCCTTAACTTTTTGTCTTTGCTGCCAAATCACTTATCGGAAGTAATTAGTTTGAATTTTATGGTTTTCGGCGAGACCATCTGAGGTTGCAAACGATTTTTATTTTTTCCTCTCATTTCATTAATTTTTTTGCTTTCTGAAGATATAACGAATCTTAAAGGATGCCTTATACATTTGGCCAAGACTGTATATGCTGTCTTTGAGGACAGGAGTTACCTCGGCTCTATTATAAACAATATAAACAACATCAAAACCGAGATCAAACGCAGAATAACTCAGCTCAAATTTTTGATAACTCGGTCCAGTATGTGCCGCGTTATTCCAGCAATAGAGTCTGGAATGTTGGCCTCTAGCTCGTTCAAAGTTGTTGGCTTGTTAGCGTAGACTAAGGACTTGACGTAGCCCCAGAGAAAATAGTCGAGTGGTGTCAAGTCGCATGATCGCGGCGGCCAATTGATGAGCACTCGCCGAAAGGTGTTGCGTCGCTTGAATGACATGTAGCGCCATTTTGTCAGAACTACCCCTCGGATATATTTATGATATTTATGTTATCGAGCTCTGACCACAGAAAGTTGATTAACATCGCTCTGTACCTTAAATCAGTTGCGAGAGCTGTGTTCTTTCCCATTTGGAAAGAAATAAGGTCCGATGATACCGCCATACCAGGCTTTGCCTTTGGGACAACACAATAGAGAACGTCCGCGTTATAGATGGTGCACACAAGCATGACCCCAACCAACTTGGTGTGCGGAAGAGTAGGCAGATAGCGAGAGACCGTGCTAGCTGATGAGGTTTGTTGGTTGAGGCCCAGGTTCTGCCCGGACTGTAGCGCCACACAAAGAAGAAAATCTCGCCATGCCATAAACAGCGCCAAACGATCAATCTTTGTGGATGCATTGATGCTTGGTCGAACATTTGTGGATTGTGTTTCTTCCAAAAACAGCAATTTCGCTTGTCGACATAGCCTCTGAGCCAAAAATGGGCCTCGCCCGAGAAGATGATTTTTTGACCATTATCCCGATCTCCGGCTAACATTTCCAGCACTCAATTAGCAAACTCACGGCTTTGTCTATGGTTGTCCGGCTTCAATTCGTGCGTCTGCACAATCTCACACGGATGTAGACCCAAATCCAATCGCAAAATAAGTCGGGTTGGCTCTCGAGCGATGCCCAATTCAGCTGATCGGCGTAGAATCAATATTTCTGAATTCATTTCGCACAAATATCTATCCGGGTGGTGGCTTAAGGTCTAAAAGAGTAGACTCACGCTCAAACTTTTCCACGGTCCGACGAATTGACTCCACAGTGAAGTCTCATGACGAAAATCGCGGTGCGTATTTACAACTTCGATAATATTTTTTTATAATAGACATAGACAATATCGAAAGCGGTTAGAGAACCTCTGAGTATCTAGATAAAAGTATTCATTCGCTCACAGACCGTCGTAGCGTTCAGTTGTGTCTAATTTTAAATGAAAAGTGCTGAATATCAGTGAAAATAACCAGATCGCGCAAAAGACGCTTCAGTTAATAAGAGTGTAGTAGCAAAGTGGTAGTGCTCGAGCTCGTGGGCCCAGAGGGCCGAGTTCAAATACCGCGACATCAGAAAAAAAAAAAAAAAAAAGTTTTTTTTTTTCATAATTAAACTAAATTTAATATAGTACAATTTAATATAGTGTCATTGACATTAAACAAAGAGTAGACCGCGCTCTACTAAACAGACGGTCAAGAAAAAAAAGTGCGGCAGTTATGTCGGACCACCAAAAAACGGTGTCATCGGACGACACAACCACCGGCAAAAGAAAGAAGTCGAAGCAAGCAGCGACGGCAAGTAAGCGCCGTACTACGTCCGACTCAACGGAAAGGCAACAGGGTGATGAAAAAGCAGCTACCAGCTGCAAACACCATCCAGAGTTTGATGATGAAGAGTTTCCCTACCTGTCAGACGGAGGGGAAGGCCGCTTCACATTGAGCAGTAACAGCTTCGCATCTCTCGCACCAAATGCGATATCAGACGAACTGGAATCAGCATCCGAGAAACTTGTCGTACTGGACAAGGAAAGGGATGAGCTATGGCAGCACATTCAAATGATGAAGGCGAAACTAACTGCCAAAAGAGAGCTAGAGCAAGAACTCCAGCAACAAAACCTGCAGCAGCCGAAGGGTAATAAACCAACCCAGGTAGCTGATAAAAAGAAGTAGCAATAACAACTGCAGAGCTCGTCTGAGCAGCAGCAGCAAAAGCAGAAACAACAAAAGCACCAGCAACCAAAACAGGGTCAACAGAAACAACGACAGAACCTGAAACAGCAGGGCGAAGAACAGCAGCAGCAGCAACAACAACAGCAGCCACAACAGCAGCAACAACAACAGCAGCAACATCAGCAGCAACAACAGAAGAAACAAAAGGTACCACCGATCCACATTTACAAGACAGATGTGCTACAAACTATCGAGGTATGTAAGTCCGCCATAGGCGATAAAAATTTTCATACTAAGCGCCTGAACGATAACAGGCACGCGATCTACTGCAAGACAATTGAAGGTTTTAATAAAATAAAAGATTGTCTGAAAAGTGCTACGGCGGAGTTCTTCTCCTACACCCCAAAGGGAGAAAAGCTCCAATCTGTTGTATTGAAGGGGATTGAGCCGTCCACAGATCCGGCGGCGGTCCTCAGTATGCTCAAAGAGCAAGAGTGCGAAGGTCTCGAGTTCGTCGGGGTCAAGCCTTTCACAACAGCAAAGGCAAAAAGGGAACAGCGAAAATTACCGTGGTTCCTAGTTCAGCTGTCACCCACAAGCAAACTAGACAGTTTGAATAAGGTTCGATACCTAAACTGTCAAGTCGCATATTGGGAAAAATTAAGAAGTAGCGAACGCATACTCCAATGCATTCGCTGCCAAAGGTTCGGGCACGCCGCGTCGAACAGCCAAATGCAGCCTCGATGCGTCAAGTGCACTGGAACCCACAAGGCAGATGAGTGCAGTCTGGGTAAGGATGAAGCAGCTGACAAGAGTCAGCTTAAGTGCGTTCTTTGTGGAAACGCTGGGCACACCGCTAGCTATCGGGGTTGCCCCAGATTCCAAGAACTAAAAAAATCGAAAACGGTTTTGCAGAAGCGTCCGAGGCGTTCACTAGAGGTAGCCCAACCCGTGACTCCCCACATAACCTTCGCCCAGATGGCGGCTGGTCAGGGAAAAACGGCAAAGCAACACCGGCCAAATATAGCCCAAGTGCCTTCAGCACCGCCAACTGCGCCCGATTGGCATGCCATGTGGCTGTCATCCGAAAGGCGCATAGAAAAGTTAGAGCAGCAGTTTGCCAGTATAATGGGCTTTCTGCAGACCCTTGTGCCCCAAACGTCTTAATGGCTACGTCGACACGGGGTTCCTACAAGATCCTTTCAGTGAATGTAAATTCATTGATTGGGAACGACAGAAGAAACTCACTTTTTAAATTGTTAGAAGACCAAAGCCCAGAGTTGCTCCTGATCAGCGAAACTAAGCTGACCCAGAGAAACAAACTGCGGCACAGTAACTACGACATTATTAGAAGAGACCGGCCTAACTCCAATAGGGGAGGAGGTGTCGCGATCTTTATTAAAAATAATATTAAATATAAAGCATTGTACAGTGGTGAGGTGCGAGGGTTCCAATCGCTGGAGGCCTGCATTGTGTGCATTTCTCTCCGCAGTGGTAGAAAATTGTACGTAGTGTCGGTCTACTGTTCGGGCTCCTTTCGATTCTCCACAGCTGTGGCAGAGCTCAATATTCTTTTCCAATGCCTCAGGCTGGAGTCGGAAGAAAATTACTTTCTCTTAGCCGGAGATTTTAATGCCAGACATCAATACTGGGGGAACGCTGTAAGCGATGACAGAGGTAGAATGCTCTACAACTGGTTCGTCCAAAACAGTGTCGAGTATAGACTCGATCTTAGGGCAACTGAGATTTCCTCGTTCCCCAGAAGCGGGTCGTTCTTAGATCTCCTACTGTTCGACGCCAGACTTCAACTGACCGACAGTAACCAACAAACTGTAAACTGTCTTGATACATTCTTGTATCACAGTGACCATTGCGGACTGAGTGCCGTAATACAAATCCCCAACGACATTGCGGAATTAGGAGAGTTTGTCCAAACGTTCTCCTTCGATTACAATAGGACACGTTGGACTCGATTTTCCAGATCTATGACAAGTGCAGTCTCCTCAGAAGCGCTACAGGTACCATCCAACAGAAACCTGTCGAACGAGGAGATAGACAGGTATCTAATCAAATTGGATGAGACGATTAAACTAACTATGGACAGAACGATTCCACGCAACCGACAGACAGATAACAATAATCTCTACCGCAACGCGACAATAAACGCACTACACCGACACAAAAGTAGACTGCTCTCGAGGCTAAAAACCCTGTACAGACGGTTTACTGACAGACACAATTGGGAAGTTAGGGCACTGAAGTCGTTAATTAAGAATACCCAAGTCCTGATTGCCCAAAACTATAGACTTGCTGCAAACCTGCATTGGGATAACAAGATTCGGGCTGTTAAGTCCAACAACCCAAGCATGTTTCCGCAAATTAATAAGATATTTAGAAATAACAAACACAACGGTCTTCCGTGTCTTAAGCTTCCTAGAACAACAGACAACGAACAACTACTGACTTCAGTGGGTATAGATCCAAGTAACGCAATTCTTGACGACAACTTCTTTGTGGTCGAAGATCCGCAGGAAAAAGTGGAGGTGCTTGGTGCGAAATTCCAGGGAGTGTATAAGGTGAATACTAGTATTAGCCCGAATCACGCCCTGGAGAATCGAATACGGGCAAGCAACTCTCGACTTCGATATGATCTGCATCATTGGCGATCTGAGAATACTGGCTTTGTCCAGTTCGATGATGATAATATGGCAGATAATGTCATCGCCAGTGACGAAGGGCAACCTCCGTTCATATCGAGGACAGAGCTCCAAGCGATCTTTGAATCCCTAAAGAAGAAGAAGTCAACTGGGATCGACGGGATCCCAAACATTGTTCTTCGACACCTTCCTCTGGAAGTGGTGAGAACCTACACCGTACTGTTTAACAATGTTCTGAATAATGCTCATTATCCAGAGCATTGGAAAACTGCGGTGGTTCACCCCATCGCAAAAAGGGGAAAAGATTCCTCTGATCCTGGCAATCTTCGGTCAATTAGTCTCCTCCCGAACATCAGCAAGGTATTCGAGAAGGTAGTTAATAGAGCTCTGCTCAAGTGGGTCGAAGACAAACATATAATTCCGGATAACCAATTCGGTTTCAAGGCGGGGCATGACAGTATTAATGCCGCGTCGAAACTGGTGTCGGATATCCAATGGAACAAGAGCAGGAAACAATGCACGGGTGCCTTGCTGATTGACTTGGAAAAGGCCTTCGACACCGTATGGTTAGAAGGACTTTTCTACAAACTCAAGAGGCTAGGCATCAACAAATCGCTACTGTACCTGCTGTGTAATATGCTTACGGGCAGACGTAAAAAATGGTCTCCAACAGGGTGCTGTAAATTCTCCGGTCCTATTCAATATTTTCACAAATGATCTAGTAGGTTCACTTTGTCATGCAATTGCGTACGCAGATGACTTGGTTGCATACAGATCAGGTTCAAAAATCGAGGACATCGTCACCTTCCTGCAGCATGACTTCGAATTGATTCAGAGATTTTGTGATAACTGGAAGTTGGTTATCAATTACCAGAAGTCAGAAACCATTCTATTCAGGACGCCGTTGTCCAGGGCTTCGGCGGATACAAAAAGGAATTGGCGCAAGTTCTCAGTTGTTGGGCCACATGGACAACCACTGGCGAACCGAAATGTAGTCAAATACCTGGGGATCTGGCTTGATCAGTATTTGTATTTTAACAAACATATTGATGCTGCTCTGGCCAGAGCCCGAGGAGCTTTTGCCCTTACTAAGAGACTGTTTTATAACAGCCAACTCAATGCGGGGGTGAAGGTAATTTGTTACATGGCCCTGATCCGGCCAATGATCGTTTATGGCTGTCCCGTGTAGTTCAACGTGGGAGCACGCTTAATGGAAAAGATTCGGTTGTTCGAGAGGGCTTGCCTCAGGGCTTGCCTTCGCCTTTATAGAACTCCATGGTCCCAGTACAAAAAATTCTACTCCAATGAAGTCCTATACAACAGGGCGAACATAATAAGAGTGGATAATTTCTTGATAAAATTGATTCGAGGGCATACAGCAAGAGCGATGAGCTCGACCAACAACCTGATTTCCGGGGCATTCTACCCCAACCCTCAGTACCACGAGAGGGTACGGCACAATGGCTTCGTCCCCCCAGAGGCATTCATCTATTTAGATAGAAATGGCCTGATACAGGATAGAAAAGCGGTTCCGCTGATATTCCACCTCGCCCGCTCGACTGTGGATGGGCGGCTCAACTACGACCGAAACGTCGCACAGAGCGCTGAGGAGCGTCTCCGTTTCAGCAGGTTGGTCTCAACCCACGATGTTGAAGATGCTAAAAAGCAGCATCAACGATTCTGGTGGCTAGGGAGAAGAACTCCATCGTCAAACCCTGTGGTCATAGACCCGGGGTAGTTATATTCCCAAAAAGGGAAAGTCGGCCCTCTGTCTTGCGGTAGATCGGGCGCTTGTCCCAGGACGCACGCAATGGCCGACTTACATACTAGGTTAAGTGCAGTAGTTAAGTTTTATATAAAAAAAAATTTGTATGAAAGGTACAAAAAAAAAAAAAAAAATTATTGTATATAAGGTACAATACTTTGTGCTGATGTTGTGGGGTTAAGGTAGTATGTAAGTTAGCATGTAAGTTAGTATTAAGTAATTTTAAGAAAATCGTACAGCCACTAAGTTTTTTTTTTTTTATATTTTCTTAGTAACAAATTGTTATATAAAAAATTTGAATTTTTAAATTAGAATAAGTAATTCGGTTAGGTTAGGTCGAAAGACATTAAGATAAAAAGGATTTAGATTAGCTTAGAGTGCCTGTGAAGGGCCAGTAGGTTATAACTGAAATATCTGTCCTTAGTATAAGCTAGTTTAAGCATTTTGTTCCTAGTATTTAAGATATTATAAATGAGAATAAAAAGAAAAAAAAATGCCAAAAAAAAAAAAAAAAGATAAAAGTATTACTTACGCACTTTTGTATTTTATTTTGAGAATATTCAACCACTAACTCCACGAGAGTACAGCGACATGAGTCTAGCGACATCTCCGACCTGATGTGGCACATAATGAAAAGAAGAGTATCGGTCTAAACATACTGAAAGTTATAATCAATTCGTTGATTTTTTTTCTTTTTAGGATTCAACGACAGCAGGTATCAGAATTTATAGATGATTCTTTGCCCCACGATCTCCGTTCTTTCATTTAATCAATTTTCTGATAAGGAACAAAATACATTTTCGGGAAAAAGAAACAATTCTTCCCTGTACTAAAAGAGCTTTGAAAGCCCTGACACAAGACGAAATTCAGCTTCAAGGCACACAATCATCTACCAGGCTGCAGGATCCGTAGTTCACTCCTCTTGACTATTTCTCATTTGTATGTCTTCCGAAGTAATTTCGCAAATGAACTTAATTAATAGATGTGCATCCTAAATAAATTAGAATCCTTCGGCAATTCTATTTAAGAACCAACACAGGATTAACACCATTTAAATGGGAATTCATTCGTTATAATGTCAGACATAGCACACACTTATGTACATATACTCGCGCCCGCACACAGATAGATAGATACTTTACCAGGATGTACAGCACTCCTACTACACATCACTTATATTTCATGAGAAGGTGAAAACTCATTAGAGCAAGTCCCTCCCCATTACAAGTACTCCTGACCAAAATTGAAGCAGAATCCAGTTGCTCCATTGCCTGGTGCCATAGTGATTTCTGTGTGAGTGTGTGTGTAGCGATTCTCTGTTCTACGGTAGTTTATTTTACTCTTAACCTCTTGTGCCGTCTGAGGATTTTAATTTAGTGGAAGATTGTGGAAGGTTTATGCAGACATTTCGCCCGCAGTTAGTTGATTATTGGTTTGAGAAATTTAGATAAATCTTTGTTCCCTTATTGCGAGCGGGTTGACTGAGGATGCTGGCCTTCTTCTTGTTCAGACTGATACTCAGTTATCGGCAAAATAATGAAGCCAACCTTCGGTATAGTTGGAAAGTAAATTTGTGGTTAAAGTTAAACAGAGTAATAACCTAAAAAATATCATTCCAGACGATCTTATCTCAATGAACCGAGCTATTCACCGACAAGAGGCAGACATTAGAGTATCCTACACATTTTTAAGGAATATTTTTCATCAACTATCGAAAAGAATGGTAGTATGAGGCTTGAAATGATAAATGACGAGTGAAATGATGGGTGGTTTTTTGAAATGATAGAAAGGGTTGTAGCGGGAATGGTAGTGTGTATGCAATCATCGTTATTTGTTATTTTTGAAAAGAGCAATCAGGATCGCGCGTTGGAAATTAAAAAAATAGCCCAGCAATATCAGCAGAAATTTCGGATATAGTTCACTTTGCGATACCAAAAAAAGATGTAAAAATGTATAAATGAAATATACAATAAAAAAAATATCCGGAAGTAACAATAGAATAAAGAGCATTTTATAAAGCTGTATATACTAAAATTAATTCATTTTAAACAAATTTAATAATTTATTATTTTATAATAAACATTTTTTTTATTTTTGTCTTAAATATTTTTATAAAAAAAATATCAGCACTTCAACCCATCAGCCTTCCCTACCTCTCTTGAATAATTGCATTTACTTGCATTTATGCAGAAACGCAAACGTTACGCCGTAAAAGAAAACTTCAAAAATAGAAAATGTTCTTTCTGGAATAATATTTGATTGCTTGGAAAAAAAAAAAACAATGTAAGGAGAACAAAGAAAAATTCAGTTTCTTCATAACACAGGTGAAACTCCTTTATCCAGAACTCCAACAACCGACAACCTTTAAATTCTGGCATTCTGTTTGGTTAATATTCCGTCTATCCGAAGAAACCAGAACACACACCATTCAGATATAAAAAATGAGATTATTTTTTGGAAGAATTGCGCATATTTTTTTTAAATTTTAGTAAAACATCTTATAACTGGAAAAATATTCTAGATTATCCGGAAAGTCGTTGTTCCCGAGTAATCCAGATAAAGGAGTTTTACTGTATGTATATTTATTTGTGCCACAAATGTCAAAAAATGTCTAAACACATCTCTTGTATCCGTCGACACCACTGCTTCAGATCGAGTGTGCCCTCGATCATTAAGACTTATTCCACCTAACATACGTTCTTCTCTACATTTTCTCTCTTCTCTTAGAGAACTGGTATTCACACATTCTTTTTTTTAAGTATTTTGTGGCATAAAGTGGGATTTCGAAGCGTTAATATGCGAACCATGCAGGCACAAGCGTCTGCACCTAGCCTCTATTAACGAACTCCTATTCTCACCTCCCCGTGGTGAAATCCGGGAGCCGAGTACCCTTGACAGAAGATGGGGTAACCAACCCTCGTGGGACGTCTGGGCGGCTGCAAACGAGAGAGGGGGCAGTGTGAGTCTACCAGGGCTCATCACTCTTGTTAGGATGGCGGCGGAGGAGCTGGTCAACTGATTGGCCAACGGCGGCATCCACAACTCCAGTCAGCAGGAGCTACCTGGTTTCCATGGTAAGGTCGGGACCCTGGAATAGAGATGGCGGCGGATGAGCCCTTCTTTTAGGGCCAACGGCGGCGCTCACAGCCTGCAAGAGGCTACCGACACCGGATCCCTCCGGACCCCTTTGTCCGGGGGCTAAACAAATGGACCTGTCCTTCCAGTTGGAGGTTGTGCGTGGGGTTAACTTCCTCACCACGTAAAAATGAACGAGTTCAGAAAACACAAACTGCCTCGGATATGGACGGATTTACTGTTGACGACCCTAGCAAACGGAATAAGGACAATGACTTTCGGTTCTGCATGTGGAATGTGAGGTCCCTGAACAGACCACGTGCAGCCGATGAACTCGCGGAGGCCCTAGACTGCTATAAAGCAGACGTTACCGCAATCCAGGAAGTGCGATGGGATGGGCCGGGCAAAAAGAGGATGAAAAGCTGCGATATCTACTACGGCGATTGTCACAGAGAGCGAAGGCAGCGATTATTTGGATGTGGATTTGTTGTTCGAGGCAGACTTAGGCAAAAAGTCTTAGGCTTTAAGTACATAAGCGAGCGCCTCATAACAATCCGCATCAAGGCTAAATTCGGCAACATCAGCCTAATCTGCGCCCACGCCCCAACAGAGGACAAAGATGACGATAGCAAAGATGACTTCTATGATCTCCTAGAAGAACGTACGATCAATGCCCCAGCTATGACACCAAGATCGTTCTAGGAGATTTTAACGCTAAGCTGGGTAAAGAGGACATCTTTGCTAGAGTCATCGGTAAACACAGCCTGCACGACACCACGTCCGAAAACGGACTCAGGCTGGTGGACTTTGTTACGGGGCGAAACCTCTCTGTAGCTAGCACGCGGTTCCCACACCTCAACATCCATAAATGGACCTGGCGGTCCCCTGATCATTCAACCGTCAACCAGATTGATCACGTTGCGATCGACATCAGACACTCCTCCAGTATTCTTGATGTCCGAACGTTCCGAGGCGCCAATATCGACTCGGACCATTTCCTTGTTGTAGCCAAGGTAAGGACACGGATATCGATAGAACAACGGAGTCGAGGAAGACAACCACGGTTTGACGTCGAAAAGCTACAATCGCAACAGACTGCCAGGAACTTTGCCGATCGAGTCTCCCTGAAACTCTCCGAAAGTTCGACGTCACCTGCACTAAGAATAGACGAAGAATGGAAACGTTGTCAAAGAGCTATCAGAGAAGCCGCTACTGATGTGCTGGGTTTCAAAACACCACCTAGGAAAAACCCCTGGTTTGACAACGAGTGCAGGCAGGCACATGCAGCAAAACAAGAAGCCTACCGGGCAACGCTGCATCGAACCACGAGAGCTGTTCGTGAGCTCTACGAACAGAGAAGAAGGGAAGAGAACCGGCTTCTCAGGAAGAAAAAGAAAGAGCACGAGAAGCGCGCGATCGAGGAGATGGAGAGGTGTTATGGCAGGAATGATGTCCGAAAGTTTTACCAAAGGGTAAAACTTTTATCGAATGGATATAAAGTTCGGACAGAAGCTTGCCGGGACGAAAATGGACAGCTAGTAGTAGATTTGCAGTCGATACTGAGAATTTGGAAAAATCATTTCTGCAGACTGTTGAACGGCGATGAGGACACAAATACCGCTGTCAGGCAGAATGTTCCACTCAACACAACGGACGATGATAGAAGAGAATACCGTCCCCCCGACCTAGACGAAGTCAAGATAGCGATATCGAGACTGAAGTCTAATAAAGCTGCTGGTGCAGATACTCTGCCCGCTAAAATGTTTAAACCAGCTGGAGGTGATCTGGTAGGGCGCATGCTGAATTCTTAAATTTATACTGTCTAATTGTACTTCATTATTACACGCTTTTTTTTTTTTTTTTTTTTAAACATATTTACATATAATAATAAAATATAATAAAAGTTATTAAAACAAACATACATTTTAATCAAATGAAAATCTCTTAGGTGGTACTATTTCACGACCACTTCTTGTGCGGTATGGATCGGTTATTACATTTTCAGGTATATTAGGCTCTTCATTGTTACAACCATCAGCATCACGCAATACACTAGAATCGAGGGGATCGTTTGCCCGATCCATAAGAAAGGAGACCCCTTTGACTGCGCCAACTATCGAGGGATAAGTCTCTTTAACATCGCCTGCAAAATCTTCTCTGCCGTTTTGTGTGAACGCCTGAAACCATTCGTGAACAAACTGATAGGTCCTTATCAGAGTGGGTTCAGGCCCGGGAAGTACACCATCGATCAAATCTTCACACTGCGGCAGATCCTGGAGAAGACCCAAGGAATGCAAATCGACACACACCACCTATTTGTCGATTTTAAGTCCGCATATGACAGCGTGCATAGAGACGAGCTATACAGTGCCATGTCCAGTTTTGACATTCCTGCCAAACTCGTCAGACTGAGCAGGATGACGATGAAGAACTCTCGCTGCTCCATCAAGGTCGGTAACGAACTCACCGAGACCTTCAATGTTAAAAAAGGTTTTAGACAAGGCGACGCGCTGTCATGTGATTTCTTTAACATCATTCTTGAGAAGATCGTGCAAAACTCACTGGCCAACACAAGAGGCACGATCTTCCAAAAGTCCGTTCAACTGCTAGCTTACGCGGATGACATTGACGTGATTGGGAGAACACAGCGAGCCGTCAATGATGCGTTTGCTGGCATTGAAACGGAAGCGGCTAAAATGGGTCTGGCGGTGAACGAGGGCAAAACAAAATATATGCTGTCATCAAGAAAGGACGCACAACATCGACGACTTGGCCAGAACGTCACCATAGGCAGCTATAACTTTGAGGTAGTAAAGGACTTCGTCTACCTTGGCTCAGCGGTTAACAGTACAAACAACATCAGTACCGAGATCAAACGCAGAATAACTCTTGCCAACCGCTGTTTTTATGGGCTCAAAAGGCAATTGAGTAGTAGAGCCCTCTCTCGGAAGACCAAGCTGACTTTATATAAGACCTTGATCATCCCAGTCCTGCTGTACGGCGCAGAGGCATGGACAATATCCCAAGCGGATGAACAGTCTCTTGGTCTTTTCGAGAGAAAAGTTCTGCGCGCGATCTTTGGTCCTGTTTACGTTGATGGCATTTGGAGGAGAAGATTCAACCACGAACTGTATGGGCTGTACAGCGACATGGGCTAGCCAGGCGTCTACGGATCCAACGCCTAAGGTGGCTAGGCCATGTAGAGCGTATGGACAACTTAGCTCCGGCCCGAAGAGTCTTCGACTCTGAGCCTGTGGGACAACGCAACAGAGGACGTCCACGAACAAGGTGGCGCACACAAGTCGAGGGGGACCTCGGCCGGCTTGGTGTGCGAAACTGGAGACAGCTGGCGAAAGATCGTGCTGGCTGGAGAGGCATGTTGAGTGAGGCCCAGGTCCACCTCGGACTGTAGCGCCCTAAGAAGAAGAAGAAGAAGTGGCATAAAGTGTGTAAAGGCGTTTAAATATTCGTCACAGTTTAGATTCGTGACACATATTCAGTAAATCTGGCTGAATCTCTTGGTTGACGTTTGCTTGATTCTGAGGACATCAATTGTTTATTCGCATAGATCCTTAATTAAAGATAACTCCAGAAGAAGAATTGTGGGCGGCGTGGACTGGTAGTGAAGTGCGTCGACTCCTACGCTCGAAGTCTGAGTTCGATTCCCGAAAAACACCTTGGATTTTTTTATATTTCATATTTCACGTCTTTTTAGTTCCCTCCCCTCTCGAGAGAGCAATAGCACGCATAACCAGTGCTGCCAGTTTGTGGTAAATTTACCTTTTCGTGGGAAATTTCAAATCCCATTCCACACATTTGGTAAAAAGGTATTTTCATACAAAAAAGGGTAAATTTTTTTTGAAACAACTATCCTTCCGTTTGTTTGTGTTTTCTAACAAATCTATGGTTGGAATACCATGAGTTCAAGGGATGGCTGAAACCAGTGCCACAAAAAGCGAGCTGCAGGGCTAAGATGCAGAAATAATAAAGCACGGTGGAGGAAGCAAACATTAAAGGAATACCCAAAAGATACAAGGAAATAATGTGAAATAAATTTGACAGTTTTCTTCGCGGAGTATAACGCACCAATTAACATGATAGAGCATTCGGTTCCCCTTTAAAAATTTTTTTTATAAATTGCGAATTTGCGAAAAAAATGGTACTTCACTGCTCACTTTTTTGGAAGTGGTAAATTTCCAGTGATATGGTAATTTTTCTTCTCCACTGTGGTAAATTTTACTTTAAAATACTAAATCTGACAACTGGATTGACAGATATAACTGCCTCAAGTTAATACAGGGTTAAAAAACCATCCAGTATTTTTCAATAAAAAGTAACCGTCAAATTTATTTATTTGCTTATCGAAACTTAAGAAGAAGTCTGCTGTCGATTGAAATTTTCATGTAGGGAGCAAAAGTGAACGAACTTAATTAAAACTGGACAAAGCGGTTACTATACTCGTAGCTACGAAGTTTTGTTTTTGTGTACTCGTTCGTTTGTTTCAGCTCTCCTAAGTTTCCGTACAGCCATTATAGTTGGCCCCTTAGGCAGCAGCTGTCTTTCGTAGAAACATGGACAAAAAATGGTGTATAGAAAACATAATGCCCTTGAATTCTTTGAATCCAAATAAAAATATTTATTTGGCGATTCAGACGAAGCGGGAGCCATCAGGACGATGTTTACAATATAATTCTAAAATGTATGTTTTATTGATCGAATATACTCATGACCTTTAACATTATATACATCAAAAAAAAAAAACATCAAAACGCTCAATTCTCGAAAAACAATAACATGTTTTCACGCCTCCACCTGACTGACAATGACTAAATGTATAACTGTCTGGAAAAAGCTTCTCAATCTTCGGCATTCAACTTTAGGTCCCTTCCATTCGTGAGTGAAAAATAGCACGTAACAACACGAGTGGTTGCTTTAGAAGCCAGGCGAAAGTCCACCCCCCGATATTATTATTATTTCTTCTTGGTCGTCCAGTTAAATGGTGTTTAGTCCAAGAATTCACAAAGAAGGTCGATTTTGCGACATCACATGTATAAGCTCCAGTTGAGTGCAGTGAATCTTTGACCAGGCAAACCACAAGAACTTGATTTAAGCCATAATATAGTAAACCGAGATGTCACGCATGCTAGGCACGACGACATAGTCGAACCCCGAATCGCTAATTACCATACCTTATTGCTGTGCTGTCCCCGTTCTCTCGTAATAATGCAATTATGCATTCCCGAGAGATTAAAATGTGATAAATAATGCCAAAGGACTCTGGTGTGAAGGTGTGTTTAGGTGGTGGGTGGAATGCGGTTGCTGTGGTTTCGTTTGGTATGACCAACGTTCACGTTGTAACCACCCCGTCTCACATGCTCACAGCTAATAATCTGTTAAGCACCTCAATAACCGCTGTTTGCATGTAAGTCCAGAGAGAAATGCCAACGGAAATAGACCTCATACCCTTATTCGCATATGTACATTCTCCCAGGGGAGTAGTAGTGGTTAACCGTCACTTCATCTGAATGGAATTTTCTCAATTAACCCGATCCTTGCAATGAATGTTGTATTAGCCGAGAACCATACCTTGCCCATATGAAACACCACCATGATAGCGGCACTGAAATTCAATAAAGAAAACGTCATCCGCCTGTCAACTGAGTGCAGGGTGTGGTGGGGTTGAATGGCTTTAACCAAGTAACCGCACCTTATAAATGAAGGTGCATTGCATTTGAAAAGGTTTGTGCGTATGCAGATATGTGTGTACATACAAATGCCCTTTTGTTATCAATCATACGCCCCAATTTCCTTAAAGTGACCATTGCAGACGTCATCACCCGTTGTTTTCAACATCGGAATCATGCCGATGTCTGTGGTTGTTTTGTTTATTTTCTTTGAGCGTAGTTTCCTTCTAAAAGTGTCTATAGTTGTACTAATAGTGATCATGTGCACATATAAGAGCATTTGGGAAAGATTTTTAACAGGATCCAATTTCCAAAAAAAATCTTCCACTCTGTCATCCATGGATCCCCTTATTGGTATCTGTGTGTCTGTGTCTGTAGGTTCTAGTAACGCGCTAATTACAATCCAATAAAAAGTTGCAGGAAATATATCAAACAGGTCTTCGCTGAAGTCGAATAAAACTGTTCGTCATTCACCCAATTTCGGAGTGTAAGGAAAATTAAGGGTGTAGTACCTTGCTTCCTGAAAGAATAATTCCTGCACACTATTCAAAGACTACCAGGCAGAATTACATTCGAGTTTTCAGTTCCACTGTGAGTGGACTAAAACTTATCACCAAATATTTGAACGAGCACACCTGCTGGAGAAAATGAACTACTTGATCTATTTGAATAGCACTTCAAATCAACTTGAATTGATCTGGTTGGTTGGGAGCTAATGAAGCATCAAAATTGTTGCTAACTTTTCTTCAAATTTGCAGTCAGTCATTCTTCTTATTTAAATGCGTGAATTTTTCATCAAAACTAAAGGGTCTTTCAATAGGGACTTCCATACTTTGACAGTTGATTGAGGCCATATTGTTGAAGCTACATCTGTCAAATTAACTGTGTTTTTTTCTATCTATTTTGCCAAATCACCACCAGCATTCAACAATTCGTGCAAATGATAAAATTGTTTTATCAAAATGGATGTTCTGTTCGTGCAAGGTTCCGCGCGCTGCGCCCATTTTACGGCCGCCATAATCGTCCTACCGACAGATCTATTCGCAGTGTGGTGGATAAATTTGAGTCCCCTCAGTAAACTATAAACCAACACCCGTACGTCAATGAAACACAAGATCTGAAGGAAACATCGCCGCTGTCCGTGAGAGTGTTCAGGATAATCTGAGGTAGACAGTGATGGGTAATAATGATTACACTTCAATTACAATTACATGAAAAAGTAATTGGACAGTAATTTAATTACATTAAAATACCAAAGTAATTGTAATTAAAAATTCAATTAAAATTACAAGTAATTGGAATTAGTAATTGCAATTACATTGGTGGAATTGAAATTGTAATTAAGAATCAGAAAATTGAATCATTCCCGTTATTTTGTCGAAAGTATGTGCTGCAGAGAACCTTTTACAAGCCAAAGCTATAGAACAACGCTCAAAGTCCTTATCCAACCAATGGCAGGTGTATCCAAAGAAACTCTTTCTTCCACCTGACCATATATCCGCTGTTGTAGAGAAGAACATTTCATAAACATAAACCTTGAAAGTGGTTTCTAAAACTCCTTACTTCAACAATAGAAACTGGTACCATCGCATCAGGTATAAATTTGACGACGCGTCCGTTGAAGCTTTTCGAAGAAACAGAGTTTTCATCCGTCTTTGATTTTTTATTTCATTCAAGGCTTTTAGAGTTGGTGGATGACTTCGTTTCAAATGTGTAAGGAAATTTGATGTCATATTTTTTGACCCTTTTATGATGGTGTCTTTAGAACATGATACACACTTTGCACTTACTTTCATACTGTCGTCTGTACTTGTTATCTGTATATTTATTAAATTTTCTATTTCGTTTAGTTATTTATCTCTGGGAGATAAATGGTTTCATTCTAAATGTTTTTTTTAGCTTACCAGCTCAAAGAACGGTTTTTAAAAGGAAATTTCCGAAAAACACTTTTTCGATTTCTTAGAGACTTGTTCGATTGAAAAGTCTTCTATAAACATGATTAAATGAATTGGAGGTAAAATGAGACTGTGGAAAGGATTTCCATACATTAATACTCTCACCATTTGCAGTACTCCGCTGCCTCTTACTGGCTGATCTCGCACTGGTAGATGGAATATCCGAATCAAAAATTGAATTTTGGCTAAAATCACTCATTTTATTGTAATGCACTTTTTACAGACCTTAAATCAAACATAAATGTTTAATTCTTATTTAAGCAGATTCGTTGACACAGATAGGAATACGACCAGAAGCACAACCAGTACGAGTTTAAAGCAAAAATATTTGTTTGCTTTTTTAAGGCCAGATGTTGTTTACTGAAACTATATACCGTTTGGTAATTTTAAGGCCAGATGTTGTTTACTTAAAACTTTGACATCGGTCAACATGGTATCAAGATGCGACAAAGTTTATACTCAGCCATAATGATCATGATACAAATTTTCTGCAAAACAGATGCAGCACTGCAAATTTTTAAAAATTGTAAATTACTCTTTATTATTATACATAGTCGTCATATGAAGTTTTAATTCAATTACATTGCATTAATTGCAATTACTAATTGCAATTATTTGTAATTGTAATTGTAATTACAATTACAATCGCTATGTAATTGAAAAGTAATTGAATTACATTGGAATTAATCGTCAATGTAATTAATTAATAATTTAATTACACATATCGTGTCGCTGACAAGAACTCGGCTTTTCGCAGACCACAACTTGGCGAATTTTGCATCATGACTTGGACTTGCACCCGTACAAAATACAGCTGACCCAGAAGCAGAAGGTAAACGCCCATGGACAACGGTATGGTTGCTGAATGGGCTCTGGAGCAGTTGGAAACTGACCCTAATTTTCATCGAAAAATCATCTTCAGCAATGAGGCCCATTTCTGGATGAATGGGTACGTCAACAAACATGCGCTATAGGTCGATGATTACCAACTTCTTTTGGCCTGAATTGGATGAGATTGCTTGTGGGGTTTCCAAATACAGGTCAAATTTATGCGCCAGAATAATGTGAAATTTGACATTTCGTACTCGCGCCAGAGAGCTGCGGCGGACATTTGAACGATGTCATACTTCATACGGTGTTTCAAGTGAATATGATAACTCACACACATTTTCTTTTACTTCTTACACTTTCTTCACTTTCTTCTCTTAATAAAGTACCCTTTAGTAGTTTAAGACCTGATAAGTCGTTCATCAACCGCATTTTCATTTGTTTACTTATTGTTTTGCACACCCAAAATATAGAATTTTAAGAGAGAGAGCTCAAATCCAGCAGAATAAGAAATCGAGCATTTTCTAAGTATCGTTTCGAACACGGACGGCTCAAGTATAAACTACGGAGTCGGCGCGGTATATATCCAGAACCCCTGAGCATTCCCACTACCTACAAACTTCCAAATTTAGCCAGTGTTTTCGAAGCGGAAACTTTCGGTCAAAAAGATCACAGGAGTACATGCAGAACATAGTTATTTTTATTGACAGCCAAATTATTGTCTCGTGCAACAAACCCTCAAAAAAACTGAAATGTTCCACTGAGCTAGCCTCATGAGCAGAACAGTCTAAAGAAAAGCCCAGGAGGCTTAGGATTATATTCGGTAATAAAAAAGTTGAAACTGCCCGTCACTCGCTAGCTGCGAAAGAGGTGAATATTCTGCTGTGTATGATAAAAGTCACCAGCAAGATGGACTAAAATTGAAACATTCAGAAAGACATAGCCAGTTTCTTCTTCTAAAGATAACGGGCGCATCGGACATCGAATGAATAAAGCGCCCAATACGAGGCACTTATTGATAGAAGATCACGCAACCAGATTAGCTTAACTGCCGCAACTTCAATGATCAAGAAAAAAGAAAAATGCTATCCCACTTCGTCTGCGTCTGCCCAACACTTTCTAGAGCCATGCAAATGAAACTAGGCAAACCGTCCCTTAAATCTTTTGATGAAGTTCTGACATCTCGTCGCATTAGTTTGCTTTTATTGTAAAAAGTTGAAATTGATTTCAGAAAACAATTTCTTCTTGCGTAATAAATTAACAATAACTTTCTTATAGTTCTGTTATTGCTTTTGAAATCATTTAATTTATTTTCCATTTCTCCTTCCGCAGTCGACTTCAAACATTGGGTTACATAAAACGCCAAGTCCCAAAATTGTAACAAATTGTACTGTCTTGCTGATCTACTACACGTGGATTGCATGAAAATTAGAAGTAATCACAACTTGCATCGATGCGTGGTTATGCAGTAAACACATGTGTCCACTTTCATATAAAGCCATGTTCTTTAATTTTACTGCACGCATTTTGATGCACTTTTGTTTCAAGCATAACACATCTAGAAGCCTACTTCTTCGATGACTTGAATGAGCTCCAATAACGGCAGCATCAGTCAAATTAAGTGCTTCATAGCAAAGCTAGTTTCAAATGGTGTAATGGGTAGGAAATACCTGATCCGCGAGGTACCACAATGAGCCTAAGTTATCCTAAGTGAGACATGTGGTCGACCAATTTTTGATCAGCTCTGCTGTCAAAGAACTGACGACTATGAAAAAAAAATCCTAATATGATCGCGTGGATCGCAGTGGTCAACTCAAACACGAACATTTTTGGTAATGCCAAGGTAGAAGGACGACTCTTTTTCTATCATTGAAACTCACACCATAAGGATATCGTCCACCTCTACTCCACAGATAGAAATCGGAAAACCGAAGAAAGAAGTATGTGATTTTCCAAGTAGTCTTCACTGATGGCGAATGGTGACAAAAGACAATGATAATCTCCGCGGGATGTGAAATGACAGTAATGTGATCGACACCTTCGCGAAAACCTCGAAAACCTAGTTCCTGTATTTCGAACGTCGGGATATGTTCGAAGGCTTTACTGTCTTATGCCTAATTGCCTCTAGCATTCTAAAGAAATGTGGCCCAATAATGCCGTTCGCGTCATTTGTGTACAAAGTGACGAAATTTTTGCGAAAAATCGTGTTCGTCTATAATAATAATAATAATGGCGGCGCTACAGTCCGGGGTGGACCTGGGCCTAACTTCTCAGCAACCACTCGTGTTGTGCGTGCTATTGTTCTCACGAGTGGAGGGGACCTACAGTTTAATGCCGACTCCGAACGGCGTGATTGAGAAGCTTTTCTAGACAGTTATACTCTTTGAGCATTGTCAATGACTCGAAAGAGGTGGAGCCGCGAACAATTTTTTTTTTTGAAAAATTGTTTGTCTGGACTTGGATTCGAACCTAGACTGTGAAAGTCTAATACGCATGGGTCAACGCACGAACCCACATGGCCAAGGCGCCCACGGCGTGTTCGTCTATACTGAACTGTAAAACTACCTATTTCGACACGTCTATAGTCATTCTCCGCGTAGCTTTTGTGTCAATTAAATTTTCCCAGAGTTAACATTTTTACGTTTGAGAATTTTCAACAAACATGATCAGACTTTTCCAGTTCTCATGCACGGCTTCGATGAGCACCTTAAATTGATTTTCACCAGTCAAACGAGGATGAATCATGGAAAATACTCTGATACATCCCTTAGACGTTACATTTGCTTTTGCTTTCGACCGCATATTTTAAAAATAAATACAAATATCCGTACGTAAACTTATACTTATATACACACATAACTTCTGGCACCACACAGCAATGCAGCATTGCTTACATTTCGAATAACTACCACTTGCTCCTAGGAGCCAAACATTGAATGTTCAATTTCAACACTTTCAAAAAGCATTACTTCATCAGGAGTACCCTCACCTGTGGGTGTGTCCTTTTCTGTTCTGTTCGAATTGAAGCACGAAAAGCATGAACAATTTCCAACAACATAATAGGTACTGTAAAAAGATTTCTCATGAGATTAACTTCATATGGAACCAAAGCTCCACCACAACATCGTCGCCAGCCAAGAATACCAAAGGACTGCCTAATTAGTGGTTTTAGCTTGGCCAAGCTTTTTAGTTGACATCCCCCCTCACACAGTCACCTTATTTGGTTTGTTAAACACAAATAAAAGGTGCAATGTGAATGCATTAATAACGCTCAAGCATGCGAGCATGTGCACCGACCTGTGAGAGCAAAATAAAGGATATGTGACTGTGCCAACCGGCCAACAGTCCAGTCGTCCAGTCGTCCAGCTGTCCAACACGCCATCCACTTACGTTCATTTTGGCCCACATAAGCATTTCTCCGTTGATGTCCGGCTGTCCTCAAACGGTTGCACATGACGGAGGTGAACAAACGCCGACCGCGAGAACAAAAACGACCCACACGGCATTTAGGCCCCGTCCAAACTTCCCTACTCTGCTACGTCAAACTGGTTCTATTGACTGACAATGACGCCACGACCCAGGATGACGATGTCGTTGAATGTTGGCTGTTGTTGGCGCTGTTGGTCTGGACTACGATGACGGCCGACAAGCCACCAGGCAGCCAAGCAGGCAAGGGAAAGCCCAACTATGATGGAGTTGCCTGAGTAAATATGTTAAATGTTCATAAGTTGCGATTTTATTTATGAGTAGGAGGCACGTGATAGCGCATGCTGGGCACGTGCACACAGCTCCATTCTCTAAGAGGACGAGTGGCCTGGGTGGCAGCAATCTCACGGGTGTGGGCCAACGTAGTTTGTTGCACACAAAGAGTCACGTTCTGCTCAGGTGGAATGTAATTTAATTTACAAACAACTCAAATTGCAATTTTAAAAATTAAAAGTTGTTCTTGGTTGACGCTTAGCTATCGTATGTTTGTTTGACTGTGAACAGCTGAAGGGATTGCTAGAGCTGTGTACGAGTACATACGATCAACTGCCGCGCCAGGGGACAGTTGGCAGGAGTTTTGCACTTGAAATTGCGTTCAGTTGTTTGACTTCTGTCGACGATATTGTTATACAAAGCTCTGTGTGCAAACATTCATCCATGTGTGTCCGTACAAATGCAATTGCGGGTAATTAGTTTTAACATGTGTCTGGGATACGCATTTAGGGTTTGAGTATCGTTCAAATTAAGCAGCAAAAAGACGAATCTCAACACAGAAATTAGTCCATATCTGTGTGGAGATTAATTCACCTTATTACCAACTAAATAACGAAACGATGAATATGTCTCCAGCTTTTTCTAAGATTAATTTTATGCCCTTAATCACATTGCCGTGGCGGAGTGCGCTGAATCCTTTCAAGGTCTAGGTTCAATTACGAACACAACAATTTTTATTTACAATGCAACTCCTCTGACGAGTCTCTCAAAATACGCGGAGAGTGTGAGTGATAAGAAAAGCGTCTCAAACTTCGCTGTTTGGAGTCGAAACAAACGACAGATTCATTCCACTTGTGGGAGAACAATAGCACGCCCAAAACGAATAACTGCCGTAAAAGCTAGACCCGTGTCCACCACGGATTGTCAAAACTGACGAGAAAGAACAGAAATTTAGTGCATAGTCGGTGTTCAAAATTTGGGAAGATTATATCCATAAACTGATAAAAAAAAGCAAGATCGCGATGTCAAGTCGTGCGTCAGTATCTTATTCAATTTCAAGGACGCTAGAGAACGTGTGCAACCTTCTCTGAAGCATATCTATAATCGTCGCATAATTTTCTACGAAAAGACATATTATTTTTCGATTTTTGAAAAACTACTGAAGAACCCAGACTCAAAACTGGTCCATTGTACTGCCAGGTAGCAACCTACTCCAGGTAGCAACCTACTCCAGTGCCGTTATTTGCCAACGGCAAATAGTGACTAGACCAGATTCGATTTAACTGGGATTCGAACCTGGGACCCCTCTAACTTGGGGCAGGTATTTAACCAACTGCGCCATCCACTCGTCTAAAAGAGATATTTACTTCTCCTTTTGTCCTCTTTTCCTCTTACGTTTTACTCCATTTTTTGAGTGTGGCAATGCAGATCCATTATATTTACTCCGAAAAATCCGTGCATAATAAAGAGTGACCAGATAGCAATGATAGCTTTTCCAATTGTCATATTTCAGCAGCTGTAACAGTTACCAAAAATAACTACCTGTCAAAATCTTCAATGAAGTTTGCATTGCATTACACAAAAATATTATCGAAATTCCGGCACAGTAGTATCTTGTACGCGACGTAAATTTCGGCGTGAGGTCGATCGTCATCATGGCTTCAGTCATTCATCGCAGCGTGGAAAAGTTTGAGCGTAAGTACATTCTTTTGGACCTTAACCAACCTTTACCACCAACCAGACGAAGATTGGTGCGATATAAAGAAATCATAGCCACCGTAGCGCCTAGTATCGAAGGAGATCGACAAATGTTATGCCTAAGACCTTCTTTAGATATGTGTTGAAAAGTCATCGAAAATTATCTCGACAGTATCGAGGAGTCTGAAGTGAATGGTCTTATACACCCTTTAGAATGGCCAGATCCAGGCAATATTTTTAAATAAAAATTTGATCGAAATCATCATCATCTTCAGTGACCCGCTTGTTCCACTAATGGGGTCGCGAGGGGCAAACCACTCAAGATAGATCTCCGGGCCACTCGATCCTCCGCCATCGACTCTAACTCATCAGGAGCTATGCCCAAGCGCAACCAGGCGAGTGTTTGGACTTGGTCCAACTATCTCGTCCTGGGTCTGCCAAGTAGTCGCCTACCTAATGAAATCGCATTGAAGACACGCCTCGGAATTCGTGATGATGGGGACATTTGTGCCAAGTGACCAAACCATCGAGGTGCAGTCCTTTCCGTTCGAAGAAACAGCTGCCCACATTGACTTCCTCACTCACTGCCGTGATTCTCACCCTATCCCGGCGAGTAATTCCCACAACAGCACGAACTAATCTCATATCCTTGTATTGCTTGTATTCACGATCTTATTCATTCGATCATTACCCAAAATTCATTAATATATGTGAGGATGACTAAGTCATCTGCAAAAAGTAGATGACTTACCCTCAACTCTCCCAATGTGAAACATTCCTCGCCTCGACTGCACTGTAATATCCAGTCCATATATGATATGATAATGAAAAAGCGAAGTGACAAAACGCACCCTTGGCGAAGTCCAACGCCCACCGTGAAAGGTGTTGGTTTACAGAGCTGTGGGCGCCGTGGCCGTGTGGGTTCGTGCGTCAACCTATGAGCATTAGACTTTCACAGTCTATGTTCGAATCCAAGTTCAGACAAACAATTTTTCAAAACAAAAAAACTGCTGAAGGCTCCACCTCCTTCGAGTCACTGACAATGCTCAAAGAGTATAACTGTCTAGAAAAAGCTTCAAAATCTCGCCGTTCGAAATCGGCATTAAACTGTAGGTCCCCTCCACTCGTAAGCACGCACAACACGAGTGTTTGCTGAGAAGCTAGGCCGAGGTTCACCTCGGACTGTAGCGCCGTCATTATTATATTATTATTATTATAACAACCCGAACACAGCTACTACAGTTTGTTTATGAAGACTGAATGGCTCTCAAAAAAGAACCATCAATCCGATACTGGCGTACTCCCAAGCCTTCTAACTCACTGAGGCCTGGCTCCGAATGTGGCACACCAGGGAGGCTGTTTTTGATCTCTTTATCATGAGAGGGGGTTGCGCTTCGTTAGCCAGGCTTGTGGTGTACAATATGCAACCTGTTGCCCGCCGCCCACCACGAGGAGGGCATTTGATCGACAGTTTACTTTCGGAACCACAAATTGGATGAATATTTGCTCGCATAACGAACTCAAGACACGACGATGACGATGTTGCCGATGCACTATAACTACATTCCTGGCCAACATTATGTAAGACATAATCTTACAAAGATTCTTCTCTGACATGCAGACGGCATTGATTGACTTCAATTTCTGTTAAATTAAAAATCTCTATGAAATTAATTGCATTAATGAACTATAACCACAGTTATATCCTTCCACTCCCTCAAGGCAATCTGTTGCAGGTTAATAAATTTACGGCTAACAACTGTCTGAAAACACAATCGCCAGGCGGTTGAGTTGAGCGCGATGTCGCCCTATTCAATGTAACCGCAAAAATAACACAAAAAGGTCCCACATGAGCCCGATAATTTCGAGATCATTACACCCACCACCCACCGTCACACCATCGACCACGATGAAAATAACGTAACCAAAGTAAATTTATTAGTCGGCAAATATTGCCGCTCTCGGCTTGCCACCCCTCCGTCATTACGCCCCCACAAAGATATGGACCTATTTCTAGGCGGATGGCGCGGAGAAGTGGATGTGGAAAAACAAAGAGAAAAAAGAACAGCCCTTGGACCACTTTACAACGAGGGTGTTGACAACGGTAATAGCGACAGCATAAACAACCCCAACAAGAAGGAAGGAGGAAGGAGCAAACTGAGGAGGCCAAAAAAGGCCACCGCAATAGCAGCCCCAGCCACAAAACCAAATATTGTCACAGTTTAAGGGCTTTTAACTGCATTTAACTTCAACCCCAGTGTTCCTGTCCTATTCTACTGGCTACACACTCCGCTCTGCCATCGTGTGTGCTGATGGCGTTGGCGGGTGAGCGAACGAACACTATTACTTGTGTTCGCTTGTAGTGTTCGTCGATGCTTTTATGGTCTCACTCTTCCGCTTTTCAGCCTGTTAACGGCTTGGTTTATTTATTTTCCATATGCCAGTGGTGGTCTTTTTTGCATCTTAACCGCTTCCATCGCCGTCGTCGACTGTATATGAGAAGAATGAGAGAATGTTCGAATGGCCCATGAGAGCACAAGGGTTTGCTGAAACGTTTTAATGGTATGACTTGTAAAGAACGCATCAGGACGTAAGCACATGTGTTCTGAGGAAGGGAATCACATTTGACATGAGCAATAAATTTGAAGTGATGTTGGTGAACAAAGCTTATTATACTCGTAGCAGTCTCGCGACATGGTTTTTTGTGATCGATTGTGGCACACAATTTAAAACGTTTACTCGTTTTATTTGCTTTAAATTTCTAACAAAATGTTATACTCGTTGAGCATTGTCAGTGACTCAAAAGAGGTGGAGCCGTGATAATTGATGTCTGTGTCGGGAATTGAACCTAGACTTTCAGCGGGCGACTCAACGTATTTATCCACTACTCCTTGGCGGCCCCAAAAAACTGTGAACCTCTAAAAATCTCACACAATCGCGAGTGCCTTCACTACTATACTGCCCAATCTCACGTCAAGTGATCCCTTCATCGTCCGCGGGACGCGGCCACCTTCGTCTTTCGCACCCATCTATGAAACAGCACAAAAGAACGTTGATGTAACTCAAATCAAATCACCCCGTCATAGTCTTGATGAAACCTATTAAGCAGTTCGAAGAGAAAGTAAATTACGGCCGAAACATAATTTCATAGATGAATCGCCATCTTTAGATTTACTCAATCTCACACCCGCTTTTGCCAGCTTTTATGCCGAGTCAACCATTTCATAGTTTTCGTGTTCATCATCAGTAATGCCGGATAAACTCGCGTATGTGTGAGAACAGTCATTCGTAACCACCTCCACCATGTGTTCTCCGAAATACATACCGCGTGTACCGAAGTTTTCCTACCTACCCCCAGATGCTCATCCGAAACAAGTGCCCACTGTTCTCTAATTCAATTTCTTAACTCTCCCCCGAACCCTCAACGTCTCATTAACTTCTCATGACACTGCAACACCGAAACGGTCTTAATTGCCATCAGCGAAGCCAATTTATTTGGCAAGTGGTGGTGGTCCTTTTCCAATAACCGCTAATTTCGTCGACTTTGGATTTTCCTCGCAAATTAACCGCTTGTTGGGCTGCGTGGACCAGTTCAAATGGTCCGTCGTGAAAATGCATTCAACTACCCCTGATCACAATAAAACCCAATGCATCCTCAGTTCCCATGCCTACGACAATAAACGGAACGATGAAGGGGTAGCTCGATAAACGGTATCACCCCAAAGGCGTTGCCACATGCTAAATAAATTTCCAATTTATTAACTTACGGTACTATGATTTAAGGGACCACGCCTTGTTTGCTTGCTCCGCTCTTCCTGCTTCACGCCAACTCAGTGGAAGGGTGAACCAGTCTGGAGTGGCATGCAACTACCACCGCAAGCTATTTGAGAGTGGTATGCGTATAACGGTATTTAATTGCTTCCAATAAGTATGTTAAAATTTCATTATCCCGGTCACAAAGTGGATAACGTTAAGTGTGAGAATGCCGAGACTGTTGCCGACCACCAGTAACCGGCCGGTTGCCAGCGTGTAGTTCGTTGTTCGATAACTCTTCTCGCTGCAGAGTGCATCGATTATCGTTCGGAGCTTGTTAGACTAATTAATTGGATTTTATTGGTTTTATGCATCCGATCCTTGATGTTTGTATATTAATTATGTGCTGTTTATTCAAACATTTTCTGATATTGTTATATCGAATAACTCAAGGGAAGAACAGTATTCACACGAAATTAAAAACCAATTAACTTTTGGCGTTCTACAAGTGGTCAGTTGAGAAATCAACTGTAAAAATGTTAACTTGAAAGGGCCAAATGATGGTGCTTCTCGTACTGAAATCAAGGGGGTTTCCAATTTAATCACACTTTATTGTTATACTATTGTTATACAATACATTTCTTATTTTTGTTAGTTACACTTAGAACTTATATACAAAATATCTTTCTCGATAACCACGCAATGTTTGAATTTGGCGATGAAAGGTTGCCAGCTAAAAAAAAACGCGGCATAGGCTCATAGGCATCGGTTTTGTAGACTCCTTGGTAGACTCTGTTATGTTTGGTCTGGGAGGAGGTTAAGTTTTTCCAAATACAGAGTTGGTTGAGCACTTTTAATCCTGCAAAAAAAAAAGGATCTTAAAATACAAAGGTATATGTGGATCTGGTTTGAATGAGGCTGAGACCGCGGTATTGTTTAGGCCTCACATTTCCTTATTTGGGAAAATTTAATCTCATCCCAGGCCAAACATAGCAACTCATGCTGTTTGTGGTTGAACAGTTTGTGGTTGAACCTTCTCCTCCAATCGCCGTCAGCGCAAACAGAACCAAATAGATTTGGTGCGAAATAGTTTTCGCCGAAGAGATTCTTAAAAGTTAGCTTACGCTAAACTTAATCTACGAACTCTTTGTCAGTTGAGCGATTGGCCTTGGCAGCGTTCACTCCCACGTTGAATCGTTGATGGTGTCGACACCCAATGATAACCGTTGCAGCCTGTCTCATGGTGTTCTTGGGTAAAAACGCTAAGCTAGCGTCTGGTCTCATGTCGCGTGGGAAACGTGTTGTGTTAACTTATACTTTATGACCCAATAAAAAATTTACAATTACAATTAAAAACAATCATTTTCTACTTAAATAACTTGAATTTTAAATATAAAAAGCTTTTCGAAAAATATGATTTTTTAAACTCTTCAAAATGGTTTCAGCTTTGGCGATAACGGTTTTATCTTGAACAGCTAAAAATTCTGTTCTCTTCAAGCTGCGGTTCTCGACTTATATTGCACGATGACCTCAAATATATTGCACGATCTGATCCTCACTTTCTCGGCCACGATCTTGTCAGGAAAGCCAATAAACGGCAACTTCTTTAGCAAATACTGGCGTGCTTAGTATTAGAGGATGTAGAATTTAATCACGAATTCAAAAGGCGAAGAAATTCCTATGTTGTAAATCGGAAACGGTGATGCCTTAAAAAAAACATACTAAACTGTGTAACGTTAATCATTCCATAGCAAAGAGGAATACGACAATCATCAAAAATTACCTTAATACATCAGTCGCAGTAGTTTGGTGATCCACGTGATTCTCCATTTATGATTCATATATGTTTGACACATATATGTTAGTTTTAGAATGTGTATTAGAACTACTACTTACACTTCTTTGAACACTCGGCGATCGAAAGCAATAATGTCTGCGGATCCAACACCTAGAATAGCCAGGCAATGTAGAGTGCATGGACAACAACTTTGTCCCGAAAAATCTTCGACTCTAAGGCAGAGGTACAACGCAACAGTGAAATACAGTGCTGGAAAAAAATATTCACACAAAGACATTTTCAAAGAAAATGAATCGTTCAAATCTAAGCGATGTTTAAAATTAAATCCTTTAGAATCATAAAATAAATACGAAGCATTTTGGTATCATAAATTAAAACAAAAGAAATGTAAAAAAATGTTTTCATCCAAAAACAATAACAATAAACTTTTAACTTAACTTTAAACGCTTCTTTTTCTTTGAAAATGACTTTGTGTGGAAACTTTCGTCAAACACTGTTCTAAGAACAAAAACAGTGCAAATCCGTCACTAGTTGCCGTAGTCAAACGGATCTCTTCTCCAGTTGATCGTGAAGCTTTTCTCTATTCTTCAGATAAGGTATTGCATGCGCGCAATGATAGAGCTTCCATCTTTTGTCCACCACTGTATATCGTGCCGGCTGAAGAGGATTGTTGATTAAGGCCCAGACCCAACCCGGACTGTAGCGCAACAAGAATAAGAAGCAGAAGAAATGTGTTTTATGGACTAAAAACTTTATTTGATGACAGCCAGATAAGCGGTTTTACTAATTTTTTTCCACAATTAATGACATTCCTGTGGAAAGCAATAGTTTAAAAAAAATGAACAGCACAACGCACAGATCAGGCCACAATTCATTTATTTCAGGAAACAAAACCACAGGCAATGGACGACTTAGGAGTAGATTTCTATATACGGCTCGGAAACTTGATCGAAATCTGGACTTATAGATTTAAGATTAAGCAATCTGCCTTTGTGAACAAAATTAGTAAACACAATAACCATAACGACAATATTTTATGCCATTAAATTCCTTTTAAATTGCATACTTCTAAAAAAAAACCTGCGCAATCGTTTTCCTTTGGTATATTACAGAGGCTTTCTGATGTCAGCTGAAAAAAATTGCATACGAAACGAAAACTATTTCTCATCTCATCTCATTTTCAATGACCCGCATGTTCCACTAAAGGGGTCGCGGGGGCAATGCATGCACGAGAGATCTCCAGGCCACTCGATCCTCCGCCATCGACTCTAACTCATCAGGAGCTATGCCCAAGCGCAACCAGGCGAGTGTTTGGACTTGGTCCAACCATCTCATCCTAGGTCTGCCAAGCGGTCGCCTACCTGATGGAATCGCATTCAAGGCACGCCTCGGAAGTCGTGATGATGAGGACATTCGTGCCACGTGACCAAACCAACGAAGTACAGCCCTTTCCGTTCGAAGAAGCAGCTGCCCAACATTCAATTCCCCGCGCACTGTCGTGTTTCTCACCCTATCCCGGCGAGTAATTCCCACAACAGCACGAAGAAATCTCATCTCGGCAGCTTGTATTCGCGATCTTATTCTTTCGGTCATTACCCAAATTTCATGACCATAGGTGAGAGTTGGAACAAATACTGCGTTAAAAACCGCTAACTTGGCTTTGACACCAAGCTCGGCCTTCCTGATTACAGATCGACCAAGCTGTTTCAAAATTGACCCAGCTTGACCAATCCTACAGGAAAGCTCAGCATTATTCCTCCCATCACTCGTGAAGAAGACCCCGAGATACTTGAACTTCTCCACCTGTTTCAATGGGACTCCACTAACATGTAGAGTGCATTGAACAGGGGTTCTGGAAATAACCATAACCTCGGATTTGTCCACGTTAACCCTCATCCCAGCATCAGCACATACGGCCACAAACCTATCTAGCGCGCGCTGGAGTTCTATCTGGGAGGATGTGAGGATGACTAAGTCATCTGCAAAAAGAAGATGACTTACCCTCAACTCTCCCAATGTGAAACATTCCTCGCCTTGACTGCGCTGTAACATCCAGTCCATATATATAATGAAAAGGAGAGGTGACAAAACGCACCCTTGGCGAAGTCCAACGCCCACGGTAAAAGGTGTTGATTTACTACCGTTAACCCGAACACAGCTACTACAGTTTGTGTATAGAGACTGAATGGCCCTCAACAAAGAACCATCAATCCCATACTCCTGCAGAACACTCCAGAGTTTACCTCGAGGAACTCGGTCGTATGCCTTTTCCAAATCTACAAAACAACTGTAGATCGGTTTGGCGTACTCCCAAGCCTTCTCAAGTACCATTCTTAGAGTGAAAAGCTGGTCGGTTGTACTTCTGCCGGGACGAAAACCGCACTGTTCATCCCCCATCCTGGATTCGACCATAGCTCTAGAACGCGCCTCCAACACCTTAGCGTAGACTTTACCTGGGAGACTTAAAAGAGATATGCCCCTGTAATTGGAGCACTCTTTTTTGTCCCCCTTTTTGAAGAGAGGGACAATCACCCCAGTCTGCCAATCACCAGGTGTTTCACCGCGTTCCCAAGCCACCTTAATGACACGAGAGAGCCATAAAACTCCCTCTTTACCCATAGCCTTAAGCATTTCTGGCCGGATTTCATCCACACCGGCGGATTTGCCAACTTTTAGCGATTCAATCGCCAAAATGACTTCCTCCACCGTTGGACTATTCTCCGCCCTACTCAAGACTACAGGTCTGTCACCCTCAGTGCCCTGTTCGGGATTGAGCAGCTCCGAAAAGTGCTCGCTCCATCTGCGCAAGATGTCCACCTCATTGGAAAGCAACACGCCATCTTTGGATTTGACTCCTTCGATGGTGTTGTATTTCCTCCCTCTGAGCCGGCGAATGGTTTGCCAGAACACCTTTTTCGCAGATCTATGGTCGCTTTCCAACTTCTCGCCGAACTCCTTCCAAGTCTGCTCTTTAGCTGCTCGCACAGCCAATTTGCAAGTTCTTCGCGCCTCAGTGTACCGGTCACGAGAATCAGAGTTCCCCAAGAGAATCCAGTCTCTGTAGGTCTTCTTCTTCTCTCTGATGGCTTCTTGAACTCCGGGCGTTTTAAACCACGCAGTTCTTTTCTCACCACCAGCCGCCACACCAAGCCGCTTCACCCCACAAACATCACGTGCAGAAGCAATGACAGCTGTTGAAAACAGTCGCCATTCGTCCTCTACATGCGATGGAACAGTTGGAATTTGCTCAAACCCTTCGGATATGCGCCGTGCAAAATGTTGCTGCACCTCACTGTTCTGTAGTTTCTCCCACCGTATGCGTGTAACCACTCTTGGTTTCCGCCTTGGCAGAAGAGGTACTTTATCAGAAAGATACAGCGTACACAACACCAGGTGATGATCAGTTGACAGTTCAGCCCCTCTCAACACACGAACGTCACAAACCATCCGTTTCACACACGATGGTACCACAAAGAAATCTATCAACGATTTCTGTTGAAGACTCCGACGGTACCATGTGTATTTCTGAATGTCTTTGTGTGGAAAGAAGGTGTTCATAATGGACATGCCATTTGCACAGCAAAAATCCAACATCTTCTCTCCGTTCATGTTTTGATGAGGATCACCGTTCCTCCCAATCACACTCCCCCATGTCGTTACATCCACACCCACGTGAGCATTGAAGTCACCCATCAGAATAAAGGAATCCATCTCAGCCACCCTGTCAAGGGCAGCATCAACTTCATCCAGGAAAGCCGCATACTCTGACTCTAGATTCGGTGCATACACCTGCACTAGAGCCAAAGTTGATCTTTCAAGCTTGAGCTTTAAGATCCCGACTCTCCCTCCTAACGGTATCCACTCCAATACTCTGTCTGCCAGCCTGGGACTTGTGAGTATCCCCACTCCCGCCTGTGCAGACATTTGAGGTGCCACTCCCGACAGGAAGAGTTTCCACCCGTCCGAAAGATCCACAGTTCTAGATCCTCTTTGCTTGGTCGAAGAAATGCCTATGATATCTAACCGATATCTGGCAGCCTCTCCAACCAGCTCGAGATCCTTTCCTGTGAGCGATGAGACGTTCCATGTGCCTATCCTAAGCCGATGCCGTTGTCCGTTGCCTTTTAATCCTCGCACGCACTGGTTAGTGCATGGCGTGATCCCCCTCCCACCCCCGTAGTGGCTCACGAGGCCACTGCCGGGTTGCTCGTAACTGCTTCGGGCTGAGCCCGACCGGCTGCCGAGCGGGACAGGCCGGCCACCAGACGCTCGCATACTGCCACCATTCAGGCCTGGCTCCGAATGGGGCCCTGGCACACCAGGGTAGGCGGTATCCGAGGCTGTTCGTCTTCTTTTTGTCATCCGAGGGGGTTGCGCTTCGTTAGCCAGGCTTGTGGCGTACAATATGCACACCACAAACCTGTTGCCCGCCCCCCACCACGAGGAGGTCAGCTGCCGGGGGGGCCGAAAACTATTTTTGTAATTATATTTATTTAGTATTATATTTAACTTATGCACTTTTCTTACAAACATCTACACAGCTAGTACATGTCTGGCACTCAGACATCATTGTCCTCCACTCGAAGGTTGTCTTCAAAGACCTTTTTCAGCACTTCATCATACGTCGGTTTTGACTGCGAAATATATTTAATTATTAAAATTTTTAAAAAGAAATATTGTATGCTCATTCGGAGGAACCAGAAGAGAACAGGAAAAATATTTAATATGAAAACATTCTCAACAGCAGTATGCAATTGAAAGAGGCATCTGTGTGGTTTACGTTTGGCGCAGGTGAAAGTTGTGTCCATCTGTGTCCTTAAACCTTTGTTTCTCTCTGTTCGCATTCACCTTTCAAGTGAAGTAATCTCACCTACGCTTAATGCATTCAGACTGTGAAGCTAATTAAATACAGAAGGAAAGGTGATTAACCTAATTGGAAGCATTCCACGGAATTAATAACTTGTTTACCATATTTACACAAACATACATATTCAGAAATTTTTTTTTAATTTCGTTATTTTTTTATTCAATTATTCTCATTTGTTGGGAGTGTACGAAATAATCGTATTTAAATATTTTTTCATAGTGAACTGCGAGGATATTTAAAAAACGATGCCGGCGTGAGATCCAAAATGAATGAATAATCCTGCTTTGCGAATTACTCCAGTGGTATGTTAACTTTAAATGGAATGGTAGGCTTAATGGGAAGACGTTAAGTGCGTGATTATCTTCTTCCTTCTGGTTTACTGCAACAGACATGTGCACGTGAAATAATTTTCAAAACCCTTAATTTTTCATTTTACATTTTTTTTTCAGATTATGTACATACTTCGATTGCAATTAAGATCGATAAGAGCTTATTTTAAAGTAAAATTGTATGGCTTAAATAATTGAATTTGGTATTAATCATGCCGACTTCCTGTTTAACAGCAAATAAATGTCGAAACTCTGTTATGTTTAATGCATTAAACACAACACTGCGTCGAGATTAACTTCCAACACTAGAAATTCAATGGTATACTGCGAAATACTACGTTGTGCCATCTTACAATTGTTACAAAAATTACAGCAACGAAAGCAATGTAATCTCCCTTAACAATTCACTTTTTCAGGCAAATGTTTCAACATATTCAATTAAATTTTTTTGTAAATTTGTTGGCATAACAAAGCATGCAACGGACTATATGGGATGGAGCCCTGATGGACTCCCTATGTAACACAAAAACGGAAACACAGTACTAGATTTCTCGCATAAATACAGTCGACTCCGCTTAACTGAAACACCGATTTACCACATTTTTTTTCACTTAAGTAGTAGTTTCTCTTAAGCGAACTTCGGATAGTTCGGAGTTCGCATAACCATTTTCGCTGCTAACCGCCGTCCAGTTCAGACGCGTTTTTAAATCGCTCCGCAACAATTTAGCCCTTGTCTATTTCTCTTCGCCACCCAATTATCTACGCGTGCAATCCACTCTAACTTGTGCTGTTCGTCCAATTTATCCATACGACACTTCGCAACCTGCTTATCATCAACCTATCTCAACAATGGAAAAGTGCTGTGCAAACGAAACGTGCGGATTCGGTTCGGGTAACGTAAGTGAACTAATTACTTGCAGTGGTTTGTGCCAAAAATCGTATCACCCGGTGTGCATTTGCCTTAAAGGTCGCTCTCTGACCTATTTAAAAGAACTCTCAACCGTGATGCAATTCGTGTGCCCTGATTGCAAAGAACTGTCGTTATCGTACATCTTGCTAGCGATTAAGTGCCATAATGAGGCAATGACCTTACTATTTTCGGACTTATCAAACCATAACAAAAAAATTTTAAATAAGCTCTCCTCTATAAAGCTTATTCCCAAGTCCATCGATGATCTCCAATATTGTTTAGAAAATCGTACTGAGCCTCATAATGATAGTCTGAAGGCTCTGGAAAAACATTTGAATAGCTCCTCCGATAATCGGAACATCATGGCCAAGGAGATCAATGACTTAATTTGCATAAAATTTAATAAACTAGAAAAAAAGTTCACAGTAGTGCTCTCGGAAACGATAAAATCGAAAAGTGAAGACTTGCGCCATACCAATGAAGGCATTAACGGTATTCCCTCGGATCTCGATGTGCTTCAGCAATCAACCTCAAGGAATTAGAACCCTCTTCTCTGCTAACTAATGGACTTTTAACCCAAAATGTGAAATATGTACCATTCATCCTGATTTGGAATTGCCTTAACCTCTAATTTGGGATAGAGCCTATAAAATATTTTCAGAAACCACCATCTTTGTTAGCAAGACTACAGTGAGTTTATATATGCATCACAATATTTCGTTGTTAGTTTTTCGGGTTAAGATCAGAGATACAGTGGTGTGCAAAAAGTAGATGTGAAGCCTTTATTTTGCAACTATAATTTTTTTTTTCTGAAAAAGAAATGGCAAAGAAAATCTGCAAAATTCTGCGAAATTCAGTACCACAAATTTCCAATTTGTCTGTTGTGTTTACAAAAGAAACAAACGCTGCTTCGATTTTCCGCTCCTTAATTGTGTTGGATCGGACTAGGAAGAGGTGAGCGTTTTGCTGCGACTTATATTTTAACTCGTTTTTCCATATCCACTTTATTGATAAAAAAAGGCATCAGAGATAACCAAATGGGTCACAGAACGCATTGGACGGAAGCGGTGCGAACAATCATCAATAAAATGCGTGAAAAGTGGAAAACGTACAAGCTTATTGTATTGTATATTATATTACGACAGGGTGGCGCAGTTGGTTAAGTGCCTGCCCCAAGTTAGAGAGGTCCCAGGTTCGAATCCCAGTGAAATCGAATCTGGTCCAGTCACCATTTGCCGGGATCAAATTAACGGCACTGGAGTAAGTTGCTACCTGGCAGTAAAATGGACCAGTTTTGAGTCAGAGTGCTCAGAGTACGAGTATTTAAAAAAAAAGAAAAGCTTATTGTGGAGACAGTTGAATACTCCCAAGACGTTGTAACCAATTCCTTAATATGGCACATAACCGAAGGAATGCGCGATACACAAATGCAAGTCAACAAACTTGCTGACGGGACATATATGTTGTTTTGCAACCAATAACGAAGTGTCAATAAAGCATTCAGGTGTCAATGGCTTTCGGGTTACGCAAATGTAGGTCGGCACACTTGCTTGCCTTGCTACTAATCGAAACCCAGCGGAAACTGAATGCGTTGACCATTAATAATTTTAAGAAATAATGAATATGGAAATAAAGAACAGACGAGTCGGAACTGAGACTTCAAGAAAAACATCAACCGTATTTTTTTGTATGATTTTTTGCTGTGGAATCGAAGACAAATTGTTACTCGCGCGGCAGGCCACGTAAAATCGCATCTAACACCAATCGCCAAATTATTGCCAAAATTGTGAGGCTTGCCAAAAACGAGCCACTTGCCACTTCAATTCAAATATAAAAGTACCTGAGACTGTATGTAAACACGTCAACAATAAGAAGGGGGCTTATTAACCACGAACTTTCTGGTAGAAGCCCACCAAAACGCCCCTTGGTAGCCTCTCAGTCACACCAACCTATTCTTACCTATGTAGGTAGGTAAAAGTGGCGGTGGACATACAGACCCTGTTTTCGCACCTAATTAGCGCCATGAAAGCGCCGTTTTGATACCACATCCTATGGGATACCTAATTTGTGAGAAGGGGGTGAAAAGGAGCGTGTATTCACTCAGATTAGCCTAATTTTAAAACCACTTTGTGGAATTTATGAAAGCTAGCAGACTATGAATGTTTGCTTCTGAGAGATTATTCGGGGTGTTGAAGAAGGCTTTGCCCAGTCTGACTCTAGCTAGAGCCGGACATTTGCACAGAAAGTGCTCGGGGGTTTCTGGCTCAGTTTCCACCCTGCAGCTGCGGCAGTGCGAGTTAAATTGTATGCCTAGTCTTTCAGCATGCCTGCCAACAGCCCAGTGTCCAGTACAGACCGCTGTGATTCTGGATATGTTTCTTCTACTGTTGTTGAGCAGGTCTTTTGTTCTCTTTTGGTTGTAGTTGGGCCATAAGCTTCTGGATAGGACACATGTTTCCAGCTTGGTCCATCTTTCGTTGGCGATCTTGAGGAAGTGATTGTACATGTTATTTTTTACGAAGCCTAGTGGAGCCTGGATTTGTTCCACAACGAGACTATCGAGTTTGGATCCTTGTCTGGCTAGGTTGTCCGCTGCTTCTTTTCCTCTTATACCCGTGTGCCCGGGAACCCAGATCAAAGCGACGGGGCTCCGTTCACCTATAATGGATAGTTCCTTGCAGCAGCAATCCACTAGTTTTGACGTTGTGGTTATGGATGTTAGAGCCTTGATAGCAGCTTGACTATCTGAAAAGATTGCTATCCACTGTGCTGGTTCTGTTCTGTTTTTAATTTTAAGACACGCATCATATATTGCTAGCACTTCTGCCTTTAAAATGCCTGCAAAGCTTGGTAGCTTGAGTGACTTTGGTATCTTGAGGGCTTCGGAGAAGATTCCAGAGCTCACACCAGAGTGAACCGTCTGTGAAGATGGCTATGTCATGGGTTTGGATGACTCTATCGCTTTTCCACTCAGTTCTAGTTGGAAAGTATGCCCTATAGTTTTTATTGAAATTTAGCTTTGGGATAAGGTAGTCAGTATGACTCAGTATCGCCTGTTGTGGTAGTGAGTTAAGGATGTTACCATGTCCATAAGTTCTATTATTCCAGCAGTTTGACTCTCTGAGTCTAAGTGCACTGCATGTGGCCATGAACGTTGCGTGTAGATCTGGAGGTAGAAGGTGCAAAATAACTGTAAGCGCATCTGTGGCAGTCGTTCTTAGGGCGCCAATGCCACCTATACATGCAGTTCTTTGTACCTTGTTTAGTTTTGTGATATTGAACGCTTTGGCTAAAGCTGGCCACCAGACTAAGGAGCCGTAGGTAAGAATAGGACGTATTACAGCAGTATAAATCCAAAGTGTTATCTGCGGTCGAAGTCCCCAGCTTTTGCCAAGAATTTTGTTGCAAGAGTATAAGGCTATGCATGCCTTTTTAACTCTTTGCTCTATGTTAGTTTTCCAATTTAGTTTTGGGTCAAGAATAGTGCCTAAGTATCTGGCGGTTGAAGACAGAGTGATGGTTTGATTGGCTAGTCTAGGAAGCGGAAAGTTTGGTATTTTGGTTTTCGTCGTAAAAAGCATTAATTCAGTTTTGCTTGGGTTCGTGTTTAGGCCACAACTAGTAGCCCACCTATTAACCTTTTGCAACGCCCCCTCCATGATTTCACTAATCACTGAGAGAAACCGGCCTGATCCTAAAATCACAACGTCGTCCGCATACGCAACAACTTTGATTCCTTCCCGGTCTAGTTCTTTTAATAGGTTGTTAATGACTAGTATTCATAACAATGGGGAGATAACCGCTCCCTGAGGAGTTCCCCTAGTTACATGCTTTGTTTGTTGGCTATTTCCTAGCGTGGATTGTATAATTCTAGTTTTGAGCATAGAAACTATCCATTTTACTAGCATCTCTTCTACCCCCTGGGCGATAAGAGATTCTTGGATAGCTTCTGTGTGGACGTTATTAAAGGCCCCTTCTATGTCTAGAAAGGCGGCCATGGTATATTGTTTGTAGTGAATGGTTTTCTCAATGGTGCAGAGCTGTATCAGTGGATTTACACTTGTTATAGGCATGTTTAGATTTGGAGAGAGACTTCCCCTCTAGCTTGAGTCTAATGTGTGTATCTATAATGCGTTCCAGGGCTTTAAGCATGAAAGACGATAAGCTGATTGGTCCGTAATCCTTCGCGGTTTCATGACCCCGACGGCCTATTTTTGGTATGAAGACTACTCGAACCCGTCTCCACGACTGGGGAATATAATTGAGTAGTAAACAAATCCTAACCTAACTTTTCGATATCGTCAAAAATTAAAACTCTTGCGAAATGTTTCTGATACTTTCAATAAATGTATTACGAGTAAAGAGTTGCTGTTTGTGCGAAGTTCATGGAGAAAAGAGTCTTGTATTCTACAATTTATTCGGTTTTACACGTTTTTTAATAACGTACCTATTATTTTGTACACCACTGTACGTTCAGGATCCTTAACAAAGTTAAATAAATCTCAAAAGCCGTATTTTTTAAAAAAAAAGTGTCCTCGAGAAACAGCGATTTTGGTTACAGCGGCTCCAAAAATGCATACAAATGACACAACTTTCGCGCCCGAAATAGGAATTTCAGAAGTAAGTAGTAATGTATAATGTATGTTTGTGTGACAATAAAGAAGAAGTAAATAAAGTATGTTTGTATGTTATGTTCGTGAGACAAATTTTGGTGCACCAATGATCCAAAAGAGACAGAGAGAAGTAAAATTAAGAAATAAAATGTGAAACAGTGTATTTGTTTATATTTTATTCAACAAAAAATAACAAATATTAAATGAGAACAGTGAAATAAGAGAAATTCATACAAGATATAGAGAGAGAAAGAGAGAGAGAAAAAGATCACCATTCACCAGAATTCTTCTTAGTTACTGACCTTCCATGCGTCGTCATCCCATTCGGGGAACATCCGCTTGAAGCTCTTCGGTTCCATACCCTGCTTAATTCTAATGATGGTGGCCGTCTCGAGTTTTCGCGATGATGGTTCCATCTTAATGTACTTCTGCGAAACAAAAACCAAATACATTCGACTTGATATCCGGCATTCATGAGTTTGAGTTTGAGTTCCTACCTTTGCCATGTCAATGATTCCATTCTGTTCCTCTTCAGTTGTTCCAGAACCAACCCAAAGGTATACTTCATCACCACCGTCCAGCAGCATCACATCATCGACATCGAGATCCTGTGAGAAACGTATTTATGAGACAATTTTCCCAAGCGCATTTACGCTACACCTACTTCTTGCTCGAAGTTTGGCACTTCTTCGACTCTAATCCTTCCATTGAGGAGAATTTTGCAGTGGAACAAGCGGGGTTCCAGTAGAGGGGCACCACTCTTGCCAGTGCTGCGGTCGTAAATACCCTCTCCATTCAAGTCGTCCCAGAAATCTTCGGGCTCTGCATCCTCCTCAATAACCTCGTGATCGAACGATGGCCAGAACTGACCAATACGCGACTCAGCCATGGATTTCTCAAAGTCGGAGGCACCCTACCGATTGGAGGACGTTGCTTAAAAATTGCAAAAACAATTTAAAATTGACTTACCAGTCCAACCCAGATGTAGACCTTCTTCTGTGGAATCTTGACCAGAGCGAAGACATCATCAGACGACAGGGAGGATGAATCGGCCTCCACTTCGTTGGCACGCACATCGGAAACGTCGGTGCCACTCACACGGAACAGGACTGCTTCAGTGGGTGCCCCAGTGTAGGTTGACAGAAGCTCACCTTTGAACATCTTCAAGAAATGCCTTGGCTCATTTCCCTGCACTGTGGTCACAACAATTCCGTTAAGTTCATCACCGAATTCCATGCCGACCTTCAAGCTTTCATCGTATGCGGCGGCATCGACCTTCGTACCCCTCCAAACGTACACAACGGACGACTTTTCCCCGTCGGGCTTATTGTAGTCATATTGAATGACATAGGAACCGAAACCCAGCAAGAGGGACTGTGGCAATGGCAGAGGAATTTCGTTTCGTCGCACTTCACCCGAATCGGGCAATTCCACAAACTGGATCAGCCTCACGATCTCACCCTTGCCTTGATCTGGCATGAAGCCCAATGCACGACCACCACTCTTCTTCAGCGACTCCACAAGACTGTCGTCAAACTCCACGTCTGAGTCGTCTGTGCTGTAGCCCATTGCAGAACGTATGAGACGTGTGTGAGCGGCACCCTGATCACGCCACGTTGCGAAGTACTGCTTGAACGGTGCCGACTCAGCACCCTCGACAATGCGATGCACTTCTGTCCATGCTGGGTACTTCTTGGTCCTCAAAAACTCAGTAGCCTTGTTCATCGATTCAGACTTCTCCTTCTGCGTAGCACCCTTGCCAACCCAAACGTAAATGCCAGAGCCAGTGTCCAAGATGAAGCAATCACGCGTGTCCAACATTTCTTGCCTCAACGGTTTCGAGGCGATTGAATCGATTTTCAGAGAGCCACTCTGGTCAGTAACCTTGTACAGTGTGACAGACCTCTCGTCGGCAGATTCGAAAGCAGCATCCTCCTCGGCCGTAGTCTCCTCGGGCACCTCGTTCGGTGACCCAGAGCCGAGTATGGTAAAGAATTTCTGCTTATCCGAGTCAGTGCTAAATTCATCTGTTTGTGGGCGAAAGACACGTCGACACGTTACACACATATTTGCTTCCTAATATGAATTAACAACCAGCCCAGCGTAGCCCTCTAATTGGAGCCTGGGCCGCAAAACCACTATACTCACCAACAATATTAACTCTAGCACGTCCATTGTGATCCTGATCTCTGATTTGATTAGCCGCACTAATAGCTTTGAGCTTTTCAACACGTTTCGCCTGTGCGCCAACGTAAACATAAATTTCATTCCCAGCATCAAGGATAAAGCAATCTCCTTTGTTCATCGACGATATGGAAAGATTCACCTGACGAACACGGACGTTGCGTTTGCCTTTCACTTGGAAAAGTCGTTTCTCACCTTGTGCATTGGTTTGTACGTGCTTGAAGCCACTTCCCACACCGCCCTGTTCGTAACGGACGCCTATACGTATTCGCATACGTGGTGAAGAGAATGAAGTGAAAAATTCAATTAGGTCCTTTCCCCAACATCCACACACACACACACACACACAAAGGGATATGCATGCTTACCGTTCTTAAAGTAGCTCAGGAACAGCTGGGACTCGTGGTCTTGAACTTCACGATGCTGGACTGGATCTCCATTTAGGATGTCATCAAGCTGCACAGTAAGGATTGCCGCAGCACCTGCCTCATCGACCGAAGTCTCTGAGCCAAGCCAGAAGTGTGCATCCCATGTGAGACGTTTGTCCTTGGTTTGTTTAGTCTGTGTGATGGTTACAAATAGAAAGGGTGACTTGCAGGGGGTGTCCTTCGAAGGGGATGGGTACTTACGTTTAGAACGATGAACGAGTCACCGGTGTAGAATTTTCCATAGTTATTCTTGGGGTACACCACCGGTTCAAAGTCCTGGAAGGAAGCAAAATGACGTTGGATGAGATTTATAATTTTAGAATTGAATTTACTCCCATTCTGAGGTGGAGTATGAGTTCAGTAGAATACTGTCAATAGCGGTAAAAGAAAAAGGACTGAAAGAGGCCAAGCAGTGTGGCAACAGGGCATCGAGAAATTCTCAACTTCCTGTCATAAATGTGACACGTAGGAAATATTGGCGACGACTTGAGACTGTGAAGAGGAATGGGCCTAGTTTAGATCCGGATGGGGTGTTAGGACGCGATCTGAGACGGACTGAGCGTCAAAAGATTGTCTGTAATGCCATATCAAGGGTGATCAGATAGCAATGATAGTTTTTTTCAACTGTTAAGCTTCAGCAGCTGTCAAAGTTACGAATGACATTCAGCTGTCAAAATATGTAGTAGGGTTTACTATTTCATCGTGCGTTTCACGCTTGCCGAACATCGAAATTCCGGCTCACTTGTACACACACAACGTATATTTGGCTATGAGGTCGGTCGGCATCATGGCTTCAGTGTGCAGGCGATTCATCGCACAGTGGAAAAGTTTGAGCGAAAGTACACTAATTTGGACCTTAAGCCACCAACCAGACAGAGATTGTTGACGAATGAAAAAACCATATCCACCACAGAAAAAGACCCAAACATGTCGGTTCGGCGTCGATCAACTGAATTTGACATGGCCAGAGATACATCCGTGTAAGATTGTGCAGACGCACTAATTGAAGCCAGACGACCATAGACAACGCGGTAAGATTGATAACTGAGTGCTGGAAATGTTAGCCGGAGATCCGGATTATGGCCAAAAAATCATCTTCTCGGACGAGGCCCATTTTTGACTCAGAGGCAATGTTAACAAACAAAATTTCCGGCATTAAAGGAGACAAATCCACAAGAGTTCGACTAAGCATCAATGCATTCATAAAGATTGACTGTTTGGTACTGCATCATCGGACCTTATTTCTTTCGAAAGGAAGGAGACACCGCTTGAAGCACTGCCAGCGAAGCCGTGTCAGCTATTTGGATGATGGGTTATTACATACATAATGGCATTAATGTAGCTTTAAATTAAAGCTAGAATCCCATACTATTGTTATTTTATTTCATTTTATTTTCCTATCCTTCTTCTCTGGTCGTTCTCTACCTAGAATCTTGGCTAAGAGATGCCGGATTTGAACGAAAAACCTAGACCACTTACGCAAAGAGCAGTAAATGAAAAGTTAAAACATTTTTAATTCACTTGCGGAGTCATTCTGCCAAGGATTCTGTGGAACTTTGTGTCAATGTTCTGCCAATTCCCGGAGGGCTTCTTATGAACTTTGCATTTCAAGTTTCATTTCCGGAAAGTCTTACTCAGTTGGGTTCCATGCAATCACATCTGATGCTCAAATGGCACAAAGAACGGTTGTATTTTTTCATCGGAAATCACCATAGGAATTATCAGCTTAAGTTATACGCAACGTGTACTTAAGCCCTCAAACAAACCCAACCCCATGGATGGAATAAACAAAAGTACAAAGTACAAATTATAGTAATAAGACCGTGGTTATGCAGTAAACATTCCCGTCGATCCCATGAGAAAAAATTTATTGAATTAAACTTTGTCGCAGGGCCGTACTGGTCAAAAGGATATGCCATCTCCTTACAAATTATAACGAACAATTCCGCTTAAACCATAAAACGATCACTGCTGGCGTTTATTTCACCCCGAGGAGGCATTATTTAACTCCACTTGCACCACACTCAATCCTCTGCCGGCTGAGTGAGAATAATTGCATGTGCTTTATATTTAATTACCGTTAAAACAAAAAAAGCGCATCGCTAATTGTTACTTTATTACGGTAAGTCAACCTACCCGTGTTGCCGCTCTCAACTCAATCTGATGTGATGATTCGTGTATACATTCACGAACACGTTCATGATTGCACAAATGTATGCATACAGAATCCCGCGTACGGTTCCCTAAAGGACCAAATAGTGGACAAACGAACTGCGGAAAGGCTGGTTGGTAAATGCCCTAAAGAACATTGCTGACCAAGTTAACGGCAGAAATCTCTCATGGCTGTGTTCTGGGAATCACTGGAAAATATTTAATTAAAAATTGGAAAGGGAATACAGTAAGGCCTATTATATGACTGCGTCAAGCCTTTCAAGCGTTCGCAACCCTTTACCTTTAATTAAGTTTTTTTTTTTTTTTTGCAACTCTGCGTCACACTCACGCCTACCGTTCGCACGTCCTTGATGAGTAGTGCGTTCCGTTTAACCCAATTCAGTGGATCAGGGAAATTAAAAATTTAAAAACGTTCTGATAAATATTTTACAAACAAAATCTGTATGCATTCACATTTTAATTAATGCATGTGTAGTATTTATTATCACGTATGTGCAGGGACTGTGACATAAATATCAACGTTTAAGTGCTGAAAAGCCTGTAAAGGGAACTGGGAAACCTTAAATTGACAAAACAAAGTGAGCAATCGATTAAATTGCCGGAGTCTGGGTCATAGAATAGAATTTTGGGAAAATGCGACGTGCTGTGAGATACAGTTGCAAATACATTTCATTGCAGTGCGGATTTAAATTTAAGATAAAGACTGTGTCCAGGATTTGAAAGTTGAAATCGACAATTTAAAGACTTTTTCCACTCCAAGTGTTGACTTCTGTAAGCCATAATCTAGGTTTACAGTTTTTAGTAAGACTTGTTAGTCGCAATGTGCACTCGATAGCAATTGAAAGTGGGATCATTTGACTGAATTTAAGGATTCGCATTGTTACCCTTATAAAGAAGACTTTTTTTCTCTCTCTTTCTTTATTCTCCTTTTACAAAAATTTTCGAGCTTACTATGATATTACAGAATTGCTTTATGCAAGAGAATAGTTAGTAACAGCCAGATCCAAAGGGTTATTATTTATTATTTGAACCATAGGCAATGCCAAAATCATCTGCAAAAGCAGTGACTTTTCTACAAATGGTTGATAAAACAGAGAGTTGACGTAGATCAAAAACAAGATGGGGCCAAGGACAGACATTGTCCGTCATGGCATTGACGGAAGAAGGTAAAATTGGATTAGCTGTAAAAAAGGACAAACCAAAATATATGTTGTCATCAGAATAAAACTCGTCGACTTGCCCAAAAAGTCACAATGGGTCAAATTTAATTCGAGTTAATCAAGGACTTCGCTTACCTTACTCCTGTAGTCAACTAACAACATCAATACAGTGAACAAACGCAGATAACTCTCGAAAATCGGTGTTAATATGGGAGCCACTTAAGTAACAAAGCGCTTTCTCAAAAGATCAAGTTGACTTTATTTTATACCCTAAACATCTCAATCTTGCAGCACAGAGGCATGGATCATATCAAAATCAGAAGAATCGACATGAGTCTATCCAGGCCACTAGGAATCCAACGCCTAAGGAAACAGGGTCATGTAGAGCGTATAGACAACTCAGATCTGACCCAAAGACTCTTCGTCTCCGAGCCTATAAGACAATGCAACTGAAGATATCCATGATTAAGTGGCGCACACAAGATAAAAACGACCTAAACCAACTTGGCATCTTGCTAGCTTGAAGCAATTCTTGGTTGAGTCCTATTTCCACCTAGGGCTGTGCCGCCGACCAAAGCAGAGAAGAACCAGTTCCAAGTGGTTTAGGAATTGAACCTAAACTGAAAATCTAGTGTGTAGGAGTCGACGCTCTCACTACGGCCGCCCTCCCCCAGATGCAAACAAACATGACATGATTATTGCGTGTTATTATTTATTATTACTTTGAAGCAGATGTCAACACATGCCTCCTACTCATGAAACAAGCGGGTTACATTCAGAAAAAAAGCACCCCCCCACTCGGCATTAAAAAATTCGCAACCACAACAGCAGAAATAAAATAATGAGTTTAATTCACTGCTGCAGGGATAAATAAATGTTTTTTTTTTCAAAACATTTTTCCGCACTTGAATAATAATCAGCTGTTCATTGTTTATGCGAAAAAATAATACCGCTGCAAAAGCATAGAAAAGACCAACAATCCTCATCCCAAATCCTATTATTCACCGAGATTGTATCGATTGAGCTTTTTTTTCTCCTCAGACTGCGACAATGTTTTTAAAAATACACTAGAATTTTTTTAAAGTTCCATTGAAAACAAATCATTCAGTCTGACCCGGGCATGTGGCATTTGTAATAAATTAGAGCGCAAATATGCCAATAAATTATGTTCGGTCGATTGAAATTGTTTTTGAAAACCATCAGCTTATGGAGTTTTTGCGCCGCATCCAGAATTGAGCATTAAGCCATTTCCATTAACAACTTGATAACCATTATCATACAGCTCGGCCACACCCTCTGAACATTTTGCGGGTAATAAATTTCAGTTCCGTCACTTTTGGTTGCACGGATGTGACCCAGCAGTTAGCAGACGACTGCAATAATTGTTTGTGTACAGAAATGCTGTTCCCGTGTGTTTCAGTTTTAATCGAAATCAAATGGACATATGTTAACCTGAGTTGGTCTCGCACGGCGCACGGCTGGTGGTGGTACTGGTTGGCGGATGTGAGAGGGCTGGAATTGTTGGTTGGCCTTATCTGATGGATTATAGCCGAGCCTGCCCGGATCATTGGGTTTACGATGTGCTAAATGGCATAAATTTGATTTTTACATATTGGATATATTTTTGGTTTCAAAATTGATCGGCTATGAAACGAAATATAAGGCAGGAATCAGCTTACGAGTTTATTGCTAATGCGAAACGTGGTTGATGGATTTCGATTGACCTGGCGGTTACATTAACCACGTTGGTCATCAGTTCATTTGATCACTGGTGCTGGGTTGAGGGGAAATTAGAGGGCTTCACTTTGCAAGTTCCATAAGGTTGTCTGTGGGTTTCAACTAAATACAGTCGCTCCAAGCAAAACTCGCTCATTTGCCCATTGCCGTCGAGCTTGGTAATTTTTGGTAAAAACTAAGGAATTACTTGTGAATATTTATTTTTGATTATAATATTGCTTGTCGTCCAGCATTCGTCATCAAAATATTCATCTTTTCGGACAACAATTAAGTCAGGCCTCAACAAACACGCTTCATCAGCTAGTACAATCTCTTGCTAGCTGTCTTTTGTTTTGCACAACAAACTGATTACGGTCCTCCACAATTTGTGTATATTTGTCATTGAACCCCATTGCGTAAGATATCTTTAATATCATACTCGAGAAGATTGTGCATAACTCACTGTCCAGCAGAAGAGGCAGGATTTTCCAAAAGTTCGTACAACTGCTGGCATACGCGGATGACATTGACGTGATTGGGCGAACACACCGAGCCGTCAGTGAAGCGTTTGCTGGCATTGAAACTGAAGCGGCTAATGTGGGTCCCTATTAATCAGACCCTTTTTCTTAGCCTGGAAAGGGAAAGCTTAAGGAAGCTAACGAGCTTTCTTACTGGTCACTGCGGCCTGCATTATGAAGGGGCTCTCGGTCTTTTCAAGAGAAAGGTCCTGCGCGCGGTCTTTGATCCTGTTTCCGTTGATGGCATTTGGAGGAGAAGGTTCAACCACCAACTGTTTGGGCTGTACAGCGACATGAGACTAGCCAGGCATCTACGTATCCAACGTCAGCCCGAAGAATATTCGACTCTGAGCCTGTGCGACAACGCAACAGCGGATGTCCATGTAAAAGGTGCCGCACCCAGGTTAGAGGGTTAGAGGGCTGCTAGTGAATTCACCAGCACACTTAGACCATATTGGTCCATTATGATATCACTGATCGACCGCTCCAGTGATAATGCTGTTAAATTGATCCCAACGGCAAATGGTGACTTGACCAGATTTTGAAAACCGGATAAAAGCATATTAACTTTGCTTTCACTGGGATTCAAAGCTGGGACGTCTAAGCTGGGACTTCGCAGGCACTCAACCAACTGCGACATTCAGTAGTATTAGGTGGCGCACACAAGTCGAGGGGGACCTCAGCCGGCTTGGTGTGCGAATCTGGAGACAACTGGCGAGAGATCGTGCCGGTGCCGGTCCACCTCGCAGTGTAGCGCCCTAAGAAGAAGAAGTAGAGGTTTTCCGTACGATTTACAGTGCCTAGCCATTGATCCGATGTCAAAATAGAAGTATTGAAGTAAGCTTTTTACAGCCCCGTCTTGTGGAATGAAAACCCGCATAAATCAATATTATCTGAATGTCCAAATAATAGTTGACGTTGTGTGACTTTTTGGGTTCGCTCTGTACTAAATGTCGTAGCATGTGAATTAACGGTGCCTTGTGTCATCTAGAAATCGTCGAAGATCAAGATCAAAGATGTCCAAAAGATAATGAACATTTATTATGAGTACTCACTCAAGTATTAAACCCAATTATTCATAGAAGGTTCAAAGAAACCAAATTACGCGTGGATGTTATCACGAAATTGTCACGTTAATGGACGCTAGCTCCAGTGGAAGAATATTAAGAGTTAAAATAGAATTCTTTCTATATCAATTTGGTCCTGCATAGATGTCGCATACATGTCACACCGACAAACAAGATGACAAGACAACAAGTTAATAATGTGATCCCAAGTCAAAACATCGGCGGCATTTCAAACAAAAGTTGATTGCATCATCTGAATGGAATACGCAAGTAAATAAATCCATCTTCGCACTGGACGTTTATGCCCACGTAAACACGGGAAATTATATAACTCAGGGATGCACGAGAATCCAACGCAGATGATTTCTAGAAATAAATGTGTTTACTCTTTACAGTAATTTTCGGCTGAGATCTACGAGTCTGACATCTATTCGCGGAAATGATACAAATGCTTTGCTGTTTGCGTTCAAACAGATCCATTGGCCACTCGGATTCAGACTTGCTAACAGATGTCACACATTAAAAGCCAAAGGAATCACCTTTAAACGATTCTGTCAACAATGTCAGGTACACATTCACACAAACAGATGTTGCGTTTATACATACGTACGCAGTTTATAAACGGAAATTTATTATCTCACACGCCCCCACAGAGCGCGAAAGCAACTCACCTCGATTCTCCAAATCTCCAGTCCGGGTGTTTTGCCGGCATTTGCGAACGCTGGATGCATAACTCTTCTTCCTGATGTCGGTTTATCCTTGTCTCCTGCAGTTGGTAGGATGCTACTTGTTTGTACAGCACCTCCGGGACGATTGGGAATGGTACCTGCCGAGCAAACTGTTGCTAGAAGCACTCCCGCAAGAACACTACGGAGGGGATGAGTGAGAAGGGAAATTTATTAAAAACACGACCAGACAGAGGGGGACTATTGTTTGTTTATATTTTCTCGCGAGATAATGTTTCCTTCAGCTGGAAATTGGGTATTCCACTCGCCAACTAAAGTGACTACAACTGATGGTGGATATCTGCCAGAAGCAGCTTGTGGTTCAGTATTGATTTTTTGTCACCCCGATTAGGGGGGAGATGTGACGCGTCACGCGATGATATCATATCTCGTGTGAGCAAACGCGTGGAATTCCCATGAACTAGAACGAAAGAGCAAGGTTACTCACAACACACTAACTGTGCATAGAGATGTGTGTTTTTGAGGACGAGACAGTGGCGGAGAGTTTGAAAGAAGCTGGTCAATGTGGGGCATTGCAACACCAGGAGTTGAGTTTAATGACAACGAATGCACTATATTGTCTATGGATATGAGAAAAATCAAAAACTTAAAAGGAATGCATTTTATATTTAAATCACCCTTGAAACTATGATTCTTGGAGAGAGAGAGAGAGAGAGGGAGAGCAGACAAGTCGGGTAGGTGAGGCCTCTTTACAGCTTCGGTCTGAAAGAATATAGACTGATTCTTTAGCTATGCTTGGTTAATCCCACAAACCTACCAAAACAGGTTTCCAGAAGACATCATATGACAGACAAAGCTGTGTCTCTAACGGCTGATGCCAAGTCTCATAGCTAGAATATAAGGGCTCCCTATTTCCCCCAAAGTAGTGACCAATTATTAGCTCTTTAACTTGAAAATATGTCTCGATTAACTATCATTCTTTAATGTCAGTAATAATAATAATAATGGCGGCGCTACAGTTCGAGGTGGACCTGGGCCTAGCTTCTCAGCAACCACTTGCGCTGTGCGTGCTATTGTTCTCTCACAAGTGGGGGGACCTACAGTTTAAAGCCGACTCCGAACGGAGAGATTGAGAAACTTTTCTAGACAGTTATACTCTGTGAGCATTGTCAGTGACTCGAAAGAGGTGGAGCCGTGAAAAAAATGTTTGATGTTTTTTTTCGAGATTCGAAACAAAGACCTCGAGCGTAAGAGTCGACGCACCTACCCACTACGCCACAGCGCCAGTACAGTTTGACTAAATTACAGACCAAGCTTGTATTTTTTCGTCATTCAACTTAGATATTAGACGTTAGGCCCGATCTGCAGGAAGAGAGGGAGATAAAAAAAAAGATAGACAGAAAGGGACAGAGAGTGGGGGAGAAAGAGACAGAGAGAAGGAGTGTGAGAGAGGGGAGGAGAAAGAGAAAGTGAGAGAGAGACGGAAAGGAAGAGAGACAGAGAGAGATAATGATTGATTACAATATCTCAATTCATAACAGGGTGAGAGAAAGGGAGCAAAGGAGAAAGAGAAAGAGATATGGAGAGAGAGAGAAAATAAGAAAGAGAAAGAGCGTGATCGGGAAAGGAGAGAGAGGGAGAAAAAGGGAGAGAGAGTGATAGAAAATTAATTTATTTTTTTCACCTAAACCACCAGAGTGTTGAAAGATCTATGTGTCGATCTCGCATAGATGTCCATTTAGATGTCTATTTAAAGTCTTAATGGCGACTCTGTGGTACAACGATCATTAATGAAAAAGCTCATTTGGAACGCTTCCTTGGACAAAATCCCGATCAGTGCACTAACTTTAATTTTTATAGCACCCCAAGTCACTGACATTACTCAGAAAGTACAACTGTCTTGTATAGCTTCTCAAACTTCCTCGCTCGAAGTCGGCATAAAATTGTTACTTTCCTCCACTTCTGAGTAGAACAATATCACGCGCAACACTAGTATTTGACTAGTATTTGCTGCAGAAGGTAGGCTAAGTCCACCAAGGAATGTACCGCAACAGAAAGAAAGATAAAAGGATCGCAATGTCGGCAAGAATTTGAATGTACAGGAAATTTTGGTTAAAATCGGGAAGAAAAAATATATGACGATCAAATTTTCAGAGGAGAGACTGTTAAAATAGTTGGCTGGGAATTTTGAACAAACTTTGGAACCACACCCTGACCATCAGTCTTTTAAGATGCAAGTTCAAGATCAACTCTAGTGAGTTGTAAAAGTAAAAGGGTCGAAGACTGGGGAACCGCGCTTATGAGTTGATTTACTAAAATGCCTCCAATAGAATGGACGTTGGTTATTCTTCTGTTTATTGACAGGGAATTAAGACAGGGCACACGTTTGAGAAATTTTATTCGGCTAGTCGGCTCGATCAGGAAACGAGATTAGAATTAAATGTCAAATTAAATTCTCGCTATACTAATCAGTCCTTTAAAAAATGCCGCTTATTAATGTGACCTTGATACTTAATGCACAGAAGCACTCAACTATTTTATAACTCTTTTGAAATTCTCAAACTCAGTCTTATGAATGTGATACACTGGCGTAATTGGTGGCAATTAAACGACACAGGAAATGAGCTACATGTTAGCTCCCAAGAAGAGCCCGAAGCCGGCACAACAGAACAAACACTCTGCTCTCCACTGGTATCAAAGATAAATATTTACATCACACTCCAAGTGCCACTAAACAAATTGAAGGTGCGAATGCTTGAACTACAAAAAATACGTGATGAGGCCCTAGCACGCACTCCACTGCCTTACCTGTGCTTTGTAAGGGTCGTAAATGATTTTGATTATGTTTAGGTGTTTTTTTTTCCTATCTGCAACTTTGAGGTATATAAACTTTTATTTGTTGTGATATGGACTGGAAACTACAATACTTTACGTAATCTCTTTAAAACACACAGCGCACGTCAAGTCGGCTTGGTTACCTGAACAGAACTGCGACTGGAAGCTTGCTCCAGGGCATTTTTCTGGTTGCCTTCACCATTTCTTCTGATTAGTTTGTTTGTTTTTGTTTATAAATGTATCGCAAGTTGCGAGATACACACACGCCGCGATGATTCACCCACTCGCCAGCTCTGAAAAGATATAAAAAAAAGCGAAACGAAACAGAATTAGACTCGGATACACACTTCTAGATACATTTCGGATGCGTTAAAAGAAATATTACGTGATATTAAAGTTTAAAAAAGGCTGTCAATTATGTTTTGTTGTATGGATTCCTTGGCAAAGGATTAAAGAAACACAAGGCGTGACAAAGTTGTAAAATGACTTGCATATATTCGCAAGTGAATTCTTTCATTTTGCTAATATTAGCCCGAAGCGGAGTAAAAGTATCGTGCTACTTAAAGTCGTTATCTGTGCAAGGGAAAGCAGCTTGATTCCGAATTCACAACGTCGAAAATAATCGTCCAACTGTGACCGAACATTCATGCTGGTTGCATACTCATGGAAGTGAGAGTGTGCGTCTGATCATGACTTTTGTTATTTTACGAAATTTAATCGGAAAAACCGGTTGAATAAATATAAAATTTGCATTTTTCGTACATTTATGTTTAGTAGAAGGAAGAGAGTCTGTTTTTTGAGGAGACTGGCAGACGTATACGAATGCTTTTGCAGGAAGCTACTAATTAACAGAAAGTCTTCAAATAAATAAAACCTAGCCCATGGTTTGTCATCTTAACTGATGTTGTTTTCAAATAAAAGCCGACAAACTACCTAACCACTTATAGAAGATTTCTTATCTGCTGCTTCTTTGAACAAATAGATTGCGCTCTCCTTTTGCCAGCAAAAATGCACTAGGTACTCGATGAGGCTTGAAACAAATTTAAGTTAGGTTACACAATTCCCACGAATATATTGAGACTACTTTGGAGTGGTCTTTTATTCATGCCAACCACAAATGTTAACGAGATAAGAAATTTTTAAGAATGATTAAAATAGACTCTTTCGGCTATTTAATCATAACTTGAACTTGAAATGATTTAAATATAGGAGAACATGGAATTGAACTTGTTTCCTCTCAATGTTCTTTGTAGATAGAATTTAAAGATCAAGGAAGTTATTTTATTTGCGTGTGTTTGCTGAGACCGGGAATTTTCTGGATAAATTCGAGACTAGCACATCAGACGACTCATGCAGACGTAAGATCTAAAGTAAATATCTGACTAAGATTTGGTAAATAAACTCTTTTATAGTTTGTTGGTTTTGGGAATAATAATTAACTATTCCCCATAGGCTTGAAGGTAAACTACGAGGAATACATGTTAACGGGAATAGAAATCGACGTTAAAAGATCATCGGGGCATTCTCAACAAAATCAGATCTGGACATAACAAGGCACATGATCGATCCTATGAGCCCTCCTTTCGTCTTTCACAGGAAAAGGAAAAGACAAAATGGGTTTTAACATACACGGCATTGCACATTACTTCTCTGACTGCCGTTGTCAGCTGGGTATAGACGAAGAACGTAAAAGTCATCCTCAAGTGAAAATTGAAAGAACAAACCAACAAGATTAAATTATATTCGGCGTCACATATTGTGGAAAACTGGAAGGCAGTTTATTTGAAGTGTAACTGACAAGCTAGAGTGTTTGACTCAAGCTGACGTTTCCGTTAAGTGACATTCTCTTCTTCTTTATTTGGCGCTACATTGAACTTGGCCCTATCTGCTCAACAGATCATGTTACGTATACTATCGTTCCTCATGAGTGGAGGTGATATACCGTTAAATGTCGACAACTAAGCCTCCGAGAGAGGTAATGTCGTTAAAGTGAAAATTGTGTATTGAGGTTCCAACCATGAGAGTATAAGTCAATACACTACTACTTAGGTCACTTTGGCGGTCGGTAAGGGACTTATGGTACTTTCCCATAATATTTCGGCTAGAAAGACAACAATGGCCATGTCACATAAGCGGTGGGCAGGAGGACTTGTGTCAACAATAGGCACCATCGGGTTTATGATGAACTCTTACCTGTAACCGACCTTGGAAGGCCATGAATCGATTTGTTTAGTTTTGTTGGTATAGTCGTAAGTTAGGTTGGTCTTATGACAGGTCAGAGTTGGTAGGGAACTAGACTTCGCGTTTCCTTTAGGGTCTCGTTTAGTGTTATGGGTATAGATCTTAAATTCGTTCCCTTCTTCAACATTCTTGGCTTTTCCTTTCCTTTTACTTTTGCTTTTAGAGTGTCGGATACCTTCATTTCACGCTATCTTCGTAACTCTTCCTTTCCTGTTTTCAAGCACTTTATTTTTGGTTACAACCAGATAATGTACCAAGGCGGAGAAGAAAAGAATGTCATCCGCTGAGTTTAACGGAGAACCACAAGCCTACTAACCTACTCACATTGGTTATTTTTTATGTCTTCAAGATCAGCTTTCTTACTGCACTAAAGTTCACTTTAAAATTAATTGTTGGACTACGAAATTTGTTCATTACCTTAAAGCCAACTAGTTTAATGGCCGAACGAAAACGTATGTCAAATCGCAGCATCGTCAAAATTTCAAAGTGTCCATAATTGCTTAGAGACAGTTAAGGAGAATTCAGCTGTTAACTGATATTTTCATACCTAAAGAGCAATTCATTTTGCTCCCGCGTAAGTAGGCAAAAGTTAACGAACTTAACGAAACTGAGGGAAGCGTTTATTATAGTCAGGGTGTATCACTTTTGAATTTCATTTTCTCGGTTGTTTCAGTTCTCTTAAGTTTCGGTACGGGCATGCGATGAAAAAATGTCGCTTTAATTTCTTATAGTTGACCCTTTAGTGATGAAAACGGTCAGATGATATAATAATAAGGGTGGCGCCGCAGTCTTATGTGGACTTGTGTCTAGCTTCTATAACAATCACCCGTATTATGTGTGCAATTTTTCTTGCACGAGTGGAGAGAACCTTGAGTTTAATGCCGACTCCGATTGGGAAGCTTTACTAGAAAGTTATACTCCTTGAGTATGTGCTGGAAATTTAACCTAGACTAAAAGTTTAGTGCGCAGGGGTCTACGCACATACCCACTACGCCACGGTTTCCCCAAAAAAGTTTAGATACCAAAGAGAAAAGTATTACCAAGCTTATCAAATTTTATTAGGTGATTTCATGAAAAATTATGTTCCCACACTCAACAAAAACTGTTTTTGTCAAAATACTCGTACTCCGGTTGCTCTAATCTATAGTTGGCTGTAGACCTTATCAAGTGGATAACTTGGATAGTCGAGAGGGTGAAGTTGAGTGGGTTTTTAAGTCACGCTATTGAAATCACAACTATTGTTGTTTACGTTTGAATAAGAAACTGTTCTTAATCGTAATCGCTTTTGGATCGTAAAAGCGTAAATAATTGTGGAACTTACAGTCCATACATAGCCTCTGACAAGCTTTTTAAGTAGCTTGTCGAAATGGATATGATAAAGATCGCAGACGAACTAAGGGAGCCAACTATTTTTATGTTGATTGTGATCAGTAAGTTTTGATAAGCTTTCCGTGGCAGTTTTTCACTTGAAGTTTGGTCACTGATTCATGAGAAGTAGCGCGACGAAATTTGCTTGATTGGACTTTATGACATCACTCTCCATAGCGGTGTTAACAACAAGAAATTGTCCGAATAAAACAAAGTATTAATGGGTGTTGTTTTCTACATCATTCTTAAGAAGGTCATTAAAATCTTACCGTTAATACGACCAGACGCTTGTTAATGCTGCGTCTGTACATATTAACAAAATGAATATGGGTCATGGATAATGGATGGTTTATGAAGCCATCAAAAAGAAGGGCGCGCCATCATCAACAAGAGTTCCCCTAAATGTAACTTCACGTAACTATGATTTCGAATTAGTGAAGGTTTACGTTGGCAATGAAGAATGACTTCAAACAGAGGATTACTTTTGATATCACGGGTTTAATGAGCACTGTAGTAAAAGAGATGTTAATGACAGCCGTGGCCCAATGGGCATGTGCATTGATTCCGGATCCGAGGGTCATTGTTTCGAATCCAGAACAGCATACAAATACAGACCCAGTACACATTCTTGTTCGACATATTTACATACATTCTCGTAAGACAAAGCTGTGATAATATTAATTATGCAGACTCTTGGATTTGCAATATGGGACAGAGCAATGGAATGCTGGTGGGATAGGTCTTTTCTTTGATACCATTTCCTTTGATACTATATGTAAGATAAGATAATAAGAAAATTCAACGGCGATCTCTTTCGGTTGTATTGCAATGACAAGATGTGCACACATTTACGGATTTAACGCAGAAGTTGGCTGGGCCAGATCAAATGGAGGTTACTCTTGCATGCAAACGACTTCATCCGTAGTAACGCATAAAAGTAGAAAGGTGCATGTTGCAATTTTGAATGCAGCACTGAAGATAGGTGGCGAATTGTGATCGTGTACACTGAATAGCAATGTGAGCTATGTTTTAGGTTCATAGTGAAATATTGCACCAGCAAGTGTAACCATGTTTGCTTGCTGGTACTTCATGGATGATGAAAGTACTTGATTTTCCAGTTTAAATATTATTACTGAGTTTTCGACATAAATGAACGAAATTGTAAGCAGCTTTGAAGTGTTTTAAGTAAAATAAAAGAAGTTAACAAAAGTACTGATTGAAACCAAAGTCCCATCTCAACTGAAAATCATTAACAGTCACACATCCATGTTTTAACGACGTACGTAACACAGTTTGACAAGGAGTGGATGGCGAAGATGGTTAAGTGCCTGCCCCAAGTTAGAGAGGTGCCAGTTTGAATCTCAGTGAAATCGAATGTGGTCCATTCACCATTTGCCTTTGGGATCAAATTAACGGCACTGGAATAGGTTGCTACCTGGTAGTACAATGGACCAGTTTTGAGTCTGAGTGCTTCAGTGTAGTGTTTCAAAAACTACGCAAAAAAAAAACAGTTCGAAAAAAAAAAATGTTGTGGAGTCTGTTCAATAAGTCAATGACTTTGATGCAAGATGGCGCTTGGATTGCATAGAAAACTTTTGACATTTCTTACATCTTTGTTCCTTCCTGGACATACACAAAAAAAATCAAATAGATCTGTCAAGCACTTGCACTTGTGAAACTTGCCCAAAATTTAAAAAAGATAAGTTTCGTGTTTTAATAAACCCCCATTAGAAATTATTATGGAGACTGTGCTCACATGGTTCACCAATTTTCATTGCAGTCGTGTGAGCACAAAAGATTCTGAGCGCCCAGAACGTCAAAATGACACAACAACGGAAGAAATGGTTAACAAAATCCATGATCCGGCGACTGTCTACGCCGTGACAAGGTTAGTGAAAAAGATTGTAGCCAATTCAAATAGTATCTTCATTCGAATCCTGCATGATTTTTTGGGCATGAAAAAATAATCGGCCGCGTTTGCTGATAGTGGATCAAAAAACCGGTTTGGGTGAGGATTTCAAAACAGAATTTGAAACTCTTCAAGCGCTTCGTAGTAATTGATGAATCCTGGATACTCACTTCGCACCAGAAACAGAAAGAAAGAAACAATCAAAAGAGTGGACTACCTCAGCAGGCGAACGTGCTCCAAAAAAAAAAAAACAAAAACGTCCATTTTTTAGAGTTTGAGAAATAATTTTTTTGGAAGAGTTAAAAAAGTTTGAATATGGTTTGGAAAAGTGTATCGTGCTGAAAGAAGACTACGTTTGAAAATAAATTCAATTTTGAGAAAAAAAAAAAACAAGTACAGTGGACTCTCCCTAAGTCGAACTCTGCTTAAGTCGAACTCTGCTTAAGCTCCATACTTTTTTGGCATTCCCTTCAATTTTCAAAAAAAAAAGATCCTCTAAGTCGAACTCTCTCTAACTCGAACTAATTTTGATATCCCGTGAAGATTCGACTTAGGGGGAATCTACTGTACATATTTCATTTCACGTGTCAAGTCAACTGACAACTCACTGACTTATCGAACAGCCCTCGTAATTATGTTGCAATTATCATATATTACACGGAGAAATAAAACGAGAAGGGTGATGATGACTATTTGTATAACTACTCAAATAATTATCTTTGCATCATTTTTTTTTCAGACAAAGCCAAACAAATTTTTAAATCCTTAATAAAATGTATTTTTTTTTAAAAAAATTAAAAATATATTCCTCACACCCTGTACCAATTAAAGTTCAACAGTATCTAACTATAAAATTGCTCGTTTATTTTTAGTAAATCAAGTTCTCGGAAATGTATTAATTTATAAGAAACGACAGCAGCCGATGTGAATTAACACTCAGTTCTGAGTGCGCCTTTCAACCGCAAGGTGATCAGAGTCCAAACTTAAACATACTGTGATAATTGATTGTGAAGATCACGGTATCATCTTAAGATACTCACAAGTTTTATATTCCCAATTAAAATTTGAACTAAACTTGATGAAAAGACAAATGTGCGGTCACTGATCCAAATTTCCACAGCTGCTTAAATAAACTGTTCTAAAAATACTTGAAAATATGTCAACACCGCAGCACTCATCAATAATTGTTGATGTGTTTAATTTCAAGATCACCATTGAAAGCAAATCAAGTTAAACAATTCAACGTGTACACTGAATTGCCAGCAGTGATAACACAGTGACCTTCATTCCCTTATCTGCTTTAAGTTTTGCTTCACTATCTTCTCAACTCAATCAGCATTGACCGAAATGCGGAGAAGGATGTCGATGTCATTAATCATACAGCATCTTTCTCCCTCCCGCCCTCTATCTAAACCCAAAACACAGTGACGGTTGTTATTTTTTGGAAAAATATATTTGTATGGTTGTCTTGTTGAGTTTCTTAGCCTGTCTAAGACCATAATTACATTTTTGTTGTGATAAATACCAGGCCCATCTATCAGCATCAGCCACTCGGACAGAGTGCCTATTGTTGCGTATACAGCACAGTGCCCGGTTGGGTATATAAATGTGCCCACGAACGTGCCGCTCATCATTTTTGGGATAAATCCATTCTCCCCCTTACTGAATGAATTCATCTAATGGCACATAGCACTTAAGATGCAACGTAAACTTGAAAACATAATAATCACAAGGAGGAGGGGCGGCGAACCAGACATGCCTGACCTTATGCCCAAAATGGATGCTGAACTTCAGTTACTCGCGTTGAATACTAATGACGTCTCGTTTTGAGACACTACTTATCGGTTAAGTTGATGCCTCAAGAATCTGGTTTTGAGGGAAAAAAAAAGAGAACAACTTTCTTAACACATCTTAATCACTTGCGGATTTTTGGGAAGCGATTAATCTCTGGGTAATGGGTCATAAAATGAAATAAAAACATGGCAAAATCCGGAGTTGAACATTAATGACAACCGGTTGTTGAACTTGACGATGTTACAACAGCCGGGATTTAATAATGTTTTTGCAAAGGCACACGTTAGAACTGTCAATGAAATTATGTATGTGCGCCGTACAGTTTTCCGCAATTGAGGTAAACGAGGTACTTGATTTGATTGTTCATTTTATTACTTCCAAGCTTATTAGAACCATATTCCTATATATGGTTCTGTTTTGCACAAGTTTTTCTGTTTAACAAGGTTTCATGACATCATCTCATCCATTAAATGACCTTCGCATTTACTTAGTTCTACTCTGTAGCGGAATATCACAGACCGAATGGAGTCTAGTATGTCTTCATAAAAAGGCTGTCGACACTTTGAAGCCGTATGTCCCGATCTACAGCCTTTGAAAAAGACCTTCCGAATAACAAAACAAAAAAGAAAGTAAGCATATTCAGTGTGTTAATCTTTAGGATCGTTAATCAGTGCAACTGGAGAGATGTCCCTTGAGAGTTCTTCCAGTTAAATTTTAGCTCGTTCAAGAATCGAAGATAATACAAAAGAGTTTTTATGCTCGGAACCAAATAATCCGAATAATCGACTTTTCCGATTATAAGAGCTTTAAATTCAAATGAAGATAATTAAATTTACTGTTTGTTTTCGACAAAAAACACATTTTTTTGGAGATCTGAATGGGTGTGCATAAATGTTTTTTTCCGATAACAGAGTGAATATTAACAAAATTCTGGTTAAACAGAATGCCGGATATTATAAATTACCGGTTATTTGAGTTCCGGATAAAAGACTTTCTGCTACCAATTCGGAAAAAAGAATCACTTTTGTGAGTTATGCTTTGAAGAAAAAATCATTCTTTTGACTTTCAACATTCACAGATGAATGATTTATCAAACACAATATAATGCTTGGATGAAAAAACGTTTCTCCTACGAATCTTCTGAAGTGTATCAGAAAAACTCAGCAAAGAGCGTCGGTGGAAAATTTTTTCAATTTTTTCTGAGTCTATGATCCTAGTTACATGAATTATTGCATTATGTTTGTTCCCGTACCAGAACAAGACAGTAAAAATCTGCGCACAACCACTCAGAACTACGAACTTCTACTCCCGAACTTAAAAATTTTGTTGTCTTAGAAAAAAGAGAGCTTTCTGAAGAGAGTAAGAAATTTATGTAAATTTTAGATCAAGAAATTTCTTGGAGAGATCGGTTTATTAAACTTCGTTACATCAGGCAAGATCTGTCAATTGTTGTGTTCGTCAAATTGGATATGGACTTGTGATATGTTCCCGGACTTTTTGGTGTTTCTTTCTCTCTGTGAGAGAATTCGATCCGTGCTCCTTGACAATTGAGAAAGTTTGAGTCTCTCGAGTCATTGACAATACTCAGAGAGGCTTCTTAAACTTCACCACTTGGAGACGGCATAAAGCTGTAGGTCCCTTGCAATCGTCAGAGAACAAAGCACACTCAACACGCGTGGTTGCATAGAAAGCTTAGCCTACTTGTGACTAGCTAGTTGATCAACATTTTCCAAGATTAAAGCATATTATGTTTGAACATAAAGAGCGCTGCAAGTGCGATTTTTTTCTTCACGTAGGACAGCTTCCACATTTTCCTTCTTTTTTCTCGTACAATGTACACCCCCATATGCAAGCATTGAGACATGCTCTAGTCTCGAGAATGCTTACAACAAATTGCAAGAACGACTTCTACCCTTGCACGCTACTTTGGAAGAATAAATCAAAATTGCGATCGTTCGTTAATGTTGTAATTAAATCAAAATGTGGACTATTTTTATGTCGAATAGTGCTAAAACAAATGTTTCGCATATACAGCCTCTAGAGTTCAGTCATGTCATAGTTGTATTAGCGAATCCGTATTTTTAAACGAAATTTTATTCAAACTAGAGGCTTACGAGTTATTTTTTCCCAAAGTAACGAGGTAGGGAAGGACTCCGTCTACCTCGGCTATGCAATAAACAGGACGAATAACATCATCACTGAGATCAAGCTCAGAATAGCTCTTCTCATTTTTCTTTATGGTCAAAAGACAAATTAATAATAAAGGCCTCTCGCGAAAACCAGACAGAGACATGGACAATCTCAAGTGCAGATGAAGAAGCTCTTGGTCTTTCCGAGAAAAAAGTTCTGCGTTCGATCTTTGGTTGTGTTTTGCGTTAATGCTGTTTGAAGAAGTAGAAGAATGGGTTCTACAGTCTCACCAGGCGTCTACGGATCCAGCGTCTATAATGCTTGGACCATTCAGAGCGACTTAGCTGGGCCAAAGAATCTTCAACTCTGAAACATGAGATAACGAAACAGAATACGTCCATGTCTCACGTGTCTCACACAAATAAAGAGCGCCATGGACAGTTTAGCTGTCGCCAGAAGAATCTTTGATTCTAATTCAGTGGGACAACGGAACGGAGGACGTCCGCGTCTAAGATGGCACACATAAGTGGAGAGGGATTTCAACCAAATTGGCGTGGGCAATTGGAAACAGCTGGCAAAATTTGTGCTAGCTCGGTCCACCCCGGACTGTAGCGCCACAAGAAGAAGGAGTAGAACAATGTGTTGGATCATTTAGAACTATGTCAAAAGAAACAACATGATGTCTGCAAAAAGATTGCTAGGGTTGTTGGCTGTGTAAGCGGCAGCTGGCGGATTTAGTCTTAGTCCGCAGACTGAAATTTAGAACACTCCTTTCTGTTTCTTCTTTTCTTTTCCGTCTTTCTTAGTTGAACGTCAGAGGCCTGTTTTTGGATTAGGCTTTATTTTTATCCTATCTTTTTTCTCCTACTATTTCTCTACCCAACAGAGGACGTCCACGTTAAAGTCGAGAAGGACGTCAACCAACTTGGTGTGCGGAATTGCAGGCAGGTAGCGAGAGACCGTGCTAACTGGAGAGTTTTGTTGGTTGTAGTAGAAAAAAAAGAAGACTAAATGCCAGAGATCACTGTACGTAACCGCAGCATGGATGACAAGAACCCAACCAGTTAACCCGTTCAACCACAAGCGTACCGCCGTCCTACTCGGCGACACCGAATCTGCCCGAGTGCCCTGTCTATCGTTGCTAGCTAACCCCAGGCTTGATTCACAGTGATATCCCAAGACATGCTGCTATGATATTCTACTCGTCTGTCAACTACAAAATTTAACATTGTACCGGAAGAGTTTTTTGCTTTCAAAATCAGGCTTTAACAAAATCACGTTTGACAACATGAGACTTTATGAACGTTGACTCCCAATGGAGTGGCTTAGCTACTTGGCTCAAATGCATGCCAACAATTTACAAATTGCCGACTCACGTGAAGCCATTAAGCATTGTACCGATTTGCGAAACATAACAAATTGTTTAAGTGCAACTCATTCGAGTTGATCAAAGGAATAAAAACCCGTCTGAGCACAATTTACAATCGCAAACAATTGGCTGGTATCCCCCCGAGCTCCGAGCATACATCACATCCGCTTGGTTCATAAAACTTAATTTGAGGTGTAAGTCATTTTCATTTGAGCCGCAAAAATGCATTAAATGACACTCACAGTCAAGTTAAATTTACGATTGGGCATTAGATTTAAATAAATAAAAGCAGCAACCGACCAACTGCCAATAAGTTTCACCACATTAATCCGAAACCCCACTGTTCACCTACGTATGTGTATCGGAGCCCCATTCACATTCAACGATGCATAACACCTTCGATTGCATTATGCCTTCCAAGAAATTATCAAGACATCGCCAACAAGTTTGGTAAACGACGCCATAACAACGCCATCAATTTGTCAGACACTTAACAAATTGGCGACAATTGTTGATTGCGAGTGTCCGCATAAGTGTGGAAGGAAAAGAACATTAAATGAAACAGAACGCCCCAGCACAGACCCGGCGCGATAAGGAAACGCCTGAGGCAAGTCAATCTGATCAAGCCCACCGCCCGAAAGGCCTCTACGTAGAGGTCAGTGTTAAATCACTTTGTTTATGCTTGTCATACACAGACTTTATCAATAGTCGTAACGCCGAACGATTCTCGACCACGGGTAAATGAATTTCCGCCACTTCGATTCAAATTCCCGTCAGGTTTTCTCAATTAATCCCCGTAAAATGTCGAAAATCACACTGAACCGAAATTCGATATTTTTCGATGTTCGCGCCAATGTCATTAATCACTGCGTTCTGACGTGCAATCAATACTGCTTGTTTTTGCTCGCGCAGTCACGCACTTTTGTAAGCTGGAGTTAATTAGACTTCCATCAGCAGCAATGCACAGAAGGGAACAGCAGAAACATGAAAACTAAGCAAATTCAATCGAAAATACCGCCGACGACGCCAGTATCCGTGGGTCATTAGGCACACTGTCACAAAACAATTCACACCTCAGACTTGCTGGGTGACTACTTACGTTTGCGTTTCGAAATTCAGAATATGTTGAGAAAGCAGCAGAAAACAGTAAAGACAACCTGCTCGGTGTTTGAATTTTGTTGACTTTGTTGATGCTTCAGGCACAAGCACTGGAAACAAACTAAATCCGCCAGCTCTGCTAGACACTTATATCACTTACATTCGGCTCAAGCCAGTTGATCGTCGCCAAGATCATCATCGTTTCGGTGACTTGGTGGGGACGGTTCCCGACGGCAGCGGGATGCTTGGGATTTGACCGATTGATAGAGTAAGTTCAATAGAATCGTTGATAAGCGGCTTAATTTTCCCCAATGCAGATTGTAAATAGGTAATCAATTTGGCTGTTTTGAGACAAACTTTTTCACTGATTGTATTTGAAATTGACTTGGGCACGTCTCGGAGATTGATAAGTGCGGACGTTCTTTAGAATTTTATTAATTGTAGGCTTTGGAGTTTGCTTTGTTGTGGTTTTCACTGCTTTATTTGACTTTGTAATCAAGGTTAAGACGGGAATTTACAGTCAGGATTTAAGATGACGTAACAATGTGGAGCTAGCTGCAAAGTTTAATTTTATTCATGCAGCTAAATATGCATTCAATTTCGTATTACAATCTAAGGGAGTTCTAGATGCATATGATGGAAGTCAGTACGGTTAGGCATTCATAGTCATCATGGTCCAAAATAAAAAACATTCTTTTAGAAGCCTAAAAAGACAAGAGAATTAATTGTTTAAAAGTTACGAGGGAGTTTATTAGAACTCTGCGGGCGCCGTGGCGTAGTGGGTAGGTGCATCGACTCTTACGCTCGAGGTCTGAGGTTCGAGTTTCGAAAAAACATTTAAAATTTTTTCACGGCACCGCCTCTTTCGAATCACTGACAATGCTCAAAGAGCTTCTCAAAATCGCCGTTCGGAGTCGGCATTAAACTGTAGGCTCCACTCCTGAGAGAACAATAGCACGAACAACACGAGTGGTTACTGAGAAGCTAGGCCCATGTCCACCTCGGACCATAGCGCCGCCATTATTATTATTATTATATTATTAGAACTCTACATTGAATTGATGAAAATGAAAGCGAAGTTAATCATATTTTTGTTGCCACCGCAGTGAAATGAGTGAGTGCGTCGACTTCAATGCTTAAGTCCCATGGTTCGATCTCGAACACACCAACTTTCATTTTAAACGGACCACCTCTCTTGAGTCACTGACAATGCTCAGATAGATAAAATGCCTAGAAAAGCTTTTCAAACTTTACTGCTCGGAATTAGCATGAACCCGTGTACCTATAAGGTTGACTGGTTACGCAAAACACGAATGTTTACTGAAGAAGCTACGCATCCTAGACTATAACGTCAACCGAAGAAGAAGAAGAATTATAATTTGGGCGAGAGAAAAAACTTCGTTTCGTTGGTAGCTTTTAGAGCCTACAAGCTTGACCTGTTGTGTTTTCGAGCTTAATGAATAACAAACTCACCTGACAGTTAAATAGAGACCTGCCTTGCCATTGGCAATTAGCACATACATACATATTGCAAAAATGTGAGAATGACACATATGGGAACCACCATGAAGTCTTCTAGCAGTGGACAGATTCCAGTATCTAAAAACTTGTACATGCGTATCTAAGCATGCTTAACTATGATAAGTGGATTCAGATGTTTCAACAATCACACTCATCGACTAGAAGCCGGTTCGTGACGAAGAGAAAGTATAAATCCACGGTCCAAAGGTCAAACGATCGCCTTTAAAACTGTTTAAAAATATTTCTCGTTCAAGTTCCAAACTTTTTGAATATTTTTATTTGAATATGCGGAAATTTGAAAAAGGATAAGGATAAGGGTAAGCCAAAAATTGGAATTTAAAGTTCAACTGGAAATTTGATAGCACAGACTTTTTACACAAAAATGTGACGATGTGGCTAAAGACGAATAACTCAAATAATATGAATTTTTGCATCGTTTCGATGCGGTTATTCGTAGCACGGTTGATTGATGGAAATGATCTCAGTTTTAATTTGGCAAGAATCCTAAATTTAAGAAAACAACCCTTTTCCTTCGGATGGTACATCTGAAGGAACTCAAATGAGGAAGTGACATAAATCTGAAATCCATTGTAAAACACGGAGGGGGATCTGTGATGGCTTGGAGAATTTGAACAGATGCAGGGTACACCATCTTTTATGTCGGTATGTGAATATTGATTAACTTTATTTAATTTGGTCCTTTACAATTTATTTGAACTAATTTTTGAATACAACATCAATCAAGTGACCACCTCTATTGATCAAAGAAAAATGCGCTCTTTTTGCTGAGTTTTCCATCACGTTTTCGAGCATCTCGGTCGGTATAGCGATGATTTTGGTACTAATGTTTGCCTTAAGTTCATATGAGGCTTGCTGGCGTACAAAGAACGGGATGGTCATATCTGACAGGGGGAGAATGGCATGATCAAATCTGGGTCCCCAGACAATGTCGTCATTTTTTGAATCGCAATTTTGTGAATTTTCGTTGCAGAAACTGCATTGTTTGATTTGCAGTGTTCCATGGTGCACCGTCTTGTTAAAACCAGCAACCGTCCGTTACACATTTGTGGGCAGTCATCATGAGCCAACTTCCACAGATATCGATTCCCTTCGACTGTTTCACCTCAGGCGCAAACGCCGGCCAAAACAGTCAATTTTTGGTCATGCAATGGTGTTTCATGGATCTCGTGTGGTTTCTGCGTTCCCCACATGCGGCAATTTCGCTTGTTAATGGCGACAAGGAGTACAAAATGGGCCTCTTCGGTCATCAAATTTTGCTTCCAAAAATCAAGTTCCGTGTCAACCATTCACGCGACTGTTTGGTCATATTCTAAGCAACATGGACGGTCTGTTGGTAATATTCTTTGGATCAAATGCACTTTATACGGGAACAAATAAAAATCATCCTTTAAAAAGCGCCAAAAGTGATTCCACTGACGCCAAATTGCTGAGCGCAGTGACGATACGACACATGTGGGTTTACGGCAACACTCTCTTACCGCTTTAATCAGTTCATTGAAACGTCTTGGGCGTTGATGAACGACATGTCGACGATCTTCCACTGTCCTGTGGTCAACAAAACTCGACACCAAACGACTAATAGTGTTGTCAGACGGTGCTTGTTGGCCCCGATATTTTCAACAATATGCACATTTGGTTTACACAACTGAACAGCTATTTTCAATGTACGGTGTCGTTATTTCGTCGAGTATATACACAATGAAGCAGCGCATCGTTAAAATTCTAGTGCATTGCCGTTTCGAAAACATGTCTACTCAAGTTGACAGTGTTCACACACTGATGTAAGAGATGGCGTACCCTGTACTAGTCCTTATTCTTCTTCTTATGGCATTACATTAAGGGATAGACCTGGGCCTAAACCAAAAAGCCTCTCCAGCGAACATTATCTTTCGTTAGCTATCTACAGCTGCGTATACTAAGTTGTTCAAGATCCCTCTCCACCTGCGTGCGCCACCTAAATCGAGGACGTCCTCTATTGGGTTGTCCCATAGGCGCAGAGTTAAAAGTGATTCTATACTACAGCTCATCTCTTTTTAAGGATGGTGGCGGAGGAGGTTTGCTATAGATCACAATCCTTTTAGAGCTGCTGTAGCATATTTCCTAGACCGGATCTAAAAGAATTCTTCCAAGGTAAGGTCAGGATCTTGGAATATAGATAGCGTCGGATGAGCGAACTCTTTTAGGGCCAAAGGCGGCGCTCATAGCCTCAAAATGGTTACCTTGCCAGGGTCTAAAGAAATAGATCTGGCGCGATGGGATGGGCCGGTCAAAAAGAGGATGAAAAAATGCGATGGCGATTCCTACAAAGAGAGAATGCAGTTTTTATTCGGATGTGGATTTGTTGTTCGACTCATAACAATTCGCACCAACGCAAAACTCGGAAACATCAGCCCCTCACAGAGAGCGAGGATGACAACAGCAAGTATGAGTTCTATGGTCTCCTTGAAAGACGTTACGATAAATATCTCAGCTACGACACCAAGATCTTTCTAGGAGATTTTTAACGCTAAGCTGGGTAAAGGGGTCATATATTCTAGAGTCATCGGTAAACACAGTCTACACGACACTATGTCCGAAAACCGGCTTAGGCTGGTTGATTTCTTCACGGGGCGAAACATGCATAAAGCGACCTGGCGGTTCCCTGATCATTCAATCGCCAAACAGACTGATCACGTTACGGTCAACGTCAGACGCTCCCCCAATTCAGAACGATCTGTTTTTGGTGATTTCAGTGGAAAAGCTTATCATCACCCAACTTCCCAGAAACAATCTCTTTGTTTCCCCTTACAAAATATTGACTATTAATAAATTTTCAAAAGCAGAAAAAATCTTGTCAATCATGGCTGCAGATGCCAATAATCTCAATTCCGTAGAAAATCCGAGTTTTATTTCTTATTGTTGTTTGCACTCATTGAGAAAAAAGTGCGAGGTGGAAATCCCCAGTCAACCTTAACCGATAAGAAGTTTTGCGTTAAATTTGTATTTTATTTCGCGGCAACATTTAAAATCAATCAACAGGATGTTGAAACCGTTTCCAAGAAAATTCAAACACAACTCCATTCAGACCTCGTTATCAAAACACTGGCGTCGTCAATAATGATTATTTATTAAAGCTAATTTCCGGTAAAAATACAAATGAAATGTTTAGTAATCCGCCGCTGTGTTGGACAAGTAATCGCGACGACCAATATTCGACGCTTGCTTGCTTTGCACCGCTTCTAGTTTTGGACAGTCTGTGATCCTGTGACCCAAACCGCCACAGTAACTGCAACCGTGGGAGTCTCCCAGATCGAGGTACTTCTCCGACTCTGGACACAATTCAGCGAGGAAGGGTGGAACTTTCTGTTTTGCTTCGATGAGTAAATGCTTGAGGTCAAGCAAAACCGACTGCTCGGTGGTTTTGTTTACGAATGTCGTCGCCAGGCCCATTGTATTCGAGCGACCGGTACGCCCAATACGATGCACATAGTTTTCCACATCATCCGGCATGTCGTAGTTGATGACGTGCTGCACATTTGGGAAATCCAAACCTTTTGAAGCAACGTCCGTGGCAACAAGGACGTCCTTTTTTTCATTTCGATATGCCTCAACTGCACGAGACCGTTCCTCTTGATCTTTCCCACCGTGGATGGCAACTGCTTCAACTCCCTTCAGCAGAAGATACTCGTGAATAGAGTCCACATCCTGTTTCTTTTCAGCGAATATCAACACTGGCGGAGGAGTTTTCTGAAGGCATTCGAGTAGATACACAACCTTTGCCTCTTGCTTGACGTATTCCACCTCTTGGGTGACGTTCATTGATGCAGCTCCAGCACGTCCAACGTTTATTGTCACTGGCTGCACCAGCGCGGAACGCGCAAAGTTCTGAATCTTCTTTGGCATAGTGGCAGAGAAGAGTAACGTCTGGCGTTGACCTTTGAAAAAAGAGAATATTGTTCGGACATCTTCTTCGAAGCCCATGTCAATCATGCGATCTGCTTCGTCCATGCATAGATACCGACAGATGTGTAGAGACACGATTTTCTTGTCCAACATGTCCATAAGACGACCGGGAGTGGCCACCATAATATGAACTCCTCGGGATATCACATCCGCTGCCTCTGAAACTGGAAGTCCGCCGATGGCCAAGCAACTTCGAATCTCTGGCATTCCGCTTCCTTCCAGCTGCTTGCAATAATACTGCAAAAAATAAAATAATGTAAAATCTATATTTAAGGAATAAATCGTTCTCTTACCACGATGATATCGTGTGTTTGCTTGGCCAACTCTCTCGACGGACAGATAATCAGACCATAAGGACCCTCGTTCTTTATGAACGGCATTCGTACCTCCTGCTCGAGGACAAACATAATCAAAGGCAGCACAAATACCAGCGTTTTTCCCGATCCAGTGAAGGCAATGCCAATCAAATCGCGTCCTGACAGCACAGTAGGGATACCCTGCACCTGAATCGGGGAAGGTTTCTTGATATTCTTTTTGTCCAATCCGCTTAGGATGGCCTTGTGGAATTTCATCTCCTTAAAACTTCTTATCGGCGGAGGAATATCGTTGCCTTCAACCAGAATGCGGAGCTTCTTTCGAATTGCATCTTGTTTCTCTACAGGAATGGCGCGAATATATCGCGGTGGTTTCCAGCTAGTTTTGATAGGGTCTGCATATTGTATACCTTTAGCCAATTCAGCAACACCCATAAGAGCCTTCTTTTCGGCAACGCTCTCTAGGATTTTTTCTTCTTCCTTCAGTTGTTTCTCCACAGCACTGACCTTCTTTGCTTCGGCGATTTTCTTCAGTTCAGTGTGCTGATCCAAAAGACTGATATTATATTTTCGGCCCCAGATCTCCTCTTGTAGTTCATCATCATTTTCATTCTCACTAGAGGATTTGGGAGCAGCCGCCTCGTTGGTGAGTTGAACAATGCGCCCCAACTTCATCAGTTGTTGCTTTTTTCGTTCCTTCACTGGAACGTAAGGTACGTAGTTGTCATCTTCATCAGAAGAATGCTTTTCTTCTCGACGATATCTTTTCACTGGTGGCACATTTGCCATTTTAATAAAACTTTATTATTTTAATTTTGCAGGATTTGCATGAATAGTTCACTTGTCTTTATATACGTTTTGTTTACGTTTGGAATAAATAACACCTTGTTGTCGGTAATGTAGTGCTACTCAGCATTGACACTTGAAGTGTTGCCACCTGAAATCAGTCAAAGTTGATTTTTGGCTGCCACTGAAGTTAGCACGATTCCTTTATAAACGGGCGCAACTAAGTTGTTACAGCTATCTCTCAATTCTTTTTCAATAATATTCCATAAATTACATCCAAACATTTGCAGAAAGTGGTTAATAGCAATTTGCTATAAAATTTGAGTTCTCACTAATTACCTTCGTTAAGTAAATCAAATACTACATTACCGGCATATACTGTCAAAATGAGAAAGCTGTCAAGGACAAAAATTGACGTGTTTTTAAACTCACTCCATCGTGTTTGGTTCACAAAAGAATTTTATCTTTTTTTTGACTTTGTTTAATTTGAGATTTAGTGTGTAGAAGAAATAAAAGAAAAACCATCATCATGGCTATGTCAAAAACAACGAATACCTACAACAGGCAAAATTGGGAAGACTCAGAATTCCCGATTCTCTGCCAAACTTGCCTCGGCGACAACCCATACGTACGAATGATAAAAGAACGCTTTGGAAAGGAGTGTAAAATATGTACGCGTCCTTTCACAATATTTAGATGGTGTCCTGGTGCAAGAATGCGTTTCAAGAAAACCGAAATTTGTCAGACCTGTGCGCGCTTGAAGAACGTTTGTCAAACTTGTCTGCTTGACTTAGAATATGGTCTTCCAATTCAAGTGCGTGACGCTGCGTTGAAAATTGTGGATCAAATGCCTCAGAGTGATGTGAACAAGGAGTATTACATTCAAAATATTGACAAAGAACTTGCTGATACTGATGGAACACAAGCTGCTGGTGCCGTCGGAAAGAATTTGGCAGCCAACGAGATGTTGTCCAAGTTGGCACGTACAGCGCCATACTACAAACGAAACAGACCTCATATCTGTTCGTTTTGGGTAAAGGGAGAGTGCAAACGTGGTGAGGAATGCCCCTATCGCCACGACAAGCCGAATGAACCAGATGATCCCCTCTGCGAACAAAATATCAAGGATCGTTACTACGGCCGCAATGATCCAGTTGCTGAGAAGATTATGAAGCGCGCGGCAACACTGCCTACATTAGAACCACCTGAAGACAAAAACATCACCACTCTCTACGTGGGCAACCTCAGTGAGGACATCACCGAACCGCAGATCCGAGACAACTTCTATCAATTCGGAGAAATCCGCTCCGTGGCGTTGGTCCCTCGTCAGCAGTGCGCATTCATTCAATACACCAAACGAACAGCCGCAGAGATGGCTGCTGAGAAGACCTTCAACAAGTTGGTCATGCACGGCAGGAAGGTCTCCATCAAATGGGCCCATTCACAGGCAAAGCAAAACACTGTAGCGAAGACGGATCGCCGCTATGATATTCCAGCCATTCCACCAGCAGTGCAGAGCAACCCAAATGATTTCTTCAATTTGCAACAAGAAGTTACTGTTCTACCTCCAGGAATGAAGATTCATCAGATACCTCCAAGCCTGATCCCTCAATCATCGTATCAAATGTATTCTCAGGCGGCCGCCTTCGCTGCGCCATACTCTTCGATACCTGTACCTTCAACAAGTGCCTCTGCGGTTGAATCCATACCTCCACCACCTGGGGCACCAATGCATTATCCCAGTCAGGATCCGGCTCGACTGGGATCAATGAAAAAGTAGAAAATAACTTCAAATGTATGACCATTTAATAAACGCAACTCTTTGGTCCCAAAAATGTATTTTTTTTAATGAATGGCGTGTATTTGGCCTCAAGGTTCTCATTTGTTGGTTAGGGTTGGCGGGTTAGCTTTCTTTAATTCAACAAAACGCCTTTGTTTCGGTCTCTTTATTTTTCTCAAAGCCTTATTCAAAGTGGACACTCAAGGGGTGATGTAAACATATTTTTTAGACGCTGTCTCAGCAAATTGTCGTGTCGAGACCCAACAACAAATATGGAGTCTACGGAGAAGTCAGTGCAACGGTGCAACGATAGATCTACGGCAATGAAACTAGGCAGAGATCAAAGAAAAAAAAACAGCTACATAGAGGCAGACGATAAATCCTAAATAAAGTCCCTTGCCTTCAATTTAAAGCAAAAATCGACCACACACTTATTTAAATCAGTACATATTTTTTATTTAGATATCATTCCAATAGCAGTTGTTCACAACGACGAGTGGGGAAATTTGAGGTTAGGTTTATAGTTCAAGTTGTGCTGTATTCAAAGGGAATTCCTTGGCTTTATTCGGTGGTACTTGGACGAAATACTTGTTACAATAGCTGGGCGTTTGATTGATCAGGACTTCAGTGAGAATTTGCTCGTTTGTTATCGTTTTCTTGCTTATAACCAAACTGCGAGCATCTCCCTTTCCATGGCTGGACGATTTGAGTCCGATTTTTCCAGCGATTCTGCAAAACAAACAAGTCAAAATTATCTCCTCAGATGCGCGCGTTGCTCGTTGTACTTACTCGTGAAGTAGCGCTCTTTCTTCTTTGGTGAACGTGGCTTCAAAATTCAGATCACGAATATCGTCCGATTCGAGGTAATTGCGGAGAATTTGTTGAAAATATCGTCTGTCCATTTTGTCGGTAGCGTTGCCAAGACCAGTTCTGTTGGTCTTCAAAAGATAACTGAAATGATTCCATCAGATCACTAAGCCCTTCCTCAAATCTTTGCTCATCTCACCCAACAGGATCCTCACGACCTTGCGTTTGGGAACCCAGTCCACCTCCGGACCATCCCATCATTTTCATCATTTTGTATCCAACATTGTTGCTGTCGATCTTCTTCTCCGTCACTTCGCTGTGCTTCACTCCAGCAACGATTTTTTCGTTCGATTTGTTAATGTCGACGGTATCGGCATCAGGATTCGGCTATACGACATTCGAATGCAATCAGCACTTTAGACTTAAATCGATGACTTACCTTGATGATGTAACAATGTTTGCGCAATTCGGCTAGAGCTTCATCGAACGCTTCGATCTTCGCTGTTTTGATGTTTTGGTTAGTGGCCTTACCAATTATTTTGCCACCAACTAATATCTGAAAATGCCTGTAGGCGACATAGCAAGACTTTAGAGCTGAAAAAGACCACATACAAACATCTACGAACTCACTTATTGCCATTCATCGGAACTTCCCTCTCGAGCACCTGAATGCCACATTTGTTGCCAGACACTTGAATGCAATTCCTTCCCCCAATAAAATGCAACACAAAATTTCCATATTTCATTCCCCCCATAAGATTAGTTGTTTTAAGTTTCTTGCCTCCTGGCACGCAGTCCTCCGAGTCATTGCCAAATCGTTTTCTTGTGTTTTGTCCGTGTCTTCTGTCGTTGCTTGTATCTGCTATTGGTTGAGGTCTTCTTGCTACGAAATTTATAAAAGAAATATTGTTTTTAAGACATAACTATGCGAAGTAAGGCTACCACTCACTGAATTTAATAATTTAATTCTTTCTTCTACCTTTGGCCCTTGCTTCGGCAGCATCGGACGCTTTCACAAATGTTCTCTGCAACCTTTTCGACCGATCCTCACGAAACTCCTTAGCAACGTCTTGTGACAGTTCTCCGACCAAACGCATTGTCTCATCTGGATATTTGCAGCCCATAAATTCAACATTTGTGAAGACTTGTGCTAGACACACTAGTTCATCTTCGGTGAAATTTTTTTTGTGCACTTCCATAAAGCGTTTACGAAGATTCCAATGCTCTTCGCTTTCATAATCCGTTTTATAGTAATCTACATCCCAGTTTGTGTCGATAGGCATTTTATTTAATTAATTTGTTTTGATACGATATTGAAATAAAATCAAGAACGAATAATCGCGGCGGAATATAAACACAGCTATGACACGAGCATTCAGATGTGCCACTTTCCTCTTGTCACAAAAATGCCTTCGTTAAGTTTGCTTAGGAATGAGAAGTGATGTGATTTTCTGCTTTGGTTGAATGTGAACTGCTACCATCCCATTTTTTATGTTTATTGCAAAAGGTGAATAAAATGGCAACTTACTGCTGTGTGAAGATTTAAACTAAAACGAACCAAATTTTAAATAAATTGAATTGTCAATAACTCGGCTATATATTTATCCTCCATAGATATATCTGTCAAAGTTTAATCCAGGGGATACATTTTATGCTCCATTCTTCTTCTTCTTCTTCTTAGGGCGCTACAGTCCGAGGTGGACCTGGGCCTCACTTAACATTGCAGGTTATATTTCTATCCTTCATACTCACCTCATAAATGTCATAAATTATCCAGAGGATTACATTTTAAAGCCGTCCACACGCGTGCTTAAAACTAAAAGAGAAACTGAACATTTAAACATCCTGATAAAATTTAAATTTACGAGGTATAACTTCTAAGGTCTGTGGATAGTATGCACCACTTCAAAAACTTATATTAGGGATATGCTATATAGTGCAAGAAACTTTGTAACATAAAATGTTAAACGGAACTTGAAATATGTTAAGTTTTAGTATTGATTCATTGAACGTGCCCATTTGACGTATGTATACCATTTTGTTTATATTTTTTTCATAGTTGTCATATGTTTTGACTTGACGCAGACGTATTTATTCGCTGTTTCTGTATATTTTGTATTTTTCAGTTCGTAGAGGAAGACACAAATATACCAGAGAAACAGAATTAAAAGACGCCAAATAACCTAAAAAAGTCTTATCAATTTTCAACAAAATGGAAAAGTTTTTGGACAGTACACCAAATCAAAGTGCTTCCACCTCAGAGAAAAGTGTCGCAAAGAAACGAAAACGTTCGGTCTCTACACCAGATGATGATGATCAACCTGCTGAAAAATATCTTGAGCTATCAGAGGTTTTCACATTGGACCGATTCTGTGATGAAGTCCTTATTGAGATATTCAAATATCTCGATACAAATACAATTCTGTCGTTGGAGAGGTATGAGTTTTAAAAGAGTTTTGTTTGCAGCATTGTATAAGATTACTCTGTACACTGCAGCACTTGTACTCGATTCTGTGGACTGGTGATGGATTGCCGGCTTTGGAAAGAAATTGATGCAATGTCCGAGTCCAAATCAACGAATGATTTAAAAACTGTCCTACAGAGAGCTCACAAGAACACAAAAGTTATAAAAATAAAGACTACCCAAACAGAATGTCTTGAGAACAAAAAGAAAAGGCATTGTCTCCTGAGGAGCGTGATTCCAAAGTGTGAACATCTTGTTGATTTGGAATTAGAAAATGTGTATGTTGATTTCACAAAGGTACTTGCTTATCAACACTCAACAGATTACCTCTCACTTAATGAATTACTTTTGTTTTCTTCTCAAACAGATAACAATTCAGGAATTCCCGAAGAATTTGAAAAAATTAACTTTCAGACATATCTCCGTTCATTGGCCAGAAGATGCTCATACTATTTTTAAGAAAATAGATAGATCCTTGATATGGCTTGAGGTAAGATCACTCAAACGATTCGAAGAACGTAAAGTATTTCACATCGTTCACAGGACCTTCGTGTTGAGTCTTGTTACTGGTTTCATCCCTACGACATCATGTTGTTTTCGAAGTGTCCGTCATTGAAAAAGCTCAGTTTGCGCGGCTGCCAAAATCTATCAGACTTTGTTCCATACGGCAGCATGGCATCCCGCTTTGGATTTAAGTCCTTAGAGGTAAGTATTCCTGCAGTTTTCTGAAACTATCTACAACGTTTTTGTTTTTCAGCACTTAGACGTGAGGGATACACCAATCACAGATTCAGATTTGCAGTGTTTCAATGCCATAATGACACTAAAGGAACTATATCTAGAATGTCCACCGTATTTGCGATTAGGAGCGACCACCGAATATAGTGCATCGACATCAGAACCGTCAACAAGTTCGGCTGAATGGACGTATTCAAGTCCCTGTAGCGTAGTTACCCAACCATCTTTATCACCATCATCCTCGTCGTCAAATTCGTCGAATGGAGACAGAGACGTTTACTTTGAACTCGTTCCAGAAGGTCCTGGACGATGTGGAACGATACACATCCCTCGTGGACTGTCAAATGTCGTTATGACGATCAACTTGACACAACACATGCGACAAAATGCCAATGGCAACGATCCCCCAGATTCCCCAAACAGAGGGGTTCCCCGCCGTGAAGGTTCGCCCGATCATTTTAACCGAATGTTGCGTAACCCACAGTTTTGGGATATGATTGAGGGCCAGCCAGGAATTAATCCCCTTGGACCATGCTCAACTATTAAACCGCCACCAAGCCCAATCACAAATCGGGGCATTTCTTGTTTTGGCCGTCCACCAAATCCAGTCGATCAGAAAATCATTTGGATTCGCATTGGCAATAGACCGACTGACAACACGTTCGAACGTCTCTGTATGCGTTACTACAAGCGAATCACAGACGTCTCCCTGAAACACTTAGTGCAATGTTCGCCAAATTTAGTGTATTTAGATGTTACTGGGACGGGTGTTACCAAAACGGGTGTTATGGACTTCAAAGCCGCCAAGCCGGATTGCGAAGTCATATATGAAGACATTGAAGATTAAATTCTGCAAACGGTTTATTTAAAGAATTGATATATTTCTAGAAAATAAGTTATTCTATCTGTAAGGTACTTGGTTGTCAGGCACTACCGAGTATAAGCAACTATTCGTTTTAAAGGACGCCAGTAAGAGCGCACATACTTAGGTATACACAGATGCATACATATATATAACGAAATAAAAGATGTATGTATTAAATGTGCTTTCAGAGGTTTCCTGTTTTTTTGATGATACGATCGATTTGGTAACATGATCTGAGAGCGTAGTAATCATCGTCAGCACTCAGAACTGTGTGTTTAGTGTCGTGTAAGCTGTAGGGTTTGTGTGAACACGCGAGTAGTTGCCGAAGAAGATCGGAAACGGTTTTCATAAGCTGGAATGGTATAGAATTATAACGATTATTTATTAATTTTCTGAGGAAGAACAAAACAACAAACTGCAAATTCTAGAGCAATGTACACAAAATTCTGCAAAAAAAATTCCCGTGTATAAGTTTTCAAAACGGTTTCCATTTTTAACGCTCGATTGGTAATTTTTCTCACATCTGTCGCAGTTTTAAACCAGATAAAACTGCCTTTCCCTTGAAAAATCATTTTGCTTGAAAGAATTCACAATGGTCGTGGTTCTTGACAATGTCTACCCATTCCTTAAAAAATGCACTGACGAGTCTTGAACTGAATAACGCCATCGGTACGCTGGTCTATCATCTGTTCACAAGCAGGGAGAGCAATGCTAAGCTGTGATCTACAAGCGCTCTAAGATTTGCTGGCAGAGGAACTCTCCAAGATGGAGTTCTGTCTCCTCAGCTACCGGAACAAGTGGTCAATGAACTGCTACTGATGCTAGAAAAGACAGGGTGCAGCTTGCTATACAAATCTCAGGCAAACATCCATCCACACTAAGAGGCGTCTCTACTCTGCAAAAGGACTACAGGAATGGTTAGCGTTAACCATCAAAAGACTGAATTTGCCATTTTAACTTGGAAATGCAAAATCTCACACATTGACTCACCAACCATCAACAATATCAAGGGTGTATTGCCAAACACCGATAATCCAGGGTTGTCCTGGATAAGAAGCTCAGCTGGAATCCGAGTATACTCGCGCGAGTCCGCAAGGGGGCAGGAAAGTCGGGTCTACAACCGCGTGTAACGTTCGCACTTCATTTTATCTTTGATCTGACTCTTTTTGGATCTATTCGGCAAGGAAATGTCAGAAAGAGTTGCAATTCGGCTACATGCCTCTTCTCAATTGTCCAGCATATCCTTTGGTCACGTTAAAACATTGTAAGAGAAAGACTTCCTGCCCAAGAACATTGACTACACTGCACCACAATTCTTTCCGACAGACTTTTTGGAACCGTAATTCCGGCAGGAAGTTATGGGAATGCAACTGTATAGCATTCGCAGACTCAGCACACGGACGGATTGAAATCAGAGTAGGGAGTGGGCAGTGGTGTCTATTGCAGTGAACTGAACAACAGTTTCTCCCTTCGCCATCCTGATGTAGCGTGGTTCAGGCAGATATTACGGCAATTCGCGAAGCATTGTCCTGGCTTAAGTGGAACGTTATATCCGCTCACAATATTTGCTTTTTCATAGATGTCCAGGCAGCCCTGGAGCTGGTCTTTATAAATTTAAAAGTAGTATCAAGCTGCCGCTCATCTCTTGACAAGATGACCGAACTGTTCAACATTCGCCTAAGTTGGGTGCCAATCTGTAGAGGCATCCCAGGCAATTGCAAAGCGGACCAACTTGTCAAATATGCAACTACGTTACCACTACTATCTGACATTTTCAACGTGAGCTTGTCACTTGCTATAAGCAGGCTTTTGTTATGAGAGGCAACACCTAAACAAAAAAACAACGTGCAACACCTCTAGAATGACGTGTCCCAAGATAGATCCCCAACGATCAACAAATTTGATCTCTCTTGACAGATCAAAAATTCGCACTTTGACAGGTGTCATCGTGGCACACTGTCTACTAGGCTTTGTCTAACGACTTCTGTAGAAGTTGTCTGGATGAGGAGGACGTGGAAAACCACTTCAATCTACCTACCTAAAATATCTTTGCAATTTCAAAATAGTCTGGATTTAAAGGGTCTTCCAATAGGGACTTCCAAACTTTGACAGTTGATAGCGGCCATATTGTTGAAGCTACATCTAGCGTAGCGTTCAACAACACGTGCAAATGATAAAATTGTTTTATAAAAATGGATGCGCGCTATGCCCCAAAAATCATCTTCAGCGATGAGACTCATTTTTGGATAAATTGGTACTTCAACTAACAACATTGTCAAATTTGGGACGATGCCAATCCGCATAAGATTCATTCAGCCAGAGTCATGGAAACGTTGCCCCATTGATGATGATGTGTACGAGGTCCTTGAACCTAAGCCTCTCGTTGAGGTTTTTCTTGAGTTGTCCGGGAGAGAAATTCGGACGTTGACGTTCACCAGGTCGCCAATAACCTGTTTCTGCTGACTGTTGACGGAGTCCGGAAATATGTAGGTGCCATTGTTCATTTTGAGTCCCCAATTCAGGTAATAGTTCCACAGTATGCTAATGCAATGCTCTACTCAACATGATGCTATCTCTGGTATGAGGGAAGGAGCATATGTCAAGAAGTCATTGAGATACAAGAGAATCTCGCATCCACTTGTGTTGATTGGTTGGTCCACGGGAACCTTGTGGGACTCCAGACATGATATCATTTAGTGATAACATTGCAGTTTAAGCATGGACAAAGGAAACCCTGTTAGATAAGAAAAAAAATTGTAGATAAGTCTTACCGTGTATAGAGGGAATCCTGGAGAATTTCGCAGATGAGCCTTTTCATCCAGACGGTGTCAAAGGCTGTGCAGCCTAAGCACCACCAGGTCCTTTAAGAAGTAAGTGAACCTCATTGCTGATTGCTAAGGGCACTTGGCCTTGATGCTGATTTCATCTAAAAATCAAATCTGTTAACTGGCTTTCACAGTCTGTTTTGGGAATTCATGAAATTTCCAGGAAGATTTATTTTTAAAAGATGTGATCTTACCTTAAAGCAGGAGTTTTAGAAAAACCTGCATAAATTAAATCTTTTCTGGATCTTTGAAGTATATCAACAATGTAAAAAAACAAAGACTCACTTTCCCTGATACCTTGCTTTCAATCGTTATGAAGAGAGTAAAAAATACGTAGAGCTTTTGCTTGAAATCAGGGTATACATGAGTATGTCATGAAATATGAATAATTTCAAACATTTATAACTTTTTATCTTCGGCCAGACAATATAAACAAAATAAGCCTGCCGGATCGTTATTGAAAGAACTAGAGCGGGATTATCTTTGACAAAACTCTTAAATGGGCAAGAAATTAGGAGTTTTGTGCCACACCTGGTATAACTTAAACTCACAATCTGAAGATTCTACGTTCAATGGACCGAAACTGTTTGTCTACGTGAACCGCAGTTGGAAATCGCTAGGCCACCTTAATAACTACCTGCGATCATTCGGATCTGAAAGCTGCAGTCTGGGAATTTGTCGGTGCTGGGAATCGAACCTAGACTGAAAGTCTAGTTCTCACTACGCGCGAACGGATCTGTAAGTTTTCGAAGCTAAATGTCGCATAGTGTGACCTTTAGAATGTTGTCTTCTCCCTTGATTTTATAAATTTACCAAATTTTATTATGAATTCGTTTCGTGGGGCGAATTTTATGTGCTAAATATGTATAATCGGAATCTTTGCTGCTTACAAACCGGAAATGGCGTGTGCGCATAATTTATGTAACGATTTATAGTCTGCGCATTGATATCTCGACCAATTCAAATGCAGTTATCATCAATCACGGCGACTTTGTCACTCAAAAGGATCATAAATTGAAGTGTGTGCCACAGTCAGTGCTTGATAGCACGCTATAAATTTCAGGGAAATACGTATTTGCATAGGCAGATGTGTATGTGCATGTATTAAAAAAAAAGTAAATATAAATAAACCACGAGTGCCATTCACACCATAAACACATAATATATGTACACGAACCATAAAGTCATAAGACACTTGACACACTAGGTTGAAACAAAATGCCTACACAGTTCAAGAGAGTAACGAGAAATTTTCTTCTTTTACGGTTGATGAATATTAAAACGATGTTAACGGTATACGTTTACGGCTTCAGCTTTGAATATTCATATGTTTCATGTGTTCCACTTCATCTTTGATGAAATATTCCAATTTACTGCGGAGCCCTTATGCACCTAGGTAAACGTAGACGATATTCGAGGAAAAATAATAATAAAAAAAAACCTCTTGACTCCGGAATTTACTCATTAATTTTTATTGAAGAGCTTGACGGGATACTCGTGGTGCCTGCCAAGAAGATCGACATCGGATAACATTATTAATATTGGCTTTGGTTGATGCTAGGCGTCCCAGGATCAGCAGATTTCAAGAAAGGACTCAGTGATGCTTCTATTTTTAACCCAACTTATTGTTTTATTACATACCAATGACAAAACAAGTGTTTTCAATGCGTCAGTTAGAGGCAGGACCACAAAGACTACCCGCATTTTTATTTGAATTAGAAAACTCATCCAATACCTGGCGTTGATGACTGGGAAGTTGTTGCAGCAGAGAACTGACATCGGGACAACGAAAATCATTGAAATTGTTTGAGTACCATAAGGCTCAGTTCTGTGACCGCTATTTTTGTAAAGTAATGTATAAAAGAATTTCAAAAATTTTGTGCTGTGTCGTGCATGTTACGATTTTATGGGCTTGTGACATGATGGTGGTGAAATTAATAATGACAAAGAAGACATTGATTTTATAGGAAGAGTAAGAAATTTCTTGTGAGTAACGGCAGAATTTAACAGATTACACAAGTCGTAGTTGAAAGTTTTATAATATTTTTTCAGAAAATATCGTGATACTCTATTACAACTCTTCCCAGGACTGAAGATTTTGGAACACCGACAAGTTGAACACAGTACAGTACAGTATAATAATTTCCCATAAACCCTCACTCAACGTTCTTATGGATTTGTTTTATTCTCCAGTTCCATTCAGAGGCAAGAGAATTGCTCATTCTTTGAATTATGACTGCTGTCTAAATGCAAATATAATGGTACAAAAATCCAATTGATAACTTGGCCCATTCCTAAAACAAAAATAAAAAAAGACAAGACATCCTTCAACATATAAAATACTAAGCGATCAGAAAATTAGAACGATTAGGTGACTTGAAAGACTAAGACTAAGAAGACAAACATAAATCTCAATTCAGTCTGAAATGGAGAAAGGCTAAAGTAAGCTATACCCCGCACAATCAACCAACCAACCAAAAAATACAACATTTTTGGATTGGCGTGAATTTCTACAGGCAATTAACTATTGATTAGCCAGGAAAATAAGTGATTCACGAAGTTCGTGGTGGTTTCAGAATAGCTCTCAAATACTTCCAGCAAGCTCATATATTTAAAAAATCAGCAAAACAAGAGGATCACCATCGCATGGTTTCGTAACCACAACGTTTTCGATGGCGACAAAAGTTTAGATTTCCGTGCCTCCTTTTTGTTGGATCAAAGCCCTTCCTAGATGCTTCTCTTTGCCATCGTTAGAAGACAGTAACCAACAGAAAACATAAAGAGACAACACCGTACTGCCCTAACATTTCCTGTTTGAAGCAGCCAAACTCTTCATTTAACCAAACAGCAGTAAATTAAAAAAAACAATGGTGAATTAGGAAAATCATACTTTCAAGACAAGGTCTTTAAATATCATCTCAAAAAATGTGTTGTTTCAGAAGATGATTCATGCCGCCTCTGCTGAGATGTAGAGGAAACATCTGTATATCCTAATGTAATACCTTGGCCAATAAGATCTAAATCGTACGGTAGTTTTCAGGTTTACTAAATACCTTAACCTCAACTTACCAACCAGGGGCCTGTGAAAAAAACCAAAACTTGCTTCAATAATGCAGTAGTAGCACTTTTCTCTGTTATTAGCAATAAATGAGGCCTTACACCAAAAATTGCTTGACATCCAATTTTAACACAATTATAAGTAATGATTTGTAACTGTGCGGGCTGTACGGCGAGTCTATGCAATCGTCGGAAGAAAAAGAAGAACTGAACAGAATTCTGTAAGATAATAATTCTACTCGAGGGGAAGGATGGTGTCCGTCATGGCGTAGGGGATAGGTACATCGGCTTCTATGTTGAATGATAGGTCGATGTCGGACGTACTAACTATCATCTTCATTACTCTACTAATAATGCTCAGAGAGTATAACTGTCAAGAAAAGGCTTCCCCAACGTCAATGTTCGAAGTCGCCATCAAATTGTAGGTCCCCTCAACTTGTGAAAGAACAGTAGCACGCACAAAAAAAATTGGTTACTGTAGAAACTAAGCCCTGTAGCGCCACCCGAAGAAGAAGAATGTGTAAATGCTTTGTCTTATAATAAAGTCAGTGGGCACCGCGGCGTAGTCGGTAGGTGCATCGACTCCTACGCTCGAGTTATAAGGTTCGAATCTCGAAAAAACACCTAACATTTTTTCACGGCTCCACCTCTTTCTATTCACTGACAATGCTCGAAGAGTATAACTGTCTAGAAAAAGCTTCTCAATGTCGCCGTTCAGAGTCGGCATTAAACTGTAGGTCCCCTCCACTCGTGAGAGAACAATAGCACGCACAACGCGAGTGGTTGCTGAGAAGTTAGGCCCAGGTCCACCCCAGACTGTAGCGCTGCCATTGTTATTATTATTATTATTAGTGTGGATGCCGTGGCGTAGTGGGTAAGTGCGTCGACTCCTACGCTCGAAGTTTGGATTCGATTCCCGAAAGACGGCGCCCACATTAGGCGATATATTATTGGCTGGTGGGGCCATTTCAGGAAATCAATTATGTTACCGAACGATTTTGAATATTTTCTTTATCTGAAATTGACGCTTCGGATTTGGACTATGATACAACTGGATGGTGCAGTTGGTTAAGTAACTGCCGTAAGTTCGAGGGGTCCTAGGTTTGAATCTCAGTGGAAGCAAAAATGAACACGCTTTTATCCAGTTTTTCAAATCTGGTCCAGTCACCATTTGCCGTTGGAATCAAATTAACAGCACTATCACTAGAGTAGGTTGCTTACTGTCAGTAAAATGGACTCAGTTTTTGAGTCAGAGTGCCAGAGTAGCATTTCATAAGCCTCCGACAAAAAAATGTTTATTTTTAGCATGACGGCGACCCATGCCTCACTACTGGTGGTACAAAGACTCTGGTGACAAATTTCCTGTACGTGTGATTTCTCAAAATTCAATTGACCGTTGAGATTGAACGACTTATGCCTTTCAGTGCACTCTCGGATCCCATGGCCGCCTATAAAAAATGTAATAATATATGTATTCCTGAAAAAAATAAGCTCACAAACCTCACGCACTTAACCCCTACAAAAACGCAACCAACCATCTGCCATCTGTGAAACCCCATCGGTTTTTATGAACTTTCTCCGTCATCGTATCCAGTCATAATTTAGTTGTCTATCCATCCATTACCAACAGACGGATTATTAACGCTATTAGTAAGCGATCTGCGTCCACCTCCATCAATAGCCACCATCCACTCCCAATCCCACAATGAAGATGCTATTACCCATGTTCCGAATGAGTTCCGATTCTTCTTACCAAGACATCAGACCGCCACGTTGAAGAAATTAAAATCTACGTCATCCCAGCACATACACTAATAAACAAATGAAAATATTACGCACACAGTTTTCCCAACGTTCCGTACCCCAAGAGCTGTGGGTAAAGCCGGGACGCCACGGAAATATATATGCAACATTATTTAACCGCCGACGAGACCATTCCTTCGTGAGTTTTCCACGTATTCCCGCTAACATACTACAACTACTACTTCACCAGTATAGGTAGTTACCTTACAAGAAAAGGCCAGTACTGACGACACCACCAATAGCAATAAGCTCTTCGCAGCGCCAAAGAAAAGGAGTCAAAGTAACAGTTGGCTGACTTCTTGAAATTACTGGCACGTTCTCTGCATCTAAAGTAGGATTTTACTTTTGTGTGTGCGGGCTCTCGATTGTATCAGCCCCAGCCAGGGCTGTGCTCAGTTCTTACTTCATACTGCTAATGGTCTTTAGGACCGACATTTTTCCACTTGAACTGAGCCACTGTATCCATGTAGTGGTGGGGATTACAGTCAGCGGATGTGGCAATAGCCACAGTTGAGAGTTAATGCAATTTTCATTTGTCAGGTATATTTGGATGAGATGCAGATTGAGGGTAGAACAGATAAAGTAGGTTGGGGGAAAGAGTGAGGAATTCCAAAAAAGAATGACAAATCTTTTCCAATCACTAACTTAGCACCGGATTCCTCCAAGGTCATGTGGGTTGTTGAAAAGACTGACTGAAAAAAGAAGACTAGGAAAATGGAAAATGGGCGCCGTGGCCGTGTGGGTAGGTGCGTCGACTCATGCGCATTTGACTTTCACAGTCTAGGTTCAAATCCAAGTTCAGACAAACAATTTTTCAAAAAAAATTGTTTGCGGCTCCACCTCTTTCGATTCACTGACAATGCTCAAAGACTATAACTGTCTAGAAAAAGCTACTCAATCTCGCCGTTCGGAGTCGGCATTAAACTGTAGGTCCCCTCCACTCGTGAGAGAACAATAGCACGCACAACACGAATGGTTGCTGAGAAGCTAGGCCCAGGTCCACCTCGGACTGTAGCACCGCCATTATTATTATTATTAGGAAAATGGACCCAATGGCGATTTCTGGACAGGTCATGAGCATTCAAATGCTAGACGGCGTGGGGTATTGGGTATGTGCGCCAATTCATACGGTAGAGGTCATTGACAAAAAAACTTTTGTAGCACCACGTTTCTAGAGTCACTGGCAGTTCAGAGAGTATCTATAAATGTCAAGCGACTAGATGGCACAGTTGGGTAAGTGATTGTCCCAAGTTAGAGGGGTCCCAGGTTCGAATCCCAGTGAAATCGAATCTGGTCCAGTCACCATTCATTGAGATCAAATTAACGGCACTGGAGTAGGTTGCTATCTGGCAGTACAATGGACCAGTTTTGAGTCTGAGTGCTCCAGTAGCGCTTCAAAAATCCTCCGAAAAAAAACAATTTATAAATGTCAAGAAAAACTTTTCAAACTTCGCGAAGTCGGCAAAAAATGGAGGTCCGCTCAATTTCTGAGAGAAAAACAGCAGGAACAAAACGAATAGTTTTCGTGAAGCTAGGCACAAGCCCACCACGGACTGTAGCGCCACGCGAAGAAGAAAATTAAGGTTTTTCAAACTTTTTACTCCGCAGATTTATGTAAATGAAGATATTCACAAAATTAAACTACGGGTGTTCGCTTGCAATTAGATTTAATGAAATTTTCGCTCTTTCGGGTTGCAGCACAATTTAGGAAGTCTTACTAAACGTTGATTAACTGCTCCCAAACACTGCTTATTTTGCTACAGATAATATTGCAAAAATGAGTATATCTCTTTTTTTGTTAAATTTATTTAGTTTACTGACTTTATGCTCACATACTTGACTGTATAAATCTGCCCCAACACATACAATCACCCTCTGAAGTCCATTAGAAGAAGGAGCGCTGCGAGCTTCCCAAACAAGCCCCGAAATGAAATGAGCCATAGAAATTGTGTGTGTCCTTTTGATTTTGGGGACCCCGTCTTTCCAGGCAAAATGAACAAAAAAAAAACAAGAAATTGGGAGCACGAAGATAAGTACGAATGGCATTAATTTAAATTTTTCTTCAGAACTTCAACCCGACCATCTGGCAGTACCAGCTCCCGTCGCGCCATTGTTTGCGAATTTTGTCGAAGTCGGCCACCGCCACCATTGCCGTCTTTGCCCCAATATGTCCCTTACCGTAATGTAATGCTCACAGTTGTACACTCGTACTAATTGTACGTAATTGGAATTATGGGCGCCGATTTGATTGTAGCCCAGAATAGGAATTAGTTAATTATTTTCTAGTTGAGATTCAGGGCGTTGTGAAGTTATTATCACTTTAGTTCGGAGCGGTTGGAGCGTTCGGTGCTGGGCGGATGATGTTTAAGGAAGAAAATCTGTTCCATTTGTTCCATTTGTCGGCGGTTGGTGGCGGAAAGGGGTCGTCCATTCTGTTACTTTTTTGTGGTAATTAGGAAATTTTGAATAGGGCTTATGATGCTGCCGTGTAACATGACTGAATTAGAGGATGAGATGTGGACGACGATGGACGGGTAGTTTGCATGCTGTTGCGATGAAGGGGGATTTATGAGTTTGACGGGAAAGTTGCTGACAAATTGACTGCTCCGTGTGCTGTGAGCTGTACCATGATGAGGCAACAGGATAATGATTTTGAGTAGATGATTGGTGTTGAAAAGAGATAAGTTTTTGTTTGTCTGTGATGTTATAGTGAAGGCTGGTTGGAATGATTTGAGTTTAATCCTTCTGACACTTTGAGGGCAGGACTTTTTTGACCTTGGATTTGGACATGAACAAGATAAGTTGTTTGTGATTGCGTCGTATACAAATCCTGTGGGTGAGATAAAGAGTCAAAGTCAATTTTTGGGTTATCTCTTATATATTGGACTAACGCACTTAAACTTCAATTGTATATGCTTGTGGATGCAAATGAAGAGTTTTATATATTTTAATAAGTTCAAATGTATTTTATTGAGCCCCTGATTCCGTACAACGACTCATCTCGGTTTTACGGTGAAGGAGTAGAAGGCCAGCGATCAATTGACCAAGAGTTTTAGTTGCCAGGAATTACATTGAACATCCTTTCCATTTGAAGTTGCTGGAATATATTTGCACTTCGTTTTCGTTTCCTGTGTAGTCAAGGAAGAATATTATTTTAAAAAATCTGACAGGAAACAAAAGATAAATACAGTCAGCGCCAAAAGTAAGTGAACAGTGAGTCATCTGCTGAAAGTTCATTCATTAAATTGAAATTCACCGGAATAAACTACGACAGATATGGATATATAGAAGTGAAGCTCCAAAGTCATGCTTTAAAATACATTTTTTTTTATAATTTGTGCGACCTGTGTGAATTGGTCTTAAATGTCTTCGGATTGTAGTGAGTAGGAATTTCCCATTTCAATAAAACAAAAACAGATATCTACCAAAAGAGCCAACTCCGACGTTGCATTAGATGGTATGAGAAGTGCAAATTTCAAGTAGCTTCCCAACTTCAAATCGATGTAGGTGTTATGCCCATATACCGATTATAGTTGGTCCACCAACAATTTGCTCCTCCGATTCCGCTACGTTAGAAGCTACACACTCTCAGTCATTGCACCCACCCGCCTGATAAAATCAAACGGGAGTTGCGACCGAGAATGCGTAGCCGTGGGTTGTGGAGGAAAGGGACGAGATCCAAATCACTACACTGCACTTTAATAATTTTTTTTTATTTATTGGTTTTTTTTATTGCACTTAGCACTCGCGTGTTGAGGTAAAATTGTCCGCGGAATTATTATTCTAATTTTTATTTATTTTTTAAGTTTTTAATTTTACGAGCGTGTTGGGCACGGAAAAAAATGTATGTGCACGCGTCGGAGGATGGCACGGTCCTTTTTTTATATACTTTTATTTAATTTGAAATTATCTTAGACGAAAAATAATTAATCAAATTTGAAGAGAAAAGTGCTTGAAACAGCTTTTAAAATTGAGTGCACACATGTCTGGATGTGTCAAAGATTTTAAGACTATCGGTTCGTTTTTATTTACAGGAACACTTAAGCCGGCAGATGCGAACACTAGAAACGATAGTTAGGCATATAAAGCACGATTTATTCCTCAATAAGGTTATTCTTTAAAGAGGTAGGTGTTGACGCTTGTTTTTAGGCCCTTTTTCTTTTGAATTAAGTGAACTGATTTATGTTTAACGTTGTTTTAAGTAAAATATGGACTATTTTGAAGTATGATTTTTGAGCTTTAATTTCATTCCGGTCAATTTTATTTTAAAGTATTTTCAGCAAATGACTGTTCTCCGACTTTTGACGCTGACTGTATATTAATTTACGATCGTATCTTGCACCATATTTTTTTATCCATTTCAACAACAGAGTAAGATGGGGTGTATACGACGCTATAGTTAACATTTACGTCAAAACAGTTATGTTAACACAATTAAAAGTTATGAACTCACATGTAACTTGTAGGGAATTTTTAAAGGAATGCCATCTAATTCGAGCTTTAACTTCTATCTTTCTTCCTTATCGGCGAAATGTTCTCTTTTGTTGAACTGAAATTGCACCTTTTGTCCTTTCCAAGAATGCAAAACTGAAACTGAAATCTTCGAAGGTGCACAGTATTTTTCCAAAAAATACGACATACATAAAAGGAAAGTTATTATTATGGGACCAATTTTTCTACGTAAGAGCAACAAGCCTCTTCAAATCATCGCATGCCGGAGTGTTTTAATTGTTTTTCCCCTAAGCTTGCCTTAACCTATTTTAGCTCATCGTCTTAAGGCTGAAATTAAAATAAAATTAAATTACGCAGCCGATGCTCCAGTCAGGCAGCAACACGTGACAGGGATGCTCGTCCCTACGGTCGGTTGCGAGGCAAATGCAGGCACGTACACATGCAATACACGACGCCCAGTGCTATGCTACCGGCCACCCTTCTTGTGTTCGAGTAGAATGGTGCTCACGTTTAGTATCCAAGAGCCAGAGTTTATCTGATTAACACTGAAGGATTTCAATTTTAAAGTAATTTTGACCCAAATTATCAGCGCCCCGTTGCACCTTCGGGGCTTGGGTATTTTCTGCAGACATGCACTCTGAACTTTCGAGGTTAATTAAATTCATATCATGATGAGAGACTAGAAGATATAAGACACCACCCATTCTGCCATGCACTCAATGCATCCGGCAGCACCCACCTGGAGGGTTTAGTTACGGCCTGTGTTTCGTGCCACCCTTTGGGCTACGCTCGGTTGCTGTGGGAGAATGGGGGGAAGTGCTTTTCAATTTTCAGACTCACTCTTGCAAAAAATCGTTGGTAACTAAAATTGTTCCCTTTACTTGATTGCTTTTAAAACAAGAACCGCATCAATTCAACTCTAAGAAGATTAAGATACCAAATTACGTTACAAGAGAGTGGAATGTCCTAGTGCCGAGGAAAAACGATTAGAAAACAATACAACACCCCTGCAGACAAAGAAGAGGATAGAGGAAAACGGTAGCTATGTTCTCATATGCCCAAAATTCAGTCGCCAGTGGTGACCAGTTGGCCCGGATGAAGTGTGGATGGTTGTGGGACATGTGGGATGGTGAAATATTGATTGTTTGATTATAAGTTTTATTACAACAACAGGTTATGAAAATTAACGGGCTTCATGTGGTTGCAAAGTTTCTAGTGGTGGGAGGAAGTTCACTCTCTTGTTACTGGAGGGTATCACCGCATCGTTGTGCTGACTCATTGTTCAGGACTCAAGCGGATAAGAGTGAGGCAACGCAGAGGGTTTGATATACCATCACATGAAAACGCATGCATACGCCTTTGTCTTAGCATATTCGTTTCATCCGGACAGCAAGCTCAGCTCTCTTCGAATGGACGTCTTATCGTGGATTTATTCTCACAGATTCCTGTTCAGCAAATTGAGTTATTTTCCACAAATCTTGTTCAATTAATAATCCTAACTCCTGCTTTACAATATTACATTCCATAATCGTTGGGAGATCGACACTATTGCACTTTAAAAAAGACCTACTTTTTTAAAGGTCTCCGTGAAATTAAAAAAAAAAGCAATCTCCTCTCAAATTATTGTGCTCCTCTGTAGACCTTATTCTCGTCTCAGCATTTGCATGAAAATATCTCAAGAGTCCTAAACTACTAGGCTAGGAAACAACAGACCTCGGTTCAATTATTCTAAATTACAATTGTTATTACGTCATTCCCTAGCACAGATATTCCCATCCATCCAAGCCAAGTGTAGTCTGTCCATTTCTCTCATCGCAACAGAACTACCCGTTGTTCGATGGAAAAACAAATAAATTTTTACCCTCAGCCACGAGGATACTTTGTAAACATTACAAATGGAATAAATGAGGAACGAGGAGAGCGTAAACAACGATGTGAAAATTACGGCGAGGCCTAACGTAGACGGAGAGGAGCAGTACTCATTGGCAATGTTGGCTGGTCCTTATTATCCAGGGTCTATGCTTGCCTGGTCGTGCCTCCGGTTGTTGCTGTGCCCTCATAATCACCTTTGGGAAATTACGTGAAACAATATCCTGGACAATAATTTTTCTTGCTGGCCATGTTGTCACGTTAGCTGGATGGTTTTCATCATTGCACAACGCTGTGATGGGAATATACACCCGTCCCATTTGTGACTTGAGTTGACTGCTTTGAGTGGTCGTGATGAGAAGACGTATTCTCATCAACATTGAGTGCGATGCCTTTGTCTTCAAAACAACGTGTGTGTGTCGATGTCATTTAAGCAGATGAGAGGTATTTGCCTGGTTAAAAAAATATCCATTAAGGGAAGGTTAATGCGCTTAACAGGGTTTTCTTTTGAATTATGTTTTCAAAAACTTTTTTTTTGGATCGTTTCAAATAGGCCAATTGATTTAAAGGTTTAAATGGACAAACAAAAACTGGTTCAGCAAACACAAGAATTAGTATGAAGCGTTTCTGTTTTATGAAATGGCCGACACCCTGGCAAGGAAAGGAGCATCAGAACCCTTCATAGGCCCTGAACTATTCTGCGCTGTAGGAGACCATCTCCTCAGAGAAGAATTCAGGGAACTAGAAAGAAGGAACCAGAGCGAAACCTGGAATAACGCTCGTGGAATCAAGCAGCCCGAAAAACTCCTAGAGCAATATAACTGAAAGAGGTTCGAGGCATGCATCAAAGTGAGCAAGAATAACCTCCGTATCCTAACAGGCTTCATAACGAGGCACTGTAGACACAGGGAGCATCTAAGGAAACTAGGGGTATCAGAAGAAGGTTTTTGCTGATTTTGTGGAGAATTTAATGAAATTCCAGAACATATACTGGGATTTTGTGAGGCACTAGCCCACAAAAGAAGAAGTTGTCTGGGCAAGTACCAACTATCGGAATAAGAAATGCAATCACTAGAATCATCTCCCATTCTCAGATTCCTGAAGTAAACTGGCTTAGAGAGAATACTCTAGAACATATTTCTTCACCTGCGTGCAACAGGAGTTCATTATCCTCAATACAACTCTGAAAAGAACTGTATTTGAGGGAAACTCGTAATAGTGCTCAAGTATTAAAAGGGTGCACAATAAATCTTGAAGGTCGCGGTGCAATATACCCTCAACCAGAATAATAATAATAGGCCCAAGTCCACTGTGAGGCTTTTGTGATTTCTGTAATTTTTTTTGCAATTTGGTTTTTCAGCGTTATGTTTTTGACAGTTCACGCGAGGTTCGTGACATGTGTCAAAGTCAAGCACGTTCAGTTAGCAATGACATTGGTTAATTCAAGCTTTTTTGAATTAAGAACTGCGATGATTTGCGAAATATACGAAAGAAAGAATACTCCCAATTAAAACGAAAATGCAAGACGATGTTCTCGCTTTGAAGTGATCCAGAAGAATGATCTTAGCTTTTTTATTTTCAAATGCAAAAAGGGCACCGCGCGTGGGCGGCGGTGCATACAATAAAAAAAAAATATACAATTTTCCCAATGTTGGTATGAAAAATTGCGTGATGACAAAAAATATAATCGTATGACGCCAAAAAAAAAAAAAAAAAAATATTTATGCAATTCTGAACATACACCAGAGCGTTGAAGGCTCTGCGTTCAAAATTAATGTTGATCGTTGTTTATAGGTAGATTGCAAATCTTGGCGATAGACCTTTTTGCCTCTCCGTTCTGCGTCTTGACCTTCACAACTCTGACGAGGCCGTCGGCTCCAGGGTATACCTTAGTCACTCTGCCCAGCGACCACTTCAATGGGGGTAGATTGTCATCCTTCAGTAGCACCAGGCTTCCAACAGCAGCATTAGGTTGTTCTTGTCTCCATTTATGTCCTTGTTGAAGGACAGTCAAATATTCTCGTGACCATCTCCTCCAAAACGTCTGCATCATGTAGCGAACCATTTGTCACCTTGCTAGTCGGCTGACGTTGACGTCTTGGTTGTCTGGCTCCAGTGCAGCAGTAAGAGGGCCACCAATCAAAAAATGGCCTGGGGTGAGAGCGTCAATACTGGATGGATCATCTGAAATGGGACTCAAAGGGCGGGAATTAATGATAGCCTCGATTTGGCAGACCAAGGTGTGCAACTCGTCAAATGACAACGCTGCATAGCCAACAACACGTCGCAGATGATGCTTTGCGATTTTTATTGAGGACTCCCAAAGTCCTCCGAAATGAGGAGAACGAGCTGGTATGAACTTCCACTGGATACCATCGTTCAAACAGGTTCGATAAACTAAATTATTGTGTTTTTGCGAATCGAACAATGCCTTTAGCTCCTTCAATTCTGAGTTCGCACCAACAAAATTTGTGGCGTTATCGGAGAAAATAGTATGCGGCTTCCCTCGCCTGGCTATAAATCTTTTAAGGACCGCTAAAAATGCTGCTGATGAAAGGTCAGCTGCTAGCTCCAAGTGAACAGCTTTGACAACGAAGCATACGAAGAGACAAATGTAGATCTTAATGGGTGCTCGGCCACGAATTCCAGACCGAATGTAAAAAGGCCCACAAAAGTCCACTCCTGTCGTTGTGAATGGTCGAGAGGGTTTCACTCTATCTGCTGGCAAATTTCCTTCAAGCTGGTTCAACTGGACGAGCTCTGTAGCAGCGGATGCATTTATTGACGACGCTTCGTACGATATGCTTGCCTCCGATTGGCCAAAATTTCATTCTCAACGCAGCTAATAAGGCCTGCGGTCCCGCGTGCATATTTTTAATGTGAAAATGGTTCACAACCGTCGATGTAAATGGGTGAGATTTTGAAAGAATAATGGGATGTTTAGTTGAAAAAGGTAAAACTGAATTTTGCAGTCGTCCACGAATTCGCAACACACCATTTGCGTCCAAGAAAGGGGTTAATGACTTCAATCCACTCGTTGAATGCAAGTCTTGATTCCTCGAAAGTCTCTTATATTCATCTGGGAATTCATTGGCGTGTATTGTTCGAAATATATAACTTAATCCATAGTCTAATTCGTGGACACTGAGCCGCCCGCTCTTGCGCTTATGAGCTTTTGAGCGCGCGTTATAACAAAATCGATGAATATATGCGAATGTTTTCACTATCTTATCAAATGAGTTAAGAAATTTACAATTTAGCGTAAGATCCTCACTCTTGGCGCCTGCCAGCAAAGTGATTGGTTTGATCTTTCGTCTCTCTGGAAGATTTTCTTCGGTATTATTTAACTTGGGCCACTTGTTCTCATCATCGACCAAAAAATCAGGACCTGAATGCCAAATATTGAGATGTAGCAAATCCTTTGGGCAGACACCACGCGAAAGGAGATCAGCGGGATTAAAACTCGTGGGTACATGCAGCCAAATTACATCTTCAGAATGACATTGAATTTTTGCTATTCTGTTTGAACCGAATGTGCTCCAATTGCAAGCATCAGAACTTATCCATGAGAGAACGATGGTTGAATCACTCCAGCAAAATATTTGAGAGATTTCCAATTGTAAAATCAGCCGGATTCGTTGCATAAGTTCAGCTAAAAGAAGTGCAGCACATAGCTCTAGGCGGGGAATGGAGATGCTCTTAACCGGTGCTACTCGAGATTTTGAACACAGTAACTGCACATTTATATTATTAGATGAATCTTGAGAACGCAGATATATGCAAGCTCCATATGCCTCCTGACTAGCATCAGCAAAACCATGAAGCTGAATTTTCGAGTTTGGAAACAGAACGTAGCGTGGAAACCTTAAGTTACCTATTTCCGGCAGCTGACTGCTAAACTCCGCCCAGCTTGAATAGAGATGCTGCGGCAACGACTCATCCCAATGCAACCTTTTCTTCCACAGCGTTTGCATGAAAATTTTCGCCTTTACTACTATTGGACCAATGAGTCCAAGGGGATCGTAGAGCTTTGCAATGCTGGACAGTATTGATCTCTTTGTTGCATTTCGACATGTATTTAATTGCGCACCAGAGAAGTGAAATTCATCAGAAACAGGCTGCCAAATTAATCCGAGAGTCTTTGTCACCTGACTTTGATTGATTTCCAAAAAGGTTTCCTTATATTTTTCCTCAATCGCATCTAAAAACGAAATATTGTTGGAGCACCATTTGCGAAGATAAAACCCTGCTTCACTTAGCAGCTTAGTGGTTTGATTCTTGATTTCAATAATTTCCTCTAGGGTATTTGCTCCAGAAAGTAGGTCATCGACGTAAAAATAATTTTTTATGGCTTTCGAACCAATAGGAAACTGTTCAAATCTGTCTGACGCAAGCTGGGTCATTGAGCGAATAGCGAGGAAAGCTGCTGAAGCCGTTCCATAGGTGACAGTATTTAATTTAAAAATACTTAGATCGTCATCACGATTTTCTCTCCAAAGAATCAACTGCAAATTATCATCGGGTGGCTGAATTTGTACACATCTGTACATTTTGGTAATATCGGCAGTGATAGCGAAGCGATGCATACGAAAGCGAATAAGAATAGTGAATAGATCATCCTGAATGGTTGGTCCTACCATAAGAATGTCGTTTAGCGAAAGACCTGACGATGATTTGGCCGAAGCGTCGAAGACGACGCGCAACTTCGTTGTAGTGCTGTCTTCCTTGGTCACGCAATGGTGGGGAAGGAAAAAATGTTTTTCATTAAGAATTTTAGAGTCCACCTTGGTCATGTGGTTTAGTTTAAGATACTCATTTATAAAATCGACATATTGAGATCTTAAATGTGGATTGCGAAGAAGTTTAGATTCCAAATTACAGAAGCGTTTTTTAGCGATTTGAAAAGAATCACCTAGGGTGTTTGGTGAGGATTTGAATGGAAGGCGAACGGCAAATTGTCCATTTGGAAGTCGTTGATGAGTTTTACGAAACAAGGTTTCACATTCCATTTCCTCTTTAGAAAATTCCTTCGAAATATGATCATGCGACTCAACTTCCCAAAACGACCTTAAAATGTCCTCTAGCCGACAATGTTCCTCGACGTTATTCTGAAGCGAAGTAGTGAAACTATACCGCGTTATGTTATCCGAATTAATCTTCCCTGCTACGATCCATCCAAGCAGAGTTTTTTGTAGCACAGGCAGATTCTTCCCGAGACGGATTTGACCCACGGATAACAAGTCAAAGAATAGCTCTGCGCCTATAAGTAGGTCAATCCTCTGAGATTTGTTAAAATATGGATCTGCTAGTTCCACGTTGGCAGGTAGATTAAAATCAGCGATTTGCACGGTTTTTTCGGGTTGATGGCATGTGATAGACGGCAGAATTTGAACCTCTAGGCTGGCAGTGAACTCATTGACACGCGATCTTAAAGATAAATTCGCCTTGAACTTCGATTTAGTAGTGGTTTGTCCAATACCACCAATAGCATTGATGGACCTAAAACGTTTTATATTGAGCGTTTGAATTAGACGGTCCGTGGCGAAATGCATTTGCGAACACGAATCTAACAAAGCCCTGCAAGGAACATACGAGTCGTAGCCATCTTTGATTGAGCGTTGGTTTTTTAGAAAGGATTTCGTTTTCTACTGTGGATTTCGAAAGCAACGTTGTATTTGGTACGTGTGGACTTGAGTTGGCTTGAGCTAATGGTAGTTGAGTGATCGATGGTTGAGGGGAATGATTGGAAATAACACCCATATGTAATAAGGTAATGATGCGAACTGCAATTTCGTGCCAGGTGGCCTAAGCGGAGACAATTTATGCACAGATTTCTAGCTTTAGCTTCGCGGAAACGTTTTTCAGGTGAGAGTTTGACAAATGCATCACACGAATATATGTCATGGTCAGTTGAATTACAATATCGGCAAGCAACGGAAGAAGGTTTTGATGTAACAAAAGTTCTATTGGCTACTGGTTTAAATGACTTACGTGAATTGTTGGATGTGCTTGCCAATTTGTTGTTACCAGATGCGTTATCCATAGTTTCCAACGTTTGACATCGCCTTTCGATGAAAGTTGATAGTTGTTCCCATTTGGGTATTAGGTCGACAGCCGCTTCTTCCTCCCACTTTGTCCGGTTTTTTGCATCCAATTTGTTGGCGACGATATAAATGAGCAATCCATCCAAAATCTGCTCCTTGGTTCCCAGCGTGTTGAGTGCCCTTAGCTGCGAGTTGACGCTATCACTCAAATCACGTAGCTAAATCTAGCCTTCAAAAGTTCAACAGCCTTGTTATAATTTTCCTTTGTGACTTCAAGAGGCTGGATCGTTTTAAAAGCGACGTCAGATAAACAAGAACGCAAGTGTTGAAATTTTTCAATGGGGTTTAGCTCTTCGTCTTTGTCCACCAAAGTCTCAAACATAGAGAAGAAATCTGGCCAATCGGTGTATTTCCCCGAGAACTTAGTGAATTCTAGCTTAGGCAATCGAGCCGCCTTTGGCTTCATGCTGAAAAAAGTGGACTCATGAGAAGAGACTGCTCCGACAGCAGAAGGCCGTTTAGAATCCATGTATGTTAGAATTTTGGTTTTGAGATCAGAATACACATCTTCAAAATTACCACGCCATTACCATTTTACGGTCGACATACTGAGCAGGCAGTTCAAACGGTAGTGACCACATTTTGCTACAATTTCAAGCTATTGGACATCAAGTCGAATTTTCGATCCCGTATGCGAGGAGGACGAATGGAGGAGAAGATACAACCGCGAACTCTACGAGCTGTATAAATATATGGATGTAGTCCAAAAAGCCAAAAACCAACAACTACACTGGCTCGGCCACATCGAGCGAATGGACAATAACGCTCCAGCAAAGAGGATCTTCGAATCACAGCCCACAGGTTCGAGAAGAAAAGGAAGACCGAACCTCCGTTTCAAGGACCAAGCTATCGCGGATGCCAGAGCGCTTGGTCTGAATAACTGGAAGCAGCGTGTCCGAGATCGCAGGGCATAGAAGGCTGCCGTTTCTCAGGCAGAGACCCTTCACGGGTCGGGAGCCCTCTAAGTAAGTAAGTAAGGACACGTATAGAGGAAAATATTGCTTCTGTATCCGCCAATGTTAATGAAGACGGTGATTTGTCTATTCGTCGTTGTTCGTAGCAATTAGGGATTGTGTTTTGCTCGACTACGTAGTAGATCTTACGCAAGGATCTTGGTTTGAAACCTTACAAAATACAGTGTGCTGAAGCCAAATGACCTGTCATAGCGTATCATTTCGGTGAATGGACTTTAAAAAAGCCCAAGCTGAACCTGGTCAACATGTGGTTCCAGCAAAACAGAGCACCGCTGCGGTACATGCCGCACCACAACCGAATCGAGGGACAAATTGAGTTTGATGAATTCGGTGAACAATTTATCTCTCGTTGTCAGTGTGGTATTTTTCCGAATGTTTTTGCAGAGGGTTGATTTTTAATTTGGCCCCACTGTTTATAGTGACATTTAAGAGCTGGTGTATTGTTCGTACGGTTTACCATTTTAGAATGAATAGACTCTCGCCGGAGCAATACTTTAAATGGTTCGAGTTTACTTCAAATATCGACGTGATCTAATGATTATTTGCAACGGCGTTCACTTTTGGGTAAAATTCTACGTCAGCATGCAAAATTAGAAAATCTAGAGAGAAGAAAATTCACGGAGGTACTATTACACCCCCAAAAATTCACTGTTTGCTATGATCCATGTGATGGTGAATTTTTGGTCCATATTTATTGATGCCGGTCAGAAATTTACAGCGCTATTAGTCAATGATCACTTAGTTTTTCCTTCCCAGATTGGATGATCTGGTTTAAAAAAGATGATATACCAGAAGATACGCCACACAACCAGTTTATTGAAGGCGATCATTAGAGTGAACGAATCAGGTCGTGTGATCTCACACCTATTTTTTCTATTTTCTGTGGGGATATGCTAAGTCATTAGTTTACAGTGAAAAAGCAAAGGACCAGTCATTAGCTGAAAATTTGTACTCTAAATTATAATTGACCGGAATGATTTACGCCCGATATTGATACTTCAAATGAAAGCTCTGAAATCATACTTTAAAATACGGTAAATTTTATAATATAACGGTAAACATAATTCAATTAATTCATTTCAAAAGAAAAAAGGGTTAAAAAGAAGCATCAACAAAATTAGCTTATTGAAAAAAAAATCGTAATTTGTATGCCTTTACCATTGTTTTCAGTTTTCGTATCTGCCGATTCTAATCTTCCTACAAATGTTTAATGAAAACGTGCCCTTATGTCTTACAATCATTGACACAACCATATGTACACTCATTCTTCACACTCGTTTTTAGCACCTTTCTCTTGTGAGTTTGATTAATTGTTTTATGTTAACGCTTATGTGAATAAAAATACAGTATATTTTCAAGTAAAGAGTTTCATGTTTGTCATTCTAGCTCATTCCGATGAATTTAAATTCAGTCGATAAACTCTCAGTAGACTGTACTGACTGAATGTTCACTTTTGACGCTGACTGTACGTTTAATAGGAAGACTAGTGGAAAATTAGACCTCTAGATTGCCTTCGTTCGAAATATCCTAATGGTATAAAATTATCTTTTGAATAAAGTCAATTCCATTAGCCGCTAGCATGTTTTTTATGTTTTCTTTCATTTCTAAGCGCAAAAAATACAGTACCTCTTTTACAATCAATATTGGTAGAAACGGAATCAAAAGCAGATCTCTTGCAAAACAACGGCTCAATAGTTTGTCTCAGATTTTTTGATTGATCTCGAAATAACTACCTTCATCACAGCAAATTTATCTCAAACTTGCAGCTATTCTCAGAGAATATATTTTAATTTAATTCTGCTTCGATTCAATCCAATTTTAAAGAAGGAAATGAAAACTTTCGTCTTGAGTTGTTATAGTCTCTGATCTCCTTTCCATCAGCTCTGTTCACCTAAAAAATTGGGTGTAACTTTAATACAGACACAGCTGATGTGAAAAACTCTTGAACTTTTCATTTCTCTCGTCGGTTGGCTTTTCGAACGTGCCCATCAAAACTTTTACCGCAGACAAGGTCTTAGCTGAGGCACTTCAATGACTAACAGGCAGCTACCTCGGATATTATCGCTTGAAAGTTCCGCAAAAACTGTCCTAGTTTTTCGGATGATTCCTTAAGGTGTGAGTGCATGTACTCAAACAAGTATCTAATGGATAAATGAGTACTTTGCACTTGGTTGTCAGCGCACACACAACGTGATCCTCGTACTTCGCGCCCGGTCTACGAGTGGAAGTTTCTTCGACTTTTCAGTTGATTTTTTCCGGCATTTCTTTTTTTTCACCGGGAAGGCACTTTTTTTGCTCATCTCCCATCGTCCTTTCTCATTGACTGCAGCGAACACAAGGACGGGGGAAAATTTATTTTCCAACACCCACATTTTCGTTCACCATTTTCCATTGGTTCTCTTTTTTGTGATTTAAAATTTAACATGAAACTGCTTTTAGGATAGTTTAACAATTTATTATTTTCCGTTATAGTTGCATTGTTCGCCGGCGTGTCGGACTGCTAACTCCCACTGCAGTAATGCTCGCCCAATTTGTTCCTTTAATTGGAAATGTACTCGCCAGGGAAACAACAAAATCTCCGAGTTGAGCTGAACAAGTGGATGAGGGGGAAAGGAGTGTGCAATAATTGCGGTTGAGATGGAATGGGATGTACATACAATATGACTGGGTTACATTGGGGTGGACTGAATTTGGAGAGAACATGTTCGGCATTAAGGAGAGGGTTATGACCTAGACGGAGGCAAATGCGGAGTTTGCTTGAACTTATGTATATCTTTGAATCTGTGTCAAATGCAAACTTTGTTGCAAAGTTTGTAATTATTTAGTTTTAAATGAGGGTCGCCAAAGGAGAGTCCTTCTGTCAGGGAGCCTAAGGTGCGCAAGTTGTGGAACCAATGGCTCACGTCGAACAAAGAAATGGGCGACCGAGAAGTGATGAAACTGAATAAGAGTCCTGTTCGATTTTGTATTTTATTTAACGGTTCAATATTACTCACCCGTAATGCAACTTTAAATTTCACTTTTATGCAATTGCAACCGGTTCGCAAGCGAGATAACCTTGAGAAGGACATGTCGCTTTCCGACCCTTGTGTTCAGTCATGGCGTTAACAGTGCCGTTAAAATGGCATAGCATGGCATGTGATGCATCGAGCTTCATAACAAAATGAACATTATCTCACCGCCCGAACCACCTCTTAATCCCTTACCGTTTTGAGGCATTAGAGCGTTCATAAAAATAATATGGATTCAGTATTTTAATTAAATAGCTCCATTTCCTCTCGTCGTTATTTCAAGCAAAAGGATTTCCAAGAATTAGAATAAGAACCACCGGGTAAAAGAGCACCCTTCCACGAACGACAACATTCCCCTCTTGTTTTTTTGAAAACAAAAAAAAGAAACATTTTTTTTGCAAAAAATTCCGCTTATGAAGCACAAATTTGACGGATTAGTTCGTTGGCATTTGGAAACCTCTCGGTAGGTTTACCCAGACGCTAATTAATTTCTGCTTTCAAACTCGACTGAGTAAAAATGTGATAAAAATACATTATAACCAAACTGGCTCCAAGTAGTCACTTTCATTGTCCCTCGATGCGAAGCGCACAATCCTTTACGCGAAACCGAACACATACACCCGCTCGTACATCCATGGATGGTCGGTCGTGCGCCGGGAGCAATGGAGAAATCAAAAACTTTTCATTTCCAGTTTATAAGTGAAAGAATAATGGCCGAACATATTTCTTTACTTTCCGCAACAATGAATTGCTTCCTCCGTCCACGTCTGTCTTCATCCGGCGCGTAGCCCTATCATCGTGCCCATCGACCAACAACGTTGACGACGACGATGGTGGTTATCATCCGAAGGCTAGGAGTTCCCTTGTCCCCTTTTCATGTTCGGTATGGAATTATGCAGTGCATTTTACTTCAAAGGATACCACAGATATATCACACAGAAACCCACACACAAGGGCTCCGTGGGTATTTTAAATGAACTTAATTCAGAACTTAGAGCTCGGTTTTGGAGTAGGTTGTGAATTGAAATTAAGGATTCATGGGGTTGAGGAGAGGGTTGATACGAGAACGGTCATGGCTATTAAATGTTTCATTACTCATTGACTTAGATTCGCGCCAAGGGAGGAAAATCGAAGTGAGATATAATGAATGAATGTACCCCGTGGCGGAAGCTTTAAGGACATACAAAAGAAGTTTACGGATTTCTCTTGCTCTTCTTGGAAGACGAAGTGGTTGCGAAAGTACCTGCGGTTGAAGGAACATAATGAAAGCTAAATTCAATGTCATTGGCGTAGAAGATAGTCCAGGTACAAGGTTGATTGATTGATAGGCATCTCACTTTATTTATTGTTAACTATACTTGCAACCGGAAGTGGTCGTTACAATTCTGAAGTCAAATTCATGCGGTGGTCTTTATTTGTGTTAATCACAGGGACCAAATAAAAAGAGAAGAAGAGAAAAAGAGAGGAGAAGGGAAGATCTCTAAAAATGTAATTTTGAAAACCCCAAAGTCTTGATCGAAAAGTTGTAGGCGATTTCAAAAAAATGTGCTACTTGCTGTAAGCCTAGTCTTAATTTACATAATTTACATATGCACACCCTGTGTATGATATTTCTCTCAATAAATAAGGTATTTGGAACGTGATCGCGCGATTCTCCCGCTTACCTCAGCCTATTCAAGATCGTGTAACACATATTGCGGCATTCAATAAAGCAGTATTATACGCAGAGTGAAGAGTTGTTTTTTTGTTTTCTTGGCCCTCCTACAAAGTCAAAAACTTTGTGAAGTGGACTATTCAACAGCTTAAACATAAAATCAAAATGAAACGAAGATATTGAAATAAAAAGGGAAGGTGTATAGACACAAACCTGGCGCTCAATTAAACCAACTTGGCAGCTTCTGTATACCATCGATCACTCACCTCGTTGCCCATCACCTGCAATCTCCTTTTCGTTAGAGCTAGTCAATTGTAGAGCTGGTGGTAGTCAAATTCTATTTTTTCCTCTTCTCAAAATATTTTCTTATTTAGTTAAATGTTGATCATTTAGAAGCTTTAGCTAGACGAAATCAAGTTAGACTGCGCCATTAATGCATGTCAAATCTAAAAGGGGAACGATCTGTAACTTCCCCCGGACATGAGGTAGTGACCAGGATTGTTTAGGGGAAGATGAAGACGGATAGGAAAACTAGGGAATATTATTAGATAAGTATACAATCAGCGTTAAAAGTCAGTCAACAGTCATTAGCTGAAAGTTTGTCCTCTAAATTAAAATTGACTGGAATGATCTCCGCCAGACATTTGTAACTCAAATGAAAGCTCGAAGATCATACTTCAGAACACGCTATATTTTATTTAACATAACGGTAAACATAAAGCAGTAAAAAAAAGTGTTAAAAACAAGCGTCAAAAGTGAGTGAACATCTATTAGGTTGTACCATATGAAATGTCGGATTTTTCATTTAGTCCTCAACTAGAAGCTGTAGAGTGAACATCTGTAGAACACAGTGATTTTTTTTTATGGGATACAGTGGTATGTGTGTTTGATGTGTGCGAGTTTTAGGGTTCTTTTTATTTTTTTTTTATTTTAATTGTAAGTAAGAACAAACATTCCAATATTAAAATAATAAAATAATAAAATATAATAATATAATCACAAAATTTGATTCAAACTAGTAATAGCACTCTGTGGTTTAATTAGAAACCAGTATCGAGTATTGTATTGCAACTACGAAGTGATGGATAAGTTATGTTTCTGGTTCGTTGCAAACACAGTTTTTTTTTTTTCAAGGAATTTTTGTATCATGTTGTGGACGGTTCAAATTCGTACTCTTTTCCTTTCCGTGTTCAAACTGAGACATAATGCGTCTATGGCAGCCAAAAACATAAATGACGCATTTTGAGAATATAGCGGTGAACGAACGCGCCATTCGGCATTGGTCTGGTAAGTTCCGATCGGGAGATCTAAGCCTCGAAAACGAACCGCGTGGGAAACTGGAGACGGAAATTGACGACGCCACAACATGAGAGTTGTTAAATAGTTAAATAGGAAAAGTGAAAAAACTCGACAAGTGGGTACCCCATGAATTGAACGAGGCCCAATAACTACGCCGTTTAGAAACCTGTGCATCGCTGAGTCTAAGGCACGGAAATGCACCGTATAATCACATGTGATGACAACTAGAGTTGTACCGAATAGTGATTTGACCGGGTACCGGATACTGAATATTCGGCCTGCAGCTAGGCCGGATAGCCGAGTATTCGGAGGCCGGATATCTGCCCAAATTAAAATTATAATAATTTGGTGGTCCGATACTCAAAACAGACCGGTTAAAATAAAATCAACTTAAACACGTTTTTTTCTTTCTCCTCCACAAGATATTCTTACTTTATACACAGCATTTTATGGGGGACATTTTTGAAGAGGCAAGTCAGATTGAGTTTTCTGCCAAAAAAAAAATACCGTCAACGAGCTTGGCTTATATCTCAAAACAGTTAGGTTTGAAAGGAAAAGTTACCCTTGGGCTTGGTGGTCAGTAAACGGAAGGCAGTACCCAATTTTGCCCAAATTTGCCAAAGCATAATTTTCATCTCCATGTAGCAGTGTATACAGTGAGATATTCTTTCTGAAGCATGCATCGTATACGAAAACAAACGTAATAAATTATTACCCCTGAATGAAGAAAAACTAATTTTCATTCACCATAACTTGGCTTCTGTAAACTTCCAATATTAAATTGTTTTTTTTTATTTTATTGTTTTTACTGAAAAAACGACTATCCGGTATTCGGCCGGATATCAAAATATTATTCGGCTCCGGCCGGATATTATAAAAGAAGCTGGATAGGCCGGATACCGAATACTTACCGGATATCCGTCACACCTCTAATGACAACCGTAAATATCTGGGCAGTAGTTGGATGCAGACGAAAATCCAAAGCACACCCCCAAACTTGGTCTTCACACAGAAAAGCTTATGGTGACATTCTGGTGGACATCGAAAGGACCAATCTATTTGTCATTTCTTCAACAAGGGGAAACGATAAATGCAGTCAAATGTTGTGAAGAAATAGACATAATGCATTCGAAATTGGCTGAAAAGCAGCCTGCTTTGGCAAATAGACATAGTCCGATCCGGTTGCATGACAATGCTAGACCCCATACCTCGCACGTAGCGATACAAAAGCTGCTACAGTTGGGATTCGAAACTCTTTCGCATCCACCGTACTCTGAAGATATTTCTCCAACGGATTATCACATTTTCTGCAGTCTGGCATCATTTTGTCGGCAAAAGGTGTTCCGAAACCGAGCAGAGGTCATAGAAGCCTTTGAAAACTTTTTATCGTCAAAAAATCAAGCCAAAGGGAATAATGGACTTTGAACCACGGTGGAAGAACGTTATAGAAGACAATGGTTCATATTTTGACTAAATACAATTTTATAAAAACGAAATATTGGCTTTTAAATTTTTTACAAAAAAAATCCGATATTTCTTGTGGTGCAACCTAATACATCTAGGAGGAATTAACGTACTTTTATTTCTTTACCACTGTTTCCAGTTTTCATATCTGCCGGTCTAAATTTCCCTACAAATGTTTAATGAAAACGTGGCCTTATGTCTTACAATCATTGACACAATCATATGTACACTCACTTTTCACACTCGTTTTAGCACCTTTCTCTTATAAATTTGAGTAATTGCTTTATGTTAATGCTTACGAGTATGTGAAATAAAATACAATATACTTTCAAGTAAAGAGTTTCAATTTGATGTATCCATGTCTGTTCTTGTTCATTTCGGTGAATTTTAATCTAGTGGATAAACTTTTTGGGATATGACTGACTGTCCACTAACTTTTGACGCTGACTGTACATTCAATCTTCCAACTAGCCGAAACCGCCTTAATTGCTTTCGGCCTTTTTGTCTTTAAGTTATAAGTCATAAGTCAAACGAGATTCCGCTTTAGATGTTTTCCGTTACAGAAAATATTATGTCGACTTGAAACGTTGATGTTTGAAAAGCTTTCTCTGGCGGTTATGCCCTCTGAGCACGTCACAGACTCGGAAGAGATGGATCTGTGAAATTTGTAAATTGTTGTCTGTGCTGGGAATTGAACTAAATAGAGCAAGGAGTCGACTTTATTTCACCTACGGCACGAGGGCCACGTTTTGAACTAATAAGCTTATTTGAACTTGCATATGACTTTTATGCTTTTACGATTCATGAAAGCCTTTTTAACAGTCAATGAGGTTAAATGAGGAGCCATATCATCTCATAAATGAATGCATGTTCGTCATCAAGCCAATATTCCGCCCATTTAAAGTCGGTAAAAGACTCTCACACCATTGAATGCACTTTACTTTGGCCACAATCTAGCTAAATACATATATAATAATGAGTACATGCACATTTCCCACCACGTATTCACTGAAACCCACAGCAATATAATTTTCCCCAAGCAGTCGCATCACGATGAGTGATTGAAACAATAAGGATGCGAGCAATGAACGAGTACATCCCCTCAGCATGTGCGGTACTCTGGCATATTTGAAAATATTATCCTGCCACCGGAATGCAATTACATACCCATGCGCTCCCCTCTCTTCACCAGTAGACAGATTCGTATGCCAACGGGCTGGGGGTTGGCCCGTCGCCTTATCTTCGGTTCAACAGATTGTTTATTGTCTTCCGACAACACTTCAAGTATGGTTGTCCTCGAACCGAATTCCTCCAGTCTGACCGCACTGGGTGAATCGACAATGAACTGAAAAAACAACATGAATGAAAAAAAGGAAAAACTTTCCGCTTTCAAGCACCCCATATGCATGACGACGGCGATGACTAAGCGCTCAAATCAGGACCAGACAGTTTGAAGTTATCCTCGTTTGGCAGCTGGACGTGAATGTGTGAGCAAATGGGGGCTACAAAACGCTGAATAATTTCTTATTCAGTCCCGGATGTGAAAAGTGGGCAGGAAAACTTCCTAGATGGTTTTGATGATTTTGTTTAACATTTAACCATGTCAATAGGTGGCTCTGCTCACCCTGCCGGCGCTCCTTTCCGACCCTCCGCGCCATTCGAGATGAGGAGATTGTTTGAGTGATTGCACTTCGAATGGGTCAGCAGCGATTAGGTGCAGGCGAAAACAGACAAAAACTTTGGCGTGAATTTCTCGGGGGAGTTCGAAGCCCTGTTGTATGTTTCTGCAGCAGTAAATGGCATCCTCTCAAGTGAGAATCTCGTTTATAATTCAAACAAAAACCAAATTACGAATGCTTCGACTTGTTCGTTAATTTCATTAGAAACGAGCGACTGCTTTGATTTATGCACATCAAATTAAGTTGTAGGAACGACACTCCGCCCACCACCAGAGAAGGTAAAGACTCGCTGATTGCACAGGCAGGGTATGCCTTTCGCAGCAGCGCGGCAGCGTATTATCAAAATACCAACGCCTCTACGAAGCCGTTTTGCTATTGAAGCTGCAAAGTTTAAGGCAGAAGTCTTCGCAAAACCAGACTCACATATCATCGTTCGTTCCAAGCAAACCAATTCAACGATTCTCTGCTGTGCCCCTACTTTCCACACCATGCATCCACCCAGGCAGCTAAAGTCGTCATCGTCTCCGCCTTTGGCTGGCATGTCCTCATTTGCATTGGGAAGGTGAACGTATCGCCTTGCTCCTAAGATGTGCACTGACTGCTAGTGTGCGAATTATAATGGCGTATGTACACATATTCCTAAGGGAAATGCGCTCATCATTAACATACGAATGCAATAAATAATTTCTAGTGAAATCAACATTTGCACAGCGACTGAGGTGCACACACAGAACTCCGTATCGCTTTAGTCCTTGTCTTCCCTCGTGTGTGGACCAGTGTGTCGTTGTCTTATGCTTGTCTTGCTTGTTCGTCGGAAACTTCGAAAAATTAAGGAATTTCTACAAAATTTCACGTTTCTTTGTTGCGCTGTGTTTTGGAAATGTTCACCATGCCGAACCTCACTTCCATCATCCCATCGCTAACCCCTCAAACGTATGCACTGTTTCTTTGAGGAATATAACATTTTCCACTTCACATAGATTCTGTGCAGAGGGTGCAAATGATTATGAAAATATCATTCGTCTGTGAGGGAGGGTGCCGCTTTGATTGAGGGATCCTTTAAAGTTTAAGATGCAATACATTGAAGGATATTGGGGCATATGGGATTCATTGCACTTTTTGGTTGACTTCAATGTGAATCATTCGCGAGGGTTTTCGAAAGTTGAAGAGGAACCACGAAGAATTTTGGAACATTTTCGTTCCCTGCACAATTTTGTTAATAATAATGTAACAATGGCGGTGCTACAGTCCGAGGTGGATTTGGGCCTAGCCTCTCAACAACCACTCGTTCTCTCACGAGTGGAGGGAACCTACAGTTTAATGCCGACTCCAAACAGCGATTTTGAGAAGCTTTTTCTAGGCAGTAATACTTTTGAGCATTGTCAGTGACTCGAAAGAGGTGAAGTCGTGAAAATATCAAACATTTTTTTTTCGGGAATCGAACCCGGACTTCGAGCGAAGGAGTCGACGCATTTATCCACTACGCTTCGGCGCACAATTTTGTTACCTTAGATAAATATTCTGGCTGATGTAGGCTGAAGGGTTTGCGCGTCGATTCCAACGCGGGAGATCGTAGTTTGATTCTGGAGATATCAGCTTTAGTCTCTGACAATACTCCGAGAGTATAACTGTCTAGAAAATGCCTTAGACCCAATTATCCTTCTTCTTCAGCTGGCACTACTTTTTTTTTTTATTCGGAGTCTTTTTGAAAGACTTCTGGAGCACTCAGACTCAAAACTGGTTCATTGTACTGTCAGGTAGCAAGCTACTCCAGTGCCATTAATTTGATCCCAACGGCAAATGGTGACTAGACCAGATTCGTTTTTACTGGGATTCGAACCTGGGACCCCTCTAACTTGGGGCAGGCACTTAACCAACTGCGCCATCCAGTCGTTTAGCTGGAACTACAGTCCGGGGTGGACCTGAGCTCCAGTCGACACCTCAGACTCCACCCAATACATTCCTGACGCACATTCAGCTGACTGAGATCCCTTTCCCGCTGTGTACGCCACCTTTGAGGCGTGGTCTTTCTTTACCGTGTTATCCCTCGGGACTGGAGTCGAAGATTTTTCGGGCCGGACCGTTGGTGTCGACGGGAACCTCGGACACGTTTGACCAGATCGATGTCGCTGTAGTTCGTCGTTCCTCTCGAAGCAACAAGAAGCTCCTCGTCCGTTCATGCTTATGCGCCACACACAAGGACTGGGACTATCGAGGACTTACTCGTATATAGAGACATCTTAGGACTTCACGAGAAGGCTCTATTCCTCAATTGCCTTCTAAGTCCAAAGACATAGCAGACAAAGTCTTCCACAACATCAAAGGTGTAGCTGGCTAGTATTTTTTTTCCCGATGTTTTTGAGTCACTACACTGGAGCACTTGAGGCACAACTTGAGGCAGGCACTTAACCAACTGCGCCATCCAGTCGATGTCTGCCTAGTATTACTAAAATTTCCTATAAAATCTGAACTGTTTTGCAATGATGCAATTCCGTTTCGTTAAAATCGAATCAAATATTAATGAAAGCAGTTTGGTGAATTTAATTTCAGATCAGGTATCAATCCGAATTCAATTATGTATTTCACATAATATTTGGATGCAAGCGACTGATCTATTCCCACAAAGTCAAATGACGACCTGATTGTGTATACACTCAAACCTTGTTTGTGACCAGAAACCAAAACGTGCCCAGCAAAAGCACAACAAATTGCGCCTCAAAAAATGTTTCCATCACTTTCAGTGGCTAATTTGAGTAATCTAATGATTCCCCAAACCCAACGGCTATACCCGCAATTCGCGGCCACGCAGTCAATCATAAACCAAACAAAACGCTCAGCTGCAGTTGGAGAACAACATAATCATTTGGTTGCAGCACCCATGTTGGTTGCATTACACCACGTCGTGTGCACATGAGTATGTGTGTGTGAGTGTGTTGTTTTAGGTGTAATCAACAAGGACCCAAAACAACAACATAACACCATCCTTTCGTCGATAAATTCTGTGAGCCATAAGCACATTCCCGCCGACCACATGGAATAACAAATCCCAAAGCTCTCGCTGGTGCCGCACAATTTTGCAACTGCCATAAACGCTTTAATTAAATGCAGCAGCAACTCCTTCTCCAGTTTCGGTCTTCGAATAACAATAATCATAATGATAACGACGGGGCTGAGCTAATGATTTGGTCGGTTGAATAGAATTCGAGCTACATGCTTACGAGATGCACTGCCGCGGGTGTGGCCAAGGCAGGGTGCGGGACCGGCCAGCAGGACTGAGTCTTATTGTTGTTTTAGATATCACCGAACCAACTCATCCTCACCAGTGTCGAGTTGATGAAAATTTATTGTGGACTGGCCAGAGCTGTGTGTGTGTTTTTAAATTATGAATTGCATGTCAGCTAGCGTATAGGAGGCGCCACGACGTTGTCGAGCAACACCGCGCCATCCAATTCGAATGATTAGCCTCGTTCGTGTCACTGCGTGCTAGCTCTCACATAAAACATGCTTCTGCTTTGGCAGGATTCGGCGACTGCAGTGGGAAGAGAGAAGAGATGGCTATTTCAAAAAACGTGATCAGTAAAAGCGTGATAGAGTTTCATCGGCACCCAGCTGGGGATTTGCAGCCACTCGCGGGCAATGAGGTGCTGATTCGAGATCTAATTAGCTGTACTATTGTTTGGCCTTGGGTACGATTCGGAACATGCCGTACACTTTGTTATGGTGTGCTACAGTGATAATTGAAACATTCTTCTCGGGAGTATGAAATATACATAAATCTGAAAAACTGTAGCTTACCCGTTTCAGGAGCTCTTTCAGCTTGTTGAAACTGGCCGTACATGAAGTGGGTGGTGAAAATCTGCGATGTGAAACTCGTGAAGGATATTTCAGACTGATCCTTGTCGATATAAGACCAAATTCGACTAGGTTTTCTTGTTGCATTATGCAACAGTCACTAACATACAACTTATGGAAATAAAAATATTCTTCTTCTTGCTTGTATCGCATTACAGTCCGAGATGGACCTGGTCCTCAACCAAAAAGTTTCTCAGGGTTGCATGATCCAGTTGATACGCTAGCTGTCTCCAGTTGCGTACACCACTCTTCTGCGCAACCTCAAACGTGAACGTCATCTGCTTTGGCCTACGGTATAACTCCATGTAAATGGTCTTAGCTTCAGATCTAACAAGCCCACTAAACCAGAAGTTAGTTTCAAGCGAGTTTTGTGAAATGAACCATGATTTTCGAAGTAAATTCGTAAAATTTACAAACGTTGCTTCGCGAGGGTCTATTTGTAATAAAACGGGAAAGAATGCGTATTACAAATCATCTCGCCATTGTCAAATTGGATATCACTACGAAGAGAGCTGCTTTTTTAAGGTTCCGTCTACAAAAACGGAACCTTTATAATTTCGGTGTGTCCGTCCGTCCGTCCGTCCGTCCGTCCGTCGTGTCTGTCACACTTTTTTATCTCCGAAGTTTATGAAGATATCGGCATGAAATTTTGGAATTAGGTACTTCAGACCTAGATGTCATTGCCTATGCAGCGACTTTAAAAAGTGGGGCCATTTGGGGGTGGCTCCAGTACAGGTAAAGTTGACATTAATTTTGAAAAATTGTCGCACCCCATCGAAATATATATCATATATATATATATATATATCGACAGGTCTTTCGAAATGAGGTGGAGGTTTCTTTCAACACTTTTTTATCCAAAATACCGTTTGGAAAATATGGAGCTCCAAAGTTTTAAATGCGTCCCCCCCTGCCATTTCTAAACCAAAGTGTTTAAAAATCTGAAAAAATCACAAAAACTTGGCTTCATTGAGTACTTTCATTTAAAACCATTGCGAGCATTCTGGCCCTAATGGTTTTGGAGATATTGGCCAAAAACGGTTAATCATCGACATGCGAATTTTGAAGATCTGAAAACGCAGTTTTGAAGACATCAATGTAAGCATTAAGAAATGATAAATTTCAAAATATCGATTTATGTTGAAATTTTGAGATATCTAAGATTTAAAATGAAAACAATTTTCATTTCCACACATAGTTTCATGCTGTGTTCGGCCACTCTATTCGTTGATGAGTGTTATCTTTTCGATCTCACCCCTAAATGCCCAACAGAAATGAACACATACACACCGCAGGCATGAGCAGTGATTGGGTATGTGTATGATGGAAGGGATTTTCTGTGTTGGATAAACTTGGATAGAGATATAGGTATATGTAGGGATGAACGTTTGTTTTTTTCGGATGTATAAATGTATGAATGAATAGTTGATTTGGGTTGAAGTTAGAAGAAAATTCAACTGAAATAGTTTTGAAACGTCGTTTGATATTCAGAAATCATCCATCAATATTATGCGACGGAACCTTACCCGTGCGAGTACAACTCGCACTTGCCCAGTTTATTTTTGTGTATTTTTGAAGACACTACTGGAGCACACAGACTCAAAACTGGCCCATTGTACTGCCAGGTAGCAACCTACTCCAGTGCCGTTAATTTGAACCCAACGGCAAAGGGTGACTGGACCAGATTCGATTTCAATGGGATTCGAACCTAAGACCCCTCTAACTTGGGGCAGGCACTTAACCAACTGCACAATCCAGTCGTTTTAACAAAGCTGCTTCTTTTTTTTTGTCGTAGGTTTTTGTCGCACTACACTGGAGCACTCAGACTTAAAAACTGGTCCATTGTATTCTACTAACAGCTGCTTACTTAAAAAAAAACACTTTATATTTAGTGAAAAGAAGTAACAAGGCACAATTACAAGAATTTGCCGAACTGCAAAACCTTAAGAAGAAACTCATGATTGACATGTAAGGGTCCCTATTCTACCCAATGTTGTAATTAGGACTTGTTTGTGAATCTACAGAAAGACTTTTATTTGGGCTGTATGTGACCGATCCTACGCAAAATTCTAATAGCTGGCCACGGCAGCGTTAGAGACTTCAAATTAACGCACTAAATATGCTTCATCACGCATTTCCCGTGAGCATTCAGTTGATCAGTTAAAAACGATCATATTTTCAAATATTCTGAACGTGTATTCACAACATAAAGATTGTTTTACTACAACTTTGTAACGCGGGATGATCAAAAAGTGTGGCTCCAATGCCGTTCGGAATCGGCATCAAACTGTAGGCCCATCCACTCGTGAGAGAACAATAGCACGCACAACACGAGTGGTTGCTGAGAAGCTAGGCCCAGGTTCACCTCGGACTGTAGCGCTGCAATTATTATTATATTATTATTAGTCGGGTAGGTAGGTAGGTAGGTAAAAGTGGCGGTGAACATACATATCCTGTTTATCGCACCCAATTAGCCCCATGAAAGCGCCGTTTTGATACCACATCCTATGGGATACCTAATTTGTGAGAATGGGGTGAAAAGGAGTATGCATTCATTCAGATTTGCCTAATTTTTTAATTTTTTTTATTTTTTTTAAAACCACTTTGTGGAATTTATGAAGGCTAGCAGACTATGAATGTTTGCTTCTTATTAGGGGTGTTAAAGAAGGCTTTGCCCAGAAAGTGCTCGGGGGTTTCTGGCTCGATTTCTACCCGGCAGCTGCGGCAGTGCGGGTTGAATGGTATGCCTAGTCTTTCAGCATGCCTGCCAACAGCCCAGTATCCAGTACAGACTGCTGTGATTCTGGATATGTTTCTTCTACTGTTGTTAAGCAGGTCTTTTGGTTGTAGTTGGGCCATAAGCTTCTGGACAGGACACATGTTTCCAACTTGGTCCATCTTTCGTTGGCGATCTTGAGGAAGTGATTGTAGATGTTATTTTTTACGAAGCCTAATAGAGAATGGATTTGTTCCACAACGACATATTTTTTCGAAGATGTTGCTGATGTGATCATTTCAGTAAAAGGATTGCGTTACCGATTGATGTCGCCTGAATTTTTCTGCTACAGCTGTGGACAGCGGATATTTTCAGCAATATAGCGGCACTTAATAAATAACCTCAGAGCTCGTACTTTAGATCAAAATAACATTAATTTACGACTTTTTATAAAAATGTTTAATTTTTCTATTAATTTAAAATGACACCTCTTGTTGGATGTGGCGATACTCTTAAAATGGCTGTTCAATTTATACACCGTCTCAGTGTGTTTACATTTCAGTTGATAGTGCTCTGTATTGCTTTACGTAATGGTTCCTTCTGAATTCAGAAGTAAAATACCTTGTGCAATGTTAAGCCCATAGCCCGTTTTACTTGAGCCAATAATCAACATACGCGAAGTTGCCACGTACTACCTAAACTACCCACACTCAGTATTTTCAATGGTTTCAGGCCTCTGGGCTCCAATGAAAATATAAGCGATAAATTCACTTTAGTGCCACGCAAAGTACCCAGTTCCATGGAAAAAAAGGATATAAAATTAGTAACTAATCCTGTCAAAGTTTCTGCCAACGGAAAGCCCTTGTAGACCCCCTCCGCATCGCAGACGATGGTGAAATTTCAAGCGAGAATTTGATTTAAAATCCAAATTAACACCCCCCATCCTTTGGCTGTGTTCGGGGATATGTTCTTCGTCCCAACAGCGCCTCGGGGACGATATACACGTGCATGCATCTGTATGTACACTATGATTCAGATTCCACCTGACAGTGGTGGCATGGTGTTCTCGCAAATCAGTTCATGCCTACCAGCACAATGCTGTAATTACATCGTCTTATATCGTCGGAGCAGGGGATTAAGCTCCATACCACCGCGGAATGCCAAGATATAGCAACGAATAAGGTGTAGAGTACAGTGTTTTATTTTATTTCGTTGCACGAGTATCGTACACATGTACGAGTATATACTAATTACATTGTGGGCGTGAGAATCTGTGTTTGTGTAGATTTTAACCGGGAGCACATCTTGTTGATTGCATTCGTCTTAGGCTTGAAGGTGTTGCCGGTAAGGGATAGGTGGCTAAAGGGCGGGGGATTTATTTTCAATTATGTTGCACTCTTTGTGCATTGGTAGACGAGGTGTTGGGTGGCCACTTCATGAACGGGTGTTTTGTATTAGACACGGGTCACGGTAAGTAGTTGCTACCTAAACACTCTGATACAGTGGGAGCGAACGGATACTATTCGTAACTAATTTTCTAGCCCTGTTTAAATATCCTCATATCCTGCGTTAATGGCAAGCTTGACCATCAAAGTTGAAGGAGATTGTTACTTCCCCCCAAGGCCTTTGTTTTTTTGTGTAGTTTCAAGATGTTTAAGGACAACGCTTCTGAGTCGATGGTCAAGCGATTGTTAAATTAACTTCTTTTGCAAGTGCTTTGTTCTCGAAGTGATATGTAAAGCTTGCCAAACATTTTTCTTTTTTATTTATGACTATGAGTTGCGAATTGTTCCACTCAACACAACGGACGATGATAGAAGAGAATACCCCGACCTAGACGAAGTCAAGATAACGATATCGGGACTGAAGTCTAATAAAGCTCCTGGTACAGATAGTCTGCCCGCTGAAATGTTTAAAGCAGCTGGAGATGATCTGGTAGGGCGCATGCACCAGCTCATCTGTAAGATATGGTCGGAGGAAAGCATGCCCGATGAGTGGAATATCAGTATCGTTTACCCGATCCACAAGAAAGGAGACCCCTTTGACTGCGCCAACTATCGAGGGATAAGTCTCCTTAACATCGCCTATAAAATCTTCTCTGCCGTTTTCTGTGAACGCCTGAAACCATTTGTGAACAAACTGATATGTCCCTATCAGTGTGGTTTCAGGCCCGGGAAGTCCACCTTCGATCAAATCTTCACACTGCGGCAGATCCTGGAGAAGACCCAAGAAATGCAGATCGACACACACCATCTATTTGTCGATTTCAAGGCCGCATATGACAGCGTGCATAGGGACAAGCTATTTAGCGCCATGTCTTGTTTTGACATTCCTGCTAAACTCGTCAGACTGAGCAGGATGACGATGGAGAACTCTCGCTGCTCCATCAAGGTCGGTAACGAACTCACCGAGACCTTTAATGTCAAAACAGGTTTTAGACAAGGCGACGCGGTGTCATGTGATTTCTTCAACATCGTTCTTGAGAAGATCGTGCAAAACTCACTGGCCAACAAAAGAGGCACGATCTTCCAAAAGTCCATTCAACTGCTAGCTTACGCGGATGACATTGACGTGATTGGGCAAATACAACGAGCCGTCAATGATGCGTTTGCTGGCATCATGGCGCTCTACATGGCCTAGGCATCTTAGGCGTTTGATTCGTAGACTGCTCTGGCTAGACTTAAATTGCTATACAGTCGTCATCAGAAGACATAACCGCTAACTCTATGAGCTGGGCAAGAATGTGGACGTAGTCTGGAAGGCAAAAATCAGTAGACTACCTTAGGCTCAGCCACATCGATCCAATGCTCTAGCCAAGAGAGTCTTACAATCCGAGCCTCCTGGCTCGAGAAGGAGAGAAAAACCGAACCTCCGGTCTAAATACCCAGTGATCGCAGACGCAAGACAACTTGGTCTTGATGACTGTAAGTAGCGTGCCAGCGATTGTAAAAAATGGTAAGCCCCTATGACTCAGGTTGAGGACCTCCGGGGGTCGCAGGCCTGATAAGTAAGTAAGTGAGTAATCGTCTTCAACGTAATCATGACCAACGATCGCACGCTGAACTTTTGTGTTGAAAATAACAAGAGCTTCTTCATCCGTTTTGTATATTGTCCATGTTTCTGCGTAGAGCAGGATTGGGATGATCAAGGTCAGTTTGGTCTTTCGAGGTAAACATGACAGCGTGTCGCCTTGCCCGAAACTTTATTGACATTGAAGGTTTCGGTGAGTTCGTTACCGACCTTAATGAAGCAGCGAGAGATATCCAGTTTGGCATGAATGTCAAAAGTAGACATGGAACTGTATGGATGAATATACTCGTAGAAGTCGGACACTTACCTTCTTACTTTTTTATATAAAATCCTATAAAAACAATAATTTTTTTCCTTTTGGAATTAAGTTTTATTCTTGGATGAGAGTAAATTTAGTTTGTTCAGATACCATGATCAATCTTGCGTGTGTCGAAAACCAAATGAAAGTTGAAAAAAATAAGTGTCCGAGTTCTTTATTGATCCACTGTAGCTCGTCTTTATACACGATGTCATATGCTGCTCATATGAAATCGACGATCAGGTGCTGTGTATCGATCAGATGTGCTAGTGCATGCGCCCAACTAGAACGTCTCCTGGTGCTTTAAAGCGTCAAGTGTGTCTACGAGCTTCTGTCAAACACCAAATTTTTCTCAAATAATAAATGACACTTCGACAGGTCCTAACAAAGGTCCAGTGAGGTCCAACACTTTTTAGTCGTATTTTTTTGTTAGGCGGACCCCACAGTCTTCTATTGTTACCGCTTTGTGATGCAACTTTCGTGTTGGGTATTTTGCAAATACAGACACAAGTCTAGTTATTGCAGGTAATGGCCTCACCTCGGCATAGTCTTCAATTCTTGAACCCGGCAAAAGCAATTACGTGCAGAATATCATCCCCCCACACCAGTAGCAGCAGGGCGAGGTGGTCGTTGTTGTAAGCAAGTTACCAGAAGTGAACTAAGTACAAACGAAACAGAGCGCAGGGATTGACGGTCTTAGGTTTAATTGAAAATTTTCACTCGTCAGATTCAGGTGCCGGAGTTGGTCAATGCCGTTCCAAGTTGCCATCGTTATCATCACCGTCAACACAAACATCAACATTGAGTTGCGATAAGTCGTCTGAGATTGCATGATGACATCCTAAATAGATTTTCCCGGCGACGACTTGTTCAGCTCTTGTTTGCTAATTATTGCATCATATCCGCTCTTAAAGACCTCTCAGAACCCTTCCGACGCTTGACGGTAGTGTCTTCTTTTCGTTTAAAATGAGGAAAAAAAACTTTGTCGTTTTCCGGTAAGGGAGAGATCCTCTCCTAAACTTGGTTATTTCGGTATGCTTATCATCATTTCATTGAGTTTTATTTTTGAGGCTAGAAGCATCTCCCCCGCAACGATTTCCATTAGGGTATTCTACATCAACCCTTGGCATTAACATACGGCAAATTTGAGGAGGAACATGTGAAGGGGGTTTGTAGATACTTTCGGTTTGACTTGGTTGTCTGATGGTTTGTTTTCAAAGGGAAGAGCTACCCATCAAAAACGCCGCAAAGCGGTCACGACATCAAATCCCCTAGACAGCACGGGCGGAGGGAAGAATTGAATTCCATAAAGTTTACCAATTAAATGGATGTGTGGGTGGGGTTCGTGAGCCAGAGGCTGCATAGATGAATTGATGGATGGAAGGATTCTTCCTCTGAATCTCCGGCTTCGACCTCCGGCATTCGATAATTGCGTTATCACTGAGAGGAATCTTTGAATTGTGACTGAAAAGCGAAATTCAAAGAAAGCTCTTTAATAAATCCACGAGACGGTGTTTAAAACAGAATGTTTTATGAGGCAAGCCTGGTTGGTTGTGCCTCTTAACATTTGGGATTTCTCCAGCAGATGCCTTGAGATGACAAAAGATGGGGGGCCAGATTGGAGTCACGTTTTTTTACATGTTGGCGGATGTGGATGCGGAAGCGAATAAGGAAAAGCCGTTGATGTATTTCTGAATTTCTTAGTGAGTTCTACTGAGCTAATAAAATGTGTGCTTTCCTTGTCGACAACATAATTTTTGATTGAGTAATAACACCACGGGCGAATAATTACTAATTTATTAACGAACCAATCTCTAATTCCCATTCAGTTATATTTTGGGATATCCATCATTATTATGTTTACCATTTTTCTAAGTCCCTTTTCAAGTATTTTGAAGTCAACGCCTGATTGTTTATGTTTTCAATTAAAAGCTTGTTCACATGCCAATTAATTACCAGGTTAATACGTAGAGCTCACTAGCTACCTATGGCACTAGTAGGAGTGATTATATTTTTTTTTCTTTGTGTACCAATTATGCACAGCATGCTCAAGCACAGGGGGTTTCCTCTTTGTAAGGAAGATAATTATTTTCTACGCCGAGCTAATTTTTTATTTATGTATGTCTTAGGTTAAGAGCATTTTGCTATTTTTTCTATTTTCCATCTTATGATATTGTCTTGACTTGAAAATTCTGCTATCCGGTTTTAGGAATCACTCGAAGATATTTATTTTTTGCTTGGAAATTTTCTTCAAATCGAGTGTTAATTTCCTGGCCAACAGATCAAGTTTCATTTTAAGGCATCATCACTTTTGAATCACTGATTGTAAAGCATAACAAGCTTCTTAGGCTTCTTCGTTTAGAGTTGGCAGAAAACTGAAGGTCCTTAAGCTACTTACTGTTCTGAAGTTGCTGAAGGCCCTGATCGTCCTGATGGTCTTGAAGCTCCTGATGGTCCTCAAGGTCCTGAAGGTCTTGAAGGTTCTGAAGGACCTGAAGATCCTGAAAGCTTTGAGTTTTCTGAAGACCCTGAAGGTCCTAAATGTCCTGATGGTCTTGAAGGTCTTGAAGTTCCTGAAGGTCTTGAAGGTCTTGAAGGTCCTGAAGTCCCTGAAGGTCCTGAATGTCCTGAAGGTCCTGAAGGTCTTGACGGTATTGAAGGTCCTGGAGTCCCTGTAGGTCCTGAAGGTCCTGAAGATCCTGAAGGTCTTAAAGGTCCTGAAGGTCTTGAAGTTCCTGAAGGCTCTGAATGTCTTGAAGGTCTTGAAGGTCTGGAAGGTCCTGAAGGTCGTAAAGATCTTGAAGCCCCCGAAGGTCGTGAAGGTCCTGAAGATCCTGAAGGCCCTGAAGGTCCTGAAGGTCTTGAAGATCTTGAAGGTCCTGAAAGTCTCTTACGAGTAAGACAACACGAATAGCTGCTGCAGAAGCTAGGCCCAAGAACACCGTGGAGAAAAATAAGTTTATTTTCTCTAAAGTTGACTTCATTACGTGTGACTCTCCAGATTATTTCGAGCATAGCACCTCGAATTTCCTTGAAAGGCTCGGGTTTTTAGCTTCATCCCAGTGGAATTATAAATAAAGGAAGTCGACCAAGGGATTGACCTTGTGGTACTCCAGGTTTTGCCACTTAAAATTGGTCATTTGAATGAATTAACGTACCATAAGAATGTGGTGGCTTAACCCATATTGAATTCGGAAGAATACATGATAATCTGAAACTCTTATGCCTGAAATACTATACTGCGTTGGTGCAAATGTTAGGTAATGTTTGACTTCCAATACAAGCAATACAATGGTACAGTCTGAAAAACTGCGTAACGCTGAGGATCTAACATTTGTTAAAAAATTAAATGAGAGCAAAGTAATCACTTCTATAACAGTGCACTCCCGCACGCAAATGTTTCAACTTGCTGAATCCTTGGAAATCCTTTGGAAACAACATTTTTAATCTCATTCTCTGTTAGACGAATTCTATGTATTTATATGGACAGCGAATCGTCAGACAAGTAAAGTTGTTTACAGGTCAGCGTTTTTAAATCACCTGCTAAAGGCAATCGGAGAAGTAAAGAGGCAGTGGCACAAATTCCTTATTCTTGTGTGTGAATAAAATAATTCTCCAATTCCTCAACCCGTTTATTAAGATTTTTGTATTATGCAACAACGTCAGTGGCCATTGCCATCGAAACGATTTACATTCGGTATCGTTCTTCAGCTTTTCACAGATAGACACTGGCGATAAATTTCTTCCCACTTCTTGTCCAATGTTTTTCCTTATCGGCTATGGCTAGTCCGAATAGACTTGTGACTTCCTTGTGATGAAAATCCCCAAGGACGAAATTTGGTATGGTCAAATCGGACGGCAGACAGTCAACTCAAATTGCCGAAACGATGAGGTGGCCGTAAAACACTTGCTACCCAATGTCTACTGTTGGTAGTGCGTTGCTGTGTTTCTAATTGCACTGTCCTGCTTGAACCACATCCATCTCCAAATCCAATTCGTCTAGCTAACATCAGTCACAGTTGAATGGTTGCCGACATCGTCCTCAAAGGATACGCACTAAAAAGTGACTTCGAGAGGTTGTCATTGATCTGCGTGAGTAGATTTGCAGTAGCCTAGAAGTGATTTATTTACGTATTTAAATGTATCGAAGTGCGCATCGTCGCTTATTCATGCTAATCTAAGGAGTATTTCCCAGACACTATTTCTTAGACTTTTTAGGCGTCATCGTAATCTGTTGTTCATTATATTGCATGAAGCTTCTTTTATCATCATCATGATGTGGTATTTCCAAAACAGAGTTGACACTTTGCTTTGAGGTTAAGTCTACTCTTTGGGGATCTACTTGGGTGCGCAATGGACCCTTGTCACCCTTTCGCGGGTGACGGCCACTATAACCTTCTTACCTCAGTCAATATCTTTGGATTCCGATAACCGCAACCGATAACGTGGGAATATACATATAATAATCTGTAAGAGCAAAGACTCGGTAGATTAAATAAATAAATAATCGCAATAATCGTAAGAGAATTTTCAAGTCGATGTGTTCAACATCTGTCTCGATTTACTCGATGGATTAACTTTTGTGAAACATTATGGAATACATCTTTCAGTACAACGGATGAAAACGCATGTTAACACTCTCTGATACTTCCCACATGGATACAACTTAAATACGTACCCTTGAGCGAAAGTTCACGAATTTCTTTACTCAGCTCCAACAGCGCAGCTTGTCAATTCTATTCAAAATAAAACAGAAACAAAAAAATTAACGATCTACAAATCCCTGCACTTGTCGTCAAAACGAAGACGCATCCGCAAGCAATTCGTTTTTTTTCTTTATCACAAAACCCGTCTTCAAGGATGGGTAAGATAAACCCACGGCGCGTAGTATGGATCTTTTATTTAATGTCAGTTTGAGCATGCACCCGCATGGCATTCTCATGTGTGTGTATCAATCCAGATTGAAGTCCCTCGTTCACAGAGCAGAAACACAAATACTGAGATGCAAGCCATGAATATGTGAAGTACGTATGTTTCTCCAGAAGACCCACCGCCGAGGGATATGTTGAGTAGTTGTACACAGATTTTTAAGTACGAGCTGAAGAAAACTTTTCAGTTTTCGAACACCTTACATGCGTTGTGCCCCGCCCTCGATATAGTCATCCACCATGGATATCGTCTTTCTCGTTGGAAAACTTGCCTCATTCTTTCCTAATTTCCTCACACCCTAGTCGATCAAGTTTTCCAATATATATTAACTTTTGTCGAAGTTCATGGTTTTCTTCAAAACATTTTTTTTCTTTCTGTTTAGTTGAAAATGGAAATAAATTGAAAATATGGTTACAGTTGCTGCTGCTGCCATTTTCTGCCTCCGGCCATCTCTGGGGGAAAGTGAATGAAGTCCATGAGTTGGATAGTTTAATTTAAGAAAAAAAGTTTCTATTGGCTTTCTCGTCGCATCGCAAGATACGAGTATGTCCGAATGTCCCATTTGGAGACTGTAGACTGGGAGGGCCCATTGCAATAGGGCCCATGTCAGCAGCAGGACTTTTGAGGCCTTTGTGAGTATTTGACTTGCAGTTGAACATGGCGAAAAATATTTGATTGATATTTTGAGTCATTTGCCAATGTGAGTGCATTTGAAAGAGTTCTTGCTAATCAAAGTTGCCAGAGATTCATTCTCAGGCCTATTTTCTCCAACGATCTGCAACACTATTCTCCAAATGAAGAACGTAAATCCACTTGGTAGCTGTTTACAAGTGGCTGATTACATGAGCGGAAGAAGGCAGGATTGAGGGAGATATAATATACGATTTTCGCCAGCGTAAGGGAGATGAGTTGGATGCGCCGAAAATCAGCCTTCTTTCACCGAAAATCCACTTTCCGACATGTTTTCATCATTTTCTGGTGATCGCTGATCGCATGCTACGTGGCATTTTAGAAAAATTGATTACAAGGACGTTTTAAATGCAATTTTTTATGTTTTTTTCACTGCATACATACAAAACTACATGCAAACGTTGCTGCTGCACCTAAACAAAAATTGCTTTTATCCGTGATTCATGAAAAATACGAATTTAAAAGAGAGCATTACTCAATTGTCGGTAGAACATTACTGTGTGAAAACATGATGCAATAAAACCGATTCGCGTGTTCCACACGCAGAAATTCTTGCCTGCCCAGTCGGATTTCCCAGTCGTGTGGTGGCTGTTGCACCCAGTAATGTTCTACCGAGAATTGAGTAATGCTCTCTTTTAAATTCGTATTTGTTATGAATTACGGATAAAAACAATTTTTGTTTAGGTGCAGTAGCAACGTTTGCATGTAGTACTATATGTATGCAGTAAAAAAAACATTAAAATTGCATTTAAATCGTCCCTGTGGTCAATCTTCCGAAAATGCCACGTAGCATGTGTTCTTACCAAATCTAGTCTTCTTTAGCCTATTCAAGAATTCGTGATTTGGCATCACAACTACTGGTCTAATGTTCTGTCATTTTTTATACCAGAAGTGTTTACCCGCGCTTTATTATTTTTTCCCGCCTTTTTGTTACATATAATGAGTTTTTGTAAACGTCAATTATTATTATAAAACGTATTGAACCAGCAAACTGTCGTCTTTCCTTTAGTTAGTAACATTTGGTCCTTCTTAACCGGATAATTAAAATTAAGTATATTTAGCGCTATACAATGACTACGACTAAACGCGACATTTTAAGAAACTCATTAAAACGTTTAATGAACACGAGTAAGAAGGCAGAGATTTATGACGAGTCGGACATTCTGTCGTTCTTAAAACTTTTGGATTACCAGTGGACAAAATTTGACGAAGCGCAGAGTGAAGTGGAATCCACATGTGGAGAGACCGCATTAGCAACAGAAGAGGCACAGCGTGAGAAGGGCGAAGAGTGGTACAGAACAGCATTCTCCAACTTCACACGCGCTCAGTCCAAATTAAAGGTCAGCTCCAACAGCAGTAAACCGAAAGAGCATCAGCAGTATGTTGACGTCAAACTGCCACGCATGGACTTGCCGAAATTTGATGGGAATCCGCTGGAGTGGAAGCAATTTCATGATGCATTTGTTTCCCTGATCCACGGAGAAGCATCTCTTACTGGCTCTCAGAAACTACATTATTTGCGATGCAGCTTACACGGAGAAGCACTCAAAGTGATCAAGGCGTTCCCTATCACCGACAAAAACTACAATGAAGCCTGGGAGCTGCTAAGAAAAAGGTATAATGTAGAGCGTGTCATTGTTGATGCACATTTCCGTGCATTGTTTTCTTTGCCGAAGCTTTCCTCAGAATCAACTGTAGGTATACGAGCATTGGTAGACAACATCCAGGAGAATTATCGCTCGCTTAAGACTGTAGGTAGACCCGTCACCAACTGGGATGATTGGCTAGTGCATTTGGCCATCAACAAGCTTAGCCAGGAAACTCACCGCCAATGGGAGCTGTCGCGAGCGGACGACCAGGTACCTACTTTCGATAATTTAGTAGATTTTCTGGAAGCCAGATGTCGATCACTAGGTGCCGTAGAGCTTCACAATGCGCAGCCAACCGTATCCGCCAAACTCAGGTCCAAGTCTACAACAGTTCTCTCCATGCCTGGGAAGACTGATAAGTGCTACGTTTGTGGCGGAAAACACAAAGTGTTCAATTGCGAGCAGTTCCGAGCTTTAACACCTCAACGCAGAGTTACCGTCGCAAAAGAGAAATTGTTGTGCATGAATTGTCTCTCAAGTGCACATAATCAGGAAACTTGTCGCAGCTTAAATACGTGCCGTTTATGCCAAGCTCGTCACCATACGCTGTTGCATATTGAGAAACAATTATCATTACATACGTCTTCATCCAACGTGTTAAATTCTGATAATCCAATTTTGTTAGGCACCGCTCTGGCCAAGGTTATAGACAGTTTCGGACGAGTTCAGATAGTAAGAATCCTGTTTGACAACGCTTCACATCTAACCTTCATCACGAAGCCTTGCATTGATAGACTTTCCCTAAATTCTACGCCTTCATCAACCGTGGTCGAAGGTATAGGTGCTTTACCAGCAGGTCGTTCCAGAGGTATTGTGCAGCTTGCGTTATCTTCGCTCGACAATAGTTTCGCTGAAACCATTCTAGCAAACGTATTACCGAAGATAACCAACGCCCTACCACCCTCTTTCATTAGCAATCGATCATGGCAGCACATTGAAGGTCTAAATTTGGCTGATCCTAAATTTAACGTACCCGCACAAGTCGACATCTTACTAGGCTGCGACCAGATAGGAAGTTTCCTTCTCGATGGATTAGTCCGTGGCCCAAAAAACACACCTATTGCGCAACAAACAACACTCGGTTGGGTGCTTTTCGGAAAAGCGGTCGTGCCAGACTCCACGTACACATTTTCTGCAATTGCTTCCAGTCGAGACGCCGCACTAACAAAAACAGTCTCAAAATTTTGGAATCTGGAAGAACTTCCAGAATGCAAACACCTCACCGGTGAAGAACTTTTATGTGAGAAACTCTTCTCCCAAACCCATTCACGCCAAGATGATGGTCGGTATGTAGTTAAACTACCCTTCAAATCTATGGTTCCACTTGGAAATTCTCGTGATGCAGCGGTTCGTGCCTTATTCCGCATGGAAAAAATCTTCGCGAGAGATCAACAACTTCGGAAAGACTATGCACAGTTTATGCAGGAGTTCATCGACTTGGGACATATGGAGGAGATTAGTGCTGACGCGATCCCAGGCAAACATTATTATATGCCACATAGAGCTGTGGTGAAAGAATCCAGCACAACAACAAAATTAAGGGTCGTCTTTAACGCTTCAGCTAAAACGACTTCAGGATTCTCATTCAATGATAGTCAATTGGTGGGTCCACAACTTCAACACGATCTTTTCGAAATACTACTGCGATTCCGCAATCATAGATTCGCTTTGACTGGCGATGTCGCAAAAATGTACCGCCAGGTGCGAGTACATCCGGAACATGTCGACTTCCAGCGGATCGTATGGCGCAGCCTGCCAACGGATCCTGTCAAGGATTATCGTCTACTGACCGTGACGTACGGCGTCGCATCGGCATCACATCTGGCGGTTAAAGCATTGCAGCAGACTGGTATCGACGAAGGCCATAACTTTCCCGCCGCTGCTGAAATAGTGCAACGCGATTTTTATATGGACGATCTTTTAACCGGGTCGTTTGATGAAAATGAACTACAGAATTTGCAGATCGAAATAGCTGGCATGCTGAAACGCGGCGGTTTTCACCTACGTAAGTGGTCTTCGAATTCAACTGTTGTTCTTGATTCCATTCCAGCTGAGCACCGTGAAATCAAGTCAAGTATGGATCTTACTGATTCTGAAAGCGTTAAAACATTAGGACTACAGTGGCATCCATATTCTGACGTCTTTGCGTACACCGTGCAAGTGCCTGATATGAATACAACAGCATGATTGAGGTGTTACTCGATCAGCGATCACCACGAAATTAGGAAAATATGCTGAAAACGGAACGAAAAGGGATGAAAATATATATATGAAAGCATCTGGGATGCTTGATCGACTTGTAGTAAGGTCTGAACACATGTTGTACAACTTCAGAGCAATTTTAATTTAATCAAGCACGGTTGTCAAGCAAATCGTATCAACAAATCTGCGTATCTGAACGGCCCTAATGAGAGTCTTACTTGATTGCTCACCCACGATTTATGCAACCCTAATAAGCTCATTGCCTCTATCATAGCTTTGAGTTACTCATCCGCGAAGGTGTCGAGCCGTTCGTTGGCCTTTCTTTACTGTTAAAGTTGGAGCTGATGAGTTATCTAATGTGTAAATAATCCGATCTAACTAGACAAGTACAGTGTTCTCAGCTTAAACATTTCCATTGCCTTATAATAGATGAATAGCAAATTCTGTAAATTTAATACTTTTTGCTGGTTCAGAGCATTCTGAGCATTAGATTGGCATTTTTTACCAAGCGTGCGGATAGTACATATGTACACAGTCTGTTTCATTTCTCATTAGACTGGATTTAATTAACAGCCAATTGCAGCGCCGTTGACGCCGTGGCTTAGTGGGTATGTGCGTCGACTCCTACGCTCGATGTTCTCGGTTCGATTCCCGAAAAAAACACCAATAATTTTTTCACCGCTCCACCTCTTTCGATTCACTGACAATGCTCAAAGAGTATAACTGTCTAGAAAAAGCTTCTCAATCTCGCCGTTCGGAGTTGGGATTAAACTGTAGGTCCCCTCCACTCGTGAGAGAACAATAGCACGCACAACACGAGTGGTTGCGGAGAAGCTAGGCCGATGGACGGTATCCCGTCAGCGTTGCCGATGTGGCACTATCGTGCCATTATGGCACTTTTTCATTGAAATGGCACTGTGGCACTTTAAGATTTAATATGGCACTCTGGTAAAAATTTGAAAAATGAACATATTTACGTCAACGTTTCACAATCGCGGCGCCGTGAAATAACGCCGACACTTTGCTTGTGAAAAAAGCCCAATTCAGATAGAAGGCAATACAATTTAGAAAGCCGAACTTGTTAGAAAAGCAAGTGAACTTTACCGTAATCAATGGTTGTTCATTATAATATGTACACATACACACATAAAAAGTAAATGAGGTATGGGGGTATGGGGGTATGGGGTATGGGGGTCGATGGTAAGTTCGATTCTTCTATATGCTGCGCCAGTCTGGGCGGGTGCTCTTTCGGTAAAGGAGACAGCAAAGAGCCTTTCGTCAGCATACAGGCTCTGCGCCATAAGAACAATCAACGGCTTCCGAACAATTTCGGACGAAGCAGCCTGTGTGATCGCGGGTATGGTCCCCATCGACAATCTCGCCAAGGAGATGCATAGGGTGTACCTAAGGCGAACGGCAAATTTCTGAAGAAGGAAGAAAGGGCAACGTCTATGGCATTGCGGCAAGCCAGATGGGGCACCGCAACCAAAGGCAGATGGACCCATAAACTGATTCCCTCGATAGAAGCCTGGACATCGAGAACTCGAGAACCACACGCAGTTCTTGTCCTGCCATGGAGGTTACCGGAAATACCTCCACAAATTTGGTCACGACAAAGTGAAATAACGCCGAGTTTTGGAATTCGACGTTATTTCACGGCACCAACAATCGCTGCAACCACCTTCCGAAATAGTTGAACGCATTCATTCTCAACAACGTTGAATACACCTAAGAAAAAACCATCACCAGTTATCTGTCATAATTTGTTTGCTTTTAAATTTAAACTATGAGCAAGAGCAGGTTAAAATATTATAATTGAAAAGAAAGCTATATATTTAAGTAAATTATAGCGGTTTTTGACGGCATTGTGCATTTTATTGCATATATTTTAGTATATTTCTGTTTGTGGCACCCAAGGCCTTAAAATGGCACTTTTTGGTAACACTGGTGGCACTTTGAAAAATATTTTTCCGGCAACGCTGTATCCCGTGCACAATTAAACCGCTAGTTTGCTTGATTTCATGATGGTCATGAAGACCTTCAAGACGACGAACGCTCACCGATGCCGAGCACGTCGGGGAATGAAGAAACTAAAGCTCTGACCGTTGATGAGATGGGTGGCATTCTTAAGAGTGTAGTTCATCGTATTCTTATCGAGGCATTGTTGCATGACTAAGCCAGTTTTTGGCCAAAAAAAGAGCATTTCCTGATCTAGCGCCGTGTGACTGTGACTGTTTCCTTAACTCAAATAAACGTACCAGTAAAGTATAATATCTAACATCCAGAATTCTTCAACCGACATCCTCAAAGCCCTCGAATACCAAACATGATTCGAACATTGGGAACACTACGAAATTCGGTGTGAAGATAGAGCAAAGATGTGTTTACAAGGTTCAACAGATGAATCAGGGATGGCTATGGAACAGGCTGTTAATTTAGATCAACCTCATCGGAATAGGACAGACTGTGTGTGCAATGAAATGCAGCATTTTTAAACGAATTGTTCGATTTGAAATTTGGAAATAAATAAAACTTAAAGGAAATAGAAAAGACTTGAACATAAAAGTGTTGCCGACGTAGGTGCTACCTGAAGGATTGTGTTCACGCATAAAATTTTCGTCTTTTAGTTTGAAAATTTCAATTGTTAGTTGATACATGAGTACTTTGTGAACAATTTCTTTACTAAAGGGTGTCACAAAATTGAGGCTTTTTCTAGTAGCTTTTCCTTCAAAACATTAAAAAATTATTGAATGTCAATATTTTGTAAAGCAGATTTAATAGATATTTTTGTGGAAAGGTAAAGTGTGTGTGAAAGATAACAATGATACTTTTTTCAATTGTTTTGTTTCAACAGCTGTCGAAGTTACCGATAACATCCAGACGTCAAAATATTCAGTAAGGTTTGTCGTTTCATCATGCATTGCCGAACGCCGAATTCCGGATCAGTTGTACATATATACGCAACAGGAATTTCGTCGTGAGGTCGGTCGTCATCATAGATTCGGTGTGATGGCAATTCGTCGTGGGATTTTAAGCTACCAACCAGATAGAGATTGGTCCACGACTAAGAAAACATACATAGATGCTGTAGCGGCCAGTATCGAAGAAGACCCAGAAATGTCGATTCCGCTCCGATCAATTGGGCATCGCCAAAAAGTCAACCCGTCTTATTTTGCGGTTGAAATTGGGCCTACATCCGTATAAGATTGTGCTGACGCAAGAATTGAAGCCGGACGACCATAGATAACGCCCCGACTTCTCTAAGTCGTCGCTGAAAATGTTGGCTGGAAATCCGGATTTTGACCAAAAAATCATCTTCTCGGACGGGTCCCATTTTTGGCCTAGCGGCTATGTTAACGAGCAAATTTGTAATTATTGGAGCGAACACAATCCACCAGTGTTCGACCAAGCATCAATGCATCCACAAAGATTGAGTATTTGGTGTGGTTTATGGCATGGCGTCAGACCAATTTTCGCACTAAACTTGCGAACTCAACAAAGCAAATGCGTTTTTCTTTTGTATAACGCCATGTTTTCAATAACCCTGAACTGTATTGCTCCAATTTAGCGACCAGTGGCAGAATTTTATAAACTGACAGAACTATAGGGTCTCCAATGCATGGTTCGGATTCGATATATGTACCTGTTCCAATGAAATATGTCAAACCGAATTGTCATTCGAAACTGAATATGTTTAGCATGAGGTTTGCCATTTTACAATATGAACAGCTTAACAGAAGCTGGGCGTGTTAAAATTGTTAAAAAGACTTAAAAAATAGTGATTCTGAAGCAGAGCAGGGCGAAAACAGAGGAAATGTTCCAGTGTTTCACTGACCGCTGAATCTTTGCAGTTTCTACACATGTCGGTTGAGACTAGGCCCAGTTTGCGAGCATGGTAGGTCAACAGACAGTGACCTGCAACGATACCAACAAGTGTGCTGCAGTGCACTCTGGGTAACGAGATTAAGTGTTTGTTCTGAAGTACGTACGTTTCGCACATTACGAGCAAATTATGCTCGATATAATTGTCCATCTGAGTGTACTATAGATAAAAATGTAAACAACTTCGAAGAGACTGGCTCTGTTACAAAGATCTATCTACCATCTACAGAAAATTTGACTGCGAAAAGTGAAAGAGAGAGAGTTCATAAACATTCAAATCTGTCGATTTCAGTGCGATCGCAGCATTTGCGCTAGTCTTACGGCACGATATGGCGTCTTTTTCACTTGAATTTGCATCTTAAAAACTTTAAAAACTTCAAATTACTCAATAATTGAAGCCAGCTGACTAGTGAATGCGTAGAACATACACCGATTGTGTGCTTGAACATCACCGAAGAAGCTTACACGGTGGATGCGTTAACAGACAAAACTTGCGCATATGAGGAAGTAGAAATTCACCTGTAACTGTTGAAAAACCATTGCATTCATAAAAAGTCACTGAATAGTATGCAATTTGGTCTGGTGGTGTCATTGGTGCCATACTTTTTCGAAAATGAGAATGGTGCAGTCGCCACCGTCTCGCTGTAGCCAAATGTTTAGCGAATGTATTTAGCCTCAAATTAAAGACATGGATGTGGGCATGTGGTTTCAACAAGACGAAGCCACGCCATGCACAATATGTATGTTCGTCAACAAACGAATGTTCGTCAAGTTCGTTAGGTTCGTCATGTTCGTCAAGTTATGGTCGGATTATTGCTCGATATATGTCAAAAGGTCGTCGAAAATGGTCTTGTCAGAATATAGTCCTGCAAGAACTCCCACGGAGGAGATTTGAATGATCATATATTTCACTCATAATGGCGAAGTCTAAAAAATGTATTGAAACAGAAACTTGATCTAAATCTAAATCATAAATGTGTTTTATTCAAATTTACTTTCGGAGCCACAAATTGAATGATCCTGTTCCGCATCGTTCACCATTTATACCTTCGATAAGCTTCAATTCAACTAGTCATTGACAGTTGAATGGTATTCGAATGTACAACCCTTTCCGTCAGGGTCATTGAACGTTGAACGACATGCTTTACCGCTCTGGAACACGCACCCCTCACTCGCACATCCGAGCGCTTCTCATGTTACAAGTCTTGTAAATTTCTTCGACAAGTAGCACTCTGGTTAAAGGAACTCCTGCAACTCACAAACTCCTAACTTTCAACAAACTGGAAAAGTGGAGCTAAATCTTCTCCAGGTTGAATGCTGCAAGCCTTCCAAATCCGTTACCACATTTAGATATGCAGGTTAAGTGAGATACCATTCTCCATTACCACCTTTGAGGTAAGGGCCGCGAGAAATACTACGTACAGCTAAAAACCAACCTTATACGTAGTTCTTCGCCAACCAAACACTCCCTTCCAAGCCCAGCCCACAGCTGGCAGACAGACACACATACACAGCGAGCTTATTTCTCTTGTAACATAATTTGTTGAAAGTGGTTTTGCTTGTCGAACTTTCTGCCTCCGCATCTCAGTTCCTTTCATAACTTTCCTCTCACGCCGCACCCTCATACACTCACGTAATTTTTCTATGAAAGTCGCAATTTGTTTTTCATTGCTCTCTCACCTCCCCGGGTGCCCACTTTCACCCCTTCACTGATAAATCTCAGTCTATCCCTGGGAAGGTGTGTTGGTGATGAGGCTGGCAGAAGCGTCGGGCACATGTTGGAGCTCGAGGGGGGCGGTAGCTCCTCGACAAAATTATTAGTTTATGGCAAATTTAAATGCCTCGGCAGGAGGGGGTGAAGGAAAACCGTTTAAGAATCTTGTCTACCTGGGGGATGTGTATTATCCACATTTTGTGTCGTCGCTTGACGGTGGCGGTGGCGGTGGCAGGGGCTGGGGATACTGAAAATAGTATTAAGTGCTCTCGTTATGAGTATATCCTTGGGATGAATGGCATTCGGGAGCAATAATTAGAAAAATCCTTGACGCAAATGCAATTGGTGTTGGATGAGATTATGAGTCGAACCCTCTTTGGGTGGATACAAGATATGAAGTGCTAAGCATGTACATTGATAGACGTGTTCTTCACGACTGCTTTGGCCGGGGTGGGGCGGGTGGTCAGGATGTAGGATTTGGAGTAATCTAAGGGGATTTTCATCTTGTTGTTGCGCGATGCATGGGATGAGTGTGCTTTGAGGTTTTCAGTTAAGCTCGCTCGACTTTGAGTTCAGTCATAACTCCCCATCACATCTGTTCTTGTCGTATATCAAGGAGCAACTTTGTGTATTAGATGCCTTGGGTGAAGGATCTGTGAGGTAAGGTGGGACTCATCAGCATTGGTTTATACTTAAAAGGAATGAGCTGAAGACTGAAAACGAGACAATCTGAATCTGAGAATGAGGCTGAAGTCAGGATGAAAGTGGGAATGATGCAGGATTTGGAACTGTGCGGGATACTTATAGTCAACAAAAAGTTCTGATTGTATACAGCGGTTCGAACCTGAATATTTCAGCTCGCGATTTTTTGGTTATAAGGGATTAAAGTCCTCCAAGAGATGGCATATCCCTAAAAGCGGACCACACTTTTAGCCGTGCTCCCTCGTGGTTTTCAACCACTCTCTCCCACAAATACTTCCATTATGGTTTCACTGCTTAACCTTATGCCTTTCTCCCTTTGCTACGCTCTCCCTCCCAAGAACATGGCAAGGCCGGCCCAAGAAAAAAATATGTGCCAAGCTCCTTGGTTCTATGCAAGGACATAGCGCAGCACCGTCTCTCTTAAGCATAATCCATTCTAAAGGATAATCTCTATTTAAATGTTACTCCAACAATGCCCGACAATTTTTCCCCCCATAAAATAACAAACAACCATTTTTCCGTTCAGCGCAGAATAAACAGACAACAACGGACGGCTGGTCGATCGGCGTCGACGGCAGGGCGATAGAAGAAGAAGAAGAAAGAAACAAAAAAAAACACTTAATAACATTTTCAAATTCTCATGCGACATCCAGCCCCCATCGAAGAGCACGGGACGGCAAAACCCTCCACTCACCCCATCCAAGTGCACAGTCAAAAGCGAGAAAATCATCTCGACATCTTAGGCGAAATGTCGCCGAGTGAAATGAAAATTCCACGTCTGTGGTCGGGCAAAACATCATTAGCGATGATTTTTTCGGTCGAGCCGCGGTCCTTTAGAATGGATGGCATGATGGCCCGATAGTCCTGACAGGACTCCACTCGACGGTCGGTGGTGTGGCGGTGGTACAAGCTACATAACGTGTGGCAGAATCCCAAGATCTCCATCATCCCCCCAACAACCAGCAGCATAATGAATATTTATGAAGCTTAAGGAACATTTTCTATACTTGTTGTTTTATGATTTGCACTTCCTACACTTGCTTTCCCCCGTTGGTCCCTGCTGACCGACCGACGTGTATTGACAATGGGGCCCACCGAAGGACATCTACTGGGTTGCTGCTGACGCTCGGAATAGAAACGTTTTTTAGAGGCAAGAGTGATTTTATTGGAAATTTGTTTTGACTTTTTGTTTACGGGTGTATCTCCGTTTTAGTCGGTTATTGTCCTTTGGTTTCGTCCCTTTTTGCATGATCGTCCTTGTGGCGGTTTTATCAGTGGCAATTGTATTGTTAATGATTTTATTGGCTTGTTTTCGAGGGCAGGCAAAATATTCTGTCATTGTCTAGGTGGGTGCGATGGGACCTGAGCTGGGGTATCCTTTGACTGGCGGGTGTATTCTAGACTTGTTTCCAAGGGGATGTAGACAGCTTGTGTTTTATTTCTTGTTTTGTTAATTAATTATAAAACGGGAATAATTTTGCATGATTTTGTTGTGGATTCTGGGAAGGATTTTCTTTTGAATTCTCAGTCCTCGTGAATTAGGTGGGGGTTCTTGAATTTTGAATACTCGCAGATAGTTTAACATTCAAATCCCCCCTTGGGCGGGTAAATAAAGTTTGAGTTGGTGGTTTTGATTTCAGAGAAATAGTTTTTTGATTTGATTTTTGGAAGAACATTTTGAGGTAGATAGTTTGCTATTAGTTTTTGGGGCTTAAGGTCAAGGTTGAGATTGAGGTTTCCTCTTGATACACATCAATCATCGGTTGTTTTATGTCAGTTGTTTTATTCAACTTCTTCTCAAGGGTCCTATTGAAAGTGTGGTGCGTGTAATCAGTTCTCAATTATAGAACGCTTTTCTAAACTTGGTTTTGAATTTGGTCAACTTCTTTATTTAAGGTGAGAGTAGCATCTAGATTCTGTGTATTGTATATTCAAAAACCACTTGTGCTGTGAGTGCTTTTGTTCTCATATGAGAGGAGATATACATATGTATATCTATGGTTGGTATGACAACTGCGAACAGAGAAATTTGAATAGCTCTGATTTATGAGAGATTTATGAGAGATGGGTGATTTATGAGAGATGATATCGCGATTTAAAATCGGTAAACAATTTCTGAAAACAAAGAGCAACAATTTAAATACTGTAGAATTTTAAAAACTTTAACAGTCTGGAAAGATTAACGATTTTTTCCCATCTTTCTTTCGGGCGACAGAGCACTTGTTTGAGAAAAACGTCTAAGTAAGTCTGTATTTTAGCCATTTATAAACAATTCTTTATTCCTGATTTTTCCTGCTTTTTATTATTTCCATATATGCAATGATTTTACGTAGGGACATTCGTTCTACTTTATTTAAACTTCCTTGCTTGAAAAAATTAACACTTCGAAAAGATGAACTGGCCTGTTATATATGTATTTGTTAATTTTTTCTAGATTTTTCTGAAATTATTTTGCTCTCAATTTTTAAAATAATTATTAGAGATGTGACGAATATCCGGCCTTTCCGGCTTCCTTTATAATATCCGGCCGGACCGTCTGTCGTTTTTTAAGTAAAAGAAACCAACAAAATATTAAGTTTTATGATCTAATTGATTTTATTTAACATATAATAAATCTAGCAATTTAATATTGGAAGTTTACTAAAGTCAAATTGTGACAAATGAAAATTAGATTTTCTGCATTCAGGGGTAATAATTTATTACATATGTTTTCGTATACGATGCCTGCTTCAGAAAGAGTCTCTCATTGTATACATTGCTACATGGAGATAAAAGATAAGTTTTGGCAAATTTGGATAAAATTTGGTACTGTCTTCCATTTACTGACCACCAAGTCCAAGGGTCACTATTCCATTTAAGCCTAACTGTTTTGTCAAGTCAAGCTCGTTGGCGGTATTACTTTTGGCAGAAAAATCAATCTGACTATTGCCTTCCGCAACCTCTTCAAAACAGTCCCAAAAACTCTCATGAATATTATCTTCATCATCAGCACGATTTTTATTTTTTTGTTACAGGGTGAATCTCCTGTTTCCTCACTACTTATTGATTCGTTGTCATCACACCTTATTCGTAAACTTTCCAACAATATTCTTTGGCGGGCTCACTCAGCCCGAAGGAGGACTTATTCTAAACAGAAAAGTTGCTAGCAAGTAATTTAAATCTTCATCAAGGACGTTAAATCGATTTTTAAGTTCAGCTTTCAATGAAATAATCGTGTCCATTAAATTGTAAGTTTTTCCTAAAGTTTCTTCTTTTTCAAGGTATCTTATTAATGTTACAACATGTGGTATTACTTATGAGATGCAAGAAAAACCAGAACTAGTTATTTTCCTTATTTCCTCAAAAGGTTTAAGAAGTCTTATACACTGTTCCAATAGATCCCACTGACGCGCAGTCAAAGTAAATAATGTGTTGTGGTCAGCAATGTAAAGAGAAATCGCTCGCTTCTGTCCCAATAACCGTTCTAGAAAATAAGAAGTAGAGTTCCAACGTGTACTAATATCTTGGATTAGTTGATGTTGTAGCAAATGTAGTTCCAGTTGAAGAGCTACCAAATTTTCTTGACCTAAGCTCAATTGACTTAAATGTGTAAAAATTCGTCGTGCAGCTTGTATCATCTCCCAAACTTCTTATGCATATTTGGCCAAAAACGAGTTGAATTCGCCAAAAATCAAAAAAATATTCTCGGACGAGAGTAAATTTCACATTCACGGTTCCGATGGACGCCATAAGGTTTGGCGAAACCCGAATACGCAGTAAGATCCAAAGTACATGGGTGGTACGGTGAAGCATGATGGTTAGTAATGGTTTGAGGGTGTATGGCGGCATCTGGTGTTGGCATTTTAGTATTTATTGAGACGACAATGAATCGATACGATTAACTCAGTATACTGAAAAACAATCTCCACCATAGTTTGCAGAAATTAGGCTTGAAGGGTTAATTTATATTCCAACAAGACAATGACCAAAAGCACACTTCCCTGGTTGTGAAGGAATGGTTGCTGTACAATGTGCGAAAACAGATCAAAACACCACCTCAATCACCGGATTTAAATACTGTCGAGCAGTTGTGGGATCATCTCGATCGTCAAATCCTAAACCATGACATTAGGACCAAATTCGAGCTTAAGGCTATTATACCTGACGAATGGGAAAAAAATAAGTCTGGAAGTAACTCAAAAGCTTAAGGATATCTAATTAGGAATAAATTTGATTAATTTGCGATAAATCTCTCTTTTTTAATAGTGTATACTTACTTTTGTAACATGCAATTTTAACAGTATCTTACTTTGTTTCTTAATATTTTTGTTATTGTTAGTCCCATTTTTTTTTTTTTGAAAAGAGCATAAAAATAGCAAAATAAATATGTATAACATGTTACCTAAAGTTTATGCAGTTTCGCTTTCTAGTTAATGATTCGGTCAAGATTCGTTATTTTTTACGGTGTATACTTACTTTTGTGACTGTGTGTATTTTATTTTTGCTTGTACCGGTCTGATTTGAGTACATATAAGACCACCAAACTATTATACTTTAAATTTGGGCAGATATCTAGCCCCCGAGTACTCTGCTTCCGACCTAGCTGTAGGCCGAATATTCGGTACCCGGTATCCGGCCAATTCACTATTCTGTTCAACTCTAGTTGAAATATAAAAGCTTTTAAATTCTTTGTAAATGTAATTATTTAAGTTGTGCGACAACATATTATTAAATATGAAAGAAAAAAAGGTTGGATAACTCGAAAAGCGAGTATCTCCTTTCGTCTTCCATCGAGTACTACTTATTTTGCGATGGTGTCACTGTTTAAATTTACTTCGAAGCCTAATTAACTACCTCAAAGTTATAGCTGCCTGCAGTGAGGCTCTGTCTAAGACGTCGATGTAAGAGGACCTTTTTTGAAGAGAGCATAAACTTTGTCTTACCCTCATACACCACAAGACCCATCTTGATCGCTTCCTTCTTTATACTCACAAATGCCCCAACCTGTTGTGTTCTCTGATGATACGTTCGGCAGATGCGAGCAATCACACAGATTTGTGGAAGATCGCCTCTGGTGTTGACATTTATTTTATGCAATATGTTCTCGACAATGATATTAAAAAATTGCATGACAGTGTGTTGCTCTTTTTTGACATCAATGGTCTTGGTTTTTACCGACTGATCAACGGGCAATCTCCACCCTAATCCTACAAAGACGTGCAAGTTTAACAAATACAGTCAAAATCGCTTATAACCACATCGGTTATAACGAGGTATCGGTTATAACGACGAAATTATTAGGTCCCGCTTGAGCTCCATTATATGAAATCCAATAGCATTATAAATCGTTTACAACAACATATCGCTTACAACGACCAAATTCGTCAGTACCTCGAAGGTCGTTGTAGCCGATTTTGACTGTATGCCAAAGCTAAACAACGCGCTGCATAGCTCATCTCAATAAATACTGTTATGCGCTGCGTTAAAATCGATTACCAGATGGTTGGTACCAACTTGAGACGCCTGGATCTTTCCAAGATCTGCCGAAATAATCGACCACATGATAATAGACTTCGTTGTCTTGAACCCTCACTGATATTGACAAATCAGGCTGTTGACGAGGAATTTCAGGCGCTTACACAAAACGGCAGAGAAGATGTTGATATTCCATCCGAAAATGGCGGGGGATAATCTAAGTTTTTAATTTGAACAGTCAACAAATTTTTATAGTCAACATTTTGATTTTTTCATCCCAATTTGACAAATATTGTACCAAACTGGACTTATTTGGATACAAAAAAAAGTGATAAAAGTCAAAACGCCATCAGAGATGTCCTTCAATAAATTGTTGGTGTCAAAAATGTTGAGACATGAAGCGTCATCTTACTAAAACTAGAGCTTCCAAGTTGAGGCCATCGAATCAGGGAACGAACAAATCAATGATCATTGATCTATAGCTAGACCCAACTAAATTTCACAAATCGAATCGACGCTCTCTGTCCAACAATTGCAGTATGGTAAGGACGGTGTATTAGATTCATCCCAGGCGTACGAACAGATGGCTCAAAAAGTAACTCCGGTGTCAGTGCGGGTGTATACTGTGAAGGCCTGACCATCTTCGTAATCTTTAGAGTACCAGATTATGTAAGTATTTTCAAGCGGAACTTCATGTCTTAGTCAAAACATAGGTTACATCACATTTCCACAGAGTGATCAACCTTAGATGCAGCTAATATCATAGCAAATACAACTGGATGGCGCAGTTGGTTAAGTGTCTGCCCCAAGTTAGGGGGGTCTCAGGTTCGGATCCAAGTGAAATCGAATCTGGTCCAGTCACTATTGCCGTTAGAATCAAATTAACGACACTATCACTGGAGTGGGTTGTACAATGTACAATGGAGCAGTTTTAAGTCCGAGTGCTCCAGTAGTGTTTCAAAAAAAATACTTCGAAAAAAAATACTGCAGCAAGTACAAACGATCTTCTAAAGAGAGCCCATTCAGATATTGCAAGAACAACAGCGATCACCACGGAAAACTGTCTGTTAGAGGATCACGCGATGGGATTTGGTATCTCCCACAGCGTCATCTATCGCAACTGCGATCAGATCTGTACATTTAAAAAGCACCTAGTGCTTATTGAATTTTCTTAGAACTGCCACTTTACACACACGTCGTAACGCTCACCATAGGCTGTTACACTCTGACCGATTCATTTAAAAAAAAAATATGAGCCAATGATTTCACCAGTGCCCAAAGCACACCAAACAGTTACTTTTCGTGGGTGTACCCACGTGGGTTTCCACCTCAAATCCCATATTTTGCTCACTGATGAAGCCATTCCACTACAGTTGAAGCCCGTCGCTGAACAAGCAGAGCAAGGTAATTTTCGCGAACAGAGCAATGATTTTCTGATGTCATAACGCAAAATTTGCAAATGTTGTTCAAAAGGAAGTAAAACAGCAAAGCATACTGACAACACATAATGTTTCAACTTCCAAATTGGATATTACTCCGAACAGTGCTGCCAAGTTGAGGATCAAACCTCTAAAAAAAAATCTTCTATAAAGAAGTTTCATAGCAACGATATTCTGCTGGTGTGTCGTCAAAGTCAAATTTTGTAAAGAAAACTATTCACCGTGACCATAATAACCGCATTGTTCAGTTGCGGTAAGTAAGTTCACTTTTACCTTCTTATGCGAGAACGAAATGAATCGCTCTCTACGTATGCAAATGTCAGTTGACACCTGAATTATCCTTAAGCAATCATGAATACTATGAATTTTGACAATGCCTGTGGTTAATTTTTCGTTAAGTTTTGACATGAGTTTAAGTTTTCGTACGACTACTATAGTTTGGTTGTTTGAAAAGTTCTTATTCAGTTTATGAATGTTTCGATTTCTTCTGTTGTAAAATCTACGTGTGAAACAAGGCTGTCGCAACACTGAATGTGGAGCCTTCAGTCCCTTATTTTGCAAATTTGACTGCAGTATATTTAGTGTTTGTGAGAAATGAACGTATTTCTTTTCGGAATTTAAATTGCTCCATCTACTTGAATCCCCTTCGTCAGAAAATCGATAGCCGTGCGAATGAGAGAGAATGAGAATGGAAATAATCCTGCCCGCAAAATAATAAAAAAAAATCTGTCAATCAAATTCACAGTGGGAATCGAGAATAGTGCATATTCTTGCACCAAACTACACAAAGAAACAATAACCACAGAGTCCACAAGTCACAAGGCACCCCGTGTTTCGATTAATGAAACAAGTGCCCCCATGAACAAGCCACTGCCACTTCCTATAAGCATTTATAAATCCCCATCCAAACGTACACCGCCACCCTACTTCGTGGTTGCTGTTTCATCTTTGAAGCAACAATCACCGGGTCTCCAAGCAGAAAAGTAAAAATCACTTAAAGCGAAAGCAACTGCAACATGTTTTGATGACGATGACGATAACTGTAGCCTTCCCACTAAAACGGATTATTCCCCCATTCCTTTGAAATGACGAGGACAACAACGATGACGTGGTTCGCAAAAAGGTAAATGAAAGTTGGGGACTTTACTTACATCCTTTGCATAACATCAGGGTGTCCCCTTGCTATTTGAGGTGACTTAACTCCGGTCGGTGTTGTACAATTTTTACTACTAACTACACAACACACACACACACACCGGGTGAAACCAATGCCCGATGACGTGGACAGAAACTTAATTAAAAAGTTTGGAATCCTGTAACACTATGACCGAGAAGTTTATCCATAAGCCCCCGACAGTGGAAAGGGAAGTGAAGACGTTTCTAACAAAAATCACTCGCTTATATTGAACCAGTGGGCTCTTAAGAAATACAAAGCGGTGCATAAAGGAGTCATCGGCTGCCCAAAGGACGACAAGAAACGATTAATATCAATCATATTGGATGCTGTGAGGTAATTAAGGAGCTGTTACCTGTGGCGACGAGACACTCGTCCCATTAAAGGAGTGTCTGCAGCTTGGAAAGGAAAACAAGGGTGATAACTGAATATTAATGGGAATGAGATCACCACAAGGAGGAAATTGTCCTGTTAATGAGAATGAATGAAAAACATGAACTTCAATTGAGGCCAACATTCTCAAGTGAGTAAACGAAGCTGATGAGTACAAAGCAGACGTAATTGCAAAATGAACTACGAGTTAACGGGCACTAAATGTGCGATGGATCTACTTAGCCAGCCTTTGAGGTATGTAGCCTAGGAATTTGTGTTGGTTGACTCCTACCGGATGGGCGAGCGGATATTCATAGTAATCAACAGTGTTTGCGGTAATTGGAACAAGGGTCTCAGCAACAGACTGGTATAACGAGCCTGATCGCCTGTTGAATGGTTAGCTTCTGTGTAAACGATTTCTTTGATTTTTTTGGGTGGGACTACAGTCCGGGTTGGACATTCACTCGTATTGTGTGGGATATTGTTGGTTCACAAGTGGAGAGGACCTACAGTTTTATGTCGGATCTGTACGGCCAAGTTTGAGAGGTTTGACAGTTATACCCTCTGAGCATTGTCAATGACTCGAGAGAGGTGGTGTAGTGAAGAGGACATTTGGTGTGTCCGGGATCGAACCAAAGACTTTTAGCGTAAGAGTCGACTCATCTTGTTAGAAGGTCACGACCGCCACTAGCATTGTCAAAAGGCGTCTATGGGATCAAAGTAAGAAGTATCTACCTCCTATAATTCCATCAATTTATTTAAATCTAATTTGGAAATTATTTACCGTACCTTTAAGACCATTTGGCTGTTTGTCACAGAATTTTTTTCTACCGTGTATTTCTGACAGTATTTACCTTTCTTTCCGCAAATGTAATTTAATAAAATACCCCGGGAGCGGCAACCGTACTTACCATGCCACCGAAGCAGTCAGACATTAAAATAATATTTTGGGTCGTGGCTGTTATTTTGCAGATTGTTGTTTTTCTTCGATAATCCGGATGTAGTATCCAAACTGAACAAAAATTGGATTCTTTGACGAAGTCTATTTTTTGTCTGTATTTTGTATGTATTGAGGTACAATCATGGCCAATGCACAGTTGGCTTTGGTAGAATGCATGTTATTGTGCATTTTCGATAGTCCGGATGTAGTATCCAAAATAAACACAAATCGGATTCTTTGACCGAAGTCTATTTTTTGTTTGTACTTTGGTTGGTATGTATTGAGGTAAAACCCTGGCCAATGCACAGTTTGCTTCGGCAGAATAGTAAGTAATTACTCCGAAGTAATTTATTGAATTCCATTTGAGGGAAGAAAGGCAAACACTCTAAGAATTGCACGGCACACCCTATCGTGGGACATTGAAAACGTTTTGAGGTTATTGTGCTTTTTCGATAATCCGGATGTAGCATCCGAACTAAACAATAATTTAATTCGTTGGCCGAAAATGCTGGCTTATGTACAGTTTGCGAGATCTAACGCTTGCAAAGCTTTTAAAGCCCATACTGCCGAATCTGCTGATTAAAAACGAAACAGCTGGAAATGCTATTCTTAAATCAAAACTGAAGTAAACATGGATTTTATTGTATTTGCCTGCCTTTTCTTGAAGTACAAATTTCTTGCTGTCTTAGAGATGACAATAACAACAACGTTGATTTTGATGCCGGTCGATAATTGCCGAAGGTGTTGTAAAGGATTATGTAAAAAGATTTAACTCAACATGCCACAGCAATAGTTTTCTTAGGATACAATTGCTATTCTATCGTAAAATACGGTTTTAATTAACCCATCTAAAGTGCTATTCAAATCTCTGACAAAATGTCTGGCTCCTTTTGACGTCCTTTCAACAATGGACTTCAATACGAAAGCGTTGTTTTGAAAATTTACAGCTTTCAACTTCAATTACTCAGCCCCTAGGAGTGACCAACTGATTAAAACATGGAAGTCTTGGAATCACAAGAGCCAGAATAAGCGCTGACTTAATTAAAAAGTCATTTCGCTTGCCATACAGTATGCAAGCTACTGTTTACCTTAGGGATACCAAAACCGTGGAGGAATCCATGGAGACATTAATATTACTTTGGACAAATAAAGTAGTCGTCCCCCAGCCCAGCACCCGGTTGCTATAGAAACGTTCACTAATATGAAACATCTTATTCTTCACAGCTTCTCCGTGGATTCGCCCACCCTCACTGGGCAGTAAGCCGATTAGTATCCCGTTTTTCTAGCACTCCTTGAAGATTTAAATTCCAGAAAACACCAGACGCAGAAGTGAAAGAAAATTATTGCAATTCTCGTTGCAATTGGTTTTCATTGCTATCGCAACCGTACCGGGGTTCCGTTTCAGTCCAAACCCCGTACACCCAACTCGAAGGATCGTCATGCAAATTAAATGCATTTCTGCTGTTCTCATTTGCATTTTAAAACCGCAACAACGAACCGAAAATGGTGTAATTAAAAATGCATGGCGTGGACGTTGCACTTTAACGTTCTTCATGACGCCATACCCGTCGACGACGACGACGACGACTACGAAGATACTTGGGTTCTGATAGTGCGACGACCGCTGGCGCAAGAAGGGTGATGGAGACGTCTTGCTTTTGCCGGATGGCCAATGCGGTAGATTGAAGAAGGTGAGGAACTTTTTTTCGATTCAGTTTAGGGGATCTTAAGTCCTCGAAAATCCCTTTATCATCTGGTCCTTTTTCCCATTCGAAGGGATGGCGGGGATTGAAAGAAAGAACGAAACGATTCCGCCAGCTATGCAAAACTATAAAATCCTTAATCGTCGCAAGCGAATGACGAAAATGGGATGTACGAGTTTGTGGGCGGTTATGGAAATCGATTGCAGCGAACAGTGCACGATTCACTTCTTGACGTTTCAGATAGCGAAATCAAAAGTAAATATTGCAATAGAGAATAGAGCTGAGAGTAACTACTGCTACGGTCTATCTGAACCTCCAAATGCACTGGTGGTGTGCGGACTTGGCGCGAAAGTAATATTACTTGGTTTGATTGACTAAGATTCTGGTAAAGATTTGAGGCTGGAGAACGATGAGCGTATATTCAAGCGGTCACGAGTCGATTTTCTAAAAGCTGTTCTCTTAAAGTGTGCCACAACTTTGAGGAATAAGTTAAGTCTAAAACACTTTGATCATTTAGGGCCAATGAACTTAAAGAACCATTAGGCAATTAGAAGGATTCTGAATCCTTATTATTTTCTTTCAAGAGGACATATGATGGGCGCCGCGGCGTAGTGGGTAGGTGCGTCGACTCCTACGCTCGAGGTCTGAGGTTCGAGTCTCGAAGAAACTTTTAAAATTTTTTCACCGCCTCTTTCTTCTCACTGACAATGCTCAAAGAGTATAAGTGTATCGAAAAAGCTTCTCAATCCCGCCGTTCGAAGTCGGCATTAAACTGTAGGTCCCCTCCACTCGTGAAAGAACAATAACACGCACAACACGAGTGGTTGTTGAGAAGCTAGGCCCAGACCCACCTCGGACTGTAGCGCCGCCATTATTATTATTATAGAGGACATATGGTAGTGCTGGAGGCTGAGAACACAAGTCAATTATTTGCCATAATGTAAAGAATTTTATCCTAAGAGATCTTGGGACTAAGAGTTTTAATTGCTGCTTTAATTTATGCTAACTCTTAATTTTTTTCTCTGAGCTGAGAAAATTCCACTCTCGTTATGAGCTGAGCTCATGAGCGAGGATCGAAGGCAACGAAAATGCGGACCAAAGATCTATCTCGATGCTGATTGGTTAGGAACCATTGCTGCCTTGCGCAGAAAGATGGAATACTTTATCAGAAAATGGACTGAACTCCAAAGAAAGCAAAAATTCAAATAAAAATAATGTTTTTTGGGAGCTCAAAGAAATGTTTCAAGATTCAAATGGGCAACACTAAAATAGTGGTGGCGCTATACACAGGTCATGGGAACTACAAGTATTGTCTGAAGATAGTAGGGATTTTTGAAGATTATGCTTGTAGACTATGCTTGAAGAAAATAGAGACTGTGGCACATACAGCCTTGGCCAAATGTATTAGGCACCCTTATCCTTTTGTCTTTGCCGCCAAATCACTTATGGGAAGTAATTAGTTTGAATTTTATGGTTTTCGGCGGGTGACTAATACATTTGGCTAAGGCTGTATATTGTGCCAATGCCTAGTATTGGTCAGCAGAACGAAAGAGTTTCTGAGTCATCACTTACGAGAACCTGAACACACATCATGCCAGCGACTTATGGAGGGTCTGAGGATGAACTATTACCGCTTTCCATTCTTGACAGTCGCAGGCACGCTGCTTTCACTCATCAAGTTGCCTTATATCCGATATCACTTGCTTTTTGCTCCTCTCATTCTCGAACCAGGAGGCTAGGATTCGAAGACCCCACGTCATTAATGGTTGAAAATTCTGTCGATAAGCCAGACTTTCATATAACAGATGCTGGTGCTAACGCGAGCAATTGATTTCAAAGAAGAACCACCACTAATCTCTGCATATATTTGGTCTTATGGACATGTCTGCCGTAAGATTCATATTTAGAGAATCGGAGACTTGTCACAGAAAACGTTGTTGTGTGTGGTTTGTTAGCTCTTGGCATCATTTGGGATTTTTTAGATTTAAGTCGACAGATTTGTTGTATCGTTGAATTACGATGTGGACAGCTCCGCTACGAACTATATACTCTATCGAAATTTTATTTCCTTGATTTGTGTGAATCTTCGATAAGAAACTATGATACCCGTGTGCTCATAGTAGTGTCAGATTTTTACTATCCTCTGATCTCAAACCCCATAGATAATCTATAAAAAATTATAGATCCGAGAACTGAACAGGATAGCCACAAAAATAAGGCACCCAAATAGGGCACCTTTTGTTAAACCTAAAACGTTGTGAAAATGGATTCCCGTGGCTGTTGTCAGCACTTTTATTGATTCTATGCCTTGAACATATGCAGCGGTTATCAAAAACAATGGATACTCATTCAAATATTCACACCCGGATTTTAAAAATGTTTGCTTTTAATTATGTGCTTTAGTTTTGTCGCGGCAATATTTAATGCATGTTCACTCTTTTTTAAAATTTTTAGTTTGTAGGAATCTAGTGGAATTGAGTTTTTGTTTATAAATAAGTGGAACTATTCATGTTTGAATGAAAAAAGAATTATTAAAATCTCTCAAGTACAAGTAAAGATATTGAGCAAAATGTCTATGCGGACTATTCGGTGCTATTGTTTTGTCCGACACTGTATATATGTAGTTTGTTATATATGCTTAACTTGGAATGTTGTGCGAGTAAGCAGTACATTACGACTGGATGGCGCAGTTGGTTACATGCCTACCCCAAGTTAGAGGTGTCCAAGGTTCGAATCCCATTGATATCGAATCTGTTCCAGTCACCATTTGCCGTTGGGATCAAATTAACGGCACTGGAGTAGGTTGCTACCTGGCAGTACAATGGACCAGTTTTGAGTCTGAGTGCTCCAGCAGTGTTTCAAAAATGATCCGAAGAAAAACAGTATATTTCTCTAAATCAAGGCTGAGTTCGTAAACGTCAAAAAATGCGCATCACGTAAGCATCACTGCCTATGTGATGCGACGCAATAATTTTTTGATGTTGCGATGCATCACGATGCTTTAATTTTGTTGGCGTTTCGGAACGTTTTTTTTATTTTGTGAAACAATTGTTTTTTTTTTTGTAAAAATGTCAAAGAAATTGGGGAAATTTTTTTTAATAATTTGGTTAAGAATGTTGGCGATTACAATGCCAGCATACTTCAATATATTTTAGACAAGAAAAACACACAATTGAGCCGGAAAATAAAAAAAATCCATCGCATCACAATAATCTATGATGCGCTGGTTGCTTTTGTTTGCGCATCGTTGCTTTCATGTTGCATTTTAGAATGTGATGCAAAGCATCATTGCCAAATGTTTGCAATTAAGAACGCTTGACGTTGCAGTACTGCGCTAATGTTGCGATTACGAACTTAGCTTTGCGTCTGACGTCATCCCGAGATATTTGGCTTCACTTGCGTACGGTATTTGTACCGAATTAATGAAAACGGGTTAATTGTCTATGTTTTTATAGGTAAAATTAAAATGCGTGGATTTAGTCTCATTAAGAGCAATGCGCCAGAGTTTTGTCCAATCGCATATTTTGTTTAGAGCTAGTTGCAGTTTTTCAGTAGCAAACTCGATTTTGCTTTCCGTAGCGAGAATAGCCGTCTGTCGTCCGCAAACGTTGCGACTATTGTACCCCCAGTTTGGGGTATGTCTCGGGTTTTTGACCTAAAGGTAAAATAATTTCCCGAAGTTTTTTTGATTGCAAAGGAAAGCCTTGTTACTTTTCACTGCGACTGTAGTCGCTGTAATCCGGCCAGATATCCGGGCAACAGATTAAATTTTACGCCTTTCTATCTATGCTGTCATTTGTTTGGGGAACTCATTAATAGAAGTGACAGAAACTCAATTCAGAAGTATTAGCATCTTAAAATTGTTACACCCACAAAAAAATTATTCAACTTTCGCTTTCACACTTTCCAAAGGTTAAAGGCGAATTTGGTCACCAGATCGCATTTGTTCAAATAACGAGCTTTGCCAATTAACAAACACCAGTAATATATTTATGTCTGGAAGAATATTCTCCAGGGTTGTGTCCTTCAATGTCCCGCCAACAATTTTGTTGACTCAGCAAGGGAATCGTTGACATTTTATCAAACCAACCTAAACCGACGCATTTTATTCCCTTCTGACTATCGGGCTTGTTTGTACCTCATTCCACAAACTCTCAGATCCTGGCTAAGTTTCACTCTCAGAGTCTTTGATTGACATTTTCTGCATGCGGTCACATTTAACTTGTTGATTCCTTTCGGCTTCCGCTCCTTAAAATTCTACGTAGCAGTCGATGCACATTCAGCTGCCTTTCTTTGTGCGGGGTTAGTTTTACAGAGAGCACCCGCGCACCGAATATCTAGGTAAGCTGTCAAATTGAATACATTTTATTCATTAAAGGCGCATAAATCCAGGAAATCTGCAGTTAAAAAGCAAAAATTTCTTAAAATTCCCTTGTATTTTTTCGTACTCGTACTTTTGCTTGTGCGTGCCGATTATCAGAAATGCAGCAACAATGAGTAAAGAACTAACTCTAACCCCACACCAGATACATCACAACGATTGTCAATAGAGACAGAGCTCTGTCGGGGTAGAGAATCTGCTCTGCACATTTCGTGGGAGGAATGTCTGAAATTTTCTGCCACATCAGGAAGTCCTTGAGTTTATATTTCCTGCTTTTCTGCTTCATCGGCTTTGATATTATTGTGGGAAATCCTGTTAGTGAGCATTATCAAAAATATACACTGGTCAGGGGAGAAAGGAAGGAACGGCATAAATTGCGCTCCTCGCCGGGAAGATGATGAAGCTGATAGAGTAAACAAGCGCTCCCGCATGGCTGAGTGGCATGTACAATATTGAGGCCGAGGAATACATAAAGTCTTTCCGAGGTCGTAATTATTGCTGCGAAGGAAAATCGATATCGGTGCGCGATGCGTACGAAATGACAGAATACTCGTTGATGTTTGTGGAGTGGGAAAAATGAGAAGGCTTAAGGGTGAACTTTCTGGTCATGCTGGTCTTTGCCAGTCACTGATAACCGATACGGTGGGTAGGGTGTTCCTTGATGTGAATAATTGTTACCTTTCATGGGTATTTACTTGATCGCCCCAGTTCTGGTTTACGTTCATTGATGCAAATCTAGGCGCAGTCGGCCGCTTGCATGCTTCTGATTAAAATGAGTTGATACAAATCAATCAATGAAATAGAAGCAATCGAAGTTGTGCCCATCGAAGAATTAAAGGCACTATCTTTCAAAAGTTCTTACGCATACGCGGATGCCATTGACTTGATTGGTGTAACACTGTCATTGAAGAGGAAGCGGCAAAAATGAGTCTGGCGGTAAATGAGGCAAAAGGAATAATTGCTGCTATCCGTAAAACATTGACAACTTGGTCAGAACGCCACAATGTTCAGGCATAAGTTCGAAGTAGTGAAGGACTTCGCAGTAAACAGTACAAAAAACATCAGTACCAGTTTAAACGCGGATTAACTCTTGCCAACCGCTGTTTTTTTTTGTGGGCGCCGTGGCCGTGTGGTTTCGTGCGTCGACCCGTGCGCATTAGACTTTCACAGTCTAGGTTCGAATCCAAGTTCAGACAAACAATTTTTAAAAAAAAAATGTTCGCGGGCTCACCTCTTTCGAGTCGCTGACAATGCTCCAAGAGTATAACTGTCTAGAAAAAGCTTCTTAATCTCGCCGTTCGGAGTCGGCATTAAACTGTAGGTTCCCTCCACTCGTGAGAGAACAATAGCACACACAACACGAGTGGTTGCTGAGAAGTTAGGCCCAGGTTCACCTCGGACTGTAGCGCCACCATTATTATTATTATTATTATTATTATTATTATCATTATTATTATTATTATTATTATTATTATTATTATTATTATTATTATTATTATTATTATTATTATTATTATTATTATTATTATTATTATTATTATTATTATTATAACCGCTTTTTTTGCCTAAAATTCAATTGAGTAAATGAGCTTTGTCTAGAAAGACAAAACTGACTGCTTTACGACGCAGAGGTAGCGACAATATCAAAAGCGGAGGAAGAACACCAAGCTTTTCGAAAAAAAGTTCTGCGTGCGATCTTTGGTCCTGTTCCGGTTGATGGCAATTGGAGATCCAACCACGAACTGTATGGGCGATCACGGGTCCAACCCCTGAAGTAGTTGCGCCGTATAGAGCGCATGAACAACTTAGCTTCGGGCCGAAAAATCTCCGACATCGAACCAGTGATACAACAGTGGCCGACCACGCCCCAGTGGGGGAGCACCCCAGTGGAGAGGGACCCAAATCAACTTTGTGCGCGCAATTCGATTCAATTTCTTTTATTGTACACGTCTTTCAAGTCAAACCGAGATCCACTGAGACCTTAAATCCCAAAAGGTGCGCTATGGCATTTTCACTCTTAACGTTGTTCATCTCATTTGTGCCTTTTGTGAGCATGAATAATTTACTTTGGGCTCAAAAGATTTCTGACAAGAATTTCTTGAAGATGTGTCCTCTTTTGGCTATCTGCAGGCAATGTTCAGTAAAAATGGTACCGTCTGGTATATTTGAATTTTCTTGAACTTTAAATCTATCCATCAGATGCTTGTACGAACACAGGAAGCGAAGTGGATCAATGCAAGAGTCGTTTGGGAACCTTTCTGATGTAGTGGAAGAAACGCTGACAACACCGTAAGACCCTCTGTAAAAATGCAGAGAAACGAAACACTTCCTGCTCTGTATATAGAAAAGAAGCTTAAGGTACAGGAGCAAATCGTTTATTATTTAAAGACAAAAACAAGATGTAAGCCGAATTAAGATTAATAAAAGGAAAGACTGGATGATTGAGGATCTGCCCGAAGTTGGCTGCGATCCCCGATTCACAATTTTATTGATAAATTATTTTTAAAATTCAAATTTTCGTAAAAACATCACGACGACAAGATTTTAGCGTCATCTGTCTTTCGACACTCAATCTTCACTTAAATTTACTCAAAGTTTATCTTCACTTTTCGTGTTTTTGTGGTTTTGTGTGTAAAAGTTAACTTAGCTGGTTACCCAATTGTTTATAAAACATCCTGTGGCGACATCCTTCAACGACTCCTGACGAAAGTACGGTGGTGTCCTCATACAGCGACTTCCATCAACAGAAGTAAGGTTTCCTGTATGAGGAGAACAGATGCCGCCACGGACAATCCAAGCCACCAACAGTCAAGATCGTTGCAAAATGCAACGCATTCGTTGGCAGTCGCGTTCCGTAATTCATACTGTGCAGTTTACTTTCATTGTGCATCTATTATCTATCCATTCAATCAATTATAAATAAATCAGTTGCAATTTAAACCTAATATCCAAACCGTTTGTTTACAATCACCCGGACGTAGCTAAAATCCTTATATCGACTAGTGAAAAGTTGTTCATATGCATACAAACGCAATCATTCAAGTCTCGGGGTAAAGTAAGTACACATCGTGTTCCAGGGTCTGATCTTTCTTGATTTCCTGTGACCGTCTTAGAGTTCACCTTAGTTTCCTACGCTCATGTTTAACACCTGTATTTTATTCGACGCTCCCAAGTTTCAGTTTCCCTGCTTCGTTATGATGGATCTATTAAAATCTCTGCTGTGATCCGAAAAAGTGCTTAAATTGATTTTATCTATGATTGGCATTTCACCTTCATTCCTCAAAGAAAACCCACATCATTCTGAAAGATTCACTAGCAACATGTTGCAACAAACCCTTTCGTGGTGAGTGAAATGACATTTTTTATCCACACACTAGACATGAACCAGTTCTTCGTCAGCAAAAAAAAAACTACACATCTTAATATTACCTGTTACTTCAGGCGAAATGACACTCCCTAGGCGGCTAACTTTATCGCCGCTTTACAGTGCATCCCTCGCCTATTTAACTGGGCAGACTGTAATTAACTTACATCAAACTTGAGTAGAGGTCATAATCTTCCTTTGATTTGTAGCAGCCATACTAGCACAATGCAAAACGACGATTACATAAGAGCACGTGCGTGTGGGATGGACATGGGGTTTTGTATGTCCCTTTGTGCGGTTCTCGAAATAATCTCCTCGCAGGTATCCTTTTGTTCAATTGTTGGCGTGGTCGCTTTGAGGGCGCTTTAGAGTAATACAAAATTCATTCAGGAGCTAGTGGCAGGTGGTGTGTATTGGCCAGAGAAACACTCCATGTGTCGTGCATTAAAACGCTCATGACCTTACTACTCCTTTTGCGTTGTAGTCTCCCTGAGATCGATAGGGTAGTAAGCCACCCCGTCTCATATTGTGGGGAGATAGAGAAGTGTTCCTGCACAACCTGTAGAATGTTAATGTCCTAGTGCTACGTACGAGTACATGGACTGCAGTAGTATAACTCATCTCTAGCTTTCAAGGGGGTTAGCACTTCTTCTCAGTCTGTTGGGGAGAGCCAAACGAATGCTCGCTCACAGGGCACTGCGCATGCTAAAGGGGAATGTGGACTCTATTCGATTCTGTGTTTAAGAGAATCTTCTTCGTGTGGGGAGTTCCGCAGCACTACGCGAGAAATTGAAATTTGTTTATGTTTGGCGTAGAGGTAGCAACAGGTCGGTGAAAGGATGCGACAGTTGTTGCGTCTGCGGGAAATTTGTGAAGCTTAGACATGGGTTCTAAAACGAAGTTGTTCAACCGAAGAGTGAAGAGTATACATGTTGCGAAACATTTAAAAAAGGCGCTATGCTGATGAAGAGAGCAACAGGACAACCCTCACTGCCTTGGTCACAACCACAGTTCTTGTGGCAGACAATTTCTTTCATGATATTTGTCATATAGAAAATAAGTCACTTAGTGATCTTATTGATTAAGCGGCTGACTGGACACCATGATTTCTTTTTTTTTTTGGTCGTAGGTTTTTGTCACACTACACTGGAGCACTCAGACTCAAGACTGGTCCATTGTACTACCAGGCAGCAACCTACTTTTACTGAAGCAGGCGCTTCTGTGATGAGAAGCCTACATCATCAGCTTTCACCTCATCAGCGCCGAATAACTGCAACCTGATCCGAGCAAAGGCGGGACAATGGCAGAGAAAGTGCTCTGCAGTGTCACCATCTTCCCCCCACAGGCGTCGCAGAGGGTTTCATCACTTAGGCCAAGCACACTTAGGTGTTTCGCAAAGTGCCCCGTTAGTACGTCAATAAGTTGTCTGCAGTCTTTTCTGTTAAGAGATAACAAGAAAGCCGCGGATATTTTATAGACGTTGGGGAGAATGCGCTTGGTCTGTCTACATCTTGGAGAGTCATGCCAACTGCGGTTGTGTTCTCGAAAAGTCCAACCATCGATGGAAGCCTTAACCAAAGACGCGGGCAGTCCTAGCGTAGCCTAGCAAGTTCATCTGCGGTCTCATTTCCCGTGATCCCGTGGTGCCCCGGAACCTAGACAAGTCTTAGACAAGTCAAGCTACCGATCAAATTCAGAGAAGATTTGCATTCCTGAACTATCCTGGAAGTGGTTAAAGGGTTCAGCAGGGCCTTAAGCACAGCTTGGCTGTCGCTACAGACACAAATACTTCGCCCCTTCCACCTATTCTTCACAATATAGCTTGTAGCCATTAGGATCGCATAGGCTTCCGCTTGGACACCATGTAGTAATGGGGCACAACACCTAGTCCTTCAAAGTTTCGTAAATGTAGACGTCTCTTAAGGTAGTTAAAAGGTTTCTCCTCCTGGGGCAATCGTGAACTCCAAACGACAAACGACACTTTAGTGGATATCCGATTTAGAATCGCTATTGGCAACTCCCGCTCCAGTGTCAAAACTTCTGATTCGGAAGATCACTGTCATGCTCTACAAATCCTTATCCTGCTAGTCTTCAGTCTTGCTATATGAAGCCGAAAGCTGAATGAAAAATAGGACGACAGAGCAGATTTTTGGTGTAATCGTATATTTCCTGTCCTCTCTCTGAGGAAGGCGAATAGAGAAGAAGAGATAACTACAAATCTTACGAGCTGTACAAAGATGTGGACGTGGTCCGAAGGGTAAACGTCCATCGTCGTAAATGGCTTAGTCACATTGAACCCATCAACACCAAATGTTCCGGCTAAGAGGTTCTTCGCGTCAAAGCTTAATGGATCGAGAAAGAAAGGAAGACCGAACTATCGGTGTAAAGGTCATGGTGCGGATGCAAATGGTTTTGATAATTGGAAGCAGGGTACCAGAGATCATAAAGAATGCAAGACAGCATTAACTCAGGTTCTCAGGTTTATTCTTCACGTGTCGGTTGCCAGAGGAGCAAGTCAGTGACGATGATGCGGTGCATTCCTGGCAGTTTATAATTTAACCTTCATATTCGAAAAGGAGCGACGCAAAAAGGGTTAAATATTTATGTAGATTTGTGCAGGGTATGTGGTCACGTAGCAAGACTAAACCCATCCGACTGCCACTGTGATGTTCTTGCTGAAAACCTTCGTTGCGTTCATTATTTCTCGACGAGCATTTTGTTCTACACTCAAATACGGTTTATTCTCTGCCGAATCGGATTTAGTGCCATCCATCTTTCTCTCTTTTTATGAGAAGAATAATCCATCAGCGGTTGGCGCAATCAAAGAGACAACACTGGAACCTCTCTTGCATCATACCCAATCACTGCTCATGCCTGCTGTATGTTACATTGCTTTTGAGCCTTTAGGGGTTGAAATGAATGTGAGAGATAACACTCGTCATCGTTTCGAGTTTTCGATCTCAGCATGGAATTTATGTGTGAAAATGATAATCTTTGAAATTTTAAATCTTTGATATCTCCAAAATTGCATATAAATCAATATTTTGATATTTATTATTTCTTAAAGTTTATTCTGAGGTCTAGAAAACTGCGTTTTCAGATCTTCAAAATGAAAACTGTTTTGGCCAGAATACTCGAAATAAGATAAAATTAAAGTTCTCATTGAAGCCAACATTTTTGTGATTTCAGATTTTTAAACACTTTGATTCGGAAATGGGAGGACGGCCGCATTAGAATCAACTTTGGAGCTCCATATTTTTTAAACGGTTCTTTGGATTGATTTCAAAAGCTCTTTCGATTGAAATATGACTCGAGGGGGTGCATCAATGTTTCAAAATCCATGGCAACTTCACATACACGTGACCATGAGAGATGATTTCTCGTCCTCATCTCATCTCATCTCATCTTCAGTAACCCGCATGTTCTGCTAAAGGAGTCGCGAGGGCCATGCATGCACGAGAGATCTCGAGGCCACTCGATCCTCCGCCATCGATTCTAACTCATCAGGAGCTATGCCCAAGCAAAACCAGACGAGTGTTTGGACTTGGTCCAAACATTTCGTCCTGGGTCTGCCAAGCGGTCGCCTACCTGATGGAACCACATTCAAGACACACCTCGGAAGTCGTGATGATGGGGACATTCATGCCACGTGACCAAACCATCGAAGTACAACCATTTCCGTACGAAGAAGTAGCCATCGCGCACTGCCCTGTTTCTCATCCTATCCCGACGAGTAATTCCCACAACAGCACGAAGAAATCTCATCTCGGCAGCTTGTATTCGCGATCTTATTCTTTCGGTCATTACACAAATTTCATGACCATAGGTGAGAGTTGGAACAAAAACTGCGTTAAAAACCGCTAATTTGGCTTTGACACCAAACTCGGCCTTTCTGATACAGATAGACCAAGCTGTTTTAAAATTGACCTGTCCTACAGAAAAGCTCAGCATTATTAATCCCATCACTCGTGTAGAAGACGTTTATAGACGTCGGAGATAAAAAAAAATGTGACAGAAAGACGGGCAGACGGACGGATGAACACACCGAAATTATAAAGGTTCCGTTTTTGAAGACGGTACCTATAAAACCAGCCTTTGCTTTCAATCCTCCAGACGTTTTATGTCAAATTGAATTTTTTGCCGCTAATCTCAGAAATTTGGTACCTGAGTTGAAATTAATTTTATCTGTGATTGTGTGCTTTTGAGAGAAAGCTCGGTTAAAAGTGCGTAAGGCGGAAGTGCGTTAGATGTGACACAAACCATCTGGAAAGCTGTTCAAGTTTGAGAAAGGTAAAAAGCTTAAATAAATTGTAAAGCTATGTTGAAGGAATTGTTTTTTGAATTGCATGTAAAATTGGAATACAATTATTGACAACTACAGTGAAATTGTTTGAATTCATATTTCATTAGATAATTGAATTTTGTGAATAAAGACCTTGTAAAGCTCAGCAGGCTTAGACGTTGTGGCTTTTTAGCAAAACTATGGTTGGTGATACACACCTGATCAAAAAAATAGATACACCTTACATTTTGCGTCTTCAGTGTTGTTCACTGTACAATGAAATGAAAGAAATTAAAGTTCGCAAAAAAGGCTAATATATTTTTATTCTATATACTTAGTAAAAACTTAAAACATAAGAATATTTTCAATATTTACGTAAATAATTTTTTTATGAAGATTAAATTGTGTTAGTTCATAAAAATGTGTGATAAAAAAAATAGATACACTTCAGACTGTGATCAATATTCAATTATATCATTATTGTCTTTGCGAGTTTTTTGTCAAAAAGGTTTAGTATACTTAATTTTAATTGCTTGGTATCAATTATGAAGAAGGTATCATCATTTTGGGTTTACCATGGCCCGAAATTGTTATTGCATTACAGAAGAGAACGTTTTTTGTTCTGTCTCACAGAAAAGAAGGAAAATCTCTGCGTGAAATCGTGAAATGTGTGGGACGGTCATTTCATTTTGTGCAAAATATTTTAAAATCTGCACACCAAAAGGAATTTCAAGGAAGATCGAAAAAAACGATCGCCATATAATAATGTTATCAAATAGTGACCCTTTTAAGTCATCAAAGGCGATTTCCGCAAAAATTGACAACACCGTTAGTGCTCCAAGAGTTCGTGGTGGCTTACAAAAAGTCAAACTTCTCGGACGATTAGCTAGGAAAGTTCCCCCAATGAGAAAAACAATTTAAGCATTAGGCTACAGTTTGCCCTGACACATGCAAATAGGACGATCGATATCGGTGAAAATAAATGGCGAAATATTTTGTTGAGCGACGAAGCAAAGATTAATATCTTTGGAAATGACTATGAAAAGAATGAAGAGATTCTCGAGCCAAGGAATTTCATAACCGTTGCATAAAAAATACAGTGGAACATGGAGGCGGCAACATAATGGCCTGGGGATGTTTTTCTTAGAATGATGTTCGTCCAATATTCCAGACTACAAACAATATGACGACAGCCGAGTACAAAGACATTTTGCAAATGGTAATGCTATCATACGCCAAAGAAAACATGCCTCTGCGTTGGGTCTTTCAGAAGGATAACGACGCAAAGCATAATTCCACACTAGTAAAAAAAATGATTTGTTCACAATAAAATCAACTTGCTAGCTTGGCCAAGTCAATTTCTATGCCTAAACTCTATTGTAAATTTGTGGGTGCATCTAAAGAAGAAATGTGTATGTTACTAATTGATGTTCCAACTGGAAAAACGAATCAAATTTATTCAAAAGAAAGATAAATTAGGAAGTTTTCAACTATGGCAAATGGTTAAATAATGAAACTCAAAGTCGTATATCGAAAAATGTTGCAGCCTAACAACGCGCCCCTACAGTTTTCAGAACGAATTTGCCTTATTAATTTGGACCAAATAATGAAATAATGAATTTTATACTCTATACGATTTAAAATTGAGTTAATTCAGTAAACACATTTTAATAAGTTGCGTGATAGCCGCCACGGTACACATTTGCGTAAGGTGTGGAAAGAAATAATCCAAATCAATCCGTTCGCTAAACATCTTGGATATCCTCAGAACAATGACTCATCTTTCTTTGAGTAACGCCGGAGACCGGGGTGGACGTAGGCCACGCTTATGCATCAATATGCGAGGCAATTCGTGACACTTATACTTACTGAGCATTATCAATGATTCGAGAGGGGCACTGCAGTGAAAATGAAAGTTGTGTCGAACAAAAGACCTTCTGCATAGGAGTCGAGACACTTACCCCACAGCGACCGAAAGGCGCTTCAGTTAAATAAAAATCTCATCTCATCTCATTTTCAGTGACCCGCATGTTCCATTAAAGGGGTCGCGGGGGCATTGCATGCACGAGGGATCTCCAGGCCACTCGATCCTCCGCCATCGACTCTAACTCATCAGGAGCTATGCCCAAGCGCAACCAGGCGAGTGCTTGGACTTGGTCCAATCATCTCGTCCTGGGTCTGCCAAGCGGTCGCCTACATGATGGAATCGTATTCAATAAATAAAATAAAAATAAAAAGTATAATTTCCTTTGTCTAGTTGTAATTATTGTATTCATTAGCCCAAACATTTTGCTCTATCCAATCGACATACGATGAAATTCTCGTATAAACTCCCGGATACTTTGATGACCCAACCACCCCGTATGAGGTTATGCCAATCAAATATCCATGAAGATGGCCTGAACGGTGATGAGCAAAGTTGACTTGCAGTGGTCCGCCAGAGTCACCCTACAAAAAGCAGAAGAAAATGTTACGACGGCCTGTACGATGAACTAAATAAATGTTTATTACTTGAAATGTATCGGTTCCTGCTTGCTTGTAGTCGGTTGCACATATTTGACTATCGATGATGCCCTCTGGAGTATTCTCCTGCTTTGGCATAACTCCACGACACACGTCGTTTGGCACGATCGTCAGGTTGAACTCAGTCAAACGATTTGTCAGAGCTCCAGCAAACTGAACTGATCCAAATCCCATGGCGAAAGCATGGTTAGCTGGCAGTTCCTCATGGTACCACAAACGTATCGGCCGAACGAATTCAGTGAATCTATAAAAGAATTTTCAAATCTCTGTTATATTTGTGATCGAGGTTTGAGTGACATTTTGGCAGGCTTACATGATGGGTTTTGCGAGCTCAAACAGAGCTATGTCATGGTAGAGAACATCATCCCTGTACTGCGGGTGTTTGATAATCCGAGAAATTTGCCGCGTCTGTGGATCGATATTCTCCTCTGCTGCTTTGAGGTTTAAGTCACCAAAACGAACGTACTTTGGTGGTTCCCTGGAAGGAGAAATTTTAATAGTTTGATTGTTTGGAAAGAGAGAAACCCGGAAATACCCGAAAAGATCTGCGCAGTGAGCTGCAGTAACTACGAAGATGTTGCTTATCAGACTCCCACCGCATTTATATTCAGTCTTATTGAGCACTGTGTTCCGGAAGCCAATGGCACCCTGAAATGGAAGAACAGACTTGAGTAAATCAATTTCGTTCTGAGGATGCACAATTTGTGGTGGTTTTGGGAGGGAGGAAACGGGTTACGGACTAAGTGTGAATTGGATCTCTTATGCTGGAGGCAGGAGGATTCTTTAAAAAACACGCATAGACGAAAATGAGGATTCGCTTTCCGTGGCTCAGAGATCAGTGTCTGAGAAGCGTTAGAAGGGCTTAGCGTTGTTTATAGAAAACAACAAGGACACACATGATTGCGAGGTTCTGGCAGGATCCGTCCGCCTCGAAACGGATAAAGTCATAATAGTTTTCATGCGACACAGATCAGGCAGAGCTTGTTGTAGTCCCATTTGTAATCTTCCAACGTTAGTGTAACTACAAACTATTAGCTCCCGCAAATACAAGTTTGCTCCCGCATCAAAGTCCACTTTCACGTACCATGTGAGGGAACTCCCCAGGCTCGGCTAGTTCTCTTCCGTGGAAGTCGGTCACCTCTTCAATGCCATCGTTGTCCGCGTCGGGGAATATACTCGCCACGTACTGTTCGTATTCTAAACGGAAATTAAACGTAATAACCAATAATCTACAGCGTAATTCGATTGCTTACTAATTTGACCGACTCTCTTCTTTCCCTTGCCTCTGCCCTTGCCTTTATTTCGTGTATTGTCATCACGCGGTGCAGCAGGTCCTTTCTTCTTGTTTGCATTGTTAGCATTCTGCTTACCCGAAGGCGCTGAATGATTGGCTGGTTTGGGCTTCTTGGTCTGCGCGGGTGGCGACGGGGGTTTTGCTGTTGCCTTGGGCTTTGGCTTCGGTTTGCCTTGTTGACCTGGATTTGGCGGGGGGTTTTTTGACTGATTTGGTTTTGGCTTTGGCGCTGCCGGTTGATTTGGGGGATGCTTAGGCTTGGGTTTGGGTTTTGGAGTCTGTTTTTGACGTTGTGTGGGTTGCTGTGGCAGATTGTCCTTGAGGAAAGGGTTGTTTTCATACTGGCCGGCAGCCCTCTTTACGGTCACCGCTGTGTTTCCATTTCGCTTGTTCACGGCGATTCGCCCATTCGCTCTGGGCTTTGGTTTTGCTTGATTCGGCGGGCAGTTATCTTTTTTGTTATTGTTGCTTATAGCTGGTGCCACTTGTTGTGGCTGAATGAACACACCATCACTGAACACTACACTCCCGCTGGAGACAAAGGACACTGCACTGGAACTGCCAAAATTCCCTCCCAAACCGTCGTAATCGAAACCGAAGTGTTGAGGTTTGACGCTACAAAGTGGCAGCAGAACAAAGGTCACGATAAGAACGCCGCAGCTCATTTCTGAACTGTGTACATATATACGTCTTAACTCGCACTGTCCGAAACTATTTGATTTTGCGTCATGACACACTTTGGATCCCTCAAAACGCAAACTTTTCGTAAAAATAAACAAACACTTCGAGATACTATTGTTTTTGTTAAATGAGAATCACTGATGACACGCAAGAATGCTGCAGATATCTGCGAATGATACTGAAATCTGTTGAGCCCAAGGCATTGAGTGTATAATTAAATACTAAAATCTTCACATTTTTGTCTCGGATGGTCAACACAACCAGAAAACCAAACAAAATGAAAATTCCCCGAAACACATACCGTGCCGCAGACAACTGTCATCAGTGTGTGGAATATTTTTGAGGCTGAATTCCGGTTTGGCCGGTGTGAGAACCAGAAGCGTGTCGAGAAAGCGGTTTTCGATTTGGGATAGTTGTTCCCCATTAAGATGATTAGTTTAGTTTATGTTTCGTCCAAAGGGTGCACGTCACAGCAGTCCGAAAAGAATATTTCCGAGAAGGAAATCGTTAAGAGTAATCATTCCAAAGTGATTAAAGTATCACTGAAATGAGTTACTAACAATTTGCTAATGTGCTAGAATCAGGTTAAGATAATGAACTGCGAAAATCGAGTCAATGTTCCAGACGCCGCGTTGCTGTTAGAGGGCAGAGGACACAGATCTGTCATGAAGAACTTTTTATTCTCAAACGGATCTTTCAACGGATATTTATCGTAATCGTACTTGTTCACTATCAGAATCTGTCACTTCCAAAACATTAAGAGTTTGATGTAGATAGATTAGTTAGAATCGAATTAAGTTGACTTTTCTCAGTGATGTTCTGTAGGCGAGAGGTGAATGGTTTCAAACTGTTACCTGACAAATTTGCTAATGAAAAATGTCTCGCATGCCGATGATTGAGAGGGAAAGTATCATTTCTGGGATTTCGACTCATGGAGAACGAAATGAAACAGAGTTAAATCACGCTGGTTGTTATTAGAGAAACTAAGATTGGTCAAAAGTGATCGTGTTCGTGTGGGCGCCGCCGTATCGTAGTGAGTAGGTGCGTCGACCACTACGCTCGAAGTCTTGGTTCAAATCCCGAAAAAACACATTTAATATTTTTACGGCTCCACCTCTTTCGTATCACTGGCAATGCTCAAAAAGTACACATGTCCGGAAAAAGCTTCTCAATCTCACTTTTCGGAGTGGGCATTAAACTGTTGGTTCCCTCCACTCGTGAGAGAACAATAGCACGCACAACACGAGTGGTTACCGAGAAGTTAGCGCAAATCCACCTCCGACTGTATTTATCGGACCATTATTATTATTAAATAAAAGGGATCGTGGCACTTTTCCTAAATATTCTTAAAACAAACCCTCCACAAACATGATAAGTAAGTAATCTCTTCTTCTTCTTCTTAGGGCGCTACAGTCCGAGGTGGACCTGGGCCTCACTCAACACGCCTCTCCAGCCAGCACGCTCTCTCGCCAGCTGTCTCCAGTTTCGCACACCAAGCCGGCCGAGGTCCCCTTCGACTTGTGTGCGCCACCTTGTACGTGGACGTCCTCTGTTGCGTTGTCCCACAGGCTCAGAGTCGAAGACTATTCGGGCCGGAACTAAGTTGTCCATAAGCTCTACATGGCCTAGCCATCTTAGGCGTTGGATCCGTAGACGCCTGGCTAGACTCATGTCGCTGTACAGCCCATACAGTTCGTGGTTAAACCTTCTCCTCCAAATGCCATCAACGCAAAAAGGACCAAAGATCGCGCGCAGAACTTTTCTCTCGAAAAGACCAAGAGACTGTTCATCCGCTTGGGATATTGTCCATGCCTCTGCGCCGTAAAGCAGGACTGGGATGATCAAGGTCTTGTATAAAGTCAGCTTGGTCTTCCGAGAGAGGGCTCTACTACTCAATTGCCTTTTGAGCCCATAAAAACAGCGGTTGGCAAGAGTTATTCTACGTTTGATCTCGGTTCTGATGATGTTTGTACTGTTTACTGCGGAGCCAAGGTAGACGAAGTCCTTAACTACCTCAAAGTTATAGCTGCCTATGGTGACGTTCTGGCCAAGTCGTCGATGTTGTGCGTCCTTTCTCGATGACAGCATATATTTTGTTTTGCCCTCGTTTACCGCCAGACCCATTTCAGCCGCTTCCGTTTCAATGTCAGCAAACGCATCATTGACGGCTCGCTGTGTTCGCCCAATCACGTCAATGTCATCCGCGTAAGCTAGCAGTTGAATGGACTTTTGGAAGATCGTGCCTCTTGTGTTGGCCAGTGGGTTTTGCACGATCTTCGAGAATGATGTTAAAGAAATCACATGACAGCGCGTCGCCTTGTCTAAAATCTTTTTTGACATTGAAGGTCTCGGTGAGTTCGTTACTAATCTCTATCGGGTTATATTTGAAATCTGAACTACCGATATCTCAACTCAAATTTGGCAACATCAAAAACGTTACCCTTTCTTAGCCTAAAAATCGGACTTATACCTAATAAAGGATTTTACAATAGGGACCTAAAAATTTTGTATGTTGATACAAACAATATCTTTCACTTTTTTATGCTGGCAGTAAAGGTTTGCATTTTTATTGTGGTGAAGTTTACGACCATTGACTTGAGTTGATCAGTTGGTGGTTGCAATTTTAAGAGCGCTTACTCCAATTTTCGGTCGTAAAATTCGTCTCATAAGACAGACTGTGCGTGAAATAGTGAATAAATTAGAGTTGTACAGAATAGTGATTTGGCAGGATAGCCGAATATTCGACGGCCTGATATCTGCCCAAATTAAAAGTATAATAGATTGGTGATCTGATACTCAAAACAGATCGGTGCAAGTAAAACCAACTTAAACATATTTTTTTCCTTCTCCTCCACAAAATATTTTTACTTTCTACACAGTAAAGTTTCTGGGACATTTTTGAAGAGGTTGCGGAAGGCAAGTCAGGTTGAGTTTTCTGCCAAAAAAATACCGCCAACGAGCTTGACTTATATCTCAAAACTGTTTATTTTGAACGGAATAGAAACCCTTGGACATGCTGGTGAATTACTGAATTTACTGAATTTTCTGAATGCAGAAAAGCTAATTTTCATTCATCATAATTTGGCTTTAGCAAACTTCCAATAATAAATTGTTTTTTTATTTTGTTGTTTTTTACTGAAAAAACAACTATCCGGTATTCGGCCGGATATCAAAAGACTATTCGGCTCCGGCCGGATATTACAAAAGAAGCCGAATAGGCCGGATACCGAATACTTGCCGGATATCCGTCACACCTCTAGAATAAATTCGAGTCAACAAATTATCTATTGCATGCGTTTCTGTGACAGTGAGACAACCAATCAGTCGAAGTACCGAAAATATTACAGTCAAAATGCTTCACTTCAAAATGAGCCGAGCCAGTCGATTCCGATTGGGTTCTGTTTGAAGTTTGAAGAAAATCCGGAATTTCGTCAACCATCTTCAGCGATGAAGCTTATTTTTGGCTTAATGGCAAAATATGTGTTACTGGACACCAACAAATCCACATGTGCTCAAAGGCATTTATAAAAAGTGACCATGTGCGTGTGGATTTCATGCCGGAGGTGTGATTGGACTGTATTTTTTCATCGATGAAAATGATCGCCATTCTTCGGGCGATGATGGAGTTCGCTGTCGTGCCATTTTGGAAGACAATTTTGGACAGAATTGGATATGTGGTTCCAACAAAATAGTGCTACATGCCATACAGCTGGTCAAAACAATTGAAGGAGAAGTTCGATAAGCGCGTAATCTCGAAAGATGGAATGGTTCAATGGCTACCTCATTCATGGAATTTAACGCCGTTGGATTTCATTTTATGGCCTTATGTTAAGTCGTTGGTTTATGTCCACAAGCTAACGACGTTAGAGGAGCTCAGGGACAACAGCAAACGCAAAAATATCAAAGTACCGCCCAATATGTGTGCAATAATGGTGAAACAAATTGGCTTCAAAAAATCAATCACTGCAAACGAGATCGAATTTCATACTCAAATTTAACATGCGAACCACACCTAGAATACATTTCATCCCGATGTCTTAATTATTCTGTATTTTATTTAAATATAAAACAAATTGTGGACGCCGTGGCCTGGTGACTAAGTCCATGACTCCATGGATTATGACTAACGGACCTTGGACTGAATGCGACCCAGTGTACCAAATTTCACATTCACGATACCCACCTGTCTCAAACAGAAAATTATGGTGCTCAGAGCCGTAGAACCATGTGGAAGTTGAACGAAAAAGGACAATAAGGCGGTTTAATTCGACGTCCCTCGAAAAAACAGTATACGAGTATAAATCGAGTATAAGCTAAAATCCAGTGGCGGTATATGTATTTCATCCCCGGGGTATAATGGACTCCAATTGATGATCTATACGTCAGCACCGGCGACGCACTTAGACCAAAATAGATACCTTCCACAGCCACGTAAGTCACTGAAAAAAATTATCCGGCCATGATCCACCAGGTGGAACTTTCTATGAATCGAAATACACTTCCAATGTGTCCCAGATATTGTCAAAGAAGTAATCTTCTAAGTACATGTGTCCTAAGGACGCCAGAGCCAGGCAGGTAAATGGATGCTATAGAGCGTTCTTCACCCTTCTTCGTCCAGGCAGCTTCTGCAGAAGTCATTGAAGAAGACTCAAAGTCGCAACTATGAGACTGATGATATCAAATATTGTATTCATTTTTCAGCTATTGAGGCTTTTGGATCATTTTGGATTGGTCAGATCATTATAAAGGTGTGATATGTGGTGCCAATACTTCATTATCTTCGTCTTTGGAGGTGCGTCGTATCTGAGCAACAGTTCGCAAGTATCTGAAGAAGGACCTCAACCAACTTGGTGTGCGGAATTGGAGGCAGCAAGCGCGAGACCGTGAGAGAAGTTTGTTGGTTGAGGCCCAGGTCTACCCCGGACTAGAGTCCGACCGAATATTCGTCTTAGGCTCCGGCTTTGGCCACTTTCGGCTTAAAATTTCACCTTCGGCAAAACATTCGGCTTCGACCAAATGAGGCCGAAGATTTTGCCAAAGACGAATGTTGAATTGTCTGTTTTCTGTAAAAATAGAAGCTACAAGGAACGGTGTGTTTTTTGTTTTATTATTGTCGGATATTTTATTTTGTATTTTGAAAACGCGATTGTTTACAGCTTTAAAATCAAAAGATTTTGCATTTGCAAGTTGGTAAACTATTAAGTGGCCTGTATAAAAGCATGCAATTTATTTGTACTGGTTTCAGCTAGAAAGAACATCAACAATGGCAGCTAAAAATCCAAATTTTATTTCTTGTTCCAAATTATTATGTTATTAACTCGTATGTTCCAAATAGAGTCCAAACGAACACTCGGCTTCGGCTTCAGCCGAAGGTGATCAAAAAGCCGAAGTTCGGCTTCGGCCGAAAAACTGGCCTCTGGTCGGACTCTACCCCGGACTATAGCGGCATACAAAGAAGAAGTGTAGTGGCATGTCTGGCAAAATCTACCGCTTCGTAATTTTATAGTGGCACCCAGCGGTGTATGTTGACTTGTTCTCGCCGAGAGACGAGTGACAGGTTATGAAAACCAGCCAATTTATAAAAACCAGCTCCAGAGAATAGGCGCCGTGGCGTAGTAGTTATGTGCGTCGATTCCTACGCGATAAACTTTCAGTCTAGATTCAATTCACAGCATAGACAACAAGTTTTCAAAAATAATGCTCATGGCTCCACTTCTTTCGAGTCACTGACAATGTTCCAAGAGTACAAATGTCTAGAAAAAGCTTCTCAATCTCGTCGCTTGGAGTAGGCATTAAACCTCCGCTTGTGAGAGAACAATAACACCTACAAATCGGGTGGTTGCTGTAGAAGCTAGGCCCAACTCAGCCTTGGACTGTAGCGCTACCATTGTTATTTTTATAACTGAAGGGACCTTATGGGTGTCTGACTATCTATGAGAATGTAAATATCACTAGCGGATATATTTTTTTTTTAACTCTACTGGAGCACTCAGACTCAAAACTGGTCCATTGTGCTGCCAGGTAGCAACCTACTCCAGTGCCGTTAATTTGATCCCAACGGTAGATGGTGTGACTGGACCAGATTCGATTTCACTGGGATTCGAACCTGGGACTCCTCGAACTTGGGGCAGGCACTTAACCAACTGTGCCTTCCAGTAGTGGATATAATGATCCACCTAAGCCAAGACAGTGCTTCACAAATGAAATACGTTGCAGGTAACATCGAAACTAAAGTTAATGGGAACCAGTAGTAAACGATGGTGGTCATCGATTAACGAATTCCAAATTTACGACAAATGTGATAACTTGTTATGCTGCCATCTAAAATAATAGTTTTGACTGGGACAGATTAGCCAACTGCCCACTGAGATCCAGACCAGTTTATCCCCGGATTAATTATGTACGCGAATGAGTTACGTATGAACACACGGAGCGAGCATCGGGAGAATTTGGAAAATTTTGATGGCAAAGTCACATGCCGATTTGTGTCACGCCAAAGCGAGTCATTCGCCTGAAACGATTTCCGTTAAACTTGTTGAATACCTTGGTGAGTCAACAAAACGATGGCGTTGTGTTTAAACTTTGTTTGATGCGTTCGTTTTATTGCTGAATTAATTTTGTATGTTCACGACACAAAAATATATCCCGTGTATAAAGTGGCATGTTTGAGTCATTCATAGGTTCTGCAACCTTCGCAAAATACCCAGATACAGGATTTTGAGTTCTTAGGATAATTTAAAAAAAATCATTTTTGTTAAGGGTGGAACAGAATTAATCTTGTGTTGATCTTTCTGGTTAACCGAAAGGAAGAATATTGCACTACCACGAACTCCATTTAATAAAAATTTCCTTAACCCAAATAAACGGTCATTCACCGCCATTTAATTGTGTTTTTGATTGCGACAGAGTGATGGCAAATACTGTTATTAAGCACGTAGGGATGTTCTTGGATGCACTTTATTTTGACCATCAATGGTTGGTTGACCGGGAACCCCAAAGTTTGTAACTAGAACGAAGACGTGTGAAGAGCTCGAGATAATTTATGGAGAATTCCAGTTTGACAAGTGACATTTCTTGAAGGCAAACGACATTAAAATGCCTCTCGTCGTTTCTGCGGTTTCATTGTTTTTTTCAAAAATACTTATCACTATTTCCGTTGATACGCGAAATTATGCAAACGGTCAAATGGCTGTGGGTGTGCTTAATGTTTGTGAAACATTCATAACGAGTCGTTGGATGTATTCCTCAGGCTTACTTTTCGCGAATTATTTATCGTCTATCTTGACGTAGCTTTCAATCCCCGTTGTGAGTTGTGTTTGAGGTACTGAATCACTTGCGACTTGTACTTGTGGATAAGAAATGTTAAGATTACACAACAGAGAATGATCCAGCAGTATGGGCACAGTCTACATAATTTCTCAGAACAATTTTCCCAGGAAATATACCAATTAACCGATCGTCACCTTGGTTTATTTTTAAAACCACAAGTAATTTTTTGTCGTTTTCTTATAACACTCGCTGTTGATAACAACGTGGTGTTTCTTGTCGGTGTAAGTAGGTCACGCATAGAAGCTGAAGAAAGCATCAGAGGGTGATTTTTTTGAAAATAGAAAGCCATTGGTGACGCATTTTTACACGATATGAACCCGCCTTGGTTTACTTATTAACCCAGTGAGAAGAAAACACGAATCGTTAGGTAATGAGTAAATGAGTCACTTCCTACGCTGAATGTCTAGGTTTGAATTTGTACATAACAACTTTAATTTTTACGCCACCATCTCTCTCCACTGATCTAGAAAAGCTTTTTCGATTTAGCTGTTAGAAGTCAGCATAAATTTGAATATCTCCCCCGATCGTGAGGGAACAAAGCATGCACAATAACAAGTTGCTGGAGGGCCCAAGTGCACCCCAGACTCTAGCGCCATCCAAAAATTCGCCTTAGTTGTCTAATAAAGGGTCTTCCAATAGGGACTTCCGAGCTTTGACGGTTGAAAGCGGCAATATTGTTAAAGTTACATGTGTCAAATTGACTCTCATTTATTCAGTCTGTTTTGCCAAATCTCCATGAACGGACATAGCGTTCAACAACACATGCAAATGATAAAATTGTTTTATCAAAATGGGGTTCTTATTCGGGTAAGGTTCCGCCATAATCGTCCTGCCGAAAGGACTGTCCACAGTGTGGTGAATAAATTTGAGTTTATTGGTTCAGTAAACGATAATCCAACACCCGTACGTTGACGAAACGCAAGATCTGTCGAAAACATCGCCGCAGTTCGTGAGAGTGTGCAGAAGAATCTGGGGCAGTCGATTTCGTGTCGCTCACAAGAAATCAGCCTTTCGCCGACCACAACTTGGCGAATTTTGCATCGTGACTTGGGCCTGCATTCGTACTAAATTCAACTGACCCAGGACTGAAGGTAAACGACCAGACCTTAAACAACGACTTGTGTTCGTTGAATGGGCTCTGAAGCAGTTAGGAACTGACCATAATTTTCATCGAAAAATCATCTTCAGTGATTAGGCCCATTTCTGAAGGAATAGGTTCATCAACTAACAGAGTTGTCGAATTTGGGACGATACCAATCCACATGAGATCTAAAAGCGTCCAATACATCCCGAAAAAATCAGTGTTTGGTGTGGATTTTGGACTAGTGGCGTCATCGGTCCATTATTTTTGAGAACGATGTTGGCCAGACAATCATCGTCAACGACGAGCACTATAATTCGATGAATAACAACTTCTTTTGGCCTGAATTCGATGATATAGACATCAAGGATATTTGCTTTCAACAGGACGACGCTACGTACATCGATAGACCCTTCAAACGAATAAAAAATTTCGATGATACGTCACATACACTTTGTTTTATTTAAATTTAAAGATAGGAAGCACTTAATGATGTCCCCTTAAGCGCGACAAAACATAGATTACATGTATAATCAGATCATTAAAATCCCCAGTAAGTTCATCATTTAAACATGTATATTCATCATAAGCAGTTCTCTAAAACTCTCGCCTACCACTCATAAATTATGCTTCTAATTTGTCGCGGTTTTTGAGTACAGTGTACCGAACAAAGCGAGAAAGTTTGATATTTTTTTTCGGAGGATTTTTGAAACTCTACTATAGCACTCAGACTCAAAACTGGTTAATTGTACTGCCAGATAGCAAGTGCCGTTAATTTGATCCCAGCGGCAAATTTTGACTGGACCAGATTCGATTTCACTGGAATTCGAACCCGGGACCCCTCGAACTAGGAGCAGGCACTTAACCAACTGCGCCATCCAGTCGTTTTTGATATACTATACATTTGTGTTACAAAAGCTTTGGGTAAGACAGTGATCATGGCACTCTCCAAAAGAAATAAGACAGGTTTCAGACATTCAAAAATGGGACTTCGGAGTAAACTGAGTATGATACATGAGCAAAGGCTATTTTGAAAACATTTTTCATGACAAGTGATTATAAAGAAAATGGCCGGAAGCTTTTAGAATTTTAGGTTGCAAGCTAAATAGAATGACGTGTTAGATTGGGTATTCGAGAGGGCGATGAATGGTTGAAATTGATCTCATGACAGAGACTAATGGTGATTTTAGGTGATCAATATAAAGAGCTATTAAGTCCTACATGATTGGCAAAAACGAATAAAAAACCATTATATTTAAGAGGGAATTACCTAGAAAGTTATAAAGGTTTTAAATAGACTGAGTTGTCTACTTTCAAAACGTGATTCATGCCACAGAAATTTGGTAGGTTGTGTGGTTTACTCTTTTGCTGCGGTTTGAATTGGATAAGATGGTAAAGAACTGGGCAGGAAGTAATGATCTCACTCAAAGAATAAAGGAGCTATTGTGAAGAGTGCACCAAGAGCTGTTTAGAAATTCAATTGGGTGAAAGGAAGTTCCTTGACTTTGAAGCTGAGGGATAAATCTTAGATTAGAATGTCTGAAATTTATTGCAATCAGATTTTCCAAATAATTGCAATATTTTTGGAAGTTTTCTGAAGAAAAAAATTAAATTCCCGTAGGGAAGTTTCTTTTTCATAAGGAAATATGTTAATTTTTGAAGAAGAGAACGAATTATCTGAGTTTTCGAATTAACAAATAAATTGTCAGCAAAGGAGTGGGATAGACTTAAGTTGATCTTTGGTCCTGTTTGCGTCCATGGCCTTTGGAGAAGAAGATCTAATCACGAACTGTACAGCGACATGAGTCAAGCCAGGCGGGTGGACAACTTGGCTCCGGCCCTGAGAATCTCCGGCTCTGAACCAGTGGGACAATGCAACAGAAGATGTCCACGTCTAAGGTGGAGCATCCAAGTGGAGAGGGACCTCAACCAACTTTGTGTGCGCGATTGGCGAGAGCTAGTAAAAGATCTTGCTAAGATTTTGCCAGATCTAAGAAGTCACACGATAGCGCATTTTTTTGCTCGAATCCGGTTAATGTTTCAAACGGTTCCGAAGTCCTAGAACCAGAATCCCAGCAATCGATTATCTGTTCTTCACATCGAATAGTTCTTTAAGATAAATGCTGTCGAAGTTGGCTTTGAAATCGATAAAAAGTGATTGTTTGTTTAAAGATTTGAAACTCTCTCCAGGATTTGTCGAAGTATACATTTTTGTTCTTTAGTCGATTTGCCGGACTGGAAGCAAGTGCAGATTATTATCGGTGTAAAATGCTTTAGACGTTCACACAGTTCAATGCACGGAATCCACAAGCAGGCATATGTGCAAGAGGAAGGATTGCCTTTTTTGTGGACTTGATGGACTTGATATTCCAGTCGTCGGTCACGGTTTTGTTCTCCCAAATTCTCCGATTATCTGAGATCTTCTCCATACCACAACATTGCCGCCGTCCTTGAAGAATTCTGATAGCAATCTATTTGTGGCTGCGGTTTTTTTGTTCTTCAGTTACTTAATAGCTTTGATTGTTTTTAGAGTTTTACTTGAACTTAAGGCTAGACTTCACGAACAAGTTTTTCTGGCATTTTACTACAGATCATCTTCAGTTTGGTCACAGAAATCGCACTGAAGGCAAGAACTTAACGTTTAATTTAACATCCGCTTCAACAATACGTACCATGTGTGGGTACTGACCTGGCCTGGCCAGTGTTCTTCCATTGAAGACCAAACTATAGTCGGTGTCATCTTCTGGAAATATTTTCGCCACGTACTGTTGATATTCTAGATAACAGAGACTTGGTGATGAGGACATTCCAGTTGTAGATGCGACGGAAGATAGACTTACTGATCTCGCTTATTCTCAGTTGATCCTGTTTTGCACCCGACTGATCACTCCTATCACTTTTTTCACTTGAACCCGGTTGATTGAGGGAAGGCGACCCTTCGGTCCTCGTTTTTTTCCATATCCTAGTCCCCTGCCTGGCTTCTCATCTGGAAGGCCTTCATTATAATCGCCCTCAAAGGGTTGCCCTAGTGGGCCTTCGTGTCCCAGTGGGCCCCCATGTCCTTGTGGTCCATCATGCCTTCCATACTCCTGTGGCCCGCCACGGCCTGGACTACCACGGTGGGATTTTTTAACTCTTGGTTGAAAATCAAAGAATCTGTTGCCGTTTAAATCAAATATAGATCCACTGAATATCGCGACGGAATCACTGCTTGAAATATAGCCCAACGCGACAATCACAACGTAAATAAACAGACCACTACAATCCATTCTGGGATTGATGTTCAATGTGCTACTTCGCAAAGCAATGGTCTGGCAAACACTGGCTATCCATTGCGGACTGTATTTTGGTTTGTTAAATGTAACGCGGTATACAGCAAATGAAGGAGTATGATTGACTCACTGATGTGGCGCTCTATCTGCACACCAGCAGTTGACAGAAATTCTCGGAAACGAAAGCGAAATCCAAAAATTGTATGTGAACGAAATATGAAGATAATATGTAGGGAAATACATGAAACGAAGGGCGTATCGAGTCCTGTGCTGGAGTGATATTGTTCGCCGAAATAACCAGTGATTTGCAAAACTGGGTTTTCCGAGGAGAAAGTATTATTCATAGGTGACAGAGAGGTGCTATCAGTGCGGCATCTCATCGAGAAGGGTGTATCCAAGCAAGTATATTATGTCAACTGAAACCGACAGTCACTATTGATTTGACACAGAGTTTTCTGTAATTTATGGCCGCAGTCTAGATGAACAGAGGTGTCAATGCGTCTTGTCTTATTCTTCGCAAAGCATTTAAGATTCAAGTCAATCAGGGTCGATAGAAATTGCAAACATTCCATCACACATTGTTGTCGGCAATCAAACTTCACAAACTGACAACGTTCATTCCTTTCAAATTTACTTGCTCACAATTACTCTGACGGATTAAGGCCCACACGAGAGTAATGTCACACAGATTGAACAGAAGAACGTCAGGGTGTATAAGATTAAGACTCTTTGTGTACATACCATGTGCGGGTATTCACCTGGCTTGGCTAACTCCCTTCCATTTAGTTCGATGCTATAATCGGTATAGTCTTCCGGAAATATACTCGCCACATACTGCTGATACTCTGAGTAAAAGAAATGCTGTGATGAAGAAATGTTTGTTCCTGACCGAAGCTGGGCAGACTTACTTATATGACTGATTCTCGACTCCGTTTCTTTTGATGGGTGGTTTCCTGCTGGTTTCCGTCCAGGAACCCGATGTGGAGGTCCATGACCTGGTGGCCCTTTATGACCTGGCGGACCACCATGTCCCGACGGTTTTCCATGTCCCGGGGGCCTTCCATGTCCAGGTGGGCCTCCGTGTCCTGTGTGTCCGCCATGTCCTTTAGGCCTCCGGTGTCCTGCGCCACCGCGACGACCCTGAGGTGATCTCTTAACTCTTATAGAATGAGGTAGAAATTCGTCGATTGTTTCACAGTTGATGTCATTTGTCGACTCGTTACACATCGCAGTTGAAGAACAGCTCCAAATCAAGCATAACGCAACAAGAGCAAAATAAACAAACAGAAATGGGCAGTTCTCCATCAATGGATAGATGTTGAGAAAGCTGCTTCGCTAAGCAATGGCTTGACAGAAACTGATTCATCTTTCAATGACAGTGTAGATTTTTGGAAGTAAACGGCCAAAGATACACAGTGAAAGATTTGAATATTGTCTACTAACTGTAACCGCTGTCAACAACAACTTTATTTCCATACAATACAAATTGTTGCGGTCTGGCATGGAAAGATTTACATTTTTTTTTGAACGAAGGAAAGAGATGAAGGGTTAAAGAACTTTCTTGACCACTGGTAATCACATACATATTCATCGGTGGAGGCGGAGAAACTCGTGATCTTCGTTCAACGTGCCAGTGCTTCCCTCTTAAGTTATTTGTTGATGTACATAGTGTATGGGGATATAAGTATGTCGAAAGAAAGAATTATGTTAACTTCTATTCACAGATGGAAATAAACATCTCTAAAGAAGATACTTGTGGTGAGCTCTGCAAGGGTTTGAAAAATCCTAAATTTGTGCCTAGGATGAAATTGATACCCAGTGCTTGTTTCGAGTTCCTTGAGCGTGAAGCTAAATTCCTTCAAATAAAATATTATTTCCTTTTTGAAATGGATATACGGCCGAACTTTGGATACTCGTGTATTGGTAATGAAATTGGATGCTTTAAAACCTGCTTAGGTGCACTTGAATTTAGAGTAGACTCGAGGTTGGGTGTAAGCAAATGTTCTTTAAATCTATGCGAAGCAGGGATGTAAGGGACATTGCAAACGCTTAACGTACCTCAAAACCAACAGAAACCTCAGACAGGAGCCAGCCAATTGCTGATAATCTTTAAAATTTTAAAGCCTTGATATCTAGAAATTTTCTATAAATCGATACTTTGATATTTACCATTTCTTAAAGCTTATGCTGAGGTCTAAGAAACTGCGTTTTTAGATCTTCAAAATTTAGGCATGTCGATGATTGACCGTTTTTAGCCAATATATCAAAAACTATTGGGGCCAGATTGCTTGAAATTTGTTTTAATTAAAAATATTCAATGATGCAAAGTTTTGGTGATTTTTTAAGATACTTAAACCTTCGATTTCGAAATGGAAGGGGGGGAAGGGGAACGTCTTTGGAGCTCCATATTTTGTTAAACAGTACTTTGGATCAAAAATTGTTGAATCAAACCTCATCCCCCTTTCAAAAGAACTGTCGATTGATACATCACCCGAAGGGGTGCACTGTTTCAAAATCCATGGCAACTTCACCTATACGGGAGAAACCCCCAAATGGCCTCACTTTTTAAATTTGGTTGCGTGGAAATTGATTTCCAGGCCTAAAGTTCTTAGTTCCAAAATTTCAGCCCGATATCTTTATAAATATAGGAGATAAAAAAGTGTGACATGCACACCGAAATTATAAAGCTTCCGTTTTTGTAGACGGAACCTTAAGAAGAACGGAACATACCCCAATTCGTATTAAAGGATTTGTTATATAAATTTTGTTCTGCCTTATTTTCTGTTACTTTCGAATTTGGTGTTAGTCCACTTTTTGTTTGAAAATAAGAACAAATTTTGATGAGGTCGCGTCCTCAAATCGAAATAACGTCATATAGCTATTTCTCTTCAGAAAACGAAATGAAGCCAAACTGGAAAATTGGTTTCCAATTAATAACGAAATAGTACCAAATTTTAGAAAAGTTGCCTTATTTTACGTCATCTTTGAAAAGCTGGAAGCTGAACTTTGTGTAAAGCAACACTTGGAGAAGAGCTGCTGCAGCTACATAAGCAAGTTGATGCAATGGAGCGCAAGAAAATTTCGACCGATTTTGTTCTTCTTGGGATTCCTGAGTGTAATATATACAATCATGTATTCTCCATTGGTTGTTGACGTACACCGCTCAGAGGTAAATATTTTCGCACAAAACGTAGAATTCGCCGAAATAACTCTTCTCCCCCGCCGATCATTTTCTAATTTATAAGCGGTAGATATAGATAGGGATCAACTGCTGCGTATTGCAAACAAAAGCAAAAAGAGCTTTGACCTTTGTGTGTGACATAACAGATAACAGTTTTTCCAATTGTTATGTTTCAGAAGCTGTCAAAGTTACCAACAAAATCCAGCTGTGAAAATATTCAGCAATCATCGTTTCACGCTTGCCAAACGTGCGGGAATTATTAAAAAACATTTTAGGAATTGAGGCTCAGTTGTATATACGTAGCGTGAATTTCGTCGTGAAGTTCCTGGCATCGTGGAAAAGTATGAGCGTGAGCACTTTCCGAAAATTAAGTCACCAACCAGACAGAGATTGGCGCGAAATGAAGACAACAAAGCCGCCGGGTCGTAGCGGTCAGTATCGAAGAAGATCCACAAATATCGATTCGGCTCCGATCAGCTTAATTGGGCATCGCCAGAGAGTCTACATCCGTATAAGATTGTGCTGACGCAAGAATTGAAACCGGACGGCCAAAGAGAACAATTCGCCGTGAGTTCGCTAATTGGGCGTTGTAAATGTTTGACGGAGATCCAGATTTTCGGGCTCATTTTCTCGGACGAGGCCTATTTTGGGCTCAGCGGCTACGTTATCGGCTATTCCACAAGTGTTTGACCAAGCACAGGATGACTGCTTGGTGCGGTTATTGCATGGCGTGACCACCGGATCTATTTTTTTTCGAAATGAGGAAGGAGACATCGTTACCCTTTTCGGTGCGTGCAAGTTAATTAAAGCAAACAAAACTTTATTTTAAATTTATTTATTATTTAATCTTAAGTTGAACAGAAACTCTCATTGGATTACTTGATTGGAGGTTAGATCAGGAATGACCGCCCAAAATGGAAAAAATCAGAAAAAGGCGGGTTGCTTCGGGAGTGCCCTTTCGCGTTGGATGTCTGAATTTCGCGTACAGAGCGCCCTCTTATGTCCAATCTGTGATAATGGTGTAATTAGCTTTTTGACCAATTATTATGTAGACACTTGCACCCTCAATGATCTCAGGTATTGGGCGATGTCAACCGAAGTTCTGCGGCCAGAGCTCGACGACAAGACGGCGCGGCGCTATATGCCATACAAGTGACGCGATGCTCGAAGTTCTGAATGATAAATTTGGCCACTAGAACATTTAACGGCGAGCGTTCATTGGCCATCGTGATCATGCGACTTAACACCAATCGATTATTTTATCTGGGCCTACACTAAGGCCTTAGTCTACGCTAACAAGCCACCCCTTTTTGAGGCCAACATTCGAGACGCTATTGCATCAAAAATTGAACCGACCGCTGGAAGAACTGCCAGCGAAGCCGAGGTAGCTATGTGAATGATGTACTATTCCATAAATAATGACATGAATGTAACTTCAAAGGAAAGTCACAATTAATTTTATATCTGTCACCATTGTAAATTTATTTAAATTATTTTTCTTTCGTTCTTTTCTGATAACCCTGTAAATAAATAAAAGCTTGACTAGAAGAAATCGCTCTCTCCTTCACAATGCCATCATGCACAAGTACTGCAAGTACTGAGTGTTGTGCTAATCTCCTCACCCATGGTCAAGACTAAGTTTAGGCCTCTGGGCAAAGTCTAGACCAATACTGCTTATCACATTGGATTGAATTGTAAGACTTTAGCTTTATTTGAAATCTGTATACCAAACTACGAGAAAGCCTATGGTTGAGAACGACTGGATGACGCAGTTGGTTAAGTGCCTGCCCCAAGTTAGAGGGCTACCAGGTTCGAATCCCAGTAAGATCGAATCTGGTCCAGTCACCATTTGCCGTTGGGATCAAATTAACGGCACTAGAGTAGTTTGCTACCTTGCAGTACAATGGACCAGTTTTGAGTCTGAGTGCTCCAGTAGTGTTTCAAAAATCCGCAGAAAAAAAAAGTCCATGGTTCAATTCCGGACTCACCAATTTTCTCTCTCTCTCTCTTGAGTGTAACTGGCAATCCTCAGAGAGCGTAACTGTTAAGAAAAGCTTCTCAAACTTCGCTCTTCGGCATAGATCATTCCCACTCATGTGAGAACGCACAATATGAGTGGTTCGTCGTCAAAGCCAGTCCCTAGTTCACACTGGACTGTAGCGCCACCAAAAGAAAAAGAAGAACATGTTTTCTGAGTCATTTCTATTTGCATGCATCTCCATTTTTAGTGTGATTATTTAATTCTAGAAAACGAACCGATACGCCTTAGTCATCACTTGACCGCATGTAGATTCTTAATCCTATAGCGACATCTGTGTAGGTGAGTAGTTGTTGTTGCGTGGTTTTATGATAGGAAACATAAATACATTTTCTTACCCAGACGGTAAAAAAAGTGATTCAGGCGAAGATTTGAACGTTCTGCAGTTTTTTGTAACCCAAAGCCCTTGAATTGCCTCATCTGTACACAATCCATAGAGATGTTTGAAGTTTTCAAAAGTAAGGCTGTTTAGAAATGACTTACGTCACTTTTCGAAAGCCGTTATGCGTCGTCTTAGAGAACCTACTGGCCTAGACATTTCAAAGTTGCGTGCCAAGTATTTTCCAAGTCTTGTGCAATTTTGAATCTGTCTTTTGATTTCGAGTCGATTGAATGCCCTCGAACCTACTAGAAAGTATGTCATACAGTGAAGTTATTTGCCAAGATAGGGCCAGACTTTGCTTCTGCATTTGCGCAACAATGATACAATTTTGAACCAAATTTGGGAGAACTACGATATGAAGGTCATTTACTTCTGGTTAGTAATTTAATTTTAAAAATTAAACTCTCAACCACCTCAATACAAATTTAAACTTAACGGTCAAATTTCCAGTGCAACGGCGACCATAAGTAGGCCTGCTGATCTATCTGAAACATTTTATATGACAAGCTGCGAGATAAACACGGCTTGGCATTACGCACTGCGGAAGTAGTATCAGGAACAACAACATGCGACAACCAAACCGTGCAGATACTCGTATTATTTCAAATGCCACTGTAAGATATTCATGTATCATTTGCTTTCGATTAACACTTCATCGCAGCAGGTTCCCCCCGTCAGGCAGCACAACAAGTTATTCCGTTCACAAATTAACATAATTTATTCAATACAAAACCGCAACATTAACTATCATCAAAACTATAACAAGAGAAGTCACTTTCTGCAACCTGTTCCCACACTCATGGCACGGCTCACTTTTGGTTCAACTTGAAGGTTGAACTTGGAATGTTGTGAAGTTCAGAGGTACCGCCCAGCTTTTCGTATTGCGCTAAAAAACGGAAGAGAATATCAGTCAAACAAGAGCAAGGATCGCATGCAAATGGATCGCGTACCGATGATGTTCTTGATGATTACATCAGCGTCAGCGTCGGTCTTGTAGCGGATCACTTGAACACTTGGGTGTTCGCTGGATTTTTGCGGGGCAGCTGCAGCAGCAAAGCAGAGTATGCTGACAAGCAGGAGCACTAAGCACTGCAAGATAGGAATTATCACTCACTGGTCAGAATCAGAGGTGCCGGAGAGAACTTACCAAGAATCCTTTCATGGTTGAGCGGTGAATACTTTCAGCTTACGGTTCTTTCGAAAAATGACTTTGCCCCGGCTGGACACAGCACTCTTATACATACAACCAATCGATGATCCAAGGTTACGCTCGAGCAGATTTTAACATCTTTTCGGAAGAACCGAAACTAGTTTGCTACTAATCAGGTGACGGGATTGATGCTGAGGAAGCAGATGGCCAGGCTGACACGCGCTGATTTGGGCACAATTGACATGAATAATGTATTGTTGAGGAGCTGGACGGATTGATTTATCATGGATTGATTCACGTGTTGGCACCCTGCAGTCTGCCGAAAGGGCCCAACCAAAAACCGGACGCTAAGAGGCATTTAATTGCTGATGAACCGGTAGAGGCACGTAAGCCAGTTGAAGTTTATTTGCCCAACCGGAGAGCGGTCGTGACTAGTTCTTGGTGTGATCGAATACTATGACTTATGATTGGTTGTCCGAACGGTATACACTGCAGGGTGCCAGAAGTTCTAGTGATTTCTATGGCATTTGAGGTACCCGACAAACTGGTTCAAAGAAGAAAAGAAATGTATGGAGCTTATGTATATCTTCGGGGTTCGAGGCTATCGTAGTTGAAGCATCTTGTTGGAAACAAACTGGACCACTAGACACATGAGATAAATATTTAAATGCAAATTTTGAGCTTCTGGTGGAACTACTAATTGAATTAAGTCTAGACTGAATCTGATGCCAAAATGACAGTTGATTACAAAGACTTAATTATAGACCTGACTTAACACCTTTTCCTTCAGCTAAATAGATGCGTTAAACCACAATTGATTTTTATCCCCTCAAATTTAACGGTAACCAGTTTAACAACCAATTTGCGTAACAATACAGCATTTTTAAGCCTGTCTGACTTTTACAGACGAGTATTGGAAGCTGCTGATAAGAACATTGATGGACGGGGCAACATAACATGTGTCGGGAGGTGCTTCACATTCAGAAGATTGTCCATTTAAAGCTAACTCATATCCATGTTCGATCAAAGCATAGTTATGTTTATGAATGGAAACACGATCATAATATCAACTTTAAAAACAATACCAGAGCTTAAAAACTAGAATAAAAAAATGTTGTAGAGTTCAACTATACTTTCACAAAAATAACCGACTTCCAATATCATTTTGATCTGTACAGTTACTTCAACTTGATCAGGGATGTTAATGCACCAAGAGGTCAAGGCATTTCCGATATAAGCTCGTCATTTGAGTTGTTGAGCTCATTGTTGTGTAACTCACGGTACCTTTCACCATCAAGCCTCTCTTCTAGTTTCAAGTTTTATAGCGTATAATAATGCTGTCTTTGCTGCAGAGCTGAACTGGTTTGGTTAGACTTTTTGTTTTTTCGCAGAAATCCTTCAGTCTTCGTTAGATGTTCTGACGTATAAATTTTTATGAGCTATAATACGGGTCTTCAAGATATGATCTGATGCATATCTTTCTCCGTTGTGACGATCTCCATAAGGGTATAAATAGGTGAACTGTGGAAGACGTAAGTGTCAAACGTTTGAGTTCTTTTCCAAACAAGGAGACGAATTCTGCTCGATTTTACAGTTCCATACCATAATGGTAATGAAAACGGAACCCTTGTGGTTTTGGTTTTGTAAACTTTTGAAATCTTTGAAATTAAGACGAAACATTTGGACTAGATATGAATCTGTCAAATCCACATAAATTGTTAAGATTCAGTACAAAAACTACAGCTTCAAAATTTTGTTTAGTGGTTTTATAATGATTTGAGTCTCATTTCAAAGGGGGTAATGTGTAGACTCCTGAAATATATGCAGTTCTAACTTCTATATCCTTCATAGTTAAGGAGTGAAACTTAGGGACAAAATATATCTGCCTTGCTTTAACGAAGTTCCGAAAAATTATATTTAAAAAAGACACTCATAAAGAAAAATTCAAAAAAATCGTTTTCACACCGGAGCCACTACAAATATTTGATCAAAGTTATTTCTAGCACTCTGGTTCTAATTGTTTTGGAATTATTGGCCGAAAACCGTAAAACGTAAACATCTGAACTTAAAAAATATAAAAACACAATTTTGAAGATCTTCTTAAAAGTGTATCAAAAATTTGACATTGGGCAATTTAAAAAATTTCAATTCCTCGCTGCAAATCAGCAAATTGACTTAAGGGCCAACATTAAACGAAAAGTAACCAGAAACATAGCCAGATTGTTAATGTGTCGATAATTTCATACAGAAACTCAAAGATTTGTCAACTGAATTATACAAACAGAGAGAGTATTTCATTTCGCTCCTACATAGGTAGGCAAAAATTAATTAATTGAGTGAGAAAGTTAAGCGGTTACTATAGTCACAGTGTACATATTCTTTTTGTGTATTCGCTTGGTTACTTCAGTTCTCTTAAGAGTCCGTTCGGCCGTTATATTGTAGTTGGGCCTTAACTCTCGGAGTTCCACATCCATTTCATCCCTTAAGTGCACGTTATGAAAAATAAAATAATTACGCACTGTGATTGTGTAGGACATAAATAGAATTGGATAATTTTTGTGTGCTGTGTTGACACCTATTTACAGTGTATTAAAGTGAAACTTGTACAAACAGGTTTTTTTCTATTTTTCCCTTAAAAGCGAAAATAAAAAAATTGTATTCAATAAAACATAACATTAAAACGAACGGAATCACACAAAAGATACTCATTTTCTACAGCTGTCAAAAAAACACGTTAAAGTTGAAAAATAATTCACATATGTACGAGTTTAACTTTGAATTACTGTAAATTGAATTGAAACTGTTTTAATCTCGTTTGACGATATTCAGAATTGCTTCTTGTTAGTTAGTGAGTAAAACTCGCACTTCACCGCTTTTTTGTCATTTGCATATTATTATTATTATTATTATTATTATTATAGTTTATTTATTGTGGCATAAAGTTTACAATTCTTTTAACAATATTTGTTTACAGAGATTTGGTCAAGCACCTTACTACTAAAATATTAATGCAATTTGTTTAAAATATTATCACAGAATTAATCTGTTTCCTAATATCACAGGAGAATCCACTAAAAACCTTCATTAAAATCGTTCGTATATAAACCAGTATTTACTAAACCATATGAACTTTAGCGACTTTATTGCTTCGGCATTGCACCTGCATGTGGCCGCCGTGAAGTGATGGGTAAGTGGGTCGATTCATACGCTCTAATAGTACGTTTACACGTTGCACCGCACCCAAATTCAACATTTCGGCTAGTTTCTGCATTTCAGCCCAAATACATTGCATTTCGCTATACATTTCCTGCATTCTGGAATGTAACATTCCAGCGAAATTCTGCATTTCGTCGCTGCATTTGTAAGTTCGTCAAATCGAACAATCCTCTTTACAAATTCAGCACGTCATACAATGACATTTTATCCCGCTGACATAAACAAAAAACAGCTCTTTTCCCATTAGTTGAGAGCTTCGAGTTTCAACGCGATCTCCATACTCTCCATATTGAGTCAGCAATATATTTAATATGTCCGAATTAGCACTTAAATTCATCATTGAATTAATATAACACGCTAAATGGTTCAACCACTTCTGATTTTCAATCAGGAAAAAATATCCAATAATCAATTCTGACACTAGCTGTCAGTTGAAATGCTGAAGTTGTAGTGGGAACGCAAAATTTAATTTAGATTTTTTTTCCTGAAATGTTAAATTTGGGTGCGGTGCAAACGTATTACAAGTTTGGGTTCAATTTGTGACTCCGACTAAAATTTTCAAAAATTTGCGACAGCTCATTTTTCGTGTCAGGACCAAAGCTCAAAGAGTATATGTAATTGTCAAGAAAAAGCTTCTCAAACTTCGTAGTACAGAAAAGAAGCAAAGCTCAACATTTGTTTCCAAAAGCACCTACGCACATCTTACAAACGAATTAACCCAGCAAAAGTAACTTTTTGAGGTTGGAGAGCTATATGAACAAACCGCCACGCCATGGTGTAGGGGGTAAATGCGTCGACTTCTACGTTGAAGGTGCATCGATCGATTTCGAACACAATTACTTTCATTTACACGGCACCACCTCTCTTGAGTCACTGACAAAACTTAGAGAGAATAGCTTTCAAGAAAAGCTTCTTCAACGTTGACATTCGGATTCGGCATAGAACTGCAGATCCCTTCTGCTATTGCAGCTCGCACAATAAGATTGGTTGGTGTAGAAGCTACGCCCAAGTTCACCACGGTCCGTAGCGCCACCAAAAGATAAAGTTAAATGAAACCAAGTATAATTTTGAGTGGGTCTCAGATATGTCCCAAACAGAACTCCTTTGATCGTCCAATTCTATTGTTGCTTTTATTGTGAAGCAGGATGAACCTTGTTATTTCTTGATTCCTGTTCTGCAAGTGTCATCTTAAATTGCAGCTGGGTGTTTTGTGATGTTTTCTGGCAACAAAGCGTTCACTTGAAAGACTGAATCATTAAAAGCTTTAAGTGTTGTTTTTGTCATAGTTCTTCAAGTGCTTGGTTTGACTGTAGACTATTTTGTTTATCCAGTAATGGTCAGTTGGTTATTTACAAATCGTTTTTAGTACCACTTGGTTGACAACAGATTGGTGCCGTAATGTGGACTCTTGGTCGTTCAGAAACCTATTGTGGCTTGTCTTGTTTGATATTTGATTGCTTGGCTTCTTAGTGGAGTAGTCTGTAATTTATTCATATACATGCTTTTGAAGTGGAAATTTGTATATTTCCTAAATTAATTTTATTTTTACGAGGCAATAAATTGATGATGGACCGAATGACAAATTCCATGTTCAAAATGGTTAGCAAAGCAATTTAAGTTGAAAAGGCAAATTAGCTGTTACTGATTATATAAATTGAACTGAAAGACCGAAAATGCTTGAATAAATCGTCAACATGAGTCGGTCAAGCGTATCAGACAGAGAGTACTTTTCGATTGTGTTAAGTGAAGCAGTTGTACGAGTGCCGAAGTAATGTCTAGTTAAGCATTCGTTTAGGAAATGTATTCGGCCGAAAGTTCTTTCCTTACGACATGTTCCTAAATCCCTGAAACAACACATTGGACTTACTCTGGGCTTAGTGCACGCTTAAGCTACTTTAACCTACGTAAGTGTCTGAAATTTATTTATCAACTTTGCATCGTAATGCTAACGAGGATTATGACGGAAGATCACTAAACTAGCTTTTAAATAAACGACACGATGTTGCTTAGTAAAAAAGGGAACCCACTTTTTCTTTGAAGACCCCTGAAGGGATGATCTGGAATGGAGATTCGATCTTCTTCTTCAACAACTAGTCAATGGATCTGTCCGGCTTAGTTCTCATTCTTCTTTAGAGAAGTTGCATTCTCCTGCATTCAATAAAAAAAATTGAATTTAATCCTTAACTGACAGGCCTTGTGTTGAATAAAACGATCTCCATCTTCATAGTTTGGAGTATTGGCCCTAGTGGTTTGACAAACTTGACAGTCGTTCATCAAGTCTACAAAATAACTCATTTACCACCATTTGTAGCCTCGACAATTTACGCATGCTTTTAATCATGATATTCTGTTGTTTCACGGTTTTGGGTATTTAGTTAGATTTTATTTGATGTTCCGCAAATTTTTTCTTCCAATTCCCCACGAAAATAGGAATTCTCCACGATCTGGCAACACTGCTCTATAGTCTTTGAAAATGCTCAGAGAGTTTAACTGTCAAGAAAAGCTTCGCTCGCACTTCGCTAGGAGTCGGCATAACACTGTAGGCCCTGTTGCTGAAGAAGATAGGGTCAAATCCACCTGGGACTATAGCGCTACCCAAAGAAGAAGAAGAATAAAGACTTGATTGTCCATTTCATCGAATAATTGTGTCTGAATGCAAGTCCACAAAGAAACATTCACCATAATTCGTGCATTAGCCACTAAATTACGAACGCAGTAAAACGCGGGACCATGAGAATTGTTCGTTCCTTAAGAGTACATGAGTTGACACAACCGTCAAGTGAATCACAATAAATCACAGTCACTACTGATCGTACAAGACTTTATTGACGTGGGTAAATGATGAAAAACTTTAATTGGATTTTATAGTTAATTATTTGCTATGCACCTTAAAGCAACCCCCTTCGAATGTGATTAGATCCAAATCGTAATTAAATGATATTCAAGGTATTTGATTCAATTGCGATCAAGTCAATTTCGCAATTTGACTAATACCCTATGCCTCATTCGCTTAAGGTCGCCAAATTTGAGATAATGGCTTACAGAGGTACAGCTTACTCCGAAGTCGACTTAAATGATTCATGGATCCATTCTTTCTTAATCCTCTCATTTTTAGTAAACTTTTGTATTTAAACGAAAAGAATGACTTCTTTGACAATTTAGAAATGTAACTTCTTAAGCACAGGCTGAGGCTCTGCCATAAAAAATCTTTAATTTATCTGGACTTTCCCACACTCACCCTCTCAGACGCATCTCGAAGAGTGATTCGACGGAGAACCAATCGACCTTCTCTGAGTGGAACTTCAAAACACTTTCGATACAAATTCGAATCGAATGATTTAAACCGGCGCACCCACATCGCGAATGCATTGCCTGAGGCTTCCGTGAACTAGATACTCATGACATTGGCTCTTAAGATGCCATTTCGCATCGACAAGGTCACAAGACCAAAGCCAACCTAGACATTTGTTTGCCATTTCACAGACCCTAACCGCAGACACCCGATCAAATCTGTTATTGGTTCCATATGACTCATCGTCTCATCTTTTATTTGGCTTCTTTCATGTGCACGTGTAGGAGAACACAAACAATGCCCCCAGCCATCGGGTATCTTTCAAAGCTCACTTGTCCTAAGGTTAATTGTTCTTCAAGCCCTCATCTACATTCCAACCACAAGTGTATTATTTATCCAATCCACACACTTGATGTCTGTCATTCTCTGTGCAGAACTGCCTACTGCCCATATCGCCTCAAGCCATACTTGTGTCTGAGCCATGTTTCCATTGCGGTAGCAGACAACGTCTGCCTGCCAAGCTGACAGCACGCCAGTCAGCGGTATCTCATCACATCATCCACAATTGACATTTAAATTAGATTGAGTATCTCAAACAAAGAGAACAAAAACATCGAGAAAATCGCCAATATGAGTATTTGAACGTATCTTGTATCTCGAACGGCTCTCATTGCCTCATTTGCAATATTTACTGCCATAATCGAAGAAAGTGTGACGCAATATCCCCCTTGCCAGAGCAACCATCGCCATCGAGGCACAATCGACTCAAGACGCCTATTGAAGGGTACCGCTCAGCTCGGAACCGATTACATCTCGATCAATAATCAATGAACTCGCCGAAGGTCAATGGACCACTTAGTGTTGGTAAACACGACTCGGTTTTGTTTATGGATTTTCATGAACAGTCTTCAGACTTAAATGTCATCATTCTGACTTTCAATCGAGCAGTCTCCAAGAGTCGAAAATGAAAGGAAAACGCGAGGAAAAGGCCGCTTGCATGAGGCCTTCTGTCTGTGAATTGTGACTGTGCGCCGAGACAACGGTGGTGATGATCAAGGAGATCGCCGGATCGACGATGTGACGTGATTGTACGACAAAGAGTGTGTCTGCGTTTGTGGAAGATCGTAAGCGCTAAACAGTCGAATGAATTATGATAGCGATTCGAATGAATGGATTAGCGAAACTGATCGATTGATAGATACAGTTATGCGATGGCAAGATAGACACTAATTCGATTCCATTTAGTGAAAGGTCTTAAATGGCTCCAAAGATGCGTTACGCTTTGTCGCAATCACATTATCAAATGTCTACAAATGTTTGGTAATCTTACATCGTTATCGGAAATTAGAGGATAACAATGGGTTTACAGTAATCGGTGTAACAACCGATGTAACAATAGGTGAATTGTTATTCAAATTATTGGGTTTTGCAAGTTCACTGGGCCTATCGCTCAACGTCTTGTTATCTTCTCTTCACTGAATGTAGGTAGTGGCGTTACGTGAGATTTATCTGTTGGCTTCTTATTGTGTGTTGGGATTATTTAAATGCCTTGCAGGCCTACTTACTATTTTAAGCTATTCATATGGAGTTCGAAGAATAATAAGAACGTTTTCCGTCCGATTATCCGTTGGTACCAGGTGTGAACAGCAAGGTTGTGTGTAGAAAAATGGTTAAGTGATTCAAATCATGCAATTCAATTTATGTATTAGCAGATTAGATTACAAATTTAAATTAACCAGATGTCGCAAAAGCACCGTTTTCAGTTTTAGCATTGTGTTTGGTAGTTAGACGTTTATTGCAAAAACCAAGTGTTGACATACAAAGTGGTCGGGATGTACCTCACAGGTTTATGAATGTTGGTAGAACACAGCGAGCCGTCAATGATACGTTTGCTGGCATTGAAACGGAAGCAGCTTAAATGGGTCTGGCGGTAAACGAGAGCAAAACCAAGTATATGCTGTACAGAAACTCACCATAGGCAGCTATAACTTTGAGATAGTTAGGGACTTCGTCTACCTCGGCTCCGCGGTAAATAGTGCAAATAACATCAGTGCCGAGATCAAACGCAGACTAACTATTGCCAACCGCTGTTTCTATGGGCTGAAAAGGCAATTGAGTAGTAGAGCCCTATCTCGGAAGACCAAGCTAACTATATACAAGACCTTGATCATCCCAGTCCTGCTTTACGGCGCAGAGGCATGGACAATAACCCAAGCGGATGAATAGTCTCTTGGTCTTTTCGAGAGAAAAGTTCTGCGCGCGATCTTTGGTCCTGTTTGCGTTGATGGCATTTGGAGGAGAAGGCTCAACCACGAACTATATGGGCTGTACAGCGACATGAGTCTAGCCAGGCGTCAACGGATCCAACGCCTAAGATGGCTAGGTCATGTAGAGCTTATGGACAACTTAGATTCGGCCCGAAAAGTCTTTGGCTCTGAGCCTGTGGGACAACGCAACAGAGGACGTCCACGTACAAGGTGGCGCAGACAAGTCGAGGGGGACCTCGGCCGGCTAGGTGTGCGAAACTGTAGACAGCTGGCGAAAGATCGTGCTGGCTGGAGAGACATGTTGTGTGAGGCCCAGGTCCACCTCGGACTGTAGCGCTCTAAGAAGAAGAAGAAGAAGAACAGAATATACTCTTGAGGCAATTTGTAATTGCCGGCGGGACGGACGACGGACGGCTAGAAGGCTTCTAACCTACAAAGAAATATCAATTGGAGGACATAAATAAATCTGTGGCCACAAACAATAACCGCTTAACTCGAGTTAGGACAAAAATAAGTTATAAGTTATGTTCAGCATGTTTAAATCTACTTTCACTAAAATTTTTATATCTGTATCTTTTTTAAACAGAAGTAATTCCAAAAAAACCTAGAAGCCTAAGTACTGACAGTAGTGCTGATTTGAAACTTTGACCGCCTGTCATGAAAAAGTATAAAAACCGACTAAGGCGGTAATGCCTTGTGACCACAGAAATGTGGAAGGCGGAACAAGAAAAAAGCTCGTTTGCATTGAAGAATCAAAAAACTCTAGATCGTTTTAAAGAACATGATTCAAAATGATACTACCACAGCACCATCTCCGGGGTGCAGTGTGCACACTACATGACGTTGTTCCTATCAAAAAATAAATTCAGCAACGGGGAAGGTTCCGCCGCATTAAAAACGATTTGGAACTTAATATTTTTCAAACGGTTTTCTGGATCAAGAAGTTTTGATGCAAACCTCATCCTCATTTTAAAAGATCTGTCGATTGATATATCACTCGATGGTGTGCGTCAATGTTTCAAAATCCATGGTTATACGAATAATCACCAAGTCGTTACCGGTGACGCCATTACAACCGATGTTACACTACGTCAAATTGTATGGATACCAACGAAAAGAAGGGAAAGTGGTCTTTAAAAGTTGCTGGTCGTATTGTAAGCCAAGTCGTTATAGGTGACGTGGGCTGCACGAGTATATACATTATGTATTTTATTTAAATATGGACTGAAATAAATCATTTTTTTATTGACGTTGACGTTGAGTGACATTAACGTGGAAGAGTTTGCTTTCAATTGGACCAGATCTTTAATGAACGCATTACCTCGCGAAATGGCCAGTGAATTGGCCCTCAAGATCATGTGGCATCAATACTCTGAACTATTTTCTGTGGGGATATGTAAGTTAATAATGATACACGAGAGACTTTGGCTGACTTTGACCACACAATTGTTAATACACTACTTTTGGCCACCACACAATTGTTGATACACTGCTATTGGAAAATTGGAGCTCAAAAATGGTTCACTTGCTGCAATTCATATTCAAAACATAGTAGCATAAAATTTAATTCCGAAAATAAAAATAGTAGGTACTCGCGACCATAATCATGAGTTTTATGTTTAATATCTTTATATAACTCACGTGCATTTTTAGGAAAAGAAAAAAAACGCGAATGATTTAAACTCAGTTAACAACATCAATACAGGTCACTTCGAAAGTATTATCAGTTTATTTGAATTTTTGAGATTAAAAGTAAAACTAAGTAAAATAGTTCACATTCCCATACAGCATAGCTTTTTAGCAACCACTCGTGTTGTGCGTGCTACTGTTCTCCCACGAGTGGAGGGGAACTACAGCTTAATGCCGACTCCGATCAGCGAGATTGTGAAACTATTTCTAGACAGTAATACTCTTTGAGTATTGTCAATAACACGAAAGAGGTGTAGCCGTGAAAAAAAATTGTTAGGTGTTTTTTCGAGATTCGAACCTTAGACCTCGAGCGTAGGAGTCGACGCATCTGACCACTACGGCACGGCGCTACAAAGTGAGTTCATCCACTGTAAAATGACAAAACGAAAGCCATGTCTCAGGCAGAGACTTTTTATGCTTTGAAAAATAATAAAAAGACGTTAAAAATTAAAAAAAAATTCAGTCTTTTATTTAACAACAATAACAGAAAAACTTCAAAAATAAATAATCATAAAATAAACTTCATTTCATTGAAAAGAAAATTATAATATTACATAATACTAATTGTTAAAGTGTTTTTTGAAATTTTCAAAAAGAAAACAGGAAAGCTGGAATTGTGTTTGGTTGGAACTAAAAGGTTTAAGGTGCGTATGCACGTTTTTCAAAGTAAACATTTTAAAGATAACGAAAATATAAACTAAAAATATGTATTTATTTTAAAAATATGTCCAATAAACCCAAAAAATCATTTATATGCATTTATAGTAATATATACAAAAATATGCTCTAACGATTAAATGTCATTTTAAAGGAAATTCGCTGATTCGAAAAACTATATTATTTGTTTGCTTATATCTTTATCCAAAAAAGATATGTATTAACATAGAAATCCTAGCCCCGGTAATGTGTTATGTGAGAAAACTCGCATAAAGGCCCAGTCTCCTCAGAAGTTTTTTTCTGGTGGTTAGTTTCGCTTATATTTTCCAATCCACTGGTCTAGGTCACCGACCTTTTAAAGCAACGTATATATTATGTGGGCGCCTTGACGTAGTAGGTAAGGTAAGTGCCTCGACTCCCACGCACTAGACCTTCAGACTAGGTTCAATACCCAGCTCACGTCTTTCTGCACACGGCTCCACCTCTTTTGAGTCATTGGCAATGCTTAAAGAGTATAACTGTCAAGAAACATCTCAAATCTCGCCGTTCGGAGTCGGCATGAAGCTATAGGTCCCCTGTACTCGTGAGAGAACAAAAGCATTCATAACTGGAGTGGGTGCTGTAGAAGCTAACTAAACCTCGGGCTGCAGCGCCATATATATTTTAAATATACTTTGATGTATGCATAATAACATGCCATATCAATTGCTTCCGATAATCATTGGCAAATCACAATTAAAAGAGGACCTCAAAACTGAATTTACAGCAAATTTTCACTTATCTAATATTTTTTCACTCATTGTATATTCGAAGTGAGCTTTAGTCATAGGGACTTTAGATTTGAGAACAATTATGACCTAGAACTGAGCTACTCATCCGACTTAAACCGAAGATCTGCCACAGATAGCCAAAGTGTATTTTTGCCAATTCCCGAATGTCAAAGGAATCCCATCCAAGCAAACGCCGCTGAAAGAGAACGTAATTCATTAAAATGACTTCCTGAAGGTTTCTCAAATACCCCATTAGCAGTACAAACATACCCGCACTCCACTTAGTTGCTTATCGATCTATCATTGATCGAGATTCATTACCAATGTCACTCACGCAGGTCTTACACTAATGATGATGCTTACCCCACAACTGCAGTCGCAGAGCACAACAACAGCACTGCTCTCGCCTCACAACACTTTGCGGCTGCGTAGACAGCCTCTGGCGTGTATCGCTCTCGTAGCATCTGCATAAATTGTGAAATGAACCAAAACCTATGAGATTTTCTTTGTAACTATGAAGCATGTATCCAAGTCTTGACGATGAGATGATCATCATCTCACGGCAAATGCCATCCTTCAAATAGATGCCATGGCCATAAGACACAGTCTCGCCATCGAGAGCCAAACACACTGTGCCATCAGTATCATCATCCAATTCAGTTATGAAGAGCTTTCCATTTTGGCAGCTCGCACACAACCAACGCCAACACTCGCTACCAATAATTGGACGATCTAGGTTATAAATTGTAATGAGGGTTTCGAATGTCATTTAGTGTATCTGCGCGATCGTGAGACGTGTGTCGGGAGTTTTTGTTTAGTTTATCCGTGTGATCCAATGGTGTATGGGGTGATGAATAGAATGGTAAATACCAATAAGGACATTCTCTCTTCTCGAAGGGAATTCATCAAAAAAGTGCGTGCATCTGTGAATTTGTGTTTGTTATTCTTGTCCTTTTGCTGTCTTGTAGGCTTATTGGATATTTGCAATTGCATTGTTCTTCCAAAATGGATATACGCACGCTGGACCAGCGTCAGCGAGACAACAGCGTAATCTTGCTTATCTACCGCCCATACCTGGCACTGAGGATCAAACTGATTCCGTGCAGCAAAGCTCATCGATAGTTGAAAGCAAACATCTGCTGTCTTATCCAACATCATATACCACCACAACATACAAGACGAATCACATCTCACCGGACGTATTCCAGACAAGTCCTCAGCTTTCATCCCACAAGTCAGTGTCCAGCTACAGTCGCACGTATCATAATTCATACGCACCGCAGCCATCGGGAATTGGTGAGTATTAAGTGGAAAAGTGAATATCGAGTGAAACCCTGGAGAAACTTAGTGCTTAGCTGGGTGACATGCATCAGGATTCATTGTAACTTAGAGTCGGACAGTGTCTCAAGTGCAGTTTTCTAAGAGCTGTTCAAGATTTGTCTTGAGATTCGATTGATAACGAGTTAAGTTCCGATGAATGGTTTTTCAAGGATTTTTTGGCGCGGGAAGCCACCTGACTTTTTCTTAATCAAGGACACGCTTTCTGCTCACCATTTGTTACATACTTCTGTGATTTTTTTTCTTCAAAAACCAATGGGAAGTAGAAAGTCGCGAACTTGTCCCATTAGCCACTTGGCAGATGCCTGCGGGTATTCTCAGCACCAGATTTCTGCTGGAGTTTGGTTGTTATGCACAAGTATTCCAAACCCTCAAGCACCCGAGGTAAGACGTTTTGTTGTCGGCAACCCATCAGGGAGGGAGAATCAACATAACTCCTTGACCATAGAAAAATATCTTTACATGGCCACAGTGATTTCGTGTTGAACAACGAAGTACCATTCACAGGAAAATTTACATAATTTTTTTTTAAAATAACGTTCCATGTCTTGACCGCATCTGGGGTTGCACTTGTGTACATTTCAGTTTCTCCTTGCGAACTTGGAGAACATCATATATCTCACGCTACTTTTACACTACTTATACTTATTGTACTTACTGATGGTGCTTCACGATAGATGCTTCTACTTCTTCTTTTTGTGTCGTCAATGATTGTATCCAATGGCGTTAAAGACAATTGGGAGAAAATTCACAGAAAGTAAGAGGCAAAGAAGATACTTCTTTGTTCATCTCAAGAAAGAATGTCCTGCTGTTGTCACAACCTTTCAAGCAAATTATCACCAGCATGATGCTGGCATCGTTGAAGTTCTTTTGCCAAGCGTGTTTATTCGAATTATCATACAATCTTAAGTATTAAACACTTTGCAACAAGTCTAACTCAACCCCTCTCTTCTCTATCTTTCCAGGTAAACACCTTCCACCACCACCAACACCAGCACCTTTGCCATCGTTAATACCAAAGTCCGTTCTAGAACAATTCACCTCCACATCAACATCAACGTTTCCCTCACAAAATGGAAATGCCATTGACTCAAATATTTCTGTACAAAAATCTCAGCTATCACAGCCTATACCATCAACAGTCCTTCCATTGTTACCGTCACTGTCTCCATTGTCGGCGCTTCCCTCAGCACCAACTTTAGACGACAGTGGAAGTGACATTGGTACAGCTCTACCACCAAATTATCCCACGGAATCGATCGTAATGTTTGATAGCCCACCAGAGGTGCTAACACCATCACAAAACAACACAATCTATGCGGCAAAACTATTGGCCACATCACTCCTGCAGGCGACTGGTGAGAACAAAATCGAAAACCTTGACGGATTCAATGTTGTTGATGCGAATAACATCAAAGAAAACGACCTCAACTCGACGGATGTGGTGATCGTGAAGGCACAAAAGAATGCGTACATCATTCCAATGAAATTGCCAACAACAAGTAAGTTCTTAGTTCAGTCTTTTGGTTAAAAGTATTCAATATTTTATAGACAGCGTCCCCGGTAGCTGAGAGGACAGTCTTCTGTAAATACAATCTCTTTTCTGTTGCAAGTTTTAGTTTTGCAAGTCAAAGAATGAAACCCTCAACCAATCAATCACAACTAGGTTAGGTTAGGTTAGAGGGCTGCTAGTGAATGAATACACCAGCACACTTAAGCCATGTTGGTCCATTGTCATACCCACAGTCAGACTACTACCACCGATCGAACGCTCCAGTGATAGTGCCATTAATTTGATCCCAACGGTAAATGGTGACTGGACCAGTTTTGAAAAAAACCGGATAAAAACGTATTAACTTTGCTTTCACTGGGATTCGAACCTGGGACCCCTCTAACTTAGGGCAGGCACTTAACCAACTGCGGCATCCAGTCATCTTCAATCACAACTAGTCTAGATACGACTGGATGGCGCAGTTGGTTAAGTGTCTGCCCCATGTAAGAGGGGTCCCAGGTTCAAATCCCAATGAAATCGAATCTGGTCCAGTCACCATTTGCCGTTGGGATCAAATTAACGGCACCGGATTAGGTTGTTACCTGGCAGTACAATGGACCAGTTTTGAGTCTGAGTGCTCCAGTAGTGCTCAAAAAAATCAACCGACAAAAAACGACTGGTCTAAAAATGCCTTGCCACCAAATGTGCACTAACACAAGCCAGGAAAGGTTCTTCGACTGGTGCCATTGAAAATCAGATCCTTCAAAATTCTTCCAAGTTGACAGGGATCTTGAAGTGGGTCCAGTATACGAGTACATTGTGGCTACTATCAATTTTTTGTTTTTGTTTTGATTATTCTTCTTAACGATGAATGCTTTATTGAATGAGTTCCTTGAAACGTTGCTCTTTAAGTAAGAAATCCCAGTTTCACTGAAAGACAAAAACCCGCGTAGATTCATTGAGACTTAACAGTCTATCGGTTTTTACGAGCCTTACGTGTCAAGTCTCTTCATAAATTATATAAGTTTATTTAAGTGTTTGGTTTCCTTTTTTTTCACGAACTCGCCTGGCGTGGAATGGCCTCTACAATTGTACCTCGTGGAGAACACCCACCTATACCATTCGCTACAGCAAAACTGCTTTCAAAAGAGAGTACATTTAACAACATCAATTTAAGATGGTCAGAAGACTCTATCTTATTAGAATGAACAGGACATCTCTAAGGACTATTATCGGCATTATCACAAAACGTTGTGCCATTGGCAAACCCGCCTTAAGAATGGAACTCCCTCATAACGACTTCTGCAGAAGCGGCAGAGACGAAGAAGAAGTGGAAAGCATAATGCATCTCCTCTGTACTTGTAGCGCTCTCTCCATCCACAGGAAGAAACACCTTGAAGCCTACTTCTTTAACGACTTTAGTGAACTGGACAACGTAGGCATCAGTCAACTTAAGAGCTCGTGGCACGCATTATTTGGTTTGTTTGATAGGAGACATCCGACCCGCGTGGTACCACAACGGGCCTATGCACGAGTATATTGGCCTAAGTGTAGCTGCAGTCGCCAAATAAACTTAATCTATTCTTTAACTGCTTGGAAAATGTCAGTAATTCAAGGGATTAATAAGTCCAAGTTTCGATCAAGCATCGAAGTCGCTTATTAGACTAAAAATTTTACCGCAGAGAAAATAATCGAGTGGTTTCAAGTCGCACGTCAGAGGCAGTCAATTGAAGAACGCTCTTAGTGAGTTGACCCAGTCGCCCCAGAACTTCATGCTTGTATGGCATGTAGCGCCATCTTTTTGGAACCACAGTTCGAATATATCGATGTTCTCGAGCTAACGGTGGCTTTTTCCTCATTTCGAAAGAAATAAGGTCGGATGATGCTGCCATGCCACAAAGTGCACCAAACAGTCAATCTTTGTAGATGCATTGATGCTTGGTCGATCTCTTGCTGATTGTGTTCGATTTTTATTTGAAATACCCGCTGACCCAAAAATTGGCCTCATCCGAGAAGATGGTTTCTTGGTCAATTCAGACAATCCGGATTTCTGACAACATTTCCAGTGCAAAATTAGAGAACTTACAGCGTTGTCTATATGACTCTGACGATGCCCAATTCAGCTTATGATGCCGAATCGGCATGTCTGAGACTTCTTCGACACTGGCTTCTACGGCGTCTTCATATTCTTCATTTCGCACCAATCTCTGTCTGGTTGGTGGCTTAAAATCGAAGAAAGTGCAGTCAAGCTCAAACTTTTCCACGATGCGACGAATTGCTTGCACACTGAAACCATGATGACGACCGACTTTTATTATTATTATTATGGGTGAGGGTATATTGCACCGCGACCTTTAAGATCTATTGTGCCCCCTTTCAATACGTGAGCACTATCCCCTCAAATACAGTTCTTTTCAGAGTTGTATTGAGGGTAATGGACTCCTATTGCGCATAGGTGAAGAAATCTGTTCTAGAGTATTCTCTCTAAGCCAGTTTCCTTCAGGAATCTGAGAATGAGAAATGGTTCTAGTGATTACATTCTGATAGTAGATACTTGCCCAGACATCTTTTTCTTTTGTGGGTTAGTGCTTTACAAAATCCCAGTATATGTTCTGGAATTTCATTAAATTCTCCTTCTGATACCCCTAGTTTCCTTAGATGCTCCCTGAGTCTACAGTGCCCCGGTAGGAAGCCTGTTACCGACCGACCTTATGAAGAAGTTCAAGTTGCATAGTCTCCAATGTTTCATTTTCTGGCTAATTTTGGTCAATTTTAACACCTCTCAACAAAATCCGTCAAATTGCTGTGCAGAATATCCTCTTTCTTAATACCATCAATTTTTACCAGTGGACCAACATGCTACCAAACAATCCCATGACTATCAAACCTCCTCTAGCTTGCGTAACGGTTTTCCCAAAATGAATATTGCAATTGAGAGTTTTATGGTTCAAAGATAGATCAATCTTGTAAATGAGAGCTTTATGGCGAATGCTGAACTTTTCAACTTTTAACATAGCCTATTAATTGCACAAGTTAATGAGAGACTTCAAGCAATATCCTCTATTCGAAAACATTTCTGAAAGTACTCGTTTTTCGAATTCTGATTTTTGTACCTTGCTATCGACATTCCACTGTTGGGTGGTAATTAACAAATTTCAACAAGTGTTTTCAATAGATTCCTTGCTGGTGACTCAATCTAAACCGGTTCCTTAAAAATATTCAAATTCTTTCGAGACAATCAGAATTTGTCAAAAATGTGGAATTTCTAGGCAATAAAACTAACAAAGGCACAAACCTCTAAGATCTTTGAAAATATTTCCATTCTCTTTATTTTTTTGCTGTTCCTTTATGAGGCCAATGCTTTTTTTGAGATAACATCACTAAGCTGCTTGTCAAATTAGCCTACAATAAAAAGATCGAGGTTTTTCACAAAAAAAAAAAAATCTTTTGAAAAGAAGTAAAATTAAGGCGTGTCTTTAGAACAGAGCTGAGGTTCCAATATGACAGCACATTTTTGAACATAATTTGTTCATTGAATGTGCCCGACTTCTCTCGATTAAACCAACCAGCGGCACATGATCTTCGATTCTGGAGTTTCATGAACCCACATTTGGACACATTTGACACCACTCTTCAAACCAACAAACTGCAGCAAATATTTTGTTATTCATTTCCTGAAGATTTTCCCCTTTGCCCTCCCGTTCCTCTTTCTCATTTAATCACTTCAAAATGAAATGTTTCCAAACCTTTGCTACAAAAGAAGCACTTCGTAATAATTTTCTTCCAAAAGACATCGGATCTCCAAGATGTGTATCTGTGATGCTCTAATCTTAATCAAAATTGATCGGCTATTACACAAGTTATTACATGATGACAGATAGGGGCCAATCTGGTTAACAAATTAAAGTGCCACGCGCACCCTAAACCTAGTGAAAGCACTTAACGTTTGTGCCTTATAAAAATTCAATAAAATAAAAACATTAAATTGGCATACTAATTATCACATCATTCAGATCATTATGTGAGAGACAATAAATCACCGTTCAATATCGACGCGATATCGCATTCATAATTACTCCGATAGACGACATAATCTTTGCAAACGATTTCGCCGCACCTATCGCCCGACATCGCTCCACCATTCACTTTCGGCCCATCCGCAGCTGTATCCAAATGACACAATTGCATTGATAAATATCTAATTTTATCGTTTTTTTTTTGTTTTGATTTGATTACAGACGATAAAAATCCATCGGACATACAAGGGTTATACAACATGCGTGACCGCCTGGAGAAGGCCTACACGATCAATCAGTTCATTTTCATAATAAAGCCCGAGCACATCAATTTCCTCAATAAATTAGTTTAGTTGTTATAGATTATGTATTTATTAGTTTTCACCGCAAAGATTGTTTGTTTTATTTATTTTTAATAAAAAAATTTGAAAAAAAAATAACACTTGCACTTGAATCCGAGAGGTACAATGGGCTTTTAGCTGCGCATTGCTAACGGCTGATACTACAGTTTAATTGCTTCATGGCTCACGGTGTGTTGCTTTGGGTTGTTTGGGATTGCTTTTGACCTTCAGAAACGCTGTACGCCGCTGTTAAGGTAGTCTACTTGAATGTTTTGGAAAGGTTAGTGCTACAGATATTTTTGGGTGGTCAGGGGGAGAGAAGCGGAAAAGTGGAATGTTATTTGTACGAGTGATTGAGGTGACTTTTCACAGCTCAGTTAGAGTGACATGAATGGTCATTTACGGCATGAAGGTGTTTGTCTACGCCTGGTGGGACATTTGTCTGGTGAGAGGCTACACTTACTTTTACTTTTGGTGCGTCGGAACTTTGAGTCAGTCAAGAGGACTCAACTGGAGATTAACGTTACTGTCACCTTCAAAAAACATTCACCTTCATATGCAGCAGCGAATGTGTGTCGTGCAGAAGCAGCAGCAATCTCCATGTCACAACTCACGAATATTGAGAGTCCGAAATACAAGTGAAGGTTTCTTAAAATGTCTATGCAGCCCCGAAAAGATGCTGCAGCAAGAATTTCGGGACGGATTTTAATTTTAATCAACTTGTGAACAAATTTGTTGCAAAAAGAATGAATACATTCCTCCATCCATGCATCTCTTCAAATCTGCCATAAATGGGGAAATCCATCGAACATTGGTCAAAATGATCCCTACAGTATTTTTCAAGAAGCTCGAAGGGAGGGAGTGTAGTGTCATGTATAGAGACAGCCAAGCAGCCACTAAGGTTCTGGACACAACATCAATAAAATCAAGAATAAATAAGCAATACCGCTAATTATGGATAAACGGAAATGGAATCCTATTCTGTGCTGGCCCTCAATATATTTGTCACCATAATAATAATAATTATTGTTATTTTATTTTGTATAGTATAATTATAAAATCATTCGATTATTTAATCTTCTTTCTTAATGAACTTCCATTTTGTAATGAATTAATTGTAAAATAGATTTAAGTTGGAATGAATAAAAAAAATTAAAATAAAAAAAAATAACCCAACAAGTTATGATACAGGGTGGCGCATAAGAAACGTTAACATTTAATTATTCAATACTTTTTTTGTTTACGTACTTTTTTTGTGGGCGCCGTAGTGTAATGGGTAGGTGCGTCGACTCCTACGCACGATGTTCTCGGTTCGATTCCCGAAACACCTCACTTCTTCTCGGATATTGGCCTTAAACTGTTGTATGGTTCTTGGATTTCTTGGATTTACTTATTTTTTGGTAGCCCCAAAGAAAAAAAAAAATCTGGAACCTTTAAATCGAGCGGTGGCCAGTTAAAAAAAGAAAATCGAGATATTATCCAATCATCAAAAATTTCCCTGAGGAGAAACAACTAACATTTTTTCACGGCTCCACCTCTTTCGAGTCACTGACAATGCTCAAAGAGTATAACTGCCTAGAAAAAGCTTTTCAAAATCGGTGTTCGGAGTCGGCATTAAACTGTAGGTCCCCTCCACTCGCGAGAGAACAATAGCACGCACACCACGAGTGGTTGCTGAGAAGTTTGTCCCAGGTCCACCTCAGAATGTAGCGCCGCCATTATTATTATTTTTTTTTTTCAGAACTAACTTTGGAAAACTTGGGAAATTTATGATGGAAAAATTCAGCACAGAACAAAGAACCAAAGTGGTTCAATTTTATTTGAAAATTCGACATTCAATTATTCTGACACAAAGATTATATCGAAATTTCTTTCATGTTCGAAATGCGCCCAGTGCTCCAACAATTTACCAATTGGTCCAGCGTTTTCAGCAACAAGGGGGTGTCTGTGATCTTGCGTGTGCTGGAAGACCCCGTACAGTTCGAAATGTTGTGAACATTGCTCAGGCGAAAGTAAGTATTGAGGAAAACTCCGAAACCACCAGGCGACGGACATTCTCAGCGGCTGGTGATGTTAAGCCTAGTAGTTTCAAGTACGTCTAGTACTTGAAAATTTGTTTGGGCCAGAGGTAGAGAACCTTTCAGAATTGTGGTTCCAACAAAATGGAGCCACAGTTCACACAGGCCGTCCAACTATGGCTCTCCTGAGGGAAACTTTTGGTAATCGGATAATATTGGGTTTTTCTGATTTTAAATGGCCACAGCGTTCGCTCGGTTTATCGGCTCCAGATTTTTTCTTTTGGGCTACCTAAAAAGTAAGGTGTATGCCAATAAGCCAAGAACCATACAACAGCTTAAGATCAATATTCGAGAAGAAATGAGGGCGCTGGGACCTGAAATTCTAAGAAAAAAAATGGTTAATGCTTTGAAATGAGTACATCAGGCCGAAGGAACTAATGAGCACCATTTGAGAGATATTATCTTTCAAACATAATGTGAACATATTTCCAAACCATAATTTAAATTTTAATAAATGTCAAGTTTAATAATATCAGAAAAAAAAATGTTATTCAACAAATAAAACTTAACGTTTCTTATGCGCCACCTTATAGTAACTGTCCAGGCAATAAGTAAAGTTAAATTTTAGACCTTAATCATATCTCCATCCATCTAGAATTTGACAAAATACAAGAGAAATGTATGGCTAAAAATGTAAGTTACATTAACAAATATAAAATAGTTAATCAGTATCAGTTCGGCTATACCGAAGACAAAAACAAACTTCTGGCGGAATTTGTCAACTTGATTAATGACAACTTCAATAATGAGTGTTTAACACTTAATTGGACACAACATTTCTAGAAACTCTATAAAAGGTTGGAATCAGCTTGGTTCGAAAGCTATTTGAACAACATATTAAAAAAAGTACAAATTTCAAATAGCCTGACTCAATGAGAAGATTCTAAATATTGAGTACCTCACGGTTCAGTTTTAGGTCCTTTATTATGTTGTATGTTCATGAAATTAAATAAAACACTCTTAAGAATAATGTAATGCTTCTTTATTCGAGGGTTGACTTCTAACAACTGACTTATGAATCTTGATATCAAAGAGGGAGAGAGACCACCACACGAATTCGAATGTGTTAGATGTTAGATGGCGTTGCTGACGTTAAAAGTGTTTGTAATGCTCATTTACACGAAATCATAATCAATCAATTATACATCACAGAATTGTAAATCCGTTCACAATTCTGTGAAAAGGCGTCGGATATTCAAATGTATGTGAACGATACACCAAACGACGTTAGCCACACAGATTTGGAAACACCAGTGAACACTAGCAGTCTTAGTTGGACTTACCCGTTCGCTGGTGCCATGATCTTGCGTTGTTAACGTATAGAAAATTTCAATCTCGTTGACTGTTGCATAGACAAAGGAGTTTATAATTAACTAGAATAAAATTTGCCAAGTTTTTTAAATTATATTCCTCTTCTCCTTCTTCTTTTACGGATTAGTATGTACCTGGGCCTTATGAACGATTAATACTAATTTTGAAACTTTAACTTGCTTCCAAATGACTTGGCTGACAGACAAGTGATAAATACATTCACATGAAACGATTTAGTTGTCCCAAATGAGCACATTTCAAATTCGTGGGACTGCATCATTCCTTCTAATCTTGTTATTATACATCAGTGAACAACATATAAATATGAATGCATGCATGCTCATTTTGAGATGAACATAGGTTTGTAGGTTATTAAAGAGAACGAATTAAGCGTTTGACAGTCACAGCCAATTATGAACATGTAAAATTAATTCACCTTGTGATTATCAATTCAAACCGAAATACATAATATTAACAATTAGAAAATATTTATGCACCAGTTATTAATAGACTCGACGATGAGGTTTTATTCGCCTCAAAGTTAATGCGTTAAGCTTACAATTTACAAGGAGGGCTTAGTCTTCGAGATCATTGCTTCTCTAATTTGGAAAACAAACACGCATCGGAAAGTAAGATTGGCAAGAGAAGGAGGAGTGAGCCGCGAAAAAAATTTTTTTTTTGTGATTTTTTCGAGATTTATATTAAAAAAACTTGCAATTAATACCGCCAAACACTTTGCAAGCATCTGTCCGTGGTTTTTTCTGCCTCCGACTGTGCAGAAACTCTTAATCAATGGATCAGATGTAATATCCACCGCTCTTCTTCCTATCGGAAAGTTATCTGAAGAAGCTCAGGAGGCGGGAAATAATGGTTTTAAAAAATATATATACATAAAGTTACCCCAGAAAATGTACCTGGGAAAGGACTAATCAAGATGTTTTGATCCACTAATTAAAAGTCTGAGAAAAGTTAAAAAAAAAAATTAAATCATTTCCCAAAGATATTTTTAATTTGATTATTTGTGAAGGTGAAGGTAATGCATCTGATGGCAAATTTGAAAGCGACGATAATTTTTCATTCGATGAATCAATCTTTTAAATTCGCTGTAAAAACATTGAAACCAATTGAAAAACAATATTATGCACATTCTTTATTACGTCTTTATATATGTTTATAAGTAAAACGTAAAACAATGTAAATAAAATTGTTCGATTTATGTGTTCTTAAATAAATACTTTAATTCTTAATTAAAACGTAAAAAAATAAAAAATTTAAAGTGAAAATGAGTTTTTTTTACCACTAATAGGTGAGATCTAATGATTTCAAAAAGTTTCACTTGTCTAAATCCAGCACAGGAATTGTTTCCAGTTTTGAAGCCGTTTTGCCCCACTGTGCGGCGCCAGTGACAGCGTGTGACAGTGTCATATGTTGAGTTTAAAAATGGAATTAACAAATCAGAGAAAAATAGAATTCAGAAGTAAAGCATCGCAATCTACTGAACTTAAAAAAATTAAATATAAATGTACCAGTCCTGCTCTACGTCCAGAGGTATGGGCAATATGCAAAGCGGATGAAGAGGTCATTGGTCTTTTTAAAGGAAAAGTTATGCGTATAACTTGATTCAACCTGCGTTGATGGTGGCTGGAGGAAAAGATTAAACCATAAACTGCAAGGGCTGTACAGCAACATATGTCTAGCCAGGAGCCTACGGATTCAACACTTTATAATGAGCGTCAAGAGCGCATGAACATTTGGCCCCAGGGGTTTTTGACTTGTATTAATGCTTGTAGGACCTTAACCAACTTGGGTGTTGGTGGAGAGGAGACAATTAACAAAAAGTCGTATTGGCTGGAGAGGCTTGTGGGTGAGGACAAGTCCACCCCGAACTACAGCGGCGTAAGAAAAAGGAGGTGTAAACGGACATCAAACAACCAAATACTTAAACAGTTTATTTGAACTTTATTTCGACCAAGCACTCTCACCGTCGGATAACGATAGACTATTTGATCTGGTTAACATGCATATATTCTTGGTTAATATTTAGGGTTGCCACAATTCAGACATCCTAACCGTAATCGTCCCGATCACCGTACTTTAAGCCGTGGTTTCATATTAGCCGCTTCCCATATACCCCGGTGAGGAACCTGGCTTACCTGAAAACCCTCCACATTCTCTATCAGGTATCGGTAATTGCCTTCTTCTTTACCCGATATGGTCCCTTGAATTTCGAAGCTGCATTTTGATACGCTCCGGGCGTACTTATAACATTTTTAATAGGGACGTAATCGCCTTATATATCCTAGCCCGCTAACGATTTTTATCTACTTTCCCCTTATTGTACTTTTGCAGTTTTGCTTGTTGCCTAATCGCCTTAGACCGTAAATCGTATACGTTCCTCTTTGTTTCGTTTGTAACGTAACGTAAATTGTAACGATGTCGCTTACCAACAGAATATACGTCTGAATACAATTTCATACGTGATTCAGTATCATGACCACAGTCTAAAAATGTTCTATCATTAATTTCTGCAATGAACACAGCCATCGAAGTGGCGTCCCATAAGTTTGTATAACAACAGACTGCAGCAGCAGCTCATACATATTTAAGATTGGTGAATGATACGTTGCGCAATCATGTTCCCGATCCAAGTGCATGCTAAGACAAAGCAACTGAACATTCAAGCCCCCTTTCATCTCTGCTCAGGGTAAACACTAGCCTTAGCGAGCCTAATCAATTTTAAGGACATCTACCTTTCTAGAGAACTCTTCAAAACTCACATTCACTTAACCTTGATGTGTTTACAGATACTCCTTACCCATGCGCTGCGCATGAAACCTGAAGTGCTTACATAAGACTTCAGCGACACGAGCACGAATCTACCTCAAGCGCAACCACTTAACACCTTCGAATCGCATCAACTACCACACGACTAGAACGCCCTCTGCAGTGCGATATTAATCAAGCCATATCGTCTGGTTGATCATCCCCAAGTTTCCGAACCTTTTCCCTTTTCACACGGAATTGTAAGCGATCGTGTCTGGCGATTACCGCACTTCCAGTGCGGATAGAGGAATCTAATTCGCTTGAGTACCGCATAATCGTATGCCAAGTGTTTTCCTATACCATCTGCCGGAATCAAAGCGAGCACCATCTCAATTGGAGTCCATTCCATGACCTCTCACGGGCAAGTTCAATTGTTTCGGTTTGATCAATGAAAGCAATGGAACTGTACTTATGTACTGGGATCACGATAGTTTTTCGATGGCATTCTGAAGAGACCCCGAGAGTGAGGCGGGTAATTGGAGTGTTTTTTTTTTCAGAATTTGCTGGGATGTGGCGTGTGGAATTGCAAGGTGAGTTTCTTGACAGATGTGGAAGTAGTCTGATAGCATAATTGTTCAAAAGTTTAAGAGGCTCTCTCTTAGCTTATTCGATGGATTATGCAACATTTTTTGAAAGTGCTTGTAAGGATGTCTGCAACGATGGAATTGGGTTCATTGGCTAATTAATTGGAAATTCAACACGAAGGACATAAAAGGATCGTGCTAGCTAAAGAGGCATGTTGGTTGAGCCCCACGCTCGCCCCCGGACTGTAGCGCAACAAGAAGATGCAACATCAGAGATCAAACGCAGAGCTACTCCTGACAATACCTGACTCCCTGTGTTCAATATTCAATTGAGCACCCTATCTCGAATGACCAATTTCACTTTGTATGGTTTTCTGATCACTGTTCATTCCGGTTGGAGTTAGCTTGCAAAAACTCGATTCCATCACGAAGTATATATACGGGCTGCAGAGTGACAGGGGTCTTATGCCGGGATTTACACGAGGATATCGGTTGCTTCAACTATCAGTCATTCTCCTTTGCGGTTGCCTCCATTTTTCTAACTTTTTCTGTTCTGATCTTACTCCACACAATTAGAAGAGAACAAATGCAAAAAATTCTAGCAACCGAATTGCTAGTGTAAAAGCCGCTCATCGGGCGTTGCTAAATCAAGGTGTACATCATGTACAACAAAGTTTCTTTCCGAAAAATCTTGAATTCAGTTAAAGCTTGTGAGCAGAGGACGACCGATTTAGGAGACGCACTCTACGGGACTTCAACGTATTGGCGTGCGAATCTTTAGATAATCAGCAAAGTATTGTCATAGCGGAAGGTATTGTTTGTTCAGACCCAGATTCTCTACACACTGTAGAGCAATCCAAGAAGAGTATCCTGTTTCGGAAAATCGCAAACCTTCAGAACGTTCTCTCTCAATACTTGATTCAAAGATTTCTGACGTGCTTTGCTTTAGGTCTAACTTGAATTATGCCGAACCCCCAGCATGAACTGATGCTAACCAAGGACGCCAAAAGAAGTTGTTTATCTACAGAGAAGACTTTTTTTCACGGAATGCAAAAAGAAGATAGTCATTCAAACGTATCAAAATCAAAGAGAAAAGAAAGGGAAGCAAACTACAATAGCATCAAATTCTCGTCACGAAGGAAATTACGTTCATCATTGCGTCTCACCAGAATGACTACGCAGAACTCGTCATGTTTGCTGTGCATTAATTTAAAACAGTCAATTGGAAACCAAAAGCTCCGCAAACGATCTAAGGTCTCAAATTAAAGGCAGTAAACGTAGGACTTTACTGTAATTCCTCTCTCGTTAGCACTTCTCTCTCGAACTCTAGTCTCTTCAGTCATCTTTGCTTTCGCCAACTCATCTATTCCATCCTACCCCCTCAATTCGTTAACAAATCTATTCAAACACATCCCTTGTTAAACTCTTCTCGCATAAAAATGAAGCGACAACTCTTCTCAATTTTTCAGCGGAACTTAGTTTTATCGGGAATTTGTTTCTGCCCATGACTTGGATGTTGTCTTCACTTTTGTAAATAGCAATGACATTTGGTTAATTTAGCAATGACAAGACTCTAAAATCTCCCTTATGGGATTTTCTAAATTTAGTTCCAAACATTTTTCGTTGCATATTTATTTATGTAAGTGGAGACACTTTCAAACTTTTGAATTATACTGTAGTTGAACTTCGTATTCTTGCATACACTTAAGCTGCACAGATGTGTTTAGAGAATAAAGATTGGGATGTAGATTGTCGATTTTGGATTGTAAAGATGGGAATTGTGTTCAGCTAATTTTTACAAATGCCTTATGGTGGATGTCCTTGCTTTTTACACATTTAAGCGCAATTCACATGAACAGTGATTTGCGAACTGAGTTCTGCGAGACTCGGTTTTATTGGTCACAAGTAACCACGGCAGTCTCAAGAACTTTCATATGAGGCGCGAACTGCAAACGCGAATTTTTCGAAATAACCGATTTAAACGAGGCTGTAGCGATCCACAAATTCGTGATTTGAAAAATCGCACATTCTCTACCCTCGGAAAATTGAAACTTCAATGCTCTTGTATAAGGAAATCGCAGCTACATGTAAACAAAAAATGATTAATGTGATGGATGTGTCAAAATTTGCGATTTTTGCATATCGCAGGTCGCATATGACGGTTCAAATGTATTTAAGTTTTCCCGGAGATGGTTCGTGAAAGGATTTGCCTAGTACCAATTGTTTGGCTTTAACAAATGATCTGGATCATTTGGATCTGGTCTCTCTTTCTGCCACATCGTTACAGCTACGACAGTGAGCGGTATGATAATAATAATAATGGCGGCGCTACAGTCCGAGGTGGACCTGGGCCTAGCTTCTCACCAACCACCCGTGTTGTGCGTGCTATTGTTATCTCACGAGTGGAGGGGATCTACAATTTATGGCCGACTCCGAACGGCGATTTTGAGAAACTTTTTCTGGACAGTTATACATGATCATAGTCAGTGACTCGAAAGAGGTCAACTTTTTTTTTAAAAATTGTTTGTCTGAACTGGGATTTGAATCTAGACTATGAAGTCTAGTGCATATGGGTCGACGCACAAAACCACACGCCCACGGCGCCCACAGTGTGAGCGTTCTGAGGGATAATTAATCTGACTGCCTATCGATCAGTGCCGCAAAAAAAAGACTTCATATACAATTATTATTCCTTATCAAAATCCAGTAGTTACTATAAATGTGTGAAGACCTTAAATTGTTCCTCCTCAAAAAACACACGATTCTAATGATTCAAGTGATTTCTTAAGAAGATTCTTCGTTCTTGCTTCGTTATAAGCTACTCACGTCTTCCCAGGTGTTGTTGTTATTCTAATGTTAGTAAACGTGATGGGACCCTTGTTTTTACCAAATTTACTTAGTGGAATATGAAACTCCATTGCAGCAGGACAATGAAGCGCGGTTTTCCGTCTGGCGCCAGTTTCTCAGCATTTTCAGTAGTGAGTATACTGCTATGCCCTGGACCTTATATTAGGGTTGTCTTAGACTATTGCGTTCACGAGGCTAGCTTATTCTACTGTTTCTTGACTACCTTTGAGGTTATGTTGTCCGAGGCGTTGATGACATCCGGGCTGTTAACAAAAATAGCAACAATCTGCTTTGTTCATTTGTTCGGGTGTAAACTTATTGGATGACAATCTTCCCGTATAGCAACAAATTCCACTTAAAAACACTGCCTTAGTTTGGTGTACACTAACGCGTCTGCCATTAAGTCTTAGAGCAACAAGTGACTGAATGAAAGTCAAGGTCGAATGCACGCATCAGCGAGGACACATACAACTCTTTAATTATTGCATAGCCTTTTGCAGTCCTCCCTTAGGCTGGAAGCTTTTTGGCGTAATGTACGTTCACTTACAATATCATACAAAGCTGCTATTCTAGTTGCAGTTGTTTTTGATATTCGAACTTCATACAGTCTGATCTTTGCAAGAATTTAGAATTTTAAGTTTCACCTCTTTTAGTTTAGAAACCAAGTTACGAACTACAAAGTATTTCTTAAGAGTTTAATCTTTGGACGCTTGGTAAGAAGTTGAAGATTCATACTTACTGTTGCCTCTACGACATCATAAAGTGATGCGTTATCGGTTAAATGTGTAGATATATGAACCTCTTTTAAGTACCCGAAATAGATAGTTAATTTCTCAAGGAAACACATAATCTTCGTATATGTTCCCATAAACCTGTCCACACGTCCCATTTTCCCATCAAGGGTCTTAAAAAAGTGTTCTTCAGAAAAAAGCCATGACGAATGAAATTGCATTAAAAATGAGATTGGTGTGCTGCCGACAGACATTTTAACTCACTGTACAACTGAAACGTTTTCGAGTTCCTCATATTCATGGTCTTCGCGATTTCGAAGCTTGATACTAAATTGGAACGCTCTTGGAGCAACTTTATTGAAGCACATTCATTCACAGCACTGGTATTTCCTCATAGATCGGTGAATCTTATAAGTCCATCAGCCGGTAACGAGTGATTCTTTTTTTTTTTTGAATTCGAATTCGACCTTGATGTGAGTTTCACTGGTTTTATGCCCCAAATTGAGGATAAGCCTAAAGCATCTTTTATAGCCACCAACCGGATGGTTCGGCAAAACAAAGATCGGTGATAGCAGCTGAGTGTGTATTTCATTTCGAGCCATGTATGAAGAAAGACTGTATTCTCAGATATCGATCTGATTTCGACCTCATATAAATTAGTTCCTGCTTCTTAAATGCACCTACAGTGCCGGACACAGCTTCAAGTCGTATAATGTTCACCGTCATGGGCAGTGGACCCGTCGTAAGTCTCTCCACTGATAGTCGTAAACTTTTAATGAGCTCTTCAAATTTCAGACACTTCTCATCTGTTCAGTCATTGCCGCGGCAATAGCGTATCCATACGAACAACAGGTCTTAACGGCCCAAGACGCAGTCTACCCACATGAATACCGGAATACAGAGCAACGTCCAATTACATATCGGAAGCGTTTTCATTTCTTTGCTGCCCCGGAGGAGCTCGAGAACTTGGACGAGGAAATTCCCGAGGAACTCTTGAAGGAGAACATCAATGTGGTCGTCATAAAAGCACCGGAGAATAACAAGGCGACCTCAACAATCGCGCGGCTGGCGAAAACTTTGGCGGAAGAGAAGACAGCCATCTACGTGTTGAACAAGGAACCGGATCTGAAGGAAATAACCACTCAAATTGAAAGATTTAAAGAGAAGAAAATCACTAGACCCGAAGTTCATTTCATAAAATACAAGACTGCCGAGGAGGCGGATTTAGCTGCGCGCAACATTCAAGTGGAATATGACTCTCTGAGGGGCCCGTCCGAGGTGGAACACCAAGTGACGGCAGCTTTGCACAGCTATGTCGGGTTGCTGGATGGAAGAGGTGTGCAGGAGATGGAGCTAGTGTCATTTTATGGAAGACCAATAGCTCATTCATTCGAAAGGAGTTCGCCAGAGGGTGGAGATAAGGGAGACGGAGTGGGTGAATCTCTACCATCAAGCAGTTTCTATTTACCTCCAAATGGAGATGAGATGAATCCAGCGGCAATCACATCGTTTGAGGACAACACAGCATCTGAACCTGAAGATACCGCGAGTGGAACCTCTTCGGGTGTGTATTTGCCTCCTGAGACCGAGCCTGAAACTCCCACGTCATCAACGACGGAAGCTCCACTTGCTGAGACCGCACCAACGACCACTTCAAGAGCCCCTCGCGTGAGGAGTGATTTCGTTAAAAAAGTCGCAAGTACAAACGTTTTGAATCCGAGACCAGAAAAATTGGTCACTTCAACTACATCTCCCGCAAGGATTGCATCCGTGGTCACAACGAAAAAAGCTGGTAGGGGACGTTCAAGGTATTCCGTTACAGAGAAGGTCACTGAAGAACCAACAAAGTCAACAAGATACACATCGACACTGGCAGAAACGCCTTCTTCCATTATTCCTGACGACTCAGTTGACGACTTGTCGTTGCCTAACAAATATCTTCCACCGAGTGAAACAAAAGTGAGAAATAAAAGATTGAAATAAAAAGCATTTGTTTCGTTTGCATTGTGCATCAGTTTGTGTGCGAGTTGAGACCAGTAGATCCTATTGTCTCGAAAATGTGTCAACATTGAAATCCGGAGTGTAACTGGTTCGAATCAAAAACGATTTTAGAGCTAGCTTTCATTTGCTGTCGGCAGTGCGTCACGCCATGTTGATTAGGGTTAATTTGTTCTTTTGTGGAAAATTTTACCAGGATACGGTGCTCTTCTGTTTCTTTGTCTTAATGAACGTTTTGCGTGAGTTACCTATTTAAAGCCTTGGACTTGTGCAGCCTACACTAAATTCATTGTGCTGTAAATTCCACACATTTCGTTGCACTTTTACTCCTTAATCGACGTTGACAAACTAAATTATACGTAGAAATTCTCTTGAAGCATGTATGAGGTTCATGGGCGCCGTGACGTAGTGGGTAGGTGCGTCGACTCCTACGCCCGAAGTATAAGGTTCGAATCTCGAAAAAACATGTAAAATTTGTTTACGGCTTCACCTCTTTCCTTTCACTGACAATGCTCAAAGAGTATAACTGTCTAGAAAAAGCTCCTCAATCTCGCCATTCGGAGTCGGCATTAAACTGTAGGTCGCCTCCACTCGTGAGAGAACAATAGAACGCAGAACACGAGTGGTTGGGTGAGAAGCTAGGCCCGGGTTCACCTCGGACTGTAGCGCCGTCATTATTATTATTAAGTAAGAGCTTCTTCATTAGAATCTCCATGCCTCAGGATAACAAAGAAGTGCTGACATTATTATTGCTCTACTGTGTTCTGTAAACGAAATCTTTAACCACCTTCATCTTCACCTTATAGCTGGCCAATGTGTCCACGAAGTTGTAGTTGTTGTGTGGCTTAATGTGATTATCGACCAATGGCACATTGACGGTTCACTGCTAGTAGTTATATCGACTGAAGTAATAAAGAACCACAACATTTGGGCGATGTCAGGGAAATTAACCAGTCGTCGGATATCACAATCCCTGGCAAATTGTGCTTGAAATCCATTTCTCATGGCCTTCTGCTTTATATGGCCCCAGAGTCCGGGATGGAACGGGGCGTCAACTAAAAAGCGTTACCAGCTGGTATGATCTTTCGCTAGCTGTCTCCAGTTTCACATACTAAGTTGGTTGAGGTCTTTCTCCACATGGCTCCACAAGCTTTGAGTCGAGCTAGATAGCCTATGCGCTCTATGTGGTCTAGTCACCGTAGCCCTTGGATCCATCTCCAGACTCATATCTCTGTACAGTGCCCATACAGTTCTTGGTTGGATCTTTTTCTCCAATCGCCGTCAACCCAAACGGACCCGAAGATCCTACGCAGAATTTTATTCTCGAAAAGACTTCATGTGCTTTGTAAATTATCCCTGCCTGTAACTGGGATGATCAATGTCTTGTACAAAGTCACAATGGTCTTTCGTGAGAGGTCTCTATTACCAAATTTCTTCTTGAGGCCAAAGAATCAACAATAATTTGTTCTACGTTTGATCTCGGCATCGATGTTATTCGTACTGCTTATCGCTGAGCCGATGCAGACGAGGTCCTTGACTACCTTCAAATTATAGCTGCCGATTGTGTTATTCTGACCAAGCCATCGATTTTGTGCCTCATCTCTGGATGGCAGCGTATACTTTACTGTCGTCTGCTGCCAATCTAGCTATTTCCATTTCCCATCGCCCAATTACGTCAATATCATCCGCTTATGCTAGTAGTTGTACCGACTGTTGAAAGATCGTGTCTCCATTGTTTGACAGTGAGTTTTGTACGATCTTCCCAAACAAGGTGTTGGAAAAATCACATCACAGCACGTCGCCTTGCCTCTATCCCTTTTTCAAATTGAAAGTCTCGGTGAGTTCTTTACTAATGAAACAGCGAGAGCTCTCCATCACAACCTGACTAAAGCCTGCATTCCAAAGCGTTGTCAAGAGAGTCATAAAGACATAAGGGTCTGCACTCAGCATCTGTCTTCGAAGTTCTACTCTCACATCCACGTGTCAAATTAGGGAGCCAATTACCTTCGACAGAATGTCAAACTCTCGTAAGACGTCGCTTTTGATTGCAAACAAGAGAGGGAGGGGGATGGCAGATGAAGAGCTGATCAGATGATTGACCAACGGCGGTGTCCAGAACTCCAGTCAGTACGAGCTATCTAGTTCATAATCCTTTTAGAGCTACTTCAACATATTTCGCCTAGACTAGGTCTAAAAGAATTCTTTAAAGGTTGGGCATCGAGACCCTGATCAACGGCAGCGCTCACAACCTCAAAGAGGCTGCCAGCACCGAGTACTTCCCGTTTGCTTTATGCAGGGTCTAAAGACATAAGTCTAGCCTCTCACCTGGATGTTGTGCTTGGGGTTAACTTTCTCGCCACGTAAAACATTTGAGTTAAGGGATGATTCATACTCACGAGGGTTGACTTTTTTTCTGACTTAGTAACTGCGGCATGTATACTTTAAACCATAGACTTTTGACCAGAGTTGTCTCCAATGACCTTAGATGCAAATCTGTAGCGCGCAAGTATTAAAGTGTGATCGTAGAACGAGTATGACACACATTTGTTCTTCATCAGTAAAGGAGCTATTTTGGAGGTTGGACTATGTTGGGCAATATTGTTTCAGTAAACATGAGACAAGTAAGTTGTTGATGCTACAACCTGCTAAAGGCTTCCCTTTGAAAGAAATTAATAATAATAATAATAATAATAATTCTTTATTCCTTTACAAATGTAAATACAATTCATACAAATTCTTTGAGATACATTATGAGTTAACACATTTGTAGAGAATAGTTTGGTACAATCTATTGTCAGAAGACAAGAGGCGAGAGTACATATCACTTTATGTGTATACAAACTAATATAAAGATAATTGATGGGGAAATGAAATACAATATTCAATTAAATAGAGAAGTGATAACAAATAACAATAATAGATAGATAAGATAAAAAATTAATTTTATACCAATGGATTAAAAAACAAATCGATTTCATTATGATCAAAAGAGAAGAGCCATTTTTTAACATTTTTCAAAAATACTGATTTCTTTCTCTCACACCTAAGGTTAACAGGTAACAAATTAAATAAGCGAGGGGCAGTAACGTAAAAGAAACGGGAGAAGTGAGTTTTATGTGTAGTTGGAATAGTAGCGACGTGCATGGTATTGATACGTAGCTTATACCTATCATCAAGTCTTACTTGGTAGTAACCGGAGTTGTCAAAAAATATGCTTAATACCTTATAGCAGTACAGATGTTTCAGAGGGAGAATATTAAGACATTTGAACAATTCGAAACTGGGTGTTCTGCGATTTACTTTTGTCATAATCCTTATTGCATGCTTTTGCTTAATTAATAATGGTTCTATTTTATTATAGTAAGCACCACCCCAGCAAGAAATACCATACTGTATTTTAGATTTAAGTAAACCATTATACACCATTTTTAAAATTTGCGTATTACAGTAAAGACTAAGGTGGTAAATTTGTCTAACGATCTTATTTAAATATAATTTTATATAAGTTGTGTGATCTGTCCAAGCTAGCTTATAGTCTAAAATAATACCTAGGTATTTAAAACTATCAACGCACTCAATTCTAAAACAATCCTCACTGCAACTTATATTTTCATTAAATGCCGATAAATTACCTAAAAGTGAATCAGCTAAACACATCCTTTGGCAATAAGGCGAGTGATAATATATGGGCAGATCTTTGCAGATTAGGCCCTTGATATTAAACATCATAAACTTAGTTTTGTTACTGATTACCAAGCTATGTTTTTTAAACCATCTTCTTAAAATGTCTAAATCCCAATTTACATCTGATAACAAACTATGATAATTCATATTAGAATAGGAAATGGCTGTATCGTCAGCGAAAGCTGTCATTTTGCCCTTAAAAGCCTGAATAAATAACGAATTCACATATATTAGGAACAGTAAAGGACCCAATACAGATCCTTGAGGAACACCTATATTGGAAAAACGTACGGAACTGAATTCGTTTTTAATCTTTACCACTTGTTTATGATTCAATAGATACGAGGTAAACCACTCAAAAATGAAGCCCCTAAAACGTGCACTAAACAATTTATGTAACAATATAGTGTGATTAACCATGTCAAATGCCTTAGTAATATCAATAAAAGACAAGACGGGATTTGCGAGTTATTCAAACTATCGTATATTTCCCCAGTCAGCTTTAATAATGCACTTTCTGTAGACTTACCACTTCTGAAGCCAAACTGGCAGTCGCTAAAAAAGTGGGTCTTATCTAGAAAAGATAGCATTCTACGCTTTATACCCTTTTCAAAGATTTTTGAAAAAACTGACAAAAGGGAAATAGGGCGATAGTTATTTAATACTCTGGTATCATCCTTTTTGTGGAGAGGAATTACCACTGCTGTTTTAAGGCAATCCGGAAAGACTCCTTTACGTACACAATCATTAAAGATAAAACAAAGAACGTCAGAAATCAGAAATGAAGTATATTTCAATATGTTGCTAGAGATATTATCATACGAATGTGAATTAGAAGCTTTAAGGGAATTTATAATTTGTTGAATTTCAAGTGAAGTGAATTCTTCAAAGAAAAAACTTTCTGGTTGAAGGCTCGATTCCAATATGGTATTCTCACTAAAATACTGAGAATTGCTATTAGAATTAATGTGATGAGAACCAATATTTGAAAAGAAACTATTAAATAAATTGGCAACTTCTAATGGTTCAGAAATCTCAATTTCATCATTTAGCAAGACAATATCAGCGCACGATTTATTCTTATTGAGTATTTCGTTGACAACCTGCCATTCTCTTTTAGAGTTGCCAATGTTATTAGCTAATTTACTGGTAAAATAATTATTTTTGCAAGTTAATATGTCAGATTTAACTTCCCGGCAGATCCTCTCGTAATATCGTTTAAGCCTAGCATTATTAGGGTGTTTCTGAATAAGTAAACAGATTTTCTTTTTCTTATTAATTTTTTTAAGAAGCGGCATCCAATTTTTTAAAGGCTTTAACTTACTGTCCCTTTTATTATTTTTATGGCTTGATAAAGAAATAAAGTATTTTAGTCTTGAAAGAAACATTTCAAAAGCGATATTAGGATCAGTAGCATTATATACTTCATCCCAGAATTCAAAATACAAATGTGTTTTTAAGGCAACAAAATCTATTTTATTAAATTCTCTGCCTGTAGATAAGTTTTTTCTGGCAATCTCACAATTAAGCTGAATACTGGTTAAACTATGGTCAGTTATTTTCAGGTCATAAATTGTTGTTTTATAGTCTACGCGGCTGTTCCTGTGTAATCTTATAAACATATGGTCCAAACACGAATTAAAACGAGTAGGCTGGTTAATTAAAGACTTTAAACCAAATGAAGACATCAAAGACATATAGCTATCTACTTCAGAAGAATCAGCGAGGATATTAATATTAAAGTCACCCAATAAGACTATGTTTCTATTTTTTATGCTTTCTAAAAATACTAAGAACTCATCTACAAATGTTTTTATAGAGCACTTATGGAATCTGTAGATACCGATAAAACAGAAATGGACATCAGAAACCACGCAATTAAGACTAATAATATCTGCACTTGCTAATTTATACTTTCCAATTACACATTCTTTTATTTTATTACTATAAAATACTGCAACACCGCCAGCTGCATAATCTTCATTACAGACAGCATCGAATGTGAAATTTGGAATAATATTAAAATCTGATATTTCTTCTTCAAATATCCAGATCTCAGAAAGAAATATCAGATCTGGTAAGTGATTCAAAGGTGTGAGATGAGAGAGAAAAGTATTAAAATTAGCTCTTAAGCTACGAATATTTTGGTGGACAATTGAAAAACCGGAAGACTGCTCATTAATGTGGTCAATGCAAAGACAATTACAACAATCAGAGTTAAGTAAGGAAACATTTGAATTAATACTTAAATCATTAAATTCATTATGAGGATCGGCAATTACCAGAACTGAATTTCGATAGCCACAGTATTGTGTCCTAGTTAAACATGGTGGTAGTCACCATATAAGTCGGTATGCTAGTAAGCTTCTTTATGACTTTGTTAAATTATGGGCGCAGTGGCGTAGTGGGTAGGTGCATCGACACCTACGCTCGATGTTCTCAGTTCTATTCCAGAAAAAACACCTAACATGATCCCCAAAAACTGTCAAGGCTTATCCCGCTGAATGTTATTTATAAGATCTTATCTTTTTCCACCGCACTAACCGGCATAAACTAGTGCAGCTTCCGGTGCGGCAAGTTGGCTATAATCTTGGAAATGGCTTGCGGGTTTGATTTTAATGAGCAACATCTTTTTGTCTATTCCATATCAGCATAGAACATCAAGAAACTATTCGATGCAATAATCAAACACAGGATACCGAGAGAATAGTGTCGCAACACCCGAAAAAATATACGATGTGCAGCACAGTCCGGTCTTAATATTTCCGAACCATTTTATGTAGGAGCAGAAAAAAAGTAACAAATTCAGGCAAACAATTTAAATAACAACTTAAATTCGAAGAGTTTATTGCAAAAGAACAAAAAAGAAACGTTATTCAAATAAAAAAACAACAATTCTTGAAATAAAATACGTTCGCGGCTGACAACTTTTCGGCTTGACACTTCAGCTGAGAGTGTTCAAAGAAAAGAAAAACTGGTAGAGAGAAATATAAACTTAAATGATCAAAAACCCAGTATTTCATGTGGTGTATTATGTAGTGCCTACATTTATGCCTGCGCTGATGTTGAAAGATTATGTGGACATAGTCCGGAAGGCAAAGATCCAACTATTAGAGACATCGTATCCAAGCCCCATGCTTCGAGAAGGAGAGGAGGACCAAACCTGAAGATCAAGTGATCGCCGGTGCAAGACAATTTAATCTTGATAACCAGAAACAGCGTAGCACCATTTGATCCTCCATAGGTCGCTGAATAGTAATTACGTATCTTATAGTATGCAAACCCAACAAAACACAGATACTCTAACGATAATTTCATTAAATCAATTTCTGCAACCCTAGCGCAGTTGTCATAATTCATAATTAACTCAAAATGTCTGTTTCCTAATTGAACTGACCTCACTCAAGCCTAATTTTTATATTGACACCTCGGAGACAATACAACAAAGGGACCGCTAAGATGGCATTGATATTCACAAAACAAGAAAAAATTCCCAAGAAAGACTGTTTATTTTCTTTTTCAAAATCATAGACATATTCACTAGCGCCATTTATCATGCACCATTCACGTTATTTGCATAAATTAACTATTTATCCAATAACCGATGGAATCAATTATTGAACGGTCTTCGAATACAGACACTTGATGATGCTAATGTATGCTAGACTAGCCACTCAGTGGGGTTTTTTTCGTTGAAACTTGTTCTCTTGTAGATGTTATTTGCGCCGAAGACACCAGATGACAAGTGATAATTCAGAGGTAGTTCGACTGAAAAGACTTTGATACAATCAATACAAGAAGCGGTTTTCTTAATTCAATTGGTGCCCCGAATTAATGTCATGATGTGCTTTATCGAATTCCATCTTGACTCATGAAAGGTTCTTGTTTACTCTTGCTGTTCATCATTTGTTGAACCATCATCAGTTTGTCAACATCAATTATGTTTTGGTCTTAAAATTGAAAAATTGTCAATTTCCAGCGGTATTGCAGACGACCAGTAATTAAATACTGAATCTGGTTGCAGAGGTCACTCATGACTTGATGATCATAAGCCATTGGTTTGGGATGAAAAAATTAAATTATATTTTTTAACTTCCCTAAATTGGGTACCACACGCCAGAGATCGGAATTAACAATGTTGAATATGGGAACTATTGTGTTAATAATTCTTCTTCTGAGAAGTCCAATTGTCATAAAATCTAAGCCGAAGATTGACTACACTTACCCATTTGCTGGTATATTGAAGTCTGTCATTGACTTTCAATACGCTTATAAAATAAAAAATAATATAATCGAGTTGTGTCAAGTCGCATGATCGTGGCGGACAATTGATGAATACTCGCCGTAAGATGAAGTCGCCAAATGTTCCTTCACAACGGTAACGGACGCAACGGTGGTATGGCATATAGCGCTGTCTTTTTGCAACCACAACTCGGATATATCGATTTTGTCGAGCTCTGACCACAGAAAGTCGGTTAAAATCGCTCAAAACTTGAAACAATGGACGATAACGCTGTTTCTTTCCCCATTTCGAAAGAAATAAGAGCCGATGATGCCGCCATGACATAAACCACACCACACAGTCAGTCTTTGAAGGTGCTTAGATGAACATTTGTGTATTATGTCCGCTCCAAGAACTAAAATTTTGATTGTTGACATATACGCTGAGCCTCGCCCGAGAAGACCATTTTTGGCCAAACTGAGGATCTTCGGTCAACATATCCAGTGCTCATTGATGAACTTACGGCGTTGTCTTTGGTCACCCGGCTTGAATTCTTTTGTGCGCACAATCTTATACGGCTGTGGGCACAAATTCGACCGCAAAATAAGCCGAATTAGAGATGCCCAATTCAGTTGATCGGCTTCGAGTTGACTTTGCTGGGTCTTCTTCGAAACTGGCCTTAATTAATTCTTAATTTCGCACCAATCTTCATTTGTTTAGTGGCTTAAGGTCCAGAAGAGTGTACTCACGTTCAAACTTTTCCACGGTGCGACGAATTGCCTCCACACTGAAGCCATGAAGCCATCGATCGACCTCACGACGAAATTCACGTTCCGTATTTACAGCGCCGTGGTGCCGTGTGGTAAACGTAGTGGGTAAGAACGTCGACTTCTACGCTCGATGTAGTCGGTTCGATTCCCGAAAAAACACCTAACATTTTTTCACGGCTCCACCTCTGACAATGTATAACTGTCTAGAAAAAGCTTCTCAATCTCGCCGTTCGGAGTCGGCATTAAACTGTAGGTCCACTCCACTCGTGAGGGAACAATAGCACAACAACACGAGTGTTTGCTGAGAAGTTTGACCCAGGTCCACCTCGGACTGTAGCGCCGCCATTATTATTATTATTATTATTATTTACAACTGAACGAGAATTTCGATATAAGTTTTTAATGTTTTCCTCACGTTCGGCAAGCGTGAGACGATGCATAATAAAATCGCAAACCTTACTGAGTATTTTGACAGCTACTCGTAGATGCCAATTGATCTTGAATTTTGATCTGAGGGAAGTTAGTTCTTTATTACAAATTTTGTGTCTATTCCTTTTGTTCAGGAATCTATTTTAGGTTCAAATCTAAATTGGACTACATTCTCCATCCACAACTGTCTTGACGATCATCCCATACACTTTTTAAGCCGCTGCAATCGCCACCAGTTTTTTTATGAAACGAAACTTGAATCAGATTGAAGTGAAAAACTTTTTGCGCACTCTAATCCATGTTGTTATGATTAAAGTCGGTAAAGTACTGCGCTGAAACAAACACTTTTCCGTTGACAATGTTAAGTAGACACATAGAACTAAATGTAAGCAGAATGCGGGATACCTACATAATACCCAAGTGCAAAATCCCCAAAACGTAAAGTCCCCATCTTTTGAAAATTAATTTCTTTGATAGTCGCCAAACATTAGTTCTTCGATACACACGAAATATTGGAAATCGTTGTTTAGGGATTTTTGTTTGGGGATTTTGGTTCGGAGATTTAAAATGGGGATTTCGTAGCCAACCCGTAGAATGCTTCTGTGCTCTGGTCTGTAAAATGTAACTATATCTATGTCACTTTCACAATATTTATCAAAAGTTATACTTTAAGCCCTGTACTTATTAAAGAATAGAATATTCTTATTGTACAGCGATACTTAGTAACAAATAAATGAAATGAAATGAAATGAAACCTCATCTTAACAATTTGAAAACTATTTTATTGAAACATGTAGAAAAACATGTGAAATTAGAGTTCGGTAGCGCCAAAGCTACATATATTTTGGCTACATTTAGGCGCTCGGTGTCATAGGGTTCAATCCATCAACATCTTAAAAGTTACACCCTTCGTGTACGATTTTAGCTTAACACTGAGTGCATGAAACCATCTAGACATGTGTAAATCACGACTTTCAGTTGTTGTAAATTTGGCTTATCAAGCAAAATCTAGTGTCAAAATCATGCTCATATTTATAGCCTTGTTTTAGGAAGATGATTCGTATATTGTACTGTGCTCCACATGAACCACATCGCGGCGTCTGTATTTGCTTTAGAAGACAAGTTCCAAGTTGCTCATACAGCGATATTTTTGTACTGTTTACGTGTACGGCTTAGCGCTGCCGGTTCTTTATCTTTCAATCTTTCAGGCAACTCGATTCGTGCCGATATTAAAAGAGCATACACGTGTAGGCGTTGATCAGAAAAAATCATTGAAGATCACCAATTATACGAGTTAATCCATATTCAACAGCCAACAAATCTTTTCCCGTTCCTTCGCTCATGCAGACATTTTCCTGCACTCATTTCAATCAAAACTGATGACTTTTAGTAAAAAAATGAAAATATACAACAATTTATTTAAGATTTTAACAATTTACAACTTTAACAACAATTGTTTTACACTGTTTAATACACAATTGGTGGTAAGTACTCCTTGCGGCCACTGTTGGATAACAAGGAACTTGGTCTCAGGTTAGACGAGGATCCAAGACTGCCCAAATCACCAGCATCAAGAAGAGCTGGTCCTCGTGGTTCCGATGGAGAGGCGAAGTTAAGAATGGGGGCAACACCCTCATCGGAGCTTTGTGAGGTTCCACCCAAAGCATCATACTGTTGCTGGATTGAGCGTTGGGCGTTGACGGCATCCTGGGCGGTTCTGTACTTGATGAATCGAACTTCAGGCTTGTGGTTGATGGATTCCCTGATTTGTTGCACTTGGTTGGCCAAGTCTGCTGAATCGGGTTGTTTGCTCAGAATGTAGATGGCGGTCCTGTCTTCTGTCGCCTGTTTAATGAGTTGAAGGGCGGCATTGTTGGCTGCGTTGTTCTCTGGTGCCTTGATGAAGATGACACGAAGGTTGCGTTTTAGGGTTGTAATGCTCCTTTGGGAGCCCTCGCTGGTATATTCGTCCTCCTCGGGGGCGGAGTATATGTAGAATTCCTTGTTTAGTCCACCATCAATGACTTGATCGCCACCTATTCCACTGGATCCAAGTGATCCACCTCCGATTCCGGATCCTGAGCCGATGCCTGAGCCGATGCCTGAACCGATGCCTGATCCAATGCCTGAGCCGATGCCTGATCCGATGCCTGAGCCAATGCCTGATCCGATGCCTGAGCCGATGCCTGATCCGATGCCTGATCCGATGCCTGAGCCAAGTCCTGAGCCAATGCCAGAACTTCCGCTACTTAATCCATATCCGCCGGATGCAATTGAGTTGCTTATTCCCGATGCAGAGGATAGGAGCGCACTTCCACTCAATCCTTGTTGGTAATTGTATCCCAAACGTCCTGCAGATGCAACTGCGACAAAACATAAAACCTGCAAGTGGCCAAAATCGAATTCAAACAAAGTCCAGTCAAGAAATTCCCTATAATGCTTACCACGAAAGCACGCATTGTATTCCTTTTAACCCTGCTTCAGATGAATCCTCTGTAAACTATACCAACTAACCCGACGGTATAGACTATTTATACCGAAACGCTCTCAGAGATTCAGTGACAAGTCGGCCATATTTTCAGTGACCGGGCATAGACCTTGCCATAATTAAGGCCTCCAAACAGCCCAAACACATCAAACTCCGTCCGAACGACTGTCATAACACCCGAAGGTCGTTCTTTTGATGCCAAGCCATAACCAATACCCATCGGCTGTCAATATATGCAGAAATGTTTCGATGTCAAGCCTCTCCAGATTGCGGGTGTTGAGCTTGAATGTTTCGATTTTTTTGAATGTTTGCTGTGCGTCGGTGGTCGCATCTGTAATGTCCTCTTTCGTGGCCCATAACATCTGACATTGACGTCAAATTAATTAATTTATGAAAATTAGTTGGTGCCCATCGCATGGTCTTCGCCTATGCGACCGCTGTCAGTGGCCAAGAGAAGAGATATTTAAGCCATCGTTAGTGGCTCATACACGGTGGTTTGATGATGCTTTTTAGGCATTTAATGACTCCATTGTTGAGGAAGGGAATGGACTCTTAAAAGCTTTTATTGCAGTGATTAGTATAAAAAGATACAATATCTCACCTCAATGATGTTAAAGCGTTTATCAGCAAATTTTTATGGCAGCTGCATGCATAACGAGTTCACTTTGACTCTAAATGGTCTCGATTTGGATTGTTGATTGAGCCTTGTTTTGTGTTTTCGTGGCGGAGCGACAGTAATGATTGATTCGAATTAAATATCCGGTTGTGGGGCGATACATATTCTCCGATGATGTAATCCTCTAATGTGTGCAAAGATATATTTGATTGATAAGATAGTGCTTCACCTTCGTCACGGCCACATTCTGACCACATTTAGTTTCATTACTTCTTGGACGCATTTGCAAATAAGGCGCGGCACGTAGGTAGCATGTGATGGACTTGACAGCGACAATGAAAAGGCCCTCTCTCTCTCGGATGTGAGTGGAATGCCCTATCGGCATCTGCATACTTGCTTGGGTTCCTCCATACTGCAGCAAATATTTCGAATAGCCATAAACTTTGTCTTAACGAGGTGGTTGGGTAGTTAATACCCATGTGCTATTCGGTCCAAATATTTCCGTACTTGCAAAGAGATAATATCAAAGCATTTTATTTAATGGACTTCTCCACTATGGTGGTTAAAACATAATTGAGGCCTATTGGAGATGCGTGCATAGATAAGTGTAGTTTATCTGGCTAAATCTTTATAGGTCTTTACGGCCAATTTAGAGGTTCACATGCGTTAAAGGTTGACAACATGGCAATGGAGTAGAGTGGAGTTGTAAACGTTTTGATTGCATATTCGGAAAATGCTTTTAGAAAATAGTAGTGGATTGGAATTCTCAATAGTGTGACTTGCAATACTGAAGATATTAAAGAACTGTGATCATCCTTTGGCGGTAGCAAATTACATGTAAGAGAAGGTGTTGTGTTGGCGGCACCGTACGGGCGATTTTGAACTAGCGCGATTTCAAGTACATAATTCTGAGTTTTCCTGGCATCCACGATAATTTAGTGCGCTGCTCGGTCTTGCTAATGTTCTTGAATCAGCAGGTTGGAACCTGAAGGCGCTTTTAGCGGGAACATTAGTAGTGGTCACTGTAATCGCATTCGACATGTTCAAATATGCAATTAAAAGTCTTACTTTCGAAGGAACCTTAAATTAACTCTGTTACCTTAGTTGTAGTCTAGTTCAATAAAGTAGTACTTATACTCCTTTTGTTTCGACATACCGAAGGAACATCAATTGTTAGAGGTTATTCAACGTCGGACCTTAATCAGGGTGTCATTTGTGGAAGTTCTCAGGAAGAAAAAGAAAGAGCACGAGAAACGCACTATCGACGAGATGAAGGGGTCTTGTGGCAAGTCAGATGTGCCAAAGATTGGCCAGAAGCCTGCCCGGACGAGGATGGGCAACTGTTATAAGAGTCGCAGCCAAAACTGAGAATATAGAAAAATCAAAAAAAAGCAAAGAGGATTCAAATACCGCTTTCAAGCAGAATGTTACACTTAACTTGGACGATGATAGACGAGAAATCTTTCCACCGATCTAGACATGGTCAAGATGGCAACATCGAGCCTGAAGTCAAACAAAGCTGTTGGTGCGGATGAACTGTTTGCCTATCATAGATTTGATGAGGTCGGAGGAAAACATGAGTGGTATCCCAGTATCGTTTGCCCGATCCCAAAGAAACAAGAGTCTTTTGATTGCGCCGCCTATCGAGGGATATGTTGTTTTGTTTGAACGCTTGAAACCTTTCGTCATTAACCTGATAGGTCCATATCAGGGCGATTTCAGGCCAATAAAGTCCACAACAGACACTGCGGGAGATCCTGGAAAATACCCAAATCAACGCGCATCACCTATTTGTCGATTTCAAACCCTCATATGACAGTGCATAGAGATGATCGCCGTGTCTAGTTCCGACACCTTCCAAGCTCATCAGGTTGTACAAGATGACGATGGAGAATTCCCGCAGCTACTCGTAGATCAAGGTCGGTAACGAACTCACCGAGGCGTTCGATGTCAAAAAAGATCAAAGGTCAAGTGACACACAGGCATGGCGCTTCTTCAAGATCATGCTTGAGAAGATCGTGCAATACTCACTGGCCAAGCCTACAGGCACAATCTTTCAAAAGTATGGGCTGCTGGCATACGCGGACGATATTGACGAAGCGGATAAAATGAGTCTCGTGGTAAATGATGACAAAATGATGTACATGTATGTTGTCTTCTAGAAAGGATGAAAACGACTTGGTCAGAATCTCATAATACGCAGCTCTGACTTTGATAAATACAAGAGCTACCTCTACCTCGCCTCCATTTTTAAAAATGTGCATCATTAGCGAGATCAAGCGCAAAATAACTCTTTTTAACCACTGATTTTCTCAAAAATTAATTATATAACAGAACAAGCTCACTTTGTGACTTTGATTTGATCGCTTCAGTCCCACCCTGCATGCAGAAAATGTGAAGGAGCTCTTGGCTTTTTCGAGGAATAAATTCTGTGTACGTTGTTAGTGATTAGACATGAAGATTAAAGCATTGCCTCAACGGGTTGCAGAGCGAAATGAGCCTAACCGAATCCAACGCCTAAGGCAGCTAGTTGGAATCCATGAACAAAGTTAAATAATCTAGCACAACGCAACAGAGGATCACAATTAATGTGGCGCACAAAACTGGAGAAGAACCTGAACTAGATTATACTAGCCGGAAAAGCGTTAGCTATAGAAGAAGAAGATAAAAGACATTTTGGTGGAGTTCCGAGTAGTAGCTGTCGACGTTCGGTAGTAAATCAACACCTTCCACCGTGGGCATTGGACTTCGCCAAGTGTGCGTTTTGTCACCTCTCCTTTTCATTATATATATGGGCTGGATGTTACAGCGTAGTCGAGGCGAGGAATGTTTCACATTGGGAGAGTTGAGGGTAAGTCATCTTCTTTTTGCATGACTTAGATGACTTAGTCATCATCACATCCTCCCAGATAGATCTCCAGCGCGCGCTAGATAGGTTTGTGGCCGTATGTGATGATGCTGGGATGAAGGTCAACGTGGACAAATCCAAGGTTATGGTTATTTCCAGAACCCCTGTTCAATGCACTCTACATGTAAGTGGAGTCCCATTGAGACAGGTGGAGAAGTTCAAGTATCTTCTTCGAACGGAAAGGGCTGTACTTCGATGGTTTGAATGGGATTCTATCAGGTAGGTGGCCCCTTGGCAGACTCAGGACGAGATGGTTGGACCAAGTCAAAACACCCGCCTGGTTGGGCATAGCTCCTGATGAGTTAGAGTCGATGGCGGAAGATCGAGTGGCCTGGAGATGGAGCGCGTGCATGCATTGCCCCCGCGACCCCTTTAGTGGAACATGCGGGTCACTGAAAATGAGATGAGATGAGATGAGCTGTCGACGTTAGACTAACGACTTTCAGCAAGTGCTATTCCCCATATTCTCAGGACAACTATTTTCTTTCTTCACTTTTGCATAAATTTATAAAGTATTATCTTGTTTCCAGATTGTTTGTCACTGGAACGGAACTATTTCTCTAGCAGGTTATTCACCTTTCATCTACTCCTCATAAATTTATCTGCGTTCACTTGTCTCAGAGCGGAGTTGCGTCGTTATATCCACCTAATCGGATTATAATTTGTGGATATTTTTGCAAAACAACCCTGAACGAAAAATGCAAAATAACCTGAACACGGTGAAGCATTGAGTTATTAATATGAACCATCTTAGCAAATATCGGAGAAATTGGACAGTTTAAAATGACGTCGCGTTAAGCAATGATGCGGGCCTTGTTTTCGATACATATGTTGTGGTTAAAGAAGATTATCTTCTATGAAGAGTTGGCCAACTGGTGCCATCAAGTCCATGACTTACCCCGTCCAGCATTATTTAAAGATATCAGCATTTTCATATCGATTGCAGACATTTAGCTTTGTGATACATTCACTGATATTCGTTATTTAACTGAGGAGTTTATTTGACTCGCATATCGATTTCGAAAGCAAACGTTTTTTTTTTTTTTTTTTAATGAAATATTTGAGTGCGGGAATCGAATGGTGGATTTTGATTTGATTAATTTTGAAATAAGCTTCTAGAGCATACAGGTTCTTATGGAAATATTTCTTAAAATCGTCATCATCTTCCTGCTCGCTTATCTGAGAGGGTTAGGTGCTTGAGTGCACAGGACGGCTCTCCATGCTTCACCAAAAGCGAAGCTCCAGTGAGGCTAGGAGAGTTGTTGTACTTGATTCAGCAACTTCATTCTGGATCTAGAAAGAGTCATGTTACCTTATGACAAACCATTCAAACCACAAGACAATATGGGGACGTTTGTGCAACCAGCAAATTGTGGTGGTCCATTCATGAAAATATGGATATTCCATAACAAATGTTCGAATTGAAACTATTTCAGAACTGCGTCAGTTAAATTGTGCATTATTCCAGAAACCAACATTTTACGGTATATTTTTGAAACTATTAGTTTGTTGCCAGGCTGTAGGTTTCAAATAAACGCACTTAAGCGAAGTTAGAACCATCGTACCATAACCAGCGGGTCAAATCTTCTCCTTAAGACTTATTGAAACAATGAAGCAAATGAGCTGGCTAATGTTACTTAACTCGTCCAGACTATTATAGAAGTATGCACGAGTAGAGCAACAACATTCCTTCCCATATTCATCCATCTTCAGCTACGACAGAAGTTATTGTCATGAAAGAGCACTCAAGTGGCATTTCAATGATGATGTGTATTTTTTTTTTTTTGAGGAGCATTACTGGAGCACTCAGACTCAAATCTGGTCTATTGCACTGCCGGGTAGCAACCTACTGCAGTGCCGTTATTTGATCCCAACGGCAAATGGTGACTGGACCAGATTCGATTTCACTGGGATTCGAACCTGGGACCCCTCTAACTTGGGGCAGGCACTTAACCAACTGCGCCATCCAGTCTGACAGCTTTGGTGTACAAGTTCTTAAACACGATTATTCCCGTCCGGGAGAGCTGAAACAGTCAAGCAGGCACTTAAATATTGAAGTCGATAAAATATACATTTAGTCCCAATTTTACTTATGGATCATCAGTTTGATGATCGGTCCTCGGAAAAAAATCAAATACATTGAAATTAAGCAAGATTCGAAGAATGACATGCATTGACGCTTTAAGGATAACTACATTACATACTCGTATCTTAAGCCTTGCAGCGCATACAGTCTAAGAGACTTGGATACCTCTGCGACCTTCAAACTCCCGGATTATGGAGGAAATGTCACTTACAAAAAAGGCCTGCCGTTTTATCAAAGCATATCGGAATACAGTGCCAAGGCAAAACACAAAATCTTTTGTCGACAATCAATGCTATTGCATTCTACCGCAGTTATAATGATGCAGCAGAAACACACTTCCTATTTTGGACTTTCTAGGGCCGAAAAACAGGAACTAGGCAAACTTTTTACGCAATCTGTAGAGAAAAACTTGAAGGAAACCATCAAGAAATTTATAACTTCCATGAACTCCACGCGATGATTTTAGCTCTCCCGGTAGGAAATCGTCATAACCACTTATTAGAGCTCTGGTATCAAATCGGCACATAGTGCCAATTTAGTTTCTTATGCAACCCCGCCTAACACACAAACACACATGGAATGAGAGTAGCATATTTTACAAAGAACGTATTTTATGGGATGAACTTTTGTATGACAAGCTACACTCTATGCCATATAATAATTTCTTGTAAGCTTCGGATTGTTGAGCACACATTTATTAATACTGGTCCCTTTAATATATTCATCTCCAAGTTTATCTCAAAAAAAATTGGTCCTAGTTTGTTGAATGTTTTGTGCGTTGCTATTTGCCACTGTTTTTTACTACAAAGTGCTTGAAATCTTTCGTAGTTTCTTGCAAAGAGCGTTTTCAAGAGAGTTATAGATTTCCATATGGTGTTTGTGGTAAGTTTCCATGTATCTTAAATTTTTGAAGACGAAGGCGACTTTCTTTTCTGACTGTGATTGGTGTATGATAAGAAAAGAATTTTACGCTGACTTAAGCTTACACCAACTTTTGCCTCAATGCCAGTTGCACTACTCGTCAAGCAAGTAATTTGTTATAGAAAACTAATCCTGGACGTGGTGTTTCTAAAAAGAGTTAATTTGTACTCAAATTTGTTATTTAAGAATAATCGAAAATTTAATCTCGAAAATAGATTTCAATGAAAAGCTCTTGCGCTTTGAATCTTAGTTCTTTAAGTTTTTTGAAGCAAATATCTCTTTTTAAGCGAAAATCGCTAGTACATGTTATTGGAGTTTAACGAAAACATACTGACGTCCTTATTGATAAACGAACTCATTTTAGATTTGTGCACGTCCAATTATATCTTTTATTCTATTCAAGGTAACAATTAAATGATACATTTCATTTAAGAATGTCAGAAAAAAATCGATCGAGTGCCATTAAATTTTAAAAATTTCCATGATAATCATGGATTTAAAACACAAGTTTCACACAATAGTAGGTACGTTTACACCAGACCCAAATTCAACATTTCGGTTAGTTTCTGTATTTCAGCCCAAATACATTGCATTTCGCCATACATTTCCTGCATGAATGCAATATTCCAGCAAAATTCTGAATTTCATTGCTGCATTTGTAAGTTCGTCAAATCGAACAATCCTCTTTACAAATTAAGCACGTCATACAATGACATTTCAACCCGCTGACATAAACAAAAAACAGCTCTTTTCCAATTAGTTGAGAGCTTCGAGTTTCAACGCGATCTCCATACCTCTATATTCAGTCAGCAATATATTTAATATGTCCGAATTAGCACTTAAATTCATCATTTAATTAATATAACACGCTAAATGGTTCAACCACTTCTGATTTTCAATCAGGAAAAAATATCAAATAATCAATTCTGACACTAGCTGTCATTTGAAATGCTGAAGTTGCAGTGGGAACGCAAAATTGGATTTCGAAAATTTTATCCTTAAATGTTGAATTTGGGTGCGGTGTGAACGTACTATAACTGTCCAAGCGAGTAAATATGCTTTATGCGTTCAAAAATGTAGTCAGACAGATGCGCCCTCAATTGGAAAAGTTCAAGAAAACAGTTAACAACTGGTACGTTTCCATTGCAATCTGAAATCAGTAAATTACGAGAAGGCGCACAGGATTGTATTTTGATTTACTTACTTCCTTGAAGTACTCCATTGAGAGCTGCCTTATCGTGGACGCATTCAAGAACATTGGTCGGTTGGCTCGTATCATCATGATGACTACTATCTTCCTATACCTCGAACTTCCCTCGTACCAGTTGTGGTTGTATATGGCGTTAAGGATACTTGAGCTCTGCAAAATGCCAGAGTTAAGGCTGCACATCTGTGAAAAATGCTAAACTTACTGCCTCGAAGATTCTCTCCCCACTGCTGCACCTTTGATAGATCGATACTATTAATGTTGCTACACAGAGAATGAATGACAAATCCTCAAGGACTCCGTTGCCGTACACTATCGAAAAAAAATATGCGCACATTGTCACCTTGACAATGCTAAAGCCAACGAACGTACTCATGCTAAAGATGTCGTTGATGTCGTTAAGCAAACTGCATCCAAATATCCCGATGGGAGAAATGTTACCTTGATGACCGAAAAATGCTTACCTTTCTACAACGTGCTGGTAACGAACGAAGTCTCTCAAACCGCGTGTACTTTCGGCCTCATTTTTGGCATCTAGTTCGCTCACTAAAGTACGGAGATACTGATAGTGCATGCATATCTGAGTGACTGCAGATGAGAAGATAAAATCTTCGTTCACGTAGAATAACATGGCGAACAGACAGGCAAAGATCTGATAGCTGTACACGAAGACATACCAATGGAACTGCTGTGCATCGAATGGATACCAGCTAAGAGATGGAACCCGATAGCTGTACGAACTTCCAAGCACGAAGTAAGAGAAAATAGATTTCAATAACGGGAAGCAAATGCATTCTACCATGCTGATTGTAATCAATGTTTTCAAGACCTTATTCCGAACGACGATACGATCTGCATAATAAAGAAGGCGACATTTTATCTGCTTTTCATTTGTCACTGGAAATAGCTCCTCAAGATTAATCAACAAGCGATTGATCTTCGCTCTCTTCACCAGCAGTGTATAGCCCCGAAACATTGTTATCAGATACACGCTCACGCCTTGTACAACTAAACTTAGTTCAGAGATCTCGTAATGTTTTCCTCGGATATATGTCACAAAAACCATTATGAAGCCCATGTTTAGTATGAACAGAGTCACAATTCCGATGAAAATTGCGGTGGCAAAGCGCAATTCCATGGGTAAATGAGGAGCCTTTCGGCGCACGAAATCAATGTTAAGGACCGAGAAGAAAAGATCACTAAAGTTGTAGATTTTGGTCACTGTTGGTGAATCCATTGCGTCAAGGAATTCGGAGCAAAACTATTTCTCTCAGTTCGATTGTTCCCTATATATAGTGAAGGCAATTTCGGTCGTAATAATTAAGGATAATAACAGTTTTCCATGAAGGAAAATGAAGCAATTTCGTTTGAGGAAAGGTGTGATGGAACGCTCTGAAAAATTAATGAAACGATTCTTGTGACACTCGCTGGCTTTCCCATTGTGGAGTGTTTCTAGCCTTTCTGCGAATTCTGGAAAAAACCCTTGCATCTGCATTTGAATAGGAATTTGTTTCATCGTTCAGGTGGCATGCTAGTAACAGTTCACTTTTGCGGAATTTTATGTGCACGGCAGGTTGAAGTGGCTTAATAGTCCATAGATAGGTCCGTTGTTCTGCCTCGTGGGTTGTCCACCAAAGATAATTTGAAGTGTGACTTTTGGTAGCAACAGCTTGCACGAAGCTGTATAGGGGGGCCTATAGTTTAATGCCGACTCCAAACGGCGAGATTGAGAAACTTTTCCTTGACAGTTATACTCTCAACGCACATGTTCATCAAGCTTTCGACAGCGCGATGGAACCTCAATGGAAAAAAGTCCATTGAGACAGTAGAAATGTTGCTCAAATAATAGGTACATACATGCGAGTGTGTTCGAGTACTTATTGAAAATTTAAAATTTAAAAAGGTCATGTTGCCCCTGACTGTATGAATATGTAAAAAATCACAGAGCCACTGAGTCAATTTGCCACTGATAAATTTGTGCTGCATATGCCCACGTCAAAGTCACTGCATTGTCGAGACGCTGCTGTAGCCATCAATAATGAACGTTATTGGTAATTGCAAACAAATTAATTATCAATCCAATTAGATATATTGGTTGCTACCCAGGCGACTATTAAATTTGCCAATCTGTGCATAATTAGTGGAGTTTTGTCTAAAATTGACTGCCTGTCAACTGTTTGAAACAGATGCTCTAAATTTAAGGCGAACGATAAACAATTAAAATACACCCACGCGAAATGTCACAACAATCACAAGTTTAACATTTCCAGTTATTGTATGTTGGTGGTTCAATGCGAATTCAATTACCACCGGTTGCTGTTTTGATAGCACACGGCTGATCAATTGGTGCATTGTTATAGGCGACATTTTAAACAGCAAATTATGCTGGAAACCAAACATTCAATACCGCATTAGGAAGGCGATTGTTACATGCAGGAAGATTTCAGCTCCCAAATATTGACTCCAGCCGAGATTGTCTCATTGGCTGTATACAGTAGAGAGCGGCATGAATGCATTCATATAGTCTTGAAATCGAAACCCTCTATTTTTTGACAGGATTTAACGAAGTATTCATATTTGATCCACGTTGTAAGGGATATTCTGTGTAAGTTAAATTTCAACAAGCCACTGATTGAGTATGAGGGATTTTTTGTGTTTGATATTTATTGTGTATGTATTGATGTTTGGTTCTTTGAATGTGCGTAGGAAGCGATTTTCTGTGTTAGTTAAAATTGGGTAGAGATTTTTATATGTGTTTAGCCTCATCAGAAAAGAGATGCAAATGTGTGCATGTATGAATGTCTGTTTGTCTGTATGTACGTATGTCGAATTGAACAGTTGCTTTCGTCTGATATTAAGAAATGCTTCATCAAATAATAACCACTGCAATTTCTGTGTTAGGAGGAGTTTTGACCCAAGTTATTTTAACAAACGGAATTAGAAATTCGAGACAGAGTTTGGTTTGTGCCTACTCTCTGGCTCCAGCTATTGCAAGACAGACAAAAATGAAGGGGGTCAATGTTACACTTTCTGCTGCATGTAAGCTTTGTGAGGAATGCTCTGTCAGTGCCTTCGTACTGATGACCGTTATTCTTACAGAGTCTGTACGGGCTTCTTTAGAGGATCATTAGATCTCGATTTATTATAAGCTGGTCATATTGCCCAGTTCGTTAACATAGTCCATCTTAGACTGGTCGCCTTTGGAAAATGTGATGCCACCCTTGCCTTTACCAACCCAATCGGAATATGCACCTCCATAGCATCTGAGCAATAAAGGGCAGATCCGTGGGTGGCCAGTATGTCAACTTTATCATTACTGTGAATGCTGCAATACCCTAGAACCTGTCAATGTTTAGCTATTGGGGCGGCATTCCTTGACAAGCTTTGAGGGGATATGACTGTCGAGGCAAAGGTTTTGAGAAAAACTTGGCTGACCAAAAAATGAGATTTTATTTCGCGTATAGGATTTTGCCTTGAAAAACACTAGCGTTGTATGGAAATCTATAGGCTGCTTAGATACTCAAGGATTCTGAATATACAACTACTGCCTGTATATTCACTACTTTCAGAGACGAGATTTAAAGGCCCGCTAGTTCTCTCTAAAGCTCACTTAGTATTGTATACTGTATACAGCTGTGACCGTGGGCACTGTGTCGTAGGGGGTAATTGAGTCGACACTTTTTTTTTTTCATTTTGTACAACCTTGCCCTTAGAGGCAGCGACACTGCGGCCTCGACGGTTTGGACTTATTCCAAAAGACGTACTGCTTCCCTTATGCTTAAGCTTATGAAAGCTAGTACAGTCAAAATCGGTTATAACGACCTTCAAAGAACTGACGAATTTGGTCGTTGTAAACGATTTATTATACTATTGGATTACATATAATGGAACTCAGGCGGGACCTAAGAATTTGGTTGTTATAACCGATTTTAACTGCCTTCAGAAACGGAAGATTTGTTCGGAGTTTTGTCAGAAACAACAGCTTGTTGCCCAGGTGTTTGCCTTTCTCAAGACATTTGCAATGAATTCATTGATCACCTTAGGAAAACTTTGCCGAAATTAAGATCACTAGGTCACCCGGGTACGCAACTGCATTCCCTGTCTAGTTTTTAAAATATTTTGTTCATGGCTATAGGCCAGAATGGAAGTGAGATAGTAGTAAATACTCCTACTACCTTAAATTTAAGAAGTATCCTCAACCTATGGGAACATCAAAATTATGTAAGTAATAAGTAAATGGAAAAGTTTAACAGTATTGAAACCTATTCAAGCCTACTCACATCAAAAAAAGTCATCCTCAATCCCCTTACATTTCAGCAAGGACTTCAAGTATAAGTAAAACGTCCTTCCATGAGAGATAATAAATTTGCCACAAGAACGACCCCGCTAAAGGAAGCAACAACCACCTTAGTTCACCCGACTCTAAGACAAAGGCCAACAAAGAGCAAATCTCTTCTGTACCATTAGCAAAGATATTTTAGTCTTCTTTCATTAGATACTTTATATGTAGGTCATTTAATCCCGCGAGACCACAGTGTTTTCTAACGAATGTGGGATTAAAGTTCTGAAATGATACCACTCCAGCTGCCTGATGTCAAACTTAGCGCACCTGTAGTGCGCTAATTTCGTAGACTTAAATCTCTCGGCGGTGTTCTCGTGAGAGTGACAAGCAACAAAAAATCATTCATTCAAGTCCCGCACTACAATCGCAGGATGGTTGCACCACCGCAACGCCATCCCTAAAGGGGAAACTCGTAAATTTAAGCGAGTTTTCCAGTTACCGCTCTTCCAAGTAACCCATTCTTTTTAGTTTCAATTTCCCAACACCCTTAAGGAAAATAAACAGCTTGCTTAATTAGTAGCACTCCGGCGGGTACACAGCGGGTTGTTCCACCGGCACTACCGTGCAGAGTCACCACCCTTCACCCCTGAAAGGGTGTGAGTGCGAAACCAAAAGTGAATAAAAAGCAAATCAAATTATCCTACGGTAGTTAGAAGCCAAGTATCGTTTTGAAATTCTTGAGTATTTTTATTTCGTTTTAACTCGGATTTTTTCTTTGACTTCATTTGCTCCCACTCCACACTCTGCTGCTGAGATTCGTCACTAGCTCGCATTCGTACCCTCAGTTTACAGATCGTTCATACAGCACAAGGGAAATAGCTGAGTAGACATCCTCGGCATACGCTGCAAACACCACAGTCTATAGTGTTTACCGTAGATGGGTACGAACGAACGTTCGTGTATATAGGTCAACTACTATGACGATGATGGAGCTGAATATGAGTCGGTGTTCGCCCTGTCTGCATAGAAAAGGTGTGGAAATCCTGTGAGCCTGTGAAGATAGCGTGACATCACGTAGCGTTGATTAAAAATTTTCTCATGTTGCAATAATTCAACCCGTGTCTTCGTCCTGTACACCATGCTGCTGGCAGTGGCCTCGACATCGGTTTGTTTTCAAATGTAGATTGCTGGTGGGATATATCCACCGAGGGACCATTTGTCCTTAATGGCGGAATGCCGAAGGTATAACTATTAAGCACGGGGTGAGGCTGGTTGAAACGAGGAAATGGGAAGAAGGAAAAAAACAGAACGTTGCCTGTTGGGTAAATCAAAATGCCGGCAATAGAGAAGACGAGATGTATGGTTGGGTTATCAGAGAGAGACGGAGGACACGCTGGGGCTCCAAGTTTCTGACCGGATGTCACGTGGACATCGTTTACTAAATATTTCATTCTAGTAATTATGATGCGGATAAATTAGTCAGGACTTTGCTGTGCATGGGAAAATGAATGGTTCCGGTACGGTAAGCTGGACCGGCATCCCGCAGGGTTTCCTCCACATCAAATTATTCCACAGACGTGTGTGTCAGTTGTGGTTGCTTGCGTGTATTTGTTCATTTTTTGCAACATTTATCTGAGGCCTATGTCCACCGTCAACGACAATAGAGTGGATTAATAATGGTTAAACAGCCATTAGAGCGGGCTTATTTAATCAAATACAAATGACAATTTCAGATTATCTGAGATGATGTGGCTCAACTGCTGCCTTCCTCAATACGTAATTGTGTCTCCGGGGTACTTCGTTCGAATGGCAACACACTCAGTGGAAGATGATTTAATCTCTTATCCCGCATGTCTCCTTCTGGGCACATGATGGCAACTCAACAAAAAGTCCAAGGGAATTGCATTCATCCGTCTTGTTTATTTTTCAATGCAAACAATTGAGATAACATAGGGTTTCTTTTCTTGGCGGCAACAAAATTTGTGGGAAATTGTCAACATTGAGCTTTGGATTATTTCCATTAAAAAATGGAGAATATGACGATATTTACAACAGAATTCACGTTCTCTGTACTGTACTGACCCATAGAATGCATCTGGGTTTCTCTATTTCGCGGCCACTTTTACTTATTCACATAGGTACTTGTGGCATACAATTTATGCCTCCAAAAAAGAAGATCAAGGTTTTAGAGATGAAATGAATTGAAGGTACAATACTTCGCTAGATTGTACCACGCCCAAGCTCATGAATGGAGCTATATTTAGGAAAATGTTTTTTTTTATTTATTAATAATAAGACCACATATGTGGTCTTATGTAGGTTCTCATAGTGAGGGTACAAGAGCCCACAGGTTCGATGAGCTCGTGCAAGCACTTTGATTTATATCCAGTGGACCTTCCTGCATTTGCAACTTATTTCAATTGTTTCTTTAATGGATTTTAAAATTTTGGTTGTTTTTTTTTGCTCCAAAGACCTCTTTGGATTACACTCAACGCGTTAGGCTATGTTAAATCGGGCGCGCTTACTTCTCGGAACAGCACCCATCATTCCTCGGCTGCTTGATAGTCAATAATTCGCATAATCCACTCCTTCTTATGGCACTACAGTTGGGGTGGACAGCAAGCCTCTGTAACTACCACGATCTTTTGCTAACTGTCACCAGTTACGCACACCAAGTTGGTTCAGATCTCACTACCCTTGTGTGCATCATCACAATCGGGGATGTCCTCTGTTGCCTTGCCCCACGGGCTCAGAGTCGAGGATAGTCCACTTAAGTTTTCTAAATTCAAATGAAACCACGATGGAAAAAACAATAAATTGCAACCGATTGGTCAACGGAACCGTCTCATTCCCCCACACAAGTCTTCCTTGCATATTATGCGTTGAAGATGTTAAACTAAAATATCTAACAACATCCACTCTGGCATATTCAACGATTTTTTGGGGCTTAACTTTTCTTTCAGCATCTCAAACAGTTGTTCCGGTAGAAATCAAGCGGATAACCGATACGCCTTTGACGTCATCGCTTCCAGAAATCCGGATGTGTGTACCAGATACAATGAAGTATCACTGAAGAAAGATGCATCTACTTATTTACATAATTTACTTAATATTTCTAATGCGTTCGTAAAGTGCAGTGTATTCAAATTTCAAAACCTCTAGGCGTACAACCTGTAGGATAATCAGCTTATTCAAAGATTCGAGAACCAGCATGCACGCAGTTTTATTTATGGATTCCACTATATAGACAGACATTCAAGGTCCACCACAAACTCCAGCTCGCAAAAGAACCCTTGATGCAAGCCTTATTGTAAAATTCAAGGCGAATGTAAACGTGCATTGGTGCATTTGACCTTAAGCCACTTCAAGGGAATATCGTGCAAAAACAAAGCGGACCCAGAAAAATTTAGAATTTGATGAAATGTTAAAATAAACAATGTTCCAAAGGTCAATTCTCAAATATCTACTTAAAGCTGCAAATAACTGGTAGTCCGTATTTTTTTTAAGCAAAAGAACCCTCCACCCTCACGCTCTCCAGGCGATTGAGGTTGACATCGGTTTGCCGGTACACTTTAAACTGTTACCCGAGGCAAAAGCGAGCTTTTTAGGATAGCTTTCATTTTGAAACCTTTTGAAGCATGCGCAGATGGAAATTTGATACCTCTTAAATGAGCAGGAGTTCAGAACAGGGAAAAATTGCTCTTTCAGACTGAAATGGGATGTCCTGCAACAGAATCAACCAAGTTGAGGTAGGACAAGCAACTCGTGTGATAAGAAATTATGAATGGGTGTTGTTTTTTTGAACAAAATATGATATGATGTGCAGGTGCACTCCTAAGGCAAGTGCATAAACAGATGTTGGTACGTTTTCTTGTAGAATATGCAAAGCAGTTCTAAGTGCAGAGTTTCTTAGGTTTATAATTAAAAAAAATGTTTGCTATCAAGGCTGCGAAATTTATTTATTTATTTATTTATTTATTTATTATTTATTTATTTAAGGTATTTATTTAAGGATTTAAGGTTAATTTTTGGGCGATTAGTTTTAAAAAGAAAGAAAAAATAAGGAAATTATATTCGTTAAGGGCAGAAGGGATCATACATATTAAACCTCAAATCGAAGTGTTAGCAACGCCTCTTGGATCTTGTCAAAAATCTTTTCGATTATTTCTGAGATTTTTATTCCTCCGGAGCGAAAACAAAACTATAATCCCTCATTCAAAAGCAAAGGATTTAATCCTAAAGCAGACAAGCCAAGCTGGAGTTATGGTGACCAAATTTTTCATTTTATTTTACGGTTAATATGAAACAGTCAATCTTCTGCATTTTCCTGGCGCCCTTGCTATGGTGAAGGTGGGTAGCCTAGTAGTTTACAGCTTCGTCTCACGTACATATATCAACAACTTGGGGTCAATTCTGCTCTGATTATGGTAAAACATTGTGTCGGTTATGAGATCAGGGCAAAAGAAGAAAAATACAACTAAATGTTTCCACTTATATACAGGCTTGTTTCTACACGATTTCAAGGCGATGTACAGGGTGAACAGATAAGAACGATAGAAAAAGAAATTAAAAAAAAATTCTGGCGTTATTTTGAAGCTACTTCACGTTTTGATGACTCGGGCAAATGTGTGCGGCTTTATTCCGGCAATAGCGCTTCGAATGTTGGCAATAGCGCTTCGAGTTCGTCGAAAGTGGTTGGCTTGCAGACGTAAATTAAGGACATGACGTAGTCCCAGAGAAAATAATTGAGTGATGTCAAGTCGCATGATCGCGGCGATCAATTAACGCTCGCCGTGAGATAATCCAGTCGCCAAATTTCTTCTTCACAATTTCAAGCGATGCGTCGCTTGCATGGCCTGTCGTCTTGTTGAAAGCATGTCTCAAATAAATCGATGTTCTAGAGCTCTGGCTGCAGAAAGTCGGTTAACATCACTTAAAACTATTGACGATAACGGTGTCTCCTTCCACATTTGCAATGAAATAAGGTCCGACGATGCCGCCATGCCATAAAGCGCACCAAGCAGTCAATCTTCGTGGATGTATTGATGCGTGGTCGAACACTTATGAATTGTATTTGCTCCGCTGAGACAAAAATGGGCCTCGTCCGAGAAGATGATTTGTTGGCAAAAAGTCGAATCTCCGGGCGACATTTCCTGTGTCCGATTAGCGAAATCAAAGCGTTGTCTTTGGTCGACCGGATCAAATTCTTGCGTCAGAACAATCGTATACAATCGTAGGCCCAGATCCAACCCCAAAATAAGTCGGGTTGACTCTCTGGCGATGCCTAAATTAGCTGATCGGTGCCGAATCGACATTTCTGGTTCTTTTTTGATACCGGGCGCTACGAGGGCTACATTTTCTTCATTTCGCACCAATCTCTGTCTGGTTAGTGGAAGGTCAAAGAGAGTGTACCCATGCTCAAACTTTCACGGTGCGACGAATTACCTGCTCACTGAAGCCATGATGATGTCTGACTTAACGACGAAATTGACGTTTCGCATTTACAACTGAATCGGAATTTCGATTCATATTTTCATTCATTCATTTATTTAAGTAGCGTAAATAATAGTGAATACATTTGTAACAAATTTCTTTTTAGAGGCAATTTCTTTAGGCAAGTGTCCGTTACAGCTATGATTTTTATAATTAATGGAGTTAATAAGGTTCAACAGATATTTTGATTCTAATTCAAGGGAAAGCTACAAGTAAAAACCCTTATTTAACACTTAAAAACTAATATTGCAATGCTCCCTGGTCAAATATGTAAATATATTGGACTTATTTTACATATGAATTTATTTATTGTGGTAATGTTGAAAAACATTTAATAAGTTCATTATCGGAGATATAACAATTATTATATAATCTTAATGTTAATTCCTCGATAAGGAAGTGTAAAAAGTTGATATTGGTTTCTTCATGCAACCTGCGAGTTGAATAATAACGTGGTAAGTTAAGCATAATTTTTATAATTTTATTTTGGCATGTTTGAAGCTTAAGTTTGTGAGTTTTGGCACAATCATACCAAACAGGAGCTCCGTACAGTAAGATAGATTGAAAAACTGTTTTATACAATATAAGCTTATTGTCGATACTAAGTTTTGATTTTCTGTTTATAATGGGATAAAGAATTTTAAGGTATTTATTTGCTTTATCTATGGTAGTAGATATGTGCTTTTGAAAATTTAGTTTTTTGTCAATTATAATTCCAAGATATCTGCAGTGCTCGGACCAGTCTATATTGATAGAACCCATTTGATGTTGCACATTCATTCATAGACATAGACATTCATATTATTTTTTAATGATATCCGCAAGTTTGGCACGCGTAAATCGATGCATGATGAAATGAAAGACCTTACTGAATATTTTAATAGCTGGATGTCATTGATAGCTTTGACAGCTGCTGAAGCATTAATAATGATAATAATAATAATAATAATAATAATGGCGGTGCTAAAATCCGAGGTGGACCTGGGTCTAACTTCACGGCAACCGCTCGTGTTGTGCGTGCTCTTGCTCCTCACGCGTGGAGGGGACCTATAGTTTAATGCCGACTCCGAACGGCGAGATTGAGAAGCTTTTGTCAGTGATTCGAAAGAGGTGGAGCCGGGAACAATTTTTTTTTTTTTTTTGAAAAATTGTTACTTTCGCTGGGATTTGAACATAGGCTGTGAAAGTCAAATGCGTATGGGTTGACGCACAAACCCACACGGTCACGGATGTCCGTGTCCGTCCTCCTCCTCGATAGCTGTTAAAGCATTTCGATTGGAAAACCTATCAATTATATTTTGTCACCCTATAGTAAAACGAAGTTATAGGCGGCTTACGTCTTTGCATCTCAGCCAGCAAGGTGGAACAAAAATACAAATCGGTTAACCTGGTAACCCGGACCCTGCACAATGCAATTGCAAATGTTAGAAGTTTTGGTCTATGCTTAACGAGGCGATATCCTGTTGAAAAGTCTACACCCAACATTTTTCAGACATCCAAACGAATACTGTACGAATACTGTACTGTTAAAAGATTTAAAATGGAGCTGTTTGTCGCGTTAAAATTTAAGGAAAAACATATTGTTGGCTCTCTTTATCGTTTTCTTCTTCGGTTGGCGCTGCGATTCAGTATGGACTTGTGCCTTGCTTCTCCAGCAACAATATGAGCGCTGTTGTGCGTGCTGGAATGGAGTTTAATGACCTTTCATCGTTTCAAAATACGTCTCCGAAATAAGAATTTGGTATTCAGAAAAGCTTTCCTTCTTACCTTTGGCCTATCACCCATCAACAATCGACTCATACCGATGTACCACTATTTAACCCTTAGAGACTGTTATATGAGTGAAACCTTCTCCAAATCTCTTCTGAGTCTGAATGTGAAATGCTCTTTCCTTTTAGTAGAGCAATCTAAAAGGATGCTACAAAAGTCCAAAACAGATCCGATGAAAGCTCTTCAAAAGAGCACGTCATAACTTTCCGCATCATACAACTCTCAACACAACCTCCTGGCTCGTATACATCCTCAAACAAATGAATCTGAGAAAAATATCTGTAACAAGCATTCTTGATGTGTACCCTGTACGTTATCATTAGATGCGACTCGAACGCCAGATTAAACGGTCACAGAACGGTCGTGTGTACGTGTATCAGTGTGAAAAACCGAAAAACATCGTTCTTACCTCTTATCTGAATTCGTCGTGTATCCGTGCTTTGCGCGATAAGCTTAAAAGTAGGATTCAACGAAATTTATGTTAAATCTCGGAGGATTAGCGTACCTACATACTACCCAAAAAGCAGCAGCAAATTACAAATAAAAAGTTACATAATTAGTGCGTATTTAGTGGATGGATTTATTTATTCATGTTTTTCATGTACGGGTGTACGCTGTTTGAGCGGTGTGCTTGTACCGTCTTAATGCTCATCAGCACGGTGGGGGTTGCTTTTCAACCCGTTCTTACGTATTCCATCTTCTAATTGCGTTCCTTCGGATTTCTTTTGGCTTAAATCCCTCTTTCCGGTTGGATAAAAGTTCCACCCCATCTCTGGAGCGAATTATTTTAAATAGCTTTCTATGGTGTAACGCTAAAGTGGCAGAGTGCTAGAGAGATAAGGATTTCTTTCGACGTGTAGATTTGTTGGGTGTACGTCGCGCGTTCGTGTGTTGTTTCTTCTCATCTCTTTGCCGTCAGCGATCGCTGTCGCTGAAACGATTTCGGATTTGTTGAATGTACACACTTCAGTGTGTTAGACGTGGTACTGTGGTTTAAGCACTAAAATTCCAAGGCCCTAAATGTGTCTATTCATTGTTAGTTTTTGAGTTGCATTGGAAGTGGTCCCAACGCGGTGAAGCAAAAGTGTTAAGTGGTTGCAGAAAACCCAAAATATCGTAAACCGACATTCCTTTCACTGGATCCTCTGCAACAAAGGATATCTTTGATTCAGTGGCTGACTTCGCTTTGTATTGTGTGCAGTGTGTTAATGTTTGTCGGCATTAAGAATTCAGTTGGAAAAAGTGCCTCTTAATTGGTTGTCTTCCACCTGGATTTTGTGAAGTAAAAAAAAAGAAAAATAAATAAAAACAAAAAAATGACCAAGCCCATGATATTGCTTTGAAGGACAACAAACAAGGACGTCAAGCAGAACTCATCGCCTGATAAGACTTCTTCCGGTACAGTCATCAAATATATACAGTTCGCTCGCTTATCTCTTACGTATCGTTGAGCTGTAATTGACGGAAGGAAATTGCTCGAAGCCACAAATCTATTTACGAACCTACATACCTACACTGCGGAAACAGGAAAAAAGCACAACGGAATCAAAAAAGAGGGCAGGCCAAAACAATAATGAAATTTTAAGGGAAGAATAAGAACGCCCCTACCAAGTGATATACACGAAAGAACAAGAAGCGAAAATACTATATTTCGCAGAATAAAACAAAAAAAATTATATCAGTCGTTCTTGAAGGATGATTGAGTAGCGGCACTGTCCCGACACTTGGGTTCGCCCCCTCCTCAATGTAATTTTGTTCTGGCTTCCCGAGAACGCAAAGAGGAGTAGCAGAAGTTGAAGGCCGTAACCGCGGCTCAGTAAGGTAAGAAAGGAATGCTCCACCACAATGTTGAGTGGTGGTTCTCTCTTGTTTTTCGGCAAAAAGGAAACGGATATTGACGGGAAAAAATGTTTGCTTTAAAAAAAATCTCTGCAGCTCCTTCCGACTGAGAGGAGGTGGCGTTCAGTGATTTCCACACCCCCTCATTGTTGCGTGATGGCAGACAGATTGTTGGTAGCTGCGATGGTGGTGGTGTTCGTTGTTCAGTCTGAGGCTTACGTCCCGATGACTGATGTTTTGGTCTAAAAGAAATACAAAACTGAAAATTATCCCAGATCCTCGCCGTGCCAGTCCAGCCATACGGATGCGGAGTGTACTTCATGTAAAGACGAAGTAAGCTCATTTTTGATGGATTCGAGTTTGTTTTGAGGTTAAGGCAGGAGATAAGACTGTGTAAATGTCGAATATGCTTGCGGGAGTGATGAATTATGTGTGCTTATAAGACCAGGCCATCAGGGCAAACAGGTTGTGGGTGGGTGCTGTGGCTGCACGGTTGGATGGGTTTTGATTTCCAGTATGTGTCTGTTATCTCAAATCGCATTGTTTGCATTGTGAATGTGTATTGATGTGTTAAGGACAAGGAAATATGCTTCTAATTCATATTCATTTTATCACGTTTTCACGTTTCCCCCCACATGCATACATATGACGACGAATGAATGTCGCACGGCATGAACGGGAAGCGGGGAGCAGCAGAGTTCTCTTATAAATATTTACACGCGCATTTTCCCATGACAATGATTTTTTTGAAGGTAATTGCATTCGAGAATGGCAATTATTTCCGCAGACTGATGTGAATAATTTACTTGGTACCATGAATTTTAAACGCGTTTGAGGGGATTCTTTGTGCTTGTTGTGAATTGGGAATTGTTTGTATTCTTTTTTTTTTTTTTTCTTTTCTTTCCTGTTCAGGTGTTTTGCACCTGATGAGTTGGTACTTCTGTTTATGTTCCTTTCGCGGCATGTGTTCATCACCTGAATCATATTCATTGAGGCACGGTAGAATAAATAGAAGTATTATTGATGGGTGTCTTTATCGCTCACAATTAATAGAGTTTGATGTTTTGGTGGAAGTGGTCTATTTGACTTCGATCAATTCAAAGGACAAAAACAATATTTTGTTGCTTCAAGAAATAGTTTGACCCTTGAACTAAACTAGTCCTCGTTTGGTTATATTGCTTCAATTATCGGGGATTTTTTCTTTATTACATCTTAAGTTGTTGAAGTTAAAGCATTCTGATTGACTAGAATTTGAAAGTTGTCGTGCAGTCTGTAATGATACCGCAAGCTCATGGCGACTGGTTGGCCTTACATTTTATTAAAATAACTCGTTTGGGACACTTTTACTTACAGTAGACTCTCGAGAGTGTGAACAGAAAACAAGTGTTAAATACTTATAAATGTTTTCAATTATATTTCGAATTGTTTATCTTTCAAAGCATCTGAATTTAATTAAAGAAGAATGTGTAGTCTTACATAAAAATATTGCGTACATCAAAATAGCAATTAATAATAATATAATAATGGTGGCGCTACTGTCCGAGGTGGACCTGGGCCTAGGTTCTCAGCAACCACTTGTGTTGTGTGTGCTATTGTTCTCTCACGAGTGGAGGGGACCTACAGTTTAATGCCGACTCCGAACGGCGAGATTGAGAAGCTATTTTCTAGACAGTTGTACTCTTTGAGCATTGTCAGTGACTGGAAAAAGGTGGATCCGCGAACAATTTTGTTTAAAAAATTGTTACTTGTGCTGGGACTTGAACCTAGACTGTGAAAGTGTAGTGCGTATGGGTCGAAGCACAAATCCAGATGGCCACGGAGCCCAAAAATAACAATTAATTTTATTTAAAAAAAAACAATAAGCATCAGAAAATAATACAAATTTTTTATACAAGGTAAAAAACAGACTTATTTAGAAGAAGAAAGTGCTCCGTAGCACCAGTAGAAGAAAAAAATCATCTTTCTGAAACGTTCATGTTTTCGAGATTCTACTGCATTTGAAGTGCAAACAGTTGTTTATGTTTTAGAGTGGGTATAATTTATTCACGTCAACATTAAATCACGTTATCCAGAGTTCTCTGTGTCTGGACAGTGTAGTCCACGGATTTTTGCTTTCCAGACTGTTTCCCAATCTTTGTACAGCTCGTAGAATTCACGGTTATGCCTTTTCCTCCATTCACGTTCATCGCAAACAAGACCAAATATCAGCCGTAGGTTTCTTTCACAGGCACCAAGAGTCAGCTCTGCAGTCCTGTTTATCGTGTTGCATTTGGCTCCATAAAGCAAGATTCATAAAATAATGGTAAAGGATGATTGTGGTCTCAAAAAAAAAAAAAAAACGAACATTTGTTCACGGCTCCACCTCTTTCGAGTCATTGACAATGCTCAAAGAGCATAACTGTCTAGAAAAAGCTTCTCAATCTCGCCGTTCGGAGTCGGCATTAAACTGTAGGTCCCTGCAGATTCATTCGTGAGAGAACAATTGCACGCACAACATGAGTGCTAGGCCCAGGTCCACCTCGGACAGTAGCGCCGCCATTATTATTATTATTATTATAGTGGTCCTTCGTGGACATTTTTCTACTTCCTTTTTTTTGTGGTCGATCGACAGAATAGCTGTTTATTTATTCTGAAAATGTTAGCCAGCTCATAAAGCTTAAAACAATTTCATATAATATTACCATTTTGTTCGCAATTGACAGTGACGGGGTTTCCATTTGTTGGTCTACGAAAAATAAGGCCAGATAATATCTTGGTGGCATATCGCTGCGGCATAGTGGGTAAGTGCGTGGACTCCTACGCTCGTAGTCTGGGTTCAATTCCTGATAAAAAAAACACCTCTGATATTTTCATGGCTCCACCTCACTGGCAATGCTCAAAGAGATTCTGCAGCATTTACTCGTCTTGTGCGTGCTTTTGTTCTCTCAGGAATAGAGAGGGCATTTTACTACAGTTTAATGCCGACTCCTAACGGCAAAGTTTGTAAAGCCTTTTCTTGACAGTTTTACTCATTGAGCATTGTCAGTGACACGAAATAGCTGGAGCCGTAAAAATATATAGTGCCTCACAAAAGTATTCGGAATGATGTTTTTTTCCTGGATTCTAGTATTATTAAACAACAAATAATTATTATAATTATAATAAAAAAAAAACAGTTTCAATTCAACATTTATTCTCTGTTAACAAAAAATCAGAAAAAATAATGCATGTTTTCTGTTTGCAACAACAACAAAATGCAACAAACTAGGATCCAGGAAAAAACATAATTCCGAATATTTTTGTGAGGCACTGTACGTACCCATTACTGCACGCCGCCTACGAAGGCATCTTCATTGGTAAGCCCAATATATGCGTAGATACACTCCTGAGTAAAGGCTAAGTCGATGGCTCACCAGCAACCAATTTGCCGCCTATTTTTGTTCTTAATTGCTTAAAGGAACCTACAGTAGGCCGATTGGAGAACTCTCTACTCTCCGATCCTAGACAATAACTCGTGGGATGTGATTTTTTTTAGAAAAAGCTTTCAAATGTCAAGTTGAAAAAAAAATCGTTATGAAATCCTGATTAGTTACTTAATCAAGAGTCGGCCTAATTAATCGTCTGATATTCGCCAATCCAAGAAAATATCCTCGCTTCCAGTCTCTATAGAAATGCAGCATTTTAAAACCTACCGATTCCTGTCTTAGCCATATGATAGCAATTATAATCTTTAAATATCGTCAGTGGAGGCGATAATTGTTTCTGCGAAATTCAGTTAATTGGGGTTTTCTAATATTTTCTTATGAATTAAATCGAGATATCCTGAGCGAAGAGGAGCTTAATTACCGAAAGTGGCATCATGCGCTTTCTTCTTCTTCGCTATTAATCCTAATTACTGTTAATTGCTAATTGACCAGAGACATATTTCATATCTGCTTGTATTTTGTTCTAACCACGCAACGCTCCATAAGTACACATCGAGTACTTCAACAACTGCGACTTATGCCTATTTCCGATCCCCGCGGCACAATGGCCACACTCATCGACTCCTACCTAGAAGGCGCATGGTTTGACTCATGGGTAGACCCTTTTATTTTCAAGGCACCACCTCCCACGAGTCATTTGACAATGCTTTGAGGAGAACACTCTAATAAAGCTTTTGAAATAATTCAATTCGGTATCCTCAATTCGTGACAGAACAAAGCATGCACACCACAAGTGATGGCTGTAAAGGCTAGACAATGATACTCTATGAACTGTAAAGGCCACAACTGTGAGCTCTCAGGCATTTATAGAATTTCTCGAACGTTCTACCATTATGCCCGCTGTTCTTTGTGGATTCCTGCAGTTCCAAGCACATTTCCCGAACTGGCACTTGTTCGGACTGACAAATTGGGAATGTCGATTCAATTTGTTTTCTCCTAAATGCAAAATGGAAGGGTGTTTAGACTTGACAATATTTCACAATCAGAGCAAATACGAGGTGCTGAACACAACTCCCACGGGCGTTGTTTTTGTAAATTTTGTTCGATGTAAGTTATCTCATCGCCAATTTGACGGTATTTATAAACAGTAAAGAGTGTACTCAAGCGAATGGATGGCGCAGTTGGTTAAATGCCTGCCGCAAGTTAGAGGGGTCCCAGGTTCGAATCCCAGTACAATGGACCAGTTTTGAGTATGAGTGCTCCAGCTCTACATTTTAAAGGAAAGTATCAAACCGGATACCATGATCAACATGGTGAAAGATTTGCTTGAGGGAGTGCATTGTTTTCGTTGATTGCGTTGCCTTCTCTTTTTGCAAACGAATTATTCCTAGAATAAAGCTGAATTTCTGCTGTATTGTATTCCATGTTTAGGAAGTTAAAACGCCACTCGCCTGCAGCACTAATGCAGTATTGTATTTCAGGCATTAAATATATGCAACCTCTAGACGTCGTCTACTATAAACAAAGTACTTCCGTTTAATACAAATCCCTCTTTTTAAGTAAATGAATTATCACACGAAATTATCCTCGTCAAAAATTACATAATTTCCTCGTTAAATTCATGGCCTACATCGCATCTCATAAACGTCCTCATTAATGTCGTTTTTAAGTAATCATTTTATTTTATTACTCCTCGTATATACAATAAACGAAGTGTTAGATACTCCCCTTTCTGGGAGCGATATGAAAGTATTTAAATAAATTTAATGCTCACCCGCTAACGCTGAATTATAAATTAATTTAAACAATTCTTGTCTATTTGTCTAACATGAATGTCAACAAATAATAGGTCGTCTCATTCTCACTCAAACTCTGTTCGTAACTCTCCCTGCCAATATGTTTTGTTGCTACTGTTAATGTTAAAGAAGGGGCCAGTACGGCACCTACCATAATCAAGGTTGGATATTTTGCGCTAGCCCGCTAGTTTCCCTGGTGGACAATAAGGCACTTAAATCCTTAAACTCAAAATCTCAATTGCTCCTAGAAAGTAGCTTTCCAAATGGGGATGCTTTCGTATGATAATGGCGGGACAATAGCAGAACAAGTGTTCAGATGTTATCTCCTCCTCGGAGTAGAAATCATCTTCTGAAAGATCCAGTTTGATCTTTCATGAGAGATGATATATAAAACTGCAGTGACCAGTTATTAATGAGATGATATTTAAAACTGCGGTGACCAGTGAGGCGATTGGAGAAGGAGGTTCAACCACGAAATATACGGGCTGTAAAACGACCTGAGGGCGCCGTGACGTAGTGGGTAGGTACGTCGACTCCTACGCTCGAGGTCTAAGGTTCGAATCTTGAAAAAACACATAACATTTTTTCACGGCTCCACCTCTTTCGAGTCACTGACAATGCTCAAAGAGTATAACTGCCTAAAAACAGCTTCTCAAAATCGCCGTTTGGAGTCGCCATTAAACTGTAGGTCCCCTCTACTCGTAAGAGATCAATAGCACGCACAACACGGGTGGTTGCTGAGAAGCTAGGCCCAGTTCCACCTCGGACTGTAGCGCCACCATTATTATTATTATATAAAACGACTGGTTAAGTACCTGCCCCAAGTTAGAGGGGTCCCAGGTTCGAATCCTAATGAAAGCAAAGTTATTACGCTTTTATTCGGTTTTCAAATTTGGTCATCATTTGCCGTTGGAATCAAATTGACGACATTAGCGGTCTGACTGTGGGTATCACAATGGACCAACATGGGCTAAGTGTGCTGGTGAATTCACTAGCAGCCCCCCAACCTAACCTTAAACGACATGAGTGTGGACGCCTACGCACTAGACTTTCAAGTCTTGGTTCGAATACGAGAACAACAATTTTTCGAAAAAAATCTCTTTCGAGTCACTTAGTATAAGTATCAGGAAAAAGCTTCCCAAACTCGCCGTTCGGAGTCGGCAATAAATTGTAGGTCCCTTCCACTCGTGAGAAAACAGTAGCACGCACAATACGAGTGGGTACTGAGAAGCTAGATCCAGGTCCGCTTCCGACTGTAGCGCCGCCATTATTATTACATAATGGGCCCTATCAGAATCATAAAAGAAAGCAGTTCCTTATACATTCATTGTCATCCGTTTCTACAAACTTGTCTTATGTATATATATAAATAATTCACTCAATTCATCAAAATTGCGTTGGTTTAGATATACAGCCTTGGTCAAATGTATTAGGCACAATTTAAGATTCGTTATATCTTCAAAAAGCAAAAAATTAATGAAATGAGAAGAAAAAATAAAAATCGTTTACAACCTCAGATAGTGTCGCCGAAAACCATACAATTCAAACTAATTACTTCCGATAAGTGATTTGGCAGGAAAGACAAAAACATAGGGGTGCCTAATACATTTAGCCATTCAGTCTTGATACTTTCATTAGTGTAATGCGAATCGACACCAAAGAAATAGCTGACGTTGCTTTAAAATGAACTGCAAAAATATTCCAATTCCAAGCGAAACGAAGAACAAACAAACAAAACTTTCCCGCACCTGATCCCTGCATTAATTCCTTAAAATCTTATCTAGGGGAAAACTGAACGGGAAAACCAGCAAGCAACTTCTTTTCATACTTAGTTTCAATTTTGTATTTCCTTCGCATAAAAGGAAAACTATGCGAGTGTGCTCATGTCTCACTGCACATGAAAATCCATTAGGATTTCTGCTTGACAGCAACCTACAACTCCACCAATTCCATCAGCACTCTTTGAATGCACATCAAAGGCTCCAGTTGGATTATTTCTGGAAACTCTTGGTGCAGTGTCTTTTGATTTATGGAAAAGTATTTGGTATCGATAAGATCTGTGAGTACCATTGTGGTCTGTTCCAAATACAATACCAGGGAAAATGATTATGAGCAAGGTATGGATATGATTCAAATCTTTTGCATCTCGCAGTTTATTTATTCTCGTCTGGTAATGATAAGCTGCCTTCTTTTATTTCACATCTGAGGGAAGAGGAATGGCAAAACCTCGAGCAAATGATGTTCCCACAATTGTATCCGGTTAGCAACTGTAACTTTTTATTGCAGAACGCTTCCTGGATCAATGCTGTTGCTTTGCTGCTCCTCATCATATCCCATTCGTATTCCTTTGTTATAACATTTTTATGAGCTATGTGCTTGCTGAAGTTCATCGAGTAAGTCGGAACACCAGCGCTCATTCGTTCCGTAGCAGCAATCGTGGCTTGATGCAACTTGGGATAAATTTGAAATAGAAGATTCCATCCAGGGCTCCTTCCTTTCTGTGCATACATTCACTGTGTACTCCGTGAGACTGCATTAAATATTTTACATTGTATGGAGTGGCAGCAGCAAGAGCAATGAAGTTTCGGAAATGTTTTGGGGGCGTGCGAGAGACTGTTGTTGTTCATCAAAAAATGCAAGCTTCCTCCATGTAAGGGGATATCCTTTCAGCAACAACACGAATGCTTTACTTTAAGACAGTTTAAAGTAAAAGAAAAATACTTTCCACCGCGAGGTTGGCAGAAGGAAATTAGTTTGAATGATTTTAATACACTCTGACAGTGAATGTGGGTGAAGGTTGCTTTGGTTTTAGTTCTAAGATGGTTTTGGACAGGCGACAACGTGCGTCAAAGATTAACAATGCGATCTTTGTACACTTGAGAATGGAAATCAAACGAAGAGGATAAGTCATGTGCTCGTGTGCCTTTGGGAAACTTATGCAGTGGAGAAGTGGAACTTTATTTTGTACAATTACTTTGAAAGTTTAATTTCTCTATTATTTGCTTTTGTCTTCCTTGTCTTATTCAAATTGTGGCTTATCCGACAGAAATGTGTGAAGGTCTTTGCTGCGACTTGACATCTTTCGAACTTAATGTGCCAAGTCGTCGGAATAGTGAACTTTGAGTATGTTTTGTGTAGATAAACTAACCACGTCGATGGTAGACAAAAGTTGCTGCTTAGAATAGGACGCAGTAACGTAGTTGGTAGGGGATTCTACTACGATACGGTCGATGATCGATTCCGGACATACTAGCTGCATGCACGCTGTCATAAACTGTCTTGAAATCGGCGGATGGGCGGCTGGTGCCGATCTGCATTTCGTGGCTCTTTTCGAGGATCCGCAGTGTGAAGGTCTGGTCTATTGTCGACATGTTAAGGAGACTGTTTCATTGACATTTGTCGCAGTCAAAGGGGACTCCTTTCTGTGGCCCTGTTAAGCTACTCATAAATATTTTTTGAAAGAATCATTTCATCAGGCAACAAATTCAAACTATTTCACTTAAATTTTCTTCCAACTTATACCCAAATAAACTATTCATTACTACATTCATACATTCATCGATACATATCCGTAGCCAATATCTATATCCAATTGTATTACGCAAAAAATCGCTTCCATCATACCCAACCACAACTCATGTCTGCTGTGTGCACATTACTGTTGGGCATTTAGGGGTTGAAATGAAATGAATGTGAGAGATTACACTCAACATCTTATCGAGTGGTTGATCACAGCATGTAATTAATGTGTGAAAATGATAAACTTTGAAAACTTAAATATTTCATATCTCGAAATTTGCACCTAAATCGATATTTTGATATTTATCATTTCTTAATGCTTACGCTGAGATCTACAATACTGCGTTTTCAGATCTACAAAATTAGAATGGCGATGTTTTACCGCTTTTGGCCAATATCTCCAAAACTATTTGGACCATAATGCTTGAAATTATTTTAAATGAAAGCTTTTTTCAGATTAGTAAACACTTTGGTTTAAAAATTGGGTAAGGGACGCATTATAACGGACCTTGATTGAAATCTCAATAGTCAAAAAAAATTCGTGCAATTACTAGAGTTGTGCCGAATAGTGATTTGGCCGGATACCGAATACTCGGCCAGCAGCTAGCCCGGATAGTCGAATATTCGGCGGCCGGATATCTGCCCAAATTAAAAGTATAATAGTTTGGTGGTCTGATACTCAACTCAGACCGGTACAAGTGAAACCAACATGTTTTTTTTCCTTCTCCTCCACAAGGTATTCTTACTTTTTACACAATAAAGTTTTAGGACATTTTTGAAGAGGTTGCGGAAGGAAATAGCCAGATTGTATTTTGTGCCAAAAAAAAATACCGCCAACGAGCTTGATTTATATCTCAAAACAGTTAGGTTTGAATGGAATAGTGACCCTTGGGCTTGGTAATCAGTAAATGGAAGACAGTACGCAATTTTGCCAAAACTTATTTTTCATCTCCATGTAGCGGCGCCGTGGCGTAGTGGGTAGGTGCGTCGACACCTACTCTTGATGTTGTCGGTTCGATTCCCGAAAAAACACCAAACATTTTTTCACGACTCCACCTCTTTCGAGTCACTGACAATGCTCAAAGAGTATAACTGTCTAGAAAAAGCTTCTCAATCTCGCCGTTCGGAGTCGGCATTAAACTGTAGGTCCCCTCCACTCACGAGAGAACAATAGCACGCACAACACGAATGGTTGCTGAGAAGCTAGGCCCAAGTCCACCTCGGACTGTAGCGCCGCCAATATTATTATTATTATGTTATGTATAGCGGTTCATATATATACATATATAAAATTTTACCCCTGAATGCAGAAAAACTTCCAAATTAAATTGTTTTTTTTTTATTTCGTTGTCTTTTATTAAAAAAAAAGACTATCCGGTATTCGGCCGGATATCAAAAAATTAGCTTAGCCGGATACCGGATACTTACTGGTACTATCCGTCACACCTCTAGTAATTATTTGCGCAATCCCTATGTGCGTGTCGAATAGAATGCACATGAGGTTTCAGTAAAGTCGGTGGTATTTTCAGCGGATATAAGTTAAGTCTTCACATCAAAAATCTGTCCGAGACGTTCAAATTTATCGATATTATTGTCAAGAGTTATGCAACGATGCGTTTGCTAATGCCCAACAACAGTTCAAACTTTACGAAGCGTTTTCATGATATTTTCCCTGCTTTTGTGGTAAATGAACACTGCTTCCAAAATTTAGGAGAGTATATGTGGATCCGCTTAAGATTTACTAGTTTTTACTTATCAAAAGTAACAGTTGAGAATTGGTTACTCTTTTTTTGGCGCAGTTTCAAGTGACACCTCTTGTTGGATTAGCCTATGATGTCATATGATGATAGTTGATGATTTCCGCTTTAGTTCTTGTGTTTTCCGAGTTCGATGGAAGATAATACTTTAGTCGGAGTTCATTTTGTCCTCTGCTTTATTTCAAGATAGAATATAGAAAGTGACAACCATCAATAAATATGTAGTTAGTCAACAACGGTCTGATGTCAGGAGAGAACTCTTAAAAGGGGATTCGAGTGGACTCGTAAAATTTTTCTAAAAATCCAGAGCAGAAAACTCACTTCCATTTGTTTTAGCCCACTTAAAACCATATTCAACACACATAATAAGACATTCGCAGAATAACAACCTCGAATTTCATACAAAGGGCACCCTCAAGGATACGTCTGTTTTTCATATTGTTCCCTGAGCGAACAAACTTACATTCATCCCCCAATTGGTCTGGGCCTTCACTCCAAAACTTAAATTTCCCTCCATTATCTCTTCTTTGCAATTTTACTTTACAAAAGACAACATGCTTACATCACACCTTTCAATATGCAAAACATCTAAAGTCTAGACATGAATATAATTTTCTTCAAATCGCTTGAAAGGAATCTGAACAACGTCGGGGATGCAGAAAAAGGCGCTGTATTGCCGAAAGGCACAGAGCGAAGCAAACATGTAAAATGTAAATTAAATGGGAAACATATCAAAGAAAACAATAGTAATGACACATGCAGTTTTAATACCACTGCCATAAGGAATGAGTTTCACTCCTTCTTTTCGACTGCTTGGATCTTCCTCGTTTCTGTACCTCACTACATGTTCATTGTCATGTTCAGATGTACGAGATGTAAGAGAGAGCTTTTCAGTTTTACTAAAAAACACCTTCAAGAGTTCTTCCCAGAAAGGATACAAAGTGAAAATCTCAAGATTGCAAAGAAAATTTATTATTCAGTACATAAATTCGTGCGGGACCCTTCGAAGATACAATATAAATGAAAGGGGAAACATGAAATGAACTCTTTGTTGAGTTCAGGAATATTGTCATTCTATCACATTTGTATGGACGTGTGCATAGACATGAGGAGGAGACCTTTTTTTCTCTTGGAAGCTTTTTCATTAGGGTTGTCCATTGTCCATTGTCCATTGCACTGTAGTGAATTCAAAGTCAAATAAAGATCCTTAGGCGTGGTGTTGAGGCATTGTCCCAAAGTACCTCATTGAATTTCATAAATTGAAGACACAGAAAGGGTAGAGTCGCTATTATTTGGACACAATGCTTGTAGTCGGATACAACTTTCTTTATTTCGAAGGAAAATGTATTGACTAACTGCCAAATAAGAATACATATTTTGCAAAAGCCTGCAAAGTTTTGTCTTAATCAAAATTCTGATGTAAGGGTTACACTACAGGACACCTACAGACCATCCTTCAAATTGATACTTGAAAAAAATGAAAGAACATTCTTTTCTTAAAAATAGTCAAATAACCATGGAATATCACCAAATGTCAATGCAGACCAATAAAAAGCCGTTAGTCTATTTGATGATAGATTCGGGATACTCATTCCTACAAGAAATTGCTGGACAGAGTGCAGTGCTGCTCTAGGAAATAGAGTTAACAACTACATGGGTGACTCTAACCTATTTTGAGTCTAGAGTTCTTAAAGCCAAGTACAGTAAAATATGTTAAAATTTGCATGTAGCATTTTTTAAATCAAGCTCGTCGCTATCCAAAATCAGTAGAAGGCTTGACTAAAAACCGGACGTATGTATTTGTAGACAGTCAGTTCGCACTGGAAGCACTTCACTGTATACTATGACTACTGCCACAACTTAGCGTGAAAATATTGTCGGAACTACACAGTCTCTCTATAGTGGGTCCCTAAACGTAAAGGGGATCATAGAGAATGAAACATCTGACTTACTTACCAAGCGTGCAATCTTAGTCCCGACAGGACCAATAATAATAATAATGGCGCTACAGTCCGATCTGGACTTGATCTGCACCTAGTTTCTACAACAACCACTCGTGTTGTGCGTGCTATTGTGCTCTCACAAGTGTAGGGGACCTACAGTTTTATGACTCCGAACATCGGGATTGAGAAGCATTTCCTGTACAGTTATACCCTGTGAGCATTGTCAGTGAATCGATAGAGGCGGAGCCGTGAACAAATTGCTGTCTGTACTGGGATTTGAATCTAGGGTAATAGTCTAGTTCGTAGAGGTCGACGCACACATCCTCAAAACCGCTGCGCCCACAACAGAATCAAAAACCATTTTCTGTTTTGCATCAAAATCGATACTGAACTACAAAAAATAGCTTCAAATATATGGATCAGTGGCAATTCCTACCGTATAACTAAAACGCATGACATTCACAAAAGCAAACATTTAATCTCATTACCTAGAGTGCACTCTAGCACTCTGGTTTGGCATAGCCACGGGCCATTGTCTCGAGGGGTACTATGTTCGTAAGCGTGGCCTAGTCTGTTCCGAAATGTGCCAACGTAAGATAAAAAACGGCAAGGAGGGCTCATCTTCAAATCCCTAAATTATTTGGCCAGAGCCAGAGCCAGAGTTTCTCATAAAATTTTCTCATGCCTCTAATTCATTCTGCTCAATAAAGTCCCTGAGTCCACGAGTGATTGTTGAAAAATAAATGGATCCACAGCGTTCCAGTGCGGATTTTTGGCTACAGACATCATAGGCAGCCAATGAGTGATAAGGGTACTCGCAAAGATGATGATTACATGAGCGGAAGAAGGCAAGAGTATCGGAGACAAAATATACAAGCAAGAAGGAGGTGGATTGCATGAGCCGAAAAGCGGTCCTCCTCGCTCGAAATTTCGCTTTAAAAGTGGATTCTTGGATGAAGCATGTATGTTTTCATCCCTTATCGTTCCGTTTTTGACATATTTAACATCATTTTCGGGTGTTCCGGATGCAGAAAATCGTCCAGTCGCTTGTAAACACCCGCTATAATGAAATAAACATGATAATCAAGTTTCCGGTGCTTAAACTTCAAGATGTGGATGTGGACGACATGTGGTTCCCACAAGCCGATGACCCAGGCGATACAGCCTAAGAAACAATTCAATAACCACATGAGTTATTTCTTCGTCAAGTAATTTCCAGTTTTGGTGATCATAATTGACGATTCAGATCATGCGGTTTCGACGAACCTTTTCATTGGAGTTTCTTGAGTTTTCTTTCAACATGGATTGACGTTGCAACAACACGTGCAAACGATAAAAATGATTTATCAAAATGGGTGTTTTATTCAGGCATCATTCCGCACACTTCGTCCATTTTACGGTCGCCATAATCGTTCTACCGAAAGGAGTATTCGCAGTGTGGTGGATACATTTGAGCCCACTGGTTCAGTAAACGCTAAACCAACACCCGTACGTCGACGAAACACAAGATCTGACGAAAACATCACCGAGGCAGTGGATTTTGCAGATTTTCGCAGACTACAAGTTGGCGAATTTTGCGTTGTGACCTGGGCCTGTACCCCTACAAAATTCAACTGACCCAAGAGCTGAAATTAAACGACCAGACCATAGACAACGACGTGTGTTCGTCGAATGGGCTCTGCAGCAGTTGGGAACTGATCCTAATTTTCATCGAAAAATCATCTTCAGTGATGAATATCATTTCTGGATGAATGTCAACGTCGTTGAATTTGGGACTACACCAATCCACATGAAATCCAAGAGCGTCCAATACATTCCGAAAAAATCAATGTTTGGTGTGGATTTTCGGCTGGTGGCGTCATCGGTCCATATTGCTTTGAGAACGACGTTGGCCATGCCATCACCGTCAACAACGAGTGCTATAGGTCCATGATTACCAATCTTTTTTGGCCTGAATTAGATAATATGGACACCAACGACATGTTGTTTCAACAGGAAGGCGCTACGTGTCACACAGCTCACGCCACATTGGAAATTCTGCACAAGCGACTCGAGGGCACGGTCATCTCACGTGGAGGTGATGTGAACTGACCACCGAGATCGTGCGATTAGACTTTTTCTTGTGGTGTTTTCTGAACCCACAGGTATATGCGAATAAGCCACAAACCACAGCGGCCCTAAAAGACATAACCCATGCAATCGGTCAAATTCAGCCTGATTTAAGAGCATGCGACGGAATCAGGGACATTTCGAATGCGCGCCACCCAGAGAACCCGCAAAAGATATTTGGACTATGTTATATTCCGTACATAATGGCATCGATAGGCCTGTCAAACGTATGAAAAATGTTGATGACATCTCACACACATTTTGTTTCATTTAAAATTAAAGGCAAGAAGCGCTTAGTGAAATGAGTCGCGCCAGCGGAAAAATAAAGGCCATTGGCCCGATAAGTATATATAGCCCTATACTATGGACGATATGACTTTTAATTTAAAACCTATATTTTCTATAAAAGTTCATTGTTGGCTGCATTTTGGGACAGCCTTTACTTTTTGCTGGCATAACGTCTCCAGGTGGTTCTTCGAAATACTTTGATTAGCAGTAATTGAACATATAAATTTCTCTTACAATTTTGACTTCCATGATGATTTTGCTACAGCACTTCCCACAACCGTTTTCAAAAATTCATCAGATAAACAGATAAGTTACACGGCCTAAATAAAAACAAATAAAAAGGAGAATTATCCCTTTTAGCAGTTATTTTACTCAATTAGATAGCAACGCAATAGAAATTATAGAGTTGGTAGAGGGTGTCTTTAAGTTCAATTCTTCTTCTTTCTTTCTTTCGCAATTTACATATTTGTAAGGTAGAGTGTCTAGAATCCATCCTTGAAAGTGAATCCCATTAATGTTTCAAATTCTACTGAAACAAGGTCTGCATAACACACAAACACCGTGTTGCTATGGTTCGTCGCTTTGGATGGATACTTGCGTATGTACAATATATGCATCTTAACTTGAAATGTCAGTCTTGTACAGCATGTAAAGGGATGCTTCTCGAGCTATGTGTTCAGAAGGAAATATACACAAAAAGCATACATTTTGTAGTCAATTCATTATTGGTAGCACGATGCACGATACAAATTCTACAAATTCGGTATAACCTTCCTGCAAATATAAAATATTTTAGTTGGCTACCAGTGCGTTTACCCTACAAAACGTTTAATACTTACCAATTTTTTTTTAAATTTATTTAACTGCTGCTAAAATAAAAAAAAATTTAATATAATAAATCTATTATTTAAATTCCTAAGAATTCCATAAAACAAAATTCATTAAATTGCGCAGAAATGAATCACCTCAACTGATTTCTCTGTTATTCCTTTTTGCTCATTCTGCGGACCTGTTTTTTCAGAGTAATATAATTCCATTTTCCAGCAAGCTATCGCGTGGCTCGTTTTCTTTTCCTTGTTGATTTAGTGGTCCTTGCCAAGCCACTTCATGCATAATTGAAATTTTTCTATTGGCACAGGTGACTTACATTTTTGTGTGTATTTGAAAAATCAACACGTTAAAACTAGAAAAAAGGTTAATCATTTACTCCGGTTAAGATTTTTTCAATTCCTTTTCGTTTCAGTGTCGCAGTCATATTAATGATTTGTGATTATGATTATGTCTCACTTAGGAATTTAAATGTACCTCAATTCGTGCGGATGTGGTGGCTTTCAATTTTGATTTACTCTGCATACATATTTATATCTACTTATCTGTACTGCATTTGTCCTACAGTAAGACGTAGTATATCAAATATTCAAATGATTATGCATCTTCGAGAACCAAAGATCTTCGTTCGCACCGCTGATATATCCAGCCACGATGATAGCAGAATTTCATCTAGAAAACTTTATTTTGTTATTCTTCCTTCAGTAAAATACACACTCGATGATGGAAAAATTATTCCACCCTAAGTGTCCATCAGTTTTAAAGCGCGAGTGCACAAACGAACGGACTGTAAAATCCAGTCACTATGCAGTAACAACAACGAATTATTCTGCAGTGTCCTCCTAACAATGGCACCACATCAATGTCCCATTTTCAATTTCACATTGCTATACGAGCGACTTAATGGACACACATCATCATTTCACATTTCACTCCTCCATTTTCCTCGGAGCTTCTTAGAAATTTAAATTATTACACGTGAGTGATTTAGGAATGAAACGAGGTGGTGAGTGTCAGTCGTGAAGTTATGATATCTGACATCATGCACTGGAGTAGAAGCATATCAAAGAGCAGTACTCCGCAGATGGATCTCTTGGGGTAGCATGGAGTCGTTAAGGAAAAATGTTTTCACTTTTGACCGCTGAGATGTGAGCTAGCTCTCTTTTTTGGTTTCTTTGTGCATGGGCACCACAGAGAAGCGGACATCTCGGGACTGTGTCAAGAATATCCAGCAAGGAAGACAATTATTGTACCATAACAAAACCCTTAGCACACAAGTCAACCCCTGAATCTGGTCACAAAATAGTTTATGCTGATGTGCTTTCCCGACGCACGTTTTTGTTTTGTGTTCCTGTTTTGGAGTAGCGTATTTCTAGACACACTTTAATGACTTCTGTATGTACTTGAGGTTTAAATGACGCCATTACTCCGTGCAAAAGTAGAAAGATTAAAAACACGTCTAAGTGCTTAATAACTAGCCAAGTAATGTTGTTTAGTTTCGAAAGAGGATATGCCTTTTTTGTTACAGGAATGAGGAAATGGCTTTTCTTGTTGTAAGTTGTACTTCGGGGACAGTTTTACCTTGCTTAGGTTTTGAAACCCCTCTTTGTTTAAAGGATTGAATGTTCAAATGCGTGGCAAAATTGGGAGAATTCTTCGGAAAGCAACGACCTCGGTCTGAAGCGTATAACGCAGACTACATAGAAGGAAACAAGGCTTACAAGGAGATATGCAGGAGTAAAAAGAAGAATATCGTATTTTTAAGCTTAAAGATTTGATTTTGAGTTGTAGCGCTGTAAAGAGTCAAAATCATTTATCTCCGTTTGCGGCTAAAAGCAAATAACGACATGGATGGGAAATATTAGCAAATATTCCTCTTTACAATTACTGATCAATCCAATATTCAGTTTGATCTGCTAAATGTTCCCATTTCCGATGACGGGTTAGCAGCAGAATTGGAAAAAAAGAAAACACAAGCAAAGCTCGAAAATTAGAAAAAATAAGTTTTGACGTCATTATATACATATATATGGACTGGATGTTGCAGCGCAGTCGAGGCGAGGAATATTTCACATTAGGAGAGTTGAGGGTTGAAGCCATTTGCTTTTTGCAGATAACTTAGTCATCCTCACATCCTCCCAGATAGAACTTCAGCGCGCGCTAGATAGGTTTGTGGCCGTATGTGCTGATGCTGGGATGAAGGTTAATGTGGACAAATCCAAATTTATGGTTATTTCCAGAACGCCTGTTCAATGCACTCTACATGTTAATGGAATCCCATTGAAACAGGTGGAGAAGTTTAAGTATCTCACGAGTGATGGGAGGAGGAGCTGAGCTTTCCTGTAGGATTGGTCAAGCAGGATCAATTTTGAAACAGATTGGTCGATCTGTAATCATTTAGGCCGAGCTTGGTGTCAAAGCCAAGTTAGTGGTCTTTAACGCAGTATTTGTTCCAACTCTCACCCATGGTCATTCATGAAATTTGGGTAATGACCGAAAGAATAAGATCGCGAATACAAGCTGCCGAGATGAGATTTCTTCGTGCTGTTGTGGGAATTACTCGCCGGGATAGGGTGAGAAACACGACAGTGCGCGGGGAACTCAATGTTGGGCAGCTGCTTCTTCAAACGGAAAGGGCTGTATTTCGTTGGTTTGGTCACGTGGGACAAATGTCTCATCATCGCGACTTCCGAGGCGTGCCTTGAATGCGATTCCATCAGGTAGGCGACCGCTTGGCAGACTCAGGACGAGATGGTTGGACCAGGTCCAAAAACTCGCCTGATTGCACTTGAGCATAGCTCCTGATGAGTTAGAGTCGATGGCGGAGCATCGAGTGGCCTGGAGATCTCTCGTGAGTGAATTACCCCCGCGACCCCTTTAGTGATGATGATGATGATAAGTTTTGACGAATTATATTTTTCAAATGTTTTCAATTTCAAACCGCTTTTATTTAAACAGAGGCGACCACCATGTTCATTGAATAAATCTCAGTAAAATCAAGAAAAGTAATGAAAAAATGTTTGCTGAGTTGTTTATTTAAAAAGAAAATAACAAAAACATGCAAGTATACAAGTTATATTTTACTTATGGTTGAAGAAGTCGGATATGGTGGACTGCATTTGCCGTTTGTTTGCCAAAAGCTTTACCGCTATATCCTGCACATTTGAAACAATTTGAAAATAATTTCTGAAGTTAAAATACTAATCCGCTGAGTCAACAATCCGCTTCCAAATGTAATTGCATTCCTGTGGGAAATGTTTGTTCCAAATCCCCGTTCTTCGGACTTAAATAGATGCCATGATTGCTCTGAGATGGATGAACTCTTCCTCATTTTCAATTTGCTTGACATGACTTTAAGTGTTTCTAAACAAAGAAATCTTCTGTGATGTAGAATATGGACAAACTAAATTTTATTGTATAAGTCACATTATAGTTTCACCCTGGTGTCCAAGGCTGCTTGATGCTGAGGGCTGGAATTTATTCATCAAGATATGAATTCACAAATGCATCCAATCATGCAGTGTGATGACTACACTACACTACACGAAAAGCAAACTTATATTCAAATATCAGACCATTTCGATTTGAAACTTTAGGACTTGCTTCACTTCAGAGGACCCACTTCAATTTGTCTTCAAGAGTGATGAGAGCTCCATTTGAGCAAATCAAACGCATAAGAACAACAATATGCAATCACTGTTTACGACCACTTTCCACAGAATTTATATTCAGCATTTCACGACAAGATGCATCTGTCTGAAGCTGATACGTTTTTCTGTCTGCAACTGCGGCGCAGGGGCGACAGCAAGCTATGCTTAATTAAAATGCGATTTTCAATCTCCACAATACTGGTTCTTAGAGGGTTCTTTATAATTGTCATTCAATCCCCAGTATCAATATCCGAAAATACCCGAACATCTTATCCGATTCCTCATTTGCATTTACATCAAAGAACATGAACGATCCACAGGAAAACCCCTTCTCTGCTTGGGATTCAAGCGCACCTAATCTGAAAAGACAATATTAGCATCGGATATCGGGGTATGTTTTTCAATCTTTTGCACGTCCTGTGTCTTGGGGACAACATGAGATGGAATCAGATGGCTCACGTGCTTTCGACACTTCACTCCTCCGAGTGACAGAAGTGTGTTCATGTGTTCCTTGCTGAAATATATTGCGCAGAGAAGGGGAGACGTCCTGTGGGACATCATAAGTTGGCACTACCCACCCTCCAAGTTTGTGCCGATATGTCTTCAACAAGCAGAGAGCCAACTTGAATATTTCGATACCATCAGAGTGAACGACGATAACGTACTCACTCTGACAGAACAACCTATTGTTCCTTGCATGCGATGGCATCGAGGTCCGCAGACCATAGGCAGACTGGCTGACGAGCATTCTGTGCTTCATTGTTTCTGTTTAAAGGGGCACTCTCTGTTGAGTCATGTGTGCGTCTGCTGTAAAATAATAATTACTACCGACATCTTGAACTGGTGGTGCAGGATGTTTACAATGTTGCACAAGTGTGAGGACACATACTGTTGGCACATGCATCTTAAGTACTTTATAGTCTGACATTCAAACACCTTGTTGTGTTGATAGGTGATACAGAAATACACCAAGGATAACCTACAAGTAATAATATTTGCTACTTTATGCAAGCTTACTTATATCAGATACATGGGCATCACGTACCCAACATCAATATGTTTCCAGTGACAGATGTAGACTTGGATATTTGCCTACATACGAGTAAGTTATCAGTGATGGGCTCACAGTTTTACTTGTTACATGAAGTAAAGACTAGGAAAGTTAGAAATTATTCACCAGCCTAACCTCTTGCTCATCTTCCAAGAGGAATAAGTCCTTAATTTTGTGGACGGAGGAAAATGGAAACAACAGAAAACTGCCAAATATGACACGTAATTGTACAGGGTGACCATATAAGAACGACTGGAAAAGAAATTTAAATAAACCAACAAGGATGTAATATATAAAATTGATTCTGGCTTTTTTTGAAGCTACATTCATGGTATTATGTATGAAGTACCATATCATTCAAATGGTCGCCTCGGCTTCGCTGGCAGTGTTTCAAGCGATCGTCCAATTTTTTATGACTCGGTACAAAATCTGATACATTATTCCGGCGATACCATCTCGACTAAGGGCTTGGCGTAGCACCAGAGAATATAATCGAGTGGTGTCAAATCGCTTGATCGCGGCGGCCAATTGACGAACGCTCATCTTGAGATGGCTGAGTCGCTAAAATTCCTTCTTCCTTCTTTTCGTCTTCAGAACTTCTAGAACAAGCGACGCAACGATTGTATGGCATGTAGCGCTACCTTGTTGAAACCACAGCTCGAATATATCGATGTTTTTCAGCACAGGCCACAGAAAGTAGGTTAGCATCGCTCTACATCTGAGACCATTGACAGTAACAGTATATCCTTCCTCATTTTCAAAGAAATAAGTTCCGATGATGCCGTCATGGGCGTTGTGGGTAGGTGCGGCGATCCATGCGCTCGAGGTCTAAGGTTCGAATTACGAAAAAAAAAACATTTAATATTTTTTCACGAACTCACCTCTTTCGAGTCACTGACTATACTCAAAGAATATAACTGTATAGAAAAGCTCTCTCTCTCTCTCTCTCGCCGTTCGAAGTCGACATTAAACTGTAGGCCCCTTCCACTCGTGAGAGAACAATAGCACGCCCAACACGAGTGGTTGCTAAGAAGGAAGGCCCAGGTCCACCTCGGACTGTAGCACCGCCATTGTTATTACTATTATGATGCCGTAATGACATAGACAGCAAGTTAACATGCCGCACAGCGATTGTACCTGTATTCGCTGAGCCAGCACATTTGGATTGGGCAGGTGCAAACATGTTCTCACGGCATCGGTGAATGGAATCAAATTGCATCGCGCCGGATACAGGCACTACACTCGTTTTGATGACGCTGCAGATTGGATAATGGAGCGGATACTTCGAGCAGGGAATATTAGGCTTAAGTTTTAGTTCTAATTTGGATTCGGTAGAATAAACCCAAAACAGAAAAATGTTTTTGAGTTGTAAGTCGAACGATTGGGGGGAGGCTCAGCCTCCCCGTTCGCGTTTTTTTTTTAAGAAATTCGTTAACTCCGCGCCAAACAGTCAGTCTTTGTGGATGCATTGATGCTTGGTGGAACACTTGTGGATTGTGTTCGCTCCAAGAACCACATTTTTGCTTTTTGACATATCCGCTGAACTAAAAATGGGCCACATCCAAGAAGATGATTTTTTGGCAAAAATCCTGATCTCCGGGTAAAATTTTCAGCCCCAATTAGCGGACTCACGTTGTTGTGTTTGGTCGTCCGGATTAAATCCTTGCGTCAGCACAATCGTATACGGATAGAGGCCCAAATTCAACCTCAAAATAAACCGTGTTAACTCTCTGACGATGCCCAATTCAGCTGATCGGCGCCTATTCGTCCGCTACGGCCAGAATGTTACATGGATTCGTAACTTTCTGATCTAAAATGTTAAGTCTGAAGCAGTTCAGAAATATAATAGCTCTGAGAATTAAGGCGTGTTCTGAAGGAATTTATCTTCGTGGTGATTTTCAGCTGGCATTCTTACATAAGCTAACTTACCCTCAGCTATTGAAATATCCTCTTAAAGAAATAAACCAGTTTGCTGAAATTTGTTAGAAAAATGGTATGTTTCGGAATATCCATGCAGAGCTTTTTTTGACATGCAGGTAAGGTTCATAAATCATAAATGTATGACTTTTACAAATGGAATATAGCGCACATGTTTGACCTCAGAGCTACAGAAACACACCAAAAATAAAACCCATGTTGTGTCCACTGGGAATGAATGCTTCGATTTGCTTCGACACCGCATAAAGTTCAGAATTGTTTTGCTGTCTAGCTCAGTGCTCTGATGTAACTATGTACAAATATACCTTTTTAGACAATAAAAAAGAAAAAAAAAATGAATCAAACAAATTGGAAACATGACACTATTCCTCAAGGTATCAGGAAAATAATGAGATCCTTTCAAACCCTTATCTTGCATGGGTAATTTCATTTGGGAATATACAAAGTTTAGTTACACGAGTAGACCGAAATTAATTAATTTGTGGAAAACACCGAAAAGGCAGACGATTTTCCATAACCGAAAGCTTGAACAAATCTGAAAATAATAAATGATACCAAGCAAATGTGTTATTTTATATAAAAAATTAGTTTAATGGTTGGACTTAGGATAAGGTTTACAAAAATGTTGCTTAGGTAAGTTGAAGGTAAGCTGAGAGGTGCACTAAGACCAGATTTAATCCGTTGTGCCGCCAAAAGGCTGACTTGATTGCTAATTGGTGCTTCTCTGAGATCAAAAAAGCTTTCAAAGAAGTAGGCTCCCAAAAAGTGGCCTTTCGACGACGCCAGAGCCGAGCAGGTTCCTTATCCTTCCAAGCAGTTTCTATAGAAATCGGTTGCCAGAACTCTGAGCCTGCTAGCATGTTCATCAATGAGGCAGTATCCAGTGATAACACCGACAACGATTATGATCTTCAACTGTGGAGGGAAATTAAATTCTATGATCACTTAGGATCTATCTTATGCTAGAGTATTCTAAAGGTGTGGCACGTTCCGCGTTTCATCCATCTATTGTTCATTCTTAAGTTGCGGCCTCTCGTAGCAACGGTTTGCATGTAGCAAGAGTCATACCTGTGTTATTATATTTCATTGTTGGTGCCATGGTGGTTGCTTAACAAAACAACGAGTTCTGAATTAAATCCATAATTTTTGCTCAGTCGTTTTTGCATAATTCAAGGAAAAATAAAAAAAATGTTTTTGGTAGGTGTGTGTTTATTGAGGATAGCAAAAGTATACATCAAAGCACGACTGTTGTGGCTTAGAAATCGTAATTTGAAGAATAGGTTTCTCGATACCGACGAAGTATATCCATGGTTCGATTTCGAGGTAAATTACGAATTTTGATTTTTATGGCACCACTCACCCACCTTCACCTTCCTTCAATTCCTGAGTGAGTGAACTTTATAAGTGTCTTGATGCAAACTGGGCAAGTGCGAGTTGTACTCGCACGGGGAAGGTTCCGTCGCATAATATTGATGGATGATTTCTGAATATCAAACGACGTTTCCAAACTATTTCAGTTGAATTTTCTTCTAACTTCAACCCAAATCAACCATTTATTCATAAATGCATACATCCAAACAAACAAACATTCATCCATACACATATCTATACCTCTATCCAAGTTTATCCAACACAGAAAATCCCTTCCATCATACATACATACATACCTACCTAATCACTGCTCATGCCTGCGGTGTGTGTGTTCATTTCTGTTGGGCATTTAGGGGTGAGATCGAAAAGATAACGCTCATCAACGAATAGAGTGGTCGAACACAGCATGAAATTTATGTGTGAAAATGAAAATAGTTATCCTTTTAAAACTTAGATATCTTAAAATTTCAACATAAACTGATATTTTGAAATTTATCATTTCTTAATGCTTACGCTGAGGTGTTCAAAACTGCGTTTTCAGATCTTCAAAATTCTCATGTCGATGGTTGACCGTTTTTGAAAGTACTCAATGAAACCAAGTTTTTGTGATTTTTTCAGATTTTTAAAGACTTTGGTTTAGAAATGGCAGAAATGGGGGGTATTAAAAAGTATTAAAAAAACTTTGGAGCTCCATATTTTCCAAACGGTACTTTGGCTCAAAAACTGTTGAAGCAAAGCTCATTTCAAAAGATCTGTCGATTGATATATATGTCGATGGGGTGCGATAATGTTTCAAAATTAATGGCAACTTCACCTATACTGGAACCACCCCCAAATGGCCCCAAATTTTAAATTTGGGTGCATAGGCAATGACATCTAGGCCTGAAGTACCTAATGCCAAAATGTCATGCCGATAGCCTTTTAAACTTCGGAGATAAAAAAGTGTGACAGACATGACGGACGGACAGACACACCGAAATTATAAAGGTTCCGTTTTTGTAGACGGAACCTTAAAAATGCCATAATGTGCAGTAAGACAAACAAATGGTGTGCTCATCGTGAAGTTAATTGACATAGATTCTTTAACACTTTCTTTAATAAAGTAATAATAATGGCAGCGCTACTGTCCGAGGTTGACCTGGCCCTAGCTTCTCAGCAACCACTCGTGTTGTGCCTGTTCTCTCACGAGTGGAGGGGACCTCGCCGATTCCGAACGGCGAGATTGAGCAGCTTTTTCGATACAGTTATACTCTTTGAGCATTGTCAGTGACTCGAATGGGGTGGAACAGCGAACAATTTTGATGGATTTGAACCTAGACTGTGAAAGTCAAATGTATATGGGTCAACGCACAAACCCACACGGCTACGGCGCCCACCACTTTCTTTAACAAGAGCTATAATATTCTACAGAGCATGTATTTCGATGGTGGATAGTCCGCAACAGAGCAAACTCTTCGATTCTTTTGCAGTTCTATCTATCTAATAATTTGCTCGCAATGCGCGAAACGTAATTACTGTACAATCACAGCAAATTTTTCACAATTTTAGCACGTTTAACGATAGTGGAACGATCCATATTGCAAAATGGCAAACCTTAGACAAAACACATTTAAACAAGAATGAACGATTAGTTAAGCGAAGGACTACATGGTCTTAAACAAATAGCATAAAAAAGCAACAAACAAAATTCGTTTGTGCAAATCCGCTGTAGCACGGATACATGGAACTACATATTTGTTTCATTTAGAAATGTGCTCATGCATAATGAACAAAGCTCTGCAAGATAATACCAGTGCTTGAAGTTTGTTTTAACCTACTTTCCATCTGTGTGCTATCAACTTGATGTGTTAAACATCACAGCTGTTCACTAGAGCAAACAAAGATAAAGTTCTTGAAAACCACATCCTTTGCATAGATCTCCAAAATCGATTCCCCAATGAGTGTCGACACTTTTCCGACGAGGACTAAAGGGATTCGTCTGCTTAGAATGCAATGAATACAAAACCTCCCCATATCGAACCTTAACCGGGGTCGATGGGGATGCCCACACCAGCTCTCACTCCACGAGGAGCAAATGTATTTCCCAAGTGTTGAATGCTGAATGCTTCAAAATAAAAGCAGGAAAAAAAAGGAAATGTTCATGGAAAACGTTGTAAATTTTATGACGACGACATAGAAACTCTGTACTGTTTAATATTTACGATTCTCAATGTCTCCATCAATCAGCACGGGGAAAAGTGGAATAGCACTTCTCTCAGATCTCTCAGAACTGCGACATAGCGCATCATTCAGTGGATGCTGCTGCTAGAGGGTGGGAATACGAATGGCAGCACATCCTCTATGTCCCTTTGTATAAGTAATCACTCCTTGCAATGGGTTTGAATTATATTACCATTGTGTGCACAGTACTTTGCTGCGTTTATACTTGAACTAACAGCACTGCGGCCCCAACAAAAGTCATACATGTGTGCACCACTCGACCTTAATTCTTGCAATGCAACTCACGAAAAAGTATAAATACTAAATGCAAAACTTTCGGACGAGTCCTGCAAAGTTCAGAAAACTGAATAAAATGGTTATGAATCAATGAAGTCAATATTTGCATCCATATTTGATTTGTAGTGCCCAAACAACTGGCTGCAAACTTTTATTTTACTCGTACTCTTGCTCAGTTTGTTGTTTTTAAATGATTGCATATGTTTTGTGCGGTAAATATTTACAAAACTTGGGACAAAAAAATAAATAATTCAAGAATATAGTTGAACTGTGGGTAATTACTTATTTACACGCAGACACAAAAATTGACATTAAATAATAAACTATTTTTGAACATTTTTATTAAAAAAACAAATAACTTTTTAGTTACATTTTTCATATCATAACCTTTCTTTTTTTCTATTTTTTGCTGAGTCTTTGAGAATAAGTCATTGATGTCATTGAACTTGCACATTCGTGACTTCACGTGACTGTGTGTCGTCTACTTTCGCTTAGGCATAATGAATATGAAACTCTGAATAATGACATGGCTTGCATAGCTCGAATTCTTAAAAACCAAAAACGCATAAGAAAGCCCAAGTCACTCTTGACAACCTCCTCTTCATGCCTGCAAAGTTTCATTGAAATCGGTTCAGCCGTTTCGAAGATTAGCCCGAACAATCAAACAGACAGACACTACGAGTTTATTAACATAGATTTGCATACACACTATATTAAACATCATTGCCTCAATTATTCGCATACCAAAAACAACAAACCAACAACACTTATCGCCAAGCGCGAATAAAATGTGCACATGTACGTTTGTGTTTAAACGATAAAAAAAATTAAGCTAATTGCAGCTAAACATCAAGCTGCAATGCGAGTTCGATGAAAAGAACCTTAACATGATCACTCACTGACAGCTGTCAGTATGTATGCGTGTCGACGCTACAACGTGCGTTTGGCGTGTGTATGACATTAGCACACAGTATATACGTATTTGTTGTTATTTTTTTTTATATGGACAAACGCGTCGATTTTGTGAAAACTTTATGTAAACCATTTACACGACCATACGAACAAATCCTAAAAATTGTATCGAAATCCGTTTGACCATTCGTGCGTTATAGAGTGACAACGAACTTGCAACCATTTTTTATATACAGTGCCTCACAAAAGTATTCGGAATTATGTTTTTTTCCTGGATTTTAGTATTGTTAAACAACAAATAATTATTATACTTATAATAAAAAAAAACAATTCAACATTTATTCTGTTTTAACAAAAAATCGGAAAGAATAATGCATGTTTTCTGTCTGCAACAACAACAAAATGCAACAAACTAGGATCCAGGGAAAGACATAATTCCGAATATTTTTGTGAGGGACTGTATATAGACGTCGACTCCGAATGGTGAAGTCTGAGAAACATTTCTAAGCAGTTGAATTCTCTGGGTATTGCAAGTGGATCGAGAGAGGTGGTGCATTAAAATTAGTGTTGGTACTCGAATCGAGACATAAAAAGTCGACGTCCTTACCCAAAGCGTCACGGCGACCACGCTACTTCTTTCTTTTTATTTGTTGTCTTATTATTTCGCTGACAATAATTAAACTTTCTGCAACAGTGGCTACTAGTTGCTGTTGAAGCTTGGGCCAGAGCTATTCCGAACTGTTGCACACTACACAACATTATTAATTTTATACATAAAATCTTATCTGCAAATACACCCATTCTCTACTTCTCAAAAATGCATGAAACAGCAGCGTTGATTCTGTTTCAGTCTTCGGTGTTGTGTGTGGTTAAATAGAAAGGCAATTTGTTGAAATTGGCTTCCAGTTTCCTTTGACTGCAGAATTCTAAGCCACTCAGCATCTCACGCTCGAGGTGATACAAATTTGAGATTAATCGAAAACATCCACACACGAAGCATTAACAGAACCTGAACAAGGGGATGTACCTAAATATGAATTATTAATTATGAACTTAGTGTAAACACTGCTTTGAAGTTACTCTAACCTTAGAATTTCCTTCTGCTGGCACCATTCGTAGGATGCACTGCTCCAGCAACAAGAGTTAAATTAAATTTCACAGAATGCTGTTGGGCTAGATGTGTTCTATTTGTGTTCATTGATAAGATGCCATACGTGCAGACACACGAGCTAAGAGGGTTATGCTTCCAATTGGTACACAATGTTAACAGTGCTGTCATTAAGTTGCAGTCATTTCATTAAATTTGATGATATCTCTGTCCTGTGTCTACGGCTGATCCGGATACCTTTGGGTCGCCGTCAAGAACATACGGTCGGCACGGAATCTAGGTACTCCACACACACCACGTCTCAGGTGCTTCATTATGTAGGCGATGAAATTTGTTGGATATCGCTTGACAGACACCTTGATAGACCGAGAAAGTGCAAAGGCATTTAATTATGGAATCCCTCCTACTTCCTTGTACTCCTATGTATGTCATCGAATTAGTTGTTGTTGTGGTTAAGTGGAACAAAATCTAGTTGGATTAAAATCCCATTGGAGCATTCGAACTATTTGAACTTTTGAATTATTCAGCACAGGGTCATGGGGGATGGACATTACCACGATTCAATTCAGAGTGAATCGATTGGGGGTTCATGGCATTAGTCATTTCATGCAATACCTACATATATGCATGGAATTAATCCCTTCCGAATTTTGCCAAGTGGACAAATCATTTGGAATTTGTCAGTTGGGGCCGGATAAGCACAGAGGACTTAGAATTGGCGTGACGAGAGCTTTGCCATTGATTTCCTGCAGTTATTTTTCATCATCGGAAAATTCAAAAACAATTTTCCAATTTTATCAGAGATTCAATTTATCTGCGCATAGGAGCGCTTCTTTCGTATTTCAAAAAATCTGCAGCTGGAGATCAAAAATATGTTCAATTGGATTGAAATTATTCGATTTGATTTAGAGCATTTTTTGATGTTGCATTTTGATTTCAGGAGGTAAGGATTACTTCCCTTTTACATGGCTTCCTTGTACTCAGCCACAGCCCTGTGAATACACAACGGTATGGAAAACGAAAGTTTTCTATTCATGAGTACAGACATTTTTCTTACGAACTAACAAAAACAAAGTGGGCGATAAAGTGGCGTAGTGGGTAGGTGCGTCGAATACTACGCCCGAAGTCTAGGTTCGATTTCCAAAAAACATCCTTTATTTTTTTTGACGTCTCCCCCTCCTTCGAGTCGCTGACAAATTGAAAATGCTTTTCAATCTCGCCGTCTGGAGTCGGCATTAAACTGTATGTCCCCTTCAGTCGTGAGAGAACAATAGCACGCACAACACGAGTGGTTGCTGAGAAGCTAGGCCCAGGTCCACCTCGGACTGTAGCGCCGCCATTATTATTATTATTATTGTGTCGGGGATCTAACTATTGGCTTTAGCGTAAGAGTCGACGCACTTACCCAATTAAAAGTTTATTTAATGGGGTTTAGCATTCGAAAACATCTATTACTCGGTTTAAGTCTAAAAACTACGGGCTGAGTTAGTCCATTACCTAAGACGATGCCACTAAAATTAATCTATTAAAACAACAAAAGCACGGAACACATTACATTTTGTGTTTTGCGCTACAAGTTTTCTAATACGGAGTTGCGCAAACTTAAGCACAAATGTTCACGAAGCAAAGATAACTTAACGCAGGCAGTAATCAGTAACACAAAAAAATCAACCCCATTTCTACTTTCTTGAAAAAATCTTGAAATAGTTGGAATCTTGAGTAAAACTATGATTGATTTAATAGCTTTATTTTGAATCTCCTTCTACCAACGTCCAAGACATACAAAAAAACAATTATTGAATTTGCAGATGATTTTTCCTTTAAACATCTACGTATGTCCATGTTTATGTTAGTAAACAACTTACCGAGCAAACAAACTTGATTGCACAGTGCTGGTCTGCTTGGATTCTAATTTAACCTTTAAGATCTCTTGATTATATAGCAAACACCTAAGCAAAAGAAAATTGAAAAAAAAGGGAAAAGTAATGTTTTTATATTAAAATTCTTTGTTTTCATCTCCATGAAGTAATTTCCTTTGAGCACACTTCAAAGCGGTAGGATGCAAGAAACAATGAAAAAGAATCTCGGAAGATTACTCAAGAATTTACGAAATGCTTCAATTGCAACATCCTCTTTTGCTTGCATTGCCAAAGCTAGAACTTGAACTGTATAATTTTTCAATAAAAAAGGGAATACAGTGGAAGCATTTGTTTACCAGAAGATGAAGAAATTGCCATCAAGAAATGTAGACATTAATTTGAAAACCCGGACCAAAGGAATTTTATATTCAACTTTCATTAGTTGTATCTTTTATACAATATTTCAAATACCTGTTCTTCTCGATGATAGAACGGCACTGGACCAAAAAGTTCATGATCCCGGCGACATCAAAATCACTTCTTCCACCAACGCAACATTCTTTTTGAAAATTCCGTCTACAAAAACAGATTCTTTATAATTTCGGTGTGTCCCTCCGTCTGCCGTCTCTATCTGTCACACTTTTTTATCTCCGAAATTTAGAGACATCGGCATGCAATTTTGGAATTAGGTGCTTTAGGTCTGGACATCATTTTCTATCTACGCCATTCTAAAAAGTGAGACCGTTTGGGGATGTCTCCCGTATAGGTGAAGTTGTCATGGAATTTGAAACACTGACGCACCCCCTCGGGTGATATATCAATCGACAGAGATTTTAAAATAATGTGGAGTTTTGCTTTGGACACTTTTTGGTCCAAAGTACCGTTTGAAAAATGTTAAACTACAAATACGATTTTAATGCATCTGCCCTCATTTCTAAACCCAAGTGTTTAAAAATCTGAAAATATCACAAAAACTTCGCTTCATTGAGTGCCTTCATTGAAAAGAATTTCAAGTATTCTGGTTCTAAAAGCTTTCGAGTTGTTGGCCAAAATCGGTGAATCATCGACATGCTAATTTCGAAGATCTGAAAACGCAATTTTGTAGACCTCAGCATAAGCATTAAGTAATGATAAGTATCAAAATATTGAATTAATGTACAAATTTTGAGATCCAAAGATTTAAAATTTCAAAGACTATTATTTTCACACATAAATTCCATTTGTCATCATCAAAACGATGATGAGTGTTATCTCTCACATTCATTTCAAATCCTAAATGCCCAGCAGCAATGTGCGTACAGGAGGCATGAGCATTGATTGGGTATGATCTGTTATAGATAAATTTGAATTGAGGTAAAGGTATGGATGGATGTTTGTTTGTTTGTTTGGATCTCTGAATGTAGTAATGAGTGAATAGTTGATTTGGATTGAAGTTACAAGAAAATATAACTGAAATAGTTTCATATTTAGAAATTATTCTTCAAAAAATATTATGCGACAAAACCTTCCCTGTGCGAGTACAACTCGCCATGTTTATTTTTTATAGAAATCGTTGAATTACCAGAGATTTTAGCGGAGCACAAGCAAACGTATTTTCTATCTCTTATTTTTGAAAACTGATGAATTTCGAAGAGCGTAAACCTTAACTTAATATAATAATAATAATAATAATGGCGGCGCTACAGTCCGAGGTTGACCTGTGACTAGCTTCTCAGCAACCACTCGTGATGTGCGTGCTATTGTTCTCTCACGAGTGGAGAGGACTTACAGTTGCCTACTTCGAACGGCGAGATTGAGAAGCTTTTTCGAATCTAGACTGTAAAAGTCTAGTGCGTATGGGTCGACGCACAAACCCACACGGCCACGGCGCCCACCTTAACTTATGCTTTCCAAAATCTATCGCCAAAAAAAGGAAATCACTAATTCCTTTTGCTAGTTTTGGAGTTCAAATTTGTCATACTACCTGGTTGTATAACCTTGACGAACCATAAACTTCATTTCCAAGGCAACAGATTAGATCAGTTAATTGTGAATTTAAAGGCAATAAGTTTGATATGGTCGCGTTTTCTTCAATTTATACCACAAAACAATTGCGGGTACAGCTTTATATCAACTTGAACGTTGTATTTTAGGGTGTAAAATAAATACAGCAAGCCAACGTGAACACGTTTAAGTGCTTCAACGAACTTCAGAGGAAGAATTGTGCAATGATGCAACATAAAAACTTTTTATAGCAAAAGGAAGAGTTGAGCACAAACAGTTTGCTTCGCTTCTCTTTTGAAAAATCACGCTGGTGGTAAAGTCGATTCGGCATCAGAAGAATAAAACCAACATGACTCAGCGAGAGATATTGTTAAGCAAGTCAAGGGTACGGAGGTACGTTGTTTACGGACTCATGCATACATTATATGCGTCTTCGAATGCGATTGTTTTCGTAGATCACATTTACGACACATTTACTTCAAGTCGCAAAACCTCACAAAACAATACTGTCGCAAACAAAGTTATTGGCAACTGATGGATACTTATGAAATATCAATCTGCGAGGGTCCTTAGCCTAAGTTAGGTATTAAAATTAATTCAATTTTACTGATGGTGTGGTTGTCTGCTGGTCTGGGCACATCTGTACACTACAAATCCTTGAGGAAAGTTCAGCGATAAGCAAGTATTTGTAAAGGACCAATTACTCAGGTGCACTTGATATTCTTGAGGTTATTGATAGCGCCTTCTCCTTTCGCCTTCCTCATCATAATAGCAAGTTTCAGGCAGAGATTGTGATAATTTGTGAAGCTGTCCGACATAAGTGTATTGTGCTATTCGCTGGGGATATTTGCATCTTCAATTCAAACGACGATAAGATCGAATTCAATGTGGAAAAAAATGGCAATGGTTTGGTCAGTAACACAACTTTTATCCACTTTAATGAGGCGAAAAAGAAGTCACCTTTGAATTGCCATCAGAAATAAAGTGGCAGAAATTAACTTAAAGGAACGGAATGGGAAAATGTCTGAAGTCACCCAAAAGTACACGGTACAGACAAAACAAACAAATTCAGACATTCCTTGAGCGGATCATTGTTTTTTAAATAACCAGAAATTCAAAGAATCATGTCATGATATCGCATATGGCGAGACAGTTAGTCATCCTGGCAAAATTAATTTGAAACAAATAAATTGGAAGAAAAAGAATGAATATTGAAAAACCAAGGTAGTAAGAAAATCAGCAACAGAGACAACGTTTTTAGCTTTGTCGTCAATGAGAGCTTTTCAATTCCAGGAAAACATGGAAAAAGTGAATTCCGTGGTGTATTTTTTCTACTGAATAATAAAAAAAAATGCTCTCTCCAAACATCATTTGATACTTCTTCGAAATATTGACTTCATTTTTTCGAAAGATATGGATGACTACCTGATTGAAGCTGCTTGCCGTACTGACAACGAAATGGACGAGTTGACGTCTTAATTACACTAGATTACATTTCGCGAAGCGGTGATCAGTTTTAATAGGGGCTGTTTTTAAGGTTCTGTCCGCCCGTCCGTCCGTCCGTCCGTCGTGTCTGTCACATCACACCGAAATTATAAAGGTTAAGTTTTTGTAGACAGAACCTTAAAAACAGCCCCTATTAAAACTGATCACCGCTTCGCGAAATGTAATCTAGTGTAATTAAGACGTCAACTCGACATGGCTAAAAGTATGGCCTATTTCCGATTATTTTTGTTTTCTCGCAAACTAGTAGGCATAGAATAAAAAATTAAAGCTTAAAATGTTCGTAATGAATGCCTCTACAAGTCTTGTTATGGTCACAAAAACGACAACAAAAAGCCAGACTCATGTGTGTGAGAAAAAATGTGTGTTTCGCACAAAAAGAATACGGTAAGTAGGGGAAAATTGTACCTCATTCTTTCGAATAAAGACTATACATTATTTTGAAATATATATTTCTATAATACATCCGTCTCAAATCTTTCAAAGATATGTCTACGACTGGACATTCGCATTGCCCTACGTTAAAAACAACTGAAGCCCATTCGACACACGTTAAGTTCCACTCATTTTGGAATAACCATTAAATTGGACTACTCCACTGTGGGGGGAAATCTGTTTGGCTGCAGAGGCTAGTTGGTTGAGGAACAGGTTTATCCCGAATAAGAGTCGCCCTCAAAGAAATGATGAGTTTAAAAGTTTTAAAACTTGGAAGACAACACTACTGATAAAAAGCGGCGAAAAACTACAAGGATTTTCGAATCTCATCATCCTAGTTGGATGGATACTACCGATGAGAGGCAACCTATGATAATTATCGAGTATTTAAGGGCACAAACACGAGAACTTATTTGAACACCGAGTTTGCAGGATAAATTTTTATAAAAAGGCGATTAATTATTCATCTTAAAGGCTGATCTTGAATTTAGGGCATCATTTTAATCAATCTCAGTGACCCGCGGTATACGCAAGTCTGCGCAATAAAAGGAAAAGAGCAAAGTTATGTATTTAATGGGTCGGAATGATCCATAAATATTTTCATGGTACCAAATCAATTTTGGAGGCCAAAACTCAAAGCGGAAATCGTCTGCAAATTTCACCAAATTGCCAATAAATACTTGCCTCTAGGCACAATCATATAAAATGTACAGCTCCCAAAATACAACGTTTCTATTAAGCCCTTCTAATTTTTTATTGCCATACTTCGCTTCGCTCATTATTGATGAAGTTTTTAATTGTTTTCCATGCTTTACTGCCATGCCATTCGTCTTGGTCTTAATTGATGGCCTACTTTCATCTCAATTATGTTATTAATTATTTACAAATTTACAAGTGAATACGTTGTCCTTGTGAGACTTTCACTTTGGTCTTCGCAACATTTAACAATAATAATTCGCATGTAATGTAAGCGCGGATATAAAGAAAATGTCGTAAAACTCTTATTTTACGTATCAACTATTCGAAGTTGTTATTAGCAGTGCAAATATGTGCTAGGGGGAATGGTGATAGATGATAAAAGAAGAAGGACGGAAATCTAGTCCGCTTTCTATTCTGAAATTAATTGCGGAACCAGGGTAGCCCAAGACATTGGGTATCTTTCAAAAAGGCAGCCCAACTCAAGGACAATTTAATCAACTTTGCAACGTCTACGAAGACATGACCAGCTTCTAGCATAGTAAGGAGGATCAACCTTCTTAAGAGTGTTGGTACAGACATCCCAAGAATAACACCCGCCTTTATGGGATATGAGTGGGCGCCGTGGCATAGTGGGTAGGTTCGTCGACTCCTACGCTCGAGGTCGTCGGTTCGAATTTCGAAAAAAACATCAAACATTTCTTTACGGCTGCACCTCTTTCGAGTCACTGATTATGCTCAAAGAGTATAACTGTCTAGAAAAAGCTTCTCAATCTCGCCGTTCGGAGTCGGCATTAAACTGTAGGTCTCCTCCATTCGTGACAGAACAATAGCACGCACAACACGAGTGGTTGCTGAGAAGCTAGGCCCAGGTCCACCTCGGACTGTAGCGCCGCCATTATTATTATTATTATTATTATTATTATTATTATTATTATGGGATATAAGCTCATAGGGGATCTCGCAGCAAATAGCGCATGTCTCACATCGTTTACTACCAGATGAGAGACGATGTAGATGTAACGATGTAGTAGAAAGAGAAACTCTGACTCATTTAATTTCTGTTTGTCCGGCAGTTGTGAGAGCCAGACAAAGGGCTATAGGCAAACCCTTTCTTCGATTTTTTGTCAAGATTTCTGACAGGATCTTCAAGGAATTAGACATAAGAGACATCACCGTTCATTAAATCAGGAGTTTTAAGGTGTTTGTTCCAGCTTCCAGTCATTGGTACTGGTCAATGCGTTTTCTACACCCTTCTACAAAATGTAACAGACATATAGCAAGCGTCCTCCATATCTATCTATCGGTGATCCATCATGTCAGCGGAAGTTTATTATCCTCATCTGGCCATTTGAGACAGTCATGGCAATGTTAAAATTACTTGTCCGACACACATTCCTGTTCGTACTTTCTTGACCTCTTTATGGACACCTCGTCCGAAACAACGACTTGGCTTATTGTTCCCAAAATGCTTAGCGCCACCCGTATATGAAGAACAGCAAGTGAACTCATCAAAGAGTCAAGAGGGGCAGATAGAGCCTGCCTTCCGATCAGCGTTGCCAGGAAAATTTATTTCAAAGTGCCACCAGGTCCCACACACAGAAATATACAAAAAAAAATGTTTTTGTTTATTTGGTTTGTACAAAAACCGCTATAAGTTACTATAATAGATAGCCCTCTTTTTCAATTAAAATATTTTATATGACTAGCCTTTTCTTACTCATAGTTGAGACTTCAAAGGAAACAAATTATGACAGATAACAGGTGATCGTTTTTTCTGAGGTGTGTTCAACTATCTCAGAAGGTGCCATATTGAATCTTAAAGTGCCACAGTGCCATTTCAATGAAAAAGTGCCAAGATGGCACGGCTGGAGAACATGGAGCCATCCGTTAAATAATAATAAAAATAAAAATCCATTCTTTAAAAAAGCCCGACACACAGCCCGAGGTGGAACTGGCCCTCACCAGCTAGCACGATCTCTCGCAGCTGTCTCCAGTTTCACACACCAAGCCGGCCGAGGTCCCCTCGACTTGTGTCGACTGGAAGTCCTCTGTTGCGTTGTCCCACAGGCTCAGAGTCAAATACTCTTCGGGCCGGAGCTAAGTTAATTGATAAAAACCTATTAATTTATTCAATAAACTCTAAGAAGCAAGCAAGTATCTATGCAATGTCATCAATAATAATGAGCCGGAATTTCAGCCTTTATGGTTTACTTACCAAGAACATCCCTCAAGAAAGCAATATTTGTAAGGGAAACCCTGACAGGAATTTCATATCACCCAATATCACCATCAAATCCAATACAATCTAATGGCATTCAGCAATCTGTTCGCCAGAATTGGTTAAACTCACATTTACAGGTGCTTACCATTACTACCGTTATTCTCATATAAACGATCCAATTTTAGGCCATTTTGCTATCGTTCTCGTTTTACAAATGTATTCGTCATTGTTTCAATATGCAATTTACCAATAATCCGACAATAATCACCCGTTTATTGTTGGAATGCATATATGCTTAAGAACCGATAATCGGCAATAAAAGAGGACGAATCGGTTTTCACAGGGGGCAGACAACTGTTTCTGGCACAGAATTTCTCTTTCACTTTATGAATCTTCGTAATGTCTTCGATATGCGATCAACAGTCTCCAGACGTTGCGTCCCCATTCCTTTCAATTCTATGCCATCCGTTTGGGTCGTCTCCTTTGGAACATTGAGTCTCGGGGCTCGTGCACAGTGGTAGCATAATTTTCTCATAAATGCTGTTTTCGTTGGCTAATAAAAATCCCTGATTTTCAAAAAGGACCACCGGATGTGTGCGTGTAATCCGGACTACGTAAAATGTTTAAGGGTTAATACAACCCTCGCTGGGATAAAAAAAAGGTCGATTTTAATGGTTAGCCGGGGTAGATAGGAAGCTGTTTATATTGTGGCATTATGCCGGGTTATGTAATGTTTAAGGATGCGAAATGAAGGAGTTAAGGAAACTCATAAAATGTTGCGTATATGGGTTTCCGATTTTGATTTTTTTTGCTCGTCGTGTTTGAGCCTGTTTCTGGTGTATTAGGATTTGTTTTTTTGCCTGCTTGCTTGCTGGCTTCTCCTATGTTCTGGATTAAGGGGAGGAAACCGTATTATTATTTCATTGATTTAAGTTTCATGCCGATAAGGAGATTAGATGGGACCGAAAATATTTTCAATTAGTTGCGTAGTTCCCTGTGGTCGGATGTTGGCGTCTAGGAGCAGGCCTCGGGTCAGAGTTGGTTTTATTTTTAAAGTGAAAACTAGACAAGAGATTGTCCCGATTTAATGCGCTTTGGGAGGGATGAGTCCCAGCTTATGAAATCTTAATGTAATAACTTGGGGAACTTTGCAATACGTTTTATGTGGACCTTAACGTGGTCAGTACGGTCAATCCAAAGATATACTGTTTGGTATATCTACAAGACCTCTATGAGATTTTGAGGGTGACCATAACCAGTTAATTGGTAAGAACAGTGTCCTTAACATGTGAAATCGGACATTTCCAAGGTTAAAGTGGGCATTTAAAACTATGCCATTAAATACAAAAATAGGTGAAATATGTTAAAGAAAATGTAAATATAATTAAATAGTGAGTTATAGTGGTTAATTGTAAGCCCTGACGAATATATGAATTAGAATTACTATACGTTCCCACTTTACTGCAGCTAGTTTCTATAAACTGAAGAATGATATCAAGCTGCCGATCATCAACTTTCGCCTGTGCTGGGATCCGGGCCATAAAGACAGGCAGACGAACTTGCCAAACATGCAACCACACTACCACTATCAGATGAAGTTTACAGTGTGGGCATACAATTTGCTGCATGCAGGCTGTTGTCACGAAATATTACAACTAAATTGACCAGTAGATGGGTGAAAGGCACAACGTGTTACATCTCTAATTTGATCCGGACTAAGCTAGACCTCTTTGATTTTTCTTGATAGATCATAAGTCGGCATCGTGATGGGCGTCATCACAGGACATTGTTTGCTAGGTAAGCATGCAGTTCTATTAAATTGTTTCTGTAGAAGCTGTCGAGAAGAGGATTAAGTGGAAAATGTGCACAGCACTTTCTCTCAACATGTTCGGCTCTAGCGTCACTTTGGGGTCTTCTTTTTTGACAACACTTGCAACCTTAGTGCGATATTCATCAGTAGTGCACCGCGCTTTATAAATGGGGTATATATGTATTGTGGCGCTTCAGTCCGAAGTGGACTTAGGCGTAGCTTCTAAAGCAACATCTCGCGATGTGCATGCTATTGCTCTATCACGAGTGGAGGGAACCGACAGTTTTATGCTGACTCCGAACGACGAAGTTTGAGAATCAAAAGCAATAACAAAAAATTAGGCATACTTTTTAAGTAAATTTTAAAATGTAGGTACTACTAAATGGTTCTTTTGCACTGTTGAATAGGCCTCACAAAATACAACAGAATTATGTTGTTTTCCGCATTTTCGCTTTTTTAAAATATAAGTAAATTAGAAAAGAGTGTCCGATGTGACTATTAACCTGAGAAAAAAAAACTGACTAATATGCCTTTCGTCTTTCGATCAAATTTATTTCGAGCTTGTGATAGATAAATTTGTATAGAGTTCCTCTTATTTTCTGAACACACCTCGTATATCCGATTTGAGGTTAATAGTCACAAATTAAGCTAAGTTTTTCTAAGATACTTCGGCTCATTGAAACTTAGCACATCAATTTTTCATTAATTTGAAATCGGAAACTTTTAAAACTTAACCTTAACCTTAACCGCTTCTTTGAACATTTTTGCATTACTGACGACTGACCATGATAAAAACGACGCGCACAAGTTTAGAGGAACCTAGAAAGAAATTGCAGCTATCATGTAAGGACCAGATACACTTTGGAGTGTAGCGTCATCTAAGAAAAAGAAGAAAGGATAGATAAGTTTCACCTAAATACGAAGCTGTTAACTGACTTTGTTGTATAAGCCTTTATTTCCATTGTTGTCCATATTTTAAGATGATCTGTTAAAATACTTAGCCATAATGTAAGTAAGGATTAGGGTGATTAGAATCCTTTACACAGTCTCCGCTGTCTTTCGAGGAAATTGCCTGTTAAGCCCAAAGAAATAGGGATTGGTGGGAGATATTTTCCGTTTGATATTCCGGATAAGCTGCCGATGTTCTGCGTTCTTTCTTGAGGAAAGCTCTTCGTTTTGCCCTTGTTTCCCTCCAGATCCATTTTCGGCACCTTATTTTCAGTGCCAGCATACATGATCACAGTCAACATTGACAACTTGTTTCCCTTACTTTGTTAGCCATTAACTGCAATTTAATTCTGAACAATTAATTGAACTACTTTCCAACGCACTAAATGTTATTTTGTACTTCACTTGGTATTGTACAGTTTGAGAGTATTGCCAAAACTGAAATATTTACACAAAACTTTGCCTGCATTCACGTTCCCAGCTGTGTACCTCTTCTGCATACAATTTGCACTTCTGTTTCATCAAATATTGTCATATTCTCTGAAAACTCTCATCATGCTTTGGGCGAAGTTTCAAATAACTTTCCAAAAGTATCTGTCCATATGCATATGTAGCGCATTTAAAAGGAATTTTCGCTCGGTTTGTATTGTGAACGATTGCAGGAATTGCATTTTATATTATCCTTTATCAGGTCTCAAGTTATCAACTTTCCGGGTAATTTTCGTATAATCACCTTTGTCACAAATGAATTTGTTGAGTTTCCTTTGAATGATCACACTAGAATTTGTTTTTTTGCGGCTAGAATAACATTTGCATTCACAATAAAGGCTTAATTTCAATTTCAAAGTTTAGTTGGGTGAATGCGAATATTCTTAATAATTAGATTTAAAGCATGTTTGCCTTGTTAAATAAATAAATGACAAATTTAGTGCATACTTCAACATGTTTGCGGTCCCTTTTGTATATATATTTTGTCCTGGTTTGGTGTCGGGTACGAGGACAAGCTTCCTGTATATCAACCACTTTGTCTTGGAATTCGTTAATTCGTTCGCGGAATCTGTAAGGCAGTAATCCTTGGAGATACTTAGGGATCCTCAAGGATCGAGCGTAGGAGGCACCTACCCACTACGCCACGGCTTTGCATCATTTGCCACCGTAAAATTAAGGATAGTTTAGTTCAAACGTGGGCGCCGTGGCGTAGTGGGTAGGTGCGTCGACCTCTACGCTTGATGTTGTCGGTTCGATTCCCGAAAAAACACCAAACATTTTTTCACGACTCCACCTCTTTCGAGTCACTGACAATGCTCAAAGAGTATAACTGTCTAGAAAAAGCTTCTCAATCTCGCCGTTCGGAGTCGGCATTAAACTGTAGCTCCCCTCCACTCGTGAGAGAACAATAGCACGCACAACACGAATGGTTGCTGAGAAGCTAGGCCCAGGTCCACCTCGGACTGTAGCGCCGCCATTATTATTATTATTAGTTCAAACGTGGACTCACCAGGGTGATTGAGAAGCGTTTCGGGAGAAAACTGTTGCAACCTCAAACATGTTCAACTCATAACATAAGACAACTGAATCGAGTTTAAGGAGATGGTTGAAAAGACCTCTTTTTTGTCGGTTAAGCTACAGTCCGGTGTGGACTAGGTCCTGGTCTACAAGAACAACACTTGTTGTGCGTTATATTTTCCTGTCACGTGTAGAGTTTCCTACGGATCTACTTACTTCGAGCGGTGAACTTGACAGTAGACTGTCTGAGCATTGATTTAAAAGAGTTGCTGGGATAAAAACGAAAGTGCATTTGTTATTCCGGAATCGAAGTACGAACCTTTAATGTAGGAGTAGAAGCTCTTACCCACGACCCTGTTGTAAAAGTCAAACTTTTTGTATCGCTTCATTCACGAGATAAAAGAAGCGTAAGATCAATAAAAGAGTAAAACTATTTCTAAAGATAAGGCGATTCTTTTGTTTGGGAAAGTCACGGAATTGTTTTCAAACAATACCAGGAGGGTACACCTCATCGTAATTTTATAAACGGAAGGCAAACCGTGCAATAAAAAACGGTTTAAAGCGAAGAAAATGCTGTTTCATCAACACATCGAAACGACCGAAATTCATGAATTGGTTAATCACCCATCACCCTTTAGCATATCTCTCTCAGAGCCAATTTCTTAATCTTAAGATCCGGCTTTGATGACAGGCATCTTCAGCGAACGAGAATATTATATAAGTGAAGCACCTGGATCCTCTTCAGTCTTTTTCCATTGCTAAGCACCAATTCTGCAAAGTAAGACGCCAAACACAATTCAGATGGATTGCGTAGATTAGATCATACTCGAAAATAATTATTTCACTCGAAAGAAGCCCACTTGGAAATGCGAATCGAGGAAAATACTTTGGTTGGTTTTAACCTACTTTAGACATTCCTCTCACGTAGAATCAACTTATTTAATATAAATTTTGTTTAAAAGATCTAAAAGTCAACAACTCTTCTCTTAATATTTTCACTTTTTTTCGTTCCTGAAAAATCTCCTCCTGTCACTTTTCAGTTCATCCGCGGTTTGTAAACTATAATATAATTTTCACCACAATATTTTACGCTTAATGAAAACAACAATTTAATTTAACTTAAATTTAAAATAAGTTCGCACCAAAATTGTGGGAAAAACAATACCTTATTAACACTTCATTTAAAAAGGTAGAAATCAGTCAGGCTGCCATAGATTTGTTTACTTAACGGTTACAATTGACATTTAATTAGTCCCCTGGCATTTGTGTTGAAAATTTAAATTAGTTTTCAGAAATGTGTAAGCTTTTCAATGAATAGGGTTAAAAATTAATCAACCCAGAGGAAAAATAACAATAGCATTTATGATTGGCAACGGTTAATGATGCATTCACGATTCAAATAAAGCCTTAACAGTGCTTGCTGCGGTAAAATGTTGTAATCATTTATCTCTGGAAAAACTCGTTGCATACTGATGCATTTCTCCTTAGGACTGACGCCTAAACAAAAATTTAGAATTAAGTTCAGCAAAGGGCTACCCGTGCTTGACAAATGTGAGTAAACTTCATGCCTTCTTACAGCACTTCGTCTCCAGAGCGCGATTAAGGACTCGTACATGGTCTTTAGACAAGATGCGATTTCATAGACATTCTGATACTCACTTTCATGGGTGTATCTTAAGAAATGGGGAATACAAATCCTAATTCAAACGCTGACTGAAGTGATCAGCCGGCCTTCAGGAATGATACAATGGGAATGGAATGGAATGACTACAAATTACAGTCTCAGGTAGGGCAACAAAAGCCTATTGTTTTAAAAAGCGGATCGAATTTATTTACGCATAAAGCGTTCAAGTTGAATGATGGTCATAAAATTCAGATCACTCAAGTCGTTGGAGAAATAAGTCCGGGAGTCCGAATTAATTGGAATGCGAGCTAATAGCTCAGTGTCCTATAATAACACCAATGAGAGTCCTGAATGCTGTTTTGCTGTACTGTTCATTTTGTTAAAGCAGAGTGAACGTTTAGTGGGCCATATTTGCTTTGCAATCAAACACGTAGTGCGTTCGGACCACTAACCACGAGGGATAAGTGATGCGATCTTTCCGAGCTTCGTAATTTTCTGGAAAGCTTTCTAGAAAGGACTGAATGTCTCTCAAGTACAAATCTAAATATGCCAGATTCACCTTTAAGCCGCCGGACGGTAACTACATCTACAGTCAAAATCGCTTACAACGACATCGGTTATAACGACAATATTCTTAGGTCCCACCATTATAATCCCATTGGATAACAAATCGTTTACAACGATCAAATTTGTCAGTCCCTTGAAGGTCGTTATAACCGATTTTGACTGTATCAATGTCTGTTACAGGGACTGGTTGTTCATGCAGCGCCAAGAATTCTCTGATCCAGTTTTAATCGAAACCATATACGCCCTTCGTGAACACGTTTAAAAGTAGGGTTTATACCCAAGGCAATAAAAGATCTGAACACTTGGCTAAATCTTACCGACAAATTAAACTCAGCTCCTTCTTAAACAGGATAAAATCTTGGAAAATCAATCAAGGAATCAATCGTGCTGTCCAACCCATCCATCCGTACAATTTTGATTATCAGGCAGGCAAAATCAACTTTAACTTGATAGTCTTACAAGCATTGTCGAAAAGACTTTGGCGGTGAGAGACATTGCCTTGTGTTCCTTTATTGATTATCAAGGGTGCCATAGACAAAACATCTAATGAATCCGTGATACTATCCAAGATACAAGATAAAATGCGCTTGCAATTTAAGCTTGGACAGTAAAAATATTCGAATACAGAAGTTATCCTATGGAGGCTTGACTGAAAGTGTTATGGCCACCACAAGGCGGTGTACTCTCTCCTCCACCCGCTTGATTCAACTCATGAATTAACATCTAAACTTGTTACACTAAAGTATTTGACTCATGAATTAAGATCTAAACTTGTTACACTAAAGTATTTGCCTCCAGTGCTACGTGGCTGAATAGTTTCAGTTCACTATGGATCTGTGCGTGAAGATGACACTGTCTCCGGTCTTCTTTTCTAGAAGCGATTCATTTTCAATATTAATTTTGTGGAACCTTTCAGTAATACGCACACAAGTTAATCCATTCATGGGAATATTTAGTTCTCTAAGCTTATTTATTGTGATGTCCAGAATTGTCTTATGTCCATAGACGAAACGACGTGAAAGCCAATTGCAATCTCGTTGAAATTAAAGCGCTGACGATGCCGGTCTTCTTTTAAAAACATAAGTCCAATTATGGTCACCGTGACCTACTCTTTTTTTTTTGAGTTTTTTGAGACAGTACACTGGAGCACTCAGACACAAAACTGGTCCATTATACTCCCAGGTAGCAGCCTACTTCAGTGCCGTTAATTTGATTCAAACGGCAAATTGTGACTGAACCAGATTCGATTTCACTGGGATTCGAACCTGGGACGCCTCTAACTTGGGGCAGACACTTAACCAACTCTGCCATGCAGTCGTTTCTACTCTTTCTCCTACTCTTACACTGAAAGTCTAATATCGCTCTTCGACACAAAGTTCTTATTTCACGGCTCTACCTCTAATTGTGATGAAACAATTTCTCAAACTTCACCATTCGGAGTCGACATGAAACTGGGGACCTAAAATTTCATGTTCTTCTCTCTTTGAAATGTTAAATTGGAAATTTTGAAATGAAGAATAAAAATATTCCTGGTGTATTTGTAATTCGTGTTTCGATTGAAACATATTTCTTCACATGACGTATGTTAGGTTAATTAAAAGTTAATGTTAAAAGTCACTAATACGAGATAAGTCAAGCTATAATGTGTTCCCAAAGGAAGTGGCTATATCTCGAAGGAGAGCTCAGTTCGTTATCTCAAATAATAGATATCCTCGTAACGCTTGACCTCTAATCCCTACAGCAAGATTGATTGCATCGTTATCCTTCTGAAAGCAAACGCTAACAATGAGTCCACCGCTGTCTACCAGCCTTTGCTGGCTAATAAAACGAAGTTGTCAACACAAGACACATTATAGAATTTTATTACGTCGAATGCCTAAAGGCCCTCACCCTTTACTTTCAATTTCAGTCAAGCTAATTGAAAAGAAAACACACCAAAAATGATTAAAGCGATAAATATGCTACATCGGGACAAAAAAGAAAAAAAAAGTATCTAAAACTCACATCCACCGACATCCGATTCATTCTGAATGCCATTTGTTCCTTTCGATTTTCCTTCGCTTTTATGATGTTTTGTCGAAGAGAATTATGATTCTTTTTATCACTTCTAAATAATGACCAAGTAACAAAGCATTCGTTTTCCAATGGATACGCATCAAAAATGCCGAAAAGCCGAAATAATTTACATTTTTATGGAAAAAGTTTTCGCAAAAATAAATCTGAAATAAATGAATAAGGAGTGGGCCTGTGAGTCTATGCGTGGTGTTCCCCTAAGCATGTTTCCACAAAGCATTCGAATATCAAATCAAAATTAGCTCCCCTATACTTGTGTACATATGTACGTGTATATGTGGAACGACTTATTTCCCAATGGTCTTGTGTAGACCCAAATCTATAGATCTAAAGGCCGCCATAAACTTTTCCCATTGATTCGAGATACAGTCGTACAAACGTAGATCTGAAAATCGACTTTTAATAATCTGCCAATAGCGGATGTGTCAGTGTTGCGAATATTGTGTTGTGATATTTTGCAGTGTGACTTTAAAATCCAAATCGATTCAATTCAATCGAAACTGTCAAAGATTTTGTATGACCGCTGGCCAATAAATAAAACCATTCTGAGTTCTGCTTTTTTTTTTTGTCATTCGAAAAATCACCCGATAATCAGAAAGAGTCACAAAAGTTGAAATAATGTGGAAAATTGCTGGACGAAATCTCTCACTCAACGAGATCGAGATGTGTCTGTCAACTTTGTCCACATCAATGTCGTCGTTTCAAGCGATGTTCGGTTCATGAAAATTCCATCGTTTTAATAAACCGAACCGAACTGAACATCATTGGCAAGTAAGTGTGTGTAGACAGTTTGTCTTTCACAGTGTCGCACAAAGGACTTCAAAGATCTTTCAAATGAACTCAATAAAATTCTATTAAGACTTTCTGGCGAAGAGGAAACTAATGCCATAACATTTGAAAAAGTTTTACCCCAAAGAAAATGTCAATGAAAAAAACTTCCAATGGTCAAAGTTTCTTTAATTTCGTAGAGTAAGTCTAAGTCTCTTCTGTGGGTAAACGCGGGGATGGAGGTTTCTGGAAGCATTGTTCCTAGGTGGATGGATGTGAATCCGGGGGGAAAATGCTCGCATGGGACGTACACATATCCTTTCGATGATGATTACGATGATGTGAGAAGGCAATAACTTGATTTAGAACCTAAGTACGAAATTAAATTATAACTCTTGGAAACTTTAACTATACAGGCCTGACTCAGTTGATGAGGCGGGTCGATCCAAACCTCCCAACGTAAGATATACATACACGCGCACATTGGTAAGAGCATAGCGAATATAATGGCTTGATACATACCCTTAAGCACATCCTGTCAGTGGTACTAAACGAATGGGTGAATGTGGACATATGAGGGTAGATGAACACAGTTAAGACTCCATGGGAACGGTTGCTACTGTAAGTGGGTGGAGATTGGAAAATTCGACTTGACAAGGGTCCTCGAATTGAGACTCTGACCAAGGGACGAATACCAAATGAGCGGTAACAATTTCAAATGCAAATCATATCAAAAGGTTGTTTGGCGCACATTCGTTCTCTCAAACACATTTAGTTTCTTTCTTGTTTTATTTTTTCTTCCTCTTTTGCTTTTTCACGTCCATCTCCATAACGAAAGGGTGAGATTTGATTTTTTCCCTGTGCTATCTGAAATACTTAAATGGTATTCGGAAAAAAAACTGAAAATTCGCCTGTCCTTTGTGCGACGTCGTACGCAAATTGAAGGAATAAAATTTTATTGACGTACAGAAGAGGAGGGGGAAGAAGTTTAAATAACAAGGAGCTCTATAAATTTATAATGTCGTTAGTTTTAACTTTCTGCTCATTGGGCGTACTCGTTTGGCATTATTTATTTATTTTTTGCAGAGGGGACGAATTATAATTTGTGAGCCGTACTATTTAATTGATTCCGATAGGAAACAAGTTATCGTACGTTAGGCAGTTCTCTATTCCACGAATGAGTACTGAATACAGTGTGCTCTCTCCTAACGGAGCGAACAAATTTCTTGGTATCGTCAGTGTCCGCTTATGAAAGAGTTCACTCTATGTTTATATTACCACTATATTTTAATATTCTTGGTTTTAAAATCTCAGTTGGGGGCTGCTGATAAGACCAAATGTCGTCATCTTAAATTAATGATAGCGTGGTTTTAGTTGTGTACAAAATAGTGCTGTGACATATCCACAAAGTGCGGGTATCCGGGTATTTTGATTAGTGTGTAATAACATACAGTGGCTCAAAATGAAACTCGGACACCCCCCGTGGATATATTGGGTTCGCAATTAACTAAGTGCAATTTCACACATAGACATCTTTGGCAAATAATGGCTTTTGTAAATGTCAAATTTTCCCTCTTTTAATATTTGTTAGGTGTCAGTACAGATGGGCAACTTTTTTTTTTACCCACCCGGTAGGTATTTATATTTTTTAGGGTATTAATTTATTTATGTCTATTACGGTCGATTTAATGTAGTTAAAGTCTTGCTGACTTGATATTTGAAAGCAAAAGACACAACAGTTACATTTTAAGATGTTTAATCAATCCATTTACTTATATTTTCATTCCTGTGCGATGTTGTAATAACGAGCTCAGATAGCGCTGTGATTTGAATCTTTTTATTAAGGCGTCGGTTTACTTCAGTTCTAGGGAGATCGAAGTTGATCAAATGTATGTAGAGTCACTTGTGGAATGAGTATGCATTGCAAGAAGATATGATTATGTGGGTGGTTGGATCTCTGACATACGGGATTACTACTTATCTTGTGCGTACCATGGATTTGCTCAGATATGGAAGGATGCATTTTTGAGGGGCAAATGCTTTGTATATTGGATATCGGATTGAATTGTATGAACGTACAGTAATTCAAAGAAATTAAGTACAACGGCTGTAGCCGTCTGGGAAGTTGCGTCGCTATAAGATGATAGGGACTTTTACTTATTTATTTTTTTATTACATCCGACATGCCCTAAATGAGTGGAAATGGGCTATAAACTACTTCCGTAATAATTACAATTGCAATTGATCTTAATTACACACTATTATTATAAAAGGCGAAGTGTTTAAACTTCAGTTGTCTTTTAACGTCAGTATATTCAAGTATATTAAAGAATTTGGCGCAGTGTTCTTTTAGTAAATTAATTTTATTCTTTATACAAAATGGGAAGAAATAAAAGTGCTGTGTGGAAATATTTTGATGGAGTGGATAAAATTTCTAAATGCACATTTTTTCGCCAAGGCGTACTATCCTAATATAATTTAAATAACAAAGCTTTTGGGATGCCGTGGCATAGTGGGTAGGTGCGTCGACTCCTACGCTAGAGGTCGTCGGTTCGAATCTCGAAAAAAAAAATAAAAAAAAACATTTTTTTCACGGCTCCAAGTTGCACCACGCATTTTATCAGCACTTGTTACTTCGGCAGCAACAGAACGTTCTTTTAGCACTTTCATTTGGATTCATAACAAGAAAAGAAATCGCCTTACAACTGAACGCGCAGGGAAGTTAGCGCGCATATCCCATAATTGGAACATTGAGTTGCACGCACAAATGAAACAGATAAATACGTCTGAGAAAGAAGAAAACAAACTGCGTTCTAGTATTAATATATCTGGAACAACGAAAACAAAAAATGAACCAAGTTGCAGTTATAATGCATACCCAGCACATCGAAATCCATTGAATCAGTAGAATTCATATCTGCAGACAAGATATTTCCAATACCGTCTGATTCCAGCGCCTCAGATTAGTTTATGTAATTTGTAATTAAATAAAAAAACATACACCCTATGAACAAATTTTTGCATTAACTTGTCATTAATAAATAAATACCCACATAAATACCCAAAGGGTAAATACCGGGTATTTGCCCATCACTAGGTGTCAGTCTTACTTTGCTTTGGAAGGAAATTGCGCGTATTTTTATGAAAGGTAATAGTTTGGCGTATGGGGTGTGTTTTCGTCACTTTCATTTAACGAGGCGCTTCAACGCTTGAGATTTGCATTTTAGACGCAATGACTCCGACCCTTTTTCGAAACGAATCATCACTGATGAGTATTTGGTTGTTTACGGTAACGTCATGACTTGAACAACTAATGAGCCAGCAAAATCCACCTCGAAAGCTGATATCCACCAAAGAAAGCTTTTGCTCTCAATTTGGTTGGATTGGAAAGGTGTGGTGCATTTTAAGCTCCTTCCAAGGAATCCAACGATCAATTCGGATGTGTACTGTCAACTACATACATATGTGGTCTAGCGCAAAACTGACAGAGTTGGTCCATCGAAAAGGTGTCATTTTTCACCAGTATAACGCTAGACCACATATGTATGTTCATCTTTGGTCACTCGCCAAAAATTTGTAGAGAAAAAAAAATTATAAAAGTAAAACAATATTAACCACCCTGCTCTAGCCTACTTTTTGAACATTAAGCCAACGGCTTTCATTTTATTTCATACTCTGACCGTCTGATCAGGTTATTGACCGGAAGCCCAGCTCATTATAAATAGGAGACGAAATATGTTTTTTTCTTCTTCTCCACTCGTCGAGCGAGCAATAAATATCGAAAACAGTAAAAGTATTGTTTTTATTCCGATCGCCTCTCACCTACAATTAACCTCCAACAAATTATTGGAGCTTGGTTGGGAATTCATGTTACATCCACCATACAGCCCTGACCTTGCTTCATCAGATTACCATTTAATTCGATCTGTGCACAACTCTTTGGATGGTAAAACTTTCAATGATGACGACGCTGTGAAATCGCACTTGATCCAGTTTTACTAGGTGGCAATAAGCAATAAAGTGCGAGCAATAAATATCGAAAACAGTAAAAGTATTGTTTTTATTCCGATCGCCTCTCACCTACAATTAACCTCCAACAAATTATTGGAGCTTGGTTGGGAATTCATGTTACATCCACCATACAGCCCTGACCTTGCTTCATCAGATTACCATTTAATTCGATCTGTGCACAACTCTTTGGATGGTAAAACTTTCAATGATGACGACGCTGTGAAATCGCACTTGATCCAGTTTTACTAGGTGGCAACCGAAGTTATTCCTGTGTTCGTCATGTGGGCTTAACGGAGAATATTACAGTTGTTTCCGAGAAAATGAAAGATTGTAGTATTTAAGGTCCGGAAAATCCGGCCGTAGTCATATAGTAGTTCGGTGTACCTTAATGACTGTCTGAAGGCATTGTTGATCCAGGCGACCTGGGTCCATGTTGGAAGAAGTGCTAGAAGATGCTACCGTCGAGTCGAGCTCTGACAAAGAATCCGACTATTGCAGTGAAGACTACCTTTAGACTGAGACAATTCCGTTTTTTTCTGTATTAATATAATAATTCGTGGGCGCCGTGGCGTATTGGGTAGGTGCGTCGACTCCTACGCTCGAGGTCGTCGGTTCGAATCTCGAAAAAAAAACATCAAACATTTTTTCATGTCTCCACCTCTTTCGAGTCACTGACAATGCTCAAAGAGTACAACTGTCTAGAAATAGCTTTTCAATCTCGCCGTTCGTAGTCGGCATTAAACTGTAGGTCCCCTCTACTCGTGAGAGAACAATAGCACGCACAACACGAGTGGTTTGCTGAGTAGGTAGGCCCAGGTCCACCTCGGACTGTAGCGCCGCCATTATTATTATTATAATATAATAATTCTTAAAATATATACCCTTTATAATAAAATACAAGTTTTTAAATGTTAATATTTATAATAACAATATTTACACGTAATTTTGTATGTGGGTATGTCATACCCAGCCACATACTCTATGTTACATTTTGTCACCACACTCCCGCCGGGTTAAATAATCCTTCAGTTGACGGAGTTGCTTGGCCGTCCAGAGATTTAATTTGCCACCGTTGGATTTTTTTCCTGAGAATTTCCAATATCTCGAGAGAGATGGTGTCGTGAAAGTGAGAGTTGGTGTGTTGAATGAATGAGGGAACTTTCGGAACTGGAGTCAACGTATACGATCACGCCACCAATTTAAACCAATTTACTGATAATTTTGGATTTAAAGCTCTAGTGCTAGACATTTTTTTCGTTTTCCCTTAGTCTACCATTTAAAGCAAATGAACCTGAACCGAATTCTACTTTATAGATCTTCTATCCACACGATACTTGTGTACACAAAAAATAAATAATTTCAGCCGCATTTTTGCTAAGGGCATGCATAAATCCATTCCCTCAGTATTTAGGTTATCCCTTAATACAATCAGAGAAACATACATACCTGGTTAAATGCTATCGGAAAACACAACGAAAAACAAATGAAAGGAAAGAAAATAAAAGCAAAACACGGATTCATCCTTTACGCACCCACATCAAGAAAAAGCAGTTTATTTTCCGCACGCCATCTTGTTTAATTAATATTCACGCTCGAGTGTGTTCCTTCAATGGCATTACAACCCACACCCAAATTGAGCAAAAGCAGCGTTCCCCTTTCGGGGATATCACCGCAATACCGCACCCGTTTGAGACTCTTGAATTCCGAGAACAACGATTCGAGCTCATGAGTTAACCAGTTCGGCTGGCAGTCCCAAGTGCCCGATTCATTTCAACACAAAGCGAAAGCAAACTCCAACAATTTCGAAAATTGAAATCACTGTTGGTAGCGGGTAGGGCAGTCGTCTCCAGCGAACGGGTGTGTCAAACACCTTGGACAGACACCGCCATCACTGAATCTATCAATTATCCTCTTTGTAATCATTTCAATGCATGATACTCCATTGTTTGGTGTTACTTTCGCAATTTCCTGTGTTGTTTGTGTTGCTTTAGCCTTTGTTTTCTGGGCATCGACTTTTATTACTGACAGGATGCCAAACAATGCAGAATAATGGTTGTTGATTATTTGATGCTTACATCGTCCTGTTTTCTCTTTTTTCCCAGCCCTTCAATGAAAATCTGTAAACATTTATTACAGTGTTGAAGTACTTTTTGAACAAGCGTTCGATTTGGAAAAAACATGCACAAAAAATTGCAAAATCAGGAGAGCTTCATTCAATGTGAGTTTTTGTCGAAAAAATATTTAAATAAATATAGAGCATATTTTCGCGATTCTGCAAAAAGCCCGCACCGTCATGATGAATTTATTCCAGTTGTCTCCAAAATCCGCAATTTATTATTTTGACAAGTTTCTATGCTCGTTTTATGAGCAAATAAAAATGCATGTGGTTATGCATGTATTAGCAAGTAATTATTAATAAATGGCAGGTCAATGCACTCGTATTATGTTCTGATGCTAAAACATAATACAAAATGATGGCACGACAAAATATAATATGGATTGTGGACGCATATGCATTTGTGGGCACACGTTGTATCTGATAAGTGAATAGAATACTCAGCTATGATCGCTATTCTATGCTATTCTCTTCTCACGATTTGGGGGGACCTCCAGTTTAATGTCGACTCCGAATGGCGTCTTCAAGACCGTTATACTCTTTGAGCATTATCAGGGACTCGAAAGAGGACGTGCCGAAGAATTTGAAATTTATTTTCTCTGTGCTGGGAATACTTAATGTCTAAGACGTAGGAGTCGACGCACATATGTATGTACCCACTACGCCACTATGCCAATGACATTACAGTCGCTCTTAGCTGGCGGACCATCAGTGAAGAGTGAAACAATTTCTAGTCAGGATTGAGCAGCAGTTTAGATGAAATTGAAAGCGAAACGGTTAAAATTGGGCTGGAGGTTCAAGAACTTCGATTGCCCCTTCAGACTTCTAAAACATCTCTTGCGTTAAAGGCAATCACTACTCACAACTAGAAATTGCGCAACAATTTCTGCTGTAACGATTTGTTGATTTGTTAGTAATTAGTTGTTGTGCGATGGAAGTGAATGTGCGAGACACAACTCAGACTCGTGTCGATCTCTCGATTTCAGCAGGGAATGTGCGATAGAAGAATGCCAAATCTTTGATATCTCGGAATCTTCACAGAAATCCAGATTTTCATATTTATCGTTTCTGAATGCTTTAAGAACTGCGTTTTCTGATCTCCAAAAATCGCAAGTCTATGTTTTACCGTTTTTGGGGAATAGCTCCAACACTATAAAGGCAAAAGCAACTTTAATTAAATGTTCTCATTGAAGCTGATTTATGGTAATTTTTCAGTACAGTGGGGCGCATCAGCTCCCGTACCGTTTCGTGGTTCTTTCCCAAAAGAAAAAGTGGTTTTCGCAGCAAAAGGGCTTCTTCGTGGTACGCGCCCCTATTTCGTTTCGGTACCAAAAGGGTACCTCGCAAAGCGTTGACAGTGGATTCGGGCTCACCTGGTGACCGTCTACTCTGTTTTTTGAGTTGTGGGTCCGTCTGTTTTGTGTGTTTTCGGGGATAGTTGGCCACCGAGCCTAAGCAATTTGCTGGGTCAAAGGTCGATTCATTTGAATCGACGTGTGGGCCAAGGTTGCAAACCAGGGGCGGAAAAATCGGTTTTCCCCTTCTGTTTTTTGCCATTACGCGTTCTCTGGCGTTCGCGAAGGTTGTCGGAGTTGGTTTTTTGACATTTGTTGTTGGCGTATAAGTGCCCCAGGGTTTCTTCGTCCCCGTCGAAAGACGACGTGACGCCCACTTGTTTTGGGTTGGGACTTTGGTAAATTTTTGTGCCAGTTTTTGGGGACCCGCCCAGCTGAGCAGTCGGGTTGGGAGGTCTATTGGGACCACCAGTCGTGCGGCTCGCGACAAATTTTAGGCACTACAATCGACTAGGAGATTCGTACTTCTCAAGTGATACTCAAAAACCGAGATGGAACCCAACCGTGTTCTGTTCTGAAACAATGTGCTCCAGCTAGCTCAATCGTCCCCAGCTGTATTGAGTAACACTTTGAAGTTCCGATCAACTTCTGTTTATAGGCTTTGTATCCGCAGATACTGTGGGCGTGCATCGACCCCAACGCTTTAGACTTTCAAGACTAAGTTGAAGTTTCAGAATAAGCAACAATTCAAAAAAAGGGATGGTTCACGTCCAACATCTTTCGAGTCACCGAAAATGCTCAAAGAGTATAACTGTCCAGAAAAGGCTTATCAATCTCGCCGATCGGAGCCGGCATTAAACTGCAAGTTCCCTCCTCTAGTGAGAGAACAATAGCACGCACAACACGAGTGTTTGCTGAGAAGCCAGGCCCAAGTTCACTTCGGACTGTAGTGCCACAATTTTTTTATTTTTTTTGAGGATTTTTGAAACAATACTGGAGCACTCAGACTCAAAACTGGTCCATTGTACTACCAGGTAGCAACCTACTCCAGTGCCGTTAATTTAATCCCAACGGCAAATGGTGGTGACTGGACCATATTCGATTTCACTGAGATTCGAACCTGGGACCTTTCTAACTTGGGGCAGGCACCTAACCAACTGCGCCATCCAGTCGTTTGTAGTACCACAATTGTTATTGTTATTTTTTATTTTCCGCAGACACTTGACTAGACTTATGTACGTCGCCTTACAACTCGATTAATGCAAAATGAGATTCCTGATCTTATTGTTCATGTTACTGCGCCACAAAATGTTTTGGCAACTCTTCTACAACGTGGTTTGTAGTGATTTTACAGCGACTGAGGTGTGCATCTTAAAAGTAAGACATTTCAAGAGATGGTTCTTAGGTAGGAGATCCGTTCGGAGCAGTGGATAGCAGCCATGATAGACAACCCTTGTACTCTAAAATGTTGAATATAATAAATGTTGTGTATAAGTTATAAGACATTTAAGACATCGTAGCTTTAAGTCATTGTTCTCCTTAACCCAATTCCAATTACATTTCTCACTTTTAGCATTTCCTGTACGTTCTACCTCCAATACCACACTATCAGTCAACACTTCCTCTGTACCCCAGAACAACGCACTCACTTTTGCACTGTCAACATTTCCTCTATACCCCAGCACGATCGCCCATAGTTTACATAAGCATATTATTGTTAAGGTAGGTTAACATCATTTTAAAATGGAAAATAAAGTTCAGTCTTTAAAGATCACCATAGGTGACAAGACCGTGTTTAATTTATACAGAAATGTGCACAACGAACTCCTAGTGCAAACTGACAATTTCGCCCAAACTGTGCTTGTTAACATTCGACACTTAACATTAATTTGCAATAAACCACAAGTTAAAAGTCTGAAAAATTTAAGTAACAATATGTCTCTACATGTATTGAAGGAACCAGAGAACAACTTCGATATTTTCTGTGTGTAAACAATTTCTGTTAATCCGCCCGCCCATCACCTAGTCAACATTGGAGATATGAATGTGCACATAATTGAGTTAGCATTTACTCCCACCAGTCCGGCAAACCAGTGCAAGCATATTTAGCCAATTTGAATCAACATCATGCTATATTCTGTACTCTTTTTTGTTTAAACTGAAAATTGTTTTTTTTACGGTTGTCAATGGTCGACCTTCGCAACCACAGCTCGCATTGGATACCCACGTGCCAATTACCTTTTCCCAGTAGTACACACACCCACTTGGGCATACGCCCACATTAGCTTTGATTAAAGAAATTTAATGTAATTAGAAAAAGTATGCCTCACGAATGTGGCTAAGTGTTATTGGTAGGTACGCTTTCGAATTAAAGTGCTCCTTAGCACACACAACAATGAACCGTCTACCGCGCCTCACGTTCTTTCTGCTCAATAAACACGTACACGCGGACAAACATTGTGGTGCCTACCAAAAAAGAAAAACAGAAACAACACCCACGATTCTATGTTTACCCGACTCCCTTCCTGGGCCATGTACAACAACCACCCACCCACACGCCCTTCGCTCTGTGTATACCATTTCGGCAAGGACTCAATTTTCAATGTCCCTAACATTTAGTCCACAGATTCGTCGAAATTTCAAGGCAAATATTTTTAGGAAAGCGTGTGTGTCTTGACAAGGACACATCTATTATGCATCTTGTTTTTTGAGAAAGTTCTTGCCTCCGCTGTGCTTCGTTATTATTTGCGATCAACTTTTGAACGAACAATACAGAAATCTCACACCGATTTTTTGTAGTCAAAAAGCGAATGCAAGTCCACTCGTTCGTGCAACGACACTTATTGGGAGCAGTTGGATTGCTTTCCTCTTGTTTTTATACTCCTCGCTTTGGGAAATTGTTTCTGCAGTGAGTTCAGTTTCAGCAAATTTGCATTTCGAGAAGGTTGGCGTGGCAGTACAAATTGTAATACACGGAGCTGGGGAATGCTGGGAAGTAAGTGAACGCTTTCATAAGGGAGCACAGCAATGTGTCATAATTTTTGTAGTGCGCACTTTAATTGTATTATTCTGAAAAGTAATTTTCTTAGCCGAAAGGAAAAGTGCTCATTTTGGGATGCAATTAAATTTGCATGCTGCACAGAAGGAGAGTTGAGTCGTGTCAGCGGCAAACGCTTTTACGAGTTTAGTATGAGTCGACATGCCATTTTTATCGCGACTATGCTAGTCTTTAAAATTTACTTTAAGCACTCTCACGAGAGGAGTTGAATTAGAAGATTGGTTTTTTTATGGAAAAAATGAATGACTAATCGAATTAAACCGAGTCGCAGCCGAACAGACTTTATTACAATCAAAAATTGACAAGGATGATCATTGTTTCATCGTTTCTTCCTCCCAACAGGATGTCCTGAGTCTGTTGACATTTCTCATGGTGTACAGACATATATTTTAAGATTGCTGTTGAACTGGGTCAGACACTTCGTAGTGCAGTGGTCTTGGTATATTGCCGAGGCATGGATTGGTTAACACATTTTTTTTAATAGCATCTTTGATATTGAGCAGACTGACGACTCAAAAATGAACCGTGGAGTCAAGCCGGGGGTATAATGAGAAGTCCTTGGAATTGCGCTCTGCGTTCTCTTTTGACATTCCAGGTAGATTTGGTTTGTGTGAATGCTATGAAAAAAAACCGTGGAGCACTTAGATCCTGATTGAGTTTACTGTGATGCCACTAGATGGTTGCAACACCAGTTCGCCAAATCATGAGCTTAAGGAGTATAGATTCGTGCAGTTTCTCATGAGGACTACACAATGGGTTACAGTCAATTTATTATTTTTGGGATCTTAGCAATGTCTTGATTTTGATTTCATTGTTAATTTGTATAACATTGGACCTACAATTTAATGCCGATTCCAAACGCTCGATTTACAGTTTACGCAGCGACTCGGAGGAGGTGATGCCGTGTAATTTGAAAATTATTTCATTATTTCATCTGTAAAATCAAACATTCAAAAAATGGCGCCGTTGTCCTGTCACTAATGTCCAACATACCTTGTATTCCCATATCATGGTCTTGATTGGTCTTTCCTTCCTGACATCTTAAGTCAACCCATTGCGTCTCCCCCTCCCTCTGTTTATCGGTAGCGATTTAGCACAACATTATCTCAAGTAGAACAAATCAATTTTATCGATTTCTACTTACGAGTGCCTTGTATTCGATCAGAGACTTGTAAACAGTTGTCATTTTGACAGGCAACTGTCAACTTTTTTACTGTCAGGTTATTAAGTTGACATCAGTAAAAGAATCCTGAGACAATTCAGAAAGGCCACTGTAAATAATTTAAGACAATAAGTTACAGCCACATCACCGTTTGAATGCTGTCGAATAAATGTCAATTTAGATTTCAAAGGTCCGCATAAATGATTCCCGTGTTAAAGCTAATAAGGTTACCAATGACAGCCCACCTTTGAGAGCATATACACGAGTACAATAGGATCTGCAAAACATAAACATACAGCACATCAATGAACGAACATGTATGTAGAATACAATGTACCTTCTTTATGCACAAGGGTAGTTTATGTGGAGGAATGAACGGGATCGATATAGGGTTTCGAACATTGCAAGATGTACAAGTTCTTGGCATTGTGTTGCCATAGCCAATTAATCTATTTATACAACGAAATTGTTTCACTTAACAAGTTCTATAAGTTAATGCCTAGAACACTTCCGACGAGGAGAGCAGTGCAGGAATTACGAGTAGAAATGTTTTGATTTCCTCTTCGAATAATAATCTAATTAATTTCGAATTTTAATGATGTCTGCACACACTTAGGCAATTGTATACGTACAGCCACTTGAAGACGAGGCAATTAATGTATGAAAATTTGTTATGCTTTAATCTTAGGCAGATATTGTGAGTGTGTGTGTTTAAAAATATGACATCCCTTCAGAATCAATTTTTACGATTTAATCTTCAGCTTCAATTGTACTGTTTCTGTAGAATGAATTTAAGGATCCGAAGACAGCTAAGGTTTCAGATAAGGAGATCTCAGCCCAAATCAGAGTGCGTCTTTATTCATCTTCCTTCCAAGCTCAGCAATACTTTCAATAATTATAGACAGACAGCGGAAAGGTTTCAGTAGCAAACTAATAATCATTGTCGTATACAAATTTGAGAGGTGGCGTTGTGGGTAAGTGCGCCGACCCCTACGCACTGGATTTTCAGTCACGGTTCAAAACAAGGAACAACTTTAAATACAATTTGTTCACGGCTCCACCTCCTTTGAGTTACTTACAACGCTTGAAGATCAATCTTGCTGTTCGGAGTCGGCATTAAACCTCAGGTCTCCTCCTCTCGTGAGAGAACAATAGCACGCATAACACGAGCTGTTGGTGAGAAGCTAGACCCAAGTCCACCTCGGACTGTAGCGCTGACATTATGGCCTTATGAACTTACTCCATCTATGCATCACTAAGAAATGCCTATTTCGCGTGTGCAAGAGAGATGAAGGTAATGTCCTAGTGCTCTTATGTCATCACGGCTAAAATACTTAAGCCACTCACGTCTTGACTAAGCACATGTTGTTAATTACTCACCCAAATATGCACATCATTTTTAAGTTGCTTTAAGCCTAACCTTCAGTAAATAGGAGGATATTACAATAGTATTCACTAGAGACGACAACCTGAAACAAATGGGTTACATCCGCTTCAGCAATCCAAAAACGCTTCAAGCTAATTGCAAGGTTAGCTTAGGTTAGGGGGGCGCTAGTGAATTCACCAGCACACTTAGACCATGTTGATCCATTGTGATACCCATAGTCAGACTACTACCACTGATCGACCGCTCCAGTGATAGTGGCGTTAATTTGATCCCAACGGCAAATAGTGATTGGAACAGATTTGAAAAACCGGATAAAAGCGTATTAACTTTGATTCCACTGGGATTCGAACCGGAGACACCTCTAACTTGAGGCAGGCACTTAACCAACTGCACCATCAAGTCGTCAAGCAAACTGCAAAGTCTCCGATTTTTCATTTTCAGTTGAGTTCAGCAAGTTTATTAAGTTCCTACATAAATTGTGTTCTTGACGTTTCCAAGCACCTAGATGCGAAGTTGAAGATTTGTCTTCCCAAACAGTGACGTTCCTAGTTAATGCCTGACTACCCTTATTTTGTTACGCAGCATGTATAGTTCGTGATTGAATTCTCCAACATTCGGTCTCATGAACTTGACTAAAGATTGCAATTATCTTTCGAACCAACTAACAAGCGCTTCCGACATTGTGAAAACCTCTGCGCCGTTAAGAACGCAACTGATGTCAGAACCCATGCTCATTGAAATGCATACAGTTTAATAGCTTAAACTAGCATCCACCGAGGATATACATACATATGGCCATAATTACGCAAGACCAGCAGAAACTGATTCAATATGCAAAACACCCTCATTCTCGAAAGAAAAAAACGTGTTTACTTTCCATAAAGTTTAATCTACACACTGGATAATAAAATCGTTTTCCTCCTAGTTCAGTTTCGAGACTGGCTAAAGCCAAAGTTCTTAGTTTCAGACTGAAACACGAGCACAGAGTTGGGATGCCTGTTTAAACGTAGATACGCACTTACATACATATGCTCAGCTGTCTATGCTCATCGGAATTCCATTTAAAGTTTTATTTCCTCACAGCTCTGAACAAATGCCTGGGTTAACAATCCATTTGCATAGATAATAAAGATAAAAACACTTGCCAATTTTGAGAACTTAAGGATTTAAGAAGTTTTGCTTTTCAATTGATGCACATGCTTCTTGTGCAATGTCAGCACTAACAGCCCTGAAATATCCAGAGATATGCAGATCTCGTGGAAAGACGGAGTGCTTAATTCTAAAATAAGTAGAAACATTTGCAAATATAGTTTTTTGGCTTGTCCCTGTGAATGATGCTGTTGTTGTATACGTGCCTGCCGGGCGCACAACTTTCAGTTACGGAAATAACTATTTAGATTGAATGTGTCTTTATTAGTTAATTTTCCTAAGGACATCTTTTAGGGCAAAGAATATGAATGAATGAATGTAAAATTTGAAAATACACTGAGTACAATTAAACATTTTAGGGCTTCCCTAGCGGGTTAAATAGTTTCATGATGTAAATGTGGACATACATACACTACCTCGGAACCTGTCCAGGCCTTGCAAGAACGAAAAACAGAACTCTGAAACTCATTCAGCTGCCTAGAACAACTGTCCGATATAAAAATTCAGGACATAATTAGTCTCCTAAAAGGAATCAAGTGGCTGTGAAACAGAATAAAAGTGGATCACCAACCATAAAGGAGAACACTAAATAAAAAAAGGTGTTTGTTAGTTTTTGCTCACGTGGTCAGCGAGGAGACCGGTGATATAAAATGCAAGGATCTGTGAGCCAATATCTCTAAGTCACCCAAAACTAAACTAACCTAAATGTGGGCGCCGTGGCGTTGTAGTATAATGCGTCGACTCCTACTAAAAGTCAACCTCCGATACCCGAAGAGCCTTTATAATAATAATAATGGCGGCGCTACAGAGTCGAGGTGGAACTGGGCCTAGCTTCTCAACAACCACTCGTGTTGTGCGTGCTATTGTTTTGTCACGAACGGAAGGGACCTACAGTTTAATGCCGACTCCGAACGGCGAGATTGAGAAGCTATTTCTAGATAGTTATACTCTTTGAGCATTGTCAGTGACTCGAAAGAGGTGGAGCCGTGAAAAAATGTTTGATGTTTTTTTCGAGATTTGAACCGACGACCTCGGGCGTAGGAGTCGACGCACCTACCCACTACGCCACGGCTTTTTTATGTTTTCTGAAAATTTTATATTTTCACGACACCCCCTTATTGGAGTCACTGGCAATGCTCAAAGAGTATAACTCTCTAGAAAAAGCCTCCCAAACTTCGCAGTTCAGAATCGGCATTAAACTGTAGGCCCACTCCAAACGTGAGAGAACAAAAGCACGCACAACACGAGTGGTTTCTGTAGAAGTTAGGTCCAATTCCTTCCCGGACTTTAGTGCCACACTGTTTCTGGTTTAATTAATGTGCTTTTTTGGCTGCACCTACTCTCTGGGGATAAGTGTCCTTCAACGCAAACTTCTCTGCCATGTTGAATGAAGCTATTCGTTAGAAATCTGGTTAATTACAGCAAACACGGAATATTATCCAACAAATGAAAATCAACACGCAATGCTTGGCCGATTTGAATGCTAACCGGGTGTATAGGATCCAGATATACTGACATTTCGTAAAACTAGTCATTCAATGTTGGATGACGATGGATAATTTACGCCTCTCTATCAAAATCGGAGAACGATGCACCAACTTAGGCGCACATTAAAGAAGCGGACTTCCAAAGGTCCAATTACCAGCAACTAGCATAAGTGGATTGATTGTCGATGAGGAACTTGCTTTAGATTTGAAATGGAAGCACCAGAATCAGATATAAAGACCTGCCTGTCAATCGCTGCCTTAGGAATCAAGAGGTAATTGAGTGATTGTCTTCTTTCTTCATTGCTTTATTACAGAAGATGGTTGTGTTGTGGATTCGAAATAAGAAGGTATGCATGAAATCTTTGCTGTCCACTTTGCGTTGATAGCTGTTAAAGGAGGTGGTTCAACCGAGCTGTAATACGTTCTAATTCCAGTCAGGGTTCTAGAGACCCAACGCCTGAGTTAACTAGCTTATTCATAGCGTTTAGGCAAGACATCCCCAGTCGGAAGAATCTACGACTACGAAAATGAGCCATATCGCAATAAAGGGTCGCCATTTTATTGTGTCCGGAAAATTCCATGAGGGAACCAGTAGTTACAACCAATATAGGTTGTTATTTGCTTTTTTATCAGAGGGCACTTTTTTTGAATAATAGAAACATAAATTTCCTTTATGTTTCGTTTTGTTAGCTGTAAGGCTATTAAACATACCCCCTGTTATTTTTTCTGCAAATTTATGTGTCTGCCTGCAATGTTGGTTCACCAATGTTAACTTTTAAATCAGTTTTAAATTCTAAAAAAAATGGTCATCCTATAAGACGTGTCATTTTAAATCTGCCCATGATTGCAAATTCTTAGTGAAAATTGACAATATTTCTATTCTATTCCAAAGCACTTCTTGTGTATAGAGAAAATGATATCTGCCAAATGTCCTACCTAACAGTCATACTTTTGATGAGATTTTTTGTAACGTTTTTTTATAATTCCGGCTGTACATCGCGAATAACAGCTCTGATATTTTCTTTAAACTTATACATTTGTTTTATATACATACATAGCCCTAAATAGTGTTTAACCGTACGTTTTCGGGAACATTTAAAGTCTCCATTTCGAAAAATCACACGTCAAGGGAAATTGTCACACAAAAAAGCTATTGTTTCGCCAACTGTGTGGCATGTACTGAAACAAGATCTTGTCCACCTCCTTAGCATTCACTTTAGTTAAAAAAATGTTTTTTAACATCATTCACTGAAAAAGTCACATCAGCACCATATTAAATAACAATAATATTGGGAATGAGTCTCAACAAATGGGAATGAGTCTCATCACTCAGAATAATTTTCTGTAAAACCTGTCCATTCATTTTGCGGCAAACAATCAGCAAAAGTCCATTCATTTTGCGGCAAACAATCAGCAAGAGTATGGCGTTGTGTGTAGTCTGCTGGTTTCAAATCTTGTGTCAAGTTGGCTTCATAAGTATGCAGACGAAAATCTTTATGCGAAATTCGATGATTTTGTGGATAAGTCGAATTCCAGTGATTCTCTAGAGATGTTGTCCATCTGCGTTTTCAACCGCACTCTTACCGACGATCATTTTAGCTGACCTTGCCGGACGAACATAGGTTGGAAAATTCACAATATTTCACATTCCTGACCGAGGCGTTCAAATTGATCGACTAAAAATGTACTATAGCTTCGTGAGGAGACCTTTGAACTGAAGATTAATACCTTTTTCGTTTTGGTGGTGAATTTGCATTTTTTCAAAACGTTCTGCAAGTTGCATCGATCCAAATTTCTTAATTTCTTAGATGAAATACATCGGATCAAAATATCACGTGCTGGAGATAAGTAAATTGGCAGAGCAATTCGACATCGAAAGTGGAGTAGCAACAGCTGCATCCTATATCCAATTTAATTTATTTTGGTTATTAGCGATACAATAGGAATACGATAGGCTCTTACGACCCAACTTAGGTGTCTGGATTAAGCTGACGACATATGTCTGCCAGTAGTTGTTGAGCTCCATACTATTGTCTGAAAATAAATAATAATAAATTAGGCAAGCACAAATCGTGGGCGCCGTGGCGTAGTGGGTAGGCGCGACGACTCCTACGCTCGAGGTCGTCGGTTCGAATCTTGGAAAAACATTTAACATTTTTTCACGGTTTCACCTCTTTCGAGTCACCGACAATGCTCAAAGAGTATAACTGTCTAGAAATAGTTTCTCAATCTCGCCGTTCGGAGTCGGCATTAAACTGTAGGTCCCCTCCGCTCGTGACAGAACAACAGCATGCACAACACGAGTGGTTGCTGAGATGCTAGGCCCAGGTCCACCTCGGACTGTAGCGCCGCCATTATTATTATTAAGTGCAAGTTGTATTGTACATATTGTACATATACTTATACGTCTATTAAAATTTATCTAACACAGAAAATCCTTTCTCATTTAAGTACTCATTGAAGTCAAATTTTTGTGATTTCTGTCAGATTTTTGAAAATGTTGGATTAGAAATGGGAGGGGGGTACTTTGGATCAAAAAGTTTTAAAGCAAGCCTCGACCTTATTTCAAGTTCTTTCGATTGATATATTACTCGGGGTGCGTCGCTCCCGTATCCGAGCCCCAAATGGCACGACTTTTTAATTTTGGGTGCATGGGCAATGATATCTAGGCCTGAAGTACGTAATTTCAATATTTCTGTGGTCACAAGGCATAACCGCTTAAGTCTTTTTTATACTTTTTCAGGAGAGGCGGTCAAAGTTTCAAATTAGCACTACTACTAGGACTTAGGCTACTACATTTTTTTGCAATAACTTCTGTTTAAAAAAAGATACAGACATAAACAATTTAGTGAAAGTAGATTTAAGCATGCTGAACATAATGGTACTTATAACTCATTTTTGTCCTAACTCGAGTTTAGCGGTTATGGTTTGTGGCCACAGATTTCATGCCGATATCTTTATAAACTTCGGAGATAAAAAAGTGTGACAAACAGACGGATGGACGGACGGACACAACGAAATTATAAAGGTTCCGTTTTTGTAAACGGAACCTTAAAACTTAACAAAAATATCAATAAAAGGACACAGTGTATTTACAGTGGATCAATAAAGAACTCGGACACTTACCTTCTTAATTTTGATTGTGATAAATTTGCTCAACTTGCAAAAACCTATTAAAACTATGTTTTTTTTTCCTTTTGGAATAAAATTTTATTCTTGGATGACAGTAAATATCGTTTATTTAGTTTATCCCATGGTCAGTCTTGCGTTTGGCGAAAATCAAATAAAAAGTTTTAAAAAACAAAAGCCACAGTATAACATGGTTTTGGCTCTGTACCAAGGTAAGTGTCAGAGTTCTTTATTGATCCACTGTACTTACTTGTGATTGAGATTGATTAACGATCAGTGAGTTACAGCAACCTATTCCCACTGAACTATTATGACAACAAGCTTATAAATGATAAAACAACATGTTAAGAAGTGAAATTCCTTTTCACCGTATCAACCGTATCACCAAAGACTTTGCAAGTTAAATTTTACTATTCAAGACTTAACGCTGGAAGCTACGTCATGGGACCGATAACTTATTTAAACGCACGTCGTGGGTGCATCCATCCGCAAAGGAAGTGCATCTTGGTATGCAACGTTAGATAAAACTTTTCTAATTAAAATTCTCCATTTCATAGTCGATTAAAGTTCAAGATCTAGGAATGTACATACACGCCGCTCTTGTTCGCATACGTCCTTGAACATAATCTTATGAATACAAGCTCTTGTATAGTAAATCCTCACCTGAACTAAGCCCACATTTGCATTCTGCATCACTGCTCTCCCCTCACTTTATCAAATTCCATTTGAATTGCAAAGAAAAGCAAACACTCAAGTGTACTTTACGCAGAAGAAACACTTCTTCACACCAACGAATGCATGATTATGAAATCCGATGTTTGATCTCCTGAATTTGCATTAATTAGCTGGCAAGTCGATACACGTGGATATTGTGTACATATTTTCAAACATGCATAAATCGTGGAATTCGAGTGTGTTTGTTTCCTGCTTGCCGTATCCGTTCACGGTGCAAAATCACGCCCTGATAGTGGAATTCGTGAGCTACACACACCCACAATAAATTAGGTTGGCTAAACTAACTAAAGGCTTTTAACACGGAGGCAAACACGGAGAATGAGGAGTTTCGAGTACATTCGCATAGCAGATGGCAACTAGCAACAACTGGAGAAACTCGAAAACTTTGCTGTTGAGTGGCTTAGATGCGGATGGTATGGAGCAAAAGGATGGAACTGAATTTACAACTTAGTGTTGTGGGTGCAAGAGAATCCTTTGAGGACCTTGTTATTTTTGATTGAAAATTAATAAAAAGAAAAATATGAAATAATTTGCACTGCGAATGATTCTTGTTGAAATGACACATTTGAACGTAATTCTAATTAATTTTCTAGCGACTGGAGAATATTTTGATCTTTGCGGTTAATGTGATGGTATGAATAACTCTGCTGCCATCACTAAACAAGTTAAGGCGGACATATATAGCATTCAACGTTTTCTCTATTCGGGCATAAGATGGTTATAAATAAACGACTGTCCCCAAGGGTAAACCTTTTTAAATTTGTTTTTCCAATAGCGAAGGCGTTTCTTGTCATATGCTCATGGGACAATCAAGGTGCATTTTTGGTGATTGTTTTCTTTTATTTTGCTGAAGGGATTGACCTTTCATTTTATCCATATGCTGGATATATTTGCGTAGAAGATATATTAGCCTTAAAAAGAGGGATATTCAAAAAATGTTGCCAAAGTTTCACGATTTTAAAGATCTCAAATGCAGACATCTATAAATAAAAATTCACACTGAAAAGGGGAACTCTACAAAAATGTTTGTAGAAATTCCATCTTTTTTTGCATCTTACTCGTACTTGCTGATACATCAGCGCCTCTGTGGAGTGGGGTATGTCTTTTCTCAATAGTAGAGTTCTTCTAAAGGGACCTTCAATAAGGATGATGGGTTTAAAAATAAACAAGCTGTGTGTGGGATATCCTCCCAATTTTTGTTTATTTGAAAGGGCATTTTACGGCATTTAGTATGGAAGAGAGTGTCAGCTGCCGCTTTGCTTGGGGAGAGGTTACATTTTATATGACTATTTTAAAATCAACTTTATAGCAAATGCCATGCGAAAAAAAAGTCTTCAATGAATTTATCAGTGTAAACACTGCTGAATTTATGTGACAGTTAATAAAAATGATAATAGCGGCGCTACAGTCCGAGGTGGACCTGGGCCTAGCTTCTCAGCAACCACTCGTGTTGTGCGTGCTATTGTTCTCTCATGAGTGGAGGGGACCAACAGTTTAATGCCGACTCCGAACGGCGAGATTGGGAAACTATTTCTAGACAGTTATACTCTTTGAGCATTGTCGGTGACTCAAAAGAGGTGAAACCGTGAAAAAATGTTGGATGTTTTTCCAAGATTCGAACCGACGACCTCGAGCGTAGGAGTCGTCGCGCCTACCCATTACGCCACGGCGCCCACAGTGCGTGACAGTTATGTACTGCAAAAAAGAAGAGTTCATGAATGTAAAATCCAGTAGTCGATAACAATTTAAATAAACTGGGGAAATACGAGTTGTACTCGCACGGGTAAGGTTCCGTCACACAAATATTTTTGAAAGAATCATTTCTGAGTATCAGGCGACGAGTTCAAACTGTAACTAAAATACATTTTCTTCCAACTTCAACCCAAAAGATCTATATTACTATATTCATGCGTACAAACAATAAAAAAAACATTCTGTCCATGGGGTTGAAATGAAACGAATGTGACCTCACGTCACCTCACGTGACCTCTCGTGACCTCACGTCACCTCACGTGACCTCACGTCACGTTACGTCACATCACATCACATCACGTCACATCACATCACGTCACGTCACGTCACGCCACGTCACGTCACGTCATGTCATGCCATGTCACGCCTCCGCACATCACGTCGCGTCACGTAACGTCATGTCATGCCATGTCACGCCTCCGCACATCACGTCGCGTCACGTCACGTCATGTCATGCCATGTCACGCCTCCGCACATCACATCGCGTCATGTCACTTCATGTCCCATCACGTCACGTCATTCCACGCCATATCACGTCTTTCCACGCCACGTCACATCACATAGGGTGGAGTTAAGCGTGAAATATGCACGATAATTTGAATTATTTGTTCTTAATTTCCTTCTATGGTCTGTTGGTGATCATCTGCAAGCTGTACGTACAGCATAGGACAAAAAAATTTGCAACTAGAAGTGAAACCAAGCGATTTCTTCAAAATTCTTTAAAGTTTTTTTTCAAAGGCATAGCATCTAAAGTCTGGATTTCTAGTTTACAAAAGTAAATCATCTTTGAAATCGTATAAAAAATTTAGTACTTTGCGTGGATTTGTAAATGTAACCTCTAATTGGTGCGCGACAAAACAATTGCAACTTTTAATACATGTAAATACAAATGTGGGGCCATTCATGCAAACATAAAGTAGCTTTATTTTACAATAAACCGGGCAAGTGCGAGTTGTACTCGCACGGGGAAGGTTCCGTCGCATAATATTGATGGATGATTTCTGAATATCAAATGACGTTTCCAAACTATTTCAGTTGAATTTTCTTCTAACTTCAACTCAAATCAACCATTTATTCTTAAATTCATACATCCAAACAAACAAATGTTCATCCCTACATATACCTATATCTCTATCCAAGTTTATCCAACACAGAAAATACCTTCCATCATACATACATACATATATACCTATCTAATCACTGCTCATGCCTGCGGTATGTGTGTGTTCATTTCTGTTGGGCATTTAGGGGTGAGATCGAAAAGATAACGCTCTTCAACGAATAGAGTGGCCGAACACAGCATGAAATTATGTGTGAAAATGAAAATTGTTATTATTTTAAATCTTAGATATCTCAAAATTTCAACATAAATCGATATTTTGAAATGTATCATTTCTTAATGCTTACATTGATGTTTTCAAAACTGCGTTTTCAGATCTTCAAAATTCGCATGTCGATGATTGACCGTTTTTGGCCAATATCTCCAAAACCATTAGGGCCAGAATGCTCGCAATAGTTTTAAATGAAAGTACTCAATGAAGCCAAGTTTTTGTGATTTTTTTAGATTTTTAAACACTTTGGTTTAGAAATGGCAGGGGGGGAAATCTTTGGAGCTCCATATTTTCCAAACGGTACTTTTGATAAAAAAGTGTTGAAAGAAACCTCCACCTCATTTCGAAAGATCTGTCGATTGATATATATATCGATGGGGTGCGACAATTTTTCAAAATGAATGTCAACTTCACCTGTACTGGAGCCACCTCCAAATGGCCCCACTTTTTAAAATCGCTGCATAGGAAATGACATCTAGGTCTGAAGTACCTAATTCCAAAATTTCATGCCGATATCTTCATAAACTTCGGAGATAAAAAAGTGTGACAGACACGACGGACGGACGGACGGACGGACGGACGGACGGACACACCGAAATTATAAAGGTTCCGTTTTTGTAGACGGAACCTTAAAAACGAAAGCAAAAAAAATTGCTGTATGACGTTTGTTATGTAGTCTGTAAGGGGCCATCAATTGCTTGCGGTTTGTTCGCTTTGACTTGCAATCTCAAAGTACGAGTATGTAGCAGACACAAAGGAATAAGTTTAAAAACATTTAAACGCACGTTCACGTCACTAAGGAGCGAGATAACCATGCTCTCAAATCGCCAGATCAAAGCCCGCACCGCACAGTGACTTTTTCAGGATGCAGTAATTTTTCTCCAGAAGGATAAGCTGTGCCGCTCTGCTTTTGGTCCAGCTTTCGAACCTTTTATGGATGTCAAAATAAGGATTTTATAGAGAACGATTTTGATCTTTGAGGCAGGAATTTTGACACCAATTGTTTTGACAAACCGAAGCAGCAGGGGTTGTCAAAGGCCGATTCTGCGTCGGATCCTCATCCAGAGCCGTTTGTGGAGTCCACGTTTACCCCGAGTTAGACAAACTCCTTAACCGTCTCAGAACTACAGCAAACCAACAACATGACCGCTATAAACAAGCAAATTTCAAACGTCCCTATTGGAAGACGATGTATAATCTCTTCCATCGATGTTACGAGTTCGCCTATCTGCTGAAGATGTCTGTCGTTTTCTCTAATAATAGAAAACTTTGTCAAGTAAAGCTCAAGTTGCTACGCCATTCAGGGCAAACGTTCAGATAAATGCCTCTGATAAAATAATTTGAAATAAAAGTCAATTCTGCATAAGTTCTCATGAAAACAATTGACATGGCCTTTACCCTGGCTAATATTTCACACAAGTAACCCTCACTATTTTAATTAAACTTTCGTATGCTTCCATGATCCAAACAATTGGACACAGCACTTCAGGCGAAGTAACTCTATTCGCTTAAGAAGATACATTAAATCACCCAAAATGGAATGAGTTTCTGTTGAATCCACGGATTAGTTGATCACGCATACAACTGCAATTATTTTTGCACATCAGCCAAACTTTTACGAAATTACATTAAAACTTGTGAAATGTTCTCTTGAAAACAATTTTAATGTGCTCCTGCGTCCAGCTCTGCCAATGGCCTTCAGAATGGGTCTTCAATTGACGATAATAACATCAACACACCAGCATATCTGCTCACATGTGCGTATGTGCATATGTTCCCGGTCTGAAGGACCTTTTTTCTCCCTGCAACTTCTATCAATTACCACTATGTGACTTTAATGGCAAAAGTTTGCAAACCAAATTATATAAATATGTGTATCCGTGTATCTTTCAACGGTAGGCGGAGGAATGGTACACAGTGAGCACGGTGCAAGACTGGGAATAAAAAAAAAAAAAGAACACAACAACACCATCATCCAGCTCCTTTCAATCCACTGAATCCCGAATCAGGGGAAAATCGTATGAAATTCCGACAACTTTTGTGGCAACTCTCGCATGAGTTGCCTCCGCACGGAAAGAAATTGCGGGGAAAATTCGTATGTACTTCGATTTTTTGGTCTGCGTTCCTTATTATGCGCATTATATGCTTAATTAAATTTACTCTAAGGTATTTATGAGCGGGTGTGTTGGGCTACGCCTTCCCTCTTTCTCCCCCCATGTGGAGAGAGGGTGGAAAAGTTTGCTCTCAAATCTGATAATAAATGAGGAGATTTGTTGCTTGAAGAACACGAAAGAGTCTTGAGGAAGATTGTGAACTTTCTCGGTTGACTGAAGTATCCGTCGTTGGTGTGGGCCTCAAAAATATAAACAGGATTCCTTCTTTTATCTCATTTTTGAATTTCTTATTTAATTTCCATGTGAGTGTATGTGCGGAAATAATTTTCAAGTTGAGTTAACGATTTCACTTTGGATTCTTATCTCTTAGATGCGTTTAACCAGCACGTTTATTTGAGAACCCTGTCGCTGAAAGTTTGTCGAGTTTGTCGATGGAGAATTGCAAGTCGACGAAAATGTTAATTTGGCTTTTGCTTAAGGAAAAAGGTCGTGTGAAGAAGATTTACATTAAAAATTACGACACTCTGTGAGAATGAGATACATGAATGTTTGTACATTGTGTGGCATTTTATAAGTTTTGGCACTTAAAACTTGAGGCAGTCAGGGACAGGGAAAGGATTGGTATTTTGTGTGAGAATTGATCTGAACAATTATGGAGATGTGGCAAAAAGTTTATTTGGGATGTACATTACGTGGCTACACTCTTTTTGGGGAAAAAATATATTTACAAATCGGAAAAGGTATTAAAGTGATTCGCCCCTTATGTAGAAATTCCATGGTTCGATCCTATGGACAATCCCATTTAAATTCTTACAGCACCACCTCTCTGAACTGACTAAGAATGCTCAGGAGAATAACAAGAAGAGCAAGAAGAGCTTCTCAATTTCCGTTGTTCGTAGTCGACATAAAACTGTTGGCTCCTCTCACTTGTGAGAGAGTGAGAGAGATGCTTCAGAAGCTAAGCAATAGCTGATGATCAGTAATGGACGAAATCATGTTACAAGTGGGATTTGTACATTAAGGGTGACCAGATAGCAATGACAGTTTTTCCAATTGTTATGTTCCAGGAGCTGTAGAAGGTACCAAGGTCATGTACCCCAAAATATTCAGTAAAGATTGCTATTTCACCATACATCTCACGATTACCGAATTTTTTAAATCATTAAAAAATATTATCGGAATTCCGGCTCAGTTGTAAATACGCAATGTGCATTTTGTCGTGCAGTCAGTTGTCATCATGGCTTTAGTGTGCAGGCAATTCTTCGCACCGTGGAAAATTTTAAGCATGGGTTACTCTTAAAACCCGACAGAGATTGGGGCGAAATAAAGAAAACATAGCCGCCAATATTGAAGAAGACCCAGAAATGTCCATTCGGCGCCATTCAATTGAATTGGGCATCACCAAAGAGTTAACTTATTTTGCAGTTGGATTTAGCCCTGCAGTTGTATAAGATTGAGCTGACGCAAGAATTGAAGGCGGACGACAATACACAACGCCATGAGCTCACTAATTGGGTACTTGAAGTGTTGGACGGAGATCCGGATTTTGGATAAAAAATTAGGCCCCTTTTTTTGGCTCGGAGGCTACGTCAACAAGCAAAATTACCGTTATTGGAGCGAACACAGTCCACAAGTTTTCGACTAAGCATCAATTCAACCACAAGGATTGACTGTTTAGCGCGGTGGTATCATTGGACCCTACTTTTTTTTTAAATGGTTACCGTTTGTGGTCTCGAATATGCATAGAACGATCCTAACTGACTTCCTGTGACCGGAGCTCGGCAACATTGATATATTCGCTCTGTGGTGCCACCAAGACGGCGCTACATGCCATACAAGCGACGCAACGCTTAAAGTTCTGAAGAAGGAGAAGGATGGTTCTTGTCCAAGCTAATAAGCTAACTACTTTGGTCGAGCTCGAGGCTAATATTCGAGACTCTATTGATGGAATAAAGCCCCACATATTAAACTGAGCCATCAAAAATTGGACCGACCGGCTGCCAGTATAGTCGAGGTGACCATTTGAATGATGTGCTATTTCATATATTATAGAATGAATGTAGCTTCAAAATAAAGTCAGCAACAATTTTGAAGCTCACACTCTTGTTTTTTTATTTGAATTTCTTTTCCAGTCGTTCTTATCTGGTCACCCTGTACTTGAGTAGATTTCCAGCTGAAAGGACTTAGGGCACTCCGAACCTTACCAGGTTATCTACTAATCCATGTAACTTCAAAACAGCGAAATAGAGAACAAAGAATAGTGAGTAGATTATTCCCAGATCCATAGAAATACAACTGCATTGTAATTTCGTAGCACAACCCTAGGAACATCCGCAAATGAATGAAATTTTGATGAATCAAATGAATTAGGAAAACCAACGCTCTCTTAATGATTCTTTAAACATATCTGCAGCATCATCGCAGTGGAGGATGTTCTGCCAAAAAGCAAGAATCCCTCAGCGAACAATTTATCAATTCGATGCCAAAAACAAATTTAGCAAAGTGCCCCCGGAAGACTTAGGTCGCGCTAATTAAAATTTTCACAGAACACAATCTCACCCGAAGCATTCTCTCACGACCGTTATAATAAATTATCACTCCCAGCTACAATTGGGTGAATGGTTTTCCATTTTGCAACACTATCCCACAGCAGCATCTACCGCTCGAGACCCCACCTCCCCCAGTCACTTCAATTGAGTTGAGTCTGGGCGACCATACAATAACCCACTGAGTGTCGCACTCATAAATTCAGTTCTAATTTTTTTCAAATTAGTTACGGATTATAAATCAGCACAAAAAACAGATATGCTTTGGAAAATTCCAATATTCGTGTAAATTGCGCTTCGAACCCTTGACCCACGAGCGCTGTGGACGTTGGCAGGGTCATGATTTTAGATGTACAAATACGCAATAAGTCCGACCCACATAGATGCTGCTCACGAGTCGGTCAGGAGGTGTAAGCTTTTAACTAAATTAACTCAAGTTTCAGTTCACGTTTTATTGCGGCAGTGGCTTCCACCCTTGGCTAGGTTTCGGGCGTTTTGTCGGTTGCCACCAGAATGAAGCCACATTGCTCAACGCCACCATGTATCCAATGAAGTTGTTTCCAAAGTTGAAGAGAGGACAAAAAGTACAAATCGAACGCAATACGAACTGAGCCGTGACGCAAATATTACTCGTACAATAAGCACGGAGTGAGGGATGGAGTAAAACTTTCGCTTTAGTTGCGTGAAGGACTTTTCCTCTCGTGGCCCTTCCGAATTTCAGGATCATCAACTTTTATGTGTTTTTTAAGAAGTGCTTTTATTAGCGTTAATTTTAATTGTGCATTTGTTTGGTATGTACACAATGTCCGGGGTGCTTCACCATTGGGGGCCATCTCTCTCTCTCTCCCTCCGCCATCTCCTCCTTCTCCTCCTCCTGCTCTGTCCATGCGGGACAAATTGTGGTGGTGCCCAGGGGTTGCTGTTTCAATTATGTTTCGTGCTTTGAGACCGCGAAATATGTTTCTTTTTTCCCTTGTTGTCCTCGCCTTTCTCCTCGAGACCTTTGAATTTATGAGACTTTAATGCTTTCGCAATGAATCCACCCAGTGGAGTAAAATGGATTTTAATTAGCGCACAGCGGTGGTGATTCAACAGACCATCCCCAAATGTAATTATTTGAAGTACGGATTATTTTGTTTTCTGTAATTTCGTCGATTATATCTTTGTGTGCTTTTTGATTTGAACCCAATTTAATGAGCAGATGTCGGAATCCGTACAACGGGCTGGAAAACGTGGATTGGGGTTCATTACCATTCAGTGTCGTCCAACTCATTCATTTGATGGCAAAATGTATGTTCTGCTGCTTCTGACAAACGAAAGCAAGGATACCATTTTGTGTAGGAGCTCGGTTTTATTTCTTCATTTGTTTAATTCTTAAATACGAATAAAAATACGTTACAAAAGCATAAAATTGATTGTTTATCTTTTTTGGATGAATTCGGATTCAAATTAAATTTATAGACGCTTTTGGCAACGCTGCCTCTTTAAGCACTTACATGAATGGCTGTCTACTTAACAGCAATGGTCAGGAGAACCTGTTCACAGTTTCATTGTTCATTATTTTCTGTGAAGAAGGTGTCTTCTTTCTTTTCTTGCATTAAGAGTCTCGTTAACTTGCCATAAAACTTCTTGGAATTTCACTAATCTCACGAGAGTGATTATTGACTAAACTTTGTGCAGAGTTTTATTTGCCTAGCAGATTGGAATGACTCATACACCAAAACGTTAAACCTTCTCAGGTACAATTTTCCTTCTATCTAAGAGAAGCACTACCTTTTTTTCCAAAAAAGCACTACAAAATTTAGGAAATGGTTACAGAAGTAGTATAATTATTTTCCTTAAAATATGAAATTTTATTTTAACGGATTTGCTCTTGCGCTGGTAATGGGCTTTAAAAGAAATGATTTAATGTCGCATAGCCGATTTTTTCGCTGCCTGAACATGAATAATTTAAACAAAATGATGTACTACCAGACAGCAGACGTCAGTTTTAAAAATTGATGGGCTTTTACTGAAAATGAAATAATTAGGGAGAATACAAAGTTAATTGGTATACTTATCTTTGGCTCATTGAAATTCTGTCAATACTCCATAACTCAGAATATATTCACATGACAATATGAAATAATAAAGATACATTTTTGTTTTCATAAAGCCCATGTAAAGGGTATTTCATTAAGCGCTTCCTATGTTTAAATTTAAATAAAACAAAGTATGTGTGAGGTGTCATCGACATTTGAAAAGGCATATCGATGCCATTATGTATGGAATATAAAATAATTAAAATGTCTGACGCGGCTTCTTTGGGTGGCGCGCATCCGAAATCTTCAATTTTCCATGACTCTGGCGCAAACTTGTAAATCAGGCTGAATTTGACCGATGGCATGGGTTATGTTGGCTTTGAGGGCCGCTGTAGTTTGTGGTTTATTCGCAAAGTTCTGCGACTTCAGAAAACCGCACAAGAAAAAGTTTAACGGGGTCAAATCACACGAACTCGATGCCCAGTTCACATCACCTCAACGTGAGATGGTCTGGAAAAACTATCACTAGTGATTACTGGAGATGGCGCTATTGCTTAAAATGTTGCTACTTTGCATACATAGGTAAGGGGTGACCCAAAAATCACAAACGACTTTCGAATTTTGGGCCATTTGTACGGTAAAGTGTCGCCTGCATAAAAAGAACGACAGTCGGTTATAGCTGACAGACCTGGATTATAAATAAATTAACCGCTACACGAAATGGCTACGGGTTTTCATTGTTTAGCAATATTTTAGAACTGAAATACTGACAAATTCAGGGAGACTTGATCGATTAGTGATCTTAGCTACTCTGGCAATCCCTTAACAAGTGGTTCAATACCATGAGATTGTTGCAAAGAATTCAGAAACTTGAATTCGGTCAAGAATTGGATACTTCGAGAAGCTCTCTGCAGCGAATTCGCAAAAGAGATTTTCATCTTCATTGCATTTAAACTGGAATTGACTCAAGAACCGATTTTCGATGACTACGCACAGTGAATTTTTCATTTTTCAAACAAAATCGTCTTCAGTCATCATGCCCATTTTCACATTGATAAAATTGATCATTTTAATGCTAAGCAAAGCCCAGAGTAATTGTTGAGAAACAAAAGCATCCACATCGTGTTTCTATCTGATGAGGAATTTAGGACTGAGCCATCAGCGGACCATTTTTCTATAAAAATGCGGCTGATGAAGTAAAAGCAGTTAATGGTGCTTCCAATACTTTGACGTTAGGGAAAAAGGTCTTAAGTCGGAAACTGCATTTTTTGTAAAACCAAATTGAAGATAGATTAGTAATTTGCAAAGCGGGATTTAATGTGTTCGAAAGAAAGGCAAATAAGCTCTGAAATGAAGTTGTGCTAGACTTAAGTCATTAAAACCAAACGAAAGAGAAAAAAAAATAATTTAACGCAATCAAAAACACAAAATGCTTTTTGACTTAAGACCTTTTTGCGTAACGTCAAAGAATTGTGAAATAATAATCCTGTTTGTGTCAGATGCCATACAGCCCAAGAATCAATTCAACTACAGCATGCTAAATTTCGAGTTCTGCGTAGGTGCACTTGTGCCAGCATAGCCGTGGAGACTCTCTACCCAGTATGCTATTTCATGCATAACTCCGTATCATAGGATACTTCATGAATCAATAAAGCTTTTAATTAAAAACTTTTGTTTTTATAATGTTGGCTTTTCCGCGAATTTTCGCACAGCCTTTATATGTTTGTTTGTTCATAAAAAATGAAATAGAGAACGCATTGTACAAATAATTGTTTTTTATAAAAAAAAACAAATAAATGACATATAAATTTAATTAAAACATGTTGACCTCCATATTTACCAATTAGTCTATCAACAAGCAAACATGCCACTTTAACTTCATGCCATTAAGTACATATAAAATAGTGACTAAATATAGCTTAAGTTCCAGATGAAAGTCAGCAAAATAACCCCTCGAATGCTAAGTGGACTCCCACCAACTTGATAATTCACTTACAAATTTCCTTAATTACGTGATTTGCATCATCACATCGTCACCGCTGCCCTTCCATACGATACTTATTCCAAGTATCTATACACTCCATCGCTTCACCAGACAAAGAACGTTCCAACGCGTCGCTTGATTCCATGTCCCGAATTCGAATGCCATTCCCAGCGATCTGTCAGCACCTTATTTCACTGTTTCGACCTGTTTGTCAAATTATTCAAATATCCCAACCTCCGATAGCTTAATTACACAGATATTCTAATTTCGTTGTAACGACATTCTGTACGAAGTCGTCCACTTAATAAACGCGTCGCCATCCTAAATTAAAAATTAATTAGACCATCTTCACCATTATCGCAACGGTATTCTTTCCATAATAAATCACTTCCTCCCCCTTGTCCTTGTCACTGGCACCCCTGGTGAATGTGTAAGGTGACAATTTCAAAAATTCCATTTGAAATTCCAATGTGGATTTGTTTTACGATTCACCCTAGTGGATTAGCCCAGTTCCAAATTAAAGCGTAGCACCATCGCACATCTAGATTTAACGCCTCACAAATCACTTTGAGTTAATTCACCCCTGGCCCTGCCCTCACTCCCAAGTGAGGAACTTCTCATTCACTTCCTCGAACCGCAATACCCAATGCAATGAGACAGTGAGAGCAAAGACGTCGAAGATTGTATAAAGACATCTGGAGAACATCGCAATCTTCCCAGTTAAGACACTCGTAGAAAAATTAAAGTGAAAAAAAATCGCATCATAACAGCTACATCTTGGAGATATGTCAATATGTCGTTATTGCGCACTTATACATGGCAAAACAGGATTTGAATCGCATTCCTTCGATGAAAAGCACTCGATCTGAGAGTAGTTCCTCTACTGCGAAGGGCACTTGTTGTTTATTTTCTGTTTCCTGCATAAGTCCTAGCCACCCTTGTGCTGTTGTAATGGATTTCCCTCTTAAACTCATTCCGCTGGTGAAGTGCACATTGCGCTTCCTCTCGTCATTACCGAATGGTGCGAAGTAATAAACGTGAGTGTAAACTCGGAAATTCTCATACACGGAAAGGAAACGTTCTTAATGGGAATCACTAGAAGAATATGGCGACGTTAAAAATTAAAGCTTCGATAGGAGTCGAGTTTTAAAGAAAAATTAATCTTTCATGCGTGAACTTGGAAACCTTTGCATGCATGTCATATGCTGGCTTCGGCAAGGTCAGAAACAGCAGACAATTTGTTTCAGTGAAAAAATAAATCTTCCTTAACACGTTGACTGCCATGTCAAGATCCCGGTCTAAAGAGTGAATTTACTTCCTTGTATAAACTTTTTCTTTTTGATAACAAGACGGCGTCCTGGGCAAGTAAACAGCCTACAAGATATTTCGTGGTTGGCAGTCAAGGAGAACAGAGTCCTGGAACCCCCACGTGCGGTTTTTACGTGAGGTAACGATGAAGGCTTGGCTAAATGCCTCTTAATGAAATAATCCATTCTTTAATGTCATTGCGATTATGTCACCGGGCTATTAATTAAGGGAATTATTACCCACATCACGCCAGTTGATGCATGCTAGCAAGTGTGTGGTTATTTTTCATATTTTTCGGTTTTTCCTTCTTTAACAGCAAACCCCAGAGACTCAATTTTGTGAGTTAGCTTAGCTTGCTGCCACTATGATATCCTTTACCAATTTTATCCTGATGTAACATGAAAGACTACGTAAACGGAGGTGGTCGCATCATTTTATCTGTCGTAAAATATGCTTTGCACAAAAGCAGCTAACCCCACGGATGGGTAAGAATTGGGTAAGAATTTGTTTGGTTGGAATTGAAAACTTGTTTTATGAACGGAAGCAAAATAAGAACATTTTGTGAATTGTGTACTTGATATCAAAGGGTCTGTTCTTACATGGCGGTACAACAATATCATCTTCCAATGCGTGTTCAACATACATACCAATCAAATGTTCGTTATTAAACTGTTCATCGTGCGATATCAATAATTCGTCAATATCGCGCTCCTTATAAATTTTAAACTTTTTCCCTTTTAAAACAAAATGGAAAAGGAATAACAAAAACGCAAACCGAAATAATATCGACGCGCCGTGGCCGTGTGGATTCGTGCACACGCAAAAAATGTTTGCGGCTTCCCCTTTTTCGAGTCACTGACAATGCCCAAACAGTATAACTGTCTAGAAAAAGCTTCTCAATCTCGCCGTTCGGAGTCGGCATTAGACTGTAGGTCCCCTCCACTCGTGAGAGAACAATAGCACGCACAACACGAGTGGTTGCTGAGAAGCTAGGCCCAGGTACACCTCGGACTGTAGTGCCGCCATTATTATTATTATTAATATCCAAACCACATTTTATGAACGACGCAAACTGAAATATAGATGACGCAGCTTCGAAACGACGATAATTTTTAAACGACGCAACTTCGAAACCGTGCAAACAGAGGGAACGAAATAACAAATATTCGTTAGCAAGTCCTTTGTTTTTAACCAAAATTAACAAATTTGACGGTATTAATCAAGTGAGCGTGTTTGGCGTGGAGCGACTGTACATACATATTTCGCCAACACTAATGTTATGCCTCGTAAAATCCGCGAAGTCCATTTTAAATTTAACCGTCTCTTTAAAGTCTGGTAGCCTTAAGCCTTAACATTTTTTAGGTCCAAACCTTGGACATATTGACAATTTTTATACAACTGATGTTCTTCGATTCGACGAAGGATAATCATCCAAAGTTTTATAAACAAGTTCTAAAAGATCTATTATTGTCAGAACTATGAATGTCCTTTCTTGTGGTTGCACATGGGCCTTAATGAAAAAACCTCTCTAGCTAGCCCGATATTTCACTAGCTGTCTCCAATTACGCATGCCATGTTTATTGTGGCTCCTCTCCACTTGTGTGCGCCACCTCAATTGTGGGCATCCTTTGTTGCGTTCGTAATCATTTAGGTTCAGAGTCGATGGTTCTTCGGGCAGGAGCTAAGTTGCCTAGCAACATTGTCATGCCGACTATGTACAATTACCATCAAACTATCGTAATTAGAACAATCTCCCAATGTTCTGCACCCATTCCATATTTACATATTCCAAGTATCTATTCACCCCATCACTTCATAAGGCAAAGAAGAAGAATCTCTTGATTCCATGTCTCGAATTTGAACTGAACTGACCTGTCGTTCAATTTTATATCATCGCATGTCCCTTTGGGATTGTCTCTGCAGACTCCGTCCGTATAATTTGTGGTTGAATATTTTCCCCAGTCGGCATTAAGGCAAACAGGAACACAGATCCCATGACGACCTTTTCTTCCAAAACGAGAAAGGGCTTGTTCATCCGCTTTCGATGCATGTATAGTTCATGTTTTTGTGCCGTTGAGCAGAAGTGGAATGAATTGGTTCTCGCGAAATGTCAATCTGCTCCTTATTACTTAATTGTCTCTTGATTCCAAAAACACATTAGTTCCCATTCCACATTCGATCTCAGTACTTACGTTGTTAGTGCCATTTACCGCGAAGCCTAGGTAGACGAAGTCCTTGACTACCTTTTTTTCCGCACAGTCCTCTGACTTAACATAAAGTTCAATTTTATCACTTCATCAGTTCCTTTGCAATTAGTTACTGAATGCCTTGAAATGCATACGAGAGACTATTTTGGAGCATATATTATGAGATCTGAGAAACAAATTGACTTAATCAACACAAATATACATTGTACTAATTATGGGAAATGTTGCCATGGGTGAAGAGCTTCTTTGCTTTGCCTTTGCTGGAAGAACAATTAAATATATTGATCGAATTCTGAAGAGGCAGGAACAAATGATAGTCAGAAAATAATATAGATAGATGCATCAATTTTCAACCAAGCTGACACATTCTCCGATAGAGCATGAAATAAGTCAAACGTTGTTGTGATGGTTACACCTTTCTTGTTTTTAATTCAATATAAAATTGAGAACTAACCATCGGGGCATATGTAAGTACAGTAGAATCTATTTCAATATATAGAAAATAGATTTTTTTTGCTTATTAGAGGCAAAATTAAAAAAAAAATAATCCAAAAAATACCCTTTTTTAAGAAAAAAACATTCTTATGAGATCTGAAGTCAATTCAATGCTCAGTTTTCTGTGCTCATATCTTCATCCTAATCCTTCGTAAGGAAAAACGAAGGCCGACTCCCTAGCAAGGAAAAGAGCATCAGAACCCTTCATAGGCCCTAAGCCATTCTGCGCTGTAGGAGACCATCTCCTCAGAGAAGCATTCAGGGAACTGGAAAGAAGGAATCGGATAGAAACCTGGAATAACGCTCGTGGAATGAAGCAGGCCAACTCTAGAACAGATTTCTTCACCTATGCGCAATAGGAGTCCATTACCCTCAATACAACTCTAAAAAGAACTGTATTTGAGGGGAACTCGTAATTGTGGTATTGAAACAATAGACCTTAAAGGTCGCGGTGCAAACCCTCAACCATAATTATAATAATAAAGGAAAAACTTAACTCTGAATCTAAACTTGTGCAAATGGTTCAAATAATTTTGTAGTCAATGCCTAGCTTCCTACCAGTGTCCACCATCTACTTTTGCACGATTTTTAGATTTTACGATGTGCAATGTAATAAAGTATTTTTTTCCTTATTAAAGAAACAAATGTTATTTATTGACCTGCACAGCATTTCAATACCCTGTGAAGCGCTTTTTGTTAGAGGTTTTATTATCAATTTGGCAACACTGTACGGCCAATTTGACAGATGAGAGTTGATTGTCCAAAAATCGGTCATATATGACTGGCTTTGCCACCATACTCGTACCATGACTAGCCTCACGCCGTCGACATTTTTTCTTTTAATAATTTGATTTTCTTTTTGCAATATCACTTCATGAATAAATTGCGCTATAAAAAAATGTACTTTTAAGGTGATCTGCTGAATAATAAACATATAGGCGGCCAGCAAATAACGGAATTGTTTTTTATACAGTGTTCATTGGATTTTGTTTTGCAAGTGCAAGTTTAGTTTCCAAAAATATTGTTCATAATGGGTGAGCTGTTGATTTTTTTGTTAAGTAGTAGTAAAATTCTCAAATCACAACTTCAAATAAGCTTTTAAAAAAAATACATAATAAAACATCGGCAATTTTTTCGTATTATTTTACTAATAGTATAAAGAAAAAAATTGTGAACGTTTTATCTGCCTACGATTGCCTGGGGCTGAGAAATTGTATTTTGTTTAACTTAGGTCATCAACTTAAAAATGCTGATTGTTTTGAGAAGTTTCATAACTATAAAGATCTCATAACTATGATGCTGTTAACGTCCGATCCCTTAATTTCTTCATTGAGAATTTAAATGCGATCCGCACATCCTAAGCCATTAGACCCTGACATCACATAATACTTACATCTAAGTGGAAAATATTTCATTTTAATATCAAATCTACATTCATTTTTTGTAATAATAAATACAATATTGCGAAAACACGTAAAAAATGTAGTTTTGATAAACGTTTGTATGGACTAGCGACACTGCGCGTTGCATCGATAGTAAATTGTGCGAAATTACTTCGAGAACCGTAGTGAAGTTTTCAAAACGTACCGTTCGCTACTTATTCAATAATCTGGCTCATTTTTGGTTGAATGGCTTTGCCAATAAAAGAAATAGTTGGAGACGCTGTTAATAATAATAATAATGGCGGCGCTACAGTCCGAGGTGGTCCTGGGCCTAGCTTCTCAGCAACCACTCGTGTTGTGCTTGCTATTGTTCTCTCGCGAGTGGAGGGGACCTACAGTTTAATGCCGACTCCGAACGGCGAGATTGAGAAGCTTTTTCTAGACAGTTATACTCTTTGAGCATTGTCAGTGACTCGAAAGCGGTGGAGCCGTGAAAAAATGTTTGATGTTTTATTTTCGAGATTCGAACCGACGATCTCGAGCGTTGGAGTCGACGCACCTACCCACTTCACAACGGCGCCCACGCTGTTCCACCCTTAAAAAATCATTGTTCAGTATGTGTAATGCAATGGGGTAACTTGGCCTACATTTTTTCAAATATGAGATCGACGAGAGTGTTGCGGGCAATGGAGCCTTATAGACCATTGAACACTGATTGCTTGTTTCCCAACCTTACCATGGAATCGCTTTGGTTTCAACAAGACTTCATTACATACATAGTACATTATCACTCGAAATGGACAAGTAAATTGACTTCAATAATCATGTGATATTAATCCTCCGGGGTGTTTACTGTAGGGATGCGTAAAGATAATAGTCTGTCATGATAAACCAGGGACCTTGGATCATTTGCAAGCCAACACTCAGCTACTGGAGAAAGAAGCTGAACATTGGACTTCCAGTGCGCTTCATTCAAAATAGCTGTGCTGGCTATACGTCAGATATCGTATTCATAACTTTACGGCGTAAAAGGTAAGTTGTTTTCAAGACGGAGTTTAATTTCCTGAACTTGGAGCTGACCAGAAATATGGTAAATAACACAGCGTCCAATGTGTAATAGTTGTTTTTAAAAAGTAACTGATTGTGCTGAAAAAAACAACAGAAGGTAAAGCTCATAAGATTTAAGGTGAGGTTGGGACAAAACTTGGTCGATAGTCGTTTATTAAGGTACGATGCTTAAGAGCCATGATCATGAGAATATTAATAATTAATGAATTATAATAATAATAATAATGGCGGCGCTACAGTTCAAAGTGGACCTTGGTCTAGCTTCTCAGCAACTCAAAAACGAATTAATCACTTAAAAAATAAAAAAAACTATTGTGCTGACTTATTAAACTGATTATCTTATTGGTCCTTGTCGTCTTCTTCTTATAGCGCTATAGTCATGGGCATCAACCAACCAGCCTGTCCAGCAGTCACGTTCGTTCGCCAGCTTTCTCGAATTGGACACACCAAATTTGTTGTGGTCTCTCCACATGTCGGGTTCCTTTGTTGCGTTGTAGCACAGTCTCGGAATCGAGGAGTAGGCTTTCTACTCTTTACACAAATCTTCCTCGACTTAACGACCTTATGCTATGATTTTTATACAACAAATATAACTTTTTCCTTAAAACCTTTTCTTTACTAATATTTTATTCATTTATGAATTTTCAAATGTCATTCCCTCCCGAATATTTTTACTTTTCAGCTTCAGTTGTATGCCTCCGTAAAATTAAACGAGCAATACAATGGCCGTTGTAAAAGTGTCGTAAATTAAATTTTGTAGAGAGTAAACAAAATAAAACTCTAATCGTGGCAATCTGTGCACAATTACAAGACCCCAGGTGATTTGTTAACCGCAGTGGCACATCTCTTCCCCCAGTATTACACTCAAAGTGTTTTCTCACAGTGCAGGAGTAATTGGATATTCCAGTTGGGCGCTGAGATCCAGTCATATAATTTCTGAATCTGTGTATTTTTAGTCAGACATGTACGCCGCTACAATGCACCACCACTTGACATTCTTCTATATTTAAACCCATCACTTTTCAAATCCGCGGCCGTGCTCCTCAGCAGCTTCGTGAAGTGTCGGCGGTGTCGCACGGCTCCCAATCGGAGTCAGCATTAGTGGCAATGTCTTCACTAAATTATCCTCTGTGCGGTAATTAGCCCGGCTACAATCTCAAAGGAATAAAACAATTTAATTACGTACTGTGCTTGTGTTGTGTATGGGATTTGGGTGTCACATATATCGCAATCAGGATGCTGGTGGTCTAGCTCTGTTAACGCTCGGGTCTTCACTGTTGTGCCTCCGCCATCCTTTAAGTAGCGGCGTGGGGTGAATTCAATGCACATGACCGCTGCATTGAATCGGAGTACTCTTTGGTTTCTTGGGAAACTAGGACCGTTTATCTGATTTTTTTTCCTCACATCTGGTTGCTTTTTGTTTTTTCTGAATTCGTTCTTATGGATGTAATGAATGGAACCCTTGTTGGGGCGCTTTGCTGTTAAAGTGTGGTTGTGCGAAACCACAAGTCTGAGTGGCCTTCATGGTTTTCTTGAACCATGATACACCCTTTGAGTGCTCTGAGTGAATTCATGCATTTCTCAGTATCACTTCGTCGTTGAATCGTTCGCTTTTGCCCCCACCCGCCCCGGAGTTATGCATCTAAAGTGGATGGGCAATAAAATCTGTAGATTCAGAATGAAATGAATAATATCCACTTTGGTTGCGCCATACGAAGCTGAATGCACTTGAGAGTATGTATATTAGATTGGTGCTGTCGGCTCCTCTTGTCCGGGACGATATGAAATTGGATTTCGAAGGAATACTGGAACTGATGACATCATTCTTTTGAATTTTATACTCCGAGGACAAATGACATATGGATTGTGGCAAGTTGAATTGACTGATCGAAATTTATTCCCGTATACATATTTAAATTTGTGTTGGGGTACGATTGAATCTAATTCAATTTGAAGGAGCCAGTGATGAATTCGGGTGACCCGATATAAAATCTGAAAATGGGTTACTCTGCTGTGATGGATACATAAACCATTTCTCTGTAAAAGCGTACGGTCATGCGTTCGTCAAGGATAATCTGTATAAGCAAATAGATTTACGGGCACCACACATGAATGGTCCTTGAATGAAGAGGAACGTACCCATGAAGGTGACCTGTGATCGTTTAAACTCAAGGGGGTTCTCAGCGACTAAGTTAGGAGTTTGTGGTTTATCTAGTGCTGTGTATCTGGTTCGCAACTGCTCAGTCTACACCCGTTACTCGTATACGTAAGTCGTCTCTTCGTAGAACGGCTTTATCGTTCTTTATCAATGCGTGGTAATAAGAAGGCATACACTCTTCGCGACGGCTGAAAATGTCTTCTCCTTCTTCTCCTTCAGATCCAAAATGTCCTTGTTGAATCATTTGATTTTATTTCAGGCGGATCGATAACAATGTCTTTGGTGAATAACCCCACCCATCAGCGTATTATGTTTGAGTTATTTTGGAGTCGTGTAATCACCTTAATCTATTCTGAACCGATTCCACACAAACTGTCCTACTTCCTTACTTTACTTAGTCACGCTCGGATAATGACTCTTTTCATTGCTTCCGGTTAGGTCGCAACACAACAAAAGATAAGGTCTTCATCATCTAACCATTTACCAGAACCCGGTCGACCAAAAGACAACAGTTCATTGGGCACGCGGAAACACAATCAGCATAGTCACTCTGAAGTCACCATCAGTAGAGCACTCCTCGCAGGCGATGACTTCTTCATTCATGGCTGCACTTAGTTTACACTGATGACCCCGCACATCGCGCACACGTTCCTCTCATTAAGGAAATTCTCGCGGTGACTCCAAATAGAGCCCAACCACGTCACCATCCGGATGCAGCGGCCGCACCATCGCAACGTCGTATATATCTATCAAGTGAACAATAAAAATCATCATTACGGCACGAGAACAACAGTTGCGACTCGCATGTTCGTACCAGCAGCGACTAGCAGTGGCGCACCAACGATGACGGACAAGGAAAACGTGGCACAAGCGGGCGGTCTCCCTTGTGTCCAATCAATTTTTAAATCATTTGTTTACAGTGCTGTTCGAGTGCCTCAGTCAGGCGTCGACGGGCGGCATTTGGCTCGATGTAAACATTCGGGGAAGCAGCACGAGCTCCATATGGCTACAAGTGGTGGTCCTTAAAGCCAATGAATTCATGTGAAATAAAGCATCGTCAGCGGCGTTCGCTGGCGAGCAAGTAAAAAGACGATGACCTGCCTGAACGTAGACGGCAAGAAAGAGTGGCGTATTTCTGCCTATTCTGCGTATTTCCCTGTCATTACGCTGTTTGCAGGACTCAAAAGAGGCTAACAAACCAACAACAATGCCTTCCAAACAAAGAGATCCGGGTTGGTGTTTGCTGCTAAAGGACTTAATTGCTTATTCGCTTTCTTTTGTTTCACCTGATGTATAGTCATTCAACTACGAGCTTGCTGTAGTGGATGGCGGTTGAAAAAAATGTGTGGGGGTGGTCGTCGAGAGGGTGGAAGTGTTTGGAATGCGGAACCTTGCCCGCCCTATGTCGTGCTCTGGGGACTGAACATTGTCTTCCAATGCAAATCTTTTTATTTCGGATACGGAACTTTTTTGTACGCCCTCCAGCATCGTCACCCTCGCCAGTGTCAACCAGACAGAAGGAAAGCTGAGGCAGGGTGCTTATGGCAGAGGCACGGGAATTAGGTGGTATCGTCTGTGAATGGCCGTGTTCACGACGGTGTGCTGTGCTGTGCGAAAAGTGGCAAATGAATTTGTTCCGCATTGTCGGCATGTGTATCCATAAGTGTATGCAAGTGCTCACAATTCTCTGGTTAGCTGTTAATGGGAACATTCATTGTTATTGTTATGATTGCTATTTGAGTTGTTTGCTTTGCTGCGGATGGGTGTGTATGTGTGTAATTGTACTGCCGCATATGAATTTCCCATGGTTTAGGGGTGGCAGTGTACGAGGAGTGACTATTGAAAAGTATTTTGGCATTGAAGTGATATTTTAAACTGAAAATATGTCAGTGACAATTAACAGACGAGCACTTTGAACCTCAAGCGAGTTATGTATTTTTTTCAATTACTTTTCCTTATGGATGTGTTCTCCTGCCCCCTGCTCGGTATCGGGATTTTAACTGCAGACTGTTTAATTAATCCACCGTTACTTTTAAGAGGATCTTGCCAATTTGTTTTTTGTTGACTGAAATTCGCACCAATTTCTTGACACTTAAACAGAAAGTGAATTGGACATCTTTACAACATCTCAAGTGGCAGCTACCCTATTGGTTAATTTTTTTTCGATATTTAGTTCCACAACACTGTCTGGTCCTTTTAAACTTTTTTCGGTACTTGGCATCGACCCTTGAGACGATATTCTCATCATGTGACAGAGAAACGCTTTTGAGAAATTAATTTCTGGTCTGATATTGATCTCGAGTTTAAGCTGGCTAAGATCACCGAATGCATTAATTCTACCCTCACTTACCGTGACACCAACTAAGTGGCTCCCATTCCGTGTCACTGCAAATATTTCTGTAGAATGTTATGCTGTTTGAATGCCTCCCCGTACGTAAGATTGCCTTGACATTATACAAACCTACAAAGAGATTGTGTGGATGGGTTGTGTTCCCTTAGCAAGTTCCTCTTATAGTGACGACTCGGTCAAAAGTGATTTGTCCTGGTCTGAACTGGTTCTTCAGGCTGATGGAGAACAGTTGATGCGTTCATCCAAGATGACAAAGACGATGTTATAGAAACCACCTACCGACTTGTGGTGCAGTGGGTGGAGATGTTTTTCTTGTCAAAAAATGCTTGTATTCAGCAAACATGCTTTTCATTAACCAACTAACTGTAGCTGCCCTGGAGTGAATTGCATTCTTGGCTGCATTATACTTTGTGGGACGACATTACGGATCTTCTTCATGAGGTAAAGAGTCCATCTGAGATCCAAATCATTTCATTTCGTTTCGTCGTCTTCCGGTGATACTTCTCTCTGTTTCGCTGTTGCATGTTGTCTTTCAACCATTATTTCTGAAAAACATCTTCTCATAGCTTTGGTAACCCTTTTTATGTTTTTTTTTTAAATCTTTTAGTGAATTTTCCATTCATGTCTCAAATATTTACCTGCGGACATCCACAGCTTTGGCCAAATGTATTAAGCGCCCTTTAAGATTCGTAATGTCTTCAAAGAGCAAAACAATAATGAAATGAGAGTAAAAAATAAAAATCATGTACAAATTCAGATAGTGTTGCCGAAAACCATAAAATTCAAACTAATTACTTCAGGTATGTGATTTGGCAGCAAAGAGAAAAAGAAGAGGGTGCCTAATACATTTGGCCAAGGCTGTATGAAAAGCAGCTGTGAGCAAATCTTTCTTCAAAAAGAAAAATATAAAAAATTCGCTTTTAGATTTGAAAGCAGCTCCAGACGCTGAGATGACACAGTGTGGTGTTTAGCAGGAATATTATAACTTTAACCAGGTTGTCATCAAGTTCCTTGATTCAGTCACTTTTTGCTCAAAGACAGCTTTAACTTGACAACTTTTTTTCAACGGGATTACCCAGCACTACATCAGTGACCTCACCTAACGCAACGAACTTGCCAGGTCTACGACTGATTCTCCAATACACCCCAATAGTGTCATCATTAGACACTGCGTAGTTGAAAGATACGTTAATAGGTTGGACCTTCTTCTGCCGTATCTGTAGAAATTAGGAAAAACATAGAGGTTAGGTAAGGGTCAAGTGGCTGACAGCAGACTACTGAGGCCAACATGGCCAATTAAAGTACCGTGCGGATCAGTATAGGTATTAAATGCTAGTTACGAATCGTTTACGCTGATTGATGCTGATGTTGCTCAGCTCAAGCAAGTCTTCCAGGAAGTAAGCTTTTCGATTTGTTTGCCCGGCTTGTAGAGAGTGCACTGCACGTGCAAATTAGGTTTGTTTCCGTCTCCTCCTCCTGATCGTCACTGCAAATGCTGTAGAAATCGTTTTATGAGTGTCCGTGGCGTAGTGTCCCGATTGGACGATAATCGATTGAAAAGTTAAATGTCTAGAGCACTGTGATAACACTGAAGAGAGTCCTGATCGTCATCTCTGTAGCTTCTGCAGAAATGTCGTCCAAATCTAGGGGTAAGTGTGCGGATGGCGCAGTGTCTGCTGTAGCGGGTGTAGTAAAAAACTCAGACGGTAACTCTCCACTCGGTGAAAGGGATGAGACTGTTCCGCGAGCTTAACATCACGAACATCAATTGGTTCAATTGCTTCATTTGAAGCTCTGATTGTATTTGAGACACAACGTGTTTAAATTAGCCCAAGTTTGGCTGTCCATTAACAGCCGGCCACTAGAACCTAACCTTTCCTAATTTCATGTTTGGTACGTTTTTGTAATCTTTTATTTCTGCTGTATCTGAATCTCGTGAATGTTTCGATCCATGTTGTCCATCTAACTTTTTAAAGAAGTCTCTTACATTTCAAAAGAAGACTAAAACTTTCCTTTGTAGGCTTATCTTGAGTAATTATTTATGCAAATCAAGTTTATTCAATTCGACGAAGAAGCAAAAAATTCATCGTCTCAATTTGCAGAACTGTTAAAGTGTCAAACAATGAAATGCCACATTTCATGTGTCATAGAATTAAACAATCTTTTGATGACGATGGATTTTTCATAAAGCAAGGGGAACACACTGTTAGGCAAACATGTAAACCAACAAGTCCCCCATAATGAATATTTTCCTTTCCCGCCCAACAAACATTTGATGACCACATCTCAACGGCACTTCCGACTAGCTATCACATCCCGCCATCGTCTAAATATATCTCTTACCACCTACACTACAAAAAGGTATAGTTCTCAACTCGTCTTCAATTCATTTGTATGGGAACTCTCTTCCGGCTCGGTATCTCAAAATGAAATGTGTAATGCTTTTGACTCGGGTAATGTGTAACCGCAACCACCACTCGGCGGGTATCTATTATTATACCAGTGTTAAATATTTTTGTGTAAATTGCTCCTGACACGCGAGGGAACATCTTCTATATGCCGACAGACATATGGTTGCAGGCACCAACACATCACATGTGCACACAACGAGAGTGACATATGCATCCAGCATCGTCACATCGCCAGAACGCCCTTCGTTTGTAGACCTCAAATTCTTCGTCTACTGTTTGCACTCAAGTCGTGGCGCGCAGAGAGTCGCTGGCGAATTTGCATTCGTCAAAGTCAACATGCCTTCAGGAGTGCACTCCATTACATAAGCCTATGCTATCATAAATTAAACATCCAGAGACGATGAGTGATTGCATCCGTCAGGCTATTTAGGTGATTGTGAATTAATTAGATCTCAGCGTGTAAGTGAAACGTACATTCACGTACATTTGATCCGCTGATTAGGCCCTCATTGCACGGGTGCAAAGATCAACGATGTGTGTCCGCAAATGGGATGTGCTACATTTGTCCCGGGGAATTAGGGATGCCAAAATCGGCGGTGTAACTCGTCAAATTAACTCGAACGCTATGTGCAATAGCCTTTGTCGGCTTTAATACTTTGATTCGAAGCCACATCCATTTAGGGTTCTCCACAAAAGGAGGACACCGTTCTAGAATATTCATGGTAGAGCCACACCAAAGTGAATAGATAGCGACATGACTGCACCCACTGGACATTGTTGAGGTGGAATTCACACGAAACAGGTGCAGTCTTTGTCCGTGTCATTTGATCACATTCAAGCCAGAGGAGTGCAACTTCTGCAGACAGCACATGATTGACGTATAGCGTGACCTGTGAGTCTCGTGAGAATACATTAACGCCTGCACAATGGCTTTCGGTTTTGTCTTGTAATTTGTTATTTCAAGTCACACCTCTGTCATTTTGTGGCTCTGATAAAAGCATTTAAATATGTGTACGTACATGCATCGGACTTCAATCTTGACGCCCATCAAAAGTGGAAGCATTTTATTTACAATTTATTTCGATTACTTAATTAAGGCTCTCCCAACTTGTCATTAACCTCTATGTAGTCAGTAATGTTACGTGCGCATCCACAAACGCAGAGAAAATAATTCTTACCGCACATTAAGAGATCAAATGGCGGCTTACGATTCAGCACGAGATTGATGATGTTTTTGTGCGAGTCTTTTGCTGTGATTGCCGGTGTTCACTCCAAAAAGTGCTTTGATCGCATGCAGTACTGCACCCCTGAAAATAACGGTCAAACTGATTCGTTGTGCCAACAATGAATTTATGTACCTACGGAATATATTGAATAAAGTAGCGTAGTTCCATTGGAATCAAGGATTTAAAGTCGACTTATTTGGGTGCATCAGAACTAGGGTGAATTTTGTTCCGTGTAGACCGCACATATGCCAATAATAAAAAAAATCGTAAAATGGGATTAATAGATAGATCCATACATGCATGGAGTCAGCAATTTTAAGCCATCTGCAGCAAACGCTTCTCAATAAATTTCTTGGACCCATGCCAAACGTTCAAGGCCATAAATCACTAAAGAACGACAAAAGAAAATTCATTAAAAAAAATTAAGTGCAAATTTAATATTTAACTTATACTGTCTTAAGTAAATTGACTAATTTCGTGCCACAGATTACTTATTCCCTTTTTTTTCAAGCGACAAGGTTTCCCCTTACCTGTGTAGACCCTTGTTAAAGATACACCTTCAAATGACATTTATGAATGATGTACACTTCAATGATCGGAAAATTGGAAAAAATATACTGTCTTCAACAAATTGTGAATTTAATACTTATCTTTATGAGGGAGAGTTCTTGCAAATGACATCCTCTCTTTTTACATTTCTTTTTGAAAATGACGTACAAATGTTCGAATAAAACTTAAAAAATGATGTCAACCAAATGGGCTTTTAAAGCAGCTTTGTTCATATACGATGGATATAATTTTTCTGCACTCAAGTCACGGGCTATGGCCTTGAATTCTTTTAAAGAGGAGGAACGTATGTCTTCTTTTTTCTAAAAATAGACTTTAAACTGTTTAGATACGCTGGACATATAAATTGTCTAATAAAATATTTTTAATTCGTTTCACGAGGAGAATAAGACGATTGGCGTGCTTTTCGCATGTACCATATTCTTGTTTGGGTTTGTTTTGGTATTAATTCAGGCATGTCGCCAGACTTGCAAAATATATTATTATACTTCATCTGCATCGCCTACGTACCAATCCGATTATTTTTACTCATCAAAGCTTTGTCTGTTCTTGTTTTTCGACGCATTAAATTTCTGTCATGGAATTGGAAGTTGAAATTCACTGCGTTAAAAACGAAAATGTATGATTCATCTAATCGCATTTTATATCGTCGTTTTATCATTTAGAATTTCAAACATGAGCATTTTTCGGAGACTCCACATTTTTAAAGCGCAATTTAGTTTTTTTCCTTATTTGATAGATCAATAATTTCGGGTATTTGTCTGATGCTTTGAATGGGTAGTGAATTTCCATTTTTATATTATGACAGTCAACGTATTTTACATAAGACGATTACACATTTTATTGACTTATTTGTACAAAAATGTTTAAAATTTTGAAAACTGTGTACAAATTTATAAAATTGTGTCCCTGTCTAAGTAAGACTTAAGCTGTGGATTTTAGTTTAGAAATTCTGTTTTAACATTAAGACAATTCTAGATAAATATTTTTTCTTGTCTAATATACATTGTCTTATGTGACATCTGAAAAAAATGTTAATAACGCTGAATTATACGTACTTTCTCCAGTCAAAATTTGAAGCATTTTTCTTTATAAATGGTGCCCGAAAATTTCACAAAAGGCGATAAGAAAACAAAAATTTTAATTCAAAATGCTGCATTTTTTATTATTTTATAAACCATGCAGTATAACGTGACGGCCGATCCTGAAAGCATTGATGATTTATGTAGCGTTTAAAGCACTTCCAGAAACTTTGAAACCTGCCCTGCATTTCGGCTAGGAGATCCTCTGTCGTGTGACTTCTTTAATCTGAGACTGGAAAATATATCGACGCGAGCAGGTGTAAAATAGGAGGCAATATCGGCCAAAAATCGACTTAGCTACTGAGCTACGCAAATGATATCGACATCATCCCACGTTCCTACTGTTCCGTTTTAGAAACTTTCGTGGTGGTTGAATAGCTCGTCAAACCAGCTGATCTCAAGGGTAATGAGGAGAAGACAAAATATATTTTCTTGAGCAAAAATCGTTCGACGCTCGCCAGTTAAATCAAAATTTCGCATTTAAAAGTTACAGCAATGATACAGGTAAGGAGTTTCACTACCTTCGAACAACATGAACTTCACAAGCAATATTTTGGTGGAAATCCGACGTAGATTCATCCGTGGCAACCGCTGTAACTTCTGCTTGTTAACACAAGTTTTGTCAAAGCTACAAACTCGAAAGACCAAAATCATGCTCTACAAATATGAAGCTGAAAGCTGAAAGCTGAACAAGAAACAAAACGCCAGAGCTGATTTTTTGGTGCGTTCGAAAGAAAAAAATCACAAACGCTGTAGAAGTCCTTATTATTATTATTCATTTTATTATCATATCGAGGTAAGAGGCGCATTTAATTGTTATCGCCTGACCAGGGTTTTTAGGGTCCTTTAATTTATGATTATTTTAAGGCAAACAATTGTTGAAGACTTTCTTATAACCCATCAAATGTTCAGGATAATCAAAAACATAAAAAAAAACCCTTAAATGCCTTTGCACAACTGTTGATTGATAGTTTCTTGAATTGATTAATAAAAGTTCTCAAAAACTTTCTGACAGGCTTACCACAAGGGTCTAGTTCACCTCCTCGTCTTTTATACTCTTTCCATATTGTCAACTTCCTTCCATGATTATGCACGCGCCTGTTTTGCAGATCATACTTGTAAACATATACAGCATCTGATGTGAGTGTAGGGAGGACAAACGCGTGAAAATGAGTACATTAAAAATTAGTAAATAAACAAACAAATAGCGACAAATTAAGCAAGTTTCAGTTTCATTTTCTTTGTGGTGTCGCAAATTTTGACATTAAAAGCCTAATAATTTTAGCTTAATACACACTCAACCTCAATATTTGAAACAGAGATGACTTTAATCAAACATTGCCACACCAACAGTCAATAAATGGATTCATAAATCATTTCAGAAATATTAAAAAAATCCCTAGATAAATCTGACTACCTGTGCGCAACTAACTGATTCGGCTCATTTAAACTATTTATGAGCATTTCTTGTTGTATTTATATAGCTGATACATATAATCGATTTGAAAAGCCATCGTACGTGCATCAAACTGTTTTCCTCAAATAAATGTCACAAAATGACAAATTCACGAACGTTAAACCATCCATCCACCAGGATCGTAAAATGTGTGCTTATGAAAACCAAAATAAATCTATTCCACTACTGCCGTCCTCTTTTCCGAATTCCAGTGACGAATAAAATTCTATTACAACTTAACCCAGCATAAAACTAATTTCTATTATTCACTCAATGTCTTCCAATATACAAATTTACATAAAATCCACCATCACTGACACCATATTCTCGACTTTCCTAATCAACTTTCAATTCTTCTGTCATTGCAGGTCATAAACACAATCGTAAAAGTCAACGAGAAGCCACCAGAAGCGTCCACAGGAACGCCCAAGCGTACGGCCAGCCAGAAAAGCAATAAATTGCACGCACACCGAGCTCCAAAATAAAGAGGAAAAGGAGAAGAAGAAGGAGAAGAAAAAAGAAAGAAAAAAGAAAAACCTAAAGGATACAAGGGCAGCGTGGAACATCAAACACACGCTTCCCCCCAGGCCAGACGGAGAGAGATCAAATCTTAATATCACTCAGCATGGTGACATTAAAAATAACATAATCTCTCGAATCTAGCGGTAGGAGTAAAAATCAACATCCGCACACAAACTCCGAGGCGGCGGCGGCGGCGGGACAACTTTGACACGGTACCATAAATGTTGAAATAACAACGTGTGATGCCTTCTCTCCGAGAAATGAAGGAACACTGCAAGAATAACAAAGGTCCCTTAGTCATCCAGTTACAGGCCCGGCAGCTGGCACGACACCCAGAACACTTTCTATCTTCATGTCTATCCAAACAAATGTAATGCACAATCCCGCACACTCACGACAGGACATACTCTCAAAACCGCCCGCTTATGTGCCAATCATAAAGCTTATAAATAGGCCTTCACACGCGGTCTAAGTAATAATATTTATGCGTAAGCCAAACACTAGACTTTGGCCCTAAAGTGAAAGTAGATTGAGAAAAAAATATACAAATCGACAAATCGACAAAACGATCCAGCCAACAGCTTCCGCAGATATTCTTCGCCGTGCGTACATTGTTCCGCAGTGTTTATTGTCGTTGTGTTTTCAAAAAGAAGACACTCCACCCTTCGCCACCCCACATCTGGAATTGATTGCTCCCCGACCGTTTGTCATTTACCCAAAATAATAAACATCCCGGCAAATACAGGAAGGAGAGCAATAAAAACAGAGGGACAGTGTGGAGGACGTAAAGCCAGCGAATAGCCGGCCAACCCTATCCCAGCGGAGTGTGCGCCTGCAGTGGGGTACACACGCCACAGTGGTGACGTGAGAGCAACAACAAATCGTCCGAACCGCCACCGTCGTCGCTATCGCTGTCGCTGCCGCTGCCGTGGTGGTGGACGCACGACACTTGGTTGTCTTTCAAACAACTGCCGGCATACTAGTTTTAGTTTCATCCTCAACAACATCATCATCGCCGTCGCAGTCGTCGTCGTCGTTGTCGTTATCGTTGCCGTTGTCGTTGGTGTCGTGCTCACGGGTCGTAGTGTAGTCTTCGTGTCTTCCTAGCACCTCAACGGAATCATATAAAATTTTCCACCCCAACGCGAAACACTTTCCCGTTGAAAATACTAAACAACAACAACTGCTGTTCCGATACGCGATTTTGATTAGGGCGAGCTCGCCAGTACCCGACCATTCTTCACGCAATGCCTGCATTCGAACACAAGCAGCAGTAGCAGCAGTAGCAGCTAGTTCTAGCTCTGGAACAAGCACTCGAACAAGCAGTGAAACAAGACAAATTGTTGAACATTCTTTTTTTTCATTCAATCCATCGTCTGCTACCATCCCGAACAGAGGAGATACATTCTTCTATTCCCCATCTGCGGGTGTTAGTTCTCGATCTCGGTCTCGTACTCGTTCTCCACTTGGTTCGCGTCGTTCCCGTGCGGGTGCTCTTTGGGAGATATCATTCAAGAAAACTGCCAAATAAATACGTTACGCCTTGTGCCACTGTCTATCTGTCCTGCCGGCTAAGAAGCAGAGCTAGCGGTCGCATTTGTATTTATACGCTTTTTTTTTTCTTTTTGATATATCGACATCCTTAATTCGGATGCACGGAAAAATTAATTGCGCATGAAAGTCGAACTAATTAATGTGTAACATATGAGAGTCGAGGTCGGATAAAAATGTTTCAATTTTTTGACATCCCTACTCCGAGTAGTTTGTCTTTTGAGTTGCCACCATCGTTCGCGTGGTAGTCGTTTGAGATCCCTTAACTAACGAGTGGAGTGTTAATTTCTCTCCCCGCGACGCTGGCGGAAATTATATTTTTTTTACACGTGTTCGTTGAATAGTTCGAAAAGCCCTCCCCCAAAGGACACCATATTTGCTGCTTGTAAAAAGTGCTGTGAGCACAGAAGGTGTAATTTCAATTAGAACGTGAAAAGTGGAATTGTGTGAAAAAAAAAATTCATCTAATTAAAAGGGAATATCACATTAAGTGAAATTCGCAGTTTTGGGGCCATTGATTCGCGGGAATAACGCGCTGTTAAGAGTTTCAAAGTGAGAGAGGAAAATTTGAAATATTTCAAAAATGGGTGGTTGGACGCAGTTATCGACTTTTGGATTACTTTTGATGCTGATTTCGTGCTGTGGTAAGTTTTGAATATCTTTATTTCTTTGACTGCCTTTGTCAGACATTTGAAGCACCGGAGTAAATGAGCAAAGTCTTCGCATTTGAATTCCCCAGCAAGAGCATATTTCTGCTGAAGTGTTGGGAGTGTCGGGTCATTAGAAGACATGTTTCTAACATTATCTCAATCAATGATCAATGATCTTGTCTGAGCTCTAAATCATACGTTAGCAGCTGGAGATAACATGAGAGGAGCTGGAGTGTTCTGAAACCGCATAATTAACTGAAATTCATCAAAGGTTCATCGTTTGCTGCAAGTCTATTTTGCATATTTTATGAACAATTATTTTTACCAGACTTTTATCGAATGAATCAAAGGTTTTTATGTCTCCTTACAAATGCGAACCATAGAGTACATCTGTGTATGCTCTTAGAATGTCACAGACTTCGTACATGTTGTAGCCCGTTGTATCTGCACTTACATCTGTCATAAGCATTTATGCATCTGATACTCAGTTAGATGCATGTTATCCCCAGGCGGGTGAGTCAGTTGATCGTCAACAATCTCGCTCCCATCCGCACTAGGGATGAGAACAGAATAGCTGCGTCTGTTATTGACCATCACCCCGAGGTATTTTACATCGTGACCACCTTAGATTAATCGCCCTCAGAGCACATGTGATACCAACGTGACAATGACAAGTATGATGGATATGGAGTTCATGCTACGGTTACTCTGCCGACTAACGCATGTTAAAATGCACAGATAGTGATATAAATAATTCCTGTGGCTGTACTTAAACGGAAGTTTGTATACCAACAAACGAATCACAATCCTGTTGCTTGAGGACAACTTGTTTGGCTTGTCCAAACAACTAAGACCAAAACTTAGAAAACGAGAAAATGGATCATGCTTTACAAATCTTTCATCTTATCAATGCTGCTATGAAACCGAAAGCTAGACAGTGAGAATGGCAGCGAAGCTAGTTTCTCTGCGAGAGAAAGAAATTTAAAAAAAGTTGAGATTTTGTGAAGAGGTGCATGGAGTCCAGAAGCCAAAACTTCACCAGTGAGACGTGTTACCCGCATGGTTTAAAAAATAAATTAAAAATAAATAAGTTACTTGCAAAGCCGAACTTTTATAAAACTAGGGCTTAATTGTAAAGAAAAAGCTTAACAAAAGGATGAAAATAAGATTATGATAGGCAGCAACATTTTTCTTTTAGATATTGTCAGTTTTATATGGGTGACGCTAGTTTTATGTAGTTTTAGCTTGTTTTCCGCCTAGGCTTTATTTTGTATTAAATTTGTATTGAACTCGAATATAATAGAAAGTCACAAAAATATCAGGATTCTTACACCCGACTAGAAATGGTGCTAGATAAGTTGACAAGTTCTTCACTTTAGTGAATTCGTTAATAAAACTGTGAATTTGGTATAGTTTTTACGCGTCCGATACCCAACATTTTATAGAATAAGGCCCGAAAATTCACGAAAATGGATATCGCCCTTTTTCCTTTTCACAAGAAAGTGTGCACTGCCTTTCTTATTAGTACTTGGGGAACTCAACAAAGCAACGAGAAGGTGCATTGACCTCTGAGCAGAGGATGCAGAGAATATTTTTGAAATATCTAAGTGAACTTTGATTTCAGTTCGATGTAGTCTTCAATGTTGGAGTTGGGCGTTCTACAGTATACAACACTGTTAAGAAGATCTTCAAAGAAAGTGATGAAAAAAGCAGAAAACTTTTGGAGCTATCGACTGCACTCATAACTATATCTCAACGTCCAAAATATTTTGATGGATACATTAATTGGAAAGCAGTCTACAGTCTTAATATACAGGTGGTAAGCAATGCAGCTAACGACTGGATGGCGCAGTTGGTTGAGTGCCTGCCCCAAGTTAGAGGGGCCCAGGTTCGAATCCCAGTGAAATCAAATCTGGTCCAGTCACCATTTGCTGTTGGGATCAAATTAACGGCACTGGAGTAGGTTGATATCTGGCAGTACAATGGACCAGTTTTGAGTCTAAGTGCTCCAGTAGTGCTTCAAAAAAGCTCGGAAAAAAAAGCAATGCAGCTGATGAATTCACAAGTCTGGACGCCAAGTGAACAACCGAACCCGAATTTATCATATTGGACCGAAAAAGGGCTAAGAGGGGATCGATGCCTTATAGAAGTTAGCACAGTTATCGTTCACATTCTGTTCCCAAAATGTTAGTCAACTGTATTTCACGCTGTTGCAACTGACAATTGTAGCATAAAAAAGATTTGTTAAAACAAAGCTGAGAAGCTAGACCCAGATCCACCTCGGACTATAGCGCTGCCATTATTATTATTATATTAAAACAAAGCCCAGAATCCCCTTACTTTGCTTTCCTATCTCTAAGATATCAGTTTAAGCCAAAGGTACCTAAACTGAAACATGTGAAAAAAGAATATTAAGCTAAAAGTATGAAGCTTAAGCTAAATGTTCTTAGCTGAAGCTATCAAGCGTGAACTTTTTTTAAATTCAAATAAAACTGTCCCTGTTCCTCTTTAAGTTTTAGTAAAAGTTATGAGCTAAGTAGGGTAGGTAGGTAAGTAGGGTGCCCTTGCGACTAGATCGCGGCTCACTTCGACCAACAGTTGGGTCCATTGTGCCGGTGTACCCCGTGAGACCTACACTTTTACTGCTGATTAGAACCTCCCAGATTGTTGTATATATCTCAGGAGGTGCTTCAGCTTTATTTTATTCAGTTCCTTCAGCTCGTCGAAGAAGTTACTGCGTAGTGTTAGCAGTTCCCTTCCCCGTAGGGCTGGACAATCGCATAGCAGGTGGCGGACGGACTCTACTTCTTTCTTGTCCTGCAACTTCTACAGTAGTCCATATGGGGGATACCTAACCTTCTGTATGAGCTAAGTAGCTTATGCCGACACCGAAAATAATTCAGTTAGCTTAAGTCCTTACATCGATACACTTCTAGAAGGAGTCGTGTACAATGATCTTGTGGCGCTTATTGGAGTTGAATTTGAGGCATACCAAAATAAGCAATTTTTATAGATGTATACAGTCAAGCTTATATGGAGTAGTTTGAATATATGACTCCCATCGCTTTACTGTTCGATGTGTACTTCTTTGCATATGTATAGGTTGAGGTGGCTGGAGTATGCACATGCACAGACCAGTGTTGATCCATTGTGCTGCCACACGGATTGACTGAGGTCATTCCAATTGAATATTTGCGGGAAACCATTTGGACCCTAGGATGAAGCGTAGTAGATTGCTTATGGGAACCTCATTAAGTTCACATAAGCTCTCAAAGAAGTAGGCCCCCAGATGATGGCGTCGAAGAGACGCCAGGGCCGGACAGAAGTAGAGAAGGTGTGAAACGCTTTCCACTTCCTCCTCGTCTAGGCAGCTTCTGCAGAAGTCATTAGCCAGAGCTCCTGGTCTTTTGGTGTGATTTCCTATGAGGCAGTGTCCAGTAACGACACCGACGATTATTCTTATGTGAGATTAATCGAGAGAGATTATTTCTTCAGATCTTCCAAGATCTAGCTTAGGCCAGATCATTCTGGAGGTATGGTACGTAGTGCCTCTTGCCCATCTCATCCCATTAGTTGCATCTTCTAAAAGTAACAATTTACATGTTGTGAGGAGCATACCCAATTGGCGCATGCTGTGGTTTTCTGAACCTCAGAAGTCGGTTTCGCAAGCCGTTTAATGGAAAATTGTTTCGTGGCGTTATCGATGTATCATCTAAAGCAGTTATCAGCAACGATGATAGCAAGTTTCGTATGAATTATTACTGAGACAATATAAAAATTCCCAGGATTTCTTATTCTAACCTCGATGGAATTTCAACGGTATGGTCCAAACCAAACAATACATCCAACCGATGGACGCGCCTACGAAGCATCTCGAAAGTCGATACGTTTGGCATACCAAGCCACGCCCAGCACATTAAGTTGTAATCATTATCCCTCAGAAGACCACATATTTGCTCATCGTTTTCACTTATGCAAAGCTAATTGTTAGTTATTGCATGAAAGTTTCGTCAAATAACCCGCAGCGAAGTATGATCTGTGTGTCCGCCCATCGATGATGGGCTTGTTGGAGAAGGTACACACTGAGCTCCTCAGATTCGTTTATGCTCACTTTAGCAACAAGTCAATAGCCGTAGGGTTCATTTAACTTTCTCTCACAAAGATGCTCGCTATTATGTCATCCGCTTCAATTCTATAGACTCCACACCTTGCTGCATAGTTCTGCAGCACTCAGAGGTCCTCCTGGTGTAGCTTAAAAATTCATTTACTCGTCTACTGCTGCCTTCGGTGAATGTGCATGGCATGTGTGAATTGCTTTTCCATAAATATATAATTCACATGTGTTGACATCCTTTTGAATGGAATTCTTTTTGAAATTAACTGCGGTTTTGAGTACCTCAGGCTTGTCTCTCTTCGCTCGGCAAACACCCATTACCTGGGAAAGTAGCGTGCTCGTTATGAAGTGATACGGTGGATTATGGCTGCGAGGTGGGTGGATGAGCAGGCGTCTCTGAGAATTCAATTTCGCCCCCAATTCGTCCTTTGTTTATGCACTCTGCATATTAGAGCTCGCTTGCAGACGCCGAAGGGCGTATATTTTGATTAGGTCCTTATCTAGTGTGGACTTACTTTTTGTATCTTTTCTGTGCTAACATTTATCTGAACTGAGTCGGGTGTGTGATGTTGCACAAAAAACAAGAAAAAAACGAGTCGCATGAAAGCCAAATTGTTATTTTTATATTTATGTCCTTCTACTGTCTGGTGTATCTCTTTGCCTGTTCTTGTGTTGATGTTCTTTGAGGGTACTCTGAGATGGGTACTTTGCTTACACTGACATAAATACACGTACTTGTGTGGGACCCACAATCGCTGGAGGAGGCCCTTCCCTTTCCGAGAGTGGTTAACGGGGAAGCGAGGCTAAGCAAAGTGATTCTCTGGTAGCACGACAAACTTTTACATTTCAGATGAGTCCGTGTATGTGAGCTTATTTGTTATTTTTTGTGCTTTTTTTTCATTTTTCTTGTAAAGCCATAGAGGCAGTGATGACGATGTGTTTTTATTTTTCCCTTATTTTGTTTTTTGTTAATGTAATGAATACTTGGTTACTTTTTGTTGAAGTCCTTCTTTGGTGTCGAGGTTTTTCTAACTGGGAGAAGAATTCTTTTTCGTACGGGAGTAGATATTAATAAAACATTAATGCTGGCGAAAGCGAATTAATAATATAGTACTCCTCCGGCGCAAAGTGAAAGGGTGGCTGGAGAGGCGTTTACGGGTTTTCGGTTTTGTATTTCACGGCAAGGCTCAATCATTATTGTTTTGGATTCTATAACGGGTGGGGTGAATTAATTTTGAATAAACGTTCTTCTAAAGTCATTAGAAAGGATAGACATGCGCAGAATATGATTTCACTGTAAACAGAACTGAACATAATCAGCGGGGTATGTCAGCCTAAATTTTATTTTCACGATTCAAACAATTATTTGCAATCGGTTTTGTTTAAACAGCTTTTTTAATTATGTTTAAATGAATGATTGCAATTTTTTCTAGAGAGTCCTTGCAAATTGCACCATACCACGTACTCTAAAAACACAGTCAACGATATAATCAAGTTTAGATTTCAAAATTATGGTTACTGTCGTGCACCATTTACGCTTCAATCAATACTATCGTTGAATTCTAGTCAATAGGAGAAGGTCGAATATCAAATTTTATGGCTCTGCCGTTTTTGAGTGACTGACAATGATCAAAGAAAGAAAAGCTTATCGAACTCGCCTTTTGGTGTCGGTATTAAATTGTAGGTCCCCTTCAAGCGTGAGAGTACGCATAAGAGTAGCTGCTGTAAAAGCTGGGTCTAAGTCGGCCATTATTATTCTTATTACAGTAGGTACGTTACGCGTATCACGAACAGATTATGGTCGATATAATCTTTCATCTGAGCGCACTATAGGCAGAACCGTAAACAAAAATTCGAAGAGATTGGCTATATTTAAAAATGCCAGCATTGAAATGCATGCTTAAAAGTTGGCTGCCTTTAATGAAAGTGTTGACGGCACTCAGAGAAACATTGAACCTAGCTAACCACGATTGGGTGCCTCAACAAAAGCGTTTTCCATGGGGCTTATTTTGTTAAGAAACAAAATTGTAGCGTACGAGGAAGCGAAAATCTTCTTCTTCTTCTTAGGACGCTACAGTCCGAGGTGGACCTGGGCCTCACTCAACATGCCTCTCCAGCCAGCACGATCTTTCGCCAGCTGTCTCCAGTTTCGCACACCAAGCCGGCCGAGGTCCCCTTTCGACTTGTACGTGGACGTCCTCTGTTGCGTTGTCCCACAGGCTCAGTGTCGAAGACTCTTCGGGCCGGAGCTAAGTTGTCCATACGCTCTACATGGCCTAGCCATCTTAGGCGTTGGATCCGTAGACGCCTGGCTAGACTCATGTCGCTGTACAGCCTATACAGTTCGTGGTTGAACCTTCTTCTCCAAATGCAATCAACGCAAACAGGACCAAAGATCGCGCGCAGAACTTTTCTCTCGAAAAGACCAAGACACTGTTCACCCGCTTGGAATACTGTCCATGCCTGTGCGCCGTAAAGCAGGACTGGGACGATCAAGGTCTTATACAAAGTCAACTTTCTTCCGAGAGAGGGCTCTACTACTCAATTGCCTTTTGAGCCCATAAAAACAGCGGTTGGCAAGAGTTATTCTGCGTTTGATCTCGGTACTGATGTTGTTTGTACTGGGTGCCGTGACCAAGAAGCGAAAATACTAATACCAAAAATAATTGCACCCACAAAAGATCACTGTGTGATTTTGCAATTTGCTTTGGTGGTGTGATTGGTCCATACTTTTTTAAAAATGAACAATGTGTAAACGTCAACGTAACTCTCGTCACCATAGAATACTAACCTTTCCTATTCTTGTCTCAAATTGAAGATATATGAATTCACCATGTCAACAACGCGATAACATGACCCGTTTCTGCTTCATTGCTACACAGATTTCCTGGAAAAATTATTTCGCGTTTTGGTGATGTGAACTGACCACTTAGGTTGTGTGATTTGCCCTGTTGGATTTCATTTTGTGGGGCTATCCTATGGATCGTTTGTATGTACACAATCCGTAAAGTTTTGATTTTGTTTGAAATCGGATATTCGTCAAGTTATGGCCGAGTAATTGCCCGATATGTGTTCGAAAAGTCATCGAGTGCATCGCTAGGCACAAAGGTCTTAAGTCGGAAACTGCCGTTTTTTCGTAAACCCAAATTGAAAATATATTAGTTAATCGCAAATCAGGATTAAATTTTTTCGAAAAAAAAATGATGGCAAATGAACTCTGAAATTAAGTTATTCTAGGCTGAAGTCGTTAATACAAAACGAAAGAGAAAAAAAGATCCACACAGTTCACACTGTCAATAACCGTGGTTATCGCACCCATCGCCCATCCATTAGCCATGCACCCCTTTCTGTTCTCTTCTTTCTACGTTCCTTCCGAATTCTGCAACATAATACAACTCATATGCGACTACCAATCGACCAAGCGATCGTGACATATAACACCCCATGAATTGTGCCCAATATAATATGCGATGTGTAGCATATTCTGTTTCCATTGTAGGTAATGCGTACATTGCCATAGCAATACCCAAAGCAAAGGGTGAATGCACAGTGCAAAAATATTTGGAAAATGGGTCAAAATCACTGCGTGTGTCTCAAGTTGGATCAATGCCTTGAAGTTGTTGACGTTGTCAAAATTGACTTCTTGCGTACTGAATTCGGTTGGGGCCTGAAAAGGAGAGGGGATGAGGTTCATGAGCAATTAGGATATATAAAGGTGACCGATGTTGGGAAGGTTAGAATAAGCCTAGAATCAGAATAAGTAACTCTTCAAGTAAGACGGTTGCAGCCACGCTTTAGACAGCGGACCCCTTACAAGAAGGCAGAATAAAATAAATAAATACAATTCATATAATAAACTCGTTTAACTTACTCTCCGATTCGTACTCTTCCCTAACTATCAGGAAGCACGGTTGCGCGGCGTCATAACAGCTTTTTGACTTAAGACATTTGTGCCTAGCGTCAAAGAATTATCAAGTCCTACAAGAACTCCCACGGAGGACATTTGAGTAATGTCTCCCATTTATAGAGGCAAAATCTAAAGAAAATATTGAAATAAAAATTTGATCAGAATCTTAATCAGAAATGTGTTTTATATAAAATTTATATTCATTCATTCATATTTTGCTTTGTTGATGCTTTCTTTAAATTATTCAGTTAATGATTCAGGAACAATTTAGTCATATGGCTGTTTTCCAGCACTGGCAGTGAAGGGCAATTATCTTGACTCCCGGATGAATTGATCTTGGTACCGGAGCTTCCGCCTTCCTTTCCTCTTTCAACTGGAAGACTGGGATCCGAACATTTTCTTGGCCGGAGTAACGTTGTTCTTGTCAAACAGATTTCCCTTGCACGGCTTAAACAGACCATAGAATTTTACATTCTCTCCACTAGCTTTATTGCAGTACTAAATATCCAAGAAATAATATTTTTGGAAATTAGCATTGACCATGTAATTTGTTTGATGTATGAGAAGTTTGGACGGTTTTAACAAACCGAAGTAGAAGCGGTAGATTGGAGTTACCTTTCGCTGAATTTCAAGAAGTTTATGTTTGCGGTCAGCTTGCAGAATTCCTTGAATACAACTTAGGCGCAGCTGTGTGCATAAAAGCGTTAATCTTGGTTATGGTTGGCGGTTCTCATTTCCCTTGAAAGATGTATTCTATGTATTGAGCCATTTGGTATTGCCTTCGCTGTTTCGGCAACGAGCGTACACGATAGCTGCTTCCGTGTTAACAACTGTCCATCGCAAATTGAAGAAGTAGCTCAACGGTGCATCTCTTAACCAAAATTCAGTGCAAGTTTAGAAGGGCTAAGAAGTCCTACAACTTAATTGCACTTTGAGCGTAGTGGGACTGTATCACATTTCCCCGGCATCACTGTGTACAGTCATTCGTATCGCTAATCTTGTCTAGGATAAGCGGAAGTATTAAAATTTGAGTCATAATCGATTTTTTTTAAAAGCGACAATAATCGAACTGGCGCTTTTAGCATGGCAATCACATCCACACCAGTTGCAAGAAGTGAAGAAATTGTTTTTGTATATCACTTACATTTTTTAACAACAGTCTGTTATATAATATTTGAGTTATTTATTAATTCGAAATTTACAAAATACAAAAACTTTCATAAATTATTGACACATCTTTGACTATGTCAACAAATGCCTCCACAAGAACTACACTTCTGCTCAATGGCGCCCTTATTTCATCAGCCTTCTTGCAACCCTCATATGCACACGTAAATATATACATCCGAGAGAACACATCTGGAATTTAAGTCTCATTCATTGCCCTCAATCGCCTATCAATCCTTGCCCAGTCACTCAACAGTCAATACAACATCCCATGTCCTAATTGAAGCAAAGGCGAAGGGTCATTAGTAGGCATTATCTTCAAGTTATTCACACATCAATTCATTTTCGAGGGCAATCTTAAATCAAACGACGACGACTGACACCTCTGGTGGAATATTATTAGATTGGAGCACTTCTCCGGCGCGGTTCTCATAACTCATGTCGTTTGACACGTCGGACCGTATCCACCAAGGTCTATCCCCATCCATACCTTCAGCTCTTGCTTCCTCTCTCGGCCCTATATACTCGTACATATGTGTATACAAACATTAACATATTTCCTTTAGAATGTCAAATAAATTTAAATTTTCGACGCTATTCAATGAGTAATATTGGGCACAAGGAGAAGAGTAATGCGGGCTGAGAGAAATTTCTCACACACCTATCGCCCTTGGAAGCGTATCCGTGTCTATATTCACCCGCAGTCGTATCGCACCAACGGCACCAACAGATGCGACGTGAAAGTAATAATTTTAAATCACACCTCTGTTGATCGAACACGGGACCCATTTATATTTATTATCACGCCCGAGGACCAACCCTTGCGCGTATGTTTGCGCTCCTCTCAGAGGACCATCCAAGTGCCAATGTTGAGGCATCCCCACAGTGTCGTATCGATTTCATATTGTTTTTGAAAATGAAATAGAACACTCAATTAATTGATTCTGGAAAATCCTTAGTGCGTTCAACCCCAGAATCTGGAAATACCCCGTTCAAAGTACCAAACATACGCGCCAATGATGTGATCTCTCCAGGCACACAGTGTAGCACCTAAAGTTGAGGACACTAGATAATTATAGGCAAACAGTGCGTGGGATATTAGATATCGAATCAAAACATGTTATTAGCTGTTTGCATTGCGGACCGGGATGGGGACATCTCAAATTTCATGAGGCGCTAATTGACAGCACAGGGTTGTTTGTGGATATTAGTTGTATTGTGTGGCTACTTATCGTTAGAAGGTATCTATTAGCAGACAAGGGGACGCTGAAAGATAAAACCAACTTAAACGTCCACTGCAGCAGTATGGTGTCCCATGCGGGACTTCTTGGGCTGAATGAAAATTTATCACCCCCCAAGGGATGGGTTCACACATATCACTATGGTGTTAAAAGCGCTTTCAAGTGAAAACGATTTTCTCAAAGGCTCGTCTCCAGTCATCTTGAAAAAATTACATCTCCCTTATATTGTTTGGCTCGAGGAGATGTAGAGGATTAAAGCTACTGACCAGTGACCAATCGTAATGTGGTACTGCGAAAGAGGACAAAAGGGATATGCCTTTGTGTGATTCACTTAAAATAATTACACTCCAGGGATTTTTAGGGGTTGCTTCGGATACTTGTTCTTGTTAACTTCACTTCAATTCTGTGCCTTAAATATCATGGGCGTTAACGAAGTGGTGTTGTCAGCTGTGAAATGGCTTTTAGTTGAACGAGAAAGGAGTGATCGAGCCTGGATGAACACAAGAATTGAATTGATGTGATAAACCAGACAGTGTGTATATTTGTTCATGTGTGGGCCAGTATTTAAGAGAAAATTATTGTGATTTTCCTTTGAATTTAAGAGACGTCTATGTGTGTGTATTTTTCCATTAATTGCACAAAATAATGTTCAAAAAGTCGTAAAAGCATCTTTCAGTATTCTGCTCGTCTGTTGGGTTATGGAGCCTTTGCTTCAAATTGAATATTTCTTGTGCGTACAAGGTGACCTACAACAACACTTATATTTCTTCCTACAACAAGAAGTGATATTGTTAGCGGCTTCGTCTCGGTCTCGGTATGAGCGAGATTATGGCCGCCTCGACTTTTCTGGCAATACTTCAAGCGGTCGGTCCATTTTTTTATGACTCGGTCTAATATTTGCGGCGTTATTCCGGCAATAGCGTTTCGAATGTTGGCTTCGGACTAGTCCAAAGTGGTTGGCTTGTAGGCGTACAGTAAGGAGATGACGTAGTCTCAGAGAAAATAATCGAGTTATGTCAAGTCGCATGATCGCGGCGATTAATTGACGCTAGTCGTGATTTTCTCCTTCACAACTCCGCTTTGCTGCTACCGGCACCCATTCTTATCAGAACCACAGTTCGGATGTATGTATTTTGGCGAGCTCTAGTCGCAAAAAGTCACAACACCACTATATGATTGTTGACGATAACGGTCTGTTCCTCATTTCGAAAGAAATATGGTACGATGATGCCGCCATGCAATAAACCGCACCAAAAAGTCAATCATTGTGGATGCATTGATGCTAGGTCGAGCACTTCAACACTCTAATAACGGTAATTTTGCTTGTTGACATAGCCGCTAAGGCAATAATGGGTATCGGATGGATGACATTTCGGCCAAAATACGGCCATTACCCCGGCAACAATACCAGTGCCCAATTACCGAACTAACGGCGTTGTCCATGATCAATTCTTCAATTCTTTCATCAGCACAATCCTATACGGATGTAGGCGGAAATCCAACCGCAAAATGAGCAGGGTTGACTCTCAGTGATGGTTAATTCAGCTGACTGGCGCCCAATCGGTATCGACTGGGTCTTCATCGATACTGGCTACTACGGGGGCTATGTTTTTGATAGCTTAAGGTCTAAAAGCGACCTTTTCAAACTTTAAAACGGTGCGAAGAATTGCCTGTACACTGAAGTCATGATGACGACCGACCTAACGACAAAATTCAAGATGTGTATTTACAAATGAGACGGAAATTCGATAATATTAATAATAATAATGGTGGCGCTACAGTCCGAGGTGGAGTGAGGCCTAGCTTCTCAGCAACCACTCGTTTTGTGCATGCTATTGTTCTCCTACGAATGGAGGGAACCTACCGACTCCGAACGGCGAGATTGAGAAGCTTTTTCGGTTATACTGTTTGAGCGTTGTCAGTGACTCGAAAGAGGTGAAGCCGTGATAAAATGTTAGGTGTTTTTTTCGAAATTCGAACCTTAAATCTCGAGCGTAGGAGTCGACGCACTTACCCAATACGCCACGACCGTATTTTTAATATTTTCCCTACCTTCGGTAATCGTGAAGCCATGCACGGTGAAATGGGAAGCCTTACAGAATATTTTGACAGCTGGATGTCATTGGTAACTTTTAAAGCTCCTGAAACAATAGGAAAAGCTATCATTTCTATCTGGTCACCCTTTATATTCTCCTTACTATGTACTCCGAATGCAAATATGACACGTCACGCACCGACTACCATCGAGCTCAGAATTCCAATTCCACCTCTCGAATTATTCAAATTAATATTCTTCTCTGAATTCAGTGAGTCCAGATGGAATCTTTAAGAAAAACAAAAAGTATTTCGTTTCCAGCGGCAATTTATCACCTATAAAATGGGGCTCGTGGCCTTTGTGTCGCACAATCATACTTAAATGTTGTCATCCAATGAGTCATTTTGAAATTATTATAACTCATTCGGAATGGCATGCAAAATCTTAATCAGACACACGACACGTATCCTTTTCGGTCGGCCGCGAAGGGTGGATTGTATCATTTGCCGGCTGGCGTCGTCTTCGTCGGCGGTACGCGCTGGCAAGCGGCTTTCGTTGGGCGAACCCAATTTACCATTTAATTAATTAATTCGGTTGATACACATAAAGTATATCCCTGAATCGCTACATCGAATGTGGTATGGATAATGAATTGGATTCCTCAGCTGCCGCATGAAATCTAAATCAAATCCCTATCCGCACCCACAAACAACCATCAACATTAAGGCTGTGTTCTTTGCCTCTTCTGCCCCATAATTTGCAATAATACTTCCGTATACAGCGTCTAATGGAGGGGAAGCTACGTACATGATGATGATTAAATGCCCAGACAAAGGACCGCGCCTTTCAATTTACACCTGACCGCGACGTCGACTTTTGTGGAATCTAACTCAATTATGGCGCAAGGTTTGTTGTAGCTTCAACACCAAGACGTATGGAAACACTTTGTGGTTTTAACGTCGAACGGGATCCTCTTACCTGTCATACCATACTGTGCATGTACAGTGTACACCCTATTCATGACGTTCCAGGCGCCGCCGGGTGGCATCTGATTTATATACGCTGTCGTTGTTCCTTTTAGTATAGCTCGTCATTATCACGAAACCACATATATCTCACCATTGAGTTACAAAGGGGGTGGTTTATAAGAAGCTTTAGTTTTTGTGGAAAACAAATTGTAATGGGTGTATTGGATTCTAATGGAGTATTGTAATTTATCATTCCGGTGTACGAACTTGCTGAACCCCTATGAATGAGTAAACTCTTGGCTAGACTTTTGCGGGAGTGTTTGCAGAAAGTAATTGATTTTGCATTCTCATTGATGAGTTCGAGAAATGGCATAAGGTTGAAAAGAGAATGTTGCTTTCTCGGCGAGTGAGTTATTGTCGATTGCCAATGGGTGGGTCTGCAAAGTTTCTTAAAAAACGGGTGTGGACGTTCAAGTGTTTCCAGGGCAAGGTACACACATACAGTCAGCGTCAGAAGTGGGTAAACAGTCATTTGCTGAAAGGTATTCCTCTAAATTGAAATTGACTGGAATGGTCTACGTCTGGCTCAAATAAAAGCTCTGAAATAATACTTCAAAATAATTTAAAATAACAGTAAACATAAAGAAGCTAATTTAGTTCAAAAGAAAAGAGGGGCTAAAAACAGATGGCAAAAGTGAGTGAACACATCCCTTGAAAAAAGAGCATCTTCTTGAGAAAAAAATGGTACTTTGTATGCCTTTACCGTTTTTTCAGTTTTCGTATATGCCGGTCTTAATTTCCATACAAATGTTTAACAGAATCGCGCCTTATCATTGTCTTTCAGTCACTGACTCAACCATATATACACTCACTTTTGAATGCTGTTTTTAGCAATTTTCTCTTTGAAATTTAATTAACAGTTTTGTATTTACCCTTATGTTAAATATTCACTTTTTTTCATATTTATTTGAGCATTAATTTGATATATCTACGTCTGTTCTACCTCATTCCGGTGAATATTAATTTAGTGGATAAATCTTCAGCAGATGACTGAATATTCACTCACTTTTAACGCTGACTGTATGTGCATTTCAGGCTTTGCAATAAAAAAATTCAAGATTCGACCCATCTAACAGTTTCCATTGTGTAAATTCCACATTTTTCTCAGCTACAGAATCCTTCTGCGCCTCGATGAATGTATACTGATTTGAAATTAATCCTTAATTTAATCATATTCCTCTTCGGGGTTCCGCCGTCTACTTTGCTTTAAAAAATAACGAATCCTCAATTGAATATACCACACCATATATTTTTTAAATTCAAAAAAATTGTACAATTGGGTTCATTAATTTATTTCCTATCCTGTCCAGCCTATGTAAGGATTTTTGGGGAGACTTCCACCGCCCTTAAAAAAAAAATCTTTTCATTTCAAATTGATAAATTAATGCCTTAAAAAAAACATTTAATATTTTTACACATAAAATATTTCTTAATTAAATTTTATGAGAAAACTAAAAAAATCTAGCGTGCTGTATTTCTGCAGCGTCAGTGGAAATTTTATTTTCTCCTTTTGGATCAGTGAATCCATGCTATTTTTTTATTTCTGCGGTAGTCAGCACCAGGAGTTAATAAAAGAAATTCAATCAGAGATGAAAATACATCAAAAAATGTTTTGTTTTTGTTTTTATTTGGTTTGGTGGTTGATTTAAGTGGCGGCCATAGGTTCGGGCCATTACGCAGTTAGCATATGGGCGTCATGGTTTTGACATGACTACTCAAACAAGGCTGTTAGAGTGTGTGACTGTGTGTAGGCTCTGTTTGATAATGATACTAAGACCTTGTGGTGGGTTACATTAATTTTGCATTTAATACTCATAGCAATACAAGTCCCTTTAATGTCACCAGTGCTGTAAATGCAACAGGTCAGTTTTAACCACATGGGTTGGAAATAAAATCTATCTCTACCTGACCAGGTCTGCAATTTAAATACTGTTGCCGGATTCCATACCTTTGTGACTATGGCATTGCTTTGGAAGTGTATCATTTGAAGATTTTACTTTTATGAGTGATGGTATACTGAAAATGAAGGATATTGTGATAGGAATGTATATCCTACGATCGATTACTAATTAATCCTAACAAATTGTTCGCATTTCATGAGGCACAGTTTAATAGTTCAGAAGCTTATCCCGTACAAGCAAACTAACTGATAAATTGTATATATACAAATGCAAATGTTGAAATAGTAATTCAAATTTAAGATTGGCTCATGTCGGGTGACCGTGTGTAGGAAACGGTCATCTTCTAGTCGTTGCCTCCTAGACTCATATGATTCATGAGCACTATTGAATCTTCTCGTTCCTGACTTCTCTTTAGTGGCTGCTGCCTTGAAGCATATGATTCTGCCGCCCGAGACAATTTGACTGCCTTTGGTTTTTTCGATTTTCGATAAATGTTTGTCTCTCGCTTAGAAAACTCTGAGTTATGGGGTAGGTTCTTTTCAGAATAATTATAAAGACGTGTTACGCGTGCTATTGTTCTTTCACGAATGGAGGGGACCTACAGTTTAATGCCGACTCCGAACGGCGAAATTGAGAAGCTTTTTTCTAGACAGTTATACTCCTTGAGCATTGTCAGTGACTCGAAAGAGGTGGAGCCGTGAAAAAATGCTTGATGTTTTTTTTTCCGAGATTCGAACTGACGACCTCGAGCGTAGGAGTCGACGCACCTACCTACTACGCCACGGCGCCCCCCACATATAAGTATATATAGTATAAAAATCTCGCGTTGATTTTGGAACACTTTGCAGGTCCATATATCGGTAAAGAAATGTACATAGGCCCCTTTTCTAAATTTATATCTAACCTCAAATATTATTCATTTCTTTTCAAAAATATATTTAAACAAACACGGTCGAGAGGGTGCCGGGTATGTGCATCATTATACGCACTAGACTTTCAAGTCTAGGTTAAAAAAATTGTTCACGGCTCCACCTCTTTCGAGTCACTGACAACGCTCGGAGAGTATAACTGTATCGAAAAAGATGCTCAAACTCGCCGTTCGGAGTCAGCATTAAACTGTGCGTCCCCTCCACTCGTGAGAGAACAATAGCACGCACAACACGAGTGGTTGCTGAGAAGCTAGGCCTAGGTCCAACTCGAACTTTAGCGCCGCCATTCTATATATACTCGTATAAATAACTTCAATTTCAACATTTATTTTTTTAATGCAATCAACAATCGCTGATAACATTTGTCCGTCTACAAAAACGGAACCTTTATAATCTCGGTGTGTCCTTCCGCCCGTCCGTCTGTCTGTCATACTTTTTTATCTCCGAAGTTTATAAAGATATCGGCATGGAATTTTGGAATTAGCTTCAATTTTTTTTTTAAATATCAAAATATCGACTTACGTGCAAATTTTGAGATATCTAAGATTTAAAATAATAAATATTTTCATTTCACACATAAATTTCATGCTGTGATCGACGACTCTATACGTTGATGAGTGTTATCTTTTAGATCGATTTGAACCCCTAATTGTTCAACAGCAATGGATTCACACACCGCAGACATGATCAGTGATTGGGTATGGTGGAAGGGATTTTCTGTGTTGTCCGAGGCCCTTAAAGTCTGATTTATTGAAAATCTTGTTTCTTAACTCCAACCTAATATATTTTCCTTATTAAGTGATGTACTGCTGATTTGATCTGTTAGAACCCAATCACGCTTAATGTAAAATAACCCATTAATGGAGTTCAGTTGAATTTCAATTTGATTATATTCTCACTTGACCCAACACCGTGAACACAAAGAATTTCGCTGTTTATCTATCGCATTTCCAATTCGGATTAGAATTACTTTGCTTTGATTATTTTTGAATTTACTTTGCCAGACCTCCCTCACCATTTCAAATATAAGCAATTTGCATTTGCAATCTATCCAACACTTTTCTGGGTAATTAGCGTCCGTATAAAGGCTAACATCAGTACAACATCATTGATTCGCAAATACACAACCAGTTCAGCAGAAAATGTCCAAGGGGCTGATACCGAATCTATTGTTTGTTGCACAGCAAATTTATGCGCATTGCATCAAGTCATCCATTAATGTTTAAATACGCACAACTTTTAAGTGGTAATTCAAAAAGAAACATTTCCGAAGAGGAAGCGTTCAAAACCGGAACTCAAACCCGTTCATCCCTTAATTCATTTTCGGCTTTACATTTGGATACATTCGTAACGTATTTAATGAAGCGCGTTGATTCTCCACTGGGGTATAGGCGTAGCCAACTCACACATGACCTTGTTTGAAACAGGCAGTGGATTTCGCGAAAATTATTGAATTCGTTTGCATTTTGCTAATTAGTCTCCATTGGGTCATACTCCGTTGGCCTCCGGAGGATGACTAAACCAAATTATTGAACTATGTAATACACACTGTAGTTGCAATGTCGATGGAAAATTAAATCCCTGTAGATCGAATGGATTCTGTGTAGATTTGAGATACTGCCAGGTAGATTTAGATACATACAATTATTGGGGAATGAAAATTTGTTCCTTTGGTGTTTTATTTGTTTTGACTGCCGTTAATGCTGCTGCTTGTTATTCAATAAAAGGCTAAAAAAGCTGAAACAAAATACACAACGGAAACAGTTTAAATAAATTTGGTTACATTTGTGTGAAAAGGAGCTTCTTATAACTAGGAAAAACTGTTGGACAACCGTATTACTTTTTAACCTTTATTTGGTACATGCTTTACTTAAAAGTGGGCGCCGTGGCGTAGTGGATAGGTGCGTTGACTCCTACGCTCGATGTTGAAAAAAAAAACCCAAACATTTTTTTCACGGCTCCACCTCTTTCGAGTCACTGACAATGCTCAAAGAATATAACGGTCTAGAAAAAGCTTCTCAATCTCGCCGTTCGAAGTCGGCATTAAACTCCACTCGTGAGAGAACAATAGCACGCACAACACGAGTGGTTGCTGAGAAGCTAGGCTCATGTCCACCTCGGACTGTAACGCCGCTATTATTATTATTATTATTACTTAAAAGTCTAACATAAAGATATTTTTTGAAAATTATTCCAAGTTAAACTATCACAACTGAATGAACTGGATGCGTAGTTCTTTAGGACTTCCGAGTGGAAACCTCTGAAAGGTGTTTGTACAATTATTTGCACATTTATGGCGTTCCTTAAAAATATATTACACCTGATACCGCCTTTTTACTATATTTTTCTCGATCTTGGGTACGTTGGTATGTTAAAGTAGCCATCGTTCCTTAGGGGAGATGCACTTAGACTACGGTGGCTTACCTAAAAGTTAATCGGTTCATCCCCTTGTGGGAAATCTTTTGAAACATTCTATGAAGTGATGTAAACCACTTTGCTAAGGGCCCAAAGATTATTGAATAAATAGTCTTCATTATGTGGGTATCCAAACAATGACAGCGCCGAACGTTTGCTTAGGTGTCCGCTTCGTCTTCTTCTGCAGAAGTCATTTGGGACTTCTTTTGAGCTATCTAAAAAAGTTTTGTGATGTTCAACAAGCATGTCTTAAGATTGAACTGCCTTTTACAAACATCAGGGAATAGTGTTGTAACGGCGAAAAGATATCCTGATGAAGAAGGAGAAAAGAAGGGGCATTCGAAGTATAGCAGTCGACGAAGACAGACGTACAAGTTGAGCATTGTGGATTATTGTAGTATAGTTGTATTCTCAGTATTAAAAATAAAGATTGGTTTAATGAAATATACAGTTTATCTATTTTCTGCTTAATACTATATTTTCTACTATACGTTTGTTATAGTGTTAACGGCCAACCATAGATACTTTCATGAAAAAAAATTCAGAGACATCCTAAAACCTATTTTGGGCAATTGGCAATTGGGCTTTATCGAATGAAGATTATTTTCTCAGTGGATTATGTTGTGAGGAATCAAACGTTCGCGAGCCCTTTTCTTTGGTGATAGAGGCATATACCAAGTTTGCAACTAAGTAATTGCTGATTTTTTCAGATACATAAAACACTTTTTTTTAAATGCAACGAATTAGCTTTAACCAATAATATATTTTCCATTTTGTTCGATGACCTCTTGCCATCTTTCTGGCAACGTCATAATTGCACCTTCGTCGAACTTCTGATCTTTCTCTGCAAAAAAAACGGATTTAAGTACGATTTCACAGCATCATCGTCATTGAAAGATCGAAATAAATGGTAATTTCATGGAGCAAGGTCAGGGCTTGATTTAACATCAGTTCCCAACCAAATTTTTGTGGAGTGAGCAAAGATGTATGTGGTCGACCAATTCTGGCTGTTTTTCGTTGATCGATTTATTTAATATGTCCAGTTGTTGACATTACACATCCGAATTTATGGTTTGAGTCCTTGGAAGCAGCTCAAAAATCACAAAAAATTTCTAATTCCACCAAATTGAGAGCAGATTATTATTTTGGTGGATATCAGTCTTCGAATCTGAACCTGTGGGACAACGCAACAGAGGACGTCCACGTACAAGGTGGCGCACACAAGTCGAGGGGGACCTCGGCCGGCTTGGTGTGCGAAAATGGAGACAGCTGGCAAAAGATCATGCTGGCTGGAGAGGCATGTTGAGTGAGGCCCAGGTCCACCTCGGACTGTAGCGCCCTAAGAAGAAGAAGAAGATATCAGCTCTCGAGTTGGATTGTGCTTACTCATCAAGCCTGAACCAAGATCGTTTTCGAAAGATTAAATTTCTTTCTAATCATTTCAAGCTTTTTAACGAGTTTAAGACGTGTTAAATGTTTCTTAATCTTTTTTTTTACATAACGATCCGAATCAATTCTGGTTTCAATTTGATTATCTTCAAGCTCATCTGGTCGACCTGATAGTTGTTCATCTTTTAGTGAAAAATCTCCGGAACCAAATTTGTCAAACCCATTTCGACACTGCTTTTCTTTTAAGGTTTCTTCACCATACACATCATACACCGGACTGAAGGCCCCTATTGCAGAGCCAGTCTCTTCTATTTTGTACGCTCAAATGGAGGATTATGTCGGACATAAGTTCATAAAGCGTGAATCGTATTTATAATAGAAACACTATTAGTAGCAAGTTTTCACAATTTCAGCACGTTCATCATATTATTAGGTGATGCATATTGTAAAATGGCCAACCATAAGCTAAACACATACAGCTTCGGATGACAGTTCGGTTAATTATATGTAATTTAAGCAGAGATTTAAAATCTCGGCCACAAATTGGATAACCCTATTCAAAGTTGTATCTGTGTGGAAAGTCAAACTGTAATGGGATCCCTGGACTCTGATGCATTTCGCTCAAAAGTGCCGCCTGTCTTTTAGATGTCAATGGGGTTTCGAAGCCGACGTACTCGGTAGGCATGGCACAGTCTCTTCATTCCTTCTCAGAAGGGAAAGACAACGAAAGACTTCATTAAACTTGATGCAGGCAGTCCGAAGACTTATGTATGTATTATGTCTCACTAGCATATCAATTTTTACGATGCTTAACCTCTAATGCCTCTAAGAATGGGACTCCCTCATAATGATTTCTGCAGAAGCTGCAGAGACTAAGAAGATGAGGAAAGCATAATGCATCTCCTCTGCACCACCTCCTCTCGCAGGATGAAACACCTTGGAGCCTACTTCTTCAACGACTTAAGCGAATTGCACAACGTCGGCATTAATCAACTAAAGAGCTTCGTTGAAAGCACTAAATGGTTTTTCGAATAGGTAACATCAGATCCGCGTGGTATCACAATGGGCCTAAATTGACCTAAGTGTGACTGCTATCTACAGTCAGCCACTTCAACATAACCTAACCTAACCTCTAATGCACGCTGTATCTAATCAGCATATGTATACTTAGGACACTCATTTTCGTGACATATACAAACGTGCCATGGATGGAACTTTTTTTTACAGCGACTCCTGCAGAGATGAGAAGGGATAGGAAACCATTATTCACACTGTAATAACACATGTCCTTATTTTTTGGCTTTTCCCTAAAGATGAGCAAATTTCTGTATACATCTCATGACGCCATCACAGCAAATGAGTGTGATAACAAGGACAAGGTCGGACGTATCCAAATAAAAAAAAATTCCAGTACCAGCACATAAAACTCCTTTTCATGCACCTATTCATATTCATATTCATTAGCGTTATGCGATTTTAATTAATCAACTTGAAGCACTTTAGCGCTAGAATTTCATTAGCGAATACCTACCTTCGCTGCTGATGATACCTTGGAAGGCTTTATGGACGACTATAAAAATGAGATACGCACATAAATAATATCCTTCACGAATACGGAAAAGGCCAAGCACACCTTTTTGTGATACTTTCTGCCACTCATCATGACACATGCTGAAAGTGTGTGTATTTCATTCAACGCCCCAACGTGCTGAGAAAACGGTCATAGGACACATGATGTTTCACTGTGCGCTTGGTTATAATTTTTATTTATTTTTTTTCAGCTTGTTTTTCTTTATTTTATTTTTTTTTCGTTCGTTCAGTTAACATGTTCTACTTTGATGGGTAGTGTAAGTCCTTGCGAATAAATTAACAAATTCGCTATGCTTCGTTTAAAGCGAAGTCCAACAGGGAATGTCGCGTGATGTAATAAAATGATGAATGCTCGTTGTTGGGTGTATCCCTAAGGAGTGGTTCATTCACTTCACATGCTCTTTGTGTTACTCGTGACGAATATTCATTACTGGCACGAGCGGCAACATATTAAAAACTATACCTCCCCTGTAGGCTTAAGGATGAGGTGTAATTAACCAATTAATGTTAAATTTAATTGAATTTAGCAAATGGTTGCGTTAATTTTATAAACCTTAATAAAGCCCTATGTTTGATGGGAACGAAATTGATTTTAGATTCGCCATTACTGGCTTCATTTGGCTAGTTCTGGCCAATGAATCCATGCTTCTTCTATCATTCCTGGGACTTTATACCGACGAGTTGGTGTTGGAATTTTGAGAAGAATTATCATTACCAAAAATCAATTATAATATGCAGTTTGAAAAATCCGATTGGATCTTACCCAGGAGTGGACCTTACCAGGATGGCTTGATTTGTTTAGAGTATGATCCTTAGCAAATTCCAATCACACACTTTTTCATCAATGTATTTGTTGTCATCCCTACGCAGCTGAGTGGTGACGTATGTTCAAAGTTTTCGAATTTGGCGTTATTCCACGTCACCCAGCTAAATACTCGCATCTTGTCGCATTCCATACAATGTCATAGGATCATTCAATTTGTGGTCCTTATTTAAGTTCGCTGTTTCAGTTACATATGTCAAACCGAACTGTCATCCGAGACCGTATAAATTTAGCCTAACGTTTGCCATTTCACGATATAAAAAAGTTTACCAATCACTAGAGGTGTTAAAATGTTAAAATCTTACTACAATAATAATAATTTATCAGTAGTTGCCTTCCGCATATTACGACCAGTTTATGGTCAACATAAGTATCCATCTGAGCGTACTATGGGGTAACTGCCCGACCATACTAAAAAAATGCATGCTACCAAGCAACAACAAGCGTACTTTGGGTAAGGTAAGAAAATTCGAAGAGACTGGGTCGAATGGCCTACCCATCGCCGATAAGCACACTCTGCAGGAATTATGGATGCGATGAGGGTGTTGGAGACGATCAAATCTATCAATTTCACGGGGAGCACAGCACTTGGGCTTGTCTTGCGATACGTTATGACATATTTTGCATTTATATCTACTCACTCACTCAAGAATTGAAGCCCGCCGACCACTGAATGCGGATAACATGCACCGTCAGCGTTTGAGTGACCAATTTTCGAACAACATTTTCTTCAGCTATGGAACCCAATTTTTAATCGGTGGATACAAGCAACATTGCTCTAGGAAAGTGAAAATCCACATGTAACTGTCGAAAAAGCAATCCCTCCACAAAAAGTCATTGTATGAGTGAGTTGTGCAATTTTGTCATTGACTCATAGGAAGAGGTAACCGTCAGCGTCAATTCTCATGTTAAATGTTAACAGATTTTGTTGGCCTTTAATCGAAGACATGGATGGAAAGACATGTGGTAACAAGAAACAAGATGGTGCCACATCTCACACAAAACGACGCTCGACGCTTCGGCTTTATTGCGAGAAAAATTGTATTCCTGGACAAGTTATTTCTCGTTTTGTTGATGTGAACTTGCCACCAACATCATGTGATTTATCGTCCCTGTACTTCTTTTTGTGAAGCTAAGGACAGTATTAATGCACATAAAACGAAATTTCGTAGACTTATGGTAGAGTTATTCCCCGATTTGTGTCAAAAAGTCACCGAAATGGCCTTTCCAGAATCAAGTCCTACCAGAACTCCCGTGCAGGAGATTTGAATGGTGTTATATTTGAGTATTAATGGCAAGATCCAAACCAAATATTGAAATAAAAATCGACATCTTAATCATAAATGTGTTTTATTTAAGCTTATTTTCGAAACCATAAGTTGGAAATCCCTGTTTTTCTAGCACTTTCGGTGTATTCACAAATATGCTCTTCCGACAGACTTGAAATCCATTTCAACGCGTTCTTTATTTCTATTTCAGTAACAAGACCGCTCTCTGTTGAAAACTAAGCCTGTTTAAATGCAGAATAATATAAAAGTTCTGAAATAGCCAATCAAATACTTTGCCAGGACACCGTTTCTGGTTGACAAAAACTATCCCGTTTAGAACAGGCAACACAATGCTCATCCCGCAGCAACTCATGCAGTTAAAACAAATAATTAAAGAAAAAAACTACAGCAAAACATGACTGAAAACATATCATCCGAATAAGTTGTATCTGCATAAGGGATCCGTATGCCCTTTGGTCCTGCAAAAAATAAGAACACCAAGTCGAACAGCAGTTAAACATTTTCACATCACGTACAACTATCAATTAAGACTACTGCCATCCGCATTGTCTGCGCGGAAGTTTCCTCCAACTTTCCCTCCTCCGACTCAAATAGAACTGTCAAAATGCAATTGTAATTAAACGAAAGTTATTAAATGTAAAAGGATTACTTTTCAATTTCAGGTAAAAACTTTTCACGTTTAATTTTGCTCAACAAACATTAACATTGCATCCTTCGAATTCGTTTAAGCAGTTATTTTTTACTCGCCACCGAACGGTTCACCATGGTTTCCCCCCCGTTTTCTTCTCAAGCCCATGACGAAACAAGAGAGAAGAGCAAGTGGCTTTGGAGAAGAAGTTTCCATTCCAATTCTAAACGAAAATAAATGAAAAACCAACGCAAAATTGTTATCGGCAACCACAAGAAAACTTTTCAATTTGTTCGATTTGTGTTCGTTGTTCTTCTCCTATTTTCTGCGTTTCCTTTTTTTCTTTTAGTTGTCAAGGAGTGTATGGAGAAAGTTTTGTAAATAGAAATATACCGGCCGGTTGCATTGTGTTCGCAAACTTGCGGATTTGCTGTCTTTCAGCGGAAAAGTTTCGGCCGCCATAACTTGAAGTGAAGAGTTTTCCAATTGATGCAGCTTTCAGTGATCCACCATGGTGAGCCCAAGTGGGAAATACACAACCGAATTCCCTTTAAAATCGTTTCAGCCTGATGGTTCTTGGCGATGCGGTTAAATAAATCATTTTACTCTCAGTGCACCTTGCATACATTAAAATAAATTGTCGACTTGGCACTTGCCGGCCAACGGAATATTCAGCAAAAAGTCTCTCCAGACAAATTGAGCAGAATAAAAGTTGCTCCTTTCATTGGGGCTTAAATATCTTTTTTGCAAGTCAAGGGGTTTCTCTGATTAAGCCCTTAACAGGTTGTTATATATTCATGTATGGATGTACTCGTAGACGTATGGTATGTATATGTGCTACGTACAGTTATACATTTTTTTAAGACTCCTCTTCACAATTTGTTCAAATATTCAAATAATACCAGCAAGTGCTCTTTAACGATAAAAATATTCATTCTTCGTTAAATCTTGGAAAATAGCAGCAGACATTTTCAAATCATATGTACTACCTTTCATCAATGCACCGTCCAATATTGTTCAAGGATTCCCGAACCGTTTCAAACCTGCACCGGATTTCAGCTAGGAGATGCTTTGTCATGTGACTTCTTCAATCTGGTTCTGAAAACGAAAGGGGCGTCGAGCAGGTGTAACCATGGAACGCACTATCTTTTACAAATCGGTCCAACTACTGCGACATTTTGGCACAGACCCGACTTAGAATCGTCCTTTGCAGCCGCTGCTATTTCCAGCAATCGAAAAGGCCTTTATCAATTCTCTTGACTTGAAGGATGAAAATCATACTCTACAAAACCCTTATCCTGCAGGTCATGTTATATAGAGCCGAAAAACATTAATGACGCATTTAAGGATGTAGTGTTAAATGAACTATACGACGTTGGTTTGAAAAGTTCCGTTCCAGAGATGTTAGCCCTAAAAACGAATCACGTTGAAAACCAGAAACCGTGATTGACGACAATACATTGAAAACAACGAATTCCTCGTCGATTATTTATTGCTGTTTGGGAGGAAGGTGAATGTAGGAGTAGCCATTACCACGAACTAAATTCGGATATAGTCTCGAAGGAAGATCCGTTGATTTTACTTGCTCAGCCACATCGAGCGTATGAACACCAAGATCCAGCTAAGAGAATCTTCGAATACGAGACTCTTGAAGGACACAAGGACCGATGATGAAGACCATATTTTTTTAAATATCCTTGCAATAAAAACGTAAACGCTGTGGCGTATTGAATATGTGCGTCGAGGTCGATCCCGGAAATATAAACAAATTTTTAAATTTTCACGCAACGCCTATATCGAGTCACTCACAATGCTCAGAAAGTGGAACCGTCAAGAAAAACTGCTCAAAATAAGGCTTCAGAGTCAACTGAAGCTGTAAGTCGCCTCCACTAGCTAGAGAACAACACGAGTGGTTGGTGTAGAAGGAAGTTCCAAGTCCACCCAGACTGCAGCGGCACTATAAGAAGAGGAAAAGGAAATAGCAACTACGTTTTCTTCTTTTTTTTCTTTCTTTTTCATTCGAATATTTTTCAGGCCGGAGTTAAGTTGTTCATGGGTTCTACATGCTCTAGTCATCTTAGGCGTTGGATCCTTAGACGTCTGGCTAGATCCGTGTTGCTGTATATTTCGTACCGTTCGCAGTCGAATCTCCTTCTTCAATCGCCATTAACGCTAGTAGGACAAAGGATCGCACGCAGAACTTTTCTCTTTGGGGAAGTTGTCCATGGTTCTAGAGCAGGACTGAGATAATGAATGTCTCTTACAAAGTCAGTTTGGCCTTTTGAAAGAGAACTCAGTTGCCTTTTGAGCCCAAAAAAGAGCGTTTGGCAAGAGTTATTCAGCGTTTTGTTTCACTCACTGATGCTGTCTGTACCGTCCACAGCAGAGCCGAGTTAGACGAAGTCATTCACAACCTCAAACTTATAGCTGCCCTTTATGACATTCTGGCCAAGTCGTCCACGTTGCGAATCCTTTCTGGATGACAGCATATACCTCATATACCGTCGTTTACCCCTAGACACATTTTAGCCCCAGCCGTTTCAATATCAGCGAGTGCTTTAGCTGTGTTCGACCAATCACATTGATGTCATCCGCGTACGCCAGCAATTGCACGAACCTTTGGAATATAGTTCGTCTGGTGATGGCCGATTGGCACGATCCTTGATCATCCTAAGAATGATGTTGAAAAATTCACACGGTAGCCTGAAACCTTTTTTGATATTGAAGGCATCGATGAGTTCGTTACCGACCTTGATGGTGAAGCGAAAATTGTTTACAGTCGTCCTACACAACTTGATGAGTATCGCCGGGATGACAGAACTAGACCTGGCGATTTATGCAAAATGTTATATGCAGCCTTGAGATCAACGAATAGGTGGTGTGTGTCGATTTGCATATTTTGAGCCTCTTCCAGTGAAGATCTGGACTTCTCTGCCCTGAAAAACGGTTTCTCCCCTTCACTCGCAGACGACAGAAATAACAACTCAGAGAAAATTAATCGAAAGAAGAAAAATTGCTAACGTTTTGTATAATTTTGAAAAATCCGCTAAATTCTTCCTTGAAATTGCCATCCATGGGTTGCGTGTCTACGAAAAATTAAGTCATAACACCTCGACACCTTAATTTTCTTTCGAAACTTGACTTAGTTGTAGGCTTATGCGTCGTTATTAATCTTAATAATAAATAAACGCCGTGGGCGCCGTAGCGTCGACTCCTACGCTCGATGTTGTCGGTTCGATTCCCGAAAAAAAAACCAAACATTTTTTTTACGGCTCCACCTCTTTCGAGTCACTGACAATGCTCAAAGAGTATAACTGTCTAGAAAAATCTTCTCAATCTCGCCGTTCGGAGTCGGCAATAAACTGTAGGTCCCCTCCACTCGTGAGAGAACAATAGCACGCACAAAACGGAGTGGTTGCTGAGAAGCTAGGCCCAGGTCCACCTCGGACTGTAGCGCCGTCATTATTATTATTATTATTATTATAATAAATAAACGCATCATAAATAAAAAAACTAAAACTAAACTAAACGATTACACAATGCAAGAGAAAATTATAATTGCCTGGAAATCTCACAGGCTAGAGATGGTCGGTCCCCAATTCTGAGAATTCGAATTCTTTTCAGAAATTGTCCAGGATATGACGCATAGTTGAAAATATTGTTTGTATACCAAATGCAACCCGAAGCTGCACACCACCTTCGACCAATTTTACCGAGTTGTTTGGAATATCTAAGCCATTACCAGCTAGACGAAGATTAATTTGTTTTCGTTGGTAAAAAATGTACGTCGTCGTTGCCGGTGCTGCAATGGGAAAAAAATGTGCAACCCTAAATGAAATTTATCGGTCTACCTTTGTAGCCGAAACGAGGACGTGTGCATTTCAGATATCCTTGAATCGAAAAAAACATGTGCAAATAAATTAAGGATATATCCCGCGCTATTAAGGTTGATATGTGCACAATTTTACAATGTTGCAGGAAAGCTAGTCCAATTTATTTGGATGCTAATGCATACAACACATCTCCAACCTAACTGAAGGCAACTGCAGGTGTAATCGCTAAGGAATAGGATAGCGTTGGCGTGATACAGAGCCCCATTTCCTATGGTGAATTGTAAACACATGCATAAATTCAAACCGACTTCGGGCGTACTTTGCAAAAACATTTTAGTAAATTACATAGATTGCTTGTTTGCATTTCAAGGCATGCATGCGTGAACACAATAGCAATGTCCTCAATCAAGGGACAGGATGTTTACCGTTGCCGTTGTGAGAGAATCCTCATCTCTCGGGATGGGCAAGAGCTTGGGGATTGAAATGTAAGTGCAAGTAATGCTGGAAAAATTAAATTCCAGATCGAGAATAGACTTGAGCTAGATAGAAATTTGCTATTTAAGACGACTGCAGGGATCCAATGCACATTCAGTAGGTTACATCTTCCATGAAACATAAATGGAATGTAATGAGTGGATTTTGTTGGCATTAATTCTTAGCTGAGGGTGTGATTTGTGCATGTAATTTCAGTGCACTCGTGCCATGGGTTTTTGTGTGATACAGGCAGGTGTACACTAACATTCTACGTTCTTTCGGGTTCACTTTAAGTATTGAAATATATTATTCTGTTTTGTTTGTTGATTCAAAAAATATTTTGTCTAGAATTCATTTCTTCTATTTCCGTCCATTCAACGTCAATGGAAGAAACCATTATCTCTAAGTGACGTAAAATAAAACAAAATTACAAAAATTTGGTATTATTTCGTTTTGAAAAGCGAAATCTGATCAAATTCCCGATTTTGTCATTATTTCCCTTTGAGGAAGTGAAATTTAAATAACACAAAATTAGGAAGTATGGAGAAAAAACGCAGTGTAATATTTCTGAAAGAATTATTCGGCTTTGATACAATTTCAATTTTAGAAAAGAAAATTGTATAACAATCAGTGAAATATAAAGCATGACCAGATCGCAATGACAGCTTTTGCAGTTGTTATGCTTCAGCAGCTGTCAAAGTTTTCGACAACATCCAGCTGTCAAAATATTCAATTAGACTTGTCATTTCATCAGGCATCATTTCACGGTTGCCGAATGTACAGACATTTTTAGGAAATATTATCGAAATTCTGGCTCAATTCTGGTAGAGTGAATTTCGTCGTGAGGTCGGTCTTGCATTATGCTTGAGTGTGCAGGTAATTCGTCACACCGTGACAAACTTTGAGCCTGAGTACACTCTTTGTACCTGAAACCACTAACAAGACGAAGATTGGTGCGAAATGAAGAAAACATATTCGCTGTAGCGGCCAGTATCGAAGAAGTCCTAGAAATGTCGATTCGGTGCAGATTTGCTAAATTGGGCATCGCCAGAAAGTCCACCCGGCTTATTTTGCAATTGGACTTGGGCCTACATCCGTCTAAGATTGTGCTGACGCAAGAATTGAATCCGTGAGGTCGCTAATTGGGCGCTGAAAATGGCCGGAGATCTCGATTTTGGCCAAAAAATTATTTTATCTGAGCGCCATAAAATATTTCGTTCCGTTTTCGAAATGAAAATTATTTACTTAAAAATATTTGCCGTTTTTGACATTAGCAAAATAAAACCACACAATTTGAAATGTGTTCTTATTTCACATCACCTCTTCTCTAAGGCAGCAAATAATATTATTCAAAACTTCTCGCCTCGCTTTAAGTTGCGTCATCTTTCGGTTAAAAGACTCTGTTTATTTAGGACTCGCATAAATTGAAGTTTAGGAGTGACAAGTATTATGTGGAACCAGCTCTCGTGGGTCTTAAAACATGTCAAATCTTTATCAATCTTTCTCTAAATGAGTTCTCAGGAAAATCCGCATCAAAATCCAAACGCATTTCATTCACCAACACTAACCACAACCTGAACGAAAAATAAGCACAGCAAAACCATAATTTGTAGCGTGAAAATAATTTTTATATGTAAATGTTTGTCGCAGCTGTAACTTTTTACGCGAAATAAAGCTTCACATCCCAGTGAAATTCTGTACATAAAACGGCTTTCACACGACTTCCGCAGATATAATTCTCAAATTTGCATAATTGGCTGCTTTGTGGGGCACCCGCAACCACCGACAGCAAGCATCTCGGGCGCATTGAGAATCCTGAAAAAACAAACCTAATTTACGACCATCAGATACGAGAAAGGGAAAAGAGTTCATTTGCGCAATAACATACCCGCAATCATACTATTGCCACAAGGCTAATGAGACCGAATGCCATAATGGAGAGAAAAGGAAACTAGACCCTCTGCGCGAGGTACAATATATTCCCGAGGTGGAGGGAACCGTCGGAGGCAATTAACATTAAGGGTTTTGATGGCTCTTCAGCAGCAAGTAACCGTCGCTATCATCGCACACAACCAGCTATTGATCCTGCAACACACAATGTCGGTGAGTTGGGGTTAACGCAACAGGGTTTTGCATGCAGTCCTTGTGCTCGTTCTCATAGCCTTCGTCTCTCCAAAGGCCAAGTGGTTGGGCGGTTATGGGTGATCGGGGTTCTGTGTATGAATTGTTTTTCTTCTATTTTCTTTGCGCCAGGAGATTGCTTTTTTCTTCCTACATTTTGTTGCTTTCCCTATTTTTATCACCACAATGAAGGCACTTAGCCCAAGTTGACTTGCGGAAGGCCAAAGGTTTCAATGATGCCCTGGATGAGGTACAACAACCACAAGCGGTTTCTGATTGTGTTTTTATGTGTATGACCTGCAGCAATTGAATTGCGGGTGTTTGCGATTGATGCTCAACGCACTTGTCGGAAATTGTGGTTGTTTGCTGGCGGTCGATGCAGCAAACGGATACTGTACATCTGTACATACTGTATTTGTGCGCATGAACATAATTCGATGCTTAAAATAAAAGTGCGTTTATGTCGAGCGGTGTTCATTGTGTCTTCGAGTGCTTACAAGTGCTACCAAACAGATGCTTGCTACTTTCTGCCGGAGTAAATATTTTTGCAAATAACTATGGTAAAGGAGATCCTTTCACGATTTGATTTGCCATAACAGTAACCAATTAACGAAACTACTCGCTGTATTCATCATCATTAATTCAGCGAAACAAAACTCGCCTCTCAATTAAACATTTTTTGAGTTTCATCCTTAAGTTGAATCGATCAAAGCTGCTTTCAATTGGCTTATCGGACGATTTCAATTTAATTAATCACGTCTCACTACCGGCAATTGTATGGAAACACATTGGTTTGAAAATGTGTTTTCGATTTCTGAATAATTGCATTAATTATGCGAAATTCTGATTTTTTATTAAGATAAGCAGAAACCTTGTTGATTACTGTTTACTTTTACCTGAACCGTTCATAATTACATCAGTTTCTCGATGAAATGCTTTTGAGAGTTTTGGTAACGATATGCAAAGGATACCGTATGGATGGCATTCCAAAAGTTAATTGATTGGCAGTTTCGAATAAATAAATTTCTCCCCAATGAATGAACATGATATCGATTTGTTGTTGTTGTTTTTTTCCAAGAATTGTTTATATTTTTGTGTACGATGCTTTTTGCAGAAAAATCAGAATTACAGAAAGTAATGATGACCAGTCTGTAGAAATTTAATTTAAGTCAGAAAATTTAAATGAATCGCATGAAACTTTTTGAAATGTCAAATATTGAATTTCTTCAGAATTTTGCTTCAGTAATCGGTTATCATTAAAGTTGAGAATGTATTAATGACTTATAAGTCATTCGTAATCAGTGTAATGTAGTGGGTAGGTGGTTCATGGTTCGAATCTGGATCAGCAACACTACCTCTTCTAAGGTACTTGCAATGTTCAGAAAATAAAACTGTCAAGAAAAGTTCTTGAACATAGAGTCGTAGCTCCTCTCGTATGGACAACACGAGTTGCCGTCTAAATGAAAAAGGAGGAGTACATGTGGTCATAGCCAGGGACTATATTTTTGTCGGGGTTAGCTTCTATATTGCTACTCACTTAACTTGAAGTTTTCCAGGCACTTTTCCCTACAACCCATTAATTCTTCTGATTAATGTTGTCTCCATAATTGGCCATATTTCTCAAAATCATCATCATACAACAAAATAAAATATGATATTTTTCTTAATGTCATTAGGTGTTCTTTAAAATAACATCAAGTGCATAATTTCACACTCGTACTTTCATGCGATGGCGATGTAAACTGTTCACGGTGATAATGTGATTGTTCTATAAAATTGAGTGTCCTTTATAAAAAACTTGTACAAAGAAATACATTTTTTTATGACAGACTATTGTTTTCTATTTCATCAGACAGGCTCAAACTGTTACCTAATCGTTAAAAAAAATGTTGAATCACTTAACCAGACTCGAATCTTAATTTTTTTTTACTGATGGCATTGTACTTCTTGTACCGGGTAAATATTTAAATACTATGATTGAGGTAATGGAAAGAGTATTATCTTACCACAGGGTCCCACTAAGCGGCCTCATCATAGACTCAATTAAGATAGATGTAAAGAGTGTTTCATTAAGCGCTTTCTATCTTTAAATTCAAATAATGCAGAGTCTATGTAAGATATCATCGATATTTTTTAAACTTTTGAAAGGACTATTGGTGCCATTATGTATGGAATATAATGTCGTTCAATTGTCCACCGCGGGTTCTCCGGGTGGCGCGCATCCGAAATGCCCAATTTTCCATGACTCCATTGAATACTCGTAAATCAGGCTGAATTTGACCGATGGCATAGGTTATGTTGGCTTTGAGGATCGCTGTGGCTTGTGGCTTATTCGCATCGACCTGCGACTTCAGAAAACCCCACAAGAAAAATCTTAACGGGGTCATATCGCATTATCTGTGTGGCCAGTTCACATCACATCCACGTGAGATGACCATGCCCTAGAATCACTCATGCAGAATTTCCAATGTGGCGTGAGCTATGTGGCATGTAGCGCCGTCCTGTTGAAACATTTCATTTGTGTCCATATCACCCAATTCAAGTCAAGAGAAGTTGGTAATTATCGACTTATTGCGCTTGCCGTTGACGGTGATGGCCTGGCCCACGTGTCGTTCTCAATGGAATATGGACCGATGACGTCGCTAGCCCAAAATTCACACCAAAAAGTGATTTTTTCGGCATGCATTGGACGCTCGTCGATCTTATGTGGATTGGTATTGTGCCAAATTCGACCCCTTCGTCCAGAAATGGGCCTCATCAATGAAGATAATGGCCTCATAATTAAGATCAGTTCTCAACTGCTCCAGAGTCCATTCAACGAACACACGTCGTTGTCTATGGTCCGATCGTTTACCTTCAGCTCCTGGGTCAGTTGAATTTTGTACGGGTGCAGGTCCGAGTCACGACGCAAAATACTCCAACTTGTAGTCTGCGAAAGGCCAGGTTCTTGTGAGCGAAGCGAAATCGTCTACCTCGAATTCTGATGTACACTCTAACGGACAGCGGCGTTGTTTTCGGCAGATCTTGCGTTTCATCCACGAACGGGTGTTGGTTTATCGTTTACTGAACCAGTGGACTCAAATATATCCACCACACTGCGAATAGCCCTCTCGGTACGATGATTATGGCGACCGTAGAATAGGCGAAGCATTCGGAAAGTTGCCCGAACAGGACACCCATATTGATAAAACAGTTTTATCAATTCCACGTGTGGTTCAACCCAACGTTCATCCATGTTGATTTGGCAAAACAGACTAAATAAATGACAGCCAATTTGACGGATGTAGCTTCGACAATATGGTTGTTATCAACTGTCATAGTTCAGAAGCCCCAATTGCAAGGCCCTTCAATACTGTTCATATGAAAAACTCTAGGACAGCTCTTCTAAATGATGTCGCTTTCAGATCTTCTTATCAAATTCGCACATACATACTTTTATGTTGTTCTTCTTCATTAAATGGCAGATGGCAGCATTTAGACCAGCCTCTGAAGTGGTATCACTATGGACCAAGATTGGCTAATGTGATGCTCGTCCACCATCCGCAAGTTTACCTAACGCAATCACTATTGGTTTTTCGGGTATAACAGCAATCCATGGCCATGGCGAGTGTGATTGTGTAACGTTGGCCAAGTGCATTCGATCCATAACTTCGTTGCCAAATTTGCTTTCGTATAAACGCACCAATTGGCAAAGCTAGAAAATCTCATGGTCATTGTGTATGAAATTTAACTTAAGGCTCTAATGGAACATGTTTGCTCTCAAGAACATGGTCAAAGGCAGTTGCAGACAATATGCACGACTAATATCATTATTCTAAGAGATTTACCGGTCTAGCGTTACAAAATTCCTAACAAAATGATTTACGCAATCAAATGGGCAAACGCTTCTATGGCCAATAAACAATCCCAAGCAGAGAGACTGTGAAACAAAGAAAAAAACATACCAAAAAATAAATGAATGAAATCTTAAGAGACCCATAACGGTAATTTGTGAGAACTGTTCAGATTAATAGCTTATGTCCTGGCCTCATTTAGGTTAATTTTCGAAAATTAATTCCACACCCCACTCAATGAAGTAATTTCGTCCGGAAAGCCCCACTCAGGTGATATATTTCCACCTACACAGTTCGTCCCCACACAGCGCGCGTACCAACAGGCCACCGTCCTTTTCTCGGGGTTCAGAGTGGTCTTCTGGGTGATTTCGCTTTAACGATGGTCCTGTAATAAAGCGAAGCGTGATTGCGAGGTACTTATTTTCAGAAACGCGAATTCATCATTTCAGAATCGCACTTGATTTTCGCGCGTACACATTCAAATCGAAAAGAACCTGAGATGCACTTGAGATTTCACTCTCGCGTAAGCAAGGTAACACTACCTTGCCAACCTTGGGGGGTATACACCGCCTTCCGTTAAGAGTTCGAAGTACTCCTTTGCCAGATAATATCTGGGCATCATCTGTCCCGTGTTTATATTTTCTCGTTGCCTTCTTCCCTTTACGATGTGAATTTCAGCAACACGGGTCAAATGGATTCGAAGACGGTGAAGACAAACGAAATTTATTACACTCCACCTCTAAGCAGTCTTATTAAATTCATAGCTACAACGGTAGACAATTTTCACTCAGGTTTATTTTTATGAGATCGCATACATCCGCAGATGGTGTTCCTAACGCATTTTCGGGTGGTTTTTCTTTCTTCTTTTCTCGCTCTTTAGTCAAAAATTTATATGTAAATACATTTAATGGGCGAATAAGAATCTTTTCGCATCATGAGCTTTAAGTTGAATCTTTCCGGGAATGATATTTATGGAATGACTGCTCATATTTCCTCGCCGTTGAGTGGAATTAAATGAGGAGTAGTTTGCAGATTGTTGGCGAAGATTCACTTAGAAGAGGTACCATCTGTGAAACAAAGTTCACTTTAGCTTCAGCTTTAGCTATTTCCTGACGCAGACTCAATTTGTTTTGTGCCTTTAAGTTTTTCGAAAACTAGCGTTAACGACAGGACGAGGGTTTTCATTTTGCTTATTACCGGATTACATGCTTTTTATGCAGTTGGAAATCATTTTCACCTTGTCCTGCCATAGCTGTCAATTGGCCTGAATATCTCAGAAAGTATGACAAAATATTCAAATATATCAAAACTTTATAAAACTCATAGCCGGGCTGACAAGCTCAGTTGCTGTTAAACCCTTCCCGGCGGACCAATTGGTGTTCAACTTAGCTAAGACATTTTTTTGCAACGTTTCGCTGACAACTGCATGCAATTTACGGAAAAACTCGCTGCCGTGTTGTCACCCGAACAATCCTAAAAAAGCCCTATTCCTCGAAGCGCTTGCACTGTATAATTAAGTTCCAACTGCATACCCACGGTATCTATGTATCGGATGAAACAACGATGCCAACCTCCGAAATCAGTCCGTGTCGTTGTACTGTCTGTGTCTAGTACATGCTGTACATTTTCCTGCATCCAGATTTCCTTCGTCATCACATACGAGTGATTCTTTATCATACTTCAGCACAACTGTAACTAGACATGTACATACTAGCAGTAATCGATGGGGAAATGGTTTTCCCTGCTTTCATATTCTTTTTTGCTTCTTTTTTATTTTCCACTGCAAAAGCCGAACACATTTTGCTGAAAATCCAGTATAGAGTGGAAAAAAGGATAATGTAATTTCTGATCCTGGTGCACATAAAGAGTGAAGCCAGAGCGAGCGGGAGGCGATGGCGGTTCACTTGGATGAAGCTGCTGGGAATGTGTGTGTGCTGTGTGGGACGTTTTGAACGTTTGAGAAGTCATTTGTCATTTGCCACCAAGCGATAACACTTTCTGGTGAGGATTTATGAAAAACTTTTTAACTTAAACTTGAATGGGCTTCACCCAGTTAATGGATTTATGTTCCCCGTCTTACCGTTTCGTGTCGCGCGCTTTCGCTGTAACACTTTCGTCATGGTGCTTGTGCCCTTCGTGTTGCCTAACAAATGTGCAGTATAGGGACAAAATGGAACGGAAAGTATCCAAAATGGATGTGAAATTTGTTTCGAGGGGATGTAATTCGACTAAGATGTAATGGAGTTGCTTGGTTCGCAAACAAACTACATGCCAGCTGAAACGAAATATCGATCGATTCTACACCCCAACCGTGTTGTGCATGGTTTTACCTTTAAGGTGTAATTTATGTAAAATGCTAAACATTTTTCGGTCTGAACTTTGCAGACAGCCTTAAAACTTCTGCGGTTAGTCGTTTTGCAATGTTTACAAATTTCCGGATGTTAACATTCCATGGAATGTCGAAATGAAATGTGTGTCTGTTTCTGAATGATGAATATTTAAGAGAACGAAAGGGGGAAGCTCTCGTTCTATCAACTAACTGAGTTAAAGGCGGAACGCTTTATTAGAGAAACGTGAAAAAATATTGAATTTACATAATTTTAAAGCAAATTTAAAGTAAACTGATTGAAATGTTCTTCTTCGACTTCGATTGGGGCAACGTAGCAGAGGACGTTCCTGCTTGGGGTGCACCCTAGGAGAAACTGAACCTAACGAACTTCGTTTGTGCAACTGGAAGTAGCTTGTAAACAATCGTGCTAGCTGTAGAGGCTTGTTGGATGAGGCCCAGGTGCATCCCTGACTGTAGCGTCAGATTAAGATGATCTTGAAAAAAAATGTCTGCCTCCATCCTTACAAGATCAAATTAACTCAAGAATTGACGAAAGCTTGTTAGCTTTCTTATACTTTCCTTTTCTAGGCAAAGGATTTCCTTATAGGAAATTAGTAGCTTGGATTGCCTAGAACCTGTCCAATTGGCCCAATGCTCCATTTGTTAATCAGTGTTATAGCTGTTTTCCAATTGGCACTACAGTGCGGTTCAGGACCTGAGAATGCATCCAAATGATCCGAATATATCCGTATCCGAACTAGCCCTAGCTAGTTCGTATGCAGATTCGTTGCCTGCAATTCCTTTGCGGCCAGGGACCCAGCCAAGTTTCACTTTGTTGTGTTTGGCGAGGTATTGCATTGCATCATAGCAAAATTTGATGGTTTTGAAGTCCAATAGACTGGACGATAAAGCCTTAAGTGCTGGCTATCCGAAACGATTTTTGATTTTTGCGCCCTTGACACCCTTAAGGAGATTGTGTATAGAGCAGATCTCAATGGCGTGGATGTCAGCTTGACAAACAGTAGAACTTGACCGCATAGATACAGATATCCTATTGTTGCCTCCAAAGACTCCAGCTCCAACCAGAATGCGGACTAGACTTCTGGGGTCTAGTGTTGAAACACCGTTCAGGGTCCAATATTTCAAATAACGTCAAATAACCTGCCGAGACAATGCTACCTGACACAAGCACAATATACTATTTTACAAACAAAAATAAATGTGTACACACAATATTTACTGTGCCACTTAGGTCATAAAGTAAGGGCTAGAATACGAGTGATAATCTATCTCAGGTTTTATGAGAGAATTATTGCTCTAAAGGGCTTTTTAATTGCTACGTTCCCCCAGTCAATCGTTAGCATGAGAAAACGTAGATACCCTCACCGCTAACTCAAGTACCATTATTTACTACAAACAATGTCTCTGCAGAATCATCTGCATTTATTCAGCTATGTACTTTATCATTTCGCTTATATAAATCATCTCACAGTACTTATCGCTTTGAATGGATTCACTGCACCTTGTGCACACATCTGAATTCTTGTGTATGTCTATCGATGAAAATTCCATTAAGTGTAATCTTTTATGCAGACATCAAAGTGGAAAGTTCAAAGCCATGTTGGAATAATCGAAAAACGAGTACTGCGTTCCTTTTGTGTCTTTTACCTTTTTACGCTCTGCACTCTAGCATTTCACTGCGGAACAATGAAAAATGAAATTTCTAGATATTTAGGAGATTTAATAGACCATGGAAACTAGTTAGACTCCGAATGGATCCCAAGTAATAAATTATTCAGATATTGAAAAATATATATCTATACACGTTGGAGCCAGTGTCACTGCCGCAAGGATTAAATATGTATTAAGTGGAAAATCATGGAACACTGGTATGTGAAGGTATGTTGTACATCTGAGCGATATAAATCGCATAATAAATGCGCCATGTTCTAGATACTTGTGTTAACTGTTGAACACGAATGTGTGCAGATATACAGTTAACCGTTTGTATATTACCGTGGAATAAATCGGATTGTGCATTAAATTTGACAATTCAAACTCCATTCCTCCATCAGCACTATGTAGCCTTGGAAAATATCAAGCAAATTATGTATGGAGAGCCTGCTGAAATATTAAAAGCAGCGGAAGATGACAGGGTTGAAATAATATGGTCGAAAAAAAGCATGCAATTGTGTCGTATCGTTTGTCCGATCCAAAAAAAAGAGGTCCTTTTGAAAAATCCATCACACAAAATCTTCTCGACCGTTTTGGGTGAACCCCTGAAACCATTTGTCAACAACATGATTGGTCTTTATTGGTGTGGTTTCAGCCCAGGGAAGTCTACAATAGACAAAATCTTCACACTGCGAAATAATCTGGAAAAGACCCAGGGAATGCAAATCGCCACACACCACCCATTTCAAGGCTGCATATTACAGCATACATAGAACCGAGCTATACAGACTCAAGCCTAGTTTTGGCTTTTGGCACTAATGGTGGTGCATTCTGGCGATGAAGAAATCTTGCTGCTCCATCCAGGTCGGTAACGAACTCACCCAGACCTTAAATGTGAAAAAATATTTTACATAAGGCGACGCGCTGTCATTTGACTTTTTCAATATCTTTCTTGAGAAGATCGTGCAAAACTCACTGATCAACACTGGAACGAGAATCTTCCAGAAGTCCGTGCAGTACACGAATGACAATGACGTGATTCTCCGAAAACACCGAGCAGTCATTGAGTCGTTTGCTGACATTGAAGTAGAATGGGCTTAAATGATTCTAGGGGGCAAAACGAGGTTTATATGCTGTCATCGAGAAAGGAGAGGCAGAACACCGACGTCTTGGACAGAATGTCACAATGACCGGTTATAACTCCGAGGTAGTCAAGGACTTCGACTACCTCGATTCCGTCGTAAACAGTGCAAACAACATCATCGGAATAACTCTTGCCAATAACTGTTTCTATTGAGTAGAAGAGTCTTCTTTCAAAAGTCTAAGTTGATTTTGTACAAACCTTGATTTTCCCAGTCTTGCTCTACGGAGCAATAACATAGGAGCACACCAAGGAGCTCTTTTCGAGAGAAAAGTGCTGCTTTCCAACTTTGGTCTTGTCTGCGTTGAGGGCTATTGTAGGCGAAGATTCAACCACGAACTGTACGGTTTGTATAGCGAGATCAGTGTGGTGAGACATGTACATACAGCTCCTGCGCCTAGGCGCCTAGATATGGAGAGTGCATGGACAACTAGGCTCCGGTCTGAATAATCTTCAACTCTGAGCCTGTGGGGCAACGAAAAAGAGTACGTCCGCTATTAGAAAAGGATTCCAAAAATGTTGGTGTTCGCCCAAAAGATCGCAGGGTGGATATTTTTTTATTGAGCCCCAAGTCCACCCTAACTGTAGCACCCAAAACGAAGAGAGAAAAGTGTGGAAACGATACTTCTTCAAGCCATAGTTGTCTGTTTGTCCCGTTATTTTATTTTAAGGTGGATGTGATTGTTATGGATCTTCATTACACAACAGAAATCCCACTATCATTACATAACTAACAGATAATATTCGTAAAAAAATTCAGACCTTGAATCCAGATATCCTTCGTAATTAAAGGAAAAACGCTTCAAAAAAGCCCTCGAATCGGTTGAATGAAAGTGATACTTATTTAGGAAATATTTTATAAAAACCAAAAAAAAAGTATTTAATTTCTAGAAAAAGAATTATTGAGCCTTGTCAATCTGTGCACAAAGGAATATCAACTATTCTGCGAAATATGACACTGAGTAGATGTATAGGGATGAATAGAGGTATAGGTGCAACAAAAAAACCCGCAAAATTTTTATGAAAATTGTTGATATTGTGGTTATGTGGTGGTGAATGTACTACATTATCACAGTTGGTGGTGTGGCGTGTATATTTCCTAACAAATGGGCCACCATTTTTTTTATTCTATACAGTACAAATCATGAGGTTTGTAAAGAAATGCAATGTCTGTCGAATGTTCACCTCGGCTTTGCGTACAAATCAGTCATTCTCTTAATGACATATTTCATCTCATTGTCGGATGATTACGGCTATATTCCGCGAATAACGGGTCTAACGTTTTCTCTTAGTGCTTGAAACAGTTATAACTTCGGTTATTGTACTACGAACGTTATTATTTTTGATATACTCGTACATACATCAATGATATGAAAAGTGCAGTTTAAGATCCAAACCAGTGCGCTGATATATGCAAAAGGAGACAGCTCTTTTCAATGTCACCAAAATATACAAGAGAATTAAGAAAGTATAGACAAGCGGTTAAAACAAATTAGACGAAAACTTAATGTTAGGAAGACTCAAAGGATGATATTGAATGAACGAGCAGAAGAGGAAATAAAACTCGAAATTGGCGGTGAAGCGATTGAGAAAGCAGTAGAAACAAAATATTTAGGAAAATTCTTTAAATTTTACGAAGCTCATTGACTACATACGTATGTAAGATAATCTCGTACGGCGAGTTTATGAAGCTTTTTCTATACAGTTATTCTCTTGGAGCATTGTCGGTGACTCGAAAAAGGTTAAAACGTGAAAAATATCAAAAGTGTTTTATTTGGTATCGAACCCAGACTTCGAGCGTAAGAGTCGACGCACTTACCCACTACGCCACATCACCCAATTAAATGACTGCAGTTATTACAGAATATATTTATATTTATATATATATATATATTGGTATCAATTAATGTTATGTTAAACTCGTTAAAGTAGTATGTTAAACAAAGAATTATAATTAATGTCATGGTATTTTTATATACAAATTTAAAATAATCTAATGGAAAAGTATTTAATGAAATATGTGCGAAATATATCAGAAATATTCATCCATATTCATTATGAAACCGCAACGACTTTTGATTACTAAATGTGTTAAGTCCAAATTCTGAAAACTCGCTAATATATAAATGATTCAATTTGTTTAATGAACTGCCTAATGCTATAAAATATGAGACAAACTTTGTATGCTTTAAAAAACATTTTATGGAATTAGCTAAGCTTAAGTAGTAAAATTGTAAAAAGACTGAATTTTAACAACTCCAGATGGAGTTTTTTTTTTATTTTTTTCGGAGGATTTTTGAAACACTTCTGGAGCACTCAGGCTCACTCCATTGTACTGCCAGGTAACAACCTACTCCAGTGCTGTAAATTTGATCCCAACGGCAAATGGTTACTGGACCAGATTCGATTTCACTGAGATTCGAACTTGGGACCCCTCAAACTTGGGGCAGGCACTTAACCAACTGCGCCATCCAGTCGTATTCCAGATGAAGTTAGTTCAATAAAATATATTCTATTCTACTCTATTATGTCAGACGAACACAAGTTCGGGTCTTCACATCACTAATCATCTTCACAATCTTTACGAAACTTGTCTGTAATATTTCTTAAGGCTTTTGTAGTGAATGTTCACTATTTCAACGCATTATGCAAGTGGGTATCGACCCATACGTAGTAAACTCCTAGTCTTTACTCATCAAAACCCATCGTAATGACAGTTAAAAATCAATAGTTCAGTAATAGAAAGAAATTTAATAATGCACATCTTTTCGGATGACACAATACACAATATGTACGACTTCAAGCAAGAAAAAAGGAAGTCTAGATGAAAATTTAACTCATCGAAGAAATTTAACTTCCCTGAAATAGTTTTGCAGGTTGTAGTGTAAGAAGTAGTTGTTCACAGTGCTTGACCCCGTCAGTTTTCAATGGCAAAGTTACCCCCTTTCTGTTAACTGATAAGCAAAGGTGTGCGTTACATGAAATGAAAGACACTCCTTATTAGAATTATGTAACTAAACTAGTGCCTGGGTTCGCAAATACATGAAAAGAGTCCCTCGCCATGAATGGAGTTAATTTCCACATTCCAAGTGCGGTCATCAAACGAAGAAGTCCGTTATTATGGCCGATTTCTTGCACAGGCTTGTAAGTACTTACGCATACATTACCACATTAAGTATATTTTCGTATTTGTATAGTTTCAATGTGAATTACCTCCTCTCTTCCAAACTATTAAAATTAAAAGTAGAAAGGATACTTGAAATATTTCGTGAGTGTTTGTAGTTCTTGTAGTATCTTCACTTTTAATTAGCAATGTGTCTGCTTGTTAAGGGAAATGAAAGATATGCTAAAATACTTGTGCTTCTTTCAATATTTAGGTGAGCTCAACTTTAACGTGCGTAGTTTAAGGCGTTGTAAGATACTTCGCCCCGAAAATCTGAAATCTGAGTAAGAGTTGGAGGAATATTTTTAGTTACATCTGCAATTGATATTTATTCTCCTCCACTTGTGAGAAAACAAACACACACGCAACACGAGTGGTTGTTGAGAAGCTAGGTCCAGATCAACCTCGGATTGAAAGCCAAGTCGGAGTTTGTAACCAAACCAAATCTGTAGACATCGCTGTTCAGATGATGCAATAGATCACAATGATTAGTCTTAACCTGTGAAATTTTGTAAGACAGCCGAATTAAACCAACCAATTGATAAGTAAATCGACGCACAACAACAGGATTTAAGGCACACAAGCAATTAAAATAAAAAATGCATGGGTAATCAACCCATACTTCTACGCTGGATTGCCGGTTTCAATAAAAAAATTCTCATTTCTTCCCTCCACACACCACAATCGCATTACAGAAGATACCTCATAAATTGCAAGCTGAATTTAACTGGATTCGGGTGGTGAATAATTTATGTCACTATAAGTGCATCACACGCTTCATGCGGATGCAACCTTCAACGCACAGTATCCTTCTTAATCGACGGTTGGGTACTGCCATTTTACATTGCCTTAAGCTGTGCACTGAACTTAAATGAACATTTATTGAACGATTATTATAAACGTGTCACTGACAAGTACACTGCCCCATCAGAATAAAAAACACGAAACAGAATTATAGCCGGGTGTAAAAAAAATGCACACAAATGGCCATTCCGATGTATGTCCGAGTAAGTGGTGAAGGAGTTTCATGCCCGCTCGCATGAACATTTTCTGATTCATTGCCATTAAAGGATATCATTACAAAGGTCCCCTGAGTACATATATCGTCTGCAATATTCATTTGAGTACGCATAAAAAAAACGTATTTCATGCGTCGTTTCCTTTTTTCTGTGCAAATTGTGTGGTCAAAATCGCTTGGAGATGATGGTGCATGCTTGGGTTTAAACTTTTTTTTAAGTATTTCACCTAGAATTGATTTCGATCACGTACGTGAAACCACGCACATTAAGTTCACAATGTAAAACTGATGAATTCCATAATTGTTGGTGCATATCGCGCGCGTGTGCTTGCGATGCCCGAATGTTGTGGACGATTTCGTATAAGTATTAATTAAAATAATTGATTTGTTATCATTTGCGGACAGGTGATAGCTGACGGTTTGTTAGCATTTGGGTTTAAAATGTTAAAATTTCTGTTTTGATGGGTAGAGTGGGCTGTATCATGCATTCCACTTTCGACAGAAAATTAACTTAATTTGATTATTCTCTGTTTCCAGAACAGCATTCAGAGCCAGTGGAAGTAATTATTACTCGTGTAAATTTATACAGTTACGCAAACGCAACCAAACCTTACAGAAATGTAATAATAATGAACACGCAAAATTTTATACAGGCTGTTCTAAATAGTGAACAAAAAAATCTGGCTATAGTGAACCTATTGTTTTTTTTTTTCTAATCTATCAGCATGCACAAACACGTGTAAAACTCACTAGTGTTATACAGTCGGCAGTATCCATACAATCCAAGTCCAAATTTACAGTTTGTATATGGTACACAGTTTTGGGTTGTTTGAAGCAAATACAAAGTGCGCGTTGCTTGTACATGGAATGTATTATTTTTGTTGCGTTTCACGATTTTCTACGGATGAGTTGTTTCAATTAAAAATAAAATAATCTTTTTATAAATATTGGTTTGTTTTTTAGTAATTGCAAAGAAAAATTGTAATTATATTCTATTTTTGATGAATTGTACTTCGGAACATACGTATTTTGATGCAATTTGCTCCAAGCAGTCCACGCTCGTTACAATGAACAAATCTCGATGCAGTGAACAGGCCCGGTTTTTATTAGTTCAATATATCGAGCTTCCACTGTAATATCAAGTTTTTGAATATTTTTATTTTGATTGACAGACTTGAAGATATGTCGGACTTCAACATAAGTGTGAAAAATAATACAATATTTCATTTTTAAATTTATTTTGTGTTAATATGCACGATTTTGTTCATTGTTAGTATGTTTTATCCCGAGCTACATTCTCTGTTTCGGTCTATATGACCGTTTTTTGGTTATAAAGGATCGAAAATGTCTTCAATAATTTTTTTGCGGGTGGCGCTACAGTTCGAGGTAAACTTGGACCTAGCTTCCACAGAGCATTCGTGTCATAATTTTCTCACGAGTGGAAAGGAAGCTTGAGATGTTTTTTTAAGGTTCCGTCTACAAAAACGGAACCTTTATAATTTCGGTGTGTCCGTCCGTCCGTCGTGTCTGTCACACTTTTTTATCTCCGAAGTTTATGAAGATATCGGCATGAAATTTTGGAATTAGGTACTTCAGACCTAGATGTCATTTCCTATGCAGCGATTTTAAAAAGTGGGGTCATTTGGGGGTGGCTCCAGTACAGGTGAAGTTGACACTAATTTTGAAAAATTGTCGCACCCCATCGATATATATATCAATCGACAGATCTTTCGAAATGAGGTGAAAGTTTCTTTCAACACTTTTTTATCAAAAGTACCGTTTGGAAAATATGGAGCTCCAAAGATTTCCCCCCCCTGCCATTTCTAAACCAAAGTGTTTAAAAATCTAAAAAAATCACAAAAACTTGGCTTCATTGAGTACTTTCATTTAAAACTATTGCGAGCATTCTGGCCCTAATGGTTTTGGAGATATTGGCCAAAAACGATCAATCATCGACATGCGAATTTTGAAGATCTGAAAACGCAGTTTTGAAGACATCAATGTAAGCATTAAGAAATGATACATTTCAAAATATCGATTTATGTTGAAATTTTGAGATATCTAAGATTTAAAATAAGAAAAAATTTTCATTTTCACACATAATTTCATGCTGTGTTCGGCCACTCTATTCGTTGATGAGCGTTATCTTTTCGATCTCACCCCTAAATGCCCAACAGAAATGAACACACACACACCGCAGGCATGAGCAGTGATTGGGTATGTGTATGATGGAAGGGATTTTCTGTGGTGGATAAACTTCGATAGAGGTATAGGTATATGTATGGATAAATATTTGTTCGGATGTATAAATGTATGAATGAATAGTTGATTTAGGTTGAAGTTAGAAGAAAATTCAACTGAAATAGTTTTGAAACGTCGTTTGATATTCAGAAATCTTCTATCAATATTATGCGACGGAACCTTAACCGTGCGAGTACAACTCGCACTTGCCCAGTTTATTTTTACAATTTTTTGTACACTGTACGCATTTTCAGTCATTCTAGAGATAATTGGCGCAGTCAAGGAGGTATCCATTTTTGTGGATCAGGCAAATAATATCGGACATGCTTTCCGTCGACCATATCTTACAGATAAGCGGGGTGCCTAAGCCCAACCATTTCATATCCAGCTGCTTTAAAGAGTACAGCAGTCTGCTCCAGCAGTTTTGTCTGACTTCAGTCTCGATATTGTTATCTTGACCTCGTCTAGATCAGGTGAACGGAATTCTCTTCTATCATCGTCCAAATTGAGTGGAATTGGGTAAGACGGTGCCAGAGGTGGTGCCATGAAAACGAAAGTTGGTGCTTGCGTCGAACCGCAACCTTTCCGGGTGGGTTTCTTAGGTACTATCCCCGACGCCAGAATGAAAACACCAGTTCGACTTTTTTGTTCACTGTGAGATTTACAAGGCTCGATGCGTTTATTTGTACATTTTCGTAAATTTGATGTTATTCATACAAATTTACAAAATAGAAACTGTTGCAGATGGACTTTGCCAATTCACAAACTTTTATCAATTGAACGGATTATTTTAACTCGAGTTTTATGCTCACATTATCTGTCTAAATTCCATTGAAATATGACGTCCTTTCACTTTCAAATTTATTCCGAGCATGAAATATGTGTCTCTCAATTATTTATTTCAAAATTCCTATCTATCTCGGCAAATAAAAGACTTCAATAAAAAAAATTTAAATGCTAACTCAGACACCTTAGTTTTTGAGTACCAAAAACAGATGTATTTCATGCGTCGATGTTCCTTTTGTCATGGAGTTGGATCTGATGGGGATATATTAAATATTTATCTCAATTATTGGAGCAGAATTTGGCTTTAGAGCATTTTGCATTTTATTCAAGGTTGTGACCGCTATTCGGACATACAAATAATTCTGTACACTCAGTTTTTGTTAGAACATATTTGGTGAACTGATTCGCCTGCACTAACTTAGCTTGAATTTTTGTTTAATGTGAACACCTCAAGTTTCCCAAAACCATGAATTATTTCAGTTGATTCAAGCATCAATGCAGATTATTAGTTGAAAACAATTTATAATTGAATTATGGGCACATCAGAAGTCAAATAATTACCACTATTCACTACACCTCCCACTAAATTGTTTCTCTGCACAATTTTAATGACCGTATGTACATAAAGTCGAATCAAATGGAACGCAAATTATTGATTTAAAGTCAAATGTCTAATACGTTGTTATTCATTAGGGTCATATTCTCCACGTTTGCTTGCAACTTAAAGTAGAGCAGCACACTTGAAGGTGTCAAAGAAAATACTTCTTTGTGGTTGGAAAAGTAATACCTGAAGCCATTCTTAGAATTCTTCTTTCATCCCCTAAGCCACTTGAAATGTGCGACTTCAATGATACCAATTTGTTGACACGGGTATTATGAAACCCAAGCAGAGCGCACAGATACACAGATGCATCACTTCTACAGATTCACTAGTGCACTTGGAGCTCAATTATTGTTCGTTAGACGAACGAATGTGTGCTACATACCAGTTTTCTTCTGTGTCAGGTCTTAATAATTTAAGAAATTCAATTCAGTTTTTTACTACTTAGTATCTTCTTGTGTTTTTGACTCAGTTGATTGTCTTAAAGTCAAAAGAGCGTCAGAATTAGGTTGAAAATTAAAATAGGGAATAATTAAGTTTTTAATTCTTCGAAATGGGATATATAAAAACTAGCTCAAAAGGATTACCATAAGATCTCTTCAAGGCTGCGGGCAATGATTTGGTAGGGAGAATTGACCAAATCATCTGTCGAATTTGGGATCACAAGAGCATGTGCGATGAATAGAATATCAGCATCATTCACAAAAAGGGTGATCCGACCTCATGCAACAACTATAAAGGTATATCCCTGCTTACTGTCGCCTACAAGATCCTAACTAGCGTACTGTTTGAAGGTCTAAACATTTTTTGCACGGCAGTAATTGGCAGGTATCAGTGCGGCATCCGACCCGGGAAATCTACTATAGACCAAATTGTTCACACCCCGTTAAATTCTGGAAATGACCAGCGAGTTTCAAATCGATACGCTTCACCCCTTCATCGATATTAAAGCCGCATACGAAAGCATTCATCGCAAGCCAAGCGATGGTCCAAATCGGTTTCTAAAATTTTTAGAGCGGTGAGGTTCTCAGCAACCTTTGAGCGCACAGGACGAACGCGGAAATATGTGCTGTAATCAGTGAGCAAACTACTCTCAAAACTTATGTAGACCCGCTGCAGTTGATGCATTATTTCGATCACATTTACTTTTAAAGACTCACACTGTTTCAGAAACGAAATTCAAATTTGAACCAACTTCGCATACTTCTCAACGTTGTTCAAGCCTAATTTGATCTATAATGTGCCTTGAAAATATAACGACCTTCTGTAAATTTTCCTTTCGACATGGTCTGGATTGACGGGTTATTATATAAATTTCTGCAATATGAATTCTCGGCTCATCTAGTAAAGATGATTATGTCTATGGCGTGCGGGAAGAAATTCGTTGTAACAAATAGGCAATTCACAACGACTAAAGTTTTTAATGTCATCAATGGTCTTCCACAGGGCACAGTTTCTGCACCGCTCCTCTTTAACATCTATATTTCTAAAATGCTAATGGGTATGAGTAATTCGATAGCATTTGCTGACGACGTTATTCTGTATGCTAACGGCTCATAAATTCAGAACATTCAGAACAATTTTGATAAGTTGCAGATATTCTGTTCTGAATGGAAGCTAAAGATAAGCCATGCAAAATGTGAAACTATACTGTTCCGCACCCCATTAAAATGCGGTAATTCAGAGTCTGCGAATAACGAGTTGCGATGGTCTCCACAATGAGTCAAAGAGTGTTGCAAGGTACTTAGGTGTCCATTTGGATAAATTCTTGTACTACAATGAGCACATAAATACGCACCTGCAAAAAGCAAGAGCAGCATTCTTGTCACTGAAAAGTTTATTGTACTCCAGGCACTTGAGATCCGATGTGAAGATCATATGCTACCAAGCTTTCGTTCGCCCAATTCTGACTTATGAGAGTCCAGTATGGTGGAACTTAAGCCCATCTACATAGGAATGCCTCGGTTATTTGAAAGAAAATGTCTTCTAGTTTGTATGCGGGCGTATAGAAGCGCACATCCCGACTTTCGTCATTACGTCTCTAATAAGAGACTATTGGATGCTTCCGGTGTATCCAGAATTGACAATGTCATTCTGAATCTAGTGAGGAATCATTTCGTGCGGTCAGCTAACGTTACTGAAAACAAATTAGTTTCCGGCTTGTTTTACCCTAACCCCGGATATTTCAGAAACACTTTGGTGAGTGGATATATACCAGTTCAACCTTAAAGTCGAAAGATTAAATAAACAAAGTTATTGGTGGCTAGACAGGATTGAAGCAAACGTTTAGAATAAGCAGGATTGGGTCCTGACGTGTGACCCTTGGTCCGCCGATGAAATGCTTGAGCAACATCACTTCACTTAGCGTGTTATCGGCGAACTTGTGGTCATATGGCAGGGCCCAACTCCATCCCTAAGTTAAGGTAGGGTAAGATAATTTTGTTAGTTTTTAGCATCTAGGCTGGTTTTAAAGAAAAAAGAATGATTTGAAATTATTCGCACAAGGTTTTGCCACATTTTCCCTTAAAATTGAAATAAATAAATGAATTAAAAAAATAAAAGAAAAACTTAAAATAGTTAGAATTAAGTACTTAAAAAATAATAATAATACCATAAGTATTGAGAACCCTTGAGGTAATTTACTATTACATATTTTATACGTATACAGATAGCATTTTAAGTTTATTTAAGCAATATTAACGTATAGTAGGGATTAAGTGGTCAAATAAACAATTGGAAAAAAAAACATTCCTTCACGTAAAATTAACACTTACATAGAATGAACTTCCAGTTCCGAAATATCTATGATGGGCTGCTTTTGAATTTGAGAGCATAGAACTCAACGACTATGTCATTGTTAACTGATGGTTTTCACCAAAAGAGCTCTTCAAATGTCTGGTTGAAAGATATTAAAACTCACATATAACACCAATTTTTCTGTGCTAATTGATCATTATTTACGGTTGTTTGTCTTCCTTTTTTTTGCAGATCTTGTCGAGGGTGCGCTCCGCAATGTCAGTTTAATTGTGGAACCACCAGCCGTGCGGAAAGGTCAACTTGCCACATTACGTTGCCTATACGATCTGAGTGGAGCACCGCTATACTCGGTGAAATTTTATCGCGGCCAATTAGAATTCTTCCGATATACACCTGGCGAGGCCCCCAACCCAACGAAAGTTTTTCCATTTCCCGGACTCTCTGTTATTGTGAGTATGACTGCAAATATTGACACTGGTCCTCTTTGCTATTTTTGGATGAAATTTGTTTTGCTTGTGGCCGGATATTCGGGCTTTTGTTTCAAAATTAATTTTTCTTTTTTTTGATTTAAAGTTCTCAAAAGTCATGAATGAGTTTCAGCAACTAGGGGTGAAATTTTGAATTTCTTTATTTTCATGAATTATTTTTTTTCATTTCAGACAGAAAAGTCAAATGCCAGTCAAGTTGTTATACGCAAGGTGGGGTTTGGTTTATCCGGAAACTTTTCTTGTGAAGTTACAGCGGATGCACCACTTTTCTCCACCGCAACAGCATTTGCGAAACTTCAAGTAGTGGGTGAGTAGTGTAGCTGACATAATTTTGCATTTCATAAAATTTTCAAAAGGAGCAAGGATAATAACGTAAATTTTGAAATATGTGTAACAATAACGGAGTTGTATAAGTTTTATGATTGGTAGGCTGTTTTATTATGTTGCCGTATACTCTTACATATGGAAACCTTAAAATATATCCCATGCACTTTTATAAAGTTGTCTAGCTAGTCCATTTGTCACATAGTGCTGTGCTAAATAATGAGTGGATACCAGTCTTTTACCAACGTGTGCAAAGAAATGCGAACGCATTAAATTAATGCGCGATACAGTGTCGTATGTCATTATTCCAAATGCGTTCCTGCACGGCTTTAAACTTGGCTATGTAGTCAACTCTAAAGTATTTCTTTATTTCAACATGCATCTTTATGTGCATTATGATGTGTATATGCCATGTGTATCAACTAACATGTGCTTCCGTCTTTTCGACCCACGTCTTTAGTATTGGCGAACACAGTTTTCTTTTCCGAGTTTTCGTTCAAATAACTTTCTTAAAGCTTTTGTCTGTTAAAAAGACTTCAAGTGCTTCAAAGTCAGTAAAATGTTTCCTAAGCCAGTAACCTCGTCAAAAAATGTAGCTTTAAATTGTAATAACGAGTCTTTTCAGTTCGAACTCTTTTTCGCCAGTTGTCTGCATCTGCGCACCCCAAGTCTGTTCCATTGGCCAACAAGCCCAGGTGTTCTAGCCATCTTAGGCTTCCCTTCGTCACTGTACAGCCCGCATAGTTAGAGGTTGAATCTAAGACGACTGGATGGCGCAGTTGCTTAAGTGCCTGCCCTAAGTTAGAGTGATCCCAGGTTCGAATCCCAGTGAAAGCAAAGTTAATACGCTATTATCAGGTTTTTCAAACCTGGTATAGTCACCATTTGCTGTTGGGATCAAATTACCGGCACTATCACTAGAGCGGTCGATCAGTGGTAGTAGTCTGACAGTGGGTATCACAATGGACCAACATGCTCTAAGTGTGCTGGTGAATTCACTAGCAGCCCCCTAACCTAACCTAACCTAGAGGTTGAATCTTCTTCTCCAATTGCTTTAAACATAAACAGGACCAAAGATGGCACGCAGAACTTTTCTCTCGAAAGGACCAAAAGATTCTTCATCTTCGAATAGGATAATTAGTGTCGTATACAAAATCAGCTTGTTCCTTCGGGAGAGGTTTTTGATCAGAAAAAACAGCAGTTGGCAAGAGTATTCTTCGTTCGATCTCAGTACTGATGTTGTTCGTATTGTTTACCGCAAAAACGAAGAGTTGAACTTATTATAGCTTCCGATCGTGGTGTTCTGGCCAAGTCGTCGATGTTCTGTATCCTCTCAGCATACATTTCGTTTGCCGCCAGACCCATTTTAGCTGCTTCCGATCCAATTCCAGACTTTGTTCGGCGTTTCGCGTCAATGTCATCTGCGTAGGCTAGCAGTTGACGGACTTTTGGAGATTGTGCTGTTAAAAACAGTCACTGACGTTGAGAATTCGCCATCTTCATCCTGCAGAATCTGATCAGTTTGACAGGAATGTCAAAACTAGACATGGCTCGTTGCTATGCTAGTTGTCATATGCGGCATTTATATCGATGAATGACTGGTGGCTGCCGGTACACATTTATTCACATTTTTCCAAGTTCTGGCATAATTTCAAGGTCTGTTATATGACCTCCCTGGCGTGAAACCACACCAATAAGGCCCTCTCAGATTGTTGACAAATGGTCTCACAAATGGCGATCACACAAAACTTTGGAGATTTTGTTGACGTTCAGTCTTCACAACTTGACCAGTTTCAACGTCAGAATATTCCACGTCATAGCTCTAATTGTCGCTTGGTTGTCAAAGTATATTGTCAAGTTGAGGTCTTTTACTGAAAGTGCTGCTTCGTTTAATGCTGCTACTTCCGCTAAAAAGGCGCTAAGACAAATGTCATCTACAAACTTGACCGACGACAGTCATTACTTAACCTTAACTAGCCGCAATATATCTTAAGGGCTCATAGTTCGTTTTGGTACACAACTACGGTGGCAAAACTTCAGATAAATAAGGCTAAAGAATTAATTTTTCGTATTCGCAAAGAGTTTTAATACAAAGTCAACACCTTTTGTCACAAATGTCAAAAGTTGGTTTTAGGGTTCTTGTGAAGTTTTTATTGCGCACCCGCTAATCTTGATGTCATCAAGCAAAGCCAATTCCTCACTCAGGCATAAACTTATTGGCACAATGTCTTAATAAACCCAAGTCCTTCCACCACGCACACCCCTGCTGCTGCATCATTTTTTGTTTGCCTTACTTTCTGCCTCGGCAGATCGTTATCATTCAACTGTATTATTACGAAACGAAAAGATAAAGACAATCACCCACCCCACCCTCAGCAACACGACCCCCAGCTTGATATGCTTACTTTCAATTGAAAGGGGAATCGGTTAGGACGCCGTACGTGTCTGTGGAGCTGACTTTCGGCACACACTACGGAGCCATCCGTCACTTGAATATCAGCAACGACACTTGAATTTCTGTGAACGATCCATTCGCCCACACCCCTTCGTTCTTGTTTTATGGAACTCCTAACTTTAGTGCTAGTTGATGCCATAAAGAGCGTTAAATTACTCATAAAATAGTATTTCAGCGTAGTGACATATGCTGTTGCCGTTCACGCTTCCTTGTTTTCCATTCTCGTATTCTGCTCACAATGTTATATCTAATGCCCGACAGCTTAGTGTCAGCGCACACACCAAGCACACCCCTAACACGGGCTAACACCACCCGACCTCACATAACTACGAATTACACGGACGTACATATTGCACAGATACATACATATGGAGGTATGTACGTGGCTCCGTTTGAAAGCAAGGCGTCCCGTGAAGGATGTTAGAAAACTTGAACAGCTCACAAGCAATTATAGTCAGAGACAACTTTGGGAAGACATCTGGGGAGCAATTATAATGGCAAAGTAAACGTGAAGAGGCGTTGCTGGAGCGCTAGGATACTGGGAGATTGGGATGTAGCTAGGCGATGGGGTATGTGCGAAACAGGAATTCCTCTTAGAAGGGGTTAAATATCTGATAATGGGCGAAGCGAAGACATTTATCCTTTAATACGGTAACCACGAGTATTTTGTAGAATGGAAAATAATGGGGGAAATGTTGCCCTTTACGTATCCTTAGATGACTTTCCTCTGGGTTCCATGGTATCCTGTTCAGTTCTGTTCTCTTTCCATTTTTCATTGTGCATGTGCGTGTGTTTTATTTTAACTATTCAGCGTTAAGCGGCATTTTAATACGATGCTAGGGATGAATTGTGAATATATACACATTTTAGTCGTCACCGTCATGATCTCTGAAGGATTTATCTTATTGTTCATCGACCTGAAATACTGTTTAAAGTTAAGGCTTTGTTTGTGCTAAAGTTTAACTAAGGTTCCATCGCAGTTGAGATTTATTTATTGTGTGTTCGTATAAACTTTTACAGTAGTTTGTGAGGAACCTCAACGTAGAACCCGTTTTTTTGGGTATCCTGAGAGGAGGAGAAATGCACCCGTTCGGGCGTTGATGCATTTCACTATTGTCATGCTGTTGTCATGCCTTCTTAGCTTACCCATGCACAGTAAAACTGTTCCCTCATGAAAATACTGGAAAAGCCCTTCATCTGCTTCATAAAAAAGGATTTTGTCAATAAAAAAAATTGTTTAGAGTCGAGCAGTATATTAATGTTGTATAAAAGTCGACAGTCACCATGATACACTCATTTTATTTTAAATTTTTCAGATTTCGTGTTTCTACTCACCACTTCTGTGTTTTGGTCCAACTATCCTCAACGAGGTTTTCTTTTAAAAAAGTGTCAATTACGTTAAGAGTTAGCAGCGGCAGCAGCACCATTACGTCAAGGAGAATAAAACAGTTTGCTTTTGGAAATCATCGTCCAGTATAATTTGTCACTTTTTAGATTGTATTTTTATGCGCTTCCTCTCTGGTTATCATGGAGATAATATCCCTGGGATTATAACTCCCTTATGTTTTTTTCCACAATTTTTCAAAACGTATTTGCCCTGAGTAATAGGGTCCTCTCTTCGAGGACCAAGCTGTCTTTGTATAAGACACTGATCATCACAGTCCTGCTCCACGGCGCAGAGGCATGGAAAATATCCAAAGCGGATAGAGAAGCTCTTGGTCTTTTTGAGTGAAAAGTTCTGCGATGTTTTGTCCTGTTAGCATTGAAGGCTATTGGAGAGCAGATTCAACTACGAGCTGTACGAATTGTACCTGTACCAGCACCTAAGTTAGCTAGAGCATGTAAAGCGCCGGGACAACATAGTTCCGGTCCAAAGAATCTTCAACTCTGAGCCTGTGGAACAACGGAACAGAGGACGTCCACGTTTAAGGTGGCCCAAGGAAGTGGAGAGAGAACTCAACCAACTCAGTGTGAGCAGTTGGAGAAAGCTGGTGAATGCACCCGGTTCTTGGGGAATCTACTGGAATCTACCCTTAACTGAATTAACACATTCAAGGATCCAATGCACTGCAAGAACCTGCGTTGAACGCTCCATCAATTTAACCTCAGACAGGGAAATCCCTGCTGAAGGCAAATTAAATTTCCTCAAAATATCATTTGACTCGCCTTTAAGGGCATAAAGTGATGTAAATGTTTCAATTATAAGCCTATTACGAATAAATTTATATCACCCATGCATAAACCCTTATATGTTGATCACACTTGAAAGCAGTAAGAGGACGCTTTGTCACCCTGAAACAATTCTCCTTAAGTACACACCGCGCTCATACACCGCACACATCGCACATCCACAGCAAAAGGTACACTCCCCAACAGAAGAACGATGTTTGTCCCCTTTTTTTCCATGGAAAGCAAGATGCCTCCTTGTTTTTGATCTCAGAGCTGGTGGAATATCCCCTGAGCATTATGCTAATTCAATCCAATTTGAAGCGAGAGCGTAAAAAAGACAAAAACGAACAAAAAGAACAAGAAAAACGAATTCGACACCAACAGAGAAAGGACGAAGGAGAGCGAAAAAAAACCGAGAAAGATTGTGTCAATAAATCTGACAAGAACAAATTTCCTTCGTTCACTCTTGTTTCGCCTTTTTTTCCTGCTCCCTATCCGCCCCGGGTGTTGTTTTCACCATCCTTTTCCGGGTGTTTCCTGTCGCACGCGTCCAACAGTTCATAGTAGTTAGAGGAACACTTTCTTACCGATTCGAAGCGGATGTTTGGGGCGCTGGGCGCTGGGCGTTGGGTGTAGTTGGGAGGAGGCTGTTGCCGGTTTCATCCCTGCTGTTGTTTTGCCTTTTTCGCATATCACTCCTGCTGCGGGTGGAAAATCCCTTAACTAATAAAAATACATCCAGCATTGAGTCCTTTCGCTTCTGCAGTTTGTCGTTTACGCTTAGTTTATCCGTTTCTTGTGAAGTTCTTGGTTTTTTTTCAGCTTTCGTTCGCCTCGTCTCGTTGGCTCCTTCGGCTTGGTGATATCATCTGATTCGGTATTCATTTCAGTTAGTTTCCTTCGAAATGGTTTATCTCACTTATCTGCCAGATATGACGGTTTTGGGTGGAACAGTTCAAGCCCTGGAATTATAGGTAACTATGGGAGATATCTTCAATTGCAATTTGATTGTTTTTTTGTTTTCTTCTTTATACCGGCGGGGGTTGTTCGTAGTTACATTCACTTCTTGGAAAACCCTTTTCGACCACACGAACATGTCGAAAGTAACCCAAGATTGCATACATCGGAATTGACTTGGCCAAATTGGCTTAAGTATAACTTTACGAGAAAACCCGACACACCGGAAGAGTAAACAAACACGAAATTACTTCCAGTTCAATAGAAATGGGGGTGCCCTTTGGGAGTTCTTATTGAACGGGGTTCAATGGCAGAGGGTCTTGTTACAGAAATCAGGTCAAGTTGGTAAACATTGCTCGAAAGAAGTTTACTATTTCCCCTAGAAATAGTTTAATATCCAAATCTTTTGTACACACTTGTGTACTCCTATGCACACATCCAACAGAATACGTAGTTCAGATAGGTGACTTTAGTTGTTGAAAGAAGAATCGAAGAAGGGAGCCCCTTCGGGTGCAGATTAATTTTGTAATAAGGACCGAAGTCAAGGAACTCTCGAAATTGCCTTATTATGTCTTGGGCTTGTACGTTCATGATAAAGGATTTGTGAAGCTGATGAAATGACTTGTCTAGACAGAGTTGATGCAAATCTCTTCTTTGGGATTTTTTTCTTTGCCGCAGGGAATGCCGTTTTTTATCCAGGCATGGATAACCCCAAGACAGAATATGCCATGCATTTTAAGTTAAGTTTCCAACTTTCTCCAAGCTTCGAAGATGATTCTTTGAGTTGATTTGACGCATAATCAAAATCGTTTCCTTTGAATTGGGGTAAGTATTTGAATTGACCATCTTGTTACCGCATTTTTCTCAAATGAATATTAACTTCACGAACGTGGGCTGGAGAGAAAGTTAACGAGTAAAGTTGCGGGGTGGTAACTTTTGTTTTTGTTGCATTCAGTCAAACGAGGCGAACATCTTGGATGTTTCAATATCGGGTATCTGTGTAGTTTCTTACGAAAAAATACTCCAATCTCTCGGACATCATTTCGACCGTTTGAAAAAGGCGAAAGAGAAACGCAACATTTTTTCCTGTACTTGTGTGTAGGTGGTCTTATTTATAGGAATCCCAATGGATAGTCTCATCCCTTTATGCGGAATGGCTAAGAGCCGACAGCTGAAAGTTAAATATTTCATCAGCATTTCACCAGATACACAGTAAATTGAGTGTCAATCTCTGAGAACTTGCCCTGCTCTCCTGCACATTCGTGTCAACATAAAATGAATCACGGACGTGGGGTACAAACATCAATGCTAGCTTTTAAAAACTAAAATTCTCCCTAGTTGTTTATGCTTGGTCACATGGCAACATGGTAGTGGAGTTAAGTTGGATTTGGTTTTATCCATGAATCTGCTTATGTTTCGGATGTCTATTTCTGATAGGTCTTCAAGATTATTGAAGAATCAATTCCGTCTCGTGATCTTCTTAAAAGAGAGGAGCAGGTACCGGGATAGTAAGGGATAATTTCCTCTTCTTCCTCATATCTACATCTCCTGCAGAAGGAATTGTAGGGAGCTCCCTCTTCTTTTCAAATTTCCTAAAAGGTTGAGGGGATTTATAACTCCTATGAAAGTGCTGATGTTTGTTTACGAATAGGTTTTTTGACGTCTTGCTATCTACAGCACGTCACACCAGCCTTGAGACAAACATACATTCCATCTGGAATTAGTTGCTTTCATGTGTTCTATGAGTAGGTGCGACATAGTCTCCAGATTTGGGTGAAAAGGTGTCTTCTGTTTAGACGTGAATTACATACTCGATCGATCTAACTAACTCGTCGACACATTTGATGTCTGAAATACCGTGCCCAGAGACCTAGCATAGGGTTGGATTGCGTCTAATCGCAATTAATCTTGGAATTAATATATGGTGTGTCCAGAGCCTTAATTACCGCCTGGTTGTCTATGTAAACGACAATAGATCCGCCTTATATTGAACAAGAAAGGTTCTCGAACTATATGGGATACACAGCGACATGAGTGCAGCCAGGCGTCTGAGTATCGAATCTTCGATTCTGAGCTTGTGGGACAACGCAACAGAGAACGTCCATATTTACGGCTGCGCACACAAGTGGAGAATGACATCCACCAATTGGAGTGCGCAGTCAAAAATAGTTGGCGAAAGATTGTACTAGATGGTGAGGGTAGGCCCAGGTCCACCCTGGATTTCACCGCCACAGGAGGAGAAGATGAATAGCTAGTGAGCTGCCTATAAATTGCGTTATTTGTAGTCCGTATGTGGAAACTGAAATTAAACTCTATACACGTTTTGTCCTCTCTTAACCGCAGAGTTGCTTTATAGCTGTCAGTTTACCAAAGATACCAGTAGCAGGCAGATAAAGCATTGTTTCTAACGCAGAGTACAAAAATATGCAGATATTAGGATACGTGTGGGCGCCGTGGTGTAGTGGGTAGGTGCGTCGACTCCTACGCTCGAGGTCGTCGGTTCGAATCTCGAAAAAAAAACATCAAAACATTTTTTCACGGCTCCACCTCTTTCGAGTCACTGACAATGCTCAAAGAGTACAACTGTCTAGAATTAGCTTCTCAATCTCGCCGTTCGGAGTCGGCATTAGAGTCCGACCGAAGGCCAGTTTTCCGGCCGAAGACGAAGCCGAAGCCGAACTTCGGCTTTTTCATCACCTTCGGCCGAAGCCGAATGTTCATTTTTACGAAATAACCCCGAATTGGAATTTTAGCTGCCATTTTTGATGTTCCTTCTACCTGGAAGCAGTACAAATAATTTGCATGCTTTTATACAGACCACTTAATAGTTTACCAACTTGCAAATGCAAAATCTTTTGATTTTAAAGCTGTAAACAAGCGCACTTTCAAAATACAAAATACCCGACAATAACAAAACAAAAAAAACACCGTTCTTTGCGACTTCTATTTTTACAGAAAACATATGATATTTATAGCCGAAGGTGGCCGAAGCCGAATGTTCGGTCGGACTCTAGTCGGCATTAAACTGTGGGTCCCCTCCACTCGTGAGAGAACAATAGCACGCACAACACGAGTGGTTGCTGAGAAGCTAGGCCCAGGTCCACCTCGGACTGTAGCGCCGCCATTATTATTATTATTATTATTATTAGGATACGTCTAACTTTTTAAAGATATTCTTAGCTCTTAGTCACTAAACAAGAACGCCGTAAGTCCCCTACTGACTTACGATTGCCGTATACATCCAGTGTGAAACTCGTTGTTGAAGACTTTCACAATCTAGGTTCAAGTCCAAAGATGAGTTCTCTATTCTTCAGATTTTGGGGTTGCAATGAAGCTAGAACCCAGTTAACAAAACAGGTACGGTCATTGGTTTATAGATCGGATTTCACTGCATCTTTGGTGATGTCTGAGAGCGTCGACAGTAGCGTTCACGAAAGCTGTTGACAAACATTCCGTAAAACCAATTTCCTGGAATATTTTTCCCAAGGATTGGAGATAGCGCCTGAACCAAAATTATGATTTCTGCATTTAGCAAAGCACCGTTAACTCTTGGACTCTGCAGACAACCTCTTCATAACCATATTGACTTTCTCTAATTCATTTAAATTTTCTTTGCTCACATTTTCGACAACAAAAAGTTGAATAAACTCTCAATTCACGATGTAAACAAAATTAAGAATGCGGACAGCCCGAGACAGGAAAGACTTACTCAGTAGGTACTGAAAAAAATAATAATCTGAGAAAATGTGAGTTGTACCTACTCGCACGAGAAAGGTTCCGTCGCATAAATAATTGTTCATAGAAGCACTTCAAGAAAAATTCAAACTATGCAACTATTCATTACAACACACATACACACAAACAAACATCCATGCATACATATGCATACATCTCTGTACAAATGTATCTAACACAGAAAATACTGTGCATCAACCCAATTGCTGCACAGGTCTGCTGTGTGTGTGATGTGAGGTACCACTAATCATCGTGTCGAGTGGTCGATCACAGCATGGAATTTATGTTAGAAAATGATAATCCTTGGATTTTTAAATCTTTAATATCTCGAAATTTGCACATAAATCGTTATTTTAATATTTATTATTACCTAATGATTACGCTGAGTTCTAAAGAACTGCGTTTTCAAATCTTCAAAATTCGCATATCGAAGTTTTACCGTTTTTGGTCAATATCTCCAAAACTATTTGGGCCAGAATGCTCGAAATGGGATTAAATGAAAGTTCTCATTGAAGCCAAATTTTTGTGAATTAAGGGTTTTAATCACTTCGGGTTAGAAATGGGAGGGGGGACGCATTAAAACTGACTTTGGAGCTAATTGTTTTGCAAACGGTACTCTGAATTTAAAAAAAAAAACTCTACCTCATTTCCAAAGATCTGTAGACTGACATATTACCCGATAGGGTGGGTTAATGTTTCAAAATCCATGGCAACTTATATACGAGAGGACCCCCAAATGGTCCAGCTTTTAAAATTTGCGTGCATGAAAAATAATTTCTAGGTCTAAAGTACCAAATTCCAAAATTTCATGCCGATATCTTTATAAGTGTAGGAGATAAGAAAGTGTGACCGACACTACAGACGGACGGACGGACACACAGAAATTATAAAGGTTCCGTTCTTGTAGACGGAACCTTAAGAATGCGGTACAATAATTGGTCTCGTTCGCGTTGATGTATGGACAACATAGCTTTGGCGTTTCAACTTCCACTCCAAGTTTATGATAATGAGAAACCGCTGAGAGTAAAGAGCTGAAATCAATGTGGCAATGGTTGGACTAAACTCTATCTAACTGAGTAAGTGACACTGGTCCGGAAATCTGGCGCCACCCAAAAGAAGAATCACCTAGTTACGGTTATTTTAAATTATAATTATTAATTTACTCCGATAACAGTTCCACCAGAAATGCATTCGTTGTGCAATTACGAACAGGAAAGTAGACTAATAGCATATTTTGCTAAGCCTAGGTAAATGTGCATCCATGTTAATCAACGTTTGAGGTTAAGTTTCATTAAACTCGATCCAACTCAAACGTTCATAATTTTTTATTCAAACTTCCGAAAGCGAGGTTTTGTTTTCCATGAAACTATGTTGTCCGACAATCTGTCTGCTGAATTCGCTCAAATCAGTGGTAGTCAAGAAATTGTATCGATAACAATGTCGAATTTGTACTCCTGACACCACCTAATTTTTTTCTCATTAGAGAGGAATTTATTTATTGATGTACAATGGAATCGCCATGAAATAAATATCCTAATTGGACTCGTGTATCTTATTTGGTTCGCACAAACTTTATCTAGACACAGCAGGTTTGCTCACGAAAGAGAAGGGAAGCGGCCAAATCACCAGGCCATACAAATCGTATCCAAACAGTGGTCGAGTGCAAAATTCAATAATTCACCGAAAAGCCCACCCTCTATTCCTAAGGGACAATCAAGTAAATTCATCTTCGTACTTCTGAAAGTCGGCTCATTGAAAGTTCGTTCACGTCTCCTCCGGCGACGCCGGTGACAGCGGTGGCACTTGAGCATTATAACAACAATATCAGTCTAATTTGTTTGCTGAAGGACGATCGTTGCTGGTCTCCACAATGTCGCCCCAATTGAAGAAAAGAAAATCACCTGTTATAACTCAATAAAAAGCGAATTTCAAATGTCTTTCAATAGGTTCATTTCCATTTTGTATCCGCTTCCTGTGGAAAGTTTTCTCTTTCATTTCTATTCGGTTCACCACTCCAACCCGCACTCTCGCTCTTGCTCCGGTGTGAGGTTGAATTTTGGGGTGGAATAAGGCGAAATCGCTTTGGCTTTGCCGCCTTCTTGGAAGATGGCGAGCAGCTTCTCTCCAGTTGGAGAACTAACTCTTAATTACAAGGAATGGTGGCTGGAAAAAGGAAATTTCATTTTGAGATTTTATTCTTCCGACAAGGATGTGATAGGCGACGGTTGGCTGTATAGGGTCGATGGAATCTTCTTCTTTGTAATTAAATGCAAATTAGGATCGGGGATGTATACGTACTTAGTTCAGAATGAATTTAGGTACTCTCTGATACTTAAAAGGTATTTTCAAAATCAGCCGTTGATGAAGGGCATTCATTTCGGGGTGGCATGAATAAAGCGGGACGACGACGGAAGGAGCTTGAAAAATGAAGGGTTATTGAGAAGTCTGGTTCGCACCGCAAAGTTTATAATTAGTTAAGGTTTCTTAAGGAGAATAGTCTGTTTAAAAACAACCAATACTCTTTGGGGTTTGATCATTCTTTCGGCTCTTTAGGGGGAACTCACTTTAAAGTGCTAAAGGTTAAAAATTATTCTGACGTTAGTTCGGAGTTAGCGTTGAAATTGGTATTAAAAACATACGAATGACTAAATTTCACCTGATTATTATTTACCCTTGAGTAATTGGAATGATTTGGTAGTAGCAGCTGAGAAGATCGGGGAAGAGTGTGATGGTTTTATACCGGAAAATGGTTTGAGAAATGGAAATTTGGAGATAATTTAATCGCTGACGGAAGTGTAACAAGAATTTTCAATTCATTTCATTCATTATTCTTGCAATTTTATCATGATGACATATACGCTTCTACAAAGTAAACTAACTTTAGAAATGTTGGTCCAAAATTATGGTTGTGTGCACTAAAAGTTTAAATTTATAGTACTTGCAGTATTACACCCGCTATTATCGGGCGTGTCGTTGACCTTTTTCGCACTACATTTTGTTTACAAGATGCAGTGGCACTGACACGCATGAGATGAGTACTAACTGAAGAGAATATGTTCTTTGTTCGTCCACCACAATGTACATCTTCACGCAACGATCTTACTTTGAAGCCTTACACGATTCAGCTCGTGCAAGAATCGAAGACGAACGACCATTTATTGCGTTGAAATTTCGGTAAATGAGCCCAAAATCAATCTGCACGAAATCCGCTGTTTTATCAGAAAATTGTGTTCAGTGACGAGGCTCATTTTTGACTCAATGGGTATGTCAGTGAGCAGAATTGTCGCATTTTGGATGGAAGATAATGAACAAGAGATTGTCGAAATACCGTTACATCGCAATGTTTGTACCGTAATCGGACCGTATATAATTTTGTTTTTTTAAATCAGGGTTTTCAGCGAATTATGGACAACGATATTCGGTATAAAGACATTATTGATGACTTTTTCGTTTCCCGACTGAACTACATTAATGTGAAAGATATGCTGTTCCAGCTGAATGGCACCACGTACTTTGTGGCAAACGAAACGATCAAGAAAAAATCGATGAACGCATCATTTTGTGTAATGGATCTGTAAATTGGCATTCAGGACTATTCGTAGTGTGGTGGATGAATTTGAGTCAACTGGTTCAGTAAACGATAAACCAACACCCGTATGTTGACGAAACGCAAGATCTGCCGAAAATATCGCCGCTGTCCGGGAGAGTGTACAGAAGAATTTGAGGTAATCGATTTGGAGTCACTCACAAGAACTCGCAGACAACAAGTTGTCGAATTTTTCGTCGTGACTTGGGCCAAATTCAACTGAGCCAGGAGCTGAAGGTAAACGACCAGAACATAGACAACGACGTGTGTTCGCTGAATGGGTCTTGGAGCAGTTGGAAATTTGCCCCAGTTTTCATAAAAAAATCATCTTCAACGATAAGACCCATTTCTGTATGAATGGTTACGTCGGCAAACAAAATTGTCGAATTTGGGGACAATACCGATCCACATGAGTTCCAAAAGCGTCCAATGCATCCAGAAAAAATCACTGTTTGGTGTAAATTTGGGCTTGCGACGTTATCGGTCCATATTTCTTTGAGAACGACGTTAACCAGACCATCACCGTCAACGCTATAGGTCGAGGACTACCAACTTCTTTCGACCTGAATTAGATGATATGGACACCAACGACATGTGGTTTCAATAGGACGGGGCTATATGCCACATAGCTCACGTCACATTGGAAATTCTGCACGAGCGATTCGAGGGTATGGTCAGTTGAATGTGATGTCAACTGGCCCTAGAGATAGTGCGATTTGACCTCGTAAGACTTTTTCTTGTGCAGTTTTCTGAAGTCGCAGGTCGATGCGAATAAGCCACAAACTACAGCGGACCTCAAAGCAAACATAACCCATGCCATCGGTCAAATTCAGCCTGATTTACGAGTATGCAATGGAAATTGGCGATGCGCGCCACCTAGAGAATCCGCGACGGACATTTGAACGATGTTACATTCCATACATAATGGCACCGATTGGCATTTCAAACCAATAAAAAAGATCTCACACACATTTTGTATTATTTAAAATTAAAGATAGGAACGGCTAGTGAAATGCCCTTTACATATACGCAGTGACACCTGTCAGGCCTTATTCAATGCTATCTGACACTGTGAATGCGCTCGTTTATGAATAAAAAAAAATAGAGATCGCGTTCAAATAAGCAATTTCCTTTTTTTGTTTGATGATATTTTGTGGTTAAAAGAGCACAGTTTCTTGATCTTGAAGTAAATGCAAGCATACTCCAGAAATGTATCAGATTTAAATTTTTACTGTAGATTTAAATTTCGAATTGCTAGAAAGTTGCCTGATTTCAGTTTTGTAATTTGAGAATATTATCTTGACGGTTTTTCTCTCTAATTTATAAAGAAAAAGAAATACATTTCCTTCCTTTAGCTACGCATCCGCCCGCTAAAAAATCCAATACACAAATGTGTTAAAATATCATAAAGCATGTGGATCCATATTGATAAACACTATAACTAATCGAATGCAAAATTTAATATGTTCCATCGAATGTGTACCATGAAGCTGTCTGCATTTTAAGGCACTCACATTTTTTCTGGCTATTTTTGCATCTTAAAAAAATAAGTTTCCGTTTCGAAGAGTTCTGATGTGGATAACAAAAATGTGATCGAAAAAAGTTTGTGAAAATTTGTATACACCATGAAAAAGTTTAGCATTGCAGAAGATACATTAGCAAAATTACTTCCAATACGCTGTCCTATGCACTTTACATTACTTCCTTTGCATCTACATATGTATTTCGATACTGTTGCTGTTGTTGAATAAAATTTGTAGTATTAAATATTTTCGCAATTTCTCTTTGCAGAGTATCCAGAAAAACGTCCGATGCTCTTTACAGAACACAGTCGCTACGAGCCGGGTGATGTTTTACGGGCGAACTGCAGTACTCCGCCCTCGCGACCCAGGGCTGAGTTAAAATTCACAATCAATAACATGGTGGTAAGTCCTTTAAATGCGAATCAAATATTCCAAGTGCAATTACATCCCGCTGTAAATCAGAAATATTTACACCAATTAGTGAAGCAGTTTATGCTTACCAGCAGAATGACCACAAATAACCACAATAACAGCATTTTTGTAATGTATGTTCATTGCAAATAAAGTTTTCACTAATTGAGTGCAAATTCCATTGCTTGTGATGTGATACTGATGATATTCCAAGGTTTCGTGGGAAATTTAAAAAAAAAAACCCTTTCTCCCAGGGTTGATGCGGCACATGAGTAACAACGATCGAAATTTCAGTTCCCTCCCCACCACACCTGCCAATTGTCAATGATAAGTTGTATTCAAACCAACTACAACACACAATTCTCTTCGGCCCTTTACACATTCAACGAAATGACTTAACAGCTTAATTTAAACAAGAAGAAAATTCCTGGAGTTTGCCTCCCAGAAAGTCTATTAAATCTAGGAAGATTTGTTTACCGGCCTTAATGGATTTCACAAGAATTAATTATATAAGGGCAAATATTCGCCCTTAAAGAGGGGATCATTTATAAGCGAAGCTTAACTGAAATATGTTGCTTGGAGGTGCTGGTTAGCTTTTGATTTGCATCCAATCCTAACGAAACGATTTATTTTGCAAAAAAAAAAAATATTAACGTTTCAGGTACTGTTGCTCATTTCACAGATTTTACACTGAAGATTGTTACCTATGGAGACCCTTTTGATTTTCTCTTGAAAAATATGTTTTTTTTAAGCGAGACCTTTTCATTGTTGTTCATTGAGGTAAATATCAATGACGTAGTAGAATATTTCCCTTTTATATTGTTTCCACTAGAAGTCCGTATTATTTGTTTGATTCCCGTGTAACTATCGTCACGCAATCGATTCAATTAATCTTAGGCAATCTGGCAATCGCAAGCGAATGTGGGTGTAATTTATTAATAGACCCAGAGACTTAAGAACGTTATTCTGTTGCAAACTGTACTGTCCTTAAAATGGTATTTTAAGGTAAGATTCTTTTTTACACATAGTTTCCATTTAGAAATTTTGGAATTAGGAACTTTAGGCCTGGAAATCATTTTTCATGCGCGCAAATTTTGGTTGTTCCCGTATTGGTGAAGTTGCCGTGGATTTTGAAACATAAAGGCACCCGATGAAGTGCATCGATCTTTTTAAAGGAGGTTTTGCTTAAACACATTTTGATCCAGAGTACCGTTGAGAAATATGACGCTCCAAACTCTGAACTAATGCCTTTATATATATAATGGCGGCGCTAAAGTCCGAGGTGGACCTGGGCCTAGCTTCTCAGCAATCACTCGTGCTATGGTTCTCTCACAAGTGGAGGGGACCTACAGTTTAATGCCGACTCCGAGCGGCGAGATTGAGAAGCTTTTTCTAGACAGTTATACTCTTTGAGCATTGTCAGTGATTAGAAAGAGATGGAGCCGTGAAAATGTTTGATGTTTTTTTTCGAGATTCGAACCGACGACCTCGAGCGACAACCTCGAGCGTAGGAGTCGAGTTAATGCCTTTCCTATACCAAAATGTTTAAAAATCTGCACAAAAAAATCCCAAAATTTAGCTTCAATGTGTAAATTTGATTAAAATTATTTTATTCTGGCTCTAATAGTTCTGAAGATATTGGCCGGAAACGGTAAAACATCGATATGCGAATTTGGAGATCTTAAAGCGCAGATTTATGGATCTGATCGAAAGCGTTAAGAAATGATGAATATAGAAATGCATACTCCTGTGTTAAATAAACTTAGGTAGACTTGTGAATATGTATGTATGGTTGTATGTATGTATGTTTCTATGCATGTGTTTCTATTGATTTCTATCAAAAATGATCGCCAAAAAAGCTGTTTCGAGAAGCCCAAAGTGGTAGTAACTTAAAAGGACAACTATCCGTCCGATCTCCACGTAAGTGCAGTTCGCTTAAGTTTGTTTTAACTTTAAGGTAGCTTGGAGTAAAGTGGTTTTCTCCTACAGTATTAAGGCATGTTTGAACGTACAGCATGTATTCCTTCTTCCCCTCGTTGGTTTTAAGGCTCATTGATCACCCATTGATCTCAAAGTGGTATCATTTTTAAAACCGAGATTGTTCTCTTCACGAGGAAGAAGAAATTGATTGGTTTTACTCAATTAGTATTAAAAACTCAGTTGTCTGGCAATGCAAGGGAGTTTTCGGCAAGCCCTGGGGTCTATCACATATGATCAGGCCCCTTCTCGCCTATACATTGGCCTTTTGGTGGATAAGCTTTTATTTTTGATGCACTACTGAACCCTCTGAACCTAAATTTACCTTGCTCAACCCTTGAAACATTTAAAGGATAGTTGGGGATTGCAAGTCTTCTCTGAATTTGAAAATAATGAAATAAGATCGCCGATGAACTTGCTAGGCAAAGATCAGAGGAGGTACTCTCAGGACCTGAACCTGCGCTGGGACTGCCTGCGTCCTTGGTTAGATGGTTGGACCTTTCGAGAGCACAACCGAAGTTAGCATGATTCTCCAGGATGTAGACAGACCAAGCGCATGCTCCCTAACGTCTGTAAGAAATCCGCGGCATTCTTGTTATCTCTTGACAGAAAAGACTGCAGACAACTTACCGGTGCACTAACGGGCCACTACGCCTTTTGAATCAATAAGCTTAACATTCGAAAGAGAAAAAGCCCTCTTAACCTAAAATTATAACGATCTGCCTAAATTGACTTAACTACTTCCCAGTAACACCAAAATTCCACCAACATGTTTGCTGTAGGCTCATGGACTTATACCTGTTTCACTTGATGGGAATGCCAGCACTTAGAAACCGTTAGCACCCATCATCCTACTGTTCCAGGGTACCACTTAAGGACAAAACAAAAGCAAAAATCTGAAAGATCATCATGAAAACACTATTGTGGTGAAATCCATTAGGTTAAAAATATATTTTTTTTGTCAAACTCCAAAATCAAATCTGATCTCTAAGCCGCAGCTTCTACGAATAGTATGAATTCAAAAAAAGCCTAACACTCCGACGCAAGCATATAATGGGTAACGAAACATCAAACAAAAAAAGATTAAATCCTTATCTTCTTCCTTGCAAACGGTGTGTAGCGCTTACACTTAGTTGTGTTAACTCTACATGTGAGCATGCATACGAGATGCGGTAAAGTTCCCATCCTTTTGCTGGGATTGTAGGCGGCTGTTAAGGGGTTGAGCAGGAACGAAATGAGTTGAAGAACTGTTTGGTTGAATTGAATTTTTCGCAACAACGGCATCTGATCTGGAAGAGGAAACAGGAAGTGCATGCTCGGTCCAGTGAATCCCATGATAGTGCTTTCCAGTGCTAGAAGTGGTGATAAAAAGTGCTCTTCATCAGCCATCATCCAAGAGGACGTGTTGGGTACCTACATTTAGTTTTTTCTCGTTGTTTTCCTCTTTTTTTTTGTTTTTGTTTATCACTCACATTCCCCTTGTGAAAGATTTTCAAAAGCGCTGTCCCATTCGTTCACATGCGACTGTGAAGTAGCACTGAATTTGTATAGCTGCTGGGAAAGTGAGCAAAATAGAAAGCATGACTTTTTGGTGCTCCCTTGTGACATGCTTTACGATGAAGATGAGGGTGAATGCGTTGTTAAGCAGAAAATTAAATGGATTTTATGGTTTTTGAAGCGGGCGGTGCAAATGAGGATGCAGTAAAGTGAGAGGAGCTTTGGCAGTTTTTATCCGATGTTTTTGTTGAAAAGCTTTCCCATTCATTCATACTCGAAAATGTACACAAATTATGAATCGGAATAAGAGTTTGTCCCGAAATTTTTAACAAATGTACCAACAAACAACGTAATTGTACGCCATAGTGAATGATGCTTGTTCAACTTGTGTGGAGTGTAAATTAGCTGCTGGGAATGGAGAAGAATAACTAACTGTTGACGTCCTGGAACTCGCTGCGTAACTTTCTGAGTCCGAATTCCAAAATTGGATGTATCCTCTCAAATGACCACTAAGAGCCAGAAATCCAAACGAACGTCCACGCTCCATCGCTTACATAAGCCCTCCATCGCCTACATAAGCCCTCCATCTTGCCATCTGAAAATGTCACGTTTCATGCACAGTAAAATTTCAAAACATACTCTGAAGCCCACATATCCGTCCAAAGCTCTTCCTGCAGCAATTAGATTTATATCCAGAGCACATAACAACACCACCAGTAAGCAAACAGACACCTATGCACATTTACTTTGTGGAACTCAACGTGTGCGATATGGGACACAAGACAAAAAGAAAAACAGTGTCGCTATCAGCATGAGCATTTGGTAACCGAGAGTTCATCCCAAATTCTGCAAAAACAGGTGCGGCGATAGTCTTTTGAACAATTTACAATTTAACGACTTTTGACCCATGGTCGGAGGGCAGTCCTTAGTCGCTTTGCCCTTCGCCGACTGCAACAGCATCTGACCCAACAATTTGCCATAAGAGCCAGCGTGTGCAGGGTTATCTAAGAACTGACGAGTGAGCCGAATGAATGTGTCCGAACCAAAAATACTGCTTCATGCGCACAAAAAAAAGGCCAATGGAAAATATTTTTAGGACCAGCTAACAGCTTAGCAAAAAATCACCAAGAGGAAAAGCGTTGTCCGAGATGAAAATGGAACGACAAACAAAATAAAAAGCTTTATCATCATTCTCACTTTTTTTTTTGACTTAAGGTGGTGGAAGGACTCTCTGTTCGTTTTGTTGGATCGTGAAATCGCCACCAGGATAGCTTTAATAGAATGAAAGGACGAAGGACGAGGATGATGACTGCAAGCAAAACTGGTGGATAGAATTTTTTTCGAAAGTGTGTGTGTGTATGTTGTCCTTTTTTTCATATTTCTTTATATGTCGTTGATTTTTTGCCTTTTCTGAGAAACAGACGGTTGAAATCTGAGATTTATTCCAACGCTGTTATTTTGAATGAATTGAAGCTACTCTTTAAGCTCAATTTTAAAACTCTATTTATGTACATACATACGTCGGATAAGCTTATTCGGTTATGATTAGCCAAAAAAGGCAGCAGAAACATGTATTTTTGAGTGCCAAGGTGTAAACGATTGAACTGAACGTGATTTCCTATTAATAACTTGCGTGGTTTCACAAGACATATTCTTTGATAAATTATCGTAGCTACGAGAGCATTTGTTTTCAAATTAGACTGATCAAAGAAACGATGACATAGCTCAAATGAAATTCGAAAACATTCAAATTAAAAAACAAATCTAGGCGCGTGTTCATATGTGTGGATGTACTTGTTTACTTTAAAGAAGGAATGAAATAAGTGGATCTTTTTCTTATTTTTTTCTCATTTTATGAGTTCTGATATAATACGCCTGTTCGTTTTGTGTTTTGTGCTTTAATAATTAATTATTTTTGCGTGCTATTGTTCTCTCATGGATGGAGGGGAACCACACTTCGATTCCGATCGTCTGGTAGAGAGCTCTTTCTAGACAGTTATTCTCTTTGATCATTGACTCAAAGGAGTTGGAGCCGTGCAATTTTGAAGTCTAGTGCTTAGAAGTCGAAGGACATACCCACGGCGCCCACTCTTTCCCAATATTATTGTCAAATCTTAAAATCGCTAACATCAGATTTCCCACCCTTACCTGAGTTTATTGCTGGAAAATACGCCGTTGATACATCATTATCTACTTTGCATACAGTGCCTCCCAAAAATATTCGGAAAACATTTTTTTTTTGGATCCTAGTTTGTTGCATTTTGTTGTTGTTGCAGACAGAAAATATGCATTATTTTTTCTGATTTTTTGTTAACAATGTTGAATTGAAGCTGTTTTTTTTATTAATAATAATAATGGCGGCGCTACAGTCCGAGGTGGACCTGGGCCTAGCTTCTCAGCAACCACTCGTGTTGTGCGTGTTATTGTTCTCTCACGAGCGGAGGGGACCTACAGTTTAATGCCGACTCCGAACGGCGAGATTGAGAAGCTTTTTCTAGACAGTTATACTCTTTGAGCATTGTCAGTGACTCGAAAGAGGTGGTGCCGTGAACGAATTTTTAGGTGATTTTTCGGGAATCGAACCGACAACATCGAGCGTAGGAGTCGACGCATCTACTCACTACGCCACGGCGCCCACACTGGTGAATGGATATAGAATTTTAATAATTGTATTACCGTCGTCAATGGTTTTTGCTATGTGGTGCCTGAAAGTAAGTTTGTTACCTATGGTCACGAACATATACTTACAGCTGTCGGACCACTCAATCTCTGAAGATTCCAATTTTAAATTTACATTGGGAAAAAAGCACGCTTTTCTGCGATTGGTAAACCAGATTGCTTGCATTTCTTGAAATACTCATCAACCTTACTAAGTGAAACTTACAGACGATTAAACACGTCTTGGAAATACAGCCTTGGCCAAATGTAAAAATATTAAAAAGCAACAAATTAATGAAATGAGGGGAATAAATAAAAATCGTTTACAGCCTCTGATAGAGAGATAGCCGAAAACCATAAAATTCAAGCTAATTACTTCTGATACTTCTGAGTGATTTGGCAGCAAAGACAAAAAGATAATGGTGCCTAATACATTTGGCCAAGGCTGTATATGCCGGAAGTGAATAGCTGTGTCATCAGCAAATATAGCAGTGTTTTTTTTCCAGATTTAAAATATCTGCGAGAAGGAGATTTAATAAAATTGGACCGAGTTTGGATCCTTGAAGAACGCCGAACATTATTTCCTGCTCCATGCAGCAGGTATTTCCTATGTGTACTGAGAATTTCCTATTTCTCATGAAATATTGAACGATTTTATGAGGTCAATGGAAAGTTGAGACGATATATTTTATAAATAAATTTGGCAAGTGCGAATAGTTCTCACACGGGGAAGATTCCGTCGCATAAATATTTTCAAAATATCAGCCGACGAATTCAAACTATTTCAGTTCCTATTTTTCTTTTTTTTTATTTTCTAATTTTTTCTACCTTTCAGCCCAAATCAACTATTCATTACTACATTCAAACATACAAACAAAGTCACATCCATTCATTCGAATCTCGTACATATGGTCATGAAATTTGGGTAATGACCGAAAGAATAAGATCGTCGTCCTGTTGTGGAAATTACTCGCCGGGATAGGGTGAGAAACACGGCAGTGCATTGGGCAGCTGCTTCTTCTAATGGAAGGGGATGTGCTTTGATGGTTTGGTCAGGTGGCACGAATGTCCCCATCATCACGACTTCCGAGGCGTGTCTTGAATGTAATTCCATCAGGTAGGCGACCGCTTGGCAGACCCAGGACAAGATGCTTTGGCAAAGTCCAAACACTCGCCTGGTTGCGCTTGGGCATAGCTCCTGATGAGTTAGAGTCGATAGCGAAGGATCGAGTGGCCTGGATATCTCTCGTGCATGCATTGCCCTCACGACCCAATTTTTGGAACACGCGGGTCACTGAAGATGAGATGAGATGGTATCTCAAAATTTTCACGTAAATCGATATTTTGATATTTATCATTTCTTAATGCTTACGCTGAGGTCTTCAAAACTGTGTTTTCAGATCTTCAAAATTCGCATGTCGATGTTTTACCGTTTTTGACCAATATCTCCAAAACTGGTTAGGCTGGAATGCTCGAAATAGTTTTAATGAAAGTATTTATTAAAGCCAAATTTCTGTGCTTTTTCAGATTTTTAATCACTTTGGTTTAGAAATGGCAGAGGAGGACGTATTAAAACCGAATTTGGAGCACTATATTTTTCAAACGGTACATTGGATCGAAAAGTATTGAAGCAAACCTCTACCTCATTTCAAGATCAGTCGATAGATATAACACTCGAGGGGGTGCGTTAATGTTTCAAAATAAATGGCACCTTTACGGGAGCCACCCCCTTCTTTTTAGATTTGGGTGCATGAAAAATGACTTCTAGGCCTAAACTACTTTCATGTCGATATCTTTATAAAAGTCGGAGATAAAAAAAAAACGGATGGACGAACGGACTGACGGACGGACGGACACAATGAAATTATAAATTTTCTGTAGACGGAAACTTAATTAGAGCATCATGCCATACAGTGTCAAACGATTTTTCAATGTCTAGGAGTATAAGACCCGTCGATACATTTTTAATTCTGTATACCTGGTGCGATGTTGTGTGACCGCGTCTGAAACCAAATTGCTATGCTGGAAGAATATCGCCCTAAAAAAATGTGATGTTCTAGTTTTTCTTTAATAATAGTTTTAAGGAATTTGCCTAGTGAACTTATTAAGCAATTTAAATTATGCGACTAAAATACTATCGAATTATCAAAACAAATAGAAAATTAAGCTTTATGTCGAGAAGAAGCTCACAGCTTCACAAGAAAAGATAAACCTCCTAGTAACCAATTATAGACCAATGGCATAATGATTAATTGGGAGAAACAAATTAAGCATTTATGTGTTCATCTGAATGAGAGATTAATTTTTAATGAGCTGGTGATATACTCTGAACTTGAATTCGTTGATTCGTTTATATGAAGTGCAAATTATTATCATTCTCAAAGTTATTTTCCTGCAAACCAGTCCTGCTTTCCTCCACTCCAGTTTGAAGTGGATCGCTAAAATTGTTGGAAGTGTGTTGAGTTCTATCCCAGCTTCATAGAAACATATCCTGATTGGGTTTTTAATTCACGGATAATAATCTCAATTATCTTCAAACTCAACTCATATGGAAGTTCAAACAAATATATGTCTTTGTAATTTTGAATATCATTTCCTATCTACGAGCTTAGGTCTTGAAAGAAATCAAAATTTGTAACCGAAAATGTTTAATTATTTTTCAAAATATTGTCCATGAAAATCGATACACTTCTTCATGCCCCTCGTATGTACAATATTTCACAGACAAGCACATGAATGGGAACGTATTCCCAAAAGATTCTCTCCTCACTTTCCCCAAGTTCTGCTCCCCAAGTTATCCATTAATCATACGGGGAACGATGTACATACATATGCTAATTACCCATTAATGACAATGACAATGAGGGTAGACGGTAATCTCTTGGATAAATGTTCCTTGAAATTGCTTGGCACATGTTTCCACTTTTTCTCTTCAAACGCTGGGGAATGCCAAAAATTCCAGTTAAGGCAATCTTTGGAACAGAATTAAAACCACATATTCAGCATATGTGTAGATTTATCGATGGTTATTCGTTATCCGTAAGTTTATGCGTCTGTACTTTGATACGGACGTGTTCCGAAGCGTAGATATTTCACGATAATTGATTAAATAGTTTCCACGGGAAAACAGAAATGAGTTGAGATTGCTTGCTTCTGTGCGTCGCCTAAACGGATGTATGTTCGTTTTGGCAGGTGTTTTGTCCTGAAAAGAACAGGGAGTTGTTCTATTTCGATAGAATATTTGTTTGAATACCCAAAGGTAGGAACATACTCGCAACTACAAACTAAGTTGAAAACCTTAAAAGGAATGAATAATAAGTCTCTTCGTGTGGAAGTGTCTGTTTCCTGGGGAAGATGAAAAAAAAAATCATAACAGAATCTTAATCGGATCGTGCTAACTATTATTGCCCAGAAGTAGAAAATATTAGCCAATGTAGCAAATAAAAAAAAATTGGAACGTCATTACCTAAGGTTGATAATAATAATAATAATGGCGGCGCTACAGTCCGAAATGGACCTGGGCCTAGTTTCTCAGCAACCACTATTGTGCTCTCACGAGTGGAGGGGACCTACAGTTTAATGCCGACTCCGAACACCGAGATTGAGAAGCTTTTTCTAGACAGTTATACTCGTTGAGCATTGTCAGTGATCAGTTATTTGTCTGAACTGATATTTGAACCCAGACTGTGAAAATCTAGTGCGCATGGGTCGACGCACGAACCCACATGGCCACGGCGCCCACCTAAGGTTGATAGCCTATAAATAATTTGAAGGCTAATGTCGAAGGTCCATGAGTGAGTGTGCGAATCTACTCATCCCCATAAGAGCGACTATAATGGAGCTCAAGAACAATTCGAAACATTTCTTGGACTTGGACTTTTTATCTTGGTGAAGTTCACTAACGAGCAGAGTTTGAAAATTATTAAAAAAATTATTAACAACATTCTGTGTCTTCTTCATCATCTACTTCTTAGGGCGCTACAGTCAGGTGCACCTGGGCCTCACCCAAAATGCCTCTCCAGTCAGCACGATCTGTTGCCAGCTGTCTCCAGTTTCGCACACCAAGCCGGACGAGGTCCTCCTCGACTAGTATGCGCCACCTTCTACATGGACGTCCTCTGTGGCGTTGTCCCACAGACTCAGAGTGAAGACTCTTAGGACCGGATCTTAGTTGTCCATATCTGTGTCAGTGTCACTATAATTTTTTTTCGTAATAATCGTGGTTGCCTTGGCGTAGTGGGTTTATGCGACGACCCCTACACTCTAGACTTTCAAGTGTAGGCTCAAAAACCGGAATATTTTCCTAAAAAAAAAAAATTTTCACGGCTCTGCATCTTTCGAGTGACTAAAAATGCTCAAAGAGAATAATTGTCTAAAAAAAACTTCCTAATCTCGCCGTTCAGAGCCGGCATTAAATCGTGAGAGGTCCCCTCCAATCGTGAGAGAACAATAGCACGCACAACACGAGTAGTTACTGAGAAGCTAGGCCCAAGTTCATCTTGAACTGTGGCGGCGCCATTATTGTTATACTAACCGTTCCGCTAGATTGGCTGTGCCTGCTAAAACTGGAATAAATTGCAGTCAACATATTCAGTGTTAAATGTTCCTTTGGTAGTCAAGCAATACACCGCTCAAAGCACGGAAAATGTCGGAGACGTATGCTTTAGTTCGAAATGGGCCAAATCAGTCGATTCCATGACTGTCGCAGTAATTCGGAATTTTTCAATCCACATTGCTGTAGATTTTAAGTATAAATCTTGGCCTTCACCCTGGCAAGATCAAATTTACTCAAGAACTGAAGCTTTTAAGCGACAAAAACTTCTCCGATTGGAATCTGCAAAAGTTTGAAGAAAATTCTGAATTTTATCGAAAAATCAACTTCAGTTTGTGCTTCAAGAGACTCCACTGCATCAACAAGAAGTGACCGTTAGCGTGTGTCTCCACTACAAATGCGCATGAGACCAAATTCCCTTCTTAAATTCATAGCACATGCTCTGCATATATCATTTCAGCCCGTTATATGATTTATTTTGTTTTATTTAAATACAAAATCATTGTGTCCTTGTCCAAAACACCCTTATATCGTTGTAACAACTTCGATAGTATCTGGTATTTGCGTTTACCTGTAAAATCAAAAGTCCTTTCATCAGAAAATAAATCCAACTCTAACTAACTCTCGAATCCTTTCATAATTATTTCATGACTTTTTGAATTTGAGTTACGATGAGAAGTCTGATGAAAACTTGCAAAATTCAATTCACGATAGACAGTAACAAACAATCAGAAAAATTACAGCCTAAAGCGAGTCTGTTCAAAGAACTTGAAAACGCTGTATCTCACACCAGGCACTTCAATATGATACAATCCTCTTTGAAACACATGTATTTCTATAAATGACAATTCAAGTCAAAGGATTCTCTCCTAAGCATTTTACACAACTCCACCCAAGGGCATAGCATAGCTCTTTCAATATTGCCTGTGTTTTGTTTATAAATAAGTCTTAATGAAATACGTTGTTATTTCCGCAAAATGGAGTTGCTTTACACATTTCCATGTACACCATTCTGTAGATGTTAAACTATCTGCACGATAGTGTCAACATCCCTTAAAGAGCTGTAGCAAGCATGAGTTTATACTCGAAGGCAAAAGAATTTACATTTTACCGTGAACATTCTTTTTTTAATACATTCTGGACGACAAGAACATTTTTCTGTTCTGCTCTTGTTCTGGGCCTAGTATATTCACTTTGGAAAATACATAACGTAGCATGCATATGGATGTATTGGGTGCGACAATCGAGATTGTTGTCAGCGTGCCTTTCCATGAATAGATTCATGCTGGAGCAACTCTTGCAAATTTTGGTAATTAACTTTTAAAATCTTACTTACCTATCGCACGCTGCCTGTTCAGATATGAGCCCTACTTATGGTTGAGTGGTAAATAAATCAAAATGCGGGATCTGGAACTAAGAAGAAACACAATCTTTTACAGAAACAACATTACTTACTCTGTGGTGTGCTAATGTCTGATTGAACCATTGCCTTTAAGAATGAGGCCCGTTTACCTAACTTCGATTAAATTGAGAACGCTGTAAATGAATGATCACTGATTGAATGACCTAAACGTGGAGGAGTTCTGATTTCAACAAGACGCCGCAACATGCCACAATGCGGAACACAATTAATTTATAGGAGGAGTCCTGTGAGTTCTTACAGCCCCCTTATCAGGCGAAATGCGGAAATGAACCAGGATCATATGATTCACACCTCTGGACTATTTTCTGTGAAAATATGTAGGGTCTTGATAATCTTTTTCTTCTTCTTCAGATGGCGCTACAGTTCGTGGTAGACCTGGGCCTCGGCCAACATGCCTCTCCATCCAGTACGATCTTGTGCTAGCTGCTTCCAGCGAAGGCGTTCAGCTAAAGCTGAGGCATTCCTTTACCGCGCTGTCCCTCGTGGTTGGAGTCGGAGACTTTCCCGGCCGAAGCCTTGGTGTCGCTCTACATGACGTAACCATCGGAGACGGGAGACATGGACTCGTTTGACCGTAAAGTTCGTCGTTCAGTCTTCTCCTCCACACGCCATCAATGCATACTGGACCAAAGATAATTCGTAGGACCTTCCTCTCAAAGCGACCAAGAATCTCCTCATCGGCTTCAGTTATCGTTCTTGCTTCTGCGCTATACAGCAGGACTGGGACTATCAATGTCTTACATAGAGATCTTGGTTCTTCTAGAGAGGGCTTTCCAAACTTTCAATTGCCTTCCAAACCCAAAGACAGACATTGGTAAGAGTAATCCTTTGATTTATGTACGCGGTGGTATTATTAGGTACTTGAATTTACTTCGCAGCCTACGTAGACACTGCTTCAAAGTTATAGCTGCCTAAAGTGACGTTTTGTCCAAGACGTCGGTGTTGGTAGATTTTTTTTTGCAGACAGCATATACATTGTCTTACCCTCATTCACCCCAAGGTCCATCTTAGCCGCTTCCTTCTCGATGCTCATAAAAGCCCCACTGACAGCCCGCTGTGTCCTGCCGATGATGTCAATGTCATCAGCATTGCGAGCAGTTGTAGACATCTGAGGAAGATCGTGCTTCTGGTGTTGACTTTTGATATTTGGTCGATGGCAGGCAGCAGAATGTACAGCCACTGTTAGACCATCTTAGGCCCATTGTGATACCATGCGGATCGAGAAGATGTGGTGGCGGATGATGAATATGTTCAAGTAGTAGGCCCACACCCTCTCTCACTTAATGTTATGTTAGGTTCAAGTGCCTGACTGGAGATTATAATCTCAGTTAGGCTAACATAGGCTCAATGTGGTTCCATGTGGAACGTGTATCTCCTATCCACAAAACCATTTAGTGCTTTAGTTGTGCTATTTAGTTGACTCTCCTGCGGATAGGGAGGAGGCGCAAAGGATAATAATACATTTTGCAGAAGTCATTCTTGTGGGAGTGTGGGCGCCGTGGCATAGTGGGTAGGTGCGTTGACTCCTATGCTCGAGGTCGTCGGTTCGAATCTCGAAAAAAACATCAAACATTTTTTCACGGCTCCACCTCTTTCAAGTCACTGACAATACTCAAAGAGTATAACTGTCTAGAAAAAGCTTCTCAATCTCGGCGTTCGAAGTCGACATTAAACTGTAGGTCCCCTCCACTCGTGAGAGAACAATAGCACGCACAACACGAGTGGTTGCTGAGAAGCTAGGCCCAGGTCCACCTCGGACTGTAGCGCCGCCATTATTATTATTATTATATTCTTGTGGGAGTATGGAGGCAAGCGCTCCGATGAGAATCCTGACTGCTCTTTACGATTAATCAGAGTGAACGCTTCAAATTAAGTTTGTCTAAAATTTGGATTGCAATGAAGCATGTAGCAAATCCATCAGCTTCGCATTTTTCTGTAGTGTCACAATTGCAATTTATTTGAATGGAAACCGTGCAGACGTGCAGCCCACATGAGGTGAATGTTAAAATGCCCAGCCATCCCATCAAGCGAAAGGCGTCTGTTAGGGAGGTCTCAAAATGTAACCGAGTCCAGGGATTTAATCCCAACCTGAACGTTCCTCTCGGTCGTCACCTTGTTTTTAAGCCATAAGGCAGACTTTTTAATCGACATAGTCTCTGCTTGAAAGACGCTACAGTGTTATCCTAGTTTTGGTTTTGAAACAGTATTGTTTTTAACCCATTTCCAACTACTTTATTCGTACTTATTTCATGTCATGTCATGTCGAAACATTCAGTTGAGAAACATAACTCCAAAAAAAAAGTTTCTTACTAATCTTGGTTTTAAAAAATACTTGCTACTGAATAATTTATTTATTTACTTATTTATTTATTTATTTATTAATTTATTTAATTATCAATTGGATTGATAATTAATTTATTCATTTTGTATACTTACTTGTCTTTTTGCACTTTTGCATATACAGTGGATTCTGCTTTATTGGGACATCGCTTTATCGGGACAGCCGCTTAACTGGGACAAAAAATGTTGCCCGATGTGTCCCAATAAAGCGGAATTCACTGTATTTATTTATTAATTTTTAAATTAATCTTTACCTGATTTTTAGCTTTTCCTTCGAATATAACCTTTTTTCGATCTTATTCGTGCTTGCCTTATAGTCTTATCATTAGTAGGGTAGATGGCTACCATATATATTTTCAATTGCATTTAAGAACTTGTACATTGTTGTTAATTAAGTGATATTACTACTACTTCGGAATAAGACTAGCAAATTACCAGATTCTCATTAAGCAACGTGCGGCGTATAAGATTAAATGAGGCTAAGAAGATATGTATATAAACTTTAATGTGGTTGATGGAAGGAGATTAGGTCAACATGTTCTTGTGGTTCTATGTAATTTTGGTATTCCCTACTAAAGATACAAATATTAAGATAATCTTTATTCTCGTGTCATTTTTGACTTTTCCTCAAAAAGGGACGATCACAAACTACATCTAAAGTCATATCTGTTTCTCTCAAAAAGGATCCCACGCCCCCATGATTGTATGTTGTGTAGGTTTCAACTATTAAGTGTGTGAGCAAGGTAAGTTACTCTTTTTATCAACTTCTCATGCCAATCAAATCTTTCTGAACTTACCTCTGCTCTTATCAATAATACAAAACTCATTATCCTTCGTCAACCTAAGGCGCTTTGCCAACGCCAATGGCTAACGCTTTGTCACCGTCAGTTTAAGAAAAATCATCAATTACCACCCCCAAAAAATGGGAGAAGAAGAAAACAAAAATAAAACCAAATAGTCAAATGCTGGAGGGATTTTAAAAACAAAACCCTCGATTATTTATCTCACAAAAAAGGACGGAGAAACTTTCTCTCAAACGAGATTTAATCACTAGGCCTGCACGTATGGGTGCGGCATCCTGTACAGACTGAGACTGGCTATGATAAATTGACAAAGCGCCTTCACATTTGTTATGAAGACATTTTGCAAATTCCAAATTAGTAGTTTCCCGCAATCAGGAAAATTACTGCAAATGACTACATACCTACATGTTGGTGATAGTACGCCTAAGTGGTAATTATCTTTGCCTTCCAGACCATAGGAATCTTCATTCTGCCCCGATAGAAATGTGCGTCACACTCCCTTCCCCGCCCCAACATTATGTGGGCGGAAGAGTGGGTGGCTTTCCAAATTGGGAAGTTCAAATGCAGGGATTATTCAAGCAAGTCTGGGGGTGTACCGCAAAGGATTTCAATCCCCCGACACTCGGAAGTGCTTTGTGCGGTGTTTTGGGAGCGCAGACGGATAAGTGGTGCGGAGACACCGGCAAATCGAATCAACTCAGTGGCAAGCAGAAGGAAGACGCAGGTGATAACGGATATACACGCCTTGGCATAAATAGGTCTGTTAGGCATCTATTAGGCATGTATTATCGTTTGCGGAAAATGATTTTCGGAAATTACTTGCGTGCTCTTGGGTGTATTTGTTGCAAATTTAAGGTATTCCGTGTTAAAGCCACTACACACTCGTATATCTGCCTCTATTCAACTCTTTGTTTTATGTTGCTGCTGGGAGCTGTTGCTGGAGGTCTCCGCTTCGTCGACTCCACGGTGTGAGGTATGTGCCCCTAACGTGCGAATGGGATACACGTTAACTGCCTCAAGAATGGGTAGTGTGGCTTCATATACTTAATCCCAACAATTAATTCTGTCAGCAAACTTTCCCTGGGAGGTATTTAATTCAGATTCAGGTATTTAAATATTTTACTACATACTTACATGTTCGTAATCTGCGGAACACTTGCTTCAGTGGTTTGCTTTGAATATTTTATGTAACGGATAAGGAGGAAGTTTGGGGCAGACAAGTGCCTCAGCTAATAAGTTATTCATTTTCAAATTACAACCAGAAGAAACTACGAGAGGTAAGAATGTTTGCCCTAGTGAGAATCTAAAGAATATTCGATAAAGGTTCATCTCAATCCTTACCAAGCGGATGCTAACAAATTCGATTAGCTAAGATTTTGATTTTTTTTATTCCTCAAACCCTGTTCCTTGAAATACTCGTATTTCATTCAGACAACTTTTCTTGGTTTTTAAATTTCTTATTTGTTGTCTTCTTTGGGTATAAGCAAGTGTTCGTATCTGCACAACCGCAGTATGAGTTGTATTAAGGCTATCAAATGGCATGGAATGATATAATTGATCTAAAATTTCCTTCACACTAAATGGTTCCGAAAGTGGTTTGAACGGCACTCGACATGCGAAGGAAAGAAGCGCAAGAAATATGAAAAGAGTAAACATGTAATTAAAGGCTGAAGTCATGATTGGCGAGTGTCGACCAACCCATAAGACCACGTCCCGGGAGAACAACGATTTTGTGTTTGAAGTTTCGTTTTTCATTTTTTGAGCAATTCATGAGAATGGACATAATACATGAATATGTGGGTAGTTCCTTATTAAAAATGAATTTAAAAATATAAAATGCCATATTATATCCAAACTTTGAAGTTTAACATCCAGGATAGTAACGAGAAACGAGGGCTTATTTAGCCGTAGGCAGAAATCATAGCCAGGGCGAGACTTAGAAATGCTCTACAGAATGAACATTTGGGGTTCTATTCATAGACTTTTTTGAAGGCTCAACTTATCATTTTATGAAGATTTTCTGTGAATATCGACTCTTACCATTGTAACCTAAATACTTCTGTGAGTTTAGTGTTTTATAATGTGTACAATGTGGGCGCCGTGGCGTAGTGGGTAGGTGCGTCGACTCCTACGCTCGAGGTCTACTGTTCAAATCTCGAAAAAACACCTAAGATTTTTTCACGGCTCCACCTCTTTGGATCACTGGCAATGCTCAAAGAGTATAAATGTCTAGAAAAAGCTTCTCAATCTCGCCGTTCGGAGTCGGCATTAAACTGTAGGTCCCCTTTACTCGTGAAAAAACAATAGCACGCACAACACGAGTGGTTGCTGAGAAGCTACATAGGCCCAGGTCCACCTCGGACTGTAGCGCCGCCATTATTATTATTATTAATGTGTACAACAAGAGGTGTTATTTTAAGTCAAGGCAAAAGTGCAATATTTTTATGAAAAGTGGTGATATTTTCATGTCAGTCATTAATACAAACTCTGAAGTTAGCTACGGATTACAAAACCAGTCAAATGTCGGCTTCGGTTGTGCCTTGAAATAGAAATTTTTCTGAAGGAATGTTTCAGCATGCATACGCATAACCGCGACTGTATGTTACAAATATCAGCTCTGATATTTTCTCTTGGTGCATGAACAGTTGGTTAAGCATTAGCGTAGATTTTATCTTTGACGCAGCCCTAAAAGATGTGAAATCACACTATCCAGGGGGCAAATTAAAGTATCCATTTCGAGACATGACACATTCAGGAAATTTTTTCACCAGCTATGGGGTATGTTTTGCTTGTCTGCTGAAAATAAATGTCGTCCAAGTCATAAATTTCAGACAATAAAAAATTGTCAACATCGCTCTGTTACCCAAAACATTCGGTCGGATACAGTTGGACCAGTATAATTTTCGAAAAAGTATGGCCCATTTTTACCGCCAGGACAAAAACCGGATTAGGAATTACTTCCACTACGTGTCTTGGGTTTTCGTTTCGGAGTCTCAGATGCAACAGCTTTGCTTGTTTGCGCCTCGTCACTCAGAATAATTTTATGAAAAAAGGTCCTTGGTCTTATTCGTTCATTGGCAGAACTTAATTAGCAAATGAACGACGTTGTGCGTAGTCTGCTGGCTCCAATTCATGTGTCAACTGGACCGCATGCAGGGCCATATCTTTGTGCAAAAATTTCACATTTAACGTGATGCAGGGTGGTTGTGGAAGCTCGGCCCAAGTCCACCTCAGACTGTAGCGCCGCCATTACTATCATTATTAAGGTTATCGTCTCGAAATGGACAAATCTGGGTTTCTAGCCATATTTTCAATAACGGCTGCTTTCTGTAGTTAGTTTTGCAGAAAACCCTTTGTATCATTGACCTATCCATGACATTCAAGTTTACCGATTGAGTTCACTATAGTTGTGTCAGAAGACCCTTGATAATGATCAAAAGCAGGCTTGCGTGATGTTTTCACCGTTGTTATGTATCGATCCCAGTTTAATAACCTCCGCGTTTTTGCTCATCAAAAGTCACATTTCATCAAGCTTTCAAGTTCAACGCATCTTAAGTAACGTACATTTCAAGCAACCGTATTTACAGTAGAATCTCGAAAACGTGAACGATTCTGTAACATGAACAGTTCAAAAAGATTAACGATTTTTCCCCATCTTACTTTCGGACGACTTTAGAGCAGATTTTTTTTTTGTTTTTATCTTCTGTGCACGGCTAAGCACTTAAATCTGACTTTAGCTGTGTATCAGTCAACCAAATAGTCAAAGAATTCGTGTGAACTTTGTTTAAGTACAACTCGAGACATCTAAATGATTTTTGCCCTAGAAACAGATCACAGAAAAGTTTCATCAACTCGGTGGGCAAAGTAGTTTTGTAGAGCAAACATTTTTCTTCTGTCTTCAGATAGAAATCTAAACGCCATCGTTTCAGCTCATATATTTTCACATTGTTGTACCATCGCACATGAAGTATATCCCGCCCAAAAAAGAAACAAAAGAAAGGGTAATGTACGACTTTTTACTTTCTGCATCCGTGGGAAATTAATGTCAGTGCTTCTGTTAGTGGCTTTACGTGCAACAGAGATTGGGAGAGCACTCCCTGGGGAGTAGTTCTATGTAATTCCATGTTTTATTGAGATAAATTATTTTCGTCTTCTTAGTTTCCATTGCCACATGACTTTACCAGCATGTAGGTACATGCAGTGTAGCATACAAGTAAGTATGTGAATGAGTCGTGCATTTTTTCAAAGCACAAGATGAACGGTTTGTTATTTAAAATTTAAGTAATGATACCCAAAGTATTTAAGATGCTGTTAAGCATTCTGTCCCGTAGTGGCTTAGAACGTTTACTGCTGCTTTGAACGTCGTCGACTCAATTACACAATCAGGAACTGGGAGTATATTCTAACTGCATGAATCCTCTTCTTGAAATTTCTCACGAAAAATCCGTCGACCCATTGTTAGACGAATTGACACACAAATGCCTAAGTATTAGGGCAAGAAATAACGCTGGTTCCCCGCAGCAATCAGAGGAAAACCAGAAATTGTGTCCCAAATTATAACATCTTAACATTTTCACATTTCTCTTGTTTTAGAGACTCTACGAATCCAGCTGTCGAATGGCGAATATTTTCGGTCACTCTTTTTTACATTTCAACTGATGCGCAAAGTGCTAATCTAAAATCTCCATGTGAATTTATTTCATTCAGAGTGCAATAATTTAATACATTTTTTTTCCGGAAAATTATTATTTCAATTTGTTTGGTAAAAATCCGTCGGTCAGCGAATGCGTCAGCAAAGCATTGAAAACTACTCCCTTATAGGAGTACTTATTAAGCTTTCTACACAGAACAGGTAAGGCAGACAAACAGCAGTCTGCACAGCGATCCGCCTGAAGGTATTCCATTTGGGGACAGGTACCTCTATCTATACTTTGGAACCAATTTTCCATACCACTTCTCCACACATATTGGCGAGAACGTACGAGATTGTCCTGAGGTCTTTTAATGCGGCTGGCATGTTGATTTAAGTACTTAAACTTAATGTACACCCATAAAAAGAAAGTGACACCAATGAACACACCATTTTTCGAGACTACACGTTAACCGAACTTCCCCTTTAATACAAATTGGAACCATATATCACTGATGTAAAGCCCATCCAATTCTGGCCAAAAATAGTTTTACAACATGGAACGATAGCTAACTCCGTTGACCGTTTTCATCGATAAAAAATATGGTCCAATCACACCTCCAGCATAAAATCCACACCACACGTTAATTTTTTTTGAATGCAATGGAGTCTCTTGATACACTTGAGAATTTGTTGCTGTCCAGTAGCGCAGTAGCCCAAGAATGAGCTCCATCGCTAATGTTGAAGTTTTTCTCCTAACTTTTGCAAACCACAATCGTAGAAGTTTCTGCGCTTCAATTGATCAAGAGGCTTCATTCCACAAGTTAAATTCATCTTGTAAGGATGTATGACGATACCTTCACGCAACATTCGCTACAATGTTGACTTAGGGACTATTCCTGGATTCTGTCATACTCCATTCGAAGACAGCCCTGAAATGCTGCTCGTCTTTTAATGTGAGAGCCAAACATTTCCAGATTTACCTCATGTAGGTGTCAGGGCACTGCGTTATTTCAGGAAACTGCGGAGCCGATGAACTCGCCAAGTATGCCACAGTCTCTTTTTTTTCGGAGGATTTTTTGAAACACTACTGGAGCATTCAAGCTCAAAACTGGTCCATTGTAGTGCCAGGTAGCAACCTACTCCAGTGCCGTTAATTTGATCCCAACGGCAAATGGTGACTGGACCAGATTCGATTTCACTGGGATTCGAACTCTAACTTGGGGCAGTCTCTTAGTTCCTTTCTAATTGATAGCTTCCGTGGTTACCTTTAGCTGCAACTAAACAAATAAACATCTAATAAAATATGATGCGACTAATTCCAGATAGCAAGCAAATGTGAGCAATGTCGTAAATCGTCAACGTACAATTGGTAAATATTCCAATAAGATGGGCCTGCCTTATAACGATTTCTGTAGGAGTTGCAAATATGAGGAGGAGGAGGAAACCATTACTCTGAACCACTTGGGGGTATATCACTTCAGCTATTTAAGTGCACTGAAGAACGGTAGTATCAGCCAACTTAATCTTCATCACAAGATCGAAATAGTTCGATGTGAAAAAGATTTTCTAATCCCCGTGGCATCACAGCGGGTCTATGATAACCCGAGTGTGAGGGTACGACCACTGCAAAAGTTAAAGCTTCTTCACACGAAAATAAAGCTAATTCTTAAAAATAAAAGAAAAGCCATTTTTATTGCTCCGTCTCGCACCATTTCATCAAACATACACGTGTCTGCATTCATCATTAAACCATAAAACGAATTATATCACTAATTCAAAAGAGTTGCGGAAAACCCATAAAACAGACACTCATATAACACTGTCTATTGTTGCATAGAAAGGGAGACAATAAAACATTCAAACGAGGTGCCATTTGTAGGAGGTTAAACAACCAGCACACACAAGAACATCTATCGGGTTGAGAACACACAAAAAAAGAAGTGAATTGTACCCCCATTGACATTTTCACAATAACAATTTATTACTGTCATCCATCTAAGTTTATAATGTCAGCCAAATCGATAGGCATTGAACATTTTTTACGACTCACAACGGAACCCAAAAGTTCGTCATTCACCACATGCGGTGGCGTAGATGAGTACAATTCAAGCTTAGACCCGATACCGATAAATTTTCCAAGCTGATTACAATTGCCTGGAAAGTCATAAATTCTTTGTTCCAATGGGTTCTATTGAAGCTTGATTAGATTTAGATTTGGAGGTGCCTAAAACTTGAATGAAACTGTGTTAGATTCGCGTGTGTCGTAGGCAAATTTCAAACTTTTATTTTATTGCATTAAAGTTGGATCGTATGTATCCATTTCAAGATAATATTTTTATGTTGTGCAGAAAAGTACGAACATTTTGATCGAAATTTGGTACTTTTCCAACACATAAGGGAATACTTTTTCGGCTTTTTGTTTGAACTGTCCCTTGTCGTGTAGGAGTCGACGCACCTACCCACTACTCTACGGCGCACACCAATTGCGAGTTACCCTTCTGTTATTTGTCTTTTAAGCTGTGACTTTCAGAGGCAAGAATTTAAAAGCAGCTGAAGGTATTCTCAACTCTTTTACATACTTCCTTGCATATCAATGAACTTATTTTTATTTCTTGACGTTACAGAAACAAACACGTTTGGGATGGGAAGAGTAAACATATTTTTGAATTTATCACGTCATTCATTTGCTGCTGATCTTGTTTCCAATAAATCCATTACAAGAACTATATTTTAACCGTCAAAGCTGTTCGTAAATTTGATTGCACAATAAATCACTTTCATTGCTTATACCAAACACATTTTAATAGATTATAAATTTACTTCTCAGTATCCCATTCAACTGCAGGTGAATGACAAACGCGAAGATTCTGATTCAGTTCTGCAGAGCTTTATCAATTCTCAATGTGCAGCACGTCATACACACATTAGTCATGAAAACACAACGCTCCTTGCACGTATCCAAATAATATTTGCTTCCCTGTGTGTGCAGTGGCATATTAGTGGGACATTCCTTGCATATCAAAACAAGCGGAAATATGTACAAGGCATTCGCCAAAAAAAAACAGTTCAGAGTCTGACGCCGATCACGTTTCATTCACACTGCCAAGCCAGAAATTGACATTTGTCAGTGGAAGTGAAGGACGAGGAATTCAAGACAAGACTCAAAAATTTATAACGTCTATTTGTTGTGAAACCTTATTAAACGGATCATAAACTTTTACGGGGTGTACATGTAATAATTTAAAAGTGTAACCAAATTTACTATGCAACATTACACCGACCGAGCAACAATGCCACTAGCACCAGCAGCACGCTTCGTGGCGTCCATTGAGAGGGTGTGTTCAAAGGCAATTCCCATCGAGTTTGGTCAAATCGATTGCTGCTGCCTCGTAGATGTGAAACCCAAATATCATTTCCATTGTGGTGCTGCCGGGTAGCCAGCATCTCATCCATCGAATAGATTTCCTCTCCTTCATCGGTTGTTCTCCCTTAAAAGGCAAACCGAGCAGCTACACAATTTCCTTTCATATCCTTAAATTTAAATTGACAGAAATGAGGCCGATGTTCTGTGTTTTTTCTTTGCCATCCACTGGAGTTGAGTGCAGCATCCCAAAATCGGGGTGGCAGTTGTTTGGAGAGTACGCCATGGCTGCTTGGCTTGTATTTGCCTTCGACGACCACGGAGATACATTTTGTAGAATCAATCGGCGTGAAATAACCGATTTCATGTTACGAATACAAATGTCGAATAGTGTTTCGCTCGTCTCTTCCGTAAGAAGGGTAGGAATGTATTTCTCGGATACACCCGGTGTGAGGTGATTTGTACTGAGCTAAGCACCATGAAAACACAGAACAACCAGTTATCGTTGTGGGAAAATTTATGTCGACAGTTCCGGAAGGCACATCCTGTCTTTTGAGTAGGGAAAATGAAATTATGGACTTATGGCTGTGGTGTCCGAAAAGCACAAGGCGTGTAGTGGCAACGGACGTGCATATGTAGCACCAAAGTAACATCCTTGTGACACCTTGTGTGTTGAAGAGGTCTTACTCAGACGGAGCGGAGGGGATGAGGAAAACAAAGATATCTTGTTTCCGGTAAATTATCGCCAGCTACTGGTTTGATTATAGGCTTAAATGTTAGGACTTTGGGAAGCAATTGATTTTGGAAATGATATTTTCTTTTTTCTTCGAAAATTCTTTGTGTTTTTCTACAGAAGATAGCAGAAGATGATTCTGTATGTGGGAGTTTATCTTTGTCGGGATAAGCGCACCTTTGAGATCGACAAAAACATCTTCGTCACATCCAGACTTCAGTTGACAATGTTACTTGATAGGGCCTGTCAACCGGCCGAGACGCCAGGAGATGGGTTTTGTGTTCGCTTTCTCTGTTTTTGACTCTTCCACGACGAACGAAAAAATTAACGATGATTGATTTATAGCTCCCCCATTGACCTTCTTACCGGCTTCATCTTTGAAGAGCCAGAGCCAATAATTCCACCATACGTACCATAAAGTGCATCAACACCTTTCGAGGGTGTTAGGACGTCTCCATAAAGTATTGTGGCTTTTCTTCATCAAACTAGAAATTAACCACGTGGCTGAACGAGAAGCGCGTTGTAAATTTAGCTAACTGAAGAATGATTTTAGAAGTATAGTGGACTCCCTGTATGTTGAACTCCCTCTAACTCGAACTAATTTTAATATAGCGTGAAAATTCGACATAGAGGGAGTCTATTCATTTAAGCATGCTGACTACAAATCACCTCTAAATTGCAAATTGCCTGTCACTGTGAATAGAGCTACATAATCATAAAAAGAATGCTGGCGCTCAGTCCGAGGTGAACTTGGGGCTAGGTTCTGCAGCAATCACTCTGGTTAATTGTGCTATTGTTCTCTCACGAGTGGAGGCAACCTACAGTTTAAAGCCGATCATGAACGGCAAGATTGAGAAGCTTTTTCCAGGCAATTATACTCTTTGAGACTTGTCAGTGGCTGGAGAGAAACGATGCCGTGAACAATTTTCTTTAAAATTGTTGCTTTTTCTTTGATTTGAACCCAGACTTGAAAGCCTAGTAGTTCAGGGTCGACGCACATACCCACAATTTCACGGTGCTCACTCTATTGTTGAATTATCACTGCGAAATCCTGCTTGGTATTTTGTACAATATTTTTTTCACCAATTACCAGTACCTTGCAGGACGAACTACGAAAGGATTGGGGGTATCCGATAATTCAGAAAGACGGACATGTCATTGCCTACATAAATTAATGATATTCCATATCATAGAACGAATTATGGTTTAAATTAACCCATAACCCGTTGTTCCTTACTTTTTAACTCAATCTATAATGAAGTCGACCCTCAAATGAATAGAAATATGTTTAATTCAATAATAATTAAATGTAGTCAAGAGATTATGTATCCATTGATGAATAAATAAATAAATAAATAAATAAATTAATTTATATTGTAGTTAAAATACAAATGTAATTTTAATTAAAATTAAATTTGAAAAATCCAGAAAAAAATCACCCTTGTAATTGATCCGATGTTTTGCTTTTTAAGGTTCCGTCTAAAAGCCTTTGTAATTTTGATGTGTCCGTCCGTCCATCTGTCTTATCTGTCACACTTTCTTATCTCCTACACTTATAAAGATATCGGCATGAAATTTTGGAATTAGGTACTTTCGGCCTAGAAATCATTTTTCATGAATGCAAATTTAAAAACTGGCGCCATTTGGGTGTGGCTCCCGTACAGTTGAAGTTTCCATGGATTTTGAATCAGTGACGCACTCCATCTAGTGCCTCCTGGTCGGTGCCTACTAAAGTTTATTAGACCACTAAGTTAAAATTGTTTTTTTATCTCTCGTCGTTTTTTTTTTTTGTTTTTATAAAAATGTTAAGTGTTTACACATTTTATTACATGAGAGGAATTTACCCATTAAACTATTTTGAGTGGCAAAAGCCCTTTTCAATTAACTTGCACTCCCCAAGTATTTAAAACCAAATGTCCACTTGCCCTTATCGATCCGTGCTGTAGGTATAATGAAAATTAAAAGCTTATTTCGTTATAATAAATATTTTAATCCTTTATTTAAAGAACAAAATCCTCTTATAGTTTTTCAATTGCGTCATGGTATTTTAGTTCGTTATATGAGTATTTTCAATTGTTTTTTATTTATTCATATAAAAAAATCCCGAAGGATTACTTTTAATTTAAGTATGGGGCTTTGAGCAGGCCCATTGAATACGCTCTTCCTCGAATTTAAAAATGCTCAAAATGGTTGTTCGTACTTGCTGTTCTTTCAATTAATTTTTTTTCCCAGAATTTAGATAATGGCGTAGTTTACAATGGTAATTTATCCCTTTATCCTTCGGACATTCAAATGAAACAATGGCGTATAATTAATAAGTATCGTGTGTCATGTAAAATGACGGCTATCTCTTTCCACTGCAAGAGATATAGATTGATGTTTCAGAATCAATTTCACTCAATCAGCGCATATCGCTAATTCATATTTAAACTCTTTCAGCGGTCGGGAGAAACAAAAGAATTCCTATGAAATATCTTTCAGCTGAACAAAACCGTCGCCAGATGTGTATGTCGTTAGTAATGTAGCTGCATAATATATACACCGTCCATTTATCAAAATTCAACGATTTCTTAATTATCCACGGACTTGTGTTATGCCACGGACCCAGTCACAAGCCGGGTTAAAATAAATTTGGCATTGTGCCATAAAAGACACAATTTCATTACATGTCAATTTGTGATCCCATTTTATATTTCATAGTGAACGAACATTCTACCATGACATACTCCCTCCACCCTCTCATCCAACAACATACGCAAAATTCCTGCTTCACATGGGTATCAACTTGGGGACACCAAAAGGACTCGTAATGAAACATCATTTGTCAATTTCAAAACGAAAAGGGAATAACAATGGAATCACTAACCGGAGAAAAATGTTGAAGTTCGCTAGTAAAAGCTGGGAGTGGTGGTTTTCCGTTCAGTTTTTTGTTTTTCCTTTTTTTTGTTCATATTGTGTATTGCTTCTGTCAAGTCCCAGGGACCTTGTTCTCCTTTATTGCTCTCGTTTTGGGTTTTTATTCTTCGCTGCCGCTTCTGTCTGAGTCAGTCGAAACGGATAATAATAATTATTCTCATCATGTATTACAATACCAATGGACACACCACACATATGACTTACTGCGTAAGTCATGCAGGGGATGTTTGGCGGGGGGATTTTGTGAAGGAATGCTTCTACAATTGTCATATGTCATTCACTAAGTTGGAATGGCTTTTTTTTCTCCTTTTACATTTATTCTTCAGGGGTTTTGTCTCACGATTGTATGGAGATTGTTAATGTGCCAGTGGGCACTGCAGTAGGGCGTAGAAAAGTTTGTGACACATTTTCGCCGGGCGAGGAAGTCAATGGAACTCGCTGGCAGCGCAGTGTATGCGGATGAAGTTATCCGAGCTTCAATGCCGATGTGGGTTACATTTCACAATGACTAGAAGTTCTGCAGCATCAGGTACTCTGTTCGGAATAAAGAAATAACAATAAATGATAATGTTTGGATATCTGATAAAATGGTGAAACGATGTGAGAATTTGTTGTGCTCCGTGAAAAAATGTGATATAACACAGTAATGTGAATGAAATCCATCCATGAATGGAGTCAGGTAAGCGAGGGAGTTCATTGGTCCACTGAACTGAACAGAGAACAATTGAGGGTAGCCTTGGAAAATATGTTGACCCGAGGTTGATGTTTTTTGACACACAATGGAAATAAGAACTTCAACAAAAAAAATAAATTCAAATTGAATGAAGACAGAACTGTGTATATTCGTACAGTGAAGTCTTAATACACGAACCTCCTTTCGAATGGGAGATGTCTCCCAGACGTTACCTTTGACAAATATCTGCTCCGCGTATCCCTTATTCTTTCTTTTAAAGACAATCGCAAAGGGAATATCGCCTCTGACAGACTCTCGCCTGCTCAACATACGTACAATACTGACAAGTCAGTAGAGACAGCTCTACATACCCTCATAGGAACAATTGAAAATCACTGCAATACAAGGAATTCACATTGGTAGCTTTCCTTGGCATTAAACCAACATCTTTCCACCTCTAGCGCTTACCAATCTTCGATTTGAAAAGTGTCTTGTGGCCTCTATTCACCAGCTACTCGTTAGAAGAGTTGTAAACTCTAAACTCGGTGAAACCAAAATCTCCTTGGGTTTCAGTTAATAGAGGAACCCAAGGAGGTGTATTCTCTCCTCTTCTCTGAAAAGTTGCGGTTAACGAACTGCTACTAAACCTAGAAAGGGCAGGATGCAAAATGATTGCCAACGCGGACAATGTGGCTATAGCAGTTTTGGGAAGTTTTGTCTCAACACTTGGGGACATCATGCAGCATGCTTTCCACAGGCAAACCTCATGGGCCAATGCATCCGGTCTTGGAGCCAATCCGCAAAAAACGGAGCTAGTACTCTTCACGAGGAAATACAAAATTCCTCCCTTCGACCCCCCCTCAACTCACAGACAAAGCCAAATTTCTGGGTCTTATCATTGATTGCAAATTAAGCTGGAAGCCCAACATCATGGAACGTATTAAGAAAACTACCACAGCGCTCTTTTTTTGTAAAAAAGCAATTGGTTGTAAATATGGCTTACAGCCTAGAATACTGGCTGTACACAGCCGCAGTCAGACCAATCCTACTGTATGGACTCGCAGTATGGTGGACAGCTCTTGATACAGCTGTCAACCGCAATCTTCTCAACTGCGTGCAAACATCTGCAAGCATATGCATCAGTGTGGTGCTAAGGGCGACACCATCCGTAGCACTAAATGTTGTCCTTCATCTCCCTCCAATCGACTTGTTGATAGACATGTAACAGACTGCAGAGCGGTTAGACTCCGAACACTTCACCTGTGGAATAACCACCATATAGGTCACTCCACCATTCTAGATGACCTCGAGTTTCTACCCCACGACATTGACCTCCTACTACCTCATCTAATCTTTGAGAAATACTTCTCTACCAACCTCTACCTCCAGATCTGACTGGAAGTTTGATACTCGGGCGCTGAACGGTCCTCTGGGTATTTTCACAGATGGATCCAAGATGGATGAGGGTTAAGGATCACAACTGCAGTGTATCAATAGTGTATCCCTCCATCTTCCGGAACATTGTAGCTTATTTCAGGCTGAGACGATGGATACAAAAGGAGCTTTCTCCTTTCTTAAGAACAGTGTGATATCGAAGAAGGACATCGCCATCTGTTCAGACAGCCAAGCAGCAATCAAATCCCTAAGCTTGGTCACTTTTACTTTAAGACCTCCCTGGGTGCCGGGACATGGTGACATTCCAGGGAATTGTGAACCCGACGAACTCACCAAGCGTGATCTCTACAATTTTACCTGGTGGAGGACCACCGCCTATCATTCGCTATAGCAATACCCGAACCGCGTTGTCCCACTGCTACCCTGAAGTCGGCCACCTGTACTAACCTATCCCTTAAAAAATTGAATGCAATTCTTTATGGGAGACTTTTTCGATCACACAATCCCAAGTCTGCTTTACTCTGCTTTCTAATCAAATGCAACTCAGAAAATCCAATAAATTCTAACCCATTTCTTTTCTTTTCAGGTAAGTCTCCAAGCCAAAATGAATACCATTCCCATCCATTGCACCAATATTTTCTTGAGTAAGTGAATAACCACCTCAGACTCGTAAAACACACTTTATCCATACATAATCAAAATCTCCTCCTTCACTCCGGACTGCAAAGAAAGAAAACCGTTAATACAAGAAACTTTCTCCCTAGCACCGATCAAACGCGAAATTGTTTCCTTATCCAATTTCTAACCGGACAATTTATTTTCCAATCTCTACACGGATAGCTAAAACAACCCCCGCCTCTCAATCGGGCATGAGTAAACTTTCGAATAGGCATTTATCTAAAGTTTTTGACCTTTGCAGTCTTCATATATAGTCGCACATCCTTCATCCTTTTCTATATTTCGAGCACGATTTCGCTATTCATTTTTCGTCGAACTCGTAAAATAGCAAAAATATATAAAACTTTTACATCTACTCGTTTCCGTATCGCCAACTCAGTCAGTATTCCAGTATCCATCGGCCAATTTAATTTTATTATTATTGGGGCGCATTCATATCGTTAGCTTTCGCCTCGCGTTATTTCTTTTTTGTTTGACAATTTTGTCGAAGTAAGCGAATCACTAGTAACCATGCCCCCAACTTCTTCAAAAATAACCGGAGTCTTATGTGCGAGACAGTTCGAAAATGGCAAACTTCACTGGAATCCACAAAAAGCAACGAAAAAAAGGAAAGATTTAATAATAAATACGCCGCGGGTTGTAGGTATGACTGTAATGTCCTTGTCCCATAATCGTTATTCTGCTGACAGTCCTTGAAGTAAAAAATAAAAAATGAACATTCCGCTGATTGGAGATACTTGATTGAAGGGGCGTTAAAGGGACAGACAGAAAATATATTAAACATCGTATCCAGCCTGCGGATGGCGGGGATGTCGGCAACCATATAACGATTTGTTGTACATTTCCATGCAAATGGACTGACGATTTCATTACCGGCAAGTTGTTAGCTAAATGTTTGCAGTTACTACTGCTTTTATTTTTTCTCCAACCAGATTGAACGTAAAGCACATTATGGTGTTTACTGGATGGACTTTGTTAAATTAAAAAAGTTGACTTAGCCATTTGATGTGGATCGAGGCGACATTGAGTGGGTTTCTTTTAGTTGCGTCAGTTGATGGAATCGTTTGGATTTCACTTTTATAGCGAACATTTTAAACTTTACTGATTGAAACTGGACTGGGGTGGATGTAAGGCATTACGTGACCGTCATGCTTAACATGAGATTCATTCGTTTAAAGTCGTTTTTGGATATCGGGTGACAGCTAGTAACATGTTAATTTGTCGCATAGCTTTACGATGGACAGCATACAAAGATGAACTGAAATAATCTTTGCTTTCCCCGGTTTCCAAGGGATGGGTGAATTTTGATTTCGAAAAGCCATTTAAGTTGTGCACCAAATGTGTTTAAACCAATACCGCCACCTCATTTTGTACCACTCAATTAGGGAAAAAAATGTTTCCATAAAAGTGATTACAACTTGTGGGTAGGAATTACCTAAAACGCCATTGTATTGGTCGGAGTCATTTTCGGCTGTTCCCAAGTGCTGTTGGTTGCATTTTTCAACGAAGGCATAAAGTGTAAGCCTCAAAAATGGCTTGCATAAGTTTTGCTTTGACTTATTTCTTTTGAATAGCATAGGAAGCTCTGAGCGTAGAGATCCTCTAAAATCTGTCGCAGATGAGCCAAACGTATAAAAGTGCTTTGTTTTTTATTTATTCTAATAATACTAATAACAGCGGCGCTATAGCGCGATGTGGACTCGGGCCTAGCTTCTCAGACATCACTCGTGTTGTGTGGTCTATTGTTCTCTCACGAGTGGAGTGGACCTACAGTTCAATGCCGTCTCTGAACGGCGAGCTTGGAAAGCTTTTTCTAGACAGTTTTACTCTTTAAGCATCGTCAGTGACGCGAAAGACTCGTGAATAGTTTTTTTTAAATTATTGGCTGTACTAAAATTTGAACCTAGACTGAAAGTCTATTGCTTAGGGATCGACGCACATAACCACAACACCATGGCGCTTAATATATAACTTAATGGTAAACATTGCCTGATTGAACATTACAAAGTACAGAGCATACAAATGGATGCTTTCACTTCAAAATCTGTCTGCTTGATATTGGAAAATATAGTGGGGTAGCCTAAATCTAACCCAGGGTTACGCAGACGACAGTGACATTGTCGCGCATTATTCTTCCACATTCCCTGCAACTCCTAAATTTTCAACGCAACTGACATAATTATTGATTGCCCCGAGACTATTTGCCGATTTGTATGTACTGTTATTAAAAAAAGGGAGATGAAATCAAAAAATATACATTTTGAGGTTATCCTGAAAGATGGTCTGAAAATGAGAACTTAGATAAAACTTGTATTATTAAATAAATTATAGTAAAAAAATCAAATGTTTTTCAAAAATCATTCTTAATTTTAATTTTCTTAGTTAAAGGAACTTCCTCTCCACTCAGTTTTTTTTTCTTTAAAAATGTCTTAAACTATATTTTGGTCAATAATTAAAGCAGGTTTTGATATGTTTAAAAACTTTTTCAAATGTATGCTGCTTTGTCAAAGAAAAACACACCCCATTCGTGTACACACTTTAAGTTCTAAACTTTTAATGAATGTACCTTGAAAACAATGTCGTGTGTATTGTCATTCATGAATTTAATGCCTTCTTTTTGTTGACATATACATATTATGTATCAACAGCTAGCGGGTTTTGACTTTTAACAAATATGAAAAAAAAAAACTTTTGCGGTTGTTGCCACTCAATTAAAGCAAAAATATGCATAGAATTTGTGAACCGCAATTAACATTTACGAAAAGATATCGAATAAGTTGAATGTACGAGTATTTATGTGCAGTGATGAGCAAAACTGGATTTATACAGTTGCTTCCAAAAATTGAGCGTACACTTCAAAAATAAAAGCAATTTACCTCTTCTCAAAAAATGTTTTCTGTAATTTGTTTTTATTTCATACTTCATACTTCTCTTACTAATAATCATAAAGGAAAACGAAACGAAATTGTCATAATCCAATGTGCCAAAATGAAAAAAAAAAACAAAAATAATACATAATTTCATCACACAAAGTTAAGCGTACATTAGAAGAAAAATAAAAAAAATTTTCAGTATTTCTTACAATTTGAACTTTGAATATAAACGTGTACTTTAATATATACTTTGTATGACTGCCTTTAGCATCAGTCACAGCTTTCAAGCGACGGCAATATTGAGGTATTTCATTTTGTCCATTGTCGTCTCGATAAACTCAACATTTTCGGTACAAAAAAAAGGTAAACAAATATTTTTTGGCTATCAAAATAGGTAAAATGCTTATATTTTTGAAGTGAAGTGAAGACTTAGAATCGACGTCAGATCCGTATTACCAAGTTTCGTCACATATTACAACAAGTTTCAGTAATTTTGCATCGTGATTGACTTCATTTAGTGACACTTAAGCAACTTCCATTCGCAGTTTTTTTTTCATCAAAATTCAACAATTTTGGAATAAATTTCATACCAAAAATATTCGAACAAAATTCATGGTATGAGCCAACATCATCAACGACTTCTCTGATTGTGATTCGGCGATCATAATAACTTCTTTCATTTTTTCCACGTTTTCATAGGTTGTTGATGTCCTGGGGCGTCCGGGACGTTCAAGATGACGAACAACGTCTTCACAGATTTCTTAGAAACGCTAATACCACTCGTACACTCTTGTTTACTAATAGCACACTCACCTTAGGCCTTTGTTAACAGTTCACACACTTTGATACACTTTATTTGATGCAAATTCTTTGATACATTTTTTATAACAAATTAAAATCGCCGAGTTCGTAAAAGCCTGTCTAATCGTAGCGGCTGCCACGGACGGAGCAAACAATGAGTACAGCTGAAAATGTTAGCCTACTTCAGAGGCATTTATACCAACGTAATAAATGACAATCAGACTCTCTACATCCGCGAAATTTAAAAATTCCCGTTATTTTCTAAACACATCGTGGTTTAATTTGTGTGGGATAAAAACGAATTCAATATGAAATTTTTTACCGTCTTACGTGATGACCAGGGCTCGGATTTTTATGCGCGAAAAAAGACAAAATATGCGCATAAAATATGCGCTTCAAAAAGACGTTGAAAATATAAAAAAAATTCAATAATTTATTTAACAGCAGTAAAAGAAAAACTTCAAAAATAAATAATCCTAAAATAAACTTCATTTCATGGAAAAGAAAATTAAAATATTACATGTTAGTCTCACTTAAATAAGGTAGTAAGTCGAAAGTCGAAATTCATTGAATATGCTTTGTCTACATATACCAAAAAGTGTTTTTTGAAATTTTCAAAAAGAAAACTGGAAAGCTGGAATTGTATTTAGTGCGTTTATTTCATGTAGGTAGGAACTAAAAGTTTTAAGGTGCGTATGCACGTTTTACAAAGTAAACATTTTAAAGATTACGAAAAAATGAACTAAAAATATGCATTTATTTTAAAAATATGTCCAATAAACTAAAAAATGCATTTATATGCATTTATAGTAATGTATGCAAAAATATGCTCTAACGATTAAATGGCATTTTAAAGGAAATCCACTGATTCGGAAAACTATATTATTTGTTTGCTTCTGTCTTTATCAAAAAAAAAATGTATTAACATAGAAATCCCCGCCCTGGTGATGACTAAGGATACCAAATATCTCTTACCCGAGAAGCAGGAGCTCTCAGTCGTGTGTTGTAAATAGCAGATGTAATGTGGGCTTTTATTATACCTGTCTAAAGATTCTCTTGGAGAGGATTAGTTGAAAGAAAGAACCAAAACGATCATGCCCCAAATGTTTTCCTTCTGACGGTTGTTCATACAACACTCATCTCACTTACGCCTTAGAAATTTCACAGAAAAATTGTCTTCCAATCACACAGGAGATACGAAAAGGACAACAAACTCCTGGGTATAAGCGTCTGTTTGTATGTGCAGTTGACAAACTGTGCATGAATGTGTGTCCAAATGTGTCCTGATTGCTATGTCCAATGGCGCGTTCCGGATTTATTGCTACGAGTCGTTTATGGTGCATGAAGAATGTGTTTTAATTAACCACAAATAGACGGAATTCGTCAGTAGTATCATCAGAGCTGAAAACAAAAACTCCCACGCCGACATACCACGTCCATCGCCGCCGCCGGCCGCATACATAAATAGTCGATGTGATAGGATTCATAAATCGATACACGAAACAAAATGCAAATGGTAGCAAATAATACAATTATTATTCGCTAACTGTTCCTCCATAATTCACCCTTGGAATTGATTGAAGAAATTCGCCTCGTTGGTATTTGAAATCAGCACTTGTGTGGTGGTGTCTCAACGCGTACGGCAACGCCAATGTCGAGAACGTCTGTGACAAAATTAAGATTTTATCTTTAACTTAATTCTCGGCTAAGGGTATAAATACATAATGGATATGCTCCTTCCTGCCGTCCCACACGCCGCGCCAAAGGCAAGGCAGATAATTTCATCTACTCGAGGACATACCGATTTCGGGAGACACACTCAACTCCCCCAGCAGTCTCGTGCACAACGAAGCATGGGCTTTTGAATCTTTTGAATACGCGAACGTTAACTGACTGAGGATTATGTAAATATATTTTCTGCTTCTGATTTCTAATTAAATAAAATGCTCGATTATTTATTTAACTGCATTGCCTTTGCTCTCACTCAATTGCCAGAGCCAGATACTCGCGCGTTCCGCCAGATCTTAAGGACTCCTAGCATCCGCCGGTTGGGGAGGACATTCGTCATTGAGAAAATTATGATATCTATCAAAAGCGTATGCATCGTAAGCATTAATTGCTTCAATTAAAGAGTCACTTAAGTAGGCAAACATCCTTTTCCCCGGGCACAAATGAAAGGATCATTTGCCCTCCACTTCAAGAACTAGTTTTAGACGTTTAATGTTCGTCGATGGCAGAGAAATAAAAAAAAATCGGGTTCCCTAATTTCCGAGCGCTATTAGAGAGCCCAAATCGTTATGCATCCACTTTGTGCACCCGACAATTACGAAAATCAATTATCATTAAAAATCTCTCAACATTAGTTTACATTTTTCAATTAAGATAAAAAAGCAACGTTCCGCGATTTCGTCGTCCTTTCCTCCTTGCGTCGGTGTGCTGCCAAAAACTTACTCATTTTGTGTTTCGCTATTGGGCTGAAATTACATTCGTTTTGTGTTGCGCCGCACACTCCGCTCTTTATGTGGCACCCAACTGGGAGAGCCACGGAAATTGAGGCTAACATTTGAAGGACTTTTCAAATATAATTCCGGATGTTTATAATGAGAGGACGATCATAAGGAAACAGCAGGACGTTTAATAGATACGAGTATGCAGTGCTCCTTCGGCGTGGGCAATCTTATTTCGCTCCTTTCATTCCTTAATGAAACTGAGATTTTAAGTGGCGCGTAATTCGTAGGACTAAAGGAGGACTGTGTAATTGAAAGTAGCAATTCTTCTAACAGGGCGCGCGCTGGTTTTAATTGATTGTTCATTCGGATTGGGATAAATTAATTACGACCTGAGTTTTGTTTGATTTTTGAGGTAAGTTCAAGAGTAGCGTTGTGAATTTGGTTTGGTTACGTAGACAACGAGTGTTTGGTTATATTCAAGCCCCATTAAGTTTTATTTGGGGGATGTTTGCGTGGCCATTAATTTGGGGAGAAATATTTTACGATGGCTATTCATTTGGTTTCGGGTGTTGCGGTGTTTTGGGATATAATTTATTAGGCACGTTTTTGGGAGAAGTTTATCTGTTCAGAGATTAAAAGAGAATCTATATTATGGGCCTAAATAAGTTGCGCAAAAGTTTGTGACATAGATTTGGTTAGTTTTGTGAACAGTTGATAAACACTCATAGTATTAGCCCGGTTCGGTGATGGTCGTAGGTACGGTAATTTTTCGATTATGTGAGAGTAAATTGTATTCCTGGATCATTGTAAGGATTGTCTATCGTATTTGTATTGCTTTTTATTGAAACGTCTACTTTTGAAAAGAAACCAAGAGAAACCGAACAGAGTTGTGCTATTGATTGAATGATAGCCGATCAATTTTGTCAAATACTTCCTTAACAGGCTTCTGTCCATGCAGAGCCCAGAGCTCATTCTATGGTCTTCTACAGGTATATAACCTCTAATCCATAAGCTGCTTAATCCTCTCCCATCGATTCTAGCTCATCAGCAACCACAGTTTAAATTTTTGTGAAAATGCTTAAAATATTTCTGGCGTGTCGGGATCGTAAGTATAAAAAATAGTCAAAAATATTCCACGCATCGTTTTGCGCTTGCCGAACGTGCGGACTTCATTAAAAACATTATCGCAATTCCGGCTCAGTTGTAATAACGCAACTTGAAGTCGCCATCATGGCAGCGGTGTGCAGGCAATTCGTCGCACCGTGGAAAAGTTTGAGCATGAGTACACTCTTTTTTTTACCTTAAGCCACCAACCAAACAGAGATTGGTGCGAAATGTCAGTATCGAAGAAGACCCTGAAACGTCGAATAGGACCCGCTCTGATCAGCTGATATGGGCATCGCCAGAGATTCAACCCGATCTATTTTGCAGTTGGATTTGGGACTGTTTGGTGCGATTTATGCATCGGTCCTTATTTCTTTCGAAATGTGTAAGAAGACACCGTTACCGTCAATGGTTTCAGGTATAATAATGTTAACCGATTTTCTGTGCCCAGAGATCGACAACATCCATATATCTAGCTCTGTTTCTAGCACGACCGCGCTACTTGCCATACAAACGCTCGAAGCTGTGAGGGAGAAATTTGACAATTGGCTGCCGCTATGATCTGACTTGGCATCACTTGATTACTTTCACTAGAGCAACGTCACGCCCGTAGTCTATGCTAACAAGCCAATGACTTTGGACGAGCTCGGGCCAATATTCAAGATGCTTTTGCCTGGATAACGAATATAATAATTATAATAATAATGGTGGCGCTACAGTCCAAGGTGGACTTGGGCCTAGCTTCTCAGCAACAACAAATTTGTATTATTCTTTACTGGTAATAATATAATATAATAATAAATAATAATATAATAAAATACAATAGTGTACCGCAACTGACCCGCCACACAGTATAAGCATAAGTTCCACGAAAACATTCTTTCGCCAAATAATTAAGTGACAATACAAGAGCGAAATCTTTGTTGATTTTCTTAAGGATGAAGAAAATGTTTTTCCAATTTCTCACTGCTCGCTAACTTCTAACTCAGCGAAACACAACCACAAAACACACCTTTCGCTAAGTAGAATAAAAAAGCCGCAGACTCTTCAACCCGTGACTGTTGTCATTTTTTTGTTTGGTTCGGTTTGCCAAGGCCTCGTGCTATTGTTGTCAATGCCACTGGAGTCGTCGTCATCGTTGTTCCTCGTTGTCCCTGTCATCCTTGTCGTCGTTGTCGTCTAAATTGCGTGCCTTGAGTCCTTAATTGCATTTTCTATGAATAAAAACAATTTTCGCGAAAATTGTGGTTTCTCCTTTGTCATAACGTAATTTGTGTCTGAAGTTTGAAGCAACAGAATTCCTTCTTCCGATGCCGCTGCCGCCACCCCGGCAGACGCCGCCGCCATCCCTAACATTGTCGTCGTCAAGATGACGTGGGTTAATTGAGATTTTAGAAATACGAACATTTCTTTTTGCGCACTTATTCTATTCAATGACAACTGAACACTTGTGCTGAGGGGGATCTGTTTAACATAATTGATGGTACGTACCTACTATCTGAGAAGAATGGTCGGATAATGAAAATGAAATTTTATAAAGAATTTCAAGGTATTGTCTTCAGTTTGCTGGAGGGTTAGATGTTTACTATGAAATAGGATCAAAACAAGGGTGTTTTTATTTTGTTCTTATACTCGGAAGAAGATATTTCGTTATAAATGGGAAAAATTAAATTCTGCTGTACTCTTTCTTCTGAACTTTCATAGATACATGATGCTTGAGTTAAAGTCTGAATAAATGATTAGTTAGAATATTTTATCAATAAATTACAAAATAAATAAAAAATCCGATTCAATTCTTTTGCAAAACTGCTCCCAAAGCAGATGCTATTTATGGTCAATTTGAAAATCTTAAGGTATTATTAGACAATTGCTTACGGACATAAGACAAAGTACCCACTTCGTAAAATTACTTAGTTCGCTTCCCAATTTGATTACATACTTCAGAAAATTGACTTATGTGCTTCTAGACATAATGCCTTGGAAATGGCCGAAAATAGATAAAATCAAAATTATCTTACACACAAAAACAAAGCATCAACATTTAAGCTTAGAGTGGCATACAGCTTGTGATAATAAATAAGCTTACATTAAAAAATGACTCAAAAATTCTAATTTTTTATACAAAAATATGTAATTTATAAAATATTTCAATTTATTTAGGGAATTAATTTAAATCATAAACAAAATTCTTAAACCAGACCTTAAGACTATTCTCTTTAACTTGTCGTCTGAATTTTACTAGCATATTGATTTGATTGAAAGATTGGTGCTAAATTTAACCACCTTCAGAAATAAATGTTTACTAAACAAATCTTTTCAAAAACTTTCGATTTTAAAATTCGTTTGTTGGGTACTTAAATTAAAACTTACGAGTAATTTAAAAAAATACGCAAGTTGTCTCAGCCACAGCTTGTAAGATTGTGTGCAGGGCGGATGGAAAGTAATCTTTTTTAATAAATTTTGGGGTGGAATTTACAACGAAGTTAATGACAAATAATCGCTTATTCTTATCAGACAACTCGCGGAAAGGTTTTATGCAAGAAGAAGTATTGATATAAAGCAGACTGAAGATTGAAAAATTATTAACTCATAAATTACACAGTATAGGGTTACCACACGTCAGAAACGAAACTGCTGACGAACTTGCTATGCAATTCAGCTGTTCAATTGCAGCAATGCTGATTGATTCTGTAGGGATTAGGACTCATTCACCCAAATTGATACCGAGTCATATAAAATGGATGGCATTGTTAGATAATTAAAACACGTCTGATCGACTTAAGCGACTTTTCACGACTCATCTCAAAAGTAGTTCGAAAATGTGGTTCAGGTGTCGCATGTATGATGAACCAGACACTCGTCGTGGGAACACCGGAAATATTTTCATCACACGCAAGCAATGCAAGCGATGCATTTGTCTGCGGATCGAAATGCGTTGATACCTTACACCACAGCATTATATGGAACAGGAGCAACTCCTGGCGTATAACTAAAATCTTCTGGCCAGATTACGACATCCGCAAAACCAAACACCTAATTTCGTTACTCAGAGTGCGCTGCAGCACACTGGTTTGTATCGTTACAGGCTACTGTCTGTTGAGCTACCATGCTCATTAATTCGGCCTAGTCTCTACCGACATGTGTAGGAACTGCAAAGGTTCAGCGGTTAGTGAAACATTGGAGCACTTCCTCTGTCTGTGCCCGGCTATGCCCAAAACTAGTAAAAAAACAGCTTTTCTTAAAATCACATCTTTCTGTCTCAATAAAGGGTCTGAGGTCACCTCTGTAAAGTGGTAACACTATGGACCAAAATTGGTCTATGTGAGGCTCAGCCACCACCCTCTAACCTAACCTAATCTAACCTACCACACGTCGTCCACATCCACAATATGCTATGCCAAGCCAAAACGACTGGATGCCTACTTAACAAATTGATTGTGCTTCTAACCAAAAATTCTTATGTGAATGCCGGCACAATTTATATTGTATCCAGGCGTGAGATTGCAGGAAATTCCCTTTTAACGATTTGTTTAAATTAGTTGTGAATTTATTTCTACGACGTATGTACTGGAATTTGTCCGGCAATTAATTTGAAGTACTGTTGGCTAATTCACTTGTGCTTACATAAAGACATTTGAAAAACAACAACCTAACATCCACCAGCTTAATGTCTTGGAATAATACTTGCTTCAAGAAATACATATCCTGTCGCCGTTTAAGAGTATAGCTTAGCTTGCTTCGGTTTAATCCTTGTTTGTTAATTGACTCATTTACTTCAGTTTTCCTTCAAGTACCATCAAAGGGTTTCTTACAACCCGCTAAAAACTTGGAAAAAGCCTCTGGTTTTTTTTACTCTGCAAGTCATTTGTTTGATCATGCACATAATTCCATTGAGCCTAAATGGTCGCTTCATTTGAAAAATAATGCGCCTAGGAAGAACAAATAATTTATTCAAGGGAATTCATTTTATTCGCCTAATTCCAACAGAAGTACCAAAACTTAAGCAGTCCATGTTCAAAGAAGAAAACAGTAAATTATCCTTTCCTTAAGTACTCGTCAACACTTCCTCAATCAACTCTCTCTCGAGCGGTGTTACTCTGAGGAATTGCCGCTAAAAGAAAGAAAAAAATTGCCAATAACCTATTTCAGCAGGCCATAAAATATGCTGTCCTCATAAAATCATTGTCCACAGGAAGAGTGCCTGCCCACTTGAAGCAAAGCTGTCTTCACTTCTCGCTTCTCCGTTTCATTATTTATTCATTTAAGATATATCCTCGCGTTTGCACATCCTTGTCATATTTAAGCAGCCCTTGCTCTGCAGGCAGGATTTGGGCAACATCAAATTTGACTCCGCGAAACTGGCTGCTTCAGGAGGCAAAAAGGAAAACAAAAAAAAAAGAGCTGGGACAATGAAAATGAAGAAGAAGAAGAAGTGAACGTGGCAAGAGGGAATACTCCAGGACAGCAACCGAAAACCCTTAAATCATGAATCGTGACCAAGAAGTTGAGAGTTGAGAGATTTGCAGTCATCCCTGATACGAGGGATGATATTATTAAATTAGTAAAGGACTGACAGGATTCCCAACGCCAATCTTGTCATCCAGCACCCGCTGTGTTTTTCAAATTATGCCCTTCGCCTGGTATTAAAATAGAATTAAAAACTCCAAGCACCCAGAACCAAAAAAAAAATTGTAGGACGGCATGGAGGAAGCGAAGGCATGGGACACAAAAGGGGAGACTGTTGAGGCCGAGATGATGGTTTTTAATATTTGAAAGACAACGAAAAGGAAATCGCGCCATGGTTATAAATATTTATACACCGAATGATTCTGTAGGATAGACTTTGATTTACTGCCTTGAAATGTTAACCTTTTTCAAGACAAAGGACCAAAAATTACGTTCTTAAACATTCATTTTTTTCCTTCGCCCGACATACTCGTGTTCATATGGCTCTGAGGATACACTGTCGAGTTTGGCTATTCGTTGCTTATTTCTTTTTTGTTTTGAAAAAAGGAGCGTCTTCACTGATTAAGGTTTCTTGCAGCAAATTCGTTGTAATTGGATTATGCCATCTTTGAAAATTTAAAACTTAATTACTTACTGGCAAAGATTTTAATTCACAGAACGGATGAGAGCAAGTGGGACAACATCGGGCTGTATTCGTATGTAGTTACAAGCTGACCTTAATTATTTATTGAACGCTTTATTATTTCATTTCAACGTTAAGCGTAATGAACTTTGGAATAGTACTCTTTGCGATTTGGCGTTTCATGTCTGCAATTGCTGCTTGGATTGCTGCATCGGACTTGAAATTAGTCTCACTAATGGAATTTTCGACGAATGACCAACGAATGCCACGTATTTCGAAGAAAACGCAGTCAAAGGCGAACAAAACTAATCACAGAGCCACAAATCGGGCGGAAAGTATGTTCTATTAGATCCACCAATTAGTTTTCACTGCGGTCCATTTGAGTGGAGAGAGTCTTGTGAACGACACTCATGACGAACAGGTTGATAGGAAGTTAATGTAACATGTAAAGTCAGTGACGTTGTTGATGTCTCAATCGCTCAGTGATTCCTTTGAACATTAGTCGTTGGAGCCTTTCAACCTCTGCCAAGACGTGTTATCTAGGCCTTTTTACAATACCACTACCCCGTATAGTATGATGGATCTTACTTTAGAGGTGTAGATTTAGTAGGTAATTTTTGGTTATAGTCGGTTATGTGCGGGTGCGATGTCGTAATGGATAAGTGGATCAACAGCTACGCTAAAAGTCTAGCTTCAAATTCCAAGATTCATATTTTCACACCTCTTTCGAGTCATTGACAATGTTCAAAGGTTATGACTGTCCAGAAATAATAATAATAATAATAATGGCGGCGCTACAGTCCGAGGTGGACCTGGGCCTAGCTTCTCAGCAACCACTCGTGTTGTGCGTGCTATTGTTCTGTCACGAGCGGAGGGGACCTACAGTTTAATGCCGACTCCGAACGGCGAGATTGAGAAGCTTTTTCTAGACAGTTATACTCTTTTTTGGGCATTGTCAGTGACTCGAAAGATGTGGAGCCGTGAAAAAATGTCTGATGTTTTTTTTCGAGATTCGAACCGACGACCTCGAGTGTAGGAGTCGACGCACCTACCCACTACGCCACGGCGCTCACTGTCCAGAAAAGAACTTTTTAAATCTCTGCCGTTCGATGTTGGCGTTAAACTGTAGGCCCCCTCCACTCGTGAGAAAACAGTAGTGCTGGCTGGTTTTACTCTGACTGTAACGGCACACTATTATTATTACCCACCTTAAACCCAATATTGGCCTGCATGCAAACATTTTACGTCTTTTGAAAGCGTTCTACGGTTAAGTTTCTGTCAAAGACAGCACCTAAAAATGTATTTATCGTGTTAAGAGATAGCTAAAATCGTGTTTTTTAAGGATATTTACATGAGTTTATGCTTAGGCCTTTCAGTGCAGCCCAATTCCTAATGGAAAATAATGCTCTTCCCACTATCTCATTCATACCGTTTAACTATTTACCCGATAGAGGTGGTACAATGTCATCTACTTTAATACTTTGATTGTTGAGGGTGAGCAAAGTTTGTTCCAGCATTAAGATTCAAAGAAGAGTAGGGAGAAAGTCACCTTGTAGTTGAAGTATACATATGTATGTACCCCTTCCGGTGTCAATTATGCGACTGGCTTGAGGGAAGGGTTGAAAATGAAAGTCGAAAGAGCAGGTAGCTTTCAGCACTTTGTATTAATTTTAGAATTTATATATTCTTGCAAATTGTCAACTATTTGTTGTGCTACTTAATTCTCGAAAGAAAAGGAAATGGGGGCAAATCTGGAATGAGATCATCGATTGTGTCTAGAGTTAGAATCAGACGCAACTTTTTCTCTCTATTTCTGCATCTCTCAAAATTGTTCTGGGGACCTTCAATAACTGCATCGCCCCAAAATTGGAAAATTCATCGATACAGACATGATTATTTACAGACATCCTCCATTATTTTTTTCGTGACACAAACAAACAATCATTTCTAACGCGTACCATCACTATGAAATGATACAACCATCAGAACACGGCAAATTCAATGGTCTATATGTCGAGCCTTTGTCCACGAGGACATGGTAGGACATGGTAGCAGAACTTATGGACATGGTAACATCCTTAACTCACTATCACAACAGGCGACTGAGTCATACTGACTACCTTATCCCAAAGCTAAATTTCAATAAAATCTATAGGGCATACTTTCCAATTAGAACTGAGTGGAAAAGCGATATAGTCATCCAAAACCATGACATAGCCATCTTCACAGACGGTTCGAAGATGGACTCTGTTGTGGGCGCGGGAATCTTCTCCGAAGCCCTCCAGATATCAAAGTCACTCAAGCTACCAAGCTTTGCAAGCATTTTCCAGGCGGATGTGCTAGCAATATATGATGCGTGTGCTGAAATTAAAAACAGAACAGAACCAGCACACCGTATAGCAATCTTTTCAGATAGTCAAGCTGCTATCAAGGCTCTAACATAAATAACCACAACGTCAAAACTAGTAGATTGATGTTGCAAGGAACTATCCATTATAGGTGAACGGAGCCCGGTCTCTTTGATCTGGGTTCCCGGGCACACGGGCATAATAGGAAACGAAGCAGCAGACGAGCTAGACAGACAAGGATCCAAACTCGATAGTCTCGTTGTGGAACAAATCCAGACTCCACTAGGCTTCGTAAAAAACAACATCTACAATCACTTCCTCAAGATCGCCAACGAAAGATGGACCAAGCTGGAAAGATGTGTCCTATCCAGAAGCTTATGGCCCAACTACAAGCAAAAGAGAACAAAAGACCTGCTCAACAACAGTAGAAGAAATATATCCAGAATCACAGCGGTCTGCACTGGACACTGGGCTGTTGGCAGGCATGCTGAAAGATTAGGCATACCATTTAACTCGCACTGCCGCAGCTGCCGGGTGGAAACTGAGCCAGAAACCCCCGAGCACTTTCTGTGCAAATGTCCGGCTCTAGCTAGAGTCAGACAACACACTCTGGGCAAAGCCTTCTTCAACACCCCTAATAATCTCTCAGAAGCAAACATTCATAGTCTGCTAGCCTTCATAAATTCCACAAAGTGGTTTCAAAATTAGGCTAATCTGAGTGAATACACTTTCCTTTTCACCCCCATCTCACAAATTAGGTATCCCATAGGATGTGGTATCAAAACGGCGCTTTCATGGCGCTAATTGGGTGCGAAAACAGGATCTGTATGTCCACCGCCACTTTTACCTACCTACCTACCTTAATAAGTTGAATTGAATTGAAAAGTGACGATAAATCTAAATTGCCTTAAGCAACTTCCTGCCGGCTGGCTAAATTTTCCAAATTTATTTACGTGCTTCACAAATCTTAGAGGCTATTCCGTCTATTACCAAACACCCATGATCAAAAACAAAAAACTCGGCTCTCTACAAAGTGATGCCTGTTAACAATCGTCGAATGATATATTTTACATCGAATCATCTTAAAACAGCAGATGTCGAGCAACGGGTTGACGTGCTTCCTGCCTCCAAAATGTTGTATCATCTGCCAACATTCACCTTACCACACAAATGTACATATGTTTGGTCTCTATGTGTTACATACATAGATTTTTAATATCTTTTCCCATATCGAAGCAGCCTCTACCAAAGGCCATAAATTAGCAAACGTCCCCAAACTGCAAAACCCCAGACACACCTAAAGCAAATTTAGGTTCAGCATCTTTAGATTGACATATGTTTCCGGCAATTTACCAAAAGCGTGATAAAACTCCCACAAGGCCATAACCTTTAGTATCAACAACACATGTTCACTACATAAAAAATTATATGGCATCGCTTTTATTTATTTCTTTTTTCTTGTGTTTTTTGGTTGAAATTCTGATAATTTTATGACACTTTTGTGGCTATTTTGATTCCATTTAAATTGCAGCAATCCGTGTGTGTGGATCGCATCCCCAAGCCCCCGGCTCTCGGCGGCCTCTCAACATTTTTGCCATCACTCCGGAATGTTGCTCTGTCTTAAACGTCCAACTTCCCCGGCACATGTACTGCCAGCAGAAAAGTTTCGATAAGTTCTTCAAATATATCGTAGTCCCCCCTCTCTGCTGTGTCACAGGCTCGAAAAGTGGTCAGGGGGAAACAAATTTCAGACAGATTGTCCTTTTTGTTTGCCAAAAAGTTCATATGTCACTGTATGAGTGGCAAGGCTCCCAGCGAAGCCCGGGCAAAAAACTAAAGGACGACGCCGAAGACAGAGGAACTTGAAACTTTTTAAATGTGAGTTTTGAGTCTACCAACATATTTATGGTATTTCCCGACCGAACGAACATCGCACAGTGTATTCAGTTTCTGGCCAGCGCCCATTAAAGTTTACGGCAGTATTCGTGTGGACATCCTGTTTTTATTTCGGTTTAATGTGTCACATATAAAACCATATGATTTGGAAAATTAAATATCGATACTGTTTGTAAAACTCACCTCGCCTAAAGTACGCAGCGGTGTTTTGGTAGCTTTGAAGGGTGGCAGTAACGACGGTTGGACACAGGGGCACAGAAGCAGGAGCACATGCCTTGACATTTATCCAGGGATAATCCGGATAAATCTCTGAAAATAGCTTCGTCCATTGGATCAAAGTCGCACCTGGTTGAGACGTAAGTACTTGGTGTGCATTCTACCTCCGTGTCGCTGTGTCTGTTCTTATCGTCTCTCGAGCCGGGTCGGCAATGGAAATCACTTTAATTAAGGAGTGTCATTCGTATGAATGTGTTTAGGGGATGGGATGTGGAGCGACGGTGGCATGAAATGCGTTCCTTACATGAATGAATGCTTGTTTCTAGGGGAGGACCTTAGCAATTAATACAAAAGGACACACAGGTAAATATGGGTCGGCAGTGTAAATGGTTGTCTTTGAAGGCACACTGTGAGGTAAACCACAGTCACATTCTGCTAAACTCCCTTCCAACTGGTCTCAGCTTTTCCTGTCATTCGAATGCATTGAGGCTTGTAAAACTTGTAAGCATAAAATGTCTTTCGACTCGAATGAGGTTTTATTGCGCAATCATGATGATTACACTGAAAGAATATTCGTAGACCTTCCCAGATTTGTTTAAATAAGATAAACTCTAAAGTTAATACCGCGCTGGTTTACAAAAAACAAGAAATATTTCCTGATGGTTAACGTTTTATACAATGTTGGAAAGGAGTTTGTAGATTGTCACAAACGGTCATCCCAATTTGAAGATATTGTGAAAGAATAGAGAAAGCTTCAGAACGCGTCGGATAAACTGGAAAGTCACTTTATAGTCGATGTGTTTGTGTAACAGGAATGGTTTCGTACACCTGCTCAGTGTACTTGTAGCAGACGTTTTACAGGAAGCACTCGCGTTGTACGTCCTACTGTTTTATTATCTTACCTCCAGTCACTTACGGTTTTATAACGACTTCGAATGGCTAAATTTGAAAAGTTTTTCTTGACAATTATACTCTCTGAGCATTGCCAGTGACTCGAGAGAGGTGGTGCCGTAAAATGAGAGTTGGTGCGTTGTTGGGATGTGATCCACGAAACTCCGGTACAGGAGTCCACACACTCACTTATTATGCCACCGCGGCCAAACAAATTTAATATACGAACAGGTCAAAATTGGACATCAGACGAAGCCGCACTGTTGAGCCAAAAAGCTATTCCAATAAGCAAATCGCCATGGAAATAGGCGTCATCTTATCAGATAGCTACGCTGTACTCAAAGCCCCGAGACTTCTTAAAGGTGGATAGTTTGAGACTGTCTTAAGCAAGAAACATACAAATGCAATGAATATTCATCACTTTTCTTAAGTTTTCCGTTTCAAGTCTTGTCAGAATGCATAATTTTTCCAAGAAAATTAAATTTCGACGGAACATAGTTACCATTTTCGGAAAAATCATTAAAATGATAAATCATTTTTTCTCAGTGTACTCGCATACATGTTTGTTTGTGTGCAAACAAAAAGATAATTTTGAACTTTTCCTCAAAACACAGAGCCAAGTCGTTTGTGCTGGGAGTAATCATTGTAATTAAACGAATGTTTCGCACTGAATGCTTTTCTGGCACTTGATTTAGTAGAGTTCTTTGGGGAATTATAGCAAAAACGTCAGTGCCCAAAGCATTGTGATTGCAATGACTGCACTTCATGACCGGGTGAGCACTTTGGGAAAATGCACGATAGCTAATCCCACAGCTTCTATTTCTGAAAACGGATCGAACATCTTGAATGCAATTTTATAATTACTGTAGTCAAATTTGAAATTTTGATAACAAAGGGGGGAACGTGCCTACCGTTCTTCAAAAATGTACATTCGAGTCGATATTGATGATTCTGATAAACAAAATTGTAAGGTTTTAACAAACGCACTTGTCTAGTCGCCCTGTGCTTGGTGGATGGAGCTACATAAAATATAAGCATCTCATGCCCTCTTCAATCAAAGCGCCATATTGCTCGTTGTCCTTGGGGCATTGACTGAAAACTTAAAAGCAATATCAAAACTATTTTCTAATTGGACTCCATTTTCTATTTAATATAAAGAGTAGATTGTGAACATACAGTAAGCCTTTCACAATGGGTAAAGGTTTAGAATGGATGGGCAATATCGAGGAAGCGCCATGGGTCATAAAACTTCATTAACTTTACCAGCAACTTATGCGTTTATGGCTGAGCTATTCTTGAACATTTTGCTCATTTGCTTCAACAAATTTCATTCATAATCAAGCACAATTTGAAGTGACTTTCTACGATACGTAGTTTCAATATTGAATCAGATATGCATTCAATAAGACACTCATATGCTGTGTACATGTTGCATTAAAGGAAACTCGTCTACATTTGAATTCACTCGTTCTGTTCAAGCTAGATGTTGGAGTTCAAAAAAGTTATCAACTTTTCGTAAAAGAGCAATTTTATTTCGTGGGGCTGCAGTTCAGTACCCGATGTAAGCAGTTACAATTGTCGAAAAACATTGTTTGAGGATCTTAATTCAAGCTACGAGTGTTTCATTCTGAAATGGAGCTAGAACTACTGTGTGCTTGCGACCACTGAGAACCATTTCTTTTTTTTTATATATTTAGATATAACTTAGAGGTTTGAGAATAGGGTCTAAGACAATCGACTTCGTTATCAATCCGTTGGGGATTGATCGCAACTTGGGGTGGGAAGGCAACTTTATTGCAAAGCACAACTTGCAGTGGAAACTGCGTAAAAACGTAGACAAGAAGGATATATAGCCGCTGAATGCCGAAAGGTTCTGAAGAAGGACGAAATAAGTACACCTACATTGGTTTGGAGAGGGAGTTGGTGTGCCTTGCAGACTGTCGAACTAGACAATTACCCATTTTCCGAGAACTGGTGCGGTTTTCATGACTGCATTCAGTGGTCGCTGTGTTTTTTTTATTATTTCGCCTACTCTTGTATTATGTTCCCATCGAACCGAAATCGCGTGGTTTTGATGAACTGAAAACTCAGTAGGCCGTTTCCACGGATTTGAAATGTTTTCAAATATATTCTACGAATAATTTATTCTCAATCACCATAAGCATTGGTTCTTGTGTACACACAAATCAACCAAAACTATTAACACCCCCTACAGGCTGCGGCTGGAGATACCATAAATCTCTATTAAACCCATGATATCATCTCTCAACCAATTAAACCTCAAGATACATGAGCGAATCCGTTTACCTTCAAGCGAAGATTATGTGTTTTACGTTTCAAACCAAAATCTGCTCAACATTGCGGGTCGACAGGAGATACTTTCGTGAAAATAATTTCAAACTAAATCCTCGAAAAGCACCACTATTGCCCAGGCACACCGTTCAATGGCCTTCAAAGAGGATTAAACTGTTTGTTAATCTTCCTCTGGCCCACTCACCGTAACTGTATCTCATAGATTTATACTGTTGCTACTAAAACTTATTGCCTCTAGCTATCCCAGGCACGAGGTCCCATCCCGCGGACAATCGCATTAAGACTGTGTAAGGCCATGAGTTACATTGCCAAGACGCGATGTTATTACGTTACATAACGAAATTTTCTGTTAATTTCATCATAACAGGAGCAACGCCCAGAGCACAATTCAGCGGTCCTCCGGCTCGCCGTGTCGACTTCCCGAGGTTGAAGCGGCAAATTGTTTGCACAAAAGCTATTACCAAATTCATACGGAACGAAATCCTTCATAGCCAACCCAACCACCTACCGCCTCGTTGTATTCCGCGCGATGGGATACACACGGGTAAACAGCGCAACAAGAGTTATACATACCCCGTCGTGTACATGTATGTGTGTGCGTCCTTCAGAGGCAATACAAGTGTACCCATAAGAACGACCCGCCTCTGAAGACGTAAGGTCCTTCAGTGGAGGAGAAAAGATAACAAAATATTTATAATCTGTGTAGGTGCTTATACACATCGTATATTAACCGTTATATTTATGTTTAATACCATAACACTCGAGCAGGGATTTTACAGTCAAGTGAAAAATGATTCGAACGACCGACCGAAGTTAGTGGCTGGCTGCTTGCAGGAAGAGGGTGCAAAATAACTACTAAGACCGATAAGGGTGTGGTAGTGGATTCCAGCAAAGTGACACGTTGTTGAAAGGATGTTTATGGAAGAGACTCGGGAAGAAGGCAACGGAGTGGAAGAATACAAAAAATACAGAGGCGAAAATTAAATTTACAGTCATATGAGCTAAAGCTGTTAAGTGCTGGGGAACGGTCCATTGCCTCTCAAGATCTACGATAGTCTCCAGACTCTGCTTCTGGAAGCGGAGATTAAATGGGTTCCTGCCGCAGTTGATGGCCTGATTGAGAAGATGATTGCAGTCACAAATTTCGCGACCGTCTTCTCCATTAAGAAAAAAATATTTTTGTGTCAAGCTTAACGGATGCTATAGTGTTGTGACTTATAAATAGGCCAGATTATGATGTGGATGGTACAGATTTTTCTTCACCGAAAAGGCATTGGGGCTGTTCCGGGATTCATTTTACTGATTCAATATGTTCTGTTTTTCATCAGATTACCTGTATAAGTATTCATGTGTGTATATGAATGTGTGTTAATGGACGTGGGAAATTCATAAATCCTTAGTTTTTAAGGGACGATGGATTATGCTTTCGTTGATAATGGAGGAATTAATGTTTTCCATTAATCTTCGAAATTATTTCAGTTCAAAGCTTATAGACATTAATTTAATTTCAACTGCAAGTTGGGTTTTCCGTGAAAAGCCGGTCGTATGAACATGGTTCACACTATGCGCAGTAAGCCGCTTCATCACTAATGGCTGTAGGTCCAACGAATGGATTTTAGTGAACATTAAAATAAAAACTTTAATCCCGAAAAAAATGTTCCTTCAACATTTACTGACATGGATAAACCGGGAAAATACTTCTATTTAATTTAACCAAAATAAATTTGTCTTTAGTGCAAAAATCTTATTCTAGTGTTTGAATAATAATGTTTAGTAATGCGACTTACTTATGGCTTAGTTGGCGCTACAGTCTGGGATGAACCTGGACCTCAACCAAAAGCCAGCTGTCATAATGCCTTCTTATTTGTATCCAGTTACGCTCGCCAAGTTGGTCAAGGTCCTCATCAACTTGTTTCTCGTCTTCGTCGTCGTTTGTGGAGTTTACATTTGCCCGAGGTAGACAAACTCCTTCTCTACCTCAAGATTGTAGCTGTCGATCGTGAAGTTTTTTTCCAGGTGGTGTGCGATGGATCGATATGTACTCGACAGTATATATTTCGTTTTATCCTCATTCTTTCTAAGACCAGCTCGGTTTGCATCTCCTTCAATCGCCGTAAAAGCTTCTACAACGACACGCTTGGAACGGGCGACGATGTCCATGTCATCAGCGTAACTCACCAGTTGGACAGATTTGTAGAAGATAGTGCCGCCTGCCGCACTACCTTCTCCGGCACCAGATTGAAGAAATCACACGACAGCGCATCTCCTTGCCGAAATCCGGTGCACGTTTTAAATGCTTAAGAGGTCTTTGAACCGAACTGCACATTGCATCGCGTATCTTTTAGTGTGGTGCGGCATAACCAGATCAGTTTTCCCGATATCCCAAATTCGGTTATCACATCGTATAGTTCTTTGCTGTCGTATGCGTCTTTGAAATCGATGAAATGGTGATGCGTATCGATCTGAAACTCGCTGATCCTTCCCAGGATTTGCCTCAGTGTGAAGATCTGGTCTAAAGTCGATTTGCCGGGATGGAAGCCGTACTGGCACGTGCCGACTAGTGCGGTACAAAACGGCTTTAGACACTCACACAATACTCTGGACAGGATATTGTACCCGACATTATTTGGTTGGCAACACTCTAATAAAATGTAAAATATTTAGACCTAAAGGTGTAATTTAAAATTAAAATGAAAATAAATGTTTTTGATTAAAGCGCAGATATTTTTATTTTAATCTAATCTACTAAATCGGATGTTAGCAACAAGATGCAAAAACAAATATCGATTCCTTTGTGGTCATTTTTCATTACGTTTTCGCATAATTACAGTCCCTGGTCATATCATTAGATGCACTATACATTTTATGCGAAAATGCGACTGAAATAAGTCTGCACTTGTTTACGCTCTGTTACCAATACTTTGACATTATGCATGTATAGCCTTGGCCAAATATATTAGGCACCCTTTAAGCTTCGCTATATCTTCAAAAAGCAAAAAACAATATTGTTTCCAACCTCAGATAGTGTCGCCGAAAACCATAAAATTCAAACTAATTACTTCTGATAAGTGATTTGGCAGCAAAGATAAAAGGTTAAGGGTGCCTCAAACATTTGGCCAAGGCTGTATAATATCAAAATAAAAAAAAATAAAGAAAATAGGACCACAAAACAAATTTAATAAGCAAAACTTAGTTTCTGTAACGTTAAAATTATTGCGTATAATCTAATAATTGTAAAAATTCTACAGTGCGTCTAATAATATGGCCTGGGACTGTACGTCCATACATATTTCATGAAATGCAGCTCTAATATTGTCTCTTAGTGCAGAAATTGGTGGTTCATTGGCGTGGAAAAAGTATTTGGTGTTAAATCGTACAATCTCAGCGGCCTCTATTTCGAGAAATCATATGTCTCGGAAATTTTTCATGGGAGAGAGTTACTGTTTTACTAGATGTGCGGGATGAGGCATGTGTCATTCTGCTGAAAATAAACTTTGTCAACCCACATGGTATCAATTTTAGGTGAAAGTTAACTTCGTTAAGTAACGCAATCCATACACTGTAACTGGCGGACAATTTTCTAAAACAACTTCGCTTAAAATATAAGTCGTTGTGAATGAAAAGATTGTTTTCTATTTGTCCTCGGTATACTGACAAACAGAAATGGGCCTTATCACTCAGAATAATTTTTTGTAAGGAATGATGATCTTGTTCATTCATTTCCAGCACCTAATCAAATCATTAAAATATTTTGCGTTGGACATGGAAGATAATGGATGATTACCAAGATCAGTAAGAACATTGAAACGTCTCTGCAAAAATGTTCCCGTTTTTATAGCAAATGTTCACTATTTGAACAAAATGTGCGAGGGTGTATCGATCCATACTCATAAATCTCCTCAATTTTAAGTATCAGCACTCATCTATCCGTAATCTTTAAAAAGTAAATTAATTACAGATAGAATAGGAAGTTAAATGGCTGAAATCGTGAAAACGTTGCTGAATTCTTTAACTGAACTTTCAGATGACTGTGTTTGTAATAGTAAGCTTTTCTAGACGTCCGTTATCCTATCGCTCTTCATTTACTAAAAATGGTTAAGGGCGCATGATTTCCCTTTTTACGGTTCCGTCTCCAAAAACGGAACCTTTATAATTTCGGTGTGTCCGTCCGTCCGTCCGTCTGTCATGTCTGTCACACTTTTTTATCTCCGAAGTTTATAAAGATATCGGCATGAAATTCTGGAATTAGGTACTTCAGGCCTAGATGTCATTGCCCATGCAGCGATTTTAAATAGTGGGGCCATTTGGGGGTGGCTCCAGTACAGGTGAAGTTGACATTAATTTTGAAAAATTGTCGCACCCCATCGAAATATATATCAATCGACAGATCTTTTGAAATGAGGTGGAGATTTCTTTCAAGACTTTTTTATCCAAAGTACCGTTTGGAAAATATGGAGCTCCAAAGTTTTTTTTAACGCATCTTCCCCTGCCATTTCTAAACCAAAGAGTTTAAAAATCTGAAAAATCACAAAAACTTCGCTTCATTGAGTACTTTCATTTAAAATAATTTCAAGCATTCTGGCCTTAATAGTTTTCGAGATATTGGCCAAAAACGATCAACCATCGACATGCGAATTTTGAAGATCTGAAAACGCAGTTTTGAAGACCTCAGCGTAAGCATTAAGAAATTATTAATTTCAAAATATCAGTTTATGTTGAAATTTTGAGATATCTAAGATTTAAAATGATAACTATTTTCAATTTCACACATAAATTTCATGCTGTCTTCGACTACTCTATTCGTTGGTGAGCGTTATCTTTTGAATCTAACCCCTAAATGCCGAACAGAAATGAACACACACACCGCAGGCATGTGTATGATGGAAGGGATTTTTTGTGTTGGATAAACTTCGATAGAGGTATAGGTATATGTGTGGATAAATATTTGTTTGGATGTACGAATGTATGAATGAATAGTTGATTTGGGTTGAAGTTAGAAGAAAATTCAACTGAAATAGTTTGAAAACGTCGTTTGATATTCAGAAATCATTCATCAATATTATGCGACGGAACCTTACCCGTGCGAGTACAACTCGCACTTGCCCAGTTTATTACATTTAATTCCTTCATACAGTAAGAAATTTCATTGCCAACTCATAAACAGATATTCTTTTTAAGGACACTACATGGTCCATTCAACTTTTTGTATGTTACATTTTCAAATGCCTTAAGCAATTGACACACGATCCTTGTTGTATGTCGCATATCTTGATGATGAGAAAAGAAATTACTTGGAATTATCGAAAATTTTGTTTTTAATGAAGTATAGCCTGCAGCTGTAGATCCTATCATCGTGCAGGATAAACTTATATGCTAACGTTTGCCTTTTAAATTTGACATCAAAAGGGCTTTCACTCACATCTTTTAATAGTCCTCTTTAAGTCTCACCGCATCTGTTTCAGCCTGATTCTGTAGATTTGAAGAAGTACCAAAAATACTATAAAAATCATCCCTTCAAGCCTAGGTTAGTTCCTCGGATGTGTCTTCGTGCACTCTAGTTTAACTTCAGATCTATAACAATCTCCGACAATTTAGATGTTCACTGATGACACCACATAACCACTATTGGAGTCGCACAGCATGAGGCAACATACATTCCGAAGATGTCAGGACAAGATACACAATTAAATAGAAGGTACTTTAGATTATGTTTCCAAAATCAAGGTGAATATTCAGATGAACCGCTTCATTGGACTCCAGCAGCGCTTTTCGGGTCGGTAAATTCATAAAGTCAAAGGAGAAAAAAAAACGTTTCCGGCACTGCATAGATATTCAAAGATTCCTAAGTCCCAACAGATGTTCTGCATATGTCAGTATTGCAATTATTTTAAGAACGGAGACGAAAATGTAGATGAAAATATCTAAAAACTCTGACAGAGATGGAAGAATGAAAGAACTCGCACACAAATGGAAACGAACTCATTCATACGTGTATCTATCTATCAGCATTTAAGGTTTCATTCATTCTCAGGGCTACCCACCACCACGTATGCATACGTACTTACATATCGTCTACAGATATACGAAGAATATTCGTAGGATTTCTTGAAAAATGCACTCATCCTGGCATTGTGTCGTGATGTACTACAATCATGCAACTGTAAGAAAAATGTACTCGGCATTCACAAAGGACCAAGACGAGCGCCACGAGGATGGTTTATAGTTTTTTTTTTATTTCTTTTAGTCCCTCTTTAGCTGTCTCTATGAGTACTTCCTTTTTTCTGGAGCACGGGAATTATATTTGAAACTCTACTAGAAAATGCGAAGCCACTACACGATTCTTGCTTTCTCGTTATATCCATGCGAGTGAGTCTCTTGTATTTGGGGGGAAACCATCCCGTTCTCATTGAGACACGTGCAAAGTGTGCAATTCCGAAGGAGTTCACCAACGTGAATATATAAAACAACGCAACATTTACACAATCCGGTTGCATTTCCATGGGAGATGAGCACATAAGCACTGGGTGACAAATGCTCAGTGCTTTTTGTTCTTTTTGAATAAGCATCATTATCGCGTTTCATTACTACCATTAACATTAATCTTCCTGTGCACGTAACAAACTCACTTTTACGAAACATCGCACGCTTGTCTTATCCTCGCCTATGGCTAGGAAGTTGAATAAAATGAAAAGTACCCAGACAAGAGAAAGAATGAAAGAGCTTGGAATCGGATAGAGACCATTCGGGTGTTCATGATTGAAATAATTTGCTCCTGGAAACAATTCCTCATAGCGTTTGGCTAATAAGCACCTTGCAGTGGGGTAGGATTTGCGGTGGAGTTGCACTCAATGATTACTCAGAAGAGGCAGGTCTCAGCACCCAGCAACAATAAAACATTTTGATTTGTGGACTCCTAATTTTTCGGATATATCTGTTAATTCTCAAGCGCATGGAAGGTACAAATTCACATCAAATTTGTCCGACGAAGACAATGTGTAGAGCATTATTGTAGGCCTTTAACTTATAATAAGGTTGTGTCCAGCAAGATACTGTCCTAACACGTGTGGATCCGAATTTATAACAGAAACCAAGTCCAAGGGGCTTTCCAGGCCTTTAAAACAAGCTATATCATCAGCAAAAGCTGTAGGTGTAGCTTTAAAATTAAGAGCGAAAAACGAATTGGTATAGAAAAGGAATATAATTGGCCTTAAGAGGTAAGTGCGTCGACCCTAACGCTCGAAGTCTGAGTTCGATTCCCGAAAAAACTCTTTTGATATTTTCACGGTTCCATCTCTTTTGAGTCACTAACAATGCTCAAAGAATATAACTGTTCAAAAAAGCTTCTCAATCTCACCGTTCGGAGTCGGCACTAAAGTGTAGGTCCTCTCCACTCCTGAAAGAACAATAGTACGCATAACACAAGTGGTTGCTTAGAAGCTAGGCCCAACTCCACCTCGGACTGTAGCGCCGCTATTATTATTATTATAAGACAGAACCCTGTGGTACACCTAGATTAGGGAATTTTATATCTCTTCTAATAATATCCCATCTACTCTCTGGGACGTATTTTTAAGATACGTCTTCAGCAAACTGAACATGAATCCACAAAACCAACCGTCTATTTTTTTAAATTTTTCTAGTGACACGTAGGTCTTCCTGTAACAGAATAGAATATTCCACTTCAGAACCCTTCTTGGCTTAATCGTCAGCTAAAAGTCTCCACTTGTGTACCACACCCTAATCGTTAACATCCTCTATTGCGTTGTCCAAAAGGCTTGGAATTAAAAATTCTCTGGCCCGGTGTTAAGTTGCGCTCTACATGGCTAAGCCATCTTAGGCGGTGGATCTGTAGATCCCTGGCTAGACTCATGTCGCTATAAAGCCTGTACAGTTCGTTGTTGAACCTTTTTCTCTAATCGCCTTCTCGATAGGACCAAGGATTTCTTCATCCGCTTGGGATATTGCGACGTAGAGTAGGACTAGGCTGATCGATATTTTATATGTACAAAGTTTACTTGCTCTTTCATCAGAGGGCTTTTTTACATGATTGCCTTTTTGCCCAAAAAAACGGTGGGTGGCAAGAAATATTCTGTCGTTCGACTTTATACAACAGAGAGAGACAATTTGTAACTGCCCATTGTGATACTATGGAGCAATAGTCGATGTTGAGCTTTCTTCGAAATGTCGTCAATGTATATCCTTTTTTTGTGGACCGGGCAAACGATACTGGGATTCCACTCATCGGACAGATGAGCTAGTGCATGCGTTGCACCAGCTTGGTTTGACTTCAGTCTCGATATCGCTATCTTGACCTTGTCTAGATACTGGAGGCCCAATTCTCGTCAATCATCGTCCAGATTGGGTGGCTCTCGATTCAGTACTATTCCAAGACATTTTTTTTTGTTTTCAGAGGATTTTTTTTTAAACTTACTGGAGGACTCAGACTCAAAACTGGTCCATTGTACTGCCAGGTCAATGGATACCTAATCCAGTGCCGTTAATTTGATCCCGACGGCAAATGGTGACTGGACCAGGTTCGATTTCACTGGGATTCGGACCTGGGACCCCTCGAACTTGGGGCAGGCACTTAACCAACTGCGCCATCCAGTCGTTCCAAGACATTTGTTGCGGTTTGAGTATTGATGGGGTGATCTGAGGAGTTTGATGAGTTTTGGAGCAGTTTTTATTTTTTTGCTGGATTCCATCTAAGCCCAAATTCACTGTTCCTAAACTATTAATTCTATCCACGTTGCTTATGCTCTAAGAATACAGTTTAAACAAACTTGATGGCGTTGGCTTATCGGCACATCAGTTTGTATACTTGCATCCAAACACATTGGAGCAAAAAAAGATATCTCTCTACATTCGCAGCATAATCCTGTACAAGGTAGGCGTAGTCTTGAAATAAAGAATGTCTGAAGTCTATTCATCATATTCATTTCGGGTCTGATCCAAAATTGCAATTAGACTAGCGTTTTCCGCTTGTGGCAAAATCAGAAAGGTAAGCGGAAAAGTGACGGCAAGAATATATTTTGGCAAAAAAACCCTTCATTAAAACTCTTTGATGTTTGTGCTTCCACATTGATATAGTCAATTAAATTTTCATTCCAAAAATTGCATATCACCGAGGAATGTATTCATTTTTTTCATTTCAACTACTGCACCCATTGATTGTTTATTCACAAGGACTTTGATTTTTGGTCAGCTCATCGATTGCCGCGTTAAGCGTATTTATATTTGTTTCAATATTTTTCACGACTGGAGTACAATAGTTTTCAACAGTTTTGTTAGACAAAACTGGAAAAATCGTACCATGATTTTATTTAACCCGATATTTTTTTACCATTTCTAGGGCACACGGCAATATTTTATTGCACTAAAGTAAGAAATTGCTTGCCTAACAAGCGAACAAATAGCGTGCTTGAAGTTCAGTGAACCAGTCTGAGTACTCTAGTTGACAGTAGTCCTTTTCAATTAAAGAGTTTATAGATTTTTGTCATAGAGCACAGTGTTGGAATAGATTCATCCACTCAGATATATGGTTTATACTCTTGACAATTTTTGATGGTGGTACTTCAGTAGGTTTGTATTTTTGGATTTAACGGTCTCAATTTATTGCATTTATTGCACATATTTGTTTATTGTTATTAAATCAAGACTTCTTCAGTATTTTTTTTTAATATTTATGTAGCGTTTAGGTATGTGCTACAAAATGTCCTCTGTCTCCTTATTGAGTCACAAAAAAAAGGATTGTGCAGACTTTGTTCACATATTAAACAGAATCTATGAGGACGACCAGTTCAAACTCACAGGACTTTCTATTTGACTCACTTAAAACCCTCTACTTTTTGATTAATTTACATCACAACAAAATAATGTTATTTTACAATGGAGACCCAGGAAAAGACCTGTAAACAATTTTTTCCTAATCTTGTGCGCTTCTTTGCAAAGCAAATAGACTGAGAAACAGATTTTTACGGCTCAGCAAATCGTAGAAATTATCCTTATAGCATTTATTGCCAGGATGGAACGTTGATAAATTCAAGATCTCGAGAAACCTTTTCGGCTGTGTCATTTTGGTTTTGGGTCTTCGAAACCTTACAAAACTTGCACTAGATTTCGGTGAAGACATTCCTTTTTCGATCAAGTGATGAAGTGTTGAGACACGGAAGGCACTACAAATTTCAAAAGTAAATTAAAATTACCTTATTGACACCACTGCGCGTTGTCCACCAGCGATGTGTTGAAAAATCTAGACAAATGTAGCAACCAAAAATTTGCAAGTTTCACAGATGATGAGGAAGAGGAAGCCCGAATGCGATTGATGACCACGCCGAACGAACTAGGTTCAAGATTGAAACACCGTCTATTTAACCATCAAAGTCACCGAAATGAAGGCGTTTACATGTCAACAAGTCCATGTAAACCATCAACATCTACAATTTTGAAGTAGTTGAATACTTATACCCTATGGAGCAAAGCTCCACAAACGATAGCCTGGTGGAGGTCAGACGGAAGATAACCCTTGACAACATATGCTGCTACAGTTTGTCAAAATCAATAGAATTGAACATCATACTCGATTATCGTTCCACTCCTTCTATTCCGGGCCTTCTATAGTCGGACCACAAGCAAGACAGCAGAGATTATTGTGAGTTCCTAAAGGAAGAGGTTTCTTCGTAGAATATTTGGTCCTGTGTTATAGGAAGGCGAGTGAAGGAGAAGACAAAACCACGACATATACAGCCTTGGCCAAATGCATTAGGCACCCTTATCTTTTTGTTTTTGCTGCCAAATCACTTATCGAAAGTAATTAGTTTGAATTTTATGGTTTTCGGCGACACTATCTGAGGTAGTAAACGATTTTTAAGTTTTCCTCTCATTTCATTAATTTTTTGGCTTTTTGAAGATATAACGAATTTTAAAGGATGCCTAATACATTTGGCCAAGGCTGTACATCGTAAACAAAAACGTGGATTTGGTCTGGAAAGAAAAAAATCCTCACTTATGAAGAGCAACGATTTGGCCAAGATTGTTGTCCGTCTGGTTTGAACAGAAAAGAGCACTGAACCTCCGTTAACCTATTCCAGATTTCAGAATACTTCGTGAAGATAACTGGAACCATTGGAAGCATTGGAAGGTAGAAGTGAGCCATAGCTCAACCACAGACTGTTCATGTTTAATGTCCTGCCAAGGTAATATAAGTAGCTCGACATTCATGAAGAAAATCATTCGAATGAAGACTTGTGTGCTCTTTTAATATTGCTCGCATTTTTGGGATATATTCATTATCTCCTGAACAAATGAAAAAGAAAATGTAGAAATAGTTTACCAATGCGAATACAAGCTAATTAATGAAAGTGATTAGTTTGAGTAAGTGCATCAACTCCAACCCTGCATTTTCGATTCCTCGGACAACAACTTTCATATCATAAAATAATCTATAACACTACCCTGAGAGTAGACATAACTGTGTTCTCAAATTTCGTAGCTTGGATTCGGCATAAAATTAAAGCCCAGCTTTAATCGCAGAAGAATAATAGCACGCACTACACGACTGGTTGCTGAACAAGCTAAATCCATGGACAGTAGTGCTATCCAAAGTAGATTCAAAATGCAAAAACAGCTAAAACGTAAGAATGCCGGTCTGCTGAAAATCAATTTCAGATATTCGCTTTTATAGAACTCAAGAGGAGAAAAATAAACTAAGTTGTGTATGAAGTTTAATATCTTTCCTGAGCTCCCCTTTACCTGATACCCATACAAGTAAACTTTCACGATTGATGACAACGATGCAGGCTCGCCACTTCTTTCCAAACTATAATACATCAAGTCAGCTCCCTTCTCTCTTCAAGCATGATGTTATACATTGAATTCCGTGGCAGCAGGTGAGCTTTCGTGTAAAGTGCATGCATACAGACAGATGCAAGGATATTTTCATCAAAATCTATTACATACAGCCTTGGCCAAATGTATTAGGCACACTTTAAGATTCGTTATATCTTCAAAAAGCAAAAACATTAATGAAATAAGAGAAAACAGATAAAATCGTTTACAACCTCAGATAGTGTCGTCGAAAACCATGAAATGTAAACTAATTACTTCCGATAAGTGATTTGGCAGCAAAGACAAAAAGATAAGGGTGCCTAAAACATTTGGCCAAAGCTGTATATACTTTAAGTCCTTCACACTGTGATTGCATGTGAAAGTGGCTGCACGTCGTTCATGATTTTGTTCATTTTTCTATGCACAATCTTAGCGTAATCAAGCAATCCTATCTCAAATTCTGTAAGGAACTAATTTCACATTGGTTTAGCCGTAAAGTATCCAATCTGTAGCTTATTTCAAATCTCACGAGTCCCTCTTTCCGCAATCTAAATGATTAATCATTTAATTTTGGATCAATTAATCCATCTTTTCGCATTCACTTAGCGAGCAAAAGAGAGCTCATCCAGTGGGGCCGATTAAATTGCAGATGAAGTTGTATGCACACAAGTCCATGCGTGTTTAACCAGGACGATCTAGTCATTCCAGGATTCTTAACTAGAATTGTGATTGAAAATGCGAACAACGCATCCTGACAAGTAAACATTATGAGGACGGGGACTAAGTAGTCGCACCCCATCGTTGCACGTTGCGAACGACAACAGCACAATGACTTGCTATCTCTTTCTGTTTGCGAACTAAATCTATTTGATATCTGAATGTTGTTTGTCGTTTTAGCCATTTCAGTGATGACGACGATAACGACTCAACATCTACAACAACTGCGACAAGGATGTTTGGATGGATATATCCTCGCCAGCACATGCACGAAACCGAGCCCTCCCACTCCTCAGTCAGAGCCACGTTCAATACGTTCCGTGAATTTGTAAATATTCCCAACTTTTCGCTTTTCAGCGAAACTGCCGTCTACGAGCGTATCGCAACGAGAAACTAGGACCAACTTGTGCTCTCAATTTACTCCCACTTTGACAGAGTGTGTGTGTTTATGCACAGATACCTAGTTAACAGAACATGGAGCAGTATTCATCGCACAAAGATCCGCCAGTCGTGTAGTAAACCCTTAGTTCATAGATTGCGAACATTCAAAGTGGTATATTAAAATAGAGTCGCATTTCTTTCACTGGATTTCTGTTCTATTTCCGCGAAGTTATTCATTTCTTCATGTGAAGTTCAATTGTTTTATAACAAGCGAGGGAGAGGTCCTGGTTGTCATGACTGGATAGCTACCGCGAAGAGTGGAAAAATGATATCACTGCCTGTCTTGGTTGGTGGAATAATGGATCATCCCCATGTTTCTGTTGATGAGAACTGTTTTACATCCTTGCGCGCAGGAATTGAAAATTGATTCAATGCTGAATCAATTCGAAGAAGACGGGATGGGAGGTGGTGAAATATTGTCTTTTAGTCACAGTGTGTGTGGAGGGTTTGGATGGAGTCAGATGCAATTTCATATCGTTAATTAGACACGCACGAAGAACTACGAAACTGCCATTGCGAGGTCAAAGGAGGGATTCCACACGGGATGGGTTGGATAAATGGTTTAGTTTTTGTTCTCTCGTTTTGGCTTTGTCTTGTGGGATCGTTGTTCTCAAGTAGTTTTGTGGGGCTTTGATGGTGTCCATTGTGACGGTGTACAGACCACTGTCGGGGTGAAATTTTTTAAAAGAATTTCCACCACAGATGCGCTTCGTCCTGGAACTGGCTGCGAAGATGTTGATATACTTGAGTGGATGTGTGCACGAACACGATTTCGGGAAATTGAACAAAGGAATAGCGTCAACGACAAGGGTGGAGAAGAATTAAAGACAAAAGGTTCAAGGAGCCATACCTCGAGCGGGTGGGTGTTTCTTGATTGCCTTTTTAAGCCAACGAAACGATGTATCGACGTTCGCACTGAACCGTGGCAATGCAAGCTACTTTCAATTGATTATTTTCCGATTGAAACGATTGGTGGTAGTTCTTATGCGTTTAAGAAAACTGACAGAAACTTTTGGAATTACGTGAAAACTGTGAGTCATCGTAAGACGAAAAAAAGTTAGTAAAAAATCTTCGCTGTTTTGAGCAGAGGAAAATTATGCAATTTGAGGTAAGGGGAGGGTAAGAGATAGGTGTAATCAACAGTAATTCACCATTGAATGGTTCAAGAGTTAACAAATGTAATATAGAGGACCTATAGATTTTATTGTAATAAGAACGGTCTACTACCATAAATGTAAGCTGCATGTAATACTCGGTAGCTCGCAGGCGTTAGGCCGAAAGAATCTAAACGACGTCTAACCTGTCTTCGAAAAAGAACGTACAACAGCGACAACTTGGTCAGAATGTCACACTATCAAGTCAGGGCCTAGCAACTCAGAATAACCAATTGCTGTTTTTTTTGTACTAGGGGGCAATTGTATAATAGAACTGTTTTTCTTTTTTACAAGACCTGGACCATCGCAACGCTTTTCTACGCCGTCATGGGCTTTATCGAAATGTAGTAGAATAATGCCTTGGCATTTTCGAAAGTAGAGATTTGTTTAAGATCTGTGATAGTGTATGAGGAGTAGATCGACAGAGATGCCAAAAGTGGCCATGTCATGTAGAGCCCATGGATATCTTAACGATAGTTGCATAAAATCGTTGACTTTGCCACAACACAGCAGAGGAAGCTCGCGTTTAAGGGAGCGCACACCAGTGGAGAACGAACTCAACCAGCTTTGAGTGCACGAACTGAGGCAGTTGGTGAAGAATTGCGCTGGTGAGAAAGGTTTGTTCATCGAGGTCCATCCCGGACGGTAGCGCCACACAAAGAACTTCATTAAATCATTGATTTTTTTGGTATACATTCCGCTGTGCACTGCAATGCAGTAAATATCGATTTTGCTGGGTCAACGAAACGTGGAGTGTCTGAGACTGAAGTAACGCTACCTTATAGCTTTTGTTCATCATGCTTATCGTCTAGCCTCGGGCTACATATAGCCTGCTGGTAGTGCAAATATAGTCGGTTTGCGAAAAATTAACCTTTTTCCTCGACTTTGGGACCTCTTCGCTTTGACCAACTGAAGCAGCGTAAGATGACAAAGCCGATTTTCCGTCAGACCTTTGTTTTTCGTGGAGTTTAAGACAATCTGCTCCAAAGTTTTAGCGGAGTAACCCCAGTTTGATTGCGTCAACCAAAAATGCACAATATCTGACGCAAAGTAAGCAGGGAACAAAATTACATTAATTGGTTATAAATCTTCAAGTATGCATCATTTTAAACGCAATTCAGGGGAAAACCAATGTAAGCGGAGAGCAATTTACAAGAAAATGCTGTACTGGTCTTGCTATATTTTCCTTCGACACTATGTACTTCATCTTACCCTCTTTAACTTACATTATCAGGGACAAATGTCAAATGTCAGTTGTTAAATCTCCTGATGGAACCTCAATCGTCACCAACGTTCCTTTAATTTAAATTACTTCACTCTTAAAGCAATTGTATACATTTTAGTTCACATGTGCCTGAGCTAATGCAGAATTTGAATTGCTACATGCGCTTAAACACCCTTTTCGGTTAAATGATGAGCAATTTTGGACTGTATTCAATTTCCGAGAAAAAAAAAAACAAATACCGCGCAGATGGTGGCAGTCTTGAACTAAAATATTTTGTCTTGACTCGATTTCTGATTTCGTTGTATGTACATGCTTTCTCCGCGAAATTAATTAAAGCCAAAGCTTCACCTGCAGATTGTCTCGATTCACAGTTTTGTCAACACATACACCTCGTCGTTCAGGGCCAATTTGTATGGCTAACATTCCATGCTGTCAAATGCAATTCCAGTGACAACATCCCACAGGCTTATCTTGAGAGTATCTCGTATTTGTTGATTTAATTATGACCGCATATCAGACCTAATAGGATTCGGCGTATAATTGAATTTTCATCTTATTCGACAAACGAGGAGATGATACAATTTCGTATAGCCTCAACTTACCTCCACTCCATGGTGTTCATCTCGACGATCCGACGTGGAAGCTATCCCTTTAACATTTGCAGTTGACAAATGAATTCTTTTTTACGAACGAATGTGTCAACAATGGAACGAGGGAAATATAAGTTGCTGTCTGTGTGGGAGACATGTGAAATTTTATGAACAAAAGCGTTGTATACTTAATATCCTATCTGGTGTTGTGACACGTTAATTGCAATAGCAACGTACACAAGCATGTCTATGCAAGTGTGTGTATGTGCTTTTCACCTGAAGATGATACGAATGAACCCTTTGTTATTTCTTGACATGAGAGGCGTTTTCCATATCATTTCCTCTTGCAAGATGCGTAGGGGCACAATGTAAACTTAAGTGGGTGGCGCATAGAATAATAATGTTACATTGTGGTGATGCTTTCAGGCATCTTATGTCATTTTATTTTGTGGTGCTCTATCAAGGGGAGGTACCCCCCGATTTGTTCACTTGAAGTCTTATATCCTCGGAATATGTATCGATGTGGTGAAGTAAGGATGACTACTTTAAGTTTCCGTATTCAATTATCTGTGAGGGAAACGTTAAATTCAATCAAATACGAAGATGTGGTGAATTTTTAAAAATATTTTACCATGAAAGTTTTTCATCATTCAAGAATACCTACAGTTTCCTTTTGAAGGGATTTTATTTGACTAGCTAGCTAGTCTAGCTGACCCGGCAAACTTTGTTCCGCTATATATTTTTTTCGTGAATAATTTCGAAATTTCTGAAAGACTTGTTTTACTGTTTATGCTCGCCTCGGCTTAACACGGGTGGTGTACAGTCGCGGACTAAGGAAATGTAACACTTCCGGTGAATTCAAATCAGTTGGATTATCAATAATTCCATATCTTGACACGTTTGATGTATCGAAAGTGATTAACCATTCAAATTGAAAAGTACCGGAAATGTTACACGTTACGCATTTAATTCCTATACGACCACTTATATAATCAAATAAAATTACAATTAAATAATTCAGGCTACGCCAAAATAATAATTTTGCTACGAAAGTTGTACAAAATATCGTTAAAAAGTAGAGGTGTGACGGATATCCGGCAAGTATTCGGTATTCGGCCTATCCGGCTTCTTCTTGGCAGAAAACTCAATCTGGCTTGCCTTCCGCAACCTCTTCAAAAACGTCTCTAAAACTTTGCTGTGTCGAAATTAAGAATATCTTGTTGTTCTCCTCCACACGATTAAGTTGGTTTTACGTGTACCGGTCCGATTTGAGTATCAGACCACCGAACTATTATACTTTTAATTTAGGCAGATATCCGGCCGCCGAATATTCGGCTATCCGGCCTAGCTGCAGGCCGAATATTCGGCTATCCGGCCTAGCTGCAGGCCGAATATTCGGTATCCGGTATCCGGCCAAATCACTATTCAGTACAACTCTATTAAAAAGTAAATCCACCAATTAATATTTAATTTGTAATTTTTGGCTAAATTTATATTTAAAATAAGGTAGTAATAGGAACCACTAAACAATTGAAATGTATTTTAGTTCTCACTACTATTATTTTGAACACAACTGAAAATACAGTAGACGCTCGATATAGTGAACTAATAAAATCGAACCTCTTCACTGGAGCGAGATTATTCATTGTAACGAGCGTGGGCGGCTTGAAGAAGGAAAGTCAGTTGGCATTAGTGGTATTCTTGGAATAAACACATCCTCACCTTTCAACTTTCCTATGATTATAGTAGCTTCAATCAAATTTTTCATAATTTTTTTAACAGCGAGTCTTGTTCCTTTGCTCAATTTTGGCTAATAATTTTCACAGACCGACTTTCTATTGAAATGTCAAAAGATAAGTTATCATTCAACCTCACGGACATAGTCCCGCTTTATTGGAAATAATTAACTAGTTAAGCGAGAAGTCAAATTTCGACATAACTATAGAACGAAACAGCTGGCAATACATGAAACAAGAGCAATTCCTGCCGTTTAACCAAGATTCTTTGGCCTGGTTATGATATCCACACAACCAAACAAGTAATCCAGTGTGTAATGTAGCACAATGGTCGTGTCTTACCAGCATATAAACAATTTCAACGGTTAGATGCAGGAACTGCTATATGTCAGCGGTTAGCCGAATTTTGGACAAACTCCTCTGCTTTTTGCCTTACTTTGTTCAGAACTAGACATCAATCACTAGAACATAATTTCTTCAAATCACTAAAACAAGTCTACAATAAATTAAACACAAATTTAAGTATTTTCGCTCTCTCAATTAACGTGAGCTTTCTTCTTTGTTGTGAATAGACTCATTAAATGTGTTCGAACTAGGGTCTGTATAGTGGGTATATGATACGTTTATGGTGTCCTGATAAAAAAAACGCTGTTTGTAAAACCACAGAGGGTTCTGCAACAGTTCAGACACTGATGGCAACATCTAGTTTAACTTTATGACGCGGTATCACTATAGGCGACACTATGTGAGGCGCAGCCGCCACCCCCTACCTAACATTACCTGAGATCATAATCTCTGTGAGAATCCTCACTCGGGGAGAATCACCAACTCACCAACTCTATCACCAAATTAGCCCCGCCCTTTAAGAAGAGTCCTTCAATTGGCTGCTTCGTTATTGGAACGTTGTTGTCAAATCAATGTGTACCTAGCAAGAGGATGAAGCCCTTCTATGGAGTATAAAGAACAAACAGTCATTTAAGTAGCATTGTTCATGAATAATTTCGTATGCATGTCGGGATGTACATTTGCCGGGCATAAGCACTTTTTAATGGTCATCATTTTAATAACACTCCCAATCTGCAAATTGCCACCTCTTTGTTTTCGACGTGTGCATAAAAACGTCTACAAAAGTTTCTAATTGAGTTCGCTTGAGTGCATGTCCCTTCAAATAATACAGTCCTTCCTTGGGATCAATTGTTTTTTTTATTTTTTATTCAAAAACAATTCGCAAAGCAATCTGAGCTTCATTGTATGCTACCTCAAACAAAGTCAGAGTACCGCAACCCGTATCTGCTCAACTAAACTCTTAAAGTTATAATTAACCCTCCCTTATCCGAACTAATAATTTACCAGGAGCCAGATGAAAATCCGTAAACCAGTTTTAAAAGTCTTCCATTAGATATCTTCAGAAAAAAGCACCTTTCTCCTTATGCGTGTTTTCTGAATTTAACTTCCTCCTATTTCGACGTTGCTCAAGCGGAAGGAAGTAAAAAGTCTGCAATCTTCCCGAACTTGTTAAATTCATTATTTAAGGCTTAAAATTAAAAGTTGGCTTGCTATTCAGGAACCTCTTGGACATACTCCTGCAATGTGCATCCTCCCATGGCTCCTGGCAGCCTCGGTTGCCGACGAAAAAAGAAGAGCAACAATAAAACTAATTTCACATTGATAAATGCCCTAAATTAACAAAATAGCTTAATGGCGCCAAAAATCCTCCAATCCTGCTAGTCCGTGCGAGAGAGCATGAAGAACAACATCGTCTACGTTCCAAATTAGCACTCGAGCAACGGCCAATGAAGGAATTCACAAAAAATCCTTGAAAGGAGAGCAACAAAAAAGCGCAACATATCCAAAGGACATTCCATTTCTTCGCTGTCGTATGGGAAAAAGTTTTTTCGAGTACTCTGCCCATGTATCCAGCGAGCGTTGGGGTTAAATGTTGTTTCACATAAACTCACACTTGTTCATCTCCTCTTGTGTGGAGCTCTGCTCTTACCACAAGCAACGGCACTAAGTTATGTTGATATTCTAATGCCGCTTTACTGGAATTTCTGTCTATGTGCCGCACACACATCAACAGCACAAACATCTAATAGCAAGTGTAGCGTGCGCTTGGGGCAAATCCCCCGCCATTTTCGAGGTACTATTCCGAATAGCAGGCATTGAAAATAAAAACGATTGCAAGGATAATGCAGATTACACAGACACATCTTAATTCAAGAATGCCGTGTGCTGCTGCACGGCTAAGCTCCTCTCGCATACGAGGTATTCTATCCTGGCAACCAGATACAGTTTCTCAACTGTAAAGCAGACTTAAAAACAGGGAATAACTGTCGGAAGTACAATGCAATAAATGACGCCACTATGATGATCCACATAAGACGGCTGAATGTGTGTGTATACTGGCACAAAGGACCCGTCGCAGGATAAGAAATTTCCATCTCCAGCCGACCACCAAAAAGCAAAACAAATTCAAAGAAAATCAAAAAAAAAAAATTAGGGGAGACAAAAAACAGAAGGAAAACCTATTTCAAAGGACCGTTTTAGAGGAAAATTCAGCGCGCATACCTAGCAACCAGAACCTGGTGAGAAATGGCTCTAAAGTGGTTTGTTGAATACGTGCCAAAAATTATTCCATCAGTGTTAGGGAGACTTCCTGGCAGCAGCAACAGCAAAACACTCCGATGGAGCGATGTGCTGAAATATACGAGAGCAGTACCTTTGGCCATTTCCGCTTGGCAGTTAATCGAGGCAGAATACACTCACACACACACTCACAAACACACACATACACACTTGTCCATCGCTAAGAAGTGTCCTTCGGCTCGTTATTGTGTCCATTGCCTCTCATAGCAGTCGAGTGCAATTACTGTAATGAGTGTGCCCAAAATAGTGTTAATTACATTAAAACATACAATTTATGGCTTTCGAATATCCCATAAAGTAACCGTTCTGTTGGCAACGTCCGAATTGTATCCCCACGTCCATCGTCTGCTTGAGCAGAAAGAGGCGCACATGAAAAAACCTACAATCCCCAAGGATAATGATGCTGTATACACTCGTCCCCATATCCATATGCAGAGGCTGATGTGTGCGGGAAAAAAAGTGGACACTTCACATCATGCAGGACTCACTGCCAAAAGCAGATTGACTGAATGGCAGAGGCAGAGGCGGAAGCAGATGCAAACACGTTCGTTCGTATTTTTGCGTAAAGTGGACGCTTGCGTCCGCTCACATAATGTGGCATCATACGCGCTTAATTAAAAGCGAAGTGTCTGCACTCTGCATACCTAATTTGATTTGTTTTAACGCTTGAGATGACTCGAACTTTTGCTGTGACAACAGCGTCCTGCTCCCCTTATCGTTATCGTCACTTTGACGTTGTCTTTGCTCTCGGTCGTCTATGGTGCTGCTACTTCAACTGCTCCTGGGGGGTTAAACGAGTGTGCATGTGTGGAGGTATGTGCACGAAGTCTCGATTTAGTTGTTTTATGGATCGGATTTAAAGCTAAAGTTTTGCTAATTAACATTTTCATTAAAAGCAATTTATTTCATTGTTACCGGAACGATTTAATTGGCTTGCTTTTGATGAAGAAAAAGTTAATGTGGCTCGCTAGAAAACTCTTGAAGCTTCAGATATGACATGACGCTGCTGTTGATGCGTTAGGGATCTATAAAGCTGGGTGTCAACCAACAACCGTCTCCAACTTCTCCCGTAAGCTGACTCTAGCAATGCCTTAGTTGATGCCGTCCACTCGGAGATTAAGTGAACTCGAGGTAAGTGTAGCAGAGATTGCTGCACATTGAAAAAATACCAAATGCGACCGCACAGCTTGGTGTTGGTCAATGTTCTGTGTAAATATAGATGCCAGTCTGGTAATGCCTGACCCAAACGAACCACATTTGTCAATGTGCAGCTTTTTTAATAACTTACTTGGAGCAAATTTGAGAAACAAAATGTTTCAGGTTTATGAGTCGCATTAGGGGGTCTTTTGTCAGTAGATATTCATATGAATTGTGCTTCAGACTATGGGCATGTCGGTTATCATAAATACGTAGAATTAGATTGGTGTTAATTTGTTTAGAAAATCAAAATGTGATTTGTGCTTTGTAGCCTTCTAACCATTCTGTTGTTTTTCTTGTTGTTGGCATTACAGTTCGAAGTGGAGTAGGGCCTAGTTTCGACAGCAACCAATTGGTTTTGCGTGTGGAGTTTTTCTCTCATGAGTGGAGAGGACCGACTACGAACCGTAAAAATGAAACTTGTGTTCATTGTTAAAGAGGTTTTATCAACGGACCTTCAGAGTAAGAGCCGATACGCTTACTCAATTTGCCACGGCGACCACAGCCTAACTTACTAAGCCCATATTACATAGATTTAATGTATTTCAAAAAGCGTGCATGGTCATTTGGAATTATTCTGAACTAATAACTCGACATAACTCGAACTAAAGTTCCTCCCTGATTTAATGCGTTCATTAAATGATGGCAGAGTATCCTTTTTCAAACTGATTTCATATCAATTAAGTTTTATCCTAACAGTGTTTGCATATCGAAACCAACTAGCATTTCTAGTCGAATATTTTGTGATACATTTCTGTTGCACAATTTTCACATCGTGGTTTCAAGTGCAGTTTTTTCAGAGTGTAAACCGTGGTGCCTTTCTAAATTTAAAAAGTATTCCGTTTTTCCCACAGCAGTCGGTACAGATTCGAGGTTAACCACATAATTGGATGAAAAATTTAATACAAAAAAATTAATTTCTGACAATTTATCCGTGAATTTGGATTAGAAAAATACTAAAACTCATCATTATCATAAATGTATAACCCGCGTCGGGCGCCCCTTTTTGCAATGAATGCGTCTACTTCAAAGTGCTGCGCCGGACTTTTTGGAGAAGTATTGAAGCTGCGGGTGCCGTGGCGTTGTGGGTATGTGCGTCGACCTCTACGCGCTAGACAGCCTAGGTTCAAGACGCAGGAAAGATAATAATTTTTCAAAAATTGGTCACAACTCCACCACTTTCGAATCGCTGATGATGCTCAAAGATTATAACTGTCAAGAAAAGCTTCTCAATCTCGTCGTTCGGAGTCAGCATTAAATTGTAGGTCGCCCCCACTCGTGAGAGAAGAATAACACGCACAACACGAGTGGTTTCTGTAGAAGCTAGGCCCAAATCCACCTCGGACTGTGGCGATACCATTATTATTATTATTATAATTGCAGCAAAAATTATCAGATAATGCCCAAAGACACGCATCAGTTATTTTTCATGATGTCCACATGTTGCATTTCAAGTAAGAGACTATTTGGCAAATACTAATTGAGAAGTTTTTCTTGGTGGGCGCCGTGGCGTAGTGGGTAGGTGCGTCGACTCCTACGCTCGAGGTCGTCAGTTCGAATCTCGGAAAAAAAAAAAACATCAAACATTTTTTCACGGCTCCACCTCTTTCGAGTCACTGACAATGCTCAAAGAGTATAACTGTCTAGAAAAAAAGCTTCTCAATCTCGCCGTTCGGAGTCGGCATTAAACTGTAGGTCCCCTCCGCTCGTGAAAGAACAATAGCACGCACAACACGAGTGGTTGCTGAGAAGCTAGGCCCAGGTCCACCTCGGACTGTAGCGCCGCCATTATTATTATTATTTATATTATTAATTGAGAAGTTCTGGTCCAAACGCCGTAGAGTTGGCCTCTTCTGATAAATACTTGTTTCTTTAATTTTTACGAAGAAGTGAACAATTGCTTTGATGAACAGTTGGCCTTAAAAGACGAACAGTGGTATCGACGCAGAACACGTCAATTGCAAGAAAAATGGAAATAGGGCCTAACGATAGCCAAAACTTTTTTATGTCGGAGGTTTTTAAAACTCTACACTGGAGCACTTAGACTCAAATACTGGTCCATTGTACTGTCAGGCAACTACCTACTTTTGCTGGAATGTCTTCGGAAGACTTCGCAGGCGCTTCTGTGATGAGGAGCCTACATCATCAGCTCTAACCTCCTCTGCACCGAATAACTGCCACCTGATACGAACACAGTGACAGAGGAAGTGCTCTGCAGTGTCATGTTCTTCTTCACAGGCGTCGCAGAGGGTTTCATCACTTAGGCCAAGCACACTTAGGTGTATGGCGAAGGTGTAGTGCCCCGTTAGTACGCCGATGAGTTGTCTGCAATCTTTTCTGTTAAAATACAACAAGAAAGCCACGGATTTCTTACAAACGTTGGGGAGTATGCGCTGTCTACATCCTGGAGAATCATGCTAACTTCGGTTTGGCTCTCGAGAGATCCAACCATCGATGCAAGCCATAACCTCCTCTGATCTTCAAGTTCATCGGCGATCTCATTTTCCGTGATCCCGTGGGAAACGTCTCGAACAAGTTTGTGATGTGAATACTTCAACTGGTGTAATCCTTGTAAGTGTAACTGGAAATATAGATTCTGTAGCTGAGAGCGTGGTTAAATACGCTGGTGAGTCAATTTTTAACGGATTATAGGAATTGGAGCTGCACACAACCCCTTGCACCCAACCTGCTTAAAAGGTCCACATAACAGAAGAATTTTAGCCAACAACATAGCAGTTTTTTTCTCATACAGCGAGCTTGCGGAATTTCAATATTGAACTAAGCAAAATAAAAAAATTAGTTTATTTTGTGTTTCTAAAATAGAGTATTCTGCAACTTCAATGAAGTAACCGAATTGCTAAATACAGCGGAATAGGCGGATTAGAAAAGCACATTCATAAAATATAAAAGCCGAATATTCCATTGGAATAATTTCCATTTCAAAAGCCGATTTAGAAAACGCTATTGCGTGATCTCAAATGACCTTTGAAAAGCCAAATACAAATCCTGTGAATTGTATTCACGCCTTTTGCTCAAAATAGATAATAAAATTTATCATTGATGAAGGAAAATCTTAGATTTAATTTTAAAAATGAATTTAGTTAACTTAACACTTAGATTGGTAAAGCTCTCGTATACTCCTACGTTAACCTTCACTCATAAGAATAATGAATCTCAGTAGACTACTTATATGTGGGTGCCTTGTTCAGTTGGCAGATATTTCTGAAGGAATAATCCCCCAAGTAAGGGTGCCTGGAGTCAAATAACGGACGAACAATTAGCGAGAAGGTGGAGAGCATACTCCGTCTCGTCTTCGTCCAAACAAATCCCATTGAAGTCATCTTATAAGATTCCCAGTCTTCAGACATGAGTATTTATATATTTATTTATACAGTGTGCTCTATTTATAGCTAGCAGTGCCGTTTTTGACGGGCAAGTTAAAGTGGTTAAAGTCCTTGAATCCCGTGGACTTAGTCATTGCATATTTACTTCCATTCTTACCTGGCCAACGACCTCCCTTGTTGGGTCTGAACCTAAGCAATTGCCGCATTCCCTGACAATTTCCTTCCAGTTATCAAGAAAAAATTGCCTTGCATCCGCGATCACTTGGTCTTTATACCGGAGGTTCGATCTTCCTCTCCTTCTCAAACCATGAAGCTCAGATCCGAAGACTGGTCATTCAGTCGATGTGGCTAAACCAATTTAGTCTACGGAGTTTTGCTTTCTGGACCACATCCTAATCCTTGTACAGAGTTCGCAGTTGTGTCTTCCTTTTTTCTTTCGGAAGCACCAAGAATCAACTTTGTAGGCCTGCTTATCGTCCAGCTTTTGGCTCTATACAGCAAGACTGGCATGATTAGGGTTTTGTGGAGCACAATTTTGGCCCTTTTTGAGTTTTTGAGACAAAGTCTGTCGACAAACTGAAGTAGTAGCGGTTGCAAAGGCGACTTCCAAAATATCGTTTGTGTAGTTCACGTTTGCCCCGAGATGGGAAAACTTTTTAACTTCTTAATTGTAGCTGTCGATTATGGCGTTTTGGGCCGGGATCAATTTTTGCTCGACAGCAAGTACTTCGTTTTGTTGTCATTTACTCTAAGGCCAGATTGTTTCGCCGGTTCTTCAGCAACCGTGAATGCTGCTACAATGGTTCGCTGGGAACGTGAGACAATTTCTATATAATCTGCATAACCCAGCACCTCGACCGATTTGTAATTGTGTTTCTTCAATAAAAGTGCTTATTTCGACATATAGTTTTAAGGGTTAGTTCGAGAAACTAGCTATTTTCCACTGTGTTCTACTACCATTCGCCAAGTCCACTTCACTCCAATTCACTTACGTAAAATTTAGTTGTTTCTTGTAAAATAAAATGCTCTCGGGGGATTTAGAAATGTCCCTTGGTGAAAATTGCACAAGTTGTCTGATAAGCAACTGAAATATGCAAATATGCCTAGTGTTAGACGTTGTTCACCGTTCATATAATGCATGTTGTCATCCAAAAATACAACGAATAGAAGTGTGTCCATGGTGCAATCCTGTGGCAATCTCGTAGACGATGAGAAACTCTCTGACGTTCCGGTTCCTTTTCCATCGAAGCGCTTGATCGGATGTAAAATGCTTTTATTATTTGGGACTGCATTGAAATGACACACAATTTGTAAAAAATTTAATTTATATGCACGTTGCTTTCTTAAAGTCCACGAAATATACATAAACTCTCTTAATTCTTCTCCTAAGACACATTTGGACATCCCCTTTAAACTCAGAACATTGATTTTGTACTTTAAAGTGTTTCACTTGAGTTTGTATGACCTTTCATATTCTTTTCCCACGATTTCTGCCTTACTAATCGCCGAAAGGCATCATAAATCAAAGCTGCTCAAATTCAGAGTATCAGTGATTGATTAATACAACTCCAAACAGCAGCTGATGTGTGTCCCAGTCAGTCATGGCTTTTATATTTGTGGCAAGACGTTCGCCTGCCCTACCCCCTTAACTCAGGTTCATTTCGATGTTCATTTGTTAAAGCTACCGCAGTCGACCCCAAATAAAGTACAAGCTCATGGCAGTAAATGTGCTGAGAAAATCATTTCAATCATCCATTATGATTTCGCAAATATATTCATGCTAAGCACACGCGTATACAGTCATGTGGGTGGGTAAGGCGTTCCCCACAAGCCAAACCGTAGACGTCATTTGATATCCTGACATGGGTTGAGGAACAATTCACTTATGGACATATAAATAAATAAGAGCCTGGCGATGATTGGCACATGTGCACTGAAAATGCAACTCCTTTGGCATTCAAATGCTTTCTACTGCCAAAAAAAAGTGTTAATATGGAAATATGTCCTGTTGTGGTGTGTCAACTGACCAGGGACTGACAAAACTTTCGTTTGACTTTTATAAATTTATAAATATTAATGATTTTAGATTTTAGTAGCGTGGACAGCCGGAATGTTTTTGGGCAAAAACAAATCGTTTTCATTTCAAAAACTCGATTTCATCATTTCTATGGGAATAATAAAATACGATTAAGTTTAAACAAGCAACAACGCCCTTGTCACTATGTCACACGTCTGATTGTGTACACAAATTGTCACATCTATGAGATGTGATGTAAAATGGGAAGAAAAGTACCAACCTGTCCGACGAGCTAAACCGTGCAAACGAAAGCGTGCCACCGAAGCTGCCTCAGCTTTATGCATGAACTGGACACTGCATCATTGGAAGCAAACGGATAAATTGTTCCCACAAACGACTTTTGTCTCAGGCATAGATATAAAGAAATTAATCCCCTCGTCTCTACTCGGTTACTTGTAAGCACTTTTATTTAACAATCTTTTAACTAAGCAACATTAGCGTCAATCAAGTCAATCAAATTATTGTAAGCTAAGAGTGATTTAATTTAAGAATAATGTGGGCGCCGTGGCGTAGTGGGTAGGTGCGTCGACTCCTACGCTCGAGGTCGTCAGTTCGAATCTCGAAAAAAACATCAAACATTTGTTCACGGCTCTACCTCTTTCGAGTCACTGACAATGCTCAAAGAGTATAACTGTCTAGAAAAAAGCTTCTCAATCTCGCCGTTCGGAGTCGGCATTAAACTGTAGGTCCCCTCCACTCGTGGAGTGAACAATAGCACGCTCAACACGAGTGGTTGCTGAGAAGCTAGGCCCAGGTCCACCTCTGACTGTAGCGCCGCCATTATTATTATTATTATTAAGAGTGATTTAATTATCATTATGGGAAAGTTTGATCCGCTGCACACCACAATGGGCTTACTTACCTTGTTTCGTTAAGTATCTTACTCAGTATTCGCTTGATGCTATTTTTCACTGTCCTCTATAGGCTGCCGTTGTATAGTGGCTAAGTGCGTTGACTTCATCGTGAAGGCGTTGACTGACAATTCTTGAAGAGCACAACTGTCTCGCTTCTCAAACTTCGCATTTAGGAGGTCGCCTCCATCAACTCCTCCAACAACTAAAGAGGCTCTGTCTTGGCTAAGGAACAATGTGATATCCAAGAAGAACATCACCATATATTCCTAAAGTTAAGTGGCAATTTACTCCCTAAGCTACTCGTAAGTCACTTTCCATTCTAGGACCTCCCTGAATTGCTGCTGATCTCTTGACGAGGTGACTGAGCATTCACCTCATGTGCCTTTCGATACACAGTGACATTCCAGGAAATTGGGAAGCCAATGAACTCGCCAGGCGTGGAACAGTCGCATCACTTTTACCCAGTGAAGCACTACAGCCCATGTCGTTCGCTATAGCAAAACATCTTTTAAAAGAGCACACAATTAGAGACGCAAACCCTAGATGGTTCGAAGGTAGTGCCTTCCTCATCAAAACTCAATTCTAAACGTTCACATTGTCTAATCAGAATGGACTGGTCTTAGGACTCTGATCGGGGTCATCACAAGATACTGTGCCCTGGACACACATGCCTCAAGATTAAGACTCCCTCACATCGACTTCTGTGAAAGCTGAAGGGACTAGGGATAGGAGGAAATTGTAACATATCTCCTCCGCACATGTAGCATCATGTAATAAATATGAAGCAATTTAGAATCATCAAATAAAACAAAAAACTACTAAAAAATAAACTGGGCAAGTGCGAGTTGAACTCACACGGGGAAGGTTCCGTCGCATAATATTGACGTCGCCACCCCCAAATGGCCCCACTTTTTAAATGTTGGTTCATGGGCAATGACATTTAGGCCTGAAGTACCTAATTCCAAAATTTCATGCCGATATCTTTATAAACTTCGGAGATAAAAAAGTGTGACTGACATGACGGACGGACGGACACACCGAAATTTTAAAGGTTCCGTTTTTGTAGACGGAACCTTAAAAAATGTTTTCATTCAAAAACAATGACAAAAAGCTTTTAATTTCGGTTTTCTATAAACGCGTTGTTTTCTTTGAAAATGACTGTGTGAAAAATATTGTCCATCATTGTACTAAGAGCCTACTTTTTAGATGACTTTAGTAAGCTTAACAACGTTGGCATTAGTCCACTTAAATGCTTTGCAGCAAGCACCAAATGGTTTATTGGGAAGGAAATACCCGATGCGCATTTTACCACCATGAGCTAATGTTGGCTTACGTGCGCTCGCACAGACAAGTGGTTGTTGTCAAAGAAGAACTCAAGCTCATCCGGACTGTTGCTCCAACCGAAGAAAAAGCACAGACAAAAGGCAACAAAAATCGAGACAATCTGAGAGTTGAGTTAATGCAATGAAAAGCATTCCCTTACGCCTCCACTCGTCAGAGAACGCTTTAGAAGCTATGCCCAAGTTCTTACCGTAGTGCAATGCCAGTCGAAGAAAAACCAGAAGACAAGAGTACTGAAGTTCTGAGGCCTTATTTTGTATCACTTTCGAATTCGGATTCGGATTCGAAAATCAAATCCGATACTAAAATCAGTCCGTATTTTGTGTCATTTTCGGATTGGGTTTGACTGCTGCCAACTTTTCATCAATAATTTTTGAAATTTAAACCGTCAAATCAAAAAATAATCATTCAAAGAGAAGTCAGTTGCAAATAAATTCAATTCAATTTTACTTCTTAACTAGAAAACATAATTTAAAAACATAACATAAAGAAAAATAAATATGTAAAACGCTTACCAAACGGAGATAGATGTTATAGGGGATTCTGGATAGCCACTTGAACCTTGGCTTTTAACGTCTTTCCATCTGGCAGCTGCAAATTCATCCGAATTCAAGTTCCTAGAGCAATTAAAGTGCCATCCATAGAAGAATTGCCAAATGAAGACACTTTTTCCAGCCGTTTATATCCCACATCAGGGGGGTTTTTTTAATTTAATTCGTCTACCACCCTAGTCCTAAATAGGTCCACAGTCCGAGGTGGACCTGGGCCTAGCTTCTTAGCAACCACTCGCGTTGTGCATCCTATTGTTCATTCACGAGTGGAGGTTTAATGCCGACTTCGATCGGCGAGATTGAGAAGCTTTATCTAAACAGTTATACTCTTTGAGTATTGTCAGTGACTCGAAAGAGGTGGAGCCGTGAAAAAATGTTAGGTGTTTTTTCGGGAATCGAACCGAGAACCATTACGCCACGGCGCCCACATTGTAATTACCAACATTATTAACCAAATTATTGTAGTTGTAGGGAGAGGCTTGTTGGCTTCTTTTAAGGTTGAATTTGAAACTCGCTGGTTCACTGTTTTTATTTTAAACTGTTTTCGCCTTCACTTAGTAGTACTTGGACTTGTGAATTCAAAACAAAAAATTAATTACTCCATACATTATTTAATCATGGGCGCCGTGGCCGTGTAGGTTCGTGCGTCGACCCATGCGCATTAGACTTTCACAGTCTAGGTTCGAATCCAAATTCAGACAAACAATTTTTCAAAAAAAAAATTGTTCACGGCTCCACCTCTTTCGAGTCACTGACAATACTCAAAGAGTATAACTGTCTAGAAAATGCTTCTCAATCCCGCCGTTCGGAGTCGGCATTAAACTGTAGGTCCCCTCCACTCGTGAGAGAAAAATAGCACGCACAGCACGAGTGGTTGCTGAGAAGTTAGGCCCAGGTCCACCTCGGACTGTAGCGCCGCCGTTATTATTATTATTATACATTATTTAATCAAGACGATCAGGAATTCCAGGACTGCATGTGATTAAATTCGCTACAAAGACTACCTATTCAAATTATCACTTTGTTAAGGAAGTTGTAAACCGAAATATTAAAGTCCACATTCAATTCGCGATAATTCATAAAAAAGATTCAAACATCCCTCAAGACTCCAGCTGCTTTTTAAACAAATAATAAAGTCACCAAACTCGGTTGCAAAGATCTATATTAACACACATTTTCTTCTGAGAGAACACGAAAAAAAAACCACCATCAAGCTGGGACAAGATGAATTTCAAATGAAAAAGTGTGCTGCCTCATCCATTTACTTCATGATGTTTGTGTGTATCTCCCCGCTTGGCTCTATTCTACATAAGATTTTGACTCATAGCGAACATCCTGAATTAAAGGATGTTCTGTTTTGCATTGCGCTTATCCAAGTCCACATCTTCCTTTTTTATTCGTTCACCACAAGCACAGCGAACAAAACTAGAGAATGTAGGACCAGACAAAAACCATTGGAAAGGACTGCTTGTCAGGCTTCCGTGGATTCCTTTTTTTGGCAAATAATTCACTTGACATCTTATTTATAAGAATAATTTTGTTCCGAAAAGTAAGTGGTTGCAGCCGGTGCAATATGAACACAAGTTAAACTTCGAAGTATTTTTTTTTTGTGTCTTCTTTCCTTTCATCGGGGTTTTCTGCATTATTTCTCTTCCTGCGGAACGAAGAAACTTAGTTTCGTTAATTAAGTAGTGGGAACAATTAATTTTGAATGGAAACTTGCTGGCACTTCGCCGTTGCCTCGAACATTTATGAGACTTGGTAGATTTTAAATACCTCACTTTTTTTCTGTGGAAAAATTTGAAAAGCTTTTCAATGACATCTTTGATTCTGTAAAAATGAAGTCGACTGAGAATTTTAGCGCAAGTGGCCTTCAAACTCTTCTTAAATTTACATAAAATCTATGAAAGGCTGGTTGATTATAATTTTTTTGAGCTCACCTTTTGTGATTTTTGTCAATTTTGCTGTCAAGCACATGCGGCAAAGTAAGAAGTCTAGAAGGCAAGGCTGCGACGAACTACGATAATTGCTCTTGGGCTCTACGAACAGAAAAGGAGGGAACAAATCTGGATTCTCAGAAACAAAAGGAAAGAGTTCGAGAAGCGCCGGATCGAGAACATGAAGAGGTTTATTGGCTGCTATGATGTCCGAGCACCAGTTCATCTGTAAGATGCACTCAGACTCAAAACTGGTCCATTGTACTGCCAGGTAGCAACCTACTCCAGTGCCGTTAATTTGATCCCAACGGCAAATGGTGACTGGACCGATTTCGGAATCGAACCTGGGACCCCTCGAACTTGGGGCAGGCACCTAACCAACTGCGCCATCCAGTCGTTCTGTAAGATATAGTCGGAGGAAAACATGCTCTATATAAGACTATGTAATTCTTGCACTCTGTACTATTATGCGTCGGATCCAAAACGGCTGTCTGGTCTCATATCACTATTAACTTGTTTTTTTTTAATTTTTTTTTTTATTTCAAATTCATTTTTATTTTATATTCCATTTAAACTTACAATCTAGATAAAAATTACCAAAACTAGCTAAACCAACATATTGAGACTTATTTACTGGCACTTAACGGGTGCTCTAAGCTAAATTTATACCTTGCCTATGTTTTTTGACTTATACTGAAAACACACAAATTAACCTTAACTATGTTTTTTAACTCATACTGAAAACACACAGTTTTGGTAATTAGAGAATTGTGACTGAGAAAAAGTTTACAATCAATGAACATAGTTTCAGAACATTCCTCTTTTATACTAAAACTAAATAAAATAGAAAACTAGCATTAAAATAAATTTTAATTTATATCAAGAACTAAGTAGAATAAAACCTGTATGTATTTTTATTACAGGTAAGTAATTTCTACAAACAGTCAGCGTCGAAAATGTGTGTACAGTCCAGTCATCTGCTGAAAGTTTCTCAACTAAACTAAAATTTAACGGAATAACCTATGACAGACATGGATACGTCAAATTAAAACTCCAGAGTCATGAAATATACTTTACTCTATTTAAGATAAGCGTAAAAACAAAACAAATAATCAAATTTAGAAGAGAAAAGTGCTAAAAACTGCAGTCAAAATTGAGTGTATCTATGGCTGTTTCAATGCTTAAAAGACATAACGGCTTGTTTTCACTAAATATTCATAGGCACATTTTGACAGGCAGATACAAAACTAGAAACAGTGGTAAAGACATACAATGTACTTTTCTTCAATAAAATAATTCTTTTCAGAAGGTCGTGTCCACTCACTTTTAATGCTTGTTTTTAGCCCTTTTTTCTTTTGAATGAAATAAACTGCTTTATATTTACCGTTTTGTTAAATAACATAGAACGTATTTTGAAGTAAAAATTCAGAGCTTTTATTTCATGGATCGTTACGGTCAATTTTAATTTAGCGGACAAACTTTCAGGTAATGACTTTTCACTCACTTTTGGCGCTGATTTTGTATGCATTTCGGTTAAATATAAATATGTATACATATTATATAGTACATGTACATGTTTTCTTTTTTATATACTTAAATCTACCTTAAACTAAAACACCTAGAAACTTCTTACATTCGTACGTCGGTCAGAAGCAAAAGGAAAATGTGTGTTGTCGAATTACTGTACCAGACCTACCCCGGATTAAAAACTATCGACGAGGGAGTTCGCTCTTTCAACCACCAGAACTGCTGGTGTTGTCTGTTCAACTGCTCGACTAGACACCGACCTATTAAAGCGTAGCTCAGTGCTCTGTGCGACGTTTCGGCTGTAGTTAAGTCACCCATCCCTGAGCTTGACGTTGTCCGAGCAATGTGACAGATGAAGAGCACCGCTAGCTTAACGTAGATCAGACTTGAGAAATGACTCTGGGGTCATGAAGCCAAACCACATGCGTGCTCCTAGTTTGGTTATTCATAGAGGTCATTGATCCTGCAAAATGCTGCGAGTAATCTTGACTAAGTGGGCGCCGTGGCGTAGTGGGTAAGTACGTCGACTCCTACGCTCGATGTTGTCGGTTCGATTCCCGAAAAAACACCTAACATTTTTTCATGGTTCCACCTCTTTTAAATCACTGACAATGCTCAGAGAATATAACTGTCTAGAAAAAAGCTTCTCAATCTCGCCGTTCGGAGTCGGCATAAAACTGTAAAAACTGTAAAATATAAACTGTAGGTCCCCTCCGCTCGTGACAGAACAATAGCACGCACAGCACGAGTGGTTGCTGAGAAGCTAGGCCCAGGTCCACCTCGGACTGTAGCGCCGCCATTATTATTATTATAATCTTGATTAAGAAGCTGTCTCCTCTTATCAGGTTCGCCCTGTTGTATAAGACCTCAATGCAGTAGAATTTTTTGTACTGAGACTGTGTTCTGTAGAGGTCAAGACAGTCCCTAAGGCCAGCCCTTTCGAACAAACGCATCCTTGTCAGAAAAAATTTCTCTCACGTTAAACCACACGGGGCATCCACCTGTTGCAAAACACTCTCTTTGTAAGGGAGAAAGCATATCGAACGCTGGCCAGAGTAGCATCTTTATATTTGTTAAAATACAGTTACTGATTTAGCCAAACCTTCAGGTATCTGTCCACTTTGTTTCCACCATGTTTTCAAACTATTGAGAACTTTCACCAATAATTTTGAGTATCCCCAGAGTCCTCTCTCAACCGCGTTCTGAACAGGACCGCAGATGGTCCCCTCCTATGCAGCTTAAGAAATGGTTTATTCCGTCGGCTGCACCTTACCCAAAACACATGTGTGCAGATATACGTAGAAGCTTGAATTTCTTCTTTTTCGTCGGATGGCACTGTAGTCCGGGGTGGACTTGGGCTTAGCTTCGCCAGGTCGTTATGTTATGTTGGGAGCTGAGGGGACCTACAATCGTACGCCAACCAACAAGGATAAAGCTTGAGCAGCTTTTTCTTGACACTATTATAAATCAGCAAGAATTATCAGAAATCTTTCTTTTCCATGAAAAACCAAAGAAGGAATTTACGTTTTTATAATTATATTAATTTTATATTTATCAATTTTATATTAATTTTATAATTATCAAAGTGAAAATCGCTATCATTTTTATTTGAGTTTTTCGAAAATAATCACGTCGTTATTTGTAAACGAGCTCACTTTAAATGTATGCATATTCAACTTTATTTTGTATTTTTCCTAAACTAACAATGTAGTGTATTCAAAAAAATCGATAAAGTGTCATAAAATGTCAAAAGAGCCCTGATTAAAAAAAAGAAAACTAAACCGTCCATTGTGCTTATTTATGTTCAAAAAGTGGTTCAGAAGTTTAAAAAAAGAGTAAACAACTGGTAAGTTTCCATCACAATCTGAAATCAATAAATTACGAGAAGTTGCATAAGATTTTATTTTAGTTAACTTACTTCCTTGAAGTACTCCATCGAGAGTTGCCTTATCGTGGATGCTTTCAAGAACATTGGTCGGTTGGCTCGTATCATCATGATGACTACTATCTTCCTGTACCTCGGACTTCCCTCGTACCAGTTATGATTGTAAATGGCGTTAAGGATACTTGAGCTCTGTAAAATGTCAGAGTTAAGGTTGCAATTCTGTGAATAGGGCTATACTTACTGCCTCAAAGATTCGCTCCCCACTGCTGCACCTTTGATAGATCGACACTATCAGTGTTGCTACACAGATAATGAATGCAAAATCTTCAAGGACTCCATTGCCGTACAAAATTGAGAAAAAATAAGCGCACATTGTCACCTTGACAATGGTAAAACCAACGAACGTACTCATGCTAAAGATGTTATTGATGTCGTTAAGCAAACTGCGTCCAAGTATCCCGATAAATGAAATGTTGTCATGATGACCAAAAAATGCTTACCTTTCTACAACGTGCTGGTAACGAACGAAGTTCCTCAAGCCACATCTACTTTTGGCCTCATTTCTGGCATTTAATTCACCTACTAGGTTACAGTAGTACTCGTAATGCATGCATATCTGAGTGACCGCAGATGAGAAGATAAAATCTTCGTTCGCGTAGAACAAGAGAGTGAACTGAGAGGCAGTGATCTGATAGATGTACACGAAGACATACCAATGGAACTGCTTCGCGTTGAATGGATACCAGCAAAAAGATGGAACCCGCTAGCTGTACGGACTTCCAAGTACGAAGTAAGAGAATAGAGACTTCAACAACGGTGAGAATATGAATTCTAACATGCTAATTGTAATCAATGTTTTCAAAGTCCTATTCCGAACGGCTATAAGATTTGCGTAATAATGAAGGCGAAATTTTATCTGATTTTCCCTTGTGACTAGAAATATCTTTTCAAGATTTATCAACAAGCGATTGATCTTCTCTCTGTTCACTAGGAGCGTGTAGCCCCGAAACATTGTTATCAGATACACGCTTATGCCTTCTACAGCTTCACTTAGTTCAGGCGTCTAGTAATGTTTTCCTTTGATGAATGTTACGAAGACCATTATGAAGCCTATATTAAGTATGAACAGTGTCACAATTCCGATGAAAAGCGCCGTAGCAAAGCGCAGTTCCATAGGTAAATGAGAAGCCTTTCGACGTACGAAGTCAATCTTAAGGACCGAGAAGAAAAGATCACTAAAGTTGTAGATTTTTGTCGCTGTTGGTGAATCCATTGTGTCAAGGGCTTCGAAGTGACTATATTTTCTTAATTCACTGTTTCTTTACTTATAGCGTGGCAAAGTCAAGGAATTCAGTCGTAATAATTAAGGATAATTACAGTTCATAAAGTTAAATAAAGCATTTCCGTTCGCGGAAAGGTGTGATAAAATGCTTTGAATTATTAATGAAACGATTCTAGTGACACTCGTTGGCTTTCCCATTGTGGAGTGTTTTTACCCTTTTTGCGAAAATTGTTTCATCGTCCAGGTGTTGATTTAAGTTTCTTTTCTAGAAACGCACTTAAAAGAAAATCAGCATAAAAATCACTTGAAATTGAATTCATCTAACAATTAGGTTTTTACTAGAATGTGTGCAATGTGGGTAAGAGCGGCTTAACAGTGCACAAGATCAGTGTTGGTCCATCGTGGAGCCGTTTGCATTGCCCAAATATCCTCATGGAGGAAATATTTTAGAACGCAATAGACTGTTGATAGGTACCTAAGTGACGTCAAAGAAGAGACTAGAGATTGAAAGGTACAAGAAGCTGTAGAGGATTTCATACTTCCTCTGTGTCTAGATAACTTACGCTCGTTAAAAGGTGGTGCCTTGTGATGTTGAGAGAAACTAGAGCTTTAGAGAGCTAGCTAGGACCAGATCATTCTAGAAATCTGTAACAACTTTCACCCACCTGTTGTTTATCATTTAAAATGCGACTTATGCTAGAAACAGTTTGCATGTATCTGGAGGCATTGCTATGTTAACATTATTAACAGCAATTCCTTTCCTCCAAAAACTATTACTTTGTGTCCTCAGCTTATTTTCAATTAGGGTTTCCGTTTTAGGACTTCATGTAGTACGCATTCTGTAACGACTGCGGGTTGTGAGCCAAGCCACGGAAAACAGAACAATTATATTTCTCTTAAGCGGATCAAGAAGGCCACCGGGGACTTTACTGCTGCAAGAAAGCCATAGGCTGCAAATGATGACTAAAGCCAAGTATTTCTCACTGACCATAGCTGTAAGTCACGAGACCCATTCTGATGTACGGCGTTGCACTCTGACGGAAAGATTTATTAAAATTCGTTCATTGTTATACATTAAGCGTGTTTCTAAGGTCAGCGTTTATCTGCATTTGCGGAGCACTGAGAACCTGTGTCAAAGGCAACCTTTCAGCTCCTCCCGGTGAGCATCTATAGCAGAGAGTAGGCAGCCTGCTGAGGGATTAAACTGACACTACTCCTGTCGGTCTGAACTCTTCACAGTTCTTAACAAACTTGAAGACTTAACCCCACTTTGAACTAAACTAAAACCATCGGTGACTGGTCCTCATAAATACTTTACAGATGATTCAAAAACAAATAGGACTGGGTGTACATTTCAGTGAACTCAGCATTTATATTTTTTAACATGCAGAGCTTTGCCGGGGGAGCCTTCAGTCAGATACACTGTAGTATCTAACAGAGATGTCATCACTTGTAGAGGCAGTCAGACTTGAACTAAATTCCTAGACACTATCATCGTTTCTTCAATGACTGTCGTTAATGTGTGGGCGCAGTGGCCGTGTGGGTTCGTGCGTCGACCCATGCGCATTAGACTTTTACAGTCTAGGTTCGAATCCAAGTTCAGACAAACAATTTTTCAAACAAATTGTTCGCGGCTCCACCTCTTTCGAGTCACTGATAATGCTCAAAGAGTAGAACTGTCTAGAAAAAGCTTCTCAGTCTCGCCCTTTGGAGTCTGTATTAAACTGTAGGGCCCCTCCAACCGTGAGAGAACAATAGCACGCACAACACGAGTGGTTGCTGGGAAACTAGGCCCAGGTCCACCTCGTATTGTAGCGCCGCCATTATTATTATTATTATAAATAATCACAGTTTTTTGTGCTTAAGGGGAAATGAAGTAAAAGAGCCCTTTCAGGAAAAACCAAGCTGGCTTTGTAAAAAATCTTAATCACCCCAGTCCTGTTCTAAGACGCAGAGGCATGACAATATCCAAAGCGGATTAAGAAGTTTTTAGTCTTATCGAGAGAAAACTTTTTCGCGCGAGCTTTGCTTCCGCTGACGTTGATGGTGGTTGGAGGAACCATAAACTGTGTGGGTTGTACAGTGACGTATGTAAGTCTAGTCAGGCGTGTACGCCTAAGATGACTGAACTATGCAGAGCGCTTGAAAAACGTTGTTCTTGCCCGAGAAGCTTCAAAGCTGAACCATGGCCTCCACTCTGAATCATGAAGGTTTCGTGAGTGATTTAATGGACGTGAAGGCCATTTGACGGATATTCTATTCCATCTATAACCCCCTATCGTCATTCTTATGAATCAATAAAAAATTCACAATTTATAATTCAAATCCAATTTCCTATCAGAATTCCTTCTAGATTTAATCTTGAGAAACACTTTACCTTGACAGCACACGCTACTAATACTCTTAGATATGTAGGAGTATGCTTCACCCCATCCCAACTTCGCACTGCAATTGAAAATATAAATTCCACTGTGGAAGTGCTTTTCGGAGTAGGCATAGTCTCCAACGGGCACTGATGACAAGAGCTTATGAAAATCAGTTCCAGTTCCTGAAATTAAATTCGGTGAACCTACATTTTCCTACCGGATTATGTTAACAACTCTTTTTAACTTTCACTTCTCGTTAAATTTAATCTAAATACCATTACGAAATATCCTCACTTCTTTGAATAGTTTAACCCACCATTAAACTAACCAAACTGTAGTAGAATATAAACCGAAACAAGCGTGAATCGAAAGTTCATTTAATTCCGCTGATAATCCCTGAATCGTTGATCAACTGGTTAGCACCATATGCGCACAATTTCTCTTGGTACGAGAAGATAATTAATTTCCATGTTCATTTTCCAGTTAATCATATTAAGCAAATTGCAAAATGTTTCGCATGTCAGAGTCTACACACGTTACAGAGATGCACCATGATTTGAACTGTATAACCCGAAAGGAGTTTTAAAGGAATTCCATTGTTTCGTTGGGTGATTCACTGAATGCAACGCAATTCACCACATCGACAACCACCGACCATGCAAATGAAACCCACTTTCCCGATACCAATATGAAGAACTCATTCCAAAAGTTTGGAAAAAAATTCACCTGGAAACCAGTTATTACGGGTAAGTGAATATTTCGAGTTGAAAACTGCGGGCGTGTTTTTCCATATCAATACAATCCATATTCACATCGCTGTATTTGCGGCGAACGTATGGGTCAAACTTCAAGGATATCATTTAAAGCACATTCCACATGTGCTCACCCCATCCACATATGCACAGCGGTGGGCTCAGTGGAATCCCATGGACCGCTCGATTTCGAATCATTTCAATGAAAATGTTTTCAACTATCAGCAGTTTATTAATTAAGAGAAAGTTTTCCATTTTATACCTTCGATTAATTTTCACAATAGCAGTTCACGTTCACCCTCTTGTGTGCTGGAACTCAGTGCACTTGAAAACCTTGGGCGGAAAAGGTGTATAAAATAAGAGCTGGTCGAAATTTTTCAGAAAATTGTACAAAACCCCTCTGGGGTGTGTGGGTGCTAAAATCATGCATGGCAGCTGCCAGCAGAAGGTCGAGCACAGATTCATTTTTAAACCAATAATCGGTGAATGGATTGAATCAAATTAATCTGCACAACACCCAAATCTATAAAAAATTTAATTGCACACATTTTTAACGGTCTTGTAGATGGTTGGCAGAGTATTTTATTAACTCACTTAGTGTTGATCGAAAACTGTGGTGTGTGCGGATAGGGAATGGGGTTACAGGAAATAAATTACGCGTGGAATTGAGAGCAGACAGAATGGGATTGAAAGGGGGCATTAAGGTGTGTGAGCTTGTGCAATAAAAGCGAATCTGCTAATGGAAATGGATGCGAATGAAACGGTGGCAAAAAAGGAAAATCGAAAAAGTAGCCTTCACCTAAAGCTCATGGCGGAAATTAACACGATAAATGTTAATGCTCATGTCGAACCAACAGTTATGGTTCACAAGCCATCGATCGTACTTTTGCTGTGGTTTTCTGGTCTTCTAAAAGGGTTTTCCGAGAAGGATGCAACATTTTTTTGTTTAAACACAACACAGAATAATAGAGATATGGGGTGTAGTACAAGTAATTATATAGTAATTTTAAGCATAGAATTCGATCCCGTTCAAATGACCACTGTATAACTGTTATTATTATTATTATTAAACACAAGCAAGCAGAGGCACATTTAATAAAAATAAACTGGGCAAGTGCGAGTTGAACTCGCACGGGAAGGTTCCGTCGCATAATATTGATGGATGATTTCTGAATATCAAACGACGTTTTGAAAATATTTCAGTTGAATTTTCTTTTAACTTCAACCCAAATCAACCATTCATTCATACATTCATAAATCCAAACAAACAAACATTCATCCATATACTCGTATATACCTATACCTCTATCCAAGTTTATCCAACAAAGAAAATTCCTTCCATCATACACCTACCTAATCACTGTTCCTGCCTGCGGTGTGTGTGTTCATTTCTATTGGGCATTTAGGGGTTGAGATCAAAAGATAACACTCATCGACGAATAGAGTGGTCGAACACAGCATGAAATTTATGTGTGAAAATTAAAATAGTTCTCATTTTAAATCTTAGATATCTCAAAATTTCAACATGAATTGATATTTTGAAATTTATCATTTCTTAATGCTTACGCTGAGGTGTTCAAAACTGCGTTTTCAGATCTTCAAAATTCGCATGTCAATGATTGACCGTTTTTGGCCAATATCTCGAAAACTATTAAGGCCAGAATGCTCGAAATTGTTTTAAATGAAAGTACTCAATGAAGCGAAGTTTTTGTGATTTTTCAGATTTTTAAACTCTTTGGTTTAGAAATGGCAGGGAGGGATGCATTAAAAAAAAGTTTGGAGCTCCATATTTTCCAAACGGTACTTTGGATCAAAAACTGTTGAAGCACCTCTACCTCTACCTCATTTCAAAAGATCTGTCGATTGATATATAAGTCGAAGGGGTGTGACAATGTTTCAAAATGAATGGCAACTTCACCTATACTGGAGCCAACCCCAAATTGCCCCTATTTTTAAATTTGGCTGCATAGGCAATGACATCTAGGCCTTGCCATGACGATATCTTTATAAACTTCGGAGATAAAAAAGTATGACAGACACGACGGACGGACGGACGGACACACCGAAATTATAAAGGTTTTTGTAGACGGAACCTTAATCATGGGGCGCTATAGTCGATACACCCATAACGCCACGCCCCACGCCCTTCTGGAATAGCACATTGTTTCTGAGCCAAGACTACTTTTCTTGAAGTCGACACCTATTCCTACTCCCTCATCAGGCTTGGTTCACTCTGTAAAATTAAGCAGAGGATCATGCAGAATGTTGAATATTGTAAGCGACATATATATTTTTGGTTATAGTGGCGTTAAGGACTCCGAGCCTAGAGGACATCCCTGATTGCCGTCGCTCACGGAGAACCTAAACCAGGAGAGGTTTATTGGCCAAGACCTAGGTTCATCCACATCGAACAATATCTCCACACAGAGAAAGAATACGCCATTGAAACATCCCGTTCCTCAGGCTATGTCGAGAGTCTCTTTATTTTGACTTAACTACTATTTAAAAATGTTCTTCTTCGGGAGACCGGGGTTTAAATTTACCAGTTTCAATCACGCTGTATTGATGTATAAAAGTAATTAATAATTCTTCACAAAAATATAATATAAAATGATATAATATAATAAATAATATTTATAATTCCTTTCTCATTTTTCTAATTTTACTTCCCGTGTCGGCAATTTTGTAGTACGGTAAAAAGTAAATCATAATCTCAACCCTGGATGGTTACCCTCGTCGAATCGACAAACACCTCTTTCACTTCGTTGTACAAACGTAGTTTTAAATTTTAGTTTAATAAAAAATGTCAATATATTTAACAAATCGCACCTTTTAAAATTATACATTTTAGGCTTAAGCTACCAAAGTTTAAAGAGAAAGTTAGTTCAGATATGGACTGTGACGAAGCATTACCTTAGCATGCACATCCATCCAGGGTTAAATAAGTCAATTCAGCTACCATTTTACTTTAACGGCTTACAATGCAAAAAATGATATATCTCCATACATTTTGTAAAAGAATCTTTTCGACCTCCCCTGACCAACAACTACACTAGTCTGCACTCATCTAAATTTCGACTTAAGATGTCTACCACACAACAAAAATCGACAAAGCAGTTGACTACCGCTCTCAAAACTCATGAACTCCATTTGCCCACCCATCGCTTCACTTTGTCACAGACCAATTTCACACATTCTCTGAATTTATTTGACCCCAGGATGCCTTCAACTTCAACGCATAGTCTTGACACATTTCTCGCCTTCTTTTTAGTGTTTTCACGAGGCGACAAAGAAGTCTATGTTTAACGGCCTCATGATGGAAATAAATGGTGACAAGGTTATGGTCCGACCACATTTCTGAACGTGAGTAATGGCCGACGGTCCTGTTTTTCTGTATTTTTAAGCGGATAACGTATTGGCACTTAAAAAGAATGACATAAGTATGTGCGCCTGCCAACGAGTGCATGTAGTCAAACTCCGACATATGTATTATTTGAAAAAAAAAAAAGGAAAACAATTTAATGGCTGTATAGTTGGTGTTGAAATATGTTTGCTCATAAATTGCAAACTCAATTTTCACGTCCAATTGAACCTGTTTGGTTGTATTCTGTTTTTCTTTTTTTCTCCGGATGCCCTTGTTTTGTGTTCCTTCATTCAATTTTTATTCGTAGCCATCTACATTTTGGCGAGATTCCTGCCAGCATCGGATGCGTGATGTGGTGCCACTGAGACATGTGCATATGTATGCTGATACCCATGAACGTGGAAGGTTGTGTACTTCAATAGAATCAAATCATTTTCTATTTTTGATGGACTTCCTTGAAACCCGAGGACTTTGTTTTTCTATTCCATTCCATTGCATGATGATATTTGAAAAGGTCTTCTGCTTTTTTTCCTTTGATCAAATTGGTGTACAAATTAAAAATTAAATGCTCACTTGAAACAGATTAGATTGAGAATATTGAAAGCTTCTGAATGGATTCAATCTAATTTTTTGCCTTTAAACCTCCAAAGAAATTATTCCTGAAAATTAATTTGCTCTTTGTGAAAACAATCGCATAGCTACTTTTCAAATGTACAAGCGGACGTTGATTGGATTTTGTTTTTCATGACACTATCAGCATTTGTCTTCGGTCCTTAGATATAGGCGTACTCATAAGACCCGACAATGTCGGCGCCGCGCTGTCAGCTGGATTAGGCATGACCTGACTCTCTGGTCATATCCGTATAAAATTGTGCTGGTGCAAGAATTGAAGCCGAACGGTCATAGACAACGCCGTGAGTTCGCTAATGGGTAGCTGGAATAGTTGCCCGGAGATCCGGATTTTGGCCAAAAAACATCTTCACGGACGAGGGCCGTTCTTGGCTCACCGGCTATCTTAACAAACAAAATTGCCGTTATTGGAGCGAATGCAATACACTAATGTTTGGCCAAGCATCAATGCATCCACAAAGATTGACTGTTTGTTGCAAATTATGGCATAACGGCGTCATCGGACCTTATTTCTTTCGAAATGAGGAAGGAGACACCGTTGCCTTTACCGTCAATGGTCGCAGGTATAGAACGATGTCAACCGACTTATTGTAGCCAAAGTTCGACAAAATCGATATATCCGAGCTGTGGTTCCAACAAACGGTGCTACATGCCATACAAGCGATGCTCGATCAGTCTTTAGTGTAGCCTCTTTCGACTTTTGTTTGCCCTGCTTAGTAACTTGATTAAATAGTCGGAATTTCTCTTCAAATTTCTAAAGTTGAAAAAGGTTAATATCTGTTTTAGCAGCTACCGCTTTCTCATGCATATGTGACTGTACCCGTATGTCGTGATTTAAAAGAAAGAGAAAACCCAGGTGGTTAAATTTCGAGACAACTTTTATTGGCTCGCCCTCCAAAGTCCAGTTTTTCCGTGACTAGTTTAGTTTTTAGTTTTAATTGACTTTTATTTCTGTAAATATATTACAATTAAACAAATATTAATGATTGCCTTAAGGTTCCGCCGTCAATGATGCGTTTGCTGGCATTGAAACGGAAGCGGCTAAAATGGGTCTGGCGGTAAACGAGGGCAAAACCAAGTATATGCTGTCATCGAGAAAGGACGCACAACATCGACGACTTGGCCAGAACGTCAAAATAGGCAGCTATAACTTTGAGGTAGTGAAGGACTTCGTCTACCTCGGCTCGGCGGTAAACAGTACAAACAACATCAGTATCGAGATCAAACGCAGAATAACTCTTGCCAACCGCTGTTTTTTTGGGCTCAAAAGGCAATTGAGTAGTAGAGCCCTCTCTCGGAAGACCAAGCTGACTTTATACAAGACCTTGATCATCCCAGTCCTGCTGTACGGCGCAGAGGCATAGAGAATATCCCAAGCGGATGAACAGTGTCTTGGTCTTGGAAAAGTTCTGCGCGCAATCTTTGGTCCTGTTTGCGTTGATGGCATTTGGAGGAGAAGATTCAACCACGAAATGTATGGACTGTACATCGACATGAGTCTAGCCAGGCGTCTACGGATAAAACGCCTAAGATGGCTAGGCCATGTAGAGCGTATGGACAACTTAGCTCCGGCCCGAAGAGTTGTTGACTCTGAGCCTGTGGGACAACGCAACAGAGGACGTCCACGTACAAGGCGGCGCACACATGTCGAGGGGGACCTCGGCCGGCTTGGTGTGCGAAACTGGAGACAGCTGGCGAAAGATTGTGCTGGCTGGAAAGGCAGGTTGGTTGAGGCCCAGGTCCACCTCGGACTGTAGCGCCCAAAGAAGAAGAAGAAGAAGGTTCCGAAGGTCGGTAAATATTTCAACATGGAAAGTATGTGTTTTTTTTACCAAAAAAGCAAATTTGACCGCCAAATCAGCATGACATGACGACATTGACCTTTAAATCACCAGCCCCAACACAACCCGGTAAAACTATTTCTACATGATCAACGTAAAGCGCAAGCAAAAGAGGGCTTAGCACATCTCCAGTTTGGGTAGTAAAGTACTCGTAGTTTAATGGGAAACTACCATTTGACGTCAGACGAACATATTTACTGTTCGTATTTCTGAAACGGAATGAACACCCACACAGATGGTTCAAAGACTCCACGTGTTAAATTGCTTCCACAATATTCAAAACAGCCACCAGCGTAGCATTTCTCAGAATTTCTCAAATTAGTGATGTAATTAACTTCGTAACTTAGGCAAAATAAGTCTCTATTTGAAGTAGTTACTGTTATTTGCATTCGAGGAGAGGAGCGAATCTTATGATTTAAAGCAGCAGGTCAAAATTTGCAGCTATTTACAGACAAATACTTGACAATGCTCATATGAATGTATGTGCTGCTCATTTGGAAGAACTGAAAAATCCAACAGTTTTGTTCGAACAAAAAAGAAACTTTAAATACCAAACACAAAGAATCCTACATAATTATTTTCACATTTGAATAAAACCGCGAAAATGAAAGGCACAACCTCAAAGGACATGAGAACTCACAGGAGAACACATACTTTTTTCTTGCTTCTTACATCCCTTTGTCTTCGGTCTTCACTGCTCCTTTCATTTGTTATGCGAGCGAAGTGGGTGGGTGAGTGTTGCCTGCCCGAGGAAATCCTTTTCATATTTATTTTTATTTTTGCTGTAGTCGTTCCATTTATGAAAATAATATGAGGAAAAAAAAAGTGGCGAATGAAATATTCCAAGTTCCTCTTCCGATTCAACAATGAATCAACAGGAAAGGCAAAATTGTCGCATACCGTCGTCATTGTCATTGTGTGTAGTTGTTGCCGCCAACTTTGCCGATGTCCTTCTGCCTTCTAACTCCTTATGGATCGCAGGTCTCATGCATTTTATTACTTAAAACTTTTTGCAAAAGGTGTTACATCCTGAATCTCCTAAACTCGTGGAATCCTTTTTCCTCAATTTTGTACGCGTCGTTGTTGTTGTTATTGTTGCTGGTGTTGACAGCAGTGAAGACTGTTTTCAGGCATAACTATCTCCAGATATATAACGATACTTTCCGTTGACCTGCATTATTTTCCTTCGAGAAAGGAAAATTTTATTAAATGAGAAGGACAGTTTTTTTTTCCTTTCTATTCACTCACCATAACCTTTTTTGAGATTTCACTCTGAAAGAGTCCTTTTGATTTGATTCTTTTTTGTTCCTTTTGCAGACATTTTTGAATGCAAACTTATACAATGTGCTGGTGGTTTGGGGTGCAATGCACAGTCAACCTTGTGGTATAGCCACCTTACCCGAAGGGGTTTGAAGACGTCCCTTGCCACGTCATCGCGTCTCTCGACATTGCTTGGTTTTGTATATTTTTCTCAATGGAACGAACTTTTCGAGAAAGAGAGCGAAAATCCCCTTGCATTCTTTGTATCTGTATGAACTGTATCCTCAATGGAGGAAAACCAGAATTTCTGGCTGGGACTTTGTCAGAGACGAGTATTTTAATATTTTTGTGTCTTACAGTTCATTTGTGTTTCCTGATGCCGTAGAGGATATACGTAAATATTTTGTGTACAAGAGTATTTGAACATTTTCTCCGGAATGGAACTCATACTTATCTGATGTTTTAGATAGGATCTATTTTTGATTGTAGCACTTTAATGCATGTACATGTGTTGTTATAGCCAATTTGTGGAAAAATACAATTTCAATGAAACTTGTAAGAAGATTCACATACAACTTTTCTCTGAAAACTGCAAATATATTTTCTTCTGAAGAACCGGATATCTTTTCATTACGAATTCTTTGAGCGTAATTCTTGCAGATGACACGTTTAGTTCCATTTTTCAGCTTTACTGCTGTTTTGCTCTATCTTTCTCTCTCTCCCTCATGACAGTGTAGCTTACTCGACTCCTTTATAGTTTAATTTATTTTCCCAACATGAAGGATAGAACTCTATTCGCATTTTACGTAACTGATACATCCTTTACAGTTTTGACTATTATTTCAACTCAAATTTCATCAAATTTTAAGAATCGACGCAAGAAATCTGGCCCATTTTAATTAAATCACTACAATGGAGTTTGGAAAATATTCGGGCGAACGCGTTCTTGGTCAAAAGTGTGCTAGCGGGCTATCCAATACAGGGAAAGTGGACGCCCATTCTTCTTCTTTGATATGTTTATTGGTTCCATTTTCTGATTTGGGTACAATTCAGACTACATCTGTGAAACGACCACTCTAATTTCGGTCCATTATTAACGTCATTATCCGTTAAGCTGCTACGATCACGTTCAAATTCAGCTTCTCTCAGAAAACGGTTCAGAATTCCTGTAAGAGGATTCCAACTCGGTTTTAAATTCTTCAGCCGATTTTCATTTTAAATGAAAAACCACACGATATATCAGGTAGGTTCTGTACCCTCGCGACAACATTAAAAGGATTTCTTAAAGGGATTTGGTCTGAAAAGCTCACTTCTTTCTTCCATCTCACTTTTTAATTGAATACATCAATTTTCATTTGCAATCAAAATATATTTCTGAGAATATGTAAATACTTGATTGTGTTCATGATTGATAGATGTCATTGGAAAAGTTGCACTCAATTCGATTTATCGAAAGTACGATCATACTTCAATATTCAGATGGAAGTTAACAGCATTCTCTTGCCGCTGACTTAACAACTCAGGAGCAGCAATGGTCAAACATTAATTCAACCAATTCAACCGATTCCCCTGTCTTCGATCGGAAGAAGTCAACACGATCAAGTTGCAGAAGCTTTGTGCCGTTGACTCAACAGCTCAAGTTGGAATTTGATAACTGACCGCCAGTATTTTTAAATACTTGTACCTTGTAGACGACTGGATGGCGCAGTTGGTTAAGTGCCTGCCATAAGTTAGAGGGGTTCCAGGTTCGAATCCCAGTAAAAGCAAAGTTAATAAGCTTGTATCCGGTAGTTCAAATCGTGTCCAGTCAACGTTTTCCATTGGGATCAAATTAACGGCATTATTAGTGGAGCTGTCTATCAGTGCTAGTAGTCTGACTGTGGGTATCACAATGGACCAACATGGTCTAAGTGTGCTGGTGAATTCACTAGCAGCCCACTAACCAAGGTCAACAAATCATGGGATTGCGAGGCGGAAGTAAGAGTTTGCCGTAAGAATTGCTGCAGCATTTAATGCAGTTGTGTTTTGAACTCGCACGGAGACACTAAAGTGTCTTAACAATTAATAAAAAAAGTTGCAATAATTAATTTACAATTATTTATACATGGCCATTGCTAGACCTATTCTAATTTACAGCAACATAGTCGGTGGCAGGCGCCGTTGAAGGTCAATACATTTATAGGCTTTCATAAGGTATAAAGACTCGCATGTGGATTCCAACACCTGGCTTGAAAACAATACTTCAAATGCTCCCGTTCATGCAGCCATCAGCTGTTAAAAGTGGCTTGAGAATCAGACAATTTTGAAGTGAAGCTCATGCTCAACAGTTCATGGAAGCATTTTGAAGAAGTTATTAGTGGAGAAGAATGACAATATGCTCCCTTCTTTCGATTTCAGAAAACCTTTCAATTGTCACTTTCCTGCTAGAGATGACCACGACCATTAAGATCGTCAAGCATACACGGATGGTTTTAAAATGGTGAACGCTAAAGGCGCGGGTGTATTTTCCGAAGAATGTGGCGTGCGCGCTCAATCAGACTTCCTCAGAGTGCTTTTAACAGAAAAGTGTTTTTCTGGTGAAGTTTCTTGCAGTCAAAGAAGCGACTAGGCTTTACCAATAATACCCTTCAAACTGACAGTCGGGCGAACATGAACCAATATTTGCAAGGGAAATCAAGTCCAATTTAGTCGCAAGCTGTTGCGAAGAACTGAAGTCTCTTGGCTTATAGCACTTGACCTTGTTACATGACCATAACCAGCAATGAACGAGCCAATGTACTTGCCAGAAAACGGTCAGGGCTGACCTATCACAAGCTATTCAATTGATCAAACCACCACTCTTCGACTTAAGGAAAAGAGTTGACACAGGATCATTGAGTTAGCAAACAGTAGGTGGTGCACCTTAGTCCCCTGCGAAAAAACTTAAACGATATGGCCTGCCAACAAAGTGTTTCAATGCCACAAGAAGTACAAGACTCGTTCATAATCGTCTGAAGAACGATGCAATGAAAATAATACTTACCAATTACAACTTATATAGGAGCTGCGGTCTCGAAGACCAATAAATATTGCCCTAGTCTGTGCCACTTGTGAAATATAACACAGGGGCAACACTTCTTCTAGAAACCTCCTCCTTTGCAGGTTTACAAGAACAACCGTCTGTGAGACCGTGTTACGATACGGGAGAAAAAGGACATAACAACGATTCCACCAAAACCTTAGTCAGATGTGGCTTCTGCCCCTCCTGCCAACAACCCAATGTACTTTTTCTTAGAAAGTAAAGACGGCAACTTTGCAGTATGTGCTTTAAAGAAGTGACAGTGGGCTTCCACTGAAGTGGGCAAATGCCAAAGCCTGCTACCAAGCTCTTAGCACCAATAATGAATTAATGTCAAATATTGGAATCGGACGCCCACAGAAACTCATATTTGAAAGTCAACTACCAAATTACGGCATTCCAAGAATAAACAGTCCCTACGCTTTATTTAATCCTCTTATCTGCTGGCATTGGGCAGGAATTTCCAGCCTCACGAATAAAGAATGCATATTGTCTGACTGATATAAATAACTTCTCTACAACTTTTTCATGTACAGCGGTAGACTTGTATGAAAATAGCAAAGATATAGAGAGATCGATTTGATTGAGTGAAGACAACTGAAATAAATTTGCCAAACTCATTGGTCTTCTTCACTTTTTCGACTTTCACGTACTCTCAGGCAGTCGCCTGCCACTTAACTCAAAGCACGTACATGGCCTTGAATAACTTTTGTCATTGATAAAGTTCACTAAATAACTTGCCTTGAAATACTGCACACACTTCCCTTCTCTGGAAAACTTCTTATTTTAGCTTAACTTTTGTCTTAAACATAAGCAACATCAAACGCCACTTCTCATTAATTTGACGCCCAATGAATTTTGTCAGTTATGACGACGAATTTTCCCAAGTTTTCTTCTATCTCCTCCCCCTCCATTAATGAACGTGGCACATTAAAGACTAAAATTTAAGGTGAAGCATGTTCAGCAACTTGTTGCACACCGTCTGTCAACACCAATACACATTCCTTGCCATTCCCCATTCTCCATACACCACTGACAGAGTTCATTGTTCAGCCCTCAGATGGCTTAAACTTTTGCATTCGGTGTATTTGTTATGGCCCTCGCTGCTGGCATGTTTGTACGGACGAGAGGCGAAGATGTGTTCTTAATCACCCAATAAAGTCAACGAAAAGTAAAACCAAAAAAAAGAGAGAAATTGGGACAAACAAGGGAACAAATCACGAAAACTTTTTCGAGACATCTCCATCAATGTGTGGTAAATTAAATTTCAATTTGGCTGAAAGTATTTTCAGTGTTGGATGGGCGAACATGAGGGTTCAACGAGGAACAGACAAGCTTACTTTACGCAACGACTCTTCAGCGGAACTCTGACGTCTCATCCTCTTTTGATTATGTTCGTGAGTGGAAATGGGGACGCCGCGCCGAACTCATTTTCGAGAATGTAAGGTACGTACGATTGCGATTTGGCTTTCAAAGTGACAAGGGTGTGTCGAAGGACATTGACAGACAAATTTTCGATACGATTTGATAGGGTTAAATAAGCTAAAGGCGTTATGTAAAAAATGGGGACAAGTTCAGAATGTTTCGTTTGATTGAATCTTTGCTTTTTGAATAACAATTTCATTGTTGATAGCTGATTTGTTCTTTGGTTATTAATCTTGGTTAACCATTTGCGATTCGCTTGATGGTATGGAGAATGAGGCGAAGGCATATTGCCCTTAATCGTAATTTTTAAGTAATTTTTTAGACACAAGCTTAGTAGGCCATGGAAACTGTGTTTCGTTTATTTTCCTTTCGTTTTCCCAGAAATCTGGCTGTGGCATCATTGACGCTTGTACTTAGGAGCCAGCCCTTTTTTGTGATAACCTCAGTGACCTTGAGAAGGCACTCATTAGCAATTTACTTCGCTTCATAGAAAGATTTGCTTGGCTATCCTAATGTGTACAGTAGACCTCTTTATTAAGGACCCGCGACATTTCCAATCAAGAAACACGTCGTATTGTGTTTAAGTGTGACTAGAGAAAGCAGCACCCGACGAGGCATACCAGAAGACGCTGAAAAGAAAACCTGAGCAACTCATGAACAGTATCCAGCTACAAAACGGGAGGAAAAGAATAATCTGCACCAAAAGAATAGATGCCTCGTAGCCTTCCAGCTTATGAACATCGCGGAATGGTACTCTGGATCAAAAAGCCTTTGAGGCTTATACGGGAGCAAACCTCAAATGGCCCTACTCTTTACATTTTCGTGCATGGAAAATTATATTTAGGTGTAAAGCACCTAATGTAGGATATATGGAAGTATCACAGACGTACAGACGGGTACATACACCATACATACATCATACATACAAGATTGGAAAAGTAGAATTGTACAACAGACGCACCGTAATATTTTTAAGTTTACAAATCGAAGGCAAATATTTATTTATCTTATGTAGATGCTTGACAACAGTAAAATTACATGTATTGACTTTCTATTGCATGTAGGAAATAAACTGAGCAATTCTAAGTGGAAAGACGCGGCTTCCTACTGCAATTGCGAAACTACTATCGAAGGAACAAAGCAAGCCCACATGACCTGCGTTGTCAATAGACTCCTTATAAAGCGTAATGGTTTTCGCCATATTAATAGGCAGAGGGCCAAGAAGAGGGGACGACCTGCAATGACTTGAAGGAAAACCGTACATTCTAAAACAGACAAATCGTTTAATGAACTACGGCAAATCGAGCAAAATAAAAATAACTGGAAGTCTTTTGTTGCATCCCTAAGATCCTAATGGAGTATGGAAGTAATAATAATAATAATAATGAATCAAATTTGTACCGCCGAGATTTCAAGAGGGTGACTTCGATGATTTCATTGCTTTCCCTGGGAATGGGCGTGCCTTTGTACTTTAGCCAAATTCATACTTCAGGAATGAGGATCTATCAGAAATATGAATGTACTTAAACTACACATGAACGTTCCTCGAAATCTATTTTAAACGACATTTTTGATGAAATTTTGATGAAAAATCGAAAATAGCTTCAAGCCCCACATCATTCAATGCAGACATAAAACTTAATTCGCCAAATCTTGATTGAACTTAAATTACGGACGAAAAAAAAACATCTATGAAATGAATATCTTGTCATTTGCGATTAATATATATAATTTAAAAACTTTTCACGAATCAGTCTCGTTCACACCATGACATCTGCTTTCAAACGAACTCTCAAACGAAAAACGAAAATAATATTTCTTCCACTCCTAAGGTGTATTTATAGAGTTCTGAGAAGTCTGTGAGAATTGGAAGCATCGGATTACCCAAATTAAAGGAAACATAGGGACATCATTATACGAGTTAAAAGCAGGTTTGCGCTTTAAATTTAAGGAATTAAATCGATATCTCTACCCATTGACCTATAGCGCATGATAAGCAAACCACCTTCAGCGAAAATTTATTTCAATATTATGTTTGTAATTTCTATCCGCCGTTCCGATTTCTCTTGAATAGTACGTTTACACTGCACCCAAATTCAACATTTCAGGAAAAAAATATTCAGGAAATCCAATTTTGCGTTCCCTCTGCAACTTCAGCATTTCAAATGACAGAATTCTGACAGTGTCAGAATTGTTTATTGATATTTTTTCCTGATTGGAAATCAGAAGTGGTTGAACCATTTCGCTTGTTATATTAATTTAAAGATGAATTTAAGTGCTATTTCGGACATATTAAATATATTGGTGACTCAATATAGAGATATGGAGTTCGCGTGATAATTTGTATCCACTCGAAGCTTTCAACTAATGAGAAAACAGCTGTTTTTTGTTTATGTCAGCGGGTTGAAATGTCATTGTATGACGTGCTGAATTTATAAAAAGGACTGTTCGATTTGACGAACTTACAAATGCAGTGACGAAATTCAGAATTTCGCTGGAATGTTGGATTCCAGAATGCAAGAAATGTATGGCGAAATGCAATGTATTTCGGTTGAAATGCAGAAACTAGTCGAAATGTTGAATTCGGGTGCGGTGTAAAATTACTTAAGGCTCCGTCTACAAAAACGGAATCTTTATAATTTCGTATAATTGTATCCGTCCGTCTTTCTGTTACACTTTTTTATCACTTATGTTTACAAAGATATCGGCATGAAATTTAGGAATTAAATTGTTTTGGCCAAGATATGATTGCCTGTGATCGAGTGATATATCAATCGACATATCTTTTGAAATGAGGCTGAGGTTTGTTTCTGATCCAAACTACCGTTTGAAAAATATGAAGGTCCAAAGTCAGTTTAATCCCCCCTCCCATTTCTAAACCAAAATATTTAAAAATCCAAAAAAAAACACAGAAACGTGGTCTCAATGAGTATACTATCGTCGACCATTTTGGCTCGAATAGATTTGGAGATATTGCCCGAGGTTAAACCTCGACATGCGAATTCTGAAGATCCGAAAACGTAATTTTGAAGACCTCGGTGTAAGCATGAGTTGATAAATATCAAAATATCAGTTTACGTGCAAATGTTGATACATCAAAGATTTAAAATTACAAATATTTTCATTTTCACACATAAACTCCATGCCGTTATCGACAACTCGGTGGTGAGTGTTATCTCTCGCAAATATTAAATTATTCATTTCTACATATGTATATGGGCCTTCAACAACCTGATCCAAAATGTTTTGAAAATGATATCTTATTATTTTATTAAATTATTATTTTATTAATTATTATCATTAATGGACGAATTATTTCTATTTAGGCTCTTTTTACGACACTACATGGTTTTCTTTATAACTTGAGGACTACTCAAGTTTTTTGCATGTTCACATAAACTCGAAACTTGCAATAACTTCACAGAAAAAAGTCCGGATCACCCAAAAAGGCGATATTAGATGGCCGGCAGACTTTTGCTTCAGAATGTAGGTTGTTGGTCGTGTGGTATACTCGGTAGCCGAGTCTAGAACAACATGTCCTTCAGTTCTTACTCATCCAACTAAGGAATACAGCGCTCATCATACACAGAAAAAGTCCGTTCCGCGTCGTTCTACAAATCCAATGACCCCTCCAGCGTTAGCAAGGATGTAATATCTTTTCGCGCATCATTCCTCGATTTTCAGTGCCCCGCAACCGTAAATTTGCTTTTTCCCCTTACCTGTCGATCTAAAAATGAGCCTCGTCACTCATAACATTGCGAAAAACTTCATGACGAATTGTTATTCAAAAAGGTCGTGGCGGTCATTCCGTGCTCTCCAAGAGTAAAGCGTTCCATTGCTTATTTACACAAATTCTAATTATACTTGCTTCACAAATGTCAAAACCGGATTGACATTCGATGCCATTTGGCACTTTCCAAGAATGTCATTAATTATGGCCCTCCTTGTACCATCCAAAGGAATACTCAAAAACAAATATCTACACTGGTCTTAAATTAATGAAGAGTTATTATAGGCATTTGGTTTATTCCTCTCTGATAAGGTGAAGGCAATATACTCAAAAGGGATTTATACCTACCTTCATAGTATTGGTTAATTTAAAAACGAAATTTCTTGGAACTCCTTTCAGTTCGGACAACATTTATCATTGGTTTCGGTGAAATCTATCTTGGAAGCCATTATCCGGTGTGATTCCTCAAAATATGCCAGTACATATGGCCCCAAGCACAAAATAATGCTCTATTCAACTTTTTTAAACTAAAATACAAATATTTGTGGCCAGACTGACTTGACATTTGTGGTGGTTGAACAAATTTTTCAAAGAAAAAATGAAACAAACGAACAAAGGAGTCCAAGTAGAATATAACGCACTATCGCCGAAGATATGAAATTCAGTCAATGGTAAATCTAAAGTTTCCTCCCATCCGGTGGCCAACATTCGGTTGTGCAATAAACCTGTTTGTATTGAGGCGAGGCCAACTGCAAGAAAACTAAAGTAGGTGAATCCACTGCAACGTCGATAGGACAATGTGTGGGTATGAGAGCATAAGCACAGGAAATGCTGGTTCACTTTCCAATTGTATCTGTTTGAAATTGTTAAAGTTTTTTGTGTTTCCCCTTTTTTTTGTCTCTCACACATTCCTTTAGACTGAAACCCAATTCCAGATACAAGCGACTCCTCTGTGAATTGTTATCATCGTCTGCCTTCGGTTAAGTATCATAACCATGTCGTTCAGGGCAGGTTTCAGGTATTCGAAAAGTTTTTACCTTTTTGAAAACTCTTAAGTTTTTGGAGAATTGCCACTCTTGTCCGTTTGTGTATGTGTGCGATGAACGAGGGCCTTTACTGGGACTTTTCATTTCGCATATGGGAGTGGAATACGAACATTATTTAACATTTTGTTTTCGTTTGAAAAGCATGGGGCTTTGAATGGCACTTGATAAAATACCCAGTTTCAATTGAATGTGACCAACACACTATCATCTCCTTCGAACTTACGGGGCTGCGACTAATAAACTCTAAACAACCATTCAATCAATAACTGAGAGCAATGCAGAGAGGACGATATATGCTCCTCTCAGTTTGCCCCTTGTGTATCGATAACATCCGATGGATAGTGATTTCTTGAATTAATGAAATCCAACTGTACCACAAGGGTACAGAAATTGAGTGCTATTTCGTCAAGAGTAAATCAAACAAATCACGACAAAACAAAAAAATGTCTGTTCAATTTATACGTTTTTGAAAATAATGACGCAAGCATGGACAGGTATCAATTTGTATTCAGTCAACCAATTACGATCCAAAATGCATTGGAATCGCTAACAAAGCATGAGAAGAGGGAGATGGGCGGCAAAGTGAAATGCATATTTTATGTCAAGCCATTTATACCAGAAACCGGAAATTCACTTGAATTATCTTCAGAAGTACAAAGCAATAAGCATCTTCAGTTTATTGTGCTTTAAGAATCTAATGATAGCGTTGGATTGATAAAATGCTACCAAAAAAGAGACAGTGCCCAGATTCAAAATGAATACTAAACCTTTTTCTCTCTCATGTAAAATATGCAAAAGATTTACAAAATCTTCCCATCAAACCATCGTTGAAGTGCCTGACAACGTTGTTAGGCCAGTAATTCGTATTAGCCCGGCTCCTTGATAATGGAATGAATTCAAATAACCACCGTGATAGCCGCTCTTTTCCTTTGAGGATGAAAATCCTCCTGATTTAAGTACAAATCACTGTGAAGCCAACTATAATAGGCATGCGGAAACTTAAGAGAAGTAACGAAGGGAATACACAAAAATGATACACTGTGACTGTAGTAACCGCTTCGTTCAGCTTCGTAATTTCGTTCACTTTTGCCTGCTTACGCGGGAGCGAAATGACTCGCTCTCTTCGTATGTAAATGTTACTTGACAGCTAAATCCTCCATAAGTTTCAATAAGCAATTATAGCCACTTTGAAATTTGATAATGCATCTTTTTACTTTTTGTTTGCTTTTGTTTAGCTTTTAGGCTTAGGTTTTCGTACGGCTATTAGGTGGGCACCGTGGTCGTGTGGATCTGTGCGTCGACCCATACCCACTAGACTTTTATAGCAACAATTTAAAAAAAAAAATGTTAGCGGCTCTACCTCTTTCGAGTTGCTGACAATGCTCAAAAAGTATAACTGTCTAGCTTCTCAACCACGCCGTTTGGATTCGGCATTTAACTGTAGGTCCCCTGCACACATCAGAGAACAATAACACGCACAACACGAGTGATTGCTGAGAAGCTAGACCCAAGTTCACCTCGGACTGTAGCGCCGCCATTATTATTATTATTATTATTATTATAATTATTTCTTTTGCTTACCGCCGGCTATTGAGCTCGTGTTGTTAACTCAACGTCTGGATTAAGCCATCGCTAACTGGCTTTATTCAAGAATTCATCTTCCAAGTTCCTCCAAAAAAATGTATTGGCTTATTTGCATAGAGTAGAGTTACCCACTTCTAGGTCTCTGAAGCCTCTTTTGCAAGTCTATCTACCCTTTTGTTTCCTTGAATCCCTGCATATCAGGGTTCCGAACATAAGATTCCCGTGATGGTAGGGATTTCAATGGCATAAAGTCTGCATAGTATATTATTATTATTATTATTATTATTATGGCTGGCTATATTATGGCTTGAGAAGCTTTGACAGTTATGCATCAGCATTATCAGTGTCTCTAAGGGGGAAAGATCCTCGGAATTACGAAAATGAGAGGAGGCTTTATAGCTCAAACTTATCCAGATCTTTCAGATCTCGTCAAAATCTACAGTCCTCTTTCCATTTGTTCTGGGCAATCGCTGAGAATTGCCACCACCATAAATTGTATTTCTTCTTCGATCATGCAGTTTCTGCAAGCCTTGATGCATTGCGCGAATGCTAAATGCACTGTGCCCAGTAATTTGTTCACCCTTGCCAATAAGGCTGACCATTATAATTATTTTTTTTGCTTAGCGCCGGCCATTGAGCTCGTGTTGTTAACTCAACGTCTGGATTAAGCCATCGCCTACTGGCTTTATTCAAGAACTCATCTCCAAATCCAAATTCCTTGTTACAAAATTTATTGACGTATTTGCATAGGGCAGAGTTAGACACTTCTAGGTCTCTGAAGCCTCTTTTGCAAGTCTATCTACCCTTTCGTTTCCTTGAATCCCTGTATATCGGGGTACGGAACATAAGGCGGGAGTGATGGTAGGGATTTCAATAGCATTAAGTCTGCATAGTATAAACAGCTTCGATGTTAGAATATCGAATGCCACGGCCCTATTTTCCGTCTTTCTGTCGAAGTATATGTTTATCGATTGATCGGTCAAGCCTAGGTCTTATGTACAGTGCTGCTTCATATATTGCTTTCTCGTCCGCCTAAGAGACACTGCAGTCGAAGCTTAATGTTAGGGACCCTTCGCAGATATCATGAAAATCCCCCTGCTCTTGTACCTGCACTCGGTTTCGAGCTGTCACTACATAGGGCAAGTTCCCTCTCATTTTCCCAAAATTCGGGCATAAAAATTTCTTTGTCGGAGCCAACGGAATCAGGTAGATAACTTCCTTGACGGAGACACTTTTGGTGACTGTGTCTTCCTGTTCGCGTATAGAACTGTTCATCGTCGAAAAATAGTCGGCACATAGGGCTCGTTACATAGCCTCATATTTTTGAGCGTTAGGGCTTTTAAGTCCAGTCTACTGTTGGAGAAAATGTCAAGAGTGATGAACAAAATTTATAGATCAACCATAACTGCTATTTTCTTGTCCGAAAGCAGCTGACTGCCGGTTGCCTACGTTTAGGCTATGATTGCACTACTGTACAATCTCGGGTATATCACAATTTCATTTGTATCTCTTACCCCATCATATTCTACCCCCTTTTGACAATAGTTCTTCGTTGGGTCCTGGGTTCATAGGGCATATTAAATCCGACTTAGCATAAATTTCTAAAATTTTAAATTTGCTTATGTTTTCAAACACTTTGTGCAAGTCCCTTTTATCAAATTCTGTCCAAATTTCGCCTATAACGCGTTGCGGTTGAAGTTTCTTCTTCTTCTTCTTAGGGCGCTACAGTCCGAGGTGGACCTGGGCCTCACTCAACATGCCTCTCCAGCCAGCACGATCTTTCGCCAGCTGTCTCCAGTTTCGCACACCAAGCCGGCCGAGGTCCCCCTCGACTTGTGTGCGCCACCTTGTACGTGGACGTCCTCTGTTGCGTTGTCCCACAGGCTCAGAGTCGAAGACTCTTCGGGCCGGAGCTAAGTTGTCCATACGCTCTACATGGCCTGGCCATCTTAGGCGTTGGATCCGTAGACGCCTGGCTAGACTCATGTCGCTGTACAGCCCATACAGTTCGTGGTTGAATCTTCTCCTCCAAATGCCATCAACGCAAACAGGACCAAAGATCGCGCGCAGAACTTTTCTCTCGAAAAGACCAAGAGACTGTTCATCCGCTTGGGATATTGTCCATGCCTTTGCACCGTAAAGCAGGACTGGGATGATCAAGGTCTTATACAAAGTCAACTTGGTCTTCCGAGAGAGGGCTCTACTACTCAATTGCCTTTTGAGCCCATAAAAACAGCGGTTGGCAAGAGTTATTCTGCGTTTGATCTCGGTACTGATGTTGCTGCCAAGGTAGACGAAGTCCTTTACTACCTCAAAGTTATAGCTGCCTATGGTGACGTTCTGGCCAAGTCGTCGATGTTGTGCGTCCTTTCTCGATGACAGCATATATTTTGTTTACCGCGGAGCCAAGGTAGACGAAGTCCTTTACTACCTCAAAGTTATAGCTGCCTATGGTGACGTTCTGGCCAAGTCGTCGATGTTGTGCGTCCTTTCTCGATGACAGCATATATTTTGTTTTGCCCTCGTTTACCGCCAGACCCATTTTAGCCGCTTCCGTTTCAATGCCAGCAAACGCATCATTGACGGCTCGCTGTGTTCGCCCAATCACGTCAAGTCATCCGCGTAAGCTAGCAGTTGAACGGACTTTTGGAAGATCGTGCCTCTTGTGCTGGCCAGTGAGTTTTGCACGATCTTCTCAAGAATGATGTTAAAGAAATTACATGACAGCGCGTCGCCTTGTCTAAAACCTTTTTTGACATTGAAGGTCTCGGTGAGTTCGTTACCGACCTTGATGGAGCAGCGAGAGTTCTCCATCGTCATTCTGCTCAGTCTGACGAGTTTAGCAGGAATGTCAAAACTAGACATGGCGCTGTATAGCTCGTCTCTATGCACGCTGTCATATGCGGCCTTGAAATCGACAAATAGATGGTGTGTGTCGATCTGCATTTCCTGGGTCTTCTCCAGGATCTGCCGCAGTGTGAAAATTTGATCGATGGTGGACTTCCCGGGCCTGAAACCACACTGGTAAGGACCTATCAGTTTGTTCACGAATGGTTTCAGGCGTTCACACAAAACGGCAGAGAAGACCTTATAGGCGATGTTAAGGAGACTTATCCCTCGATAGTTGGCGCAGTCAAAGGGGTCTCCTTTCTTGTGGATCGGGCAAACGATACTGAGATTCCACTCATCGGGCATGCTTTCCTCCGACCATATCTTACAGATGAGCTGGTGCATGCGCCCTACCAGATCACCTCCAGCTGCTTTAAACATTTCGGCGGGCAGACTATCTGCACCAGCAGCTTTATTAGACTTCAGTCTCGATATCGCTATCTTGACTTCGTCTAGGTCGGGGGGACGGTATTCTCTTCTATCATCGTCCGTTGTGTTGAGTGGAACATTCTGCCTGACAGCGGTATTTGTGTCCTCATCGCCGTTCAACAGTCTGCAGAAATGATTTTTCCAAATTCTCAGTATCGACTGCGAATCTACTACTAGCTGTCCATTTTCGTCCCGGCAAGCGGTTGAAGTTTATGTACCCTAAATCTTTAAGAATTTACTGAAGTTCTCCAATGATATTGTAGACAAGATTAAAGGATTACTTAAAAAAAATATCGCCTCTTCATCAATTCAAATCAAGTTATCGCAAATAACTTAAGACACTAAAAATGTCGGTCGAATTTTAAACAAGAACTATTTCCATCAGCAACGAAACTCCTGACTGACGTTCTAATGGCGGTGGCATTTTTAAATCGAAAACTGATGGATTGCCATTTCGAACAACTTACATACACTCTCGAATCTGCAGCATTTTCCTCCACTTTGGGGTAATATAAATGCAAGACCCACAAAAAAGACAAAAAACTAACACTCAAAGGTGCTTTAAATGCGATACGATCCTACCAGTTTGAGGACATGTAAAATGAGATGAAAATATGCCACAGCAAGCGACTAATAGTTGTTATGCGCACTCAAATGTTAAAATCGTAGACCCTTTTTCAAACTATACCGAACTTCACAGCCCATTATTGTTTTATACCACCTATTCATCATTTGGGGTGTGGCATGGCACTGGCCACTTCCGTGTACGGACAATGGTGACAATGATGATGGTGACTATGGAAATGATAATGATGAGGTGGTTTATGCCGATGGCTACACCAGAACCAGGTCATAATAAAGGCACTGGTCCCAATGTGCTTCAAAACTTTATAAGCCGACTGCGAGAGGGACACAGAGAGGAGAAACATTTTTGGATTTTATTTTGGGAAAAGTGTGAAATATTGTCAGTGAGGTATACATACCATGACCCGCTTCCATTTGTTTGTATAAAATAGAAAGGGCTAACTTTGAATTCGAAATAAAATGCTAATCCTATTCCAGGAGAAAAGGATTTAAATAGTGGTTTTGAGGTTTTCATTTTCCCAAATCGGTGCTTCTGCTTGTGGACAACTGTGGCATACCAACGAGGGCTGTTGGTTTCTGTTACTTTGATCTCAGTGAGATGAAAGGGCCTGTACAGACGAGGGAAATGCGGTTTCAGTCTAATTGAACGGGGGCTTGGGAAAAGCAGGGATGGCATAAGACAGTGCGACAGATAGCTTAAGTCTTTTGCTGCGGAGAATTTGATGTTGATGAAACACATTAATATATTGATCGCTTTTCTTACTTCTTTAGTTTTTTAATTGTTTTTATTGACCTGGTTATTTCGTTTTGAAATAGGGACGACGAAAGTGTTTATTTAGAGTACTAGATCATCAAAAAACTGGACAGGGTTCTGTAACTTCCCAAGTTATGGTGAGCGAAAAAATTACATCGACGCAAAGTTATAAGCGTTTAAATATGTGGGGAATATCTCGAATTTTAACAGTATACATATGCATGTTGGCGAAATGTATTTAACATGCATATAATTAATTAAATACATAAATTGCACCAAAATCTAGTACTTTTTCTGCGCTCTCATAGCATTCACTGTTTGTTAGAATACTACGACTAGTATGAACCAAAATTGTTAGGACTTTTAATGTTAACACAATTGCCTGGCATTTATATGCTTTTAAAGTTATAGCCAAATCAATTAAAAAGGTATCTTTGATCCCATTCGTTTTCCAAAATTGCATGGGAAACCAAATTAAGTCAAACGATAAATGGTTCACTGGAATTATAGTTTGTTATTCAAGATTGCTGGAAATTGAAGAGTTAACCCTCTAACGTTCAAGGCTGCCTCAGGGCAGCCATCGCCTATTGCACATTTATTCCATGTGCGACTTTTTTTTTTTTTAAGACGGTTTACCATGCCTTCAATTGTACTTCAAGCCATATTTTGAACTACATTTCAGCACACTGCGAAGTTTTGTCTCGTTGTAGTAGTCACTTGTATGTGAAAAATCAGTGAGCGAACAAAAAAATTAGTGCACGTAAAAAAAAAATTCTCATAAAGAAATAAAATCCTTCCAATTTTTCGAATGAGTCGGGAATTTTACAGTAAGTTGATATATTCATGTACTTTCATAATAAGAAAACAAATAATAAAACAAATTAAAATGTCGTGTTTGAGAAAAGAAATACGATGGCGGTCTGAGGGCAGCCATGACCGTTTACGCCATTTTTTTTTGTTTTTTGTTTACCATCGTCAAAAAGTAATTCTCTCTTTCATTTTGTACCATTCATTATTTTCCTGTTTCAATAAAACAATAAAAAAGCCTCATAGATTAAGCATTTTGCTTTTATTAAGCTTTTAAATCTGCACTTATTTTGAAATAATAGGTGAAACGATGAAATCAATGATTTACGATGCAAAGTGGAGGGAAAAAACTTTGACTTAAACGGTCATAGCTGCCCTGAGGCCGCCTTACCTGTTTTGTACCTGGAGGTCCACCAAAAGAATTTTTTTCGAATTCTGATTTCAGTTTATGATTTATAAGCCCATTATTTATCAGAAAAAAATTCCCGACTCTTTTGCGTGAAAATTGCGGTTTTGAACGTTAGAGGGTTAATGTATAGCATAAAAAGTATAATAACTTTCACAGAGCTTATATACATAAAAGAAGTTATTATACATAAAAAGTATAATAACTTCCTACGCTCGAGGTCTAAAGTTCGAATCTCGAAAAAAACATCAGACATTTTTTCACGGCTCCACCTCTTTCGAGTCACTGACAATGCTCAAAGAGTATAACTGTCTAGAAAAAGCTTCTCAATCTCGCCGTTCGGAGTCGGCATTAAACTGTAGGTCCCCTCCGCTCGTGAGAGAACAATAGCACGCACAACACGAGTGGTTGCTGTAGCGCCGCTATTCCTGGTCTGCAGGAATAAACAGGAGAGGAGAGCAGGAGACCACATGGAAGTCAACACTCGCCGATATGCGATATCAGCTAGTGGAAAAAGTTTTGGAGAATTGGACGTGTGGAAAGGGTTCCTTTTGAGCAACTTGTCAGAAGTCTTGTTCACAGCATAGTCTTTCAAATAAAGCCAATACCACGACCATAACCATGGGTTTTATTCGTTTTCCTTGGTTCTGAAGTGAGCTCTACATATTGAAAATCAAAATGATATCGATTCATTCACCCAGGCATGCAATAAAAGCGAAAGCAAACAATTACCGTCGCAAGAGTCTGTGTGAGATGTGCTTCAAGATATTAAAAGTATTCCATACACTGATCCCTTAAGAGTACATTCCAAAGGTTTCTGTTTGACGAGTCATTTGGACTAAGTCCTTCAAATTTTTCATAAATAAACCCATAAGTGGTCAGCGTTTTTCCTCCTTATAGTCCCCCAGGCAGTCCAGTCTTGAAGTTGCTGTTCTCGTTGCCGAATCTCGTTTTTGTTTATTATCCCAAGACCGTTTGGACTGATAATTTCTGCCGAGCAAATACATACAAAGAGCAAAAATAAATATTTTACCAACGTACACTGAAGTTATTTTCCTCCGTTGTACTCACCGGGGCCCAGGGCACAATAAGCAAACTCCTGAGTGACATACTTGCTGGTCGCGCATTGCCAACGAATAGAGTGTGTACTCGTAAAGAGGCCAAGTGCTTTCGATGGATATCCAATAAATGAAATTGATTTCCTTTGCAAAGAAAAGGCAACGTTACGGTTGACAGTACTGTCTGCCCTTTCTCCCACTCACACACATAATCACCCAATGCACACAGATGCAACGTCCGTATCATTCGCTGTCACAATGTGCAAAATTAAGTTTAAATCGAATGCACGCTTCATCAGATTTGGGGCTGGTTAAAGGGCAGCCTGATGTAATGATGTCCTGAAGGAGAAAATATAATTTCCTCTTGCACATCCACAGAGAAACTGTTGGAAAATTATTATCGAACTGTGTATATATGAGTAGCGTGATGTGGGCGGAGAATTGGAAGATTGGACAAGTAGTGAACTGTATCTGATGAGCATATGTTTGTTTGTTTTATTTGCAGGTTTCTTCCGGCGAAACTGAGTACATCCGGACGGTTGACAGTTTAATGGCTTCCAGAATAAGTTTAAAACTTCAATTGCAGGCCATTCACTTCGCTGGCGGTAGCCCTTCGTTATTGAATGGTGGCAATACTGGGAATGGTGGCAGTGTCAATGGTAATCAAATGTTGAATTCACTTCACAACAATCAACTGGGAGGAGGTGGCGGACAGGGTCAGGCCGGTGGAAGTCTGATTCTCCGGTGTACAGCACAAATTGGCGATTTATATCAGGAGTATAAAGAAATTGAGTTGGGAACTCCGCAGAGAGATCCAATTCCAGCTAGAGGTGAGTTAAACTGATTTTTTTTCTTAAATTTATTCTTTTTTGTAAAACATCGAAATTCCTTCTGAGCTTACCAGATGTACAATAGAAATAGAAAATTACAGGAATAAGAAATGTTGTGTTGAAAAAATATTGCAATCAATGTTGTTGTCATCTTAAGTTTACATTTGCATTTGTAGTCCGTGCAAAATCAAGGTCTTGTTACCAGAAAAATAACGTGCTCATTAATAATAATAATAATGGCGGCGCTACAGTCCAAGGTGGACCTGGGCCTAGCTTCTCAGCAACCACTCCGTGTTGTGCGTGCTATTGTTCCCTCACGAGTGGAGGGGACCTACAGTTTATTGCCGACTCCGAACGGCGAGATTGGGATGCTTTTTCTAGACAGTTATACTCTTTGAGCATTGTCAGTGTCTCGAAAGAGGTGGAGCCGTGAAAAAATGTCTGATGTTTTTTTTCGAGATTCGAACCGACGACCTCGAGCGTAGGAGTCGACGCACCTACCCACTACGCCACGGCGCCCACGTGCTCATTAGGTCATTTTTTTTAAAGGAAGTTTATTAAAACCTTCCTTTGACCGTGCACTAGTTGTGTTAATCAGTGGTTGTCTAGTCTTGAGACATAAAAAATTACGTTCTTAAAAAATACAGTCAGCGCCCAGCGTCAAAATTGAGTGAACAGTCAGTCATCTGCTGGAAGTTTATCCACTAAATTAAAGTTCACCAGAATGAACTAGAGGAGACAAGGATAGGTCAAATTAAAGCTCCAGAGTCACACTTTAAATTATATTGTATTTTATTTAACATAAGCATAGCTACAAAACATTTCATAATTTAGAAGAGAAATGTACTAAAGGTTGGTCCAAAACTTCTTCTTCTTAGGGCGCTACAGTCCGAGGTGGACCTGGGCCTCACTCAACATGCCTCTCCAGCCAGCACGATCTTTCGCCAGCTGTCTCCAGTTTCGCACACCAAGCCGGCCGAGGTCCCCCTCGACTTGTGTGCGCCACCTTGTACGTGGACGTCCTCTGTTGCGTTGTCCCACAGGCTCAGAGTCGAAGACTCTTCGGGCCGGAGCTAAGTTGTCCATACGCTCTACATGGCCTGGCCATCTTAGGCGTTGGATCCGTAGACGCCTGGCTAGACTCATGTCGCTGTACAGCCCATACAGTTCGTGGTTGAATCTTCTCCTCCAAATGCCATCAACGCAAACAGGACCAAAGATCGCGCGCAGAACTTTTCTCTCGAAAAGACCAAGAGACTGTTCATCCGCTTGGGATATTGTCCATGCCTTTGCACCGTAAAGCAGGACTGGGATGATCAAGGTCTTATACAAAGTCAACTTGGTCTTCCGAGAGAGGGCTCTACTACTCAATTGCCTTTTGAGCCCATAAAAAAAAAAGCGGTTGGCAAGAGTAATTCTGCGTTTGATCTCGGTACTGATGTTGTTTGTACTGTTAACCGCGGAGCCAAGGTAGACGAAGTCCTTTACTACCTCAAAGTTATAGCTGCCTATGGTGACGTTCTGGCCAAGTCGTCGATGTTGTGCGTCCTTTCTCGATGACAGCATATATTTTGTTTTGCCCTCGTTTACCGCCAGACCCATTTTAGCCGCTTCCGTTTCAATGCCAGCAAACGCATCATTGACGGCTCGCTGTGTTCGCCCAATCACGTCAAGTCATCCGCGTAAGCTAGCAGTTGAACGGACTTTTGGAAGATCGTGCCTCTTGTGCTGGCCAGTGAGTTTTGCACGATCTTCTCAAGAACGATGTTAAAGAAATTACATGACAGCGCGTCGCCTTGTCTAAAACCTTTTTTGACATTGAAGGTCTCGGTGAGTTCGTTACCGACCTTGATGGAGCAGCGAGAGTTCTCCATCGTCATAATGCTCAGTCTGAGTTTGGCAGGAATGTCAAAACTAGACATGGCGCTGTATAGCTCGTCTCTATACACGCTGTCATATGCGGCCTTGAAATCGACAAATAGATGGTGTGTGTCGATCTGCATTTCCTGAGTCTTCTCCAGGATCTGCCGCAGTGTGAACATTTGATCGATGGTGGACTTCCCTGGCCTGAAACCACACTGATAGGGACCTATCAGTTTGTTCACGAATGGTTTCAGGCGTTCACACAATACGGCAGAGAAGATTTTGTAGGCGATGTTAAGGAGACTTATCCCCCGATAGTTGGCGCAGTCAAAGGGGTCTCCTTTCTTGTGGATCGGGCAAACGATACTGAGATTCCACTCATCGGGCATGCTTTCCTCCGACCATATCTTACAGATGAGCTGGTGCATGCCCCCTACCAGATCACCTCCAGCTGCCTTAAACATTTCAGCGGGCAGACTATCTGCACCAGCAGCTTTATTAGACTTCAGTCTCGATATCGCTATCTTGACTTCGTCTAGGTATTCTCTTCTATCATCGTCCGTTGAGTTGAGTGGAACATTCTGCCTGACAGCGGTATTTGTGTCCTCATCGTCGTTTAACAGTCTGCAGAAATGATTTTTTCAAATTCTCAGTATCGACTGCGAATCTACTACTTGTTGTCCATTCTCGTCCCGGCAGGTTGGTCCAAAACACACGATGATAATTGTAAACAAAACAAAAAATTTTCAGAGAATTATCTTAATATTTTTTTTATTATGATAGAGGGATCTATGACAATTATGTGTGAAACAAAATATTGGACAAATGCTCGCCACGGCTTCGGTGGCTTACCTCTATCCGATGGTCCATATTTTCAATGACTCTGGGACATAATTGAGGTTCAATGTCGTTAATGTTCCGAATTATTTCATCCTAAAAAAACGCTCTGTTTTTTCCAATCAAATGACTGTGGATTTTAAGACGCGGCCTAAAGGTCCCATTCGGATGCTGCATTTAAATACATTACTTTTTCATATTTTATCTTGCGCCACCTCGTTGCTATAGCACCATCAAACAACCCTTGCTGGTAATCTTCTCCCATATACTCATACTTCATGGGTGTATTTAAATCCTAAATCTACAAACAATTTGAAAATGAATATCATTTCTAACCCAGTCCTGGATTACTGCTCTGGCCCTAAGTGTACAGCACAACTGGTTGAAACTGATGTAAAAAGGAAAACATGTCCTCTTTGTCCCCTTCATTCTCTTCACCAGTCATTGCATGGGAAAGACATAAAAAGGATACACCCAGGACACAGCATCACGTTATGTGACATAATATTGCTCATTTGGTTTGTGTAACGGTCACATTAATCCATCATAAGTCATTTTCTGAAATAAGAAAAAAAAAAAAAAAAAAAACAGGAACAAACTTTCTTTGTCCTGCTTTTGATTGAAATATGTGAACTGATGGCACAAAGGAACCTTCTTTGTCGTCATCTCGAATGAGGAGGCAATCCCAATAATGCGAAGACGAAAGTAGAACAAAGCAAGTTTAAAATGGAGTTAGAGGTTGACTGCAAACACACATGCGATTGCGTCTGTATGTACCAATGAGGAGAGAATGTGCCGTCCGGAACACTGAAGCATTCCTGATTCTAATGGAACTGGCGTTAAGTGAAGTGATGAGTTGTTGGCAGTAATAGAATAACGACCATAATGGGGGCTGGGTTTGTTCGTATTCTTGTTCACATTGTGATTGGTAAGGGTGAATTGTGAAGTGGCACGTTTTCATGACGCGTTAGGTGGTCTGGATAAAGCTCCAACACGTCGCGACAAAACGTGATATGGTCTGGTCGCGCTTACATGCTGTACGTGTGTGTATGACTGTTTTTGTTCAAGATTGATGGCTGAAGTTTCTGGAGCACCCAGATTGCTTAAGGTCATATCGCAAGCGGAACAAGACGAAAGGGTTTGTCTTAAAAGTTTAAATTAGTTTTCGGATATTTTAGCCAGCCGGGACTTGGTTGGTGCAGGTAGATTGATAATTCACTGCGAACTGTAGTTCTGATGAAACTCTTTGGTCCGGTGGGTGCTTTACGTTTGAGATTGTTATAGCGTACAAACTATGTAAAGCAATGCAGTATTTATGGAGGAAACTGATGGCGAGTTATTGTAATTAAAAGAGTTTAAAGAGTAAGAAAATAGCAGTTCGGTTTTGCATGTACCTTAAAATATGCGTTCCTGCAAATGTTTCTCTGTACAAAGTATACCCACATCAAACTTCCAAGCCATGAGATCGAGCAAATGTGGCAAATATCCTCCAGGACTAGTGATAGCAGGCATAGGGTCATTGAGATCTGTTGTGCCTAAGTACCTACATAGATACTGTTATTCAAAGTTAAGTATGGGCCGCCGGAATATCTTCGGTGTCGAGAAGTGAGATTTTGGTACGCTTGTAGTTGCTGACCTTAACTCGTCCGATAAAACTTTTCTCCTTACAAAAGTGTTCTTGATAGAAGCCATGGTCGAACCGCGCTCGTTTCTTCACCGATTTATGATAAACTCATCTTCTTTATAATTCTAGCGCACTCATTTTTCACATCCGATAAAAGTATCTATTCTGTGTGCATTATTGGTATTGGTAATAATCGCGAAATGTAGAGTCTGTATAGCGACATAAATCTGAGTAAGCACCTAGGGATCCACCGAATTAGGTTCTTCTGCCACCCAAAGTCTCATAATGTGCGACCAACTTGCGCCATTGTATGATGGTCCCCTTTAGTTTTTGGCTCGTTCTCTGTTAAAGGCATTCGCTAAAGATGCAATTGGACGATAAGGCTTGTACTTTTTAAGGTTCCGTCTACAAAAACGGAACCTTTATAATTTCGGTGTATCCGTCCGTCTGTCCGTCGTGTCTGTCACACTTTTTTATCTCCGAAGTTTATAAAGATATCGGCATGAAATTTTGGAATTAGGTACTTGAGGCCTAGATGTCATTGCTCATGCACCCAAATTTAAAAATTGGGGCCATTTGGGGGTGGCTCCAGTACAGGTGAAATTGCCATTAATTTTGAAAAATTGTCGCACCCCATCGAAATATATAGCAATCGACAGATCTTTTGAAATGAGGTGAAGGTTTCTTTCAACACTTTTTTCCAAAATCCAAAATACCTTTTGGAAAATATGGAGCTCCAAAGTCCCCCCCATTTCTAAACCAAAGTGTTTAAAAATTTGAAAAAATCACAAAAACTTCGCTTCATTGAATACTTTCATTTAAAACAATTTTGAGCATTCTGGCCCTAATCGTTTTGGAGATATTGGCCAAAAACGGTCAATCATCGACATGCAAATTTTGAAGATCTGAAAACGCAGTTTTGACGACCTCGGCGTAAGCATTAAGAAATGATAAATACCAAAATATCAATTTATGTTGAAATTTTGAGATATCTAAGATTTAAAATGATAACAATTTTCATTTTCACACATAAATTTCATGCTGTGTTCGACCACTCTATTCGTTGATGAGAGTTATCTTTTCGATCTCACCCCTAAATGCCCAACAGAAATGAACACACACACACCGCAGGCATGAGCAGTGATTGGGTATGTTTATGATGGAAGGGATTTTCTGTGTTGGATTAACTTCGATAGAGGTATAGGTATATGTATGGAAGAATGTTTGTTTGTTTGGATGTATGAATGTATGAATGTATGGATGATTTGGGTTGAAGTTAGGAGAAAATTTAACTGAAATAGTTTGGAAACGTCGTTTGATATTCAGAAATTATCCATCAATATTATGCGACGAAACCTTCCCCGTGCGAGTACAACTCGCACTTGCCCAGTTTATTTCTTGATAATGGTGGTTACTCTCCATATTCTACATCCATACAACAGCACAAATTTGAGATTGGCGAGAAACAGTTTCAGCTTGGCTTTCAGGCTAATTGCTTTGGGACGCCAAATATTGAACAGTGTTTCGAACGCGGCTAAGCTTTAGTTATTTCTTAGGCAAAACCCAGTTCAATTTCGTCATCGATTGAAACAGTACTTCCAAGTCAGTTTACTCTCTCAGTTGGTTGTCCATCGATTAATGCAAAACTGAACGGTAGTCGTTCCAAGACTGGGGATTTTTTTTTTAGTTTTTGTCTTCCCTCCACTTTGACGCTTTATGATTTCGTAGAGGTGGTAGATATACATCTCTTGCACAAGCATCGTATTGGTCCTTTTCCCATTGACAGGGATGCGCGAAGAACATCGCTTATCACCAAAATAAATAGAATGCGGGCTCGTTTTACTCTTCTTTAGATTACACCATATGCAGCACATGGCAATTAGGTCCATCGTGGGCAGCCTGGGTAATTTCAATCAGTTTATCCAGAATTTCCATTCTGCGTCTGGATTGCCCAGACTTTATCTCGGCCCTTCGTACTATGATAATAATAATAATGGCGGCGCTACAGTCCGAGGTGGACCTGGGCCTAGCTTCTCAGCAACCACTCGTGTTGTGCGTGCTATTGTTCTCTCACGAGCGGAGGGGACCTACAGTTTAATGCCGACTCCGAACGGCGAGATTGAGAAGCATTTTTTTCTAGACAGTTATACTCTTTGAGCATTGTCAGTCTCTCGAAAGAGGTGGAGCCGTGAAAAAATGTCTGATGTTTATTTTCGAGATTCGAACCGACAACATCGAGCGTAGGAGTCGACGCACCTACCCACTACGCCACGGCGCCCACGGCCCTTCGCACTGCTAAAGATTAATCTAATATATTGTAATATCGAGGCTCTTACTCGGTGCAATGACCGACGAACATTCATACATCTGAACTTGCAACTATAAACTTTCTTGCAGCACAGAGTTTGTCAAAGGACTTAATATTATGGTCGTCTTTCCTTCAATTTGGTAGCTTTAATGTTACTAATTTCAAATCAAATTCAAATAAAATTTTCTCATTCCCTACATTTATGAACTGTGTGGTCAGACTTTGCGAAGAATTTGGAGTGACTATTTCACTCCTGCCCGCATTGTCACCTCCACACTGCACTGCTCAAAAAGGAAAAACTTCACAATTGCTGATGAACTAAAAGTTCGGGGCACAAACTATGCATGAGTCTGTTCAAAAATGTGAACACCTTGTGCGTTGATTTTTTCAGCAAAAAACAAAGAAAAAGATTAACTATTTTCAAACTTAACGTCACTTGCTTAAATTTCATTAAATTTTCGGTTTTTCTTTTCATTTCAGTGACACTATCCTCTGGGTCCGGTTTGAAAACTTTCTTCAATTTGTACTTCTCATCATCGTCATCATCACCATCGTCGGTGCAGACAAAGTTGCTGGCAATCAGTATAGCTTCAGGGGTAATTGGAAGCTTTCACTGGCTGCAGTACAGGTGCAGATAGTTGAATTTAATTTTGAATGTACTAAATTAATGCGAAAATGAAAACTATGTTCAAATGTGAGTAAATATGATGATTTCAAATAAATTTAAGGTTAATACACAGGAAAAAGGAGAAAACTAAACCAAATTTAAAGTGCTAAGGATGAAAGTTAATCTTAATGTAAACAAGAAATAAAAAAAGAAAATATATAACATAACGAACGTAAATATCTATGAATGTTTCACAGAGATATACTAAATAATGTTAATTTATAAAGAATTAGATATTTTACTGATTGAAAAAAGGGTTATAATTGCGTGAGCTTAATTTACAGATATAACACTTTATATTTTGTAAAATTTAAAGATACTTGCGTTGAATAGGTAAATTTTATATGAAGCTCTTAAGCAAACTTTCCTTCTCATCATCATCGATAAAGATATGCGTCCTATGTGAATTTTTGTTAGTCATTTATCGTAAGATTTGTTCTTCTGTGAATTCCTCACGCTGTTGACTGTTTCGTCGCAGCAGTAAATGTCGCGTATACGTCTTTTTGGGGGAGTAAAATTGAATGAAGTTGATTAAGTTTTCCCCCGTAGATACAAAGATTTGATGCGGTCGAAAAAGACGGACGTATCACCATTTTGCCTCCGTAAAGTCTAAGGCTGATTCAATCAAGCTGTTTATTTACAATAATCGGGATCAAATGAAGGTCAATAGGATCGTCCGCTTGGATATGAAACGATTACGGACATCGAAGCGATCTCTAATCGAGGCAACGTTTTCAACAAAATCTCAGTTTTTGACAAGCCTTCAGCAATGGCTGAGCTCGTTTATAAATGCTTCATGACAGTTTCCGAAGGTTGGACCACATTGCCCACAAGAAACAAATTCTCCATGTCAAACGAGCTCAAGAAATGTTCGCGATTGGTTGAACTAATTAGACACCACTTGTATATCTCCCATAAATGTGCATAAAATGTGTCATAAAATACTTTGTGTCGATTAAGATTTTCATGTCCAAGACTTAATTATGTGAGAATCTCATGGCCTAGCTTTTATCTGAAAAGCTTTAAATGATCTTATAGAAGGTAATTTTGAGGCGCATGCATCATCATTGAAGACGAGAAGTCAATCAATTCACTTAAGAAAATATTTACAACACAATTAGCTTTTCAAATAATTTAAACATTTTCAACGCATCATTACATTTGAATAACAATAAAATCAAAATATCTCTCAAGCTAAATTAATTTATCCACTTTAAACTTAGTCGAGCTATGTTCCCAATTTTATCCAAAATTGCATAAAATTAATTTTATTTGTAGGGAAAACAATTTGTAAATAAGTATATTTTTTATTATCAAAATAAAAAAAAACAATTATATTAGCCATATACAATTTACTAAATTTATTATTTGTTTAAAATACGTAAACTAAAGATACAGATTAAGAGAAAATTAAATTTGAACTTTTGTGGATATAAGATATATTTATTATTGCCTTTAAATACATTTTTACTAAGAATATAGTTGATGTTTTAGAGTATGGGATTGCAAGATTTTCCGTAGCTTTGGGTGAATGAGTGTGACTAAATTGACGCCACAGGGAAGTGGTATGTTTGAACAACTAATACCCATAAAAAAAAAAAGTTAGACAGTTTTGATTGAGAGTCATTAACAACGTTTGCCTGCAAAAGATACCAGTGGTGGGAGCAATTGCAATTGCAATTACGTCTAGGCATTCCCTATAGCGACTACTGCAGAAGCTGCATGGACAAAGAAGGAATAGAATCCGTTTGCCATCTACTCTGCGGTTGCCCAACTTTAATACAAAGGAAATTTGTGCTACTTGTTTAACGAGCTGGAAAATCTGAATAAGATTAAGCTGAATCACCTGAGATTCACACTAGAATCTAGGTGGTTTTAGTCATCAGTAGAAGCTATATCTCAAAGTGGTAGTATAACCTTTCCCCAGGGTACATAGGCTCCACATGAGATGCGGCTGTAAGCTGCTGGGGCACTCACATACCCACCAAACCATGTTTTAAAGTTTTGACACCACATCTAAACGAGAAAAGAACTCTGTCTGAGTATTATATGGTACAGCAAAGTCAGCGATGATTCCAAACAAAACGTACGTCATTTATTTTTCTAAAATTTTATATTACCAGGGACATCCCTGATAAAGGATACGAGTAGGTCCTTGAAGATCCCAAAAGCTTGATTTGGATTAAATGTAATTTGCACAACGTTCTAAAACCATCAAGCCCTAAAAAATAAATGAAACTTTTTACCCGACAATCTAAGAAATACGAGAGAATCCATTTCAACACCAGCTGACTTTAAGGAGCAAATTTTGATTTGGCATCATCTGACTTGAGTGGCTGCTACTTTCAAATCTCCTTGCGGGTAAATAACCATTGCTTCACAGAGTCATTTCTTTGGAAAGAGTTGACAACTAACAAGAGTTGGACCGGTCTGAAAATGTTCATGTGGGAGTCTTTTAAGAGAAGCGCTGCAAGACATTGGCAAATGGTCGTTGATTTGATGCAAGCAGTCTTGTTTCGCTCTGTTTGTTAGATATGCACTCAGTGCGATATTGGCATTTCGTCATTACCAGGTACTATTTCTGCCAAAAAAGGCCTCCTACCCACTGAGTCAGTGGCTGTGTTCACACAATGTATGGATAAAAGTTCCTAGTTGTAGCCGTTGGTGATGCGAACTTACTTCCAGCAAGTCAACATCTGTGAAGCCCCTAAACTTGGCAATTCGAATAAAGCACTTTATTTACATTTTATTACATCATTCAATAAATTAATTACCTTTATTTTTAAAGGTTAATACACAGGATGATGCTGATGTGAACAACATAAACATCATTCAAAATTTAAATACTTCTCATTCACTCCCTACAACCAATCTTGCGATTCCGAGTAAAAATGTAAAATACTCTAAGAAAAAGTCAGTGTAAATAAATCCGAAGATTATGAGAGCGATGAGGTGGCAAAATCACATTCTATTGTATTTCTAGGTGATAACTAATAAGAAACATTTTAATAGGTACATTTAAACCTCTAATTGTAAGTTTATTATATAGAAAAATGTAAAAACAAAAAAATCATATTACATATATATTTGTTAAGAGTAAGCACAGATTTTACTGAAACTAAAGATGAAAAATCAACAAAAAAAACCATATGTGTATCTGTATCTGGGATAACCAAAGAGTTCATAATGAAACATTGTATGTTAAAGAAAATAAAAAAAAATATTGATAATGAAATTCAAAATAAAAATACGCTGTAAATTGCAAAAAAACTGTTTGTATTTTAATTACTGATACCAGAAGTTCGAGATGTAAAATTTAGAAGTTCCAGACATGACAATAATCCATTGTGTTTAAAAAGATTTGAACAGGTTAACAAATTAAGATGGGTCTGGTAAGTCGCTGCAGTGGAGACGAGCAAATAATAATAATAATAATAATAGCGGCGTTACAGTCCGAGATAGACTCTGACGAGTGCAGTTTAATACCGACTCCGAACGGCGAGATTGAAAAGCTTTTGTCTAAACAGTTGTACTCTTTGAGCATTGTCAGTGACTCGAAAGAGGTGGAGCCGCGAACAATTTCTTTTTGAAAAATTGTTTGTCTGAACTGGGACTCGAACGTAAAGTGGAAAGTCTAATGGTTATGGGTCGACGCACAAACCCACATGGCCACGACGACCACAGGGAGACGAGCATATACCACGTCGAAAATTTTTCGAAAAAGTTAGTTAAAAGATTTGCGATGCGAAGTTGTACTACCCACACTTGAAGAATATTCTAGACTTTTGTCCATTTCAAACTCAACTAACTACGCTGCGAAATACAGTGGTGGAGGAAAATTTTCACACCAACTCATTTTCAAAGAAAATTAATCCTTTAAATCCTAATCGACGTTTGATAATAAATCCTTTGAAAACATGAAATAAATACGAATCAATTTAGAATCACAAAAAAAACAAAAAATAGTAAAAAAGTGTTTTTATCCAAAAACAATAGCAAAAATATCTTAACTTAAGCTTTCTTTAACGCTTCGTTTTCTCTGAAAATGTTTCTGTGAAAACTTGTGTCCACCACTGAATGTGAAAGGGAAAGAATGTTCTGGTCTGCAAACGTTGTATTTGTATTGATTTAGTTTAGTATCCTGCTCGCAATAAATTTTAGTCCAATCAGTCTTATGGTATGAAATCAAAAAAGTATATTGTTCGAATAAGTTTTTTTTTTATTTAGCTTAATAGTTTTTTTTTATATATTATAGTTTAATTAATTAAAAAAATACACTAAAACCAAAAAAAATTTAATACTTCAATTCATTTTAAAAAACGTGTCTTTTCTTATCTTTTATAAAAACAAATAAACTGGACAAGAGCTACTTATAGTCGCACGAGGAAGGTTCCGTTGCATAAATATTATTTGAAATATCTACTCATTTCTGAGTATCAGGCAACGAGTTTAAACTTTAACTGAAATAAATGTTCTTCTAACTTCAACCCAAATCAACTATTTATTACTGAATTCATACATGAAAACAAACAAACATATACCACTATTCAGATTTATTTAACACAGAAAATACCTTCCATCTTAGCCTGCGGTGTGTACATCGCTGTTAAGCATTTATAGGTTGAAATGGATCCAAGAGATAACACTCATTATCGTATCGAGTGGTCGATCACAGCATGCAATTTGTGAGTGAAAATGATAAACTTTGGAGTTTTATGTCTTTGATATCTCGAAATTTGCACATTAGTCGATCCTTTGATATTTATCATTTCTTTATGCATTTGATCAGACCTACAAAACTGTGTTTTCAGTTCTTCAACAATGCATGTCGATGGTTGACCGTTTTTGACCAATACTCGAAAACTATTAGGGCCAGAATGCAGAATGAAATTATTTTCAATGAAAGTACTCAATACAGCCAAGTTTTTGTGATTTTTTCAGATTTTTAAATACTTTGGTGTTTCCATTTCACAAATGGAACTTTGAATAAAAATTGTTGAAGCAAACCTTCACCTCATTTCATCAGTCTATCAATTGATATATCACTCGAGGGGGTGCGCCAATGTTTACAAATCAATAGCAACTTCAACTTTACGGGAGAAGCCACCAAATTCCACCACTTTTTAAATTTGGGTGCATGGGCAATGATACCTAGGCCTGAAGTACCTAATTCCAAAATTTCATGCCGATGTACAGAGATTAAAATCAATAAAAGAAATGAAAAAAAAAAAAAATGAAATATCTTTATAAACTTCGGAGATAAAAAAGAGTGACAGACACAACAGATGGACGGACGGACACACCGAAATTATAAAGATACCGTTTTTGTAGACGTAACCTTAAAAAGGATGGCATTTGTTGTACAATTGATCTGATGATGATCTCGAAAAGGTATTGTGTTTTTTGTTTTTCATTAGTGCCAAGTCTGCGCAACAACATTTTATTAGCAAGTATGAATTAATCTTTTTCTCCCTTCGCCATCAACGAAAATTCCACAAAATACCGACTCAGAAAGATTCTCCGGAATTGACCATCGTCCCATCTTCATCGTCTTCACTATATGACTGGGAATAGAGACCAATTCTTAGCGATTCTTCTGAAAACGCCAAAAATAATCTTCTTGTATCCTTAGATAGGCTTTTCTTTTTACTTCGAGTATGAAATGAGAATTTTGCCTATTTTTGCTAATCTGACTTTTAAATGGCTTAAGCAGTGATACTTTATGCCAATTGCATGACTTTTTTCAGTTAGTAACCCTACAAAAACAAAACCACATTTCTCAAAGGAAAAGGAACGTCTTCCTTAAAATGAAAAAAAATCCGTTTCTATGAGAGCAAGAGGATTATTTTTGGCAATTCTAATTATGCGCAATTAACTGAATATGCTCAGCCGAGGTAAACAAAGTCCTTTACCAACTCATTGTTATATCCATCTACATCTGACGTGGTGGCATATTTCTTTGCTGTGTTCTCATCTACTGAACTTACTATATTCGCCGAATCACTAAATGCCATTCGCAGCAAATCTATCGACCTGTGGAGTAATGTGTCTCAGTTTTCTTCATTATGGAGTTTGAAATCACATGCCATATGGTGAAAGTAACATACTGACAAGATGCCACCTTGAAACGGACAAAATGTGTCAAATTGTATTTATTGGATCTTTTTCAGAATTGACGATGATGAGAAAAAGGTTGGTTTTGAGGGGCCTCTTTGTAGTGAAACAACACTAATCATGATGCACCGTATCAGAATGGGGACATACAATTTGAGAAGAGAAGATCTTGTGTAAGGTCTTATTTAAAGATTTTCTCCTGTTCTAATCCGTGTCAGTTGAGAAATAAGGCAATGGTTCTTCCACGGCCGTCGTGGAATTTCAAACAAATCTTTGCGCGACTTTTTTCAGATTTATAAGTCTAGGACCTTATTGAGACGTGGCTTCAGCCCGTCTAGCCGCAAACCTACCTCCTACTTAAAGTTGGTGCAGTCAAATACTCATTTCTTGCAGATCTCATATTGTCTCGTCTAATATTCTACGGGTATTTGGGCTAAATATTATTCTACGGCCTTGAGTCTTCAAGGTTTTTTTCATTTATTAGCTACCAAAAATAATTTACTTAATTTTTCAGATTATTTTTGTGTAAGAAGATGACTCAGTTTCAGCACTAATTAGAGAAGGTACGTCACTGTGCGTGATCTGCCCATTACATTGTTGTGTCAACTAGTAAATATGTGGGCTAGGGTTGGTGGGTAGACACGTCTCACTTAAGTCCTGTGATGCATTGTTAGGGAATAATATTCCTTTTCTCCGATACTATAAAGCTTTTCTTCGGTCATACTGTTGTTCTTATAAACATGCAAGGATTTGAAAGAAGTTTACTTGAAATTTCTTAAAGGTCATGGAAGAAAGGTAGCTCTAGTGTTCAATTTATCAAATGATGCAAACTCTTGTTTCTCTTCATCACTACAGCCTCTACATAATTTGTCATTGGTAGTTCCATTTTCATGGTAAAGTTCTTCAAACGATTACGACCGGGAAGAGCTCCAACCACCATCGTTAGCAACTTCGTGGAATTTTCTTTTTGGTTTTAGCTCTATCATATCGACGCATTAGTGTGTGAGTAGTTTCGCAGGTGGCTAAAGAGCATCACTTTCTGTTCGATTACTTTAGGTTCCAGCTATCCACCGTCATAAAGTCGGAGAGTAGTGGTTTGATTCATTGTACTGCTTGTGATAGGCAGTTACTTTATTGCCGATAGTCTCCTTGTACCCGGATAGATTCATCAAATGCTGAGTTGTTCGCAATATCGATGAGTTTGTTGCGAGTTTCTTTCGAGCCATACTTAATAAGCTCCTAGGCTTTACTTACCAAAACTCGTCGCAATGAAGGCTTGGCGTTGACAGTTCAACAATGGCACAGTATTCAAAAAGACACCTCTTTTTGACCATATACTCGAAAAGTTAGCCAAAAGACCTACATGATGCGCATAATTAAAGTCTTAAATAGTAGATATGTTGCTCATTCGTTTAGCTGACCTTTCATTGATACGGCCGATGGCTTTCTTTCCCTTAGTCAGCTTCTCAGGCCATTCGTTACCCATTTTGGAGTAGAGTATTTAGCGCAGTATTCAGTTTTAAGGTTAAGTGATTCTCAGATAAACGGGTAAGCAATTGTAAAGCTTTCTCATTTAAATTACCCTGCACAGTTGTGTGCCGTAAACATATCGTTTAATTCACTTAAATGTCTCCGTTTTCATTCTCCACACTACATTCACTAGAATTTTAGCAAATTGAACACATCTGCACAACTAATTAAAACCCCTATTTGAATTGTTTGCACTCAATGCAGTTTGGTCTTTTATTTATGAACATATTGTACACACATCAGCCAGCAAATAGGTTCCCATTGCAGAAACAGTTGTTGTTCGGGATGCTCAAAATTTCTTCGACATCCCTTTGCTGAGGAGAACCTCTCTTATTGAATTAGTTCCTTTGAAAATACAAACTCAAGAAGTAATATGTTCCAGTGTATAGTGTAGCCTTTAATTGAATCTTACTGCAATTCTGTAGGGTCGTAATTGCAAAGAGGTTTACCATGTTTCCACGCACGATCAACACACCAGTGCAGTCACTTTTTTTGTACTTCGTACAGCCTCAAACGAATGTTTACTAGGTTGGATTTCAATTAATTTAAAAGTGTTTTCAACTGAAATAACTCGGAGAAAACAACTTGAAACATTCGCATAACGCATGAATAGCTGAGAAATTCATCGTGATTTTGACCTCCTTAAGCAAATTGAAAAATATATTGAGAACACTTATGGGCTATGTACTGCATTCTGAACGATTAAACAGTTCCACAGTTACTTTGGTGTGGTTCTTAAATGAAATTCTCAATTAAGAGAAATTCTAACAACAGTATGATCCACTTCCGAAAATGGAGCAAGAGCCTCACTCAAGCGACGATTGTCGATGCTGTCCACTCTGAAGGTAAGAAATAATCAGTGGGAGTGAGATGGTGGCATTCGCTCAGCAAGCGCCACCTGGACAACACAAAGCAATCTCTCAAACATCTCAAAGGCATGTCTCTAACATCCTCTGTTGACATCTACGGGATCGTTGGAAGGTAAGTTGGCTTCCAACCAGGATTCGACAGAATTCCCTTTGGCCGGAGTGCCCATTGGTTTGCCACTAAATTTAGCTCAGGTCGTTATTCCTGGAACCAATTAGTTCTGCGAATTAATCTCTAGATTTTCTTTTTTTCTCACTCTGCATCTCTTCCCAATGTATCGGCGTGTTTCCAACAGTGCATTGAGCTGTAAGACCGCGATTAAGTTTCTAATGTCCTCCCTATTTACCTTAAAGAGGCTATTCCGGCTATTCCGATTTGCAAAGTGCATGTGCCAAAATTCTGCCATTTTTCACCTGCCTGTATCGGTGCTAGATCATAAACTTTGGTTTTAAAGTTTTATGTGGCGGTCTTCCCTCTCGAGAGTTCCTTTTCATTGCCTATCTTGACTTACTCCTCAGCTTCGCATTTACCTATAATATATGAATGTCCAGGAAGCTAGCACAGCGTCAGAGTACATTTGCCCGACATCTCCTTAAGACATATGCAACCATGTCTAACCAATTCAGATCTTACATACGGTGATTCGAAAGCTTTCTTTGGTGCCTGGTTGTCATATTTGTACCCCCATCAACTTCATCGATCACCATTAAGCGGCTTCACAAATAGATTTTACTCCCTACTATGGTGCAGTACTCCGAATAATACTGAAAAAATCATCCCAGACGAACTTTACGGCGGCAAGTCGTACATGTGTCGAAAATACGTCAATCTGCTTCAATACTTGCCTCAGCGCATTATATGGTTGGGAGACATTGAAAGCATCCCTGATGCAAGATCAATTCGCCAAGCTAAAGTTACATTCCTCTTTTTGGAATTGAAAAACGTGGCAAAGCATGGCCTCAAATTTAAAGCAGTGCCGAGGATGTCTTGTATTCTTTTGCTTGTTTGGTCATTACGATGCTCTTTACTACGTATGTACATGCAGAAATCTGCTGTACAAAATGATGCGTCGACTCCTGTACTTAAAGTCCAGGGATTGATCCCGAATACACAAATTTTAAGTTTTACACTATCACCACTCCCGAGTTATTGACACTGCTCAAAGAGAATAACTGTCAAGACTCATGCGAAGTCGACATAAACTTGTAGGTGACCTCACTCGATTGAGAACAAGGCACGCCTAGAACGAGTAGTTGCTGCATAAGCTAAAAACAAGTCCACCCAACAACTTTCTATATTTCATGCAGACGACAGGTCTCAATTGGTCTTACGTTCTACTTGAGCAAACAATCGTCATATTGGAAACTTAACACAATTCGTAAGTTTTAGGGTTAGCGTTAATAATAATAAGGCTAGGGTTAATAATCCTCCAACTCTCCAAAACCCTGTTGTTTTGAAATTTTCATTTCATTTCCATTTCATTTGTACCCTCAGTCAGGTAGTGATCTCGAAAGTACTACAAAGATGGAATCAACATCATCTATTAACGCAATCAACACCAAAATTCACGAAGAGCGTATCAAGGAATATTTTCTTTATATTTGCTTTGCCACTAGATTAATCTTCAGTGCAAGAAAATCAAAAAGACAAAAATTAAGTAGTACTCTTCAACTGCTCGGGAATCCGTATTTGTTCAAAGATGCAAGATGTCTTAAGCAAAGACTCGCCACACCCGTGCGAACCAACTGAAGTGAAGAATCCAAACACCCTGGCATCGACGCCACTAGAACCTTGATTCCATTGGGTGTGATTTCAACCGAGCACTTGAGCAAGATACTTTCAGAAGGTTAACCATCTAAGTATCACCAGCCCTCGTGAGTCTACAACTTGTCTCCGCTCGTAACCTCGATAGCTGTGTAAGTGCTTTAGATTCCTCCACTGCACACGGGGTAGATGGGTCAATAATCGTTTTATCAAACGTTGTCTGCTGAATTGATTCGAATTTGCCGCTAAGTACTCGTTCTCAAACTGCACCGGGACTGGGTGCCCTAGTTTCTCAAGGGGATAATGACGTATGTGCGTGTTTTTTTTAGCAACCACAATTGTGACGAAGTGAAACTCGAAGGCATTAACATCCATGTCAAGTGCGCAAAATTCAAAATTAATTTACATGTCATTAGTTCCATGTCGAAAGTGCACAACCAAACTCAGCGCAAAGGAGAAATGGGGGAAGCTTACCCTTCCGTTGCATGCGGCTCCTACTCATCCGACTGGGATGACATCACTTGAAAGTTGAAAGTATTTCAATCGCAGGTCATTAGATATAATTTCCCTTGGAGTGACTTTAACGTTAAATTTCCCATTTCTGTGCAACATTTTAATTGCAGTCCTCGTACACTGGATCTGATGCTTATGGTTATTACAGGCATGTATGTGTGGGAATACGTCCTTTCTCCGCCCTCCGTAGCTTACTCGAATCTATTCGCAAAATTTCTGTAAGCCTTAGCGACTTACACTGCACTTGTCTTTTCGTAGATCCAATGAAACGCTCATTATGGATTCTTCCTTTTTGCCTTTTCCTCCCCTGCGCACACAGCGTCCCCACATTCCTTGCACTTGTGTATGTGAGTTACTTGCAGCTTGGAAAACAAGAAAAATGAAAAGTGAAACACCCCACCAAGCTAGTGCAGTGATATGTAAATTAATATTTTCATATAGTCATTTCAACATTTGTCCGTCGGTGGGGGGTGTGCCAGGCCGAAGGGGGTGATGTAAACCGACACATCAAAGAATTAAAGTTTCGTCCCTTCCCTCGATCGCCTGCATTCAACGAAAGTCGCACTCAGTCGCACAAGGCGCACAGATACCACATAAAAGGATGTAGCTATCCTTCTTATCTGAAGTGCTCTAAGTGGAGTGCGGAGCAAAGTAAAGCAGCCCACTTGTGCAACTAGCGTGCACCGCATCTGATATTAAGAGGCTATTATGGCGTGTGAAGAAGTTTATTTAAGGTTGCATTTACAGACATTCTGTGTAACTATACCAGGCTCCAAGAACGGATCTCCAGATACCGAGCACCGCAGACTCTATAGCCCGGATTCCCAGATGGGGTGTATAAGTTGTTGAGGTTTCGGAATACACTGTCTAAGATGCATACAAATTTATGACTGGCGAAGACCACTGTGGTCTCCTCGGTTCGGGTGGTTGGGTTCGGTCCTTGTGTTTGATGAAGAAGGGAAAATAAATGTTGTTTGAAAGTTCATAATTGCATCTATTTGCATACATTATTGAGTGGAAGAAGAAATACATTCTGCCATCGCAGAGACATTCCCCCCTCCCACCATCACACCACAAGAATTACAGATTGAACTTAACTCTCGCTGCGAAAATACCAACGACGCCAGGATGCAGATCTAGAGTTAATGTTGGCATAAATAGTTGTAACAAGTAGTTAAGAAGTGCCATTCATGTGTGCCTGATACACACGACTGCGGGAGCGGGGTCTGGCCTTGGCTGGTCGCTTCGTGTGACATGCGACAAGGATGCGGGTGGTTGGGTCGTATTTGTAAGTCTGTCAATTGAAGCATTTGCTATGCATTTTCCAGGACCGAATACGAATTAAGTTGTTAAAGTCGTACACCGCAGGGACTGTTGGTTTTCCTCTTTTTGTTTTGTCTTTCTTCAGACAATTTATGCACGAGGTCAGAAAAGTGGGACAATAACGTGGGTAGGTGGACTTGTAGTTTGTTGCTTAATGATCTGTAATGATGTCACGAAAGAGGTTGTTGAGGGTAGCCGAGTTTGTGTTTGGTGGTTCAAAGTATCTCTTCAAGGTCTTACAGTGTTTCAGGGTTATCAACGGTGGCACCGTGAGTGTAACAAGAGGACTTGCTTTACGTCGCGGTCTGTATTAAACAAGCGGATTAATAGGCAGAATTAAAACCTTCTAATGGAAAGCAGGCAAATTAGTGGGAAATAATGAGGATTTATGAGGCAAAGAAAATAGGATTTTTCGAGAATCATTAGCAGAAATACATTTTATTTAACTTTTGGTTCGTGGTCCCTGATGGTCCTGATAAGTAAGCATCACTTGTTAAGATGAGGTGATATTAAAGCAAATAGCATCAATATCTACACAGATAGCAGAATGAAGGGGTTTGGTATGGGGTCTTTAACGTCAGGCACGATCATAAAATATGCTAAAAATTGCATGACAGATGCAACTTTTTTGTGCTGGGTTGCTATCCACGAAGCAGCGGACAGCTTAACTAACAACACTGACTCTGCTCCGATAAGCATGCATACAGTCAGCGTCAAAATTTAACGAACAGTCTGTCAAACGCTGAAAGTTGACAAAATTTAAATTCAATGGAAAGAGCTAGGATAGGCATGGATACGTCAAAATAAAGCTCTAAATACATATATTAAAATATAGTCTGTTGTATTTAACATAAGCGTAAAAATAAAACAATTACAAAGTGTGAGTGTTCATATGGGTGTGGCAAAGAAAGTAAGACATAATGGCTCGTTTTCACTAACCATTTGTAGGAACATTTAAACCCGCAGATACCAAAATAAGAAACAATTTTTTTTAAAGTTTACACAGTTTTGACTGGCTTTGGTCTAAGTCTTTAAATAGAGACTCAAATCTTAGAAAGAGAAAGTGGCCAGTCAGAGGCTGGAATCACAAGTGAATGGTGTTGTCAAATTGCATTTTACCACGTCTTTTCGATAAAGATAACCTGCCCTCTGCAACTAGCTACTTTTCAAAACAAAAAAAGCCAATGAATTATATAATTCTATCGAACTGTGTTGATGTATTCAGCGTGTGTGCATTAATTTGTTTGCCCAAGGACCGCCATTTACACATGAAATAAATCCCATATATTAATTTATAATTCATTTCATTAATGGCGCACAGAGTTCGTTGGTGCTTGTGGCGAGTGTTAGATTTTAAATATTTTAAAATGTTCTCGGCCATAAATTATTTTAATGAAATTTTAGGAAATTGTAATTTTCCTCTTTTTGTGGCTTTCGGTTTAATTATTATCACTGCCCTTGCGCGAGGGAACTGGATAAAGGGTGTATCCACTACTCATTGTGTGCGAATGCAGTCGGTAATGACGGTGGAGTGGTTGGAATTATGAAAATCCCTCTGTGGGTGATTGTAAAATGGCAAATGGCAACAAATTTTAAACACAATTAACGATATCAAAAAAGAGTATAATCAATTAAATTTTACAAATTATCCACATGCATAACATGATATTGGGAAGCCAAAATTCAGTCGGCCTCGCCCGCGAACAATTGCCACTGATTTAGGTCAATTTGTGGATAACATGAATAATGGATTGGGCTGAAGGGATATTAAATGATGAAGGGACATCCATTTGAGGATGTGTGCTGTTGGACTTGGGGATAAATTGCTCCGTTGAATGTTAAGCGATTTTACGCGTTTTTTTTTAACATAAATTACGCTATTTGTACATGAACAGGAAATTTGATACATATTATTAATTGATCCATAAACATTTTAGAAATCATTTTTGCGCCATCCTCTCTCTTAGTATTTGGGGGAATCTATTTTAAAATTTATTGCAATTAAACCAACGAAGCTTAGTGGTTCAGTAGTTTAATGAATACTTAAGCAAATGCCTTTTGTAAACGCCAAATAATAAACCTACGACTAGGTAGTAAGTTGTTTATAAAGGGTCTTCCAATAGTGACTTCCGAACTTTGGCAGTTGATAGCGGCCATATTGTTGAAGCTACATCTGCTAAATTGGGTGTCATTTATTCAGTCTGTTTTGTCAAATCACTATGGATGGACGTTGCGTTCAACAACACGTGCAAATGATAAAACTGTTTTTCTGTTCCGACAACGTTCCGCGTGCTACACTTATTTTACGGTCGCCATAATCTTCCTACCGAGAGGACTATTCACAGCGTAGTGGAGTTAACTGGTTCAGCAAACAATAAACCAACACCCGTTCCCGTACGTCGAAAAAACGCAAGATCTGCCGAAAATATTTCCGCTGTCCGTGAGAGGAGAATCCGGGCTCTCAATTTCGCGTCGCTCGGCTTTTCGCACACTACAACTTGGCGAATTTTGTGTCGTGACTTGGGTCTGCACCCTTATAAAATTCAACTGACCCAGGAGCTGAAGGTAAACGATTATAGACAACGACGTTCGCAGAATGGGCGCTGGAGCAGTTGGAAACTGACCCTAATTTTCAGCGAAATCGAATCTTCAGCTATGAGGCCCAATTCTGGATGAATGGGTACGTCAACAAGCAAAATTGTCGAATTTGGGACGATACAGATCTACATGAGATCCAAGAGCGTCCAATGCATCTCGGAAAAATCACTGCTTGGTGTGGATTTTGGGCTGGATGCGTCATCGGTCCATATTTCTTTAACAACGACGTTGGCCAGGCCATCACCGTCAACGGCGAGCACTACAGGTCGATGACTACCAATTCTTTGTCATTGGATGATACGGACACCAACTACATGATGTTTTAACAGGACGACGTTACGTGCCACACAGCTCACGCCACATTGGAATCTCTGCACGAGCCATTTGAGGGCATGAACTTCTCACGTGGAGGTGAAGTGAACTGGCCACCGAGATCGTGCGATTTAACCTCGTTAGACTTTTTCTGAAGTCGCAGGACTGTACGAATAAGCCACAAACCACAGCGGCCCTCAAAGCCAACATAACCCATGCCATCGGTCAAATTCAGCCTGATTTGAGTGTCAGAGTCATGGAAAATTGGGCACTTCGGATGAGTGGCACCCAGAGAAGCCCCAGCGGAAATTTGAACTTTGGTATATTCCATACATAATAGCATCGATGGCCTTTCAAACGATTAAAATGTTTCGATGAAATCTCACACACACTTTGTTTTATTTAAATTTAAAGATTCTTTATAAAAACAAATTAAAAATAAACCGGGAATTCCTGCTAAACTCTAAGGAATTATAGTCTAAGTCCTCTAAGTTATTCGTTATATCGGAGAATTAAGTCTTCCTTGTATGGAGCTAGAATCCTAGGTGGATTTGGCTCTCATACAACCGATCCATTCGGCCAGGACGATATCTTGCTGAATGTAGGAATGGCAGATCAGAAAAAGCCTCGGCAAACTAGCGAAACATCGAATGGGTATAAAGTTCAGTTCCGTCTTCATTATTCTACGTATAAGGTTGGTCCTTATCATCCAAGGAATTCCACAATATACCGTAACCTCACGGTACGGCAGATTACGGAAAGACCCACGAAATCCAGATCACCACACGCCACCAATTTGTCGATTTCAAAGCCGCAAATGACTGTCTAGTTTAAAATTCCTGCTAAAACTCGTCAAGTTGTGCAGGATGACGATGGAGAACGCTGCCGCTCCATCAAGGTCGGTAACGAACTCACCTTAACGTAAATAAAATACGCGCGGATGACCTTAATGTGATTGGTCGATCAGAGCGAATCATCAATGAGGCATTTGCTGGAATTGAAACTGGAGCAGCTAAACTGAATCTTGCCCAGAGCATCGATGGGATTTTGAGAATAACAGCGCCTACAGTAAACAGCACAAACAACATTAGGACAGATGTCAAACGCAGAATAACCCCTGTCAACCGCTGTTTTTTTGGACTCAAGAGACATATGTGCAATAGAAGCGTGAACAGTATCTAATGCGGATGAAGAAATGTTTGGTCATTTTGAGAGACAATTTATGCCTACGACCCTTGATCATGTTTGTAAAAATGGCGATTGGGGAATTACTACGTATTAAACGCCTAAGATAGCTGGCCTATGTGGAGCGCATGGGCCGATAAATCAACGACTTTAAGCCTGTGGGACCATGCAACAGAGCACATCCTCGTTTAAGGTGGTGCACACAAGTGAAGAGAAACGTCAACCGACCAAACGAAACGAAAGATTGTGCTAACTGAAGAGGCTTGTTGGTTGTGGCCGAGGTCAACCCCGAACGTTAGCGCCATATAAAGAACGAAATAAAAGTAAATAAAGTAATGCGTCATTTTATATTTATGTGGACATCCCAGTTTTTTACATAATGGTTTGAAACTTCGTTCTTTACTTCCTGATGGATGTTCTGCTGGCGGACCAATGCAAATCATCAAAATGTATATAACAGACCTGCAAAAAGCGCCCACTTATGAATGGTAATTCGTGAATTAACTCGCACTAAAATTGCAACTATGTATGCGTTGTAGCTGATGATCTCATTTTTTTGCGTAGAAGATAAAAACTCTTTACTTTTAATCGAAACACTACCAACTCTTCTTCTGCATACATATACCCTAATCGTACTTGTATATATTTCTTTGTTCCATTTCATGCTTTAAATCTCAAAATGTCTTCTCCACAACTTATCCAGTACTCTCGCTGGGAATTTTCACAAATTCCACTAGATCTTCGTCTGGACAAATATCTAACGAATATTTTCTACGAACATAATCATAAGCGGCTTAGAGTGAAATCCTCTGATTCAATGATTTCATTGATTCAATCTCGTTATCCTTGCTTGACAAAAGCTGTTTATATTTCTAGATTGTGAACACTATGCATTCATAACGTATTTATTATATGTACACGACCAGTTAAAGCGAATCAACAACGGTTTGCACGAAGTGCATGACTATTTCAACAAATCAAAAAGGACGAAGATGTTGTGCGTGGCAATTATGCTCTCATGAGGAGACAGGAATTACTATTTTAAGTAGACTCCAAAAGTGTCAAGGTTTACTTCATAGTTACACTCGATAAGGATAATCAGTAACTTGAGGGTAGAGGTGCCGTGAAAATGAAAGTTAGCCGTCCGGGATCGAAGCATGGAATTTCAGCGTAGAAGTCGACGCGATTACTCAATACTCGTCGTCATCAATAAGGATTGTTTGCTCAGCAGACATTAAATTCTTCAAGCGCAATTCAAATTAATTTTTACGGCGTTTCGTAACAGTTGATGAATCCTGGATACACCACTAGGCACCAGAAATAAAGGAATAACCAAAACAGTGAACTAATGCAGGTGAAGGTGCTCAAAAAAAAAAGCAAAAACGCCAATTTTACGGAATTTTAGAAATCACACTTTTTGGAAAGGTTAAAAAAGTGTATCGCGCTTAAAGAAGACCAAGTTGAAAAATAAATTCATGTTTAAGAAAAGAAACAATTATTTCATTTCTTGACAGCCCTTATACAGCCCTAGGAGTTTTCGCACCATCACCGAAAGTTTCTCTAATCATTGCGCTGTATTTCAGGCAAAAGTTAAAGCCATCCAAGAGGCTGCCCTCTTACTGTCCGTGAGACAAGGAATCTACAAACATCTAAGACACTGCCAAGCTCCTAAAACGAACTGAGTGTAACCCAAAAAGAATATCAAAGTGGATTCCTAATGAGATAGACCACTAATGCACATGTTGGAATTCTTACGGGTTATGATTTGGACAATTGGACCCTATCTGAATCTAAGTTATTCACGGTATTTTTCCATGTCTTTCAACCTAACCTAACCTAGATGTTCTCTTGACTGTATGGTTTGTGACACCACCATGTTAAAACAATATTTCGTTCACATCTATACCATGTAATTTATGCATAAAAAACTTGGTTATCATGTCGCTATACCGTTAACTGCCACTGCCCGACCAGCCGCATTTTAAAGATAAATGCTCTGATGATGCTTCCAGCTCAAAATACGCACCGAAAAGTGACAAAAGTGAGTTTGTGGTGCAATTTTCACTGGAATATCTATGCGTCTGACATTGTAATCGCTTCTGGAAAAAATACATGAAACGAACATTGCTTTTGAAATGCAAAGCCCGATGCAGAGATACAATGCATTTCACGTTTGAAAGTCATTCGGCGTTGAACTCTTGTATCTACACACTGGCATCACTGGCATCCAGTAGCCTGTAGGGTGTATTAATTGGCATCCGTAGTTCGTTTCATACAAAACATAAACGAGAGAAATAGATTGAACACAAGGCGGATACATACACGTGAGATGTTCTCTCACAGTTTCAGCGTATAATGAATTCGTGATTAAGGTTTCATCCGCTGTATCCATTTAAATCTGATATATATGACATACCAACATTTGATACGTTCGTTTTTACGCTAATTTTACGCTAAATGAGAGTACTACAGTGGTGGAAAAAAGTTCACACAGAAATTAATTTTCAAAGAAAACGAAGCTTTTAAAGAGAACCTATGTTTAAAGCTTTATGTTATTATTTTTGGATGAAAACAATCTTTTTATAATTTTTTGTTTTATTTGGTGATACTAATTGCTTCAAATCTATTACACGTTTTTAAAGGCTCTTATTTTCAACTTCGCTTGGATTTAAACGATTAATTTCCTGTGAAAATGGCATTGTCTGATAACTTTTGTCCATCACTGTATATGCTCAATTCACTCCAGGGTTTTATTGTTTTAAATTAATTCACTAATTTTATATTGCGACAAATCAAATATTACCCTAAATGACCATAAAAATTGTCTAACCAAATTCGGTTTACAAAGCAATATTTCATATACAGTGTCGGACAAAACAATAGCACCGAATAGTCCGCATGGACATTTTGCTCAATATCTTTCCTTGCTGTTGAGAGATTTTAATAATTCTTTTTTTTATTCAAACAGGAATAGTTTCACTTATTTATAAACAAAAACTCAATTCCAACAGATTCCTACAAACTAAGAATATTAAAAAAGAGTGAACATGCCTTAAAAATTGCCGCGACAAAACTAAAGCACCTAATTCAAAGTCAACATATTTAAAATCCGGATGTTAATATTTGAGTGAGTATCCATTGTTTCTGATAACCGCTGTATATCTTCAATGCATAGAAGCAATAAAAGTGCTGAAAACAGCCACAGGAATCCTTTTTCACGACGTTTTAAGTTTAACAAAGATGCTTCCAAAAGGTGCACCTTATTTGGGTGTCTATCCCGTTCAATTCTCGGATCTACAATTTTTCATAGATTACCTATGAGGTTTGAGACCAGAGGATTAAGAAATACCATTATAAAAGGCTGACTTTACTGAGAGAGAGACACTTTTTTCCAATGTAAGAGGTGTGTTTTGTATCGTTGTTGTGTTGAAAGATCAATTTGAATGGCTTTTCCTTTTCCGAGCGGGGTAAAATCACGTTCTGTGATACATCACTGTAATCAAAACGATCAATTATGTCTTAAATGTTGTAAATTTGAACGATCCCATGACAAAGAAAGCGGCACCCGATCACCACACTTCTTTCTTGGGATTTTATTTTCCTCCTATTTCTATCACACTTTGGGCTTCGTACATGTCTTAAGCCGTCTAAATCCGTCATTTTAAACTTCAATTCTGAAATTCTGAAAAATATCAAAAATGGGACTCAAAAGTCAAAAGTTTTTTATTTGACAACAGTCAGCCGTAACACAATTTTAGATTAGCATATTTGAATAAAAAAAAGAATTATTAAAATCTCTCAATTACAAGGAAAGATATTGAGTAAAATGTCTATGCGGACTATTCGGTGCTATTGTTTTGTCCGACACTGTATCTATGTACTAATCAGACAATGGCGTACATTGATTGTGAGACATTTAATGATTTTCTCATTCTAGGGGCAAATGCGAACTTGACAAAATACACCCCAGTGGAGATTCGACGTAGAAATGCCCCTACAGGCCCAATTAAAATAGACATGAGCGAGCATGAGCTAGTATCAAATTTTAACGAACTGTTTCGTCATGTTTGCTTAAAACACACGCGTTGCCATATTGAAGACATGCATGCATAGCCATCTGTCAGAACTTCTTCCCGTGTTTTTTTTTTCATTAAAAAATGTCGTTCAGCAATATGTCATTTCGGGATTTCTTTGTGTTTGTGTACCATCTGCCAAATTCGCATATGCGCGGTGCGGCTCATGCTTAACGAAACATTTGTTTGTTTGTGTACCATCTGTTAGGTTCGCATATACTTAACGAAATGTTGCGAATCGATCGTGAGCTTTATTCGCTCACTCACCCATGCGTGTTTGACATTAGCTCATGCCTATATATAGCCTTAACTACTTCAGTTTCTTCAAAAATCGCCCACAAAGCTCATATCCTGCCACTCTGCAAGAAGCGGAACGATAATCACGAAGGCAGAGCTAATGATAGGTGCATTGGAAGAAGAAATTATGAGTCTGATATTTGATTCACCTCATGAGGGAAAAAACATAACCAAGAACTATAGAAAACGATATAATCTCGTGCGTAGTCTGAAAGGCAAAGATTCATCGACTAAACTGGGTCGGACATGCCGAATGCCAAAATAGTCTTTGAATCCGTGCTTCCTTGTTCGAGAAGGAGAGGAAGACCGACAAGTTGGCCGTGATGAATGGAAGCTTCATGCTCCAGACGACAAAGTAAAAGGCAGCATTTTTTAAGACTCAGATCCTCCATGAGTCGCTGGCACCAAAAGTCATTATAGATTATCCAATTTGCGATTCCGAATAATTAAGTAATAATAAAGTAAATTCAAACAAAATACAGTTTGGAAAACAAACAGGAAACAAACAAAATTCCGAATACTTTTGTGAGGCACTGTACATTTATTATTATTTAGATTTCGAAAAAAATTTGTTGCTATTTATAAGATCATTTAAATGTCCTTCATGGGAGTTCTTGCAGGACTCGATTCTGAAAAAGTAATTTTCGATGACTTTTCGACACCTGTCGGACAATAACACGCCATTACTTGACTAAAATTCGAATTCAAAACGTCGAGAATTGCATAGATCTTTCGCATGGGCCCACAAATAGAAATCCAGCAGCGGCAAGTCACACGATCTTGGTGGACAGACTTTATCACCTAGACAAGAAACAACTGGTCTAGGAAATATTCATGCAAAAAACCTAAAACAAGTCGTGTTGTGGGAGATGTGAAATTCATGAACTACAATACATTATTGTTGGTAGTGAACGTTCTTAGAAAATAAGATAAAAATTCAACTTCGGCGAACAACCCTTCAATGAATAGATTACAATTCGACGGAGGGCATTTTTATGCAAATTTCAATGCAATTAAGCAGATTCTGTGTACATTTTGGCGATGTTATTTCCACTTACACAAGGACGGGACCTGCTAAAATGTCCCACCGGTTTAACCTGTAGTGGAAAGGAACGCCATTCTAAAGCTCCCCCAAAAAAAAAAACAATGATCTTCAGAAAACAAACAAATACTCTTATTCTATTAATCGGTTTACGACACATGTTGGCTTACTCCACAGTCGTGTACATGCGTAGGGCATTGCACTATCCGACATCTTCTGATGCAGCGTTTCACATTCTGTTTTCCACCGGCCTTCATTCATTCCCACACAGTTTCGTTTGTACCTGTGTACCGAAAACTCTTCCAATTTTTAATGCCCCGCTCGGGCTGTCGGAGTGGTGTATTTTGACACGTACTTAATGCGGTTAAATTCAGCGGTTTTAAATCCGATTGCAGTAACTTCACGGTCCACCACTGCCATGGGTCATGACTGTTAATTTTAAAACTCCGTAAATTATGCAATTTCATGCTGCTATGGTGGAGTCGGCATGCAGAGCCGACACTGGACCGGCTCACAGTTTCGGACGCAGTAACACAATGCGGCTTTGTGGATATTTAATTCTGACGCCTGTCATCCCAGGTGACAGTGAGTGCGAGGGTGCATGTATCTACAATCAAGTTGGGGTGCACCGACAAATTTCTACTCATACGTGCCTCCCGAACGAGCCTGACTGTCCCCAGATATGACAACGAACAATATATCAGATGGCCTGGAAAAAAGTGAATATTCCAAAATGCTGGGTTCCGTTCAAACGAGATGCACGCGCTGGTGTGGGCGATCGCCGCAATTATCGGGGTCTGGTAGAGGTAGTCCTGGAATTTACAGCTCTTTGCGCAGGCAGTGGGCGCTTCGAAGGGGCTTATTAATTAGGTAAATTGTTTGTTTTCGGTTCCGGGAGTTTGATGCAGCACGTCAACGGGCGAGTAATTGATTACAGATAATATTTCAACGGACCTGTCCAAATTAAAATGTTAATTGTGTTCGGTTCGAGATACATGCATAGTATATATCACTGCCTCAACGAAGCTCAGTGGGGATTATGCTTGGCTAGGATTTGTGTTGCGGTTGAAGGGAAGGTTATATTGGTTGTGGGGATTCAGCCAGGTCAGGACAATTGTGTATTTTAAGCAGTTTTCATTGATCATTTGATTTTGAAATCATCAAATATTGAAACACAGCAATTACAATAGGCATGACTTGACTGGGTTCGATGTAAATCAGTTTTAACGGGGTCTACTGGGATGGGGGCATGTGATACAAAATATATTATTGACTATAGGGGACTGCGCGTAAATTAACTCTTTTGGTTTTGTGTAATTAGATGTCATCGATAATGTGGCAAGGCTGACTACAAAAAATAGAATTTGTAAATGTGCTTTGGTGCTTGCGGACTTCCTCTGATGGTGACATTCCGAAAATTCGTGGAAAATGACTTACATGACCTTACATGACCTTACATCAGTCTGACAAACTCCACTAATTTGTCGTCATCTCTAACAAATTAGTGGAGTTTGTCAGACGTTCTCGAGAAAGATTGGAACATTATTTTGAAAGAAATTTATATTTATATTTGCCACGGATCCTAGTTGGAGGGCTCTCGGGGAAAGAAGCATATGAATGAGTTTTCGGCACTTCAACTGGCAAGCTGTTACAGTAGAAGGTATCATTATTGGTATGCATTTTTAGCAGAATGAGATGTTGTGCTAAAAGACTTGTTCTTGGGAACTTCGACCTCCACTTCCTTACAACATCAACGGATATCATTGTATGGACGTCATTTCATACTTTAAGGCAAAGGTTTCGAGTGCCAGACATTTAAAAATGACGTCCCCAACTTCTGTCCAATGAGAGGTCATTGTATTTCCCGTTCTCGTTGACAATGAAATTGTCGCAAACCCATGCAGAAACTTTGTCTGTGAATAGGTGTTATCGACATTTCTTCCCCCTGTTGACTTGTGGCCTAGAGATAGCCCAGTGACGCATATCGTCGGAGTTAAAAAGTTTTTAGTTCACCAAAAAGGAATTACCTTTGGGTAGGGAAATTGTGAAATTGTACTTTTGGAAGTTTTAATTGCCACCAGTCTCCTAAGTTCTGAACACTCTAAGTACGTCAATTTTTTTCGTGAACGAATAGATTGCAGTAATAAGTTCTAAAGTTGAAGATATTGGCGACACTGAATTTGCATTTCTATAAACCACATTGTTTCGTATTGTGCACTGGCAAAAGATCAGTGCTTGACCAACACATTTTGTGACTCAGGACCTGTAGTAGTATGAAAAAAATACATTCTCCCATTTTTTGAGTATCGTCACTACGACGGATAAATGGCGATTTGATTGACATTAAAAGCACTTATTACGGAAATGATATACCTGCAATAATTGTTCAAATTAACACACTTTCTTAGACACTATCGTGATGAACATCAACACATCAATCCTAGAGATTCTCTGGTGTTAAAAAAGGAAGAGGAGGACATAGTTGCCCATTCCTTGGTTGTTTTGTACATATGATATATGTAAAAAATTTATTTTTTTTATATTAAATGTTAAATTATGTATTTTTAATAAATGTGTTTTAATGATATTAATCTTTTTTGACAGAAAATGGAGAAATATGTTGTAACGAAAACATGGGGGGCTTGACAGCTTTGCGGCGGCAACGCGTGACAGCATCCTGTGTAGGTGCATGTCAAAAAAAATATTCAAGGTTTTGCCTAAAAATGTAAATAAAAATAAATTAAATCCTTTCAACTTTCTTCAATTTTCAATTTAACTTCTTTTCCTTTTCTACACACTAAATCGAAATGCGATAAAAAAAAACAAGTAAAGAATGGACCAATACAAGTTTCTTCTTAAAAAAATAATTAAAATAAATAAAATTAATTTTTTCCATGTATTATGGATTTATTAGTAACAACAAACATTCCCATTAATTATGAAATACAACGTCCATTAAGTGGCTGCTGCGGTTGGCTTTGCAGTAGCGTAGTTTGTCACCTCAATTTTCGCAGACCTTGCTGATGTTTTCGGGCTGTAGCTAGGATTGCTCTGATGATATTGGCCATAATTGCTTGAATCGATTCGGGATGGCATAACATCGGTCCTTCACGCTTCCCCACAAAAACAAAAACCAAGGGGGTCAAATCCCAGATCCGAGGGGGCTAATTGACATCGCCAAGACGGCTGATAACACGATTTAGGAATTCATCTCTTCAATTTCAGTAAAAAAAAAAGTCGGTTAATATGGCTCTGTAAAGCCCACCGTTGACCGAAACCTTGTTCCCAGCCTCATTTTCGAAGAAAAATGATCCAATTATGCCACCACTCCACAATCGGCACCAACCTGTCATCCAACCTGTGGATGCATTGACTTCTCGACAATGACGTGCGGGTTTTTCGAGCCCCAATTCAGAGCGGCAATTTAGTTTGTTAACGTACCCGCCGAGATGCAAATGCGCCTCGTCAGAAGAGATGATTTTTCGCCAAAATTCGTTGTCCAATTCAAGCTTCTCTAAGGCCCAAACTGCGAAGCGATAACGAAGCGAATGATCGCGCGCCTTCAATTGCTGAGTCAATTGGAACTTGTAAGTGAATAATATAAGATCTTTGTTCAGAATTCTCCTCAGGCTAGTGCGTGAAATGTTGAGCTGTTGAGATCGATGGCGTAGCGAGTTGATGTTAAAAATTCTCACATTCTCACTCGTTCTGTTCTGCGTGCTATTGCTACTGCTTAATACCAACTCCGAAAAGCGAGATTGAGAAGCTTTTTCTAGATAGTTATACTTTTTGAGCAATATCAATAAACGGAAAGAGGTGGAGCCGTGAAAAAAATTGTGGATGTTTTTCGAGATTCGAACCGACGACCTCGAGCGTAGGAGTCGACGCACCTACCCACTACGCCTCAGCGCCCAACGCACCATGTTGTCATTGTTTATATTTGGAAAGATTATTTCACTTTTCGTCTCGTATTCTCGGAGCTCCAGTTGCGATATTTTTATTTGTGTACTTAATTAGACAAATGGGAATGAGCTTCATCACTCAGATAAATTTTCTATAAAAGCTAATCCTGTTCATTCATTTTGCGGCAAACAATCAGTAAGAGTATGGCGTTGTATGTAGTCTGCCGGTTTCAAATCTTGAGTCAAGTTAGCTTCATAAGTATGCAGACGAAAATCTTTATGCAAAAGCCGATGCTTTTGTGGATAAGTCTAATTCCTGTGATTGTCTCGAGATGTTGTCCATCTTCGTTTCCAAAAAAAGTCTGTGCTGGGAATTTAACCTACACTAAGAGCCTAGTGCGTAGGAGTACCCACGCCATGACTCCCACAAGGATTTGCATCCACACCCATATAAAATCCAATTTACTCAAGAACTGAAGCCGGCTGACCACGGAATGTGTAGAACTTACACATGGTGTGCTTGAACATGGCGTTTGGGTGGCCAATTTTCGCACCACCTATGCGGCCAATTTTTCACTCAGTGGTTACGTATCGTCCCATATGGGAAAATGAAAATACACGTGTTGAAGTAGTAGAAGTAGTAATATGGTGTGCTAACCAAAGTTAACCCAAGCAGCTGCATAAAGTCGTTTGATATTCGGGAAAACTTTATTAAATGAGTGGAAATTGCATAAAATAAAATCTCTGCTAGCTATTCCTCTTTAGTATGAGAGATCGTCTAACGTCTAAATAAAGTAAGTAGATAAAGAAGCGTTAACATTAATTCAATTATTTGCTCATAATGATACCTATTGACAGACAATCGCCAGAATTTACAAATAGGAGATGAGTGTTGACTTATTGCTTGAATACATTATTCAGGGAACGTCTATTTGTATCACATTGCGACAATGTTTGTACATAACATTCCAAGTTCGATTTCAAAATCGATTCCCCCAACTCCATGTCCATAAGACAGAGTTCGTTGGACGTTGATTGAATTACAAATCATCCATTTAAAAAATCAGTATCCCATTAAAGCTCATAACCATGTTGCACAATGCATTTAAATTGTAGACAACGTCATTAATTTTTTTGAAGAAACTAATCCTCTGGACAATACAGTAACAAGCGTCTGTCGATGCCTCAGGCTTATGCTTGCCACATTAATTACAGACTCACGGCTCATTAGGTTCTTTTCAACTACCATCGACGGAGAGCGAGCATTTTTTATTCTGAACAAGCCCTCCACGAAATTATAGCCTTCTATTCTGTACGACCTCCATTGTCTACCAAATTGACTCCATAGAACATGGCACAGAGAGCAGTCCTTCCCTCGTCCACACAGTTGCGCAAGGACAACGGACAGAGTCGACTCTCCAGTCTACCTGTGATGTGATTATCAGAGCTATGCTGCACGTACGTGCAATCCGTCGTTGAGCGCTCCACTCTGAATGTCAATCGCGTCCATTGAACATACTTTGCACAGAAAATAAAAGCAGAAATACTAACAACCTGTTCGATAGCCACCGGCGGTGGTGGTGCGGTGGTTGTTAGTGGTCATGTTAGGCTTCAATCCGATCCCCATCATCCTTGTGGCCGTTTGTTCTGAGCCTTGCAATATACGTATATTCAATGAACAGCTCCATTAACCTCTGACACCAGGAAGCAAAGCCCCTTACCTTTGACTTGCCTGCGCCTATGTTCTGGCTGAAAAATGTATACAGTTTGTGTGCATGTTACTTTCAGTTCAACCAGGATAAGAGCGGTAATCGGATGTGAAAGCGATGTGCAAGAACGCTCGACTCCTCGTTACAATTATTTTACGAGCTAATAAGGCCAACCGAAGAAGACCGAGGACGAATTGCATTCAGCGAGCGTGTCCTGTGGAGGACACACGTACCTTAAATTAAATACGTGTTGGTACTTAATGACAGTATGTCAACGGAAGCACTGCCGCCTGTGGGATATGTACAGGAGACGGACAAATCAACTCGATGGTATTCGGCGATAAATTAATTTGCCGGTGGTTCGTTAAATTTAAATTGCATTGTCAGTGCGCGTAGACAAGAAACTGCTCTCGCGTGCCATATGCCAGAGGCATCCTAAAACATTGATGGCCTCAATGTTTTGGACTCGGGTGATTCAGTAAATGGGTCGGGTATAGGCATAAAGTATGTTGACCCATAATACTGGATAACGACATCAGATGTTTCCCTAGCTCAAAAGAGGGCATGGACGTTGGAATTTCAGAAATTAAGGGGGCTTTAACTTTTTTAATAGGGGCCACAATTTATTGATAAAACGACCTTGGGCTTTCAAATTAATCTTTTGCGGGCAAAGTAAGCAGATCGTCACAAACGACGTAGACAAAATATTTAATAGCTTACAAATGTGACCAAAATCATATTTTGGCTTTAAGTAGAAGAAAAAATTGACATAAATTTAAGCCGTTCTTTAAAGTGAATCCAGGCATCGAGAAAATGTTGATACTTGTGTAATGTGGGTGCCGTGTAGGAGTGACTAAGTGCGTTCCTGATGGTCTAAGTTCGACTCCAGATACGAAAACGTTAATATTCAGGGCACCACCTCTCTCGAGGCATTAACAATGCCGAGAGATTGTAAATATAAAGAAAAGCTTTTCAATCCGTTGTATGTTGACATAAAATGGTAGATCCCCTTAACTCATGAGAGAACAACAGCAAGCACAACGCGAATGGTTGCTGGAGAAGATAAACTCTAGTCCTAATCATGCACTGTACCGGGATAGTAGGTTCCCTCCACTCACGCGAGAACAACAGCAATCACAACAGAAGTGGTTGCTAGAGAAGATAAACCCTTGTCCCAGTCCATCACGGACTGTACCGCCATTCGAAAAAAAAAGAAGTATTTATGGACTACTTGTTCAGCAATCAGCAAACTTTCTATCCTCGGTATGTGTATCAACTCAACACTTAATTAGAATGACCACATATTCGAGGTCGCCAAAAATGCTGCGAAATGTTTAGGTTTCCTAAATCGATGCAAGAAATAATTCACCCCCTCTGATTTGGATTCAATTTATAAGGCTTCATTCGCCCCAAGCTTGAGTATAACGCTCATATCTGGTCTGGTGCTTCTAAGACCTCTCTGCACCTACCTGATAAAATACAACAGCGAGGGATAAAACTTATAGGAGACAGTAATATCGCGAAGTCGATAGACTCGCTCGAACATCGCCGTAATGTCTCATCCTTGTCATTGTTTTATCGCTATTTTAACAAACGATGCTCGAGTGAGCTAGCCAATTGCATTCCTCCCCTCCATGAATTCACCCGCAATACTCGTCTAGCCAGGAATGCTCATCAGTTCACCCTTAAGCCTGCTTTCGGACGTACAGTTAAGTTTAGAGAGTCGTTTTTTAACCGCACCACACGAATATGGAATGCTCTTCCCAGCCCAATATTTCCCACTTACTACAATCCGCAGACATTTAAGAGCAATGTGCACAGGTACCTCCTCTCCCTTTCTCCCTCTATACCTTCGGCCCATGCTATGTCTTGATTCCGGACACTTAAGGGTATTCGTAACCCCTTTTGCGGGGGCAAATTCTAAAAAAAAACTTCATTCAATTATTCCATACTGACTGGTAGCAAATTTTGAAGCACGCCTTAATCCATCTCCTGAGTGCCTCCATCGTGAAAACTCATCAACGTGATCCTTTGTCATTCGGACTATTGTAGTTTCCGTTTCATCGTTCATCGAACCGAACCCCATCAAAACATTTTTCTACAAAACTTTTCATTCGTCGTGAGATGCCTTTCAACAACCAACGTTGCTTCTTATTCCGAGAATCCTCTCATCATCTAATTATGTTCAGTAATTCAGTTTCAAAGCCTCAAGTATTATGCCCCCTCCTGCCACTCTTGGCTAAACAGCGAAGTGAACTGTACTTCCTTGTAGTTAACTTTGGTAATTACCTGCCCATAGCAGTTGAAGTGCACCAGACGAACACAGAAGGTAGTTATTACTTTTAAATACCGTCCGCCGCCGCATCGGATTTCAGATGGAATAGGACCCTTCCTCGGCCGATCTTAAGTCAACAAAATTTGAATCCAATTTAAAGTATGCAAACAGCTCCAATCCACTGCCATCATCCGGTGCATGACAAGGATTAAGCCCCCATCTCGTCCGACACGTATCAAGCATTGAGCGTGTATCCGGCGAATTTGAACAATCGATTGTGGAATTGTAAACTGAAATATAAAGCGCCAAACTTTCATTCACTTTTCCCACGTCGCGAATTGTGTATAAGTCACATCCGGCGTGTTATCGAATTCAAATCGACAGCGTGGCGGTGGTAGCGGCAACAGACAGACGCCACAGTCTGTGTGCGGAAAATCTTATTATTCCCCCTTTTTGTTATCGGAGAGCCCTACAAATCAGGCCGGCATGCTCTGATTTCCCGAAGAAGTGCCGAAGAAGAAGCAGTTATGCTCTGGATTTCCATTGCTCACATTTTTTTGTCAGTGAGCTTCCTTTTTCCCTTTTCCTGTTCCCCATCAATACACACATTGTGCTTTCAGGATGTTGAATTCGGGAATGTTGTCTGTGGCTTCTTGCAAATATTTGCCACTCTGACACCACTGGCTTCATACCACCGCCGCTCCGAACGAACGAATATTTGTCTTTCATTTGCCTGAAGCTGTCAGTCGTCTTCACACGTTAATGCAATGTACTCGCACCACACGGCACAGTTGGCGATGGTTAAGGGTTGGCTGCTGCTGTCTGAGTGGCTTTGTCGGAGGGTAACACCCCGAAATGAAAAGATTGTGTGAGGTTCAGCCCGAGACAGTTCCAATTCAAAAGATTTCTTTACCCGTCACTCTCTTGCTGAGGTGTGTGCCGGTGTGCCATAGCTGCCGCCAAATAGACGATTCGGTGATGATAAAGTGTAAACATTTTTGTGTACACAGAGAATCATGTTCACATGGGGACTCTTGGGATGCTTTGCGCTTTAGGCCATCTCGGAGATGTTTAATTTGGGTGCTTTCTATTGGTGTTCGAGCAACGAGCATGTGTTTTCATTTCATATATGTACGTATTTTCTTGCAGGTTTTGTCACGTGGACCACTCCTAGGGAAGTTTGGATTTAGGGCATCTTTTGTATGAGGCTTCTTAAGTACGAAAGATGTGTGTTGTGTTCGCCTCGGGACAGTGAACAACAAAAATTCCAATGACCTCAATTTGATGGCGATGTTTAGTGGCACTTAAATACCGAGTTTAAGATTTCTGTTGGATAAGCTATTGGCAATTTTAAGCCGGGTTTTTTCCCCAGAAAAAAAGTGTGATACGATACGAGAAACAACAGCAGCAGACGTGAATACCCTGAAGTCACATTTGACATGGATTTTCGTATGAATTTGTCACTTGAATTTAAGAGGGAAGATAGCCAATAACTTAAGAGCCAAATGTAATAGCCGTCCGAAAATAAGCTTATGTCAAAACCAAACTAAAAGCAACAAGAATCATAGTCAAATTCCAAAGTGTCCATAATTGCTTATAGGAACTCTTCTGTCAACGTACGTAGAGAGCGATTCAGGCAGGCAAAAAATGAACGAACTTACTGAAACTGAACGAACTTACCAAAACCGAACGAATTTGCCGAAACTGAACGAAGCGGTTGCTATGGTAACGGTGTATTGTTTTTGTGTATTCGCCCGGCTGCTTCTGTTCCCATAAGTTTTCAATCGCCGTTATATTTGGCCCTTTACTTTTAATTAATGTGTCAGGTTAACGACTAACCGTTTTTTCGTGCTAAAATGACTGGCCTGATCGTTAGCCAGGCACGATTTCCAAAAGTCTGTACAAATCCTAGAATACTCGGATGACATTGACGTGATTGGTCGAACACAGCTAGGCGTCAATAAGCCGTTTGCTGGTGTTGAAATGGAAGAGGTAAAAATGGGCCTGGCGGTTATCATTGGCAAAGCGGACTACATGCTGTCTTTAAGAAAACACAGAAAAGGTTGACGACTATAATTTTGAGATAGTGAGAAACTTTGTTTAGCTCGGTTCCGCGGTGAACAGCTCTAACCACACCAGTATTGAGGTCAAATGCCAGAAAAACTCGAACCACTCACTATTTCTTTGGGCGGAGTTATGAAGCTTCCTTAAGTAAGACCAAGCTGAATTTGTACAAGACTTTGATTAACCCAGTATTGCTCTATGGTACAGAGGTCTGGACACTGTCCAGAGGACAGACAGTGCCCAAAGCGGAAGAAGAAGCTCTTTGTCTTTTCGAAGGAAGAACTCTGCGTGTGATCTTCGATTCTGTTCATGTTGATGGCATTTGCGGGAGAAGATTCAACCACGAACTATATGGGCTTTACAGCGACATGAGTCTAGTCAGGCGTCTACGGATCCAACGCCTGAGATCGTAAGGCCATGTAGAGCGCATGGGCAACTTTGCTCTGGCTCGAAGAATCTTCGAAGAATCTTCTGAGCCTGTGGGGCAACGCAACAGAGAACGTTCACTTCTAAGGTGACCCAGATAATGGGAGAAGAACCTTAACCAACTTAGTGAGCGTCGTGCTATTGAAGAGGCTAGTTGGTTTAGGCCCAGGTCCATTCTGGACTGTAACGCCGCACAAAGAAGAAGTAGAGACAAAAAGGAAGGTTAAAGGCAGTCCCAACTGTAGCCAACCTCAGCTAAGTTTGCTATTCCTAAGAAACCGCACCTCGAAGCAACTAGATAAGAATTATAGCTATAATAACCTCTAATCTGTGCCTCACATTAACGAAAGATATAAGGGTTCCAAATTGAAAAAAATCGAAGCTCTGAGATCCAGACGCCATCATTCACTGAACACAGTTATTTCATGAACAACAGAAACTCTAGAGATTTTCTTAAAAATAATGAAAATAAATAAGACGACTCAATAAGAACCAAAAGGACGAGAAAGATTTAATTTAAATTTGTCAGACCACACAGCTTTATTTCTGACCTGAGGGTGAATGAAAAAAATGTCAAAAAGTGTATGATTATTCGAAAATCTGATCTGCTCCGAAAAGCCAAAGGTCTAGACTAATTATTAATTTATTTTACAGCTTCAGCTGCAGTTACGTAAGCACCATCCTTTGTAGTCGAAACTGTTTAAAACATGTGACTGCGTTAACGTTTCCCTCTGGTTGACAGCGATGGTGACAGTGACTGTGCTCTTGTGAGTATTAATTATCGCACAAGCATGAACAGCAAAGGAATTCCAGGTAAACATAAATTTAAATTGAATTCCCCGTAACCATTTTTATATTAATTAGGAAATTCCTTTCAACAGCGTTGCACCAGTTGTATATGCGTGTGCATTTTGGGGATGCAACAATAACAGTGATCCCTTCAGAGTGAAAGGGGTTAATTCTTTTAACAATGTTCTGTAAAATGTTTATCTTCGAGAACTTTGAATATTTTTTTAGGTACTTTTATTATAATATAAATCCGGGATTAAAAGCAAACAATTTTTAAGTGAAAAAAATGGTCGATCCTGCCGCAGCGATCTCTCATCTAGACTTTATTACTTCGTTTACGGTATTTTCATCGAAAAAAATAGGGCAACGAAGAAGTGGGCACAAATATGTAACAATCGAAGTGGCAGTGAATTGGTCGCAAACTGCAACGAAATAACAGTTAAATGGCTAATCACACCAAGCTTTTGATCATTAAGACAGGACGAACTCATCTGCTTGACCGTTGGACCGATAGTGCACTAAGAAGGAGAGATACGACTGGATGGCGCAGTTGGTTATGTGCCTGCCCCAAGTTAGAAGGCTCTCAGGTTCGAATCACAGTAAAATCGAAGCAGGTCCAGTCACCATTTGCCGTTGGGATCAAATTAACGGCACTGGAGTAGGTAGCTACCTGGCAGTACAATGGACCAGTTTTGAGTTTGAGTGCTCCAGTAGCGTTTCAAAAATCCTCCAAAGAAAACAAAAAAAAGAGAGAGAATGCTGAAAATTGATTTTTCTAGGTGTCTATTAACTCTCAGCGTACTATTCACTATATATGCCCCAAAAAAGACGCCCAAGAAAAAGATTAATTCGACAAATTTTGGAAGCGAAATCATTTAAGATTAACTTACAATTTAAATAAGCTAAAGGTCAAGAACATTTGTCATCAATGAATTCCTTCAGCAATTAAATAAATGACTGTATTCAACTGAAGTTCATGATTGTGCTTCCCCACTTAACATTTGCACAACCAACTAGTCAAAGTTTGTAAGTTGCCATCCAGCTAATAACTTTTAAGTTGAATGAAAACTCCTTTCTCTGCAACATTGCATGTAATTTGAGAGAGGGTGACACTAAATGCAATCGCAGTCATTTTCATCCATCGCGGACAAGTGGTCTTTGTTTGACATTGAATAAAGGACGAGTTGACTGCCACTTCACGCGACCGAATTCTACATCCGAGGGTGTCATGTTATAGCGCTTCAGACAGAGTTGGAATTATATCTGAAGTTTCATCTGAACATTCTTTGATCAACTTTGTTGAATCGGAGAATGAATAACAATAAAATGAACACGCTTGGATGGATTGCCCGAGAATATCATAGCAAAACTTTTGAGCATTTAATGAGCTGCACACGCATGACGGGGTAATATTTAAAATCCTTTCAAGTGCAAGATTTTAAAAGAATTTGTTGCAGAAGGCTTGGCTGAGCCATGGTATTTCTTCGCAGGACGGATATTTACGTGGTAAGTAACATACATACATGTGCATTTTATTCTTATTATATTTCATTTTCCTTTCAGCAGCCTGCCCCAACAAATGTAACAAGCAAACGAAAACAAAAATGTAAACAAAATACTGAATAAAGACTTCTGCAAACTTCTCGTCGAATTCAACCTTAAAGTAAAATAACCAGAGATGTGTTAGATGATGTTAGCTGCGGCAACTATTGTCACTTTTGCGGGGAAACAATACTGGTTCCACGCTGAAATAAACAACATTCGAAAGGTGGATACAGATGTTCTTATAAATAATCACCAGTTTCGATTCTACGATTGAGACCTCATCCAATCGTGTGATGTGACTTCAAATTTAATTAGAGCTTTGTCTATCTAAAAATAAGCTTATTGTCTATTCTTATAAAGAACCTGCGAACACGATTGAGGTGACCCACACAAGTGAGGATGGACCTCAACCAACATAGAGCCTGCACCAGGACCACAAATAAACCTCTCCATGCTGGTTGGTTAGAGCTGGGCGCCGTGGCCGTGTGGGTTCGTGCGTCGACCCATGCGCATTAGACTTTCACAGTCTAGGTTCGAATCCAAGCCCAGACAAACAATTTTTCAAAATAACAAAAAAATGTTCACGGCCCCACCTCTTTCGAGTTACTGACAATGCTCAAACAGTATAACTGTCTAGAAAAAGCTTCTCAATCTCGCCGTTCGGAGTCGGCATTAAACTGTAGGTCCCCTCCATTCGTGAGAGAACAATAGCACGCACAACACGGTTGATTGCTGCGAAGGTAGAAGTTAGCCATTATAATTATTATGCTGGTTGGTTATTGGTTGAGGCCCAGGTAGCTAGCACTGTCTTTTTCTATCTGGAGAGGCTATTTGCTCAATTCGATAAGCCGCTCCAACTAGCCCGCACCATCTTTGCTAGACTCTTGCACGTTCTTTTCTTAGTTGGAGAGGCTTATTGGCTTTGGCCCAGTTCTACTGACTGTAGCTCTATATAAAGAAAGAGGCATTAACTACGTCTCTTCTTCTAACAAGTTCTAAGAAAATATATGTACTCGTACAAACGCTGTCTGAATACCAGTGCGCTTAAGGGCTACAGGGACACATTACCACGTCCCATTTGGCTATAAGCAACAACTTACCCACAACATGCTTTTCTTTCAACGCAAACCCCATATATGTATATTGCTATATGTCAGGGGTTAACTAACTGGAGCATAAAAACTTAACAATTTATTCCCAAACATGAAAACTTTCAACAAATCGTTTCGTCCATTGCGAGCCAGAAAACCAGAAAAGGTTCCTGGAATCACATAAAATACCGTATCCCGAACAACCCACATTCAGGCTGCAACCGCTTTGTCACACGGCAAAGTTCCCGAGTTCACCCGATGTCCGTGTTTTCAATTACCTCAGTCAGTGCAGCATGTCGATTTGCGCACAACTTAAAAGGAAATGGAAAAAGTGTAAATGAAAAACCACCAACCAGCAGCATTCCGCTGCACGTACTTGTTCACAGATTTATAGTTTTTGTCTCAAGTTCAAGTACTTGGTGTGTCCTCGAAAATATGTACATCGCCGCTGCAGAGTGCACACAAGCGAAACCACCAAATGCGTTGAATGCTTGTACGGCTTTATTCCAAAGCCCAGTAGGGACCTCATGTGATTGTACAGCCAGTGCTTGTATTCAATTCCGCCACGAGCATTGATGATGTTGAGTCCTGGTTGAACAGGGAATGGTCCCTTAGCAGTTTTTCGAGGAAAAGCAGTGAATACATTTTGCAGGGAAAATATAGCTGCCGAGTCGCAAATTTAGACGGCTTGTCGTTTCTTCTTGAAATTCTTGGAGCGCTGTAAAGATATGGCGCGGAATGCCAACAAAATCAGTGAACTGCTTGTTTATGGCCGGGGAAGTATGAAATTAGGTGCGTAAAGCATACCAAAGCACATCGATTAAAGTAATTCTTATGAGTTATGAAATCAACTTTTTGGAAATGCCAGCGTGAGGTCACGCGAAATACTCGCAAGAGAACTTGGTGCTTCTCATTTTCTTTATAGAAAACGAAGTCTTCACGTTACGAGCAGAAGTCGAACCACAGAACTGCACACGATTGCTTGAATTTATTTAACTCAGACTCCTCAAATACTGATGAACGCCCAAAAGCTCGTTTATTACCATGGTTCAAGAGGCGGTCTGGAAAGTTTTGATTGAAAATTTGGAAATTTTGACTTTTAGCTTTCGTCTTTCAAGTTGATACAGTAGTAGTTGTAGACTTGCTCCGATAAAGTGAAATCTACGTATGCAATGATTTACTTGTTCGATGAAAATATCTGTTCTCTTAGTCGGAACTTGCTCAAGTGGGGGAAATACCAAACCTTTCAACAACACCTCTCGCAAGTTCCCGACAACTTTCCGAGAGTGAAACTATCAAACTTCTCCTTCTTCTCAAACTTGGAAGTTCGAAATGTGCATAAATCTATAGGTCAACCCCCACACATCAGAGATTAATTGCACGCATCACACAAGTGGTTGACCACAAAACAAAAATTCGAATTTTTTTTTGTTCTCACTGCAAAACCACACGCAAATTAAAACGAACTCTTTCGAAATAACTCAACGGATTGCCAGACGTCTATGAGGTCGTTGCGCCAGTCCAGAAAAAGTATTTATGCCGACGTGTTTTGCAATAAATTTCCAATTATTTGCCCGCTTACAATCGTTTTTGCCAGCAATTTGTAGCAAAATGAAATTTCATAGCAGCATGTGTACTTGAAGGAGGACTAACTTTGAAATTTATTATGTGCTCGACCCTGATTTAGTGGGAAATATTGTGGTTTGTAGATGGCAGATGTTTTAAGAGTAAACGAAATGAAATTCTCACCGATTCTGAAGCTCTAATAAAATCAAAGTTGACATGGAATTTGATGCATTTGCTCGTGCAGTTGTGGTTTTCGAAATGGACATGGATGATTTTGTTCATCCCGCTTTTCGTTGAACAAAATGAAATACATTTCTGACATTTTTGATATATTTAAGATTTTGTTTTGTGGCGTTGAATGTTTGAAACCCCATTTTGAGGAACGCGAATCTTTCTGAAATGCATTTAGGAGATTAAATTATTTGGCAAATTGTTCCATTATTTTCTGACGCATATCTATCAGCTTCCACGTCACCAATCACCACCGGCTTGCTATCTATAATAATAATAAAAACTGCGACGCAGTCCGAAGTAAACTTGGGCATATCTTCTACCACAATTTTGTTATGCGTGCTCACGAGTGTAGGGGGCCTACATATTAATGCCGACTCCGTTCGGTGAGATTGAGAAACTTTTTCTATACAGTTATACTCTTTGAGCATTGTCAGTGAGTAAGAAGCGGTGAAATTTTAAAATTATTTTAAATTTTACATTTATCTGTGCTGGGAGCTGAAACTAGTTTGAAAGTCTAGTGCGCTAAGGTCGACGAACACAACCACTCCGATACGACTTGCTAGCTAGCTCTCCTTCTCCTTAGGTCTATATTTATGCAGGGTCTTAACATACAAGAAAAGAATTGCCTTTCGTGTTGATTCGTCGACTAAGCTGACTCAGCCACATCCAGTGAATAAATGCTCCAGCCAAGATAGTCATAGAATCCGAGCTTTCTGGTTCGAGAAGGAGAGGAAGACTGAACATCCAATATAAGGACCAAGTGATAGCGGAAGAGTACTACACCAGTAATCCCTTGGTCTTTGTACCAGAGGTTCAGTCTTAACCTTCTCCTCGAACAAGAAGACTCAGATTCGAATAATACCTTAACTGGGGCATTGCCATTCGTGCGCTAAATGCGCTGTTTACTTTAGAGTTTAGAGTCATGACTCTAGCGAGTAAATCAGCTTGAATTTGACCGACGGCATGGGTTATGTCGGCTTTAAAGGCCGTTGTGGATTGTGCCCTATTCGCATAGACCTGCAACTTCAGAATACCCCAAATCAATCAGTCCAATCAGTCCAAATTAGTCGAATCGCACGATCTCGGTGGCCAGTTCACATCACCTCTGCGTGAGATGACTCGAATCGCTTGTGCAGAATTTCCAATGTGGCGCGTAACGCCGTCCTGTTGAAACCACATGTCGTTGGTGTCCATATCATCCAATTCAGGCCAAAAAAAAAGTTGGTAATCATCGATTTATAGCGCTCGCCGTTGATGATGGCCTGGCCAACATCGTTCTTAAAGAAATATGAACCGATGACGCCGCCAGCCCAAAATCCACACCAAGCAGTGATTTTTTCGGGATGCATTGGACGTTCTTGGATCTTGTGTGGATCCGTATCGTCATAAATTCGACAATTTTGCTTGTTGACGTAGCCATTCATCCAGAAATGGGCCTCATCGCTGAAGATGATTTTTCGTTTAAAATTAGGGTCAGTTTCCAACTGCTCCAGATCCCCATCAGCGACCACACGTCGTTGTCTATAATCGTTTATCTGCTTCGGATTCTCCAGCACACTATCACGGACAGCGGCGGTGTTTTTGGTAGATCTTGCGTTTCGTTGACGTAAGAGTGTTTTTTGTTTACTGAACAGTGCACTCCACCACACTGTGAATAGTCCTCTTGGTAGGACGATCATGGCGACCGTAAAATAAGCAAAGCGCGCAGAATGTTCCCGGAACAGAACACCCATTTTGATAAAACAGTTTTATCATTTGCACGTGTTGTTGAACGCAACGTCCATCCATGGTGATTTGACAAAACAGACTGAATAAATGACCCCCAATTTGACAGATGTAGCTTCAACAATATGGTCGCTATGAACTGTCAAAGTTCGGAAGTCCCTATTGGAAGACCCTTTACATTGTTTTCTCCTCATTGAACTTGTAATCAGCTTGTTATGCGAGTAAGCCCTTCAATCGACGTGAAATGAGCCATGTCAGTCAGATCTCATTCAATATTTTCATTAATTTCATTCTTCTTGCACACTCTCAGCGAAACTACACCGTTGTGCCTGGTCTGCTGGCTTCCAATCTACATCCAACTGGATCTTTCATTAGCCTGTAACAGTTGCTTTGTTAAAGAAAATCCTGGAAGTGGTACATTTTGAGCGGTATGGTAATTATTATTCTCCAGTGTGGTAAATCCCACTTGAAAGTACTGGCAGCACTGTCGAGAAGTTCAAACTGATTAAATTCGTCGCAGTCATGCGCGGACTAAGTGGATAATAATTGAAAGAAGTGCGAGCTTTTCGAAATATGATTTGCTGAATTTACACTACTTCAGGTCGCTGTACGATTGCATATCTATCCGGATTTAATAACATCCGACTTTTGACTTATCAAAAACAGTTGGATGTTGACAGTTCAATAACGGCGCGAAATTTAAAATGACACCTCTTGTATGAAATTCGTTTCAAAGACTCTCTTTTTTCTAGAGAATTTAAAAGTATTTATTCGATTCACTTGCGGGCCATTAGACTTAAAACCAGACAATGATTAGGTTAGTGTACATCAGTTCCCCAATTCTGCAAAAAAAAGTGTTTAAAGAAGAAGAATTAAATTTACAAGAAAACGTGAATCTTATCAACTCTGACCGACACACACTCACGATGCCCAACACTTATGCTGAAAAATGTGATTTCAAATAAAGTCTTTGGCTTGAGAGAGATGAATTGGTTTCGGTTTGATTGACTTGTATTTGGCAAAACCACAAGACAAAGGAGCACAGGTTAAAGACAATCGATAATTAATTTGCCGCAACAGCAGCAGCTTAAGGGATTTCAAATGCATTCCTACCTCAAATCAACCGCATACTGTTTGTTTATGCATACAGTTGTGTTTTCTCAACTATTCGTTGCATTCGGACAACATATTTCAACAGATAATTGTTCGACAGTCCTTTAGCCAACTTCCTCTTTCAGTTGCAGAAAGCCTCATTGAGTTTTCTGAAAAAATGTATCTTCTTGTGGATTGTTTGTTCACAAAGTTCACTTCAGGTGTACACGTGAGGTTGTATCTGAAACTTCACATCCCCATTATTTCGCAGGGGGCATGCAAGTTTGGTTACCTCATTATCTGCGAAGCGTATTCAAACAAAGTGCCTCGCATGTTGAACTTGTACGAAACTTTAAGTACCAAAGTACATGTTTGTTTGATTGTTGTAAATCTGTAGCGAACTACGAACCTCCTGGTGTGGGAGCAGTGTAGGTTCTCCACCGTGAGGCCCGGTTAACTTCTACGTATTTCTATTTTCTACAGTGAGTTGCCCTCATTCGCTTGGCTGTATGGGAGTTGCATGACAAAATGGCTGACATAGAGCTGGCTGATGCCACTTGTATTTACGAAAACAAACACCCACGGAGTCATTCTGCTCTGAACAGAGGAACGTCAGTCGGGGGTTCACGAATATTTATTTCATAAACGGAGTGGCGTATGCGACGATTTGGATTTTTGAAAAGAAAGTGATTCACTAAACTGTGTCCCAAAATGCATGCAGGATTATGTAAGCTATTAGTAATTGGCTGAACGCACCCGAGTGAGCGCCCTCTGTGTCTCACTCAATTAAGTGAACTTGACGATCGGGGATCGCAGCCAACTTCGGGCAGATCCTCAATCGTCCAGTCCCTTCCCTTTGATTTTTCCTTTCTTCTTTGACAGACGCTGAAGCTGGGCGGACGACACGAGGAAGAATAAAAACTATTTGTCAATTTTTATATTTTTTGTAAATAAATAATTATAGTTCAAAATTAAAACTTTTGGATTTTTTGTATGTCAAGTCTTTGCATACAAAACAAAACAGCGCGATAGCTTGACAGCTGACAGTTCACGGTGATTAAAAAAATGAAGTGCTACACGAAAGCACAAGGCGTTTTCATGACTAGACAATATTTAAAAAAAAATTAATTTGATCGCAACTGTTCAAGCAAAATCATCTTCAGCGACGAGTCTCATAATCATTTTGCTCTGTCATTCGTAAAAATTTTCGAATTTTTGGTTCAGAAAATCCACACGTGGTTATTAAGAAACAAAAGTATCCGCAACGTGTTAGCTGCGGAAACTCAATAGGGATCATCATTTAATTAAATTTAATTTTAAAGTTTCGATATCAGTTACTTCTTGCTCATAATCCTCATAATCATAATCATAAGAAGCCTGCATTTTAAGACATCAATATTAGTGTCTGGAGGAAGGTAGTAAGAAAGTTTGTAGTGAAAAGTTTATAATATTCACTCAAGTACAAAAGAGCTCTCGTGCATATTTCATGCTTCATGTTTCACTCTGAAGTGAATGTACGCTTACCAGGAAGCTATTCCATTATTATCCAGATCCGGATAATTTAAAAGAGTTTAAACGATACAAAGATGAATACGAAATTTTGTATTCTGAACTCTTTGGTATTTACAATTGAGATTTAAAAACGAATATAAAAGATGAAAGTGGAAGTGTTGGCTCAACAATGGGGGCCCAACAAATGTACACTGTTTACAGAAATTCACAAAAAAGCTTACAGTATTTCATTTAAAAAAAATGGGTTTATGCAATGTCCAGTGCTCACATCGGGGTGTTCAGATCCGAGTGTCGGTACAAGGATTCACTGGATATTTCAAGAAAACTTAAGCTACATACATCGATAGATGTTGTTTCCTTTTTTTGCAACAAAATAAAGTGTTTTTCAGATCTAATAGAAGGGAGTTTGGGTGCAAATGACTGAAGTCATCATTGGAAGGTATAGGACTCACGGTAGTATTATACCCCATTCCGATAGTACCCAAACTGTTGATCTAATCGACTCGCGACTTTAAGTCACTAAACATCCTCATACTTATCTACCTAAGTCAATGAAGGACAGCACAGTTTGTTTCCTATTAAGTGAAAATGGTAGTCGGCATTAACCAATCCACATAAATTAGCACTAAGATGCCATTCCGAAAGAAGTATTGCACAGAAAAAAACGTATGCAGTCCAGCCAAGTTGGCAAAAAGCCATCAGAGAAGCCGGTACTGATGTGCTGGGTGTTAAAACACTACCAAGGAAAAACCTCTGGTTTGACAACGAGTGCAGGCAGGCACCTGCAGCAAAGCAAGAAGCCTACAAGGCAATGCCTCATTGAACTACGAGAACGGTTCGTGAGCACTACGAACAGAAACGAAGAGAAGTGAAACGACTTCTCAGGAAGAAAAAGTAAAAGCGCGCAATCGAGGAGATGGAGAGGTGTTATGGCAGGAATGATGTCCGAAAGTTTTACCAAAGGGTGGAACTATTATCGAATGGATATAAAGTTCGGACAGAAGCCTGTCGGGAAGAGAATGGACAACTTGGAGTATATTGAGAATTTGGAAAAATTATTTCTGCAGAGTGTTAAACGATGGTGATGACAACACACACCGGACGATGATAAAAGAGAATTCCGTCCCCCCGACTTAGATAAAGTCAATATGGCAATATCGAGACTGAAGTCGAGTAAAGCTCGTGGTACATATGGTCTGCCTGCTGAAATCTTAAAGGCTGTAGAAGATGAGCTGGTACGGTGCATGCACTAGCGCCCGACGAGTGAAATCTCAGTGTCGATTGCCCGATCCACAAGAAAGGAGACCCCTTTAACTGCGCCAACTATCGAGGTATAAGTCTCCTTAACATCGCGTACAAGATCTTTCTGCCGTGCTTGGTGAACGCCCCAATCTAAAAGGTCCTTATCAGTGTGGTTTCAGTTTCACTGCAAGAGATGCTGGAGAAGACCCAAGAAATGCAAATCGACTCACGTCGCCAATCTCGTCAAACTGAGCAGGTTGAAGATGAAGAACGCTCGCTGCTTCATCAAGGTCAAGATCAAGGTAATGAACTTACCGAGACATTCAATGTCAAAAAAGGCTTTCGCTGTCATGTAACTTTTTCAACATCGTTCTTGAGAAGATTGTGCAAAACTCACAGTCCAACACTATCTTCCGGAAGTACGTACAACTGCAGGCATATGCGGATGACATTGACGTGATTGGGCAAACTCAGCGAGCCGACAATGAAGCTTTTGTTGGCATTGAAACAGAAGCGGCTGAAATATGTCCTGCTTTACGGTACAGAGGCATAGACAATATCCCAAGCGGATGAAGAGTCTCCTGGTCTTTTCGAGAGAAAAGTTCCGCGCGCGATCTTTGGTCTAATTTGTGTTGATGACTCTTGGAGAAGAAGATTCAAACACGAACTATATAGGCTGTACAGCGATATCAGTCTAGCCAGGCGTCTACGGATCCAACGCCCAAGATGGTTAGGCCCTGTAGAGCGCATGGACAACTTACCTGATGATTTATTGTAATGTAACATTTTCAAGTTCATCATTTGGTAGTGAGTAAAGCTGAAATTGTCGTAGAAGCTCGCCGACTCTGCCAGAAGAATAGCCAACCTTGAGCTATTCAAATTTGTTGCTCTATTCTTGTTACCACTATGGTGCCAATATGTGGCCGCTGTAGTGCACTGGATAGGTGCGTCGATACGCTACACTGAAGGTCATTGGTCCGATTCCGGATACACTGAAATTCATTTTTACTGCACCATCTTCATCATGATTCTGTTGAGAAAAATGACTGCAAGAAAAACATCTTCAACTTAGCCATTCGAAATCGTCATAAGATTGTAAACCCTTCCACTGGTGAGAGAACAATAGCACGCACAACGCGACTGGTTGCTGTGTAACCTAAGCCAAGTTGCCTAAACCATAATATGAAAGAAAGAAGAAGCAGCAGTAATCGCTCCGCTAAATATTTCAAGACATCATCTGAAAATTTTTCTAGGACTAATTTTAAGTGCCTTGTGTTGCAAATACATTGCTCACGGGTTTCGATTAACTATTTAATACCTTCCCGAATCTGTTTTACTAACTAATAGAGTATCCAGGGTGCTTCGCTACGGCCTCTCTGGTGGGCGTGTCCCATTTCTTTTCAGCGTGTATTTGCCGGATGTATGACATCAGCATACAGTATACATACGGCACACGCTCATAGGCGCCTACGTATTTGTTGTTGTTCTTTTTATAAGCACAAAATCAGATGTTGACATAAAAAGTCATAACTCTCGAACGCGTCGACCAATTTCGTGCAAACTTTAGATAAACCATCTACACGACGATACAAACAAACCCTAAAAATGTTATCGAATTCGGTTTGACTGTTCGTGAGTTTTAAAGTCACAACGCACTTGCAATTATTGTGTATGTATATAGATTGGGTAAAATAAGTTGCATGGTATTACATTTAATTTTCAGTTCACACTGATTATTTCTAAATTGTAGTTCCTTTATTTACTTCCGTTGCATGCATTTTTTTCTTCTTCTTCTTCTTGTGACACTCTAAAGTTCGGGGTGAATCTGGGCCTCAACTAACGAACCTCGCGAGCTAGCACAATCTTTTGCTAGCTGACATTGATGTTGACAAACACACGATTGCCTCTCGCACCTTACTACTAGATTGTTGTTCGGCTTTGTTTTTTCTTTCTTTATGTCCTCATTTTGCTTCTTCTTTCTGAAAATCAGATTCAGCCAATGGTTTCATTATCAGAATATTGTGCTGTCAACATAGGTAACCTCTGCTGTATCTGCATTTTATCTAAGCTGGCACACAATTGCACCTTGTCAATATTTAAAGTCCACATTAAACATCGATACATCATCACTATGTGTCAATTGAAATCCGTATTGCGCCTAAAATATGTGGTCTTAATTTGCATTTGAACTCAACCAGGTCCAAGTTCACGCACAATCAAGTGCTTCGGAATCTGCCAGTTGAATGGATATCCCATCACAATTAAGGAAATATTAAATTCTGCTTCGCAGGACTACTCGTCAGCCAGTTATTGAAAACCGAATCCTTGTTCCACCGGTCCAATCTGTTCACTGTGAGTACGTTCTAAATTGCGATTAGTTTGAAATTGAATATGATTACCTTTCCATACAACTGGAATTCCATCTCCTGCCGGCCACGAATTCGATTGCATCACCCATATTTACAGTACTCACTCATTGTGCAGTCCCATGGCTACGGAATGAACTCATAATTAAGAACTTTATACCAGCGTATAGGAAGCGACGCGGCGATTTTGTAGAGTTACTAATGACTATGCCCACCTTAACCACCTAAAAATCATTTTCATTGCCCTGGACTAGCGCTTTGGGAATGTTGTTTGATGAATGGTGAGTTTTGTTGCTTTGGAGCAGACTGGATGAAACTTAAAGGTGTATTTGCAGAATGCAATATATTCGCAGTGTGATATGAATGACTCAATACCGTTCCCGTGCATTGGTCATCACTAAATTACAACCTTTAGGGAATAATGGAACGAGATTTGCAAACTTGGAAACACGGAGCTAGACAACTTTTCCATATTAATTACCTCTTTTGAGTTCTTGGAAGGCGGGTTGAAATATATGTATCTTTGCAAAGAAGCAACAGAAAACATCAATGGCAAATTGTCAAAGAGAGTGTGTTGTGATGTGCAAACTTATGTTTGAACACACTGAGACTGCTCTTATCGAGGGTCGAGGGAAGTTTTGTTATCTAGCGTTCGAGAGATAGCTTACCGCTGGAGGGAGACAATGTTGTTGAAAGCTAGTTGAGCGCCGAGATTTCATTACAGATTATATTTATCCTACTATTAGTTTATCTACCAACAAACTAAAAAAATAATAAACGGGGCAAGTGCGAGTTGTACTCGCACGGGTAAGGTTCCGTCGCATAATATTGATGGATGATTTCTGAAGATCAAACGACGTTTCTAAACTATTTCAGTTGAATTTTCTTCTAACTTCAACTCAAATCAACTATTCATTCATACATTTATACATCCGAAAAAAACAAACGTTCATCCCTACATATACCTATATCTCTATCCAAGTTTATCCAACACAGAAAATCCCTTCCATCATACACATACCCAGCACTGCTCATGCCTGCGGTGTGTGTGTATTCATTTCTGTTGGGCATTTAGGGGTGAGATCGAAAAGATAACGCTCATCAATGAATAGAGTGGCCGAACACAGCATGAAATTATGTGTGAAAATGAAAATCGTTCTCATTTTAAATCTTAGATATCTCAAAATTTCAACATAAGTCGATATTTTAAAATTTATCATTTCTTAATGCTTACATTGATGTCTTCAAAACTGCGTTTTCAGATCTTCAAAATTCGCATGTCGATGATTGACCGTTTTTGGCCAATATCTCCAAAACCATTAGGGCCAGAATGCTCGCAATGGTTTTAAATGAAAGTACTCAATGAAGCCAAGTTTTTGTGATTTTTTCAGATTTTTAAACACTTTTGTTTAGAAATGGCAGGGGGGGACGCATTTAAAACTTTGGAGCTCCATATTTTCCAAACGGTATTTTGGATAAAAAAGTGTTGAAAGAAACCTCCACCTCATTTCGAAAGATCTGTCGATTGATATATATATCGATGGGGTGCGACAATTTTTCAAAATTAGTGTCAACTTCACCTGTACTGGAGCCACCCCCAAATGGCCCCACTTTTTAAAATCGCTGCATAGGAATTGACATCTAGGTCTGAAGTACCTAATTCCAAAATTTTATGCCGATATCTTCATAAACTTCGGAGATAAAAAAGTGTGACAGACACGACGGACGGACGGACGGACGGACGGACGGACGGACGGACACACCGAAATTATAAAGGTTCCGTTTTTGTAGACGGAACCTTAAAAACCGTCTGTCTACCATGCTTCAGTGAAATCTGTGCTCCACAAAGATCCAAACATCCAAACTTTCTAATTCATATAATTAATATTAGGATATTCTCTATAAAGCATAACAATTAATTAATTTAATAATAATCTGATTCCACCATCAATGCGCACTTGAAATAACACCGTTCAAATAGGCGAGCTATACAACGCCGTGTCTAGTTTTGACATTCCGGCCAAACTCAGGATGTACAGGATGACATCCCTTCTCCTTCAAGGTCGGTAACGAACTACAGAGATCGTCAGTGTCAAAAAATGTTTTAGGCAAGGCGAAGTATTCTTTGCGATTTTTCAGCATCATTCTTGAGAAGTGCGTGAAAAACTCACTCGACAATACGCGGTTGACATTCACGTGATTGGTCAAACACAGTGACCCGTCAATCAGGCTGGCATTGAAATTTAAATAACTAGAATTTGTCCGGCCTTACAAGATGGCAAAACGCGCTCTTTTCGAGAAAAGAACTTTGTAAATCTTCGTGGTAGTCAAGGACTTCAACTATCTCGGCTCCGTAAAAGCGACTGGATGGCGCAGTTGGTTAAGTTGTTGTTGCCCCTAGTTAGAGGGGTCCCAGGTTCGAGTCCCAGTGAAATCGAATCTGGTCCAGTCACCATTTGCCGTTGGGATCAAATTAACGGCACTGGAGTCGGTTGCTACCTGTCAGTACAATGGACCAGTTTTGAGTCTGAATGCTCCAGTGTAATATTTCAAAAATCCTCAGGAAAAAAAAAATCTTGGCTCCATGGTAAGCATTACGGGTAACATCAGTACCGAGATCAAACGCAGTAAAAACTTTTACCAACTCTGTGTGCCCAGTTAAAGAAACCTTGCGATAACTTATTGGTTGAGGACAATGTCCGCCACTGACTGTAGAGCAATATGAAGATGAGCAGAGTGAAATAACCATTACCATTTACTATGATAGGGAGGATTCACTAAATGGTACTGAACTTGACGACTCCAGAATCTGGATTAAAGAGGTGGCCATTGACATATGGCTGGTGTATAGGTCTTTGTCATATAAGAGTGTTGACTGAATTAAACATGATCTTTGGATAAAAACTCACCCGACTTAACATGTCAATGACCAGTTTTTTAATGACTTTAGCGAAACGAATAAGATTTTACACCTTGGTTCGTCTAAAATTAAAAAAACAGTCAAATGAGTGTACTGCAAAGTCTGACCCTCTTTTGAAAAATGTGAGCGGTTCTACTGATTTGGAAGGTTGGCGGTTCTTTTATAAAACTGTGAAGTCTTGGAAACAATTTTTTAAAACCCAATATTTTCAAATCGGGGCTTTGAAACAAGAAGTGGAAAACCAAACCTACATCAATACGTTTTCCGATACATTTTTAGCAAGACATGATAAAAGCAATAACTGTCAGCAGGAAAAGTTGGGATTCTTCAAGGCATTAAAATCGTTGAACGTACCGAGAACCGCATTGAAGCGTTTCGTGGCAAAAAAGTATAAGTCTCACGACGAAGTGGTTACTGCCAAAACTAGGTAAAGTTCTATCAGAACTCAGGCAGTCTTTTACGGGGTATTGCCTACAAATGGAAGGGAAACTAAAACAATGTCTTCATCATCCGAAAGTGAGGATAATTTCGAGATGGCGACGTCGCGGTAGAAGTTACCAGACAGATGCTAGATGCATCTATAGCTCCAGACTATTCTCTGATGATAAGGAAGGCGAATACAGATTTTTTTATTCTTCAAGATGCTAGAGACTGAAGATAAAATAATTTTTAAGACTGTTAAATAAAATTAAAATTTCGAGTCACTGACAATGCTCAAAGAGTATAACTGTCTAGAAAGAGCTTCTCAATCTCGCCGTTCGGAGTCGGCATTAAACTGTAGGTCCCCTCGTGAGAGAACAAAAGCACGCACAACACGAGTGGTTGCTGAGAAGCTAGGCCCAGGTCCACCTCGGACTGTAGCGCCGCCATTATTATTATTATTATATTATTATTAAATAAAATTAACAATTAACTCAAAATTTATGGTTTTATTAAAAAAATATTAAGGGTGCTACTCGAACACACTTGCTCACATACATTATTTTTGCCAAAGCTGGCTCAAAACTTTTAAGACTGCCCTCAGATGACAAGACAAGAATTTCAAGCAGTTGTTGCCAAAAAAAATTGTAAATGATTTTGTTCTCCAGAAATGTTTTCGTCTAGATGGTGAATACCCTATGTGGTTATCACACCCATCGCCCATCCATTAGCCATGCACCCCATTCTCTTCTCTTCTTTCTACGTTCCTTCCGAATTCTGCAACTTAATGCACCTCGACCAAGCGATCGTGACATATAACACCCCATGAATTGTGCCCAATATAATAGCGATGTGTAACATATTCTGTTTCCATTGTAGGTAATGCGAAACCGTACATTGCCATAGCAATACCCAAAGCAAAGGGTGAATGCATAGTGCATAAAAATATGGGTCAAAGTCACTGCGTGTGTCTCAAGTTGGGCCAATGCATTGAAGTTGTTGACGTTGTCAAAATTGACTTCTTGCGTACTGAATTCGGTTGGGCCCGAAAAGGAGAGGCGATGAGGTTCATGAGCAATTAAGATATATATAGGTGACCGATGTCGCGGGAAGGTTAGAGTAAGCATAGAATTAGAACAAGTAACTCCTTCAAGTAAGACGGTTGCAGCCACGCTTAAGACAGCGGACCCCCTACAAGAAGGCAGAAATAAAACATAAATACCAAACATAATAATAAACACGTTTAATTTACTCTCCGCTTCGTACTCTTCCCTAATTATCAGGAAGCACTGTTGCGCGGCGTCATAACACTGACATGATTTCAAAACTTTAGCTCTCATAAAAGTATATCATTCGAAGCATTCTACTTTCTTTCAATAAAATGTATCTCATTTGTTTTACACACTTTCATACATAAACATGAATGTAAAAGCATTTGGGAATTAACTTAATAAAATCATTGGAGTTGCAAATTTCGTTAAAACGTATTTTCGTCGAAATCACATCGCTTCTTTATTAACGTGATGAATAGGGCATCTCAGATCGATTTATTCCACATTTATGAGAATCATCTTCACGTCCTGAGTGGTATGCTTCTGAAGAGATTCTTCTTCCAGTCAGACTTACCGGAGTTTTTTTACCTATTTGCAACTACTCTTCTTGGATGGATAAATCCAGAAGTCCATTAATATTAAAATAATACATGCGGCTGTTGCAGCTGATTAAAGAGCATTGCTTGGATTCTTCGACTCTGTTACAGCTAAAGCTTCTATCACTCGAACTGTGGGTGGTGTTGTTCTCTTACGAGTAAAGGGAGCTACAATTTGTCGACTTCTTTAGGTAACTTTTGAGGAGTTGTTCTTGACGGTTATACTCTCAAAGCATTGTCAGTCACCCGTAAGAGGTAGCACCTGGTTTTAAATGACTATGCAGTATACTTTGCTGCAATACATAGTGTAATGCAAGTAATTTTTCTTCAAACTTCCCAATGCAACATTTTTCTCAGTATTTATGAGTTATGTATTTTTAAAGTTCTTGTCTTGGTATTAATAACTTCAAGCCAATTAATGATCGAAATTTTTCAAAATAAATAAAAAAAAATGCATGCATTAACGACCGCTGTTGATAATGGGCACCAAGAATTCTCATAAATATGCAGGTAGAAGCCAATTTTACAAGGGGCTTATGAAATGGATTCAAACTTTGCCTCTAAAATTTTTATAACAGGAAACGTCCCGTCGAGGCAAAGTCATGAGGTATACCTGAAACATAATACAACGTTGGCGCTTCCGTCGAGTAATGTTTAATTTCCAACAAAAGGCTTGTTTTATTCAGAATTGTGTATCCAGCTCAGTAACAATTTTAAATAAAACGCTCCAACTTACACCAAATGTAAAAAAATTTCAACTGCCACTGAATCAAATAAGGGAAAACCATTTCTTCTTCTTCTTCTTAGGCCGCTACAGTCCGAGGTGGACCTGGGCCTCACTCAACATGCCTCTCACAGCCAGCCCGATCTTTCGCCAGCTATCTCCAGTTTCGCACACCAAGCCGGGCGAGGTCCCCCTCGACTTGTGTGCGCCACCTTGTACATGAACGTCCTCTGCTGCGTTGTCCCACAGGCTCAAAGTCGAAGACTCTTCAGGCCGGAGCTAAGTTGTCCATACGCTCTACATAGCCTAGCCATATTAGGCATTGGATCCGTAGACGCCTGGCTAGACTCATGTCGCTGTACAGTCCATACAATTCGTGGTCGAACCTTCTCCTCCAAATGCCATCAACGCAAACAGGACCAAAGGTCGGGAAAACCATTTAACAACCTAAAAAACAAAATTTACAAACATAAATGGATAACGAAACAGAAATTGTAGTTACCTACCATAAATTATTCCAAAAATTCCTTATCGTTTTTTAATATCTTTTGTCGGGGTATCTATAGGCCAAAAAGTAAGCACAACAAATACCGCATTTTTACTAACCTTCACGTAAGGAAAATATTTACAGAAACTATTTCAACGCCATCTGGATTTCGGTTCAACATTCACTCTCCACTTCGTTTTACTCAACAATTTATCGACACTTTTTGTGTTTTGGTTGTTTTGTGTGTAAACTGTTACAGAGTTGTGAATAAAACACGAATAGTGGTACGCCCGAAGTACTGCGTTGTGTTAGAAGTAATGAGAGCAACGTAGTCAACGTAAACAACGCGAATTTTTCATCTTTCCGTTTTGACACATCCCTTACACAAATCTACGGTTCCTTGTGTGTTTGTGAAATGAAATTAGCTAAAGTATCTCTGAAGGATTGCCCGCCTAAAGTAAAAACGGTAGGACCAACGCAGTATTGTGACTCTCGCATGATGCTTGCAGCCAGTCTTCTCTGGTCTGCGGCTTCGTATTTGAATATTATACTGCGCTAGGCGTAAACAAATTAATTCTTGAAAGCACGCTGCATCTTGCTTGTTAAAAGACCTCTTCCCTTTGATGACAGCAGCGATATTGGTCACTGTGGCGCGCACTGGTTAGAACTGGTTAAAACTGTTCAACATTTCGTCTAACCGCGTAGTTTCTTTTTTTTCTGTAAATTTTGCTGGACTCTTCACATTGCTAAAAAAAAAATGCCTGCATCTCACAGAAAGTACCCTTAGTAGAATCCTTTCTGAGCAGCAACGTTTCTCTGAGGAGCAATTGCAAGTTACTGAACTGGAAATTTCACCTTTTGCAAATAGATTTGCTTAATGCTTGCAGTTTTGCAGAAAGGTATTTGAATAAAAAATTGCAATCTAATGTTCTTTTCCAGCGATATTCGGAAACATATGCATGTGTACACTACGACGCAAGAAACTAATCGCTGTTGTAATTCTTTAAGCGCTTAAAGGACTAGAGAATCCGACTTTAGTTCAATTCAGGACATAGCCTCGTAAACAGAAACTCAGAAAGATAAATGACCTATTAACAGGCGGACGAACATTTTCCATTACCCATAAAAGTTCATGCAAGTCTAGTCCGAATGGTCAAGAATCCATCGCGCTGAGTGCATCTGTATCAGAAATGCGGCAGCGACAACTTGGATCAAGTATAGTCATCAATCAAACGGCTCAGAGGAGAATGCCCCGATAAACTTGGGGTTGTTCTCATTTCGATTTCAATCCGCAATCCAATGCATTGATCCATCTCCGACTTGTCTATCCATCATCACTGGGCATTTTGACAGCATGGGTTTCTCGGTTTTCATTTCAAGAATTTCATTCTGCCAAAGCTTCACATGAATTACCGCTATCGTTCCCAATGGATAACGTGCAACCTCCCGTCAATCCGTGCGCAAACATTACGCCAGCCACACATGCCTTACAGTACGCGATAAAAATGCAAATTTTTTTATTTTCAACGATTATGCAAAAAGTGAGTTAAGGGAACTTTGTTCACACAAGGTCCCCGTCGTTGTTTGGAGATATAATGCATGTCGAAACGTGGCGCGACGGCTATGACGACAACGACGGCAGTGATAAAGGAAAGCAGGAAGGATGTTGGTTACAAAGTCTGCAGTGACAATGCATTATGGTGCCTGCGGGTAATGGGATGTTCAATGTGCGCTACCAAATATGGATGGCTCCATCAGACAGTGAGTTACTTGGAAAAACAGTCGGAAGTGCTCGATCTTTGACTGTTGTTCGAAGCCCTACATGTTGAATGGATGAGCACATCCGACTGTTGTTTGAAGCTAGAAGTGGTTTATTGAGTGGAAAATGGTCTATACTTATGCACATTTTTCGGGCAGAGTTGAATATTTAAATTTCAACGGTACAATATGCCCTGGCTTGCTATTTTCAATCTGGCTTCACTTTAGATGCCTAATCTTAGAAGGTTGCTGCGGTAAGGATAGTTGTTTGGTTTAGCACGATTCATTCCAAGATACTCAAAGTTCGTATTTCAAAAGTAGGCTCACGATAGCCGGTCAGTCGACTCTCTCACCTCTTTTGAGAGAAGGAAGTATAGAGAATGGTGGTCACTCAAAATCAAGGTAGCATCCTTCTGTGGATGGGGATCACCACAAGGAAGAGAATTGTGCCTGAAATTTGTTCTGTTCTGGGACGAGGAAAAATAATTTTATTTGATTTAAAATCTTTTAAGCTCGCTCAAGCTAAGTGTATGCAACCACAAAAAGAGGAAGAAAAGAAGGATGCTTTTTAGCCCTATATGTTGCCCAATCAGAACCCAAAGACCTTGAAAATAGCTGTAGTGAGATTACAAGCCCTACAGGCTAACAACGGCTTCAGAAGAGTTTTAGACGAAGGAACTAAGGCGAACCTAGGAGCGACAGAAAAAAAATGGATCAATGGTGAGATGGCAATGTTAGTACCACTGTCGAATGTGTTAAAAAAACACGATTTGCAGTGGATTCCCATGACCGAAGCTTGGGCATAGACCGCGATAGGATACTGCAACTTCTTTGTCTTCGTCGAGCGACACAAGGGTCCGGTGTCCACTTAGGCCTAGCTCGTTCTCTCTCGAGTGGCGTGGCCCTACAGCTTTTTGGCGACTCCAATTGGCAAAAGTTTAAGAATATTTTCTTTACAGTTATATTTTCTGAGGAATGTCAGTTCTTTGTGGTGCCGTGAAAATATGTTGAACGTTATTTTGTCCGAGATCGAACCTCGGGTCTCCAGCGTAGGCGTAAGAGCACTTACTTACACAGCAACTACTATCTGATAAAGTCTTATGGTGGATGGTGGTAGTTGATGGGGACTATTGAAATCATCTCAACAGATTTAGACATGACATATGGAATAGGACACAAAGCAGGAGATTTTTTACTGCAGACGCTTTACAACTTGAACCTTACGAACTTCAAAAATCTCGTTTATCATACAACGGAAGTTCAATTGGATTAGATATCCATCCAAACGACAAATTCAAGAAATCTCTTTAATCACCTGACGAGATTACAGTTTAAGGGGAATGGTATCTGCTCACATGTCGCCGACGTATAACGGAATCAGTGCAAAACTGAAGTAGCCTCAGATGATGACATTAGTTTCTCTACCACTCACCCCTATCAGTACATCCACATATTCATTATTTCACATCTCACCGAAGGTCGACACCCACTATAAAATCTCAGGATCAGTTAGTAAGCGGTCACAATGAACCACTTGTTCATACTCGCGCATTATTTAAATTCCTCGGTGTTTCCCACACGGCTCTAAAATTCACGTGTCCAGCCAACGGCTACAATTAAAATACATTTCACTTGGAAATTAAATATTAGTTGCAGACTCACGTTGCCACCGCTGTTGGGCAATGTGTCCCAACCAAGGCTGTAAACTCCCTTTATCCTGGTTTTGGGCTTTTGCATCAGAATTTTAGCGGCGGACTCGCCAATTTTATTTCGCTCCCAGTCATGTGGATGCAAAGCGTCATCTATCAACAACGTGTATCAATTGAATGTTTTTTTTTTCAACAGTCCAGGGTGAATACAACGCTTGGAATTTTTGTATCCCGCACTTTGACGTTTTGGGGATTTTGCGAGATGACTGATATCCCATACACAACTCGTGGTATTATGTGTTACGCCATTCGAAGGGACGCAAACATACTATTGTTAGTCGCCGCTGGGGAAGAGGCTTTTATTTTTAATGCGAGTGTTGTGTGAAAAGAGTATCTGAGGGTGATTCGATTTTTCCTTCATCCTCGCGGGGAAATATAAAATACGTGACTAAATCTGGATTTAAATGTTAAATGGAAATTCCGATCCAATTTACTGACTACTTTCCAGGATCCTGAGCTAATTCTGACTTCCATCCTTGATGGTCTGGGGAAAGTTGCTTCCAGTAGCCATAGGTGACCTCTTAATCTTCATACAGAAGGATTTTTCAGGTCGTATTCGAAGACTCCCATAACAGGAGCATCGGTGTTCATGTCAATGTGAATATCAAATAACTAAATCAAATTTTCACTGCATATTTCTGCTGTTCGAAATCGACTCTTGACCCTCAAGACTTAGTTTGAAGGCAGGCTTAAGTTCAAAAATGCTGCTCTGTGCAACACTGTGGAATATTCTTCTGAACAGAATTCAAGTCCCGATCCATTTTCTTAATTTTTGGTTGACGCCAAAAAAGGTCTGAGATAGACCTCAATCAACAACCTTCCTAGCTGTTGTTGTATGGAGTCGCTCACAATTTGGGGAGTCAGTAAGCTAAGTATGTGTATGGGTGCCCTAGTGATTTACAGCCTCGTCAAATTTGAACCATCAGATACAAACCCCTCGTGGCGCCCCCTGGATAGCCTCTACGGCGATTTCTTAGAGGTTAACTAATGTATGCAGCGACCCCGTTCTCTCCGTTCGGGGGTTGTGCGTGAATTAACCTCACCACTTAGAAACACTTAGTTTGGACTCGGAGACAGCAACATGTCTCGGATTCGGAAGGATACCCTGTTCACGACCCCATCAAACGGAAAAAGGACTACGACTTTCAGTTCTGCACGCGGAATGTGAGGTCCCTTAACAAACCACCTGCAGCCGAAGAACTCGCGGAGGCTCTAGACTGTTATAAAATAAACATTACCCCAATCCAGGAAGTGTGGTGGAATGTGCCGGGCAAAAAGATGATGAAAAACTGCGAGGTTGATTGCTGCAGAGAGCGAAGGCAGCGCTTACATACTTGAATGTTGTTTTATTGTTTGAGGCAGACATAGGCGAAGAGTCTTGAGCTTCAAGCACGTAAGCATGACAATCCTCATCATGGCGAAATTCGGAAACATCAACCTGATTTGCGTACACGCCCCCACAGATGACAAGGATGACAACAGCAAGGATGACTTCTGTGATCTCCTAGAAAGAACATACGATCAATGCCCCAGCTACAACACCAAACCTCCAAACCTCACTGCAGCTAGCACGTGATTCCCACACTGCAACATCAATAAAGGGACCTGGAGGTACCCTGATCAATCAACCATCAACCAGATTGATAACATCGCAATCGACATTAGAGACTCCTCCAGTATTCTCGATATCCGAACGTTCCGAGGCGCCAAAATCGACTCGGACTATTTCCTTGTTGTAGAAGAGAGAGAACAACGGAATCGAGGAAGAGAACCACAGTTTGACGTCGAAAAGCTACAATCGCAGCAGACTGCCAGGAACTTTGCCGATTGAGTCTCCCTTGAACTGCATGGACAAAGAATGGAAATGTTGTCAAAAAGCCGTCAGAGACACCGCTGCTGAGGTGCAGGGTTTTACGACACCACATAGAAAAAAACCTGATTTGACAACGAGTGCAGGTAGGCCACTGCAGCAAAGCAAGACACCTACAAGATAACTCTGCTCTACGAACAGAATCGAAGAGAACAGACCCTTCTTGTCCGAAAGAAAGCCGCCGTAACGACCAGTATCGAGGGAGACCCAAAAATGTCGATTCGGCGCCGATTATCTGAATTGGGCATCCCTAGAAGTTTAACTCGTCTTATTCTGCGATTGGATTCGGGCCTACATCCGATTGTACTGACGCAAGAATTGAAAGCGCCATGAGTTCGTTAATTAAGCTCTGGAAATGTTGACCGATGATCTGGATTGGCCAAAAAATGGACTGGACTACATGCCATACAAGAGACTCAACGCTCGAAGTTCTGAAGAAGAAATTTGGCGACTGAGTCATCTCACGGCGAGCGTTCTTCAATTGACAGCCGCGATCATACGATTTGGCACCATTCGATTATTTTCTCTCGGGCTACGCCAAGTTCTTAGACTACGCTTACAAGCCAATCACTTCGGACCTCGAGTTCGAAGAATTGGACCGACCGCTTGAAGCACTCCCAGTTAAGCCGAGGCGGCCATTTGAATAATGTGCTATTCCACGCATAATGGCATGAATGTAGCCTTAAGATAAATCAATTTTATACACACCCTGTTGTTGCTTTATTTAAATTTCTTTTTCTTTTGTTCTAATCTGGTCACCCGGTATTTGTCTAGAAAGTAAATTAGTTGATAAAAGGAAACAAATAATTTCAAAAAAGTTGAAAAAAAATCACCAAATTTATGTGTACTGCTTTCATCAAACCGTAGTTAATGTGCACCAGTAGCTTCGTCCTACTTCTACTTCTGTCAACCTGTGCTGTATCTTTAGACTGAACTTTTAAGTGTCACTTAGTCCGCTTCGGACTCGCCACCTTTGCTGGCTTTGCACCCTTTGACGTTGAAATATTCTTTGCTTAAAGATTGTCAAAGCATAAGTCGAGCAAAAGAAAACAATTCGAACTTATCCACACGCCACAGGAAACCAACTGTTGACGGGACCCTTGCAAGTTTAACGATATACCTCCACATCTCTCCACTTTGCCCCAAAGAGAAGCAACCTTAGCAGAGCCCATTTCTCGTCGAAAACATTTCATCCGCCTTACCATATGGCTGCGTCTGCAAACAACTGCACAATCCGAAAATATTCTGGCACGGCAATCTCTTCCCCCCAAAAACGTTGCCTTACTTAATATGTGCTGCAGGTACTCGGGACGGCATAAATACAATTTTAACTTGAGGTTATAAAACACCGTGCTGCGAGAAGAGCGAACGGGAGTTTTCCGTTTTAATTGGATGCCGTGGAACGTGCCCACCGTCGAATAAGTACTCCACGCAATCTGCTGCCCTCACCCCAAACACAACTGGGTTACAAACGGTACACCGCCATAACATCAGAATGAATATTCCTTTGAGGCCCCACACAATATTAAATCCTTCAAAATAAAATCAACACAACATTGGGTGAACTTTCTCCGCACAAAAAAGTAACGACAAACAACGACCGTAATAATATGTACTGCACGGAAAATAAGGGTAGCCCCAAAACCCCCATCCAAACACAAACAGCCGCGTATGCGAAGGGTGACTGCATCCTATGGGAATTCCTTTTATTATTTTTTCTTAATCAAGGACCTCCACCAATCGCAAACTCATATACAGGAAGGAAAACATTCCGATTTCATCGATATGCGCCACTCGCAACGGTCAGATTATTGGTGATTTGCTTTCGAAAAATACACTCTGCTCCCGCGGATATGCGAATGTGTGTGGAACCTGTGAAATCCGTTGTTTGCTCGAAAATAGCCGGGACCATCTGGGAACTTTTGCAAGGAAAATTAAATTGTGCTTTTCGTTGACGATTTTCCGTGCTCCAGCAGAACGTATTGGGTGCATGTATCGCATACTCACACTCCTCCTGGGTTTTGAAATTTATGACCTTCAAAATATGTTCATGTGTTGACAATTGGAGGAAAAACAAGAAGATGGTTTGGGATAAATAATTAAAAGTTTGAAGGATGGGAAGAGTTGAGCCGCACACTCTTTGCACCGCTATGCTTTCTTATGCTAGTTAAAAACCTACATATACATATTTTTCAATATTCTGTGAATATAGAACGGGAGCCTGTGCAAGGAGATGAGCGCACATAAAAATAACCACACACTAACATCTAAAGCTGTGGTGCAAGCAGGATCACACTGCTGTTCAATACCGGAATCCACTTCAAGGACTTTAAGCAGATCAGACTACTTCCAGCATTCAGTTCAAGGACTTTAAGCATAGCAAACCACCTTCAGCATTCACATTAGAGACTACAACACAGAACAGTTGAGTACTTGCGTAATACACTTCAAGCAGTCCACTTCAATAACAGACACTTCACGGGAAGCAATGCAAGAAACAGAATTTAATGATTTTTTTGTGATTATGCGGATTAGTATTAAAAAGTCCAGAGAAATAACAAAATATTAACAAACAATTCTTCTGAACTCAAAATAAATCCTAGTACGTTATTTAACACATACAGTCAGCGTCAAAAGTGAGTGAAGACTCATTAGCTGAAAGTTTGTCCTTTAAATTAGAACTGACCGGAATAATCTATGCCAGACATTGATACCCTTAAAAATGATCGGAAATCATACTTCAAAATAAAATAACATAAAGGTAAACGTAAAGCAGTTCTCAATGTGCTTGCAAAAGTTATATTAAAACGAGCTGTTATGTCTCCCAATCATTGACACAACCATATGTACACTCACTTTTGAATGAATTATAAATTTGCTTAATTGTTTTATTTTTACACTAATGTTAAATAAAAAACAGTGTATTTTAAGGTATGACTTTGGGGCTTTAATTTGATGTATCCATGTCAGTATTAGCTCATTCCAATTCATCGGATAATTTAGTGAATAAAGTTTCAGCAGATGACTGACACCTTGAAAAAAGTCTTTGAAAAAATACTAAACTAGCAGATTGGTCATATAGCCCGTGAATCGCTTTTCCACATCAGTCCAGATTAAGGGTAGACATACGAGTACAAAGCTGTGCTAACGCTATGGTCAAGATACTAGACGATAAAGCAATCCACCCACATACGCGAGGGATGCGTTCCAAAAAAAATACCGCGTATGTCGAATTCGCGTATGTTGAGACTAGAAACTGTATGAAAATATAGAGATGCGTTCCAAGACAAGCAATTTTAAAATAAATATTTTATTCAGTTTGTTTCTTTTTTTTGGAATAAAAAACTTAAAAACAGTTCAGCATGTAAGAACAAAAGCATTGATAAAATTAAATGAAAAGCAAAAGCAATTCATAACAAGCAAATAGAAAATAAGGGACTTAAGGATGCTCGGTTGCTTATAACTCTTCCTTTTTCCTCCAAAATATATCGATACGGCGCAATCGAACTAAAAAGTACTGCTGTACAAGTTGAACTCCTTTCCCAGTTCGAAATCTGATGCGCATAAGAACTTGAAAATAAATGCCAAGCCTACTGGCAGACAATTTTTTTTTCATGTTTTGATTTTCTACAACGCAAGATGAACCGCGTATAAGCCCGTGTATATATATGTACGTATAAGCGAAATCGCGTATGCTGAGACCGAGTATTTTCGGGGTTCAGTGTATAAGCCAAGATCAATGATTTCGACTTTCGATTTTTCAAAGGCTTTTGATAGAGTAAATCACAACATTTTATGCACGAAACTGGACCACTACTTTAATTTTAATACCAAGGCTGTCCTGTTAATCAAAAACTATCTGAGTGATCGCTCGCAAGATATTGTTATTGGTGAGCAATTCTCGAAAACAAATCGTCCAAGGGAAGATGTACCTTAAGGTTCCATCGTTAGTTCCGTACTTCTCTGTCTGTTTATAAACGACATGTTTAGTGCATGAAAGTGAAAATGTGTCCTTTCTTTACGCTAATGATCTGATCTTAAGATCGAGGCAGGCCAAGTTATGCAGACTATACATTTCACTGTAAGCATGATGAACCTAAATTGTGTACCGGGACATATTTGCAAAAGAGCATACAGAGATGGAAACGCCTTTAACTCTACCCCCTATGAACTAAGGCCACTTCCTAAAACGAACTAACGCCATATGGCTTTAGTTCCAATTTGAAATTGAATTAAAGCCATAAGTGGATTATGGCGTTAATTCACTTTCAAATGCGAATTAACGCCATTATGGCGTTAGTTCATATGGCCTTCGTTCACGGCACCGTACACATTATATGCTGCGACTGTAGGGACGGAGAATAGGCGGAATCTTTTAGCCGCCTCCTTTGAAATTACCCAGTTCTTATAGGAGAGAGTTGGAAAATCTGTATAAGATTGAGCTGGAAAAATGACTTCGATTTTTTTCCTTGGCAGCAAACAATAATTCCCAAAGAGGATTTATTTTTAAAACACGATGGACTCAATGACCATTGTGCCAACTTAATGAGTCGATCACTTTTCAATGAGTTTAAAAAGAAGTTTGTAAAGATTCTGGGAGATGAAGTGACAAAGAAACATTCAGATCTTAACGAACCCTAGTTGCAGACGAATGAAGAGTGTCTGACAGGGGAGATATAGATTTCCTGGCACATCTCAAGCGTTAAATAAAATGGCACCACGATCATGAGTAAGTGATCTAGTAATTCTGCTGACAGATCTTGAGGTCCGTGGAAGCATACAAATGTCAAAGTTCTTATATACTCATGTTCGACTACATATGGGAACTGGTCCAGCAAAATAATTTTTGCAATTCTCGAATGTATACTCATAAAGAAGTTGGAGTTCCGCCAGGAGAGATTCCCATGCTGACAAAGTCAACCGAGAACACACACAATGTGACTTGGATTCAGGTTATAGCACAAGCCCGCGGTTAAACTGGAATATTTACATGTTTTGTGGGGGCCGTGGCTTAGTGGACAAGTGGGTCGATTCCTACGCTCAAAGTCTGGGTTCGATTCCCTAAAAAACACCTCCGATATTTTCATGGCTCCACCTCTTTCGAGTCGCTGACAATACTCATGATGTCGGTAAAGCTACTCAACCTTGCCGATGGGAAACGACATTGAACTGTAGGTCCCCTTCTCACGTGAGAGAACAATAGAACGCACAACACTCAGAAGCTGGGCCCAAGTCCAGCTCGGACTGCAGATAGATAGGTTGAAGGGTGCCCTTGCGACTAGTGTCGCGGGTCACTTAAATCAACAGTTTGGGTACATTGTGCCCACCCCCGGTTACATTTATTATTATTATTACATCGAGCACATTTGAAGAGAGCGGAACAGATCATGTTTAAAATTCATGATTATAGATTAAACTCCAAGTATGCATCGGGTGTGTACAGTTTGAACAAGTGAGTTGCGACTATTCCTATTTACGTCAACACATTTAGTGCATGCAAACGACTGAACCGAGCAGAATCTCTCAACCCAGTGATCTACATTTGGTACAAATAAAGGGTGGTCATTAAATGAAGTTACATCCGAGGACCTCCAGTTGCCCTTCAGAAGCATTGACATTCAATTAATTTGGCCGTGCTTTGCTGAGAATTTGTAACGAAAATTGTACTTCCGTGCTATTCATTAAATTTTGTTCGAAAATCTTTTACCTTGAAGGCGCCCTTAACTCCATTAAGCCATTGCGAATGTGTAGGCGTGCTAACGCTCCCTAGCCACGCAGCCGTTAAGGACGCATCTTTCAATTAAAAAAAATCACACACTTTGATCAGTGAGCGTGCACTTCATCGGTGCTATTTTCACTCTCATCACGAGGTGTTACGATTGAAGTTTGCAGCGCCGGTGTGGCTTCAAAGAGACACATTTGCCGCACCTCCGTATATTTTGATTAAATAATTTCAACACTAAACAATAATTTGCTCAGCAGAGATTCGTTAAATCACAGACATGTACAAGGATCCCAAAAAGAAAACCTTTTGATCTACTAACAAGCTCCGACGTAAATGAGCAATTCTTCGTTTCGACGTTTATTCAGTCAGAAGGCTTTTGATGTCGATGAACCTTGAACTTATTGCCAGCTATTCTGGCTTATCTGTTCACGCCGTATCTATTGAATCTGGCTGCGAATTTGTTTCGTCTTTCGCTACGTACGTGCGCCTCAATCGATAATTGCTTGATTCTGTCCTCGTGTTTTCAGCGATTCTCCCCGAGTGCCACTCAAATACACAGATACACAGTTTAATTGAAGAAAAGTCACAAGAAGGTACTCGCTTTGTCCTGCTCTTACCTTTTTGGCAAGCATTGCTCTAATTGTTGTTGCGATTCCAGTGAGTGGGTTTATGCCCATTTAAATTATGTCAGTCAAATCGGCAAGGACAAGATACATCTTCTTGAACTTTTTACGACGCAGGCAACTGGTCCAGACAGGTGCAAAGTGGTACGTCAGTTGGAAAATTAAATTCTTTTGAAGAAGAAGGTGAAAATGGGAAACAAAAAATCATCAGGATGGTTTGATGCCATCGACGAGGAATGTATGCGAGGGATGTGTAAGTTTAAATTACTTTGCCGGACCCAAAAAACAGACCCACAGGTGTAAATGAACTTCTGCTTTCTGGTTGGGGAATTCCATTTAAATTCTAAAGTCGATTGGGATGCATTCAACCATACAGGCCGGGAAGCCTGTTGAGGACGGCAAAGTGAATGTGTGTCACTGGAATTTACGTGTCAAATGAGAAACTGAAAGGAGGTGACTTCGGGCGGTGGTTAAAATAAAAGGGATGAAAATTGAGTTTCCTCAAGGAATTCTTGATGCTGATTCCTTGTTAAAGTGAACCTGTAGACTTGATTTTCTATTGAAACAAGAAAAAGAATGTTGAGGGATGCTACCAATGCTGTCATGTCTGCTCTGTCGGAAAATCGTTTGTCTTTCATAATGGGTTCGATTCATATATACTTAAGGTATGCATCAATCTTGAGAACGTATGGAGTCGCTGCTTATTTCCGCCGATCGACACCCGATTTATAGGGATTTTATTTTGCTTGCATGAACCTTTTTTTTCTTCTCTGAGTGGCGCTACAGTCCGTGGTAGGGTTTGATCTAGTTTAGGTTAGGTTAGGTTACGTTGAATGCGGTTTCCAATATCAGGAAATAGCACTTAGACCAACGTAGATCCATTGTGCAGCCGCGTAGGTCGTATAGACTAGGGCTAGTCTACAAATTAGGGTAGGCAACTAGAACTTTCCGTGGTGCAGAGTAGATTACTGATAGGTTCTTTTCCGAGGTCAACGAGGTTGTCATAACCGGGATTGTTCATAGAAAGTGGAGAACGTGCTCTTTCTTCCCCACGTCTAAGCAGCTTCTATAAATATTATTGAAGTAAACTCCAATCTTTTGGCATAGTACATAGGAGGCAGTGTCCTATAGTGAAACCAACCAGTGGGCCATTTCAATTTATGAATCGTTTGGGATCTAGCCTGGACCAGATAAATTCAGAGCCTTGGCACGTAGTCCATCTGACGATTGCTAACTGATTGCTGTAGTTTTTAGTTTAAAAGCTTAAAAGTTTACAAGTAACTAGCAGCACACCGCCACACCTCAGTAGTGGCAGTGCAATGGCGTAACTGACAAGTTCCTCCGCTTTGCAATCCAATGGAACGCCTCTATGACCTGGTACCCATCACAGCCGTCTGTTTAACTGCTAGCCTTCCCCCCGGGAGATAAAACGGTAGACGGTAGCTAATCACCACTTTCTTGTCTAATTCTAAATATTTAATGGCTAGCCGACTATGTTAAGGTAGAGACTGGGGCCTAGCTTCTACAGCAACCAGTCGTGCTGTGGTTCTCTTACTATTGGAGGGAACCTATAGTAGCCCACTTCGAAGAGCTTTGAATGTCAGCTGTACTCTCAGAAAGTTATTAGTAACTTGAGAGATATGGTGGCATAAAAATGACTAGTGTCGATCTATATTCGAACCGCTGATCTTCGGAACCAATGCACTTGTATACATTTTTCAAGGGAATATCGAATCAATCCATCGTGTTGCGTCATTTTCGTCCCTCTTCCACAATTTCTCTTAGTCAAGAAGCCTCTCTGAGTTTTTCCATAGTTCTTCTCCGGTTTCGATCGCTCGCGTTAGCGCCCGCATGGGTTTAATGGAGATCTGATTCGTCGACTGATGACTGGAATCTCTTTTGTTTTACTTATAACGGACGATGGCACAGTATGTGCGCCGCAATTTTTTCCTCCTCCAGGCATAGTCTGGAAGCATCATCGTCGACAAGCTTCATCGGAAGAATTGAATTGTCCTCGTTTCAAGCTGAAAACTTTCTTCTGAGCGACTCCTGTGGACATTTTAATGTCAATTTTGACTGCCTACATCTTTCTATGGTTGAGCTTCTTTGGTGTTCCATCATTTTCAAGTAACCAAAAATTTCTCTATCAAAAGCAGCAAATGGTTCCGAAGCAATTAGCTCCAAGGTAAGGTTCCTACTTTGCTATAGAGTCTTTTCATTACCTCTGATCCCCACGTATCCCTTTACCTAAGTAATTGTGACATCGTTTCAAGATGTGCACTCATTTAGCACTCACTCTAAAGCTAACCATGAATTGACGTCTGTTTGTTCCATTGGTCTGATCTGATGACCGCCTGATCCTCTTTTTATCCTACTTGTTTTCAATGAAGCAATTTAATGGGTATTTTTCTCTAGTGCTTTGTGTTGCACTAGAAGATACCTGCCCTAGCCTTGTCGTCTGTCATGGATCCATCCGTGAAGATGACTAGATCCCCGGTCTACTTTTCCGGAAATGATCGTTTAGCAATGTAGCAATTTTCCATCTCGTTCTATCCGAAGTGCTGACGTTGCTGCACTAAATAAAATGGTATTCTGATTCCCCTTTTCAAAGTCCTAACGCACGACACTTTTAAATTCGCTTGAATCTCAAAATGCGTCCTGCACATGAATGCACATCTTCTACTCACCTTCTCGACGGAAGCCTTTGTGGTTAAGGCCGCTCTAAAGTGATGTAATCACACCAACACACCACAAGACTTAACTGCAAAAATAAAAGGATTGAAAAGAATATTCGAAAACAAAGCGTGTGAGTAGATATTACTTGGATAACTCAACAAACATAAAGAAGACTCTGCTCCGGAAATTTGTTGTGATGGTGCAAATCATCCAAATACAAAAGTTTTCCAGCATTCAGTGCATCCCCTGCAGCCGAACGACCACGGAGAACGTGCCTCGCCTCTAGCATGCAAGTTGAAGCAGACAGGAAAGCACTTCAAGTGCAAGTGAATTTACTAAATTAAGTCTGAGTTCATGAGGTTGACAGGAATTAAATATGTACCTATATACGAGTAGTGCTAAGAAGCTAGGAAGACATGCTACGCCACAGACCGTAGATGCACGTCTGTACGTGTTTGTTTGTATCTTTTCTGTGTCATTGTAGCCATTTTACATGTGTTTGACAAAGATATGTGTGCTGATGATCACAGTCCCTCAGACAGGCGTAGGGGTATGGAGTTGTGAGTGTGTTCTTATGGCGGATCCTGTGTACCTTGCGGCGGTACGCTTCAGTTAGCCAAGGATAGAAAATATTTTACGACTTGCAAACTCCTTGCAGGTTTCTCATTCCAAAGTTTTTCTGCACTATATCCTTATCTGCTCAATTTGAAAAATACAAGCGAAGACCTAAGAAAATATCTGAAATATTATATCCATCCTCACAGACCAACACCGTCGGAAGGGGTGGGGAAATTTAAGTCGGGAATATTCTTGAAACATTGTGCCATTGGAGTAGTTAAGGAATTCGAACCATGCGCTAGAGAAATGCCTTGTTAAGATTTTCTCTCGCTGCATGCAGTAATGGCGAGAACGTTTGGTATTTAGTCAACGAACAGAAGTATCATACGTTGCCTTAGGCAGGGTGACATTAGGGAACGACGTTTTTAGCGTGGCGCAAGTTGTTTTACGAATTATGGGCCCCAGTTGCCACTTTGTTTTGAATTGAAATAGGTCGAAGGCAAATTTTGAACAGATTTTTTTTTACAAATTCTACTCTGTTATCGCCGTAGGCAAACGAATTCAAGATACTTCCACTGCTAGTTACTTATACGAAAGTATATAACATCCCTGACTAGCTTTAATACGTTGATGGGGTGCTAGTCTAATTAGACAAATGTCTTCGTATGCGCTATGTTCGGCGAATCATCAGAGTCATTCACAAGTGGAAAGGAACCTCAGCAAACTCGGAGATAACTGACACAGCAGATGAGTGCGTAAATTTTACCTCACTGTTATCAAGCACCTTCTTGCACAGTTATAGAGAATTTAATGGGTAAACTTGAAGTCTCAGCTGACTAGTGATGTAATGACTCCACTTCGTGGTCGTCCAGTGAGGTTAGCTGAAATTATAACATTTTGAGTAAAGATCTTGGCCAACATGCTTATTAGGTCCAGTTGACAAAAGTACTGAAAACCACCAGTTACAGCCGAACTGATTGAATCCTAGAAAGGAATGAACAAGAACGTGATTCTTTTACAGAAAATTATCCTGAATAATGAGGATCATTTTCATTTGTCTGGGTACATAAACAAACAAATCAGACGCATTTGTGGCTCCGAACATCCAAAACAAAAAGAGAAACTACGTCTCTCTCCACATCGAGTGACATTTCGACGGGGTATTTTGGCTGACGGTAGCATTGAGCCAAATTATGCTCGTATGACCGTTTAGACTGTGAATAGATTGCCGAACGATATTGACGGACTCTTGTTTGCCTGAAATTGATGCTGCATCGATCCATCGGCATGACGATTTCTTTGATTTCTCGAAATAAGATTATACGATCCAATACCATCCGGCCATTTATTGTAAAGCTATGTTTAAAATAAAATCTTCGCCAATGCACTCATTTCCCGCATTAAAAGAAAACATTTGTGCTGCTGTTCGCGAAATATTGCTTCAATTATGCAAATGGTTTTGTGGGACAATTTTAATTAAAAAATTACCATTTATAGGCAGAGATCCTTCGAAAATTTGGAAGTTGTCCTAGTCTTTTACTCACTTCAGAGTTTTTAGTTTAGATTGAAATAATAACATCAGCACATTTCATAAGAATATTTTATTTTTCTCCATTCATTTAAAATAACACATCTTCTTGATAATCCTATTTTTTAAAGTAATTTAAAGACAGTGGAACCATTTTTTTGACTACTTTCCAAAGACTAAGAACGATTGAAGTAATGAATGCCGCAATCGAAGCGAGAACTACAAGGACGCTCAATAACGATTCTCTTAGTCTCCGAATACTACAATGAAGGACAAAACATCAACAAAAAATCCGTAGACCATTGCCTCTGTGGCCTATTCAATTCATCAGACGCCTTGTTGAATGATAAACAAATAAGTCTGTGCAATTTGTACGTCTCATGAGATTATATTCATTTCAGCAAACGAAGCTGTGGTATTTTAAATTAAGGAATAAAAAATCGAAAAAACTAAACCAATTGCAAGAATTTTAAGTCCTCCAAGGTCAGTGCACTTTTAGTACAATAAGTTTACAAATTTCAAAAAAAGTAAATGTTACTGTGCTGCCACTTGACTAAAATAATCAAAGTACAGGAAGTATGCTTTTTTTTAATTTTATTTATTTCGTAAATAATTAGTTAGATGCTGCTTCTTTCTCCGAATTTAATTCAAACTATACACGAAGCACATTGAATGTATCACATCACCCTGCGACGACTGCTCTCATCGAAAAGTTTTGTGTGGATCGTATTTTTTTTTGCGAATTTCAGTCATAATATTTCATCTACCTCTTTGTTAGACTAACGGAATTCTTCTTCTTAGTGCGCTACAGTCCGAGGTGGACCTGGGCCTCACTCAACATGCCTCTCCAGCCAGGCCGATCTTTCGCCAGCTGTCTCCAGTTTCGCACACCAAGCCGGCCGAGGTCCCCCTCGACTTGTGTACGCCACCTTGTACGTGGACGTCCTCTGTTGCGTTGTCCCACAGGCTCAGAGCCGAAGACTCTTCGGGCCGGAGCTAAGTTGTTCATGCGCTCTACATGGCCTAGCCATATTAGGCGTTGGATCCGTAGACGCCTGGCTAGGCTCATGTCGCTGTACAGAACCTTCTTCTCCAAATGCCATCAACACAAACAGGACCAAAGATCGACTAACGGAATTAGGGGTCTATAATATAGCAACTTAAGCCGTATTCAGGAAGACAATGGAGGATACTTCGTCGGAAAGATTCAACAGCTTTATAGTGTTGAACCTAGTTTCACTGTATATTCAATTGTGTTACGGACAAATAGTTTTCAGATTGGCAATTTACATTGCCTGATAATCGCTTAACCCCTATTGAGTATAACAAACAAGATTGATGGCTGTGGTGAACATTGTTGCTACTAAATTAAATCTTTTAACCCCTTATTTGACTTTGCATGGATCCGTCTAATGTTGCTCATTACTATTTCCCTGCATCATTTAGAAATTCTTGGTCAGTTGTGTATGTCGTGAGTCAAATTATTAAAGTTTGAAAAATCCACTTAGCAGCCAAAATTACTACTCTGCCTTGCATGGACAATCTGCATATGAACTGGAAACGGTAGATGATGACAGAGTATGTCTATTAAAGTGTTCAACCCGCAAAGCAACGCGAAGCTTTTTAAAATCTTGAAGTGATTGCTTTTCTGGATTGCTTTCCTTCATAACTATTCAATAAAATTTGAGTTGTTTCCTATGAAATGTAATCTGGAAGGTCCCAGCCGCTAATTTCGTATATCATGCAAAAATGCATGAATATTGGCTTCCAAGTGATTCAAAGCACAATTCAGTTTTAAGAAGATAATAGTAATAATAATAATAATAATGGCGGCGCTACAGTCCGAGGTGGACCTGGGCCTAGCTTCTCAGCAACCACTCGTGTTGTGCGAGCAATTGTTCTCTCACGAGTGGAGGGGACCTACAGTTTAATGCCGACTCCGAACGGCGATTTTGAGAAGCTTTTTCTAGACAGTTAGAGTCTTTGAGCATTGTCAGTGACTCGAAAGAGGTGGAGCCGCGAACAATTATTTTTTGAAAAATTGTTTGTCTGAACTTGGATTCGAAACTAGACTGTGAAAGTCTAATGCGCATGGGTCGACGCATGAACCCACACGGCCACACGGCCACATCGCTAACTGCGTTTTAAGAAGATACTTCGTTTTTTTCCCTTCTGAAAGTTTTGTTGATAGCTCTTTTTTGTAGCGTCTGTCATTTGTGCGTGAAATAAATAAACAAATATAGTATAATATCTATTTTTCGACGGCGTTATGAAAAGAGGCCAAACGAAGTAAAGCCAAATTTTAAAAAGTTGGTATTCTTTCTTAAAACGACACCCAACCTCCCTCCCACTCCAAATTCAAGACAGGAGTGTTGAAGTTCCCCCAAACATATTCGGTTGTTTGTTTGATTGTGAAACTTTAGACATTTTCTTTTAACACGGAGAGTGATGACAATTTTAAGCATACAGTTCCATTATCAGTACACATGTGTCCATTTCGAAAACGAAATAATACAATTTTTTTGATTTTGAAAATATTTGACGTTATTTATTTCTTTTGCATAGCGAAATAAAACCAAATTGGTCTTGAGCCGTTTTGGAATACCTTATTTAACGCCACTTTCTTATATTGACAAGGCGGAGTGAACCGCTGTAAATTGAGCATCACTATATGACTGCTTTGTGCTTCAAAGCCTCTGGTTTGTTATTATAGGCTAATAACTAGTGCAAATCTCGGTCAACACATGAGGCAATTCACTAGCCCATTGTTTAGTAAGATCAAATCAGTAAACGTCTTTTGAATAAATTGAGTATGTAAGTCTTGTTGATACAAGAACTCTTCCAAAGGGCATATTTTTTTTCGGAGGGTTTTTGAAACACTACTGGAGCACTCAGACTCAAAACTGGTCTATTGTACAGCCAGATAGCAACCTACTCCAGTGCCGTTAATTTGACCCCAACGGCAAATGGTGACTGGACCAGATTCGATTTCACTGGGATTCGAACCTGGGACTCCTCTAACTTGGGTCAGGCACTTAACCAACAGCGCCATCCAGTCGAAAGGGCATTCAATGAGAGAACGAAACAAGTTATTTATCGTTGATCATAATAATCACTTTAACACTCTAGTCGGGCTCATCTTTGATCAAATTAGGGCAATGATTCCACCATACCGTAAAGCAAACCAAACCGGGTGTTTTTGTGGGTGTATCAGTGTCTCTGATTTTTAAGGTTATAGGTTTATAATTTCGGTGTGTCCGTCCGTCCGTTCGTCCGTCCGTCGTGTCTGTCACACTTTTTTATCTCCGAAGTTTATAAAGATATCGGCATGAAATTTTGGAATTAGGTACTTCAGACCTAGATGTCATTGTCTATGCACCCAAAAGTGGGGCCATTTGAGGAAACTTCGCTTCATTGAGTACTTCGCTTCATGAAACTTCGCTTCATTGAGTACTTTCATTTAAAACAATTTCGAATATTCCGGCCCTAATGGTTTTGGAGATATTGGCTAAAAACGGTCAATCATCGACATGCGAATTTTGAAGATCTAAAAACGCAGTTTTGAAGACATCAATGTAAGCATTAAGAAATGATAAATTTCAAAATATCGATTTATGTTGAAATTTTGAGATATCTAAGATTTAAAATGATCACTATTTTCATTTTCACACATAAATTTCATGCTGTGTTCGACCACTCTATTCGTTGATTCGTTATCTTTTCGATCTCACCCCTAAATGCCCAACAGAAATGAACACACACACACCACAGGCATGAGCAGTGATTGGGTATGTTTATGATGGAAGGGATTTTCTGTGTTGGATAAACTTGGATAGAGATATAGGAATATGTAGGGATGAACATTTGTTTGTTTGGATGTATAAATTTATGAATAAATGGTTGATTTGGGTTGAAGTTAGAAGAAAATTCAACTGAAATAGTTTGGAAACGTCGTTTGATATTCAGAAGTCATCCATCAATATTGTGCGACGGAACCTTATCCGTGCGAGTACAACTCGCACTTGCCCAGTTTATTTAGTTGGTCGTCGCTGATGAATAGAATCAACGCTTTGTGCAGCTTCGAAATATGCTTTTTGATGTTCTGACGTAGTTTAATAAGCAGCACTTTAGTACTTCAATACATTGATACGTCAGTGGGTAGAATGTCTCAACAAAATCAATCTCGAAAAACTTGCTTTTGGGTTTGTAATTGCATCAAGTCACCAATGAATCAGTTGCAACAACAACCGGTCATAATTGCTTTTGGACACTTTATCTTAACTTAACACATTGAATATTTTATGAATTTTTGTTGTGTTCCCACCACACTAGTGAATTTAATTTCGAATCTAGTTGCTCAGGAAATCCAACAAGTGGCAACACTTCCCATCATCTGACCCCGTCGTCATCGGTAAAGAGTATTCCGATGGACAGCCATCGGCCGCCACCGCCACCATCAGCGCCCAGCCGATGGCGAAAGTTGATGAAATCATTCAGTAAGCTAAATGGATCGAAAATTCAAATCAATTACATGGGTAAACTGGGTGAATCTGCATGCCATAATGGGGTGTGTGTGTATTTGTTGTCTGTTTGCCCCGCAATTCTCTCAAGGGGTGGTGTTGTGTTTTGCGTTTTCTTTTTCCCATTTTTCCATTTTTTGTTTTTGTTTTTGTTGTACTGTGTGTGCATTTCGATTGCCTTATTTGCCGTTTTCACTTTTTATTTCTCAATGCCAGCTTAGTGCCACGAAAGCGTTTTGTGATGGGAATAATTTGTGTTTATTCTGGCAGACATCCTAATCGTGGATTTACTGCTGGGGAATTCCAAATGGAAGGACTCAGAGGGAAAAATGAAATTTTAATTTCGTATGGAATGGTATCGGAATGTGAATTGAAATATTAACGCTTGGTATTTGTGATGATTTTCTTCTTCTTTTTTTTTCGATCACAATTTTCTGCGTTAACAAACAGAATGAGGAGCGAGGAGGAGAACAGAGAGTGGGAGTGATTTTAAGTGGCTGAATCAAACTTGTTGACTTAATTTATGACAAGAGGATAATCCTTTTTGTGAAATGAAGTGTTCAATATTGTCTCAACAAACATTATTTGAATTTTGGGTGGATTAAGATACATGGATAATTTGTGATTCTCGGTATCAGACTGTGGGTTGAAGTCACGTGTAGTCCAAACAGCAGTGGGGATGGGGAGGTATAATCAATCGGCATGTGCACCCAACTTAAATATACGAGATTGTGGGTGAAAGGGATGACGTAGAAACAAAGTTATTTCAATATATTGTCTCTTGGGAATTTAAACTCCTGAGCGAAGAGCCAAATTCAACCGGGGCCAAAATGGAAAAACAATTCCCTTGCCCTTGCCCGGGGCATCGGTATTTATATTTCCTAAGTGGCCAGTGAAGTCGGAGAATTTTTCCTTTCCGTACAACAACCACATGCTTATTCGACTCCTGCAGTCTTGTCTTTTCTTCCACTGGTCTTCCTCGTGGGCAGGGCCAAACATCCGACGGATAATCTGTCTTTCGTTCGAACTCAGGATAAGCACTTCTGTGTTGTTGTCCAGATGTAGGATGCAAAATGTAAGCAACCGGAGGTTTTTGGAGATGATTCGCCCGGGCATCTTCCCTTCGATCAAATTTTCTAAACACTGAAGGGATAATTCTATGAAATTGTGGATTTCACTTTAAATTTGTATTAAATTGAATAAATCTTCTAAGGAAAACTGCAAAACTGCAACCGTTGGTTGACATGCATATTTACAAATTGTTATGCACGTGATTCCGACCTTAAAAAACTCAATTTCCTCTTAAAAGGAAATCTTCCCTTCGCTCCGAACATAGACCGTACACAGTATTTAAGTAATTGAAATTTATTTTACTGGCATCTTCAATTTGAGAAACCATCTTCGTCTCCAGTGGACCAGCTCGTATGGCTCCAGATGAAATGCAAGTTGTGCACGTAATTTGTTGTGCGATAAGTGCTTTTCCCTCTCCCATTAATCCATTCATCCCCTCGGAACAGAGTCTCATACAAATGTTCATCCTTGCAAACCATTTTGAATGTCTCTGTAATAAATGTCCAACTGTCCAGAATTCAACCCACAAATAATTGCTCACATCCTAGAAGTACTTCTAAAGGCTCCACTCCCACAATACACCCCTTCCCCCTGGTACAAAACGTTAAGCATGAGCTCCGGAGAAATTGAGTAAAATTTAAGAAGGACACACGACGTATGTGTGCCCTGTCTCGACGTCGAGAAGTCAAAGTATCCATCACAAGACACATGGTAATTAATCTTTCCTCAACCATATCAAAAATGTCCTCGGTGTCTGCTATTTTGGGGATGGAAATGTTTGGATTTTTGGAATTTATCTCACAGTCAAAAGTATTTCTCTAGGATGGTAGAGGAAATCCCTCTAAATCATACCACTAGTAGAGACCACAGGATCCACGAAGGCAGAAACATGGCAGCTAGCCACATCAAACGACCTCGTCACTGATGAATCCAGCTCGATTCGGAAAGTAACCGAACGTGCCTTGTCCCAGCTGCGTGCCGTCCACCCAGTTAATGTGAATCTCCGTTTCTCTCCGCTCCGAAAAGCCCAGCATGGGAGTTAGCTGGTATTAGGCTGTTGGCTGGTGCCAGTGCCTGTGCGGATATTCCACGAAGTAACAGCAGAACCATCATACTCCGGAAAACTTTGACGTGTTGTAAATGTGCGAAATGCTGAGAAATTTGTTGAATAGTTTAACAACTTGTACATGATGCGAATACGCTTCGGCATCGCATCATACTCGTATATACGAGTCTATGGCCAATGAACAGCCCCAGCGCTCCATGATTCAGGGAACATATCAAAGTGATGTTCCTCTTCTGGGGAGTTTGTGCATTTTTTTCAGGCACTTTCACTCTTCCCCCGACAAGCTAGAAAAGTGACATTACACAGAAAAATATGTATGCCAGCAGGGTTCAGTTAGCTTTTAGTTTTTATTAGCTTTTCTATGTTGGCTTGTTTTCGCTAAACGTATGGTTCATAACAATAGCTGCAATTCTTCTCTTGGAAAGAACAAGCTTTATGTGACATTTTACCTGTGGAGCAAGGTATTTCTGATTTTCAATTTATCTGTTTTCCGGTCAAGATTCGGAAGCAACTAATTTGTGCAACGGCCGAAGGTACAAAGTCTGTCCCATTTCCGAAGAAACAAGTTGGAATTAACAGCCGATTGCACCGCCATCTCTGTTCCATCTATCGAACTCTGTAGACATGTCTGTCATCTAACTTCACGGCGAATTTCGTAGCGTACCCACTATCTTGTCAATAGTTATGACGTTATAACTAAACGTCCAATGTGTCCGTCTATCGAAAGACCACTATGGAGCAAGGATCGTATATCAAGTATTGTTTTAATTTGAGCAAAATTACTCACGAAACATTTCAACTATTTATAAACGTGATCAGTGCCCATCTCGTGCACAAATATTTCGCTGGCTTATGGTTCTGAAGTCCTTGAAGACGACGAACGCTCACTGAAGCCGCGAACCTCGAGAAATGAACCAAATATTGAGAGAGTGAGAACAATTCTGTGCTCTGACCGATGTGTGCCATCAAGACTTTTTTATTTTCGTCGACTTACTGAGAAAATGTCTGGCATTCCTAAGAGTTTGGTCCATCGGATTCTTACCGAGGATTCGGAAAAGAGTTCCCCAAAGAAACATGATAGTTACTCATTGCGTTCGACAGGGTTACAAGGCAGTTGGAATTCGGGTTTTGTTACATTTCACTGCTCCGTCGCAGTTCCAATTGTACCCGAGTTTTTGGACAAAAAAGCATTACAACGCCGTTCCGTCCAACTTTTGACTGTTTTCGATGATTCCTACTAGGCTTCGACCCACATCCTGAAGACTATTCCGGCCCTCAGCCAGCCAGCCAGCCAGCCAATTGAACAGTTGCTTTCGTCTGATATTAAGAAATGGTTCATCAAATAATAACCATATATTCAGCATATTTCTTAGTCTAGCGAGACACAACCGGATCAATTTTCGCGGGATCCCGATTCAACCATTGTATCGAGTAGATCCGTGCGATGAATGCTGTAAAACATACATACATATATGCATGGTCTTGAAATCGAAACCCGAAAGCGTTCCGAGAAAACGCGACGTAGGTCGAAATCGACTTGCGTAGCATGCTTAGCGACATTTCTTCGTTAGCGACGTTTGTTGAGGAAAACTTTCTAAATTTTGCCGAGGTGTGATTGCATATGATATATATGTGGTATATACAGTTTTTCTACATCTTCATAGATTTTAAGAACACAATCAAAGGAAGTGGGCTCTTGATACGCGAAAGATATATCATCAGCAAAAGCTGTACGTAGTCCATTAAAAGTTTTATTGAAGAGCTAATTAATATAAATTTAAAATAACAAATGGCCAAGGACAGAGCCTTGCGGAACACCATTCTTAATTGTAAGGAAACTACTACAATAATATTTACTAGTTGTCTCCTATCTTCAAGATAAGAGCGAAACCAATCTAGAGCAGCTCCTCTGAAACCTGATATATATAAAACTCGCAGGAGGAAGATGTTTTTGAAAGAACCATTTCTGAGTATCAGGCGATGAGCTCAAACTTCAACTGAAATAAATTTTCTTCTAACTTCAACCCAAATCAACTATTCAGTCAAGTTTCCGTGAATTTTTGAGATTTTTAAACACTTTGGTTTAGAAATGAGAGGCTGAGACACATTAAAAAAAACGTTGGAGCTCCACATTTTTCAAATGGAATTTTGAATCAAAGACTCTTGAAGCAAACCTCCACCGAATTTCAAAAGTTCTGTCGATTGATATATCACTCGAGGGGGTGCGTCAATACTTAAAAATCAATGCTAAGTTTACCTATACGGGTGCTGTAAAACACGGTGGTGGCTCCGTAATGGTATGGGGGTGTATGGCGGCAAATGGCGTCGATAATTTAGTTTTCATTGACGCTACAATGGACAAATATGCCTATTTGGACATATTGAAAACTAATTTACTTGAAAGCGTCAGAAAGTTGGATCTAGAAGTGTCATTTATCTTTCAACAAGATAATGACCCAAAACACACCTCTCATATTGTTAAGGAATAGTTGTTATATAATGTTCGTAACCAGCTGAGAACACCACCCAATCGACCGACATGAATGCAATAAAACATTTATGGGAACATTTGACACGGGAAGTTCAAAAACACGGTGTCAAGACAAAATAAGACTTGCAAAGAGTGCTTCAGAAAGAGTTGGCTAAAATAAGCCAAAAAGTAACATCAAAATTGGTTAACTCGATGCCAAATCGAATGCGAGCAATTATAAAAGCCAAAGGCTACCCAACGAAATATTGATAAGAAGACTTGAGAGCAGAGAAAAATTTCAGAAAGTATTATTTTTTGTTTGTATACTTACTTTTTTGATGTAAATTTCCATTCATATTACTTTAAGTTGAATTCTATTGTTTATGTTTTGTTATTTTGTTATGTTTGTTCTTTTTGAAAAGTAGTATTACGTTTGTGAAAACAGAAAAAAAAAATGGTTGTTGATTTTTGTGTGTATACTTACTTTTTTGATTAACTGTACCTAAAGTACATAATTCCAAAATTTCATGCTGATATCTTTATATACTGCGGAGTTAAAAATTGACAGACACGACAGAGGGACGGACGGACGGATGGATAGACGGACGGACGGACGGACGAACACACCGAAATTATGAAGATTTGTAGCCGGACCCTAAATAAAATCGTTCCTGGTCGATTTCCTTTTGAAACAAAATCATTACCCACGAACCAAACTCCATTCCCATCCTCACGACTGGGACTGGGGGTGAACCACACATACTCATGTAAATGTCTCTACATGACAGTTGAAGTCATCAAAAATAATCTGGAAGTGTTGAAATGATGAAAGCATCAGATACAATGCCCGACAAGTGAGCACAAACTCGTAACACTCAACATACATAATTGCGAAACGAGAACAAATTATCATCCCTTATGCATATGTGTGTTGACCGGATGCGGGGGGGGTGTATGAAGTACTGAAACTTTTCGTTGAAAAGACCACATCGACATGTCAAACACTTTTGACAGCCTATCGGAATGTATGCAAACATACAACGAAACACGCTGGCAAGGGGATAATAAGCAAATATTTACATTTCGTTTGAATAAGCAGCGTGTTCCGAGTGAAACCGGACATAATTGACAGCCGATTGAGCCCCTAATTGAGTTTTTGTTTGCACAATTTATTAGTGAATTATGTTATTCCTCCGGCGCGGCAGCGATTGGTTTGGGTAAGTCATAAGCTTCATGTGTGTGGATGTTCAATTTAATACGCTTTGTTGGTAATTATCATTAAGGGGAAGAGGGGGAGAGCTATTCCCTCAGAGAGAGATTTGGTAAGAGGTTTGTGAGCCAACTGGAAACAGGAAAATCGTCGATTATCCAGAGAATATAGTGAAACTCAATGAGGATATTTTATAACATTTTATTACATTTTAAAGCATATTATAATTATATTTCTGCAATTTGGTAGAGTCAAACGCGGCAGATGAAACAAACTAAACTAAACTAAATTCGTCATGGATCATCAATCACAGGCAGTCTTGGCTTTATTTCTTCAGCAACCACTAGCGTTGTGTGTCCTGGCAGATATTAAGTTGCCTACAGTTTAACTCTGGAAGTCGTTATTTTGTATTTTGTATTTGTATCACCTCATGCATGGAGAAAACTGCAAGACTTCTCTAAAAGGAAAGCTAAGCGGCTTTAAGTTTTTCAAATTAAAAAAATTGATGAAAAAAATCGAAAAAATGGCTGCCTTTCGTGAGTGGATGAACTAAGATAAATGTAAGAAATGCAAATTTTCATAATTTACTAAGAAAACAGTCATTCTTACAAGTTGAACACCTGCCTAACTTGGTAAAAAATGTTTGTACCATCTACTTCAGTCCTAACTAAGGTTTGAAATAAACCTCATAAATAATATTTGGATTAAGCTAAGGAAATAGTTTTTTCTTTTACAATTTAGGGCAGATTAAAGGTCGACGATAAACATCCTCTTAATTATAGGCAATCACTGCATAATTTTGGGGGCCTAAGTCAGCGAGCCGTCTATGAGGAGTGTGCTTGCATTGATGCCGAGGCGACTAAAATTAGCCTAGAGTTAAACTGGGTCAACATGATGTACATATATGCTGTCTTCAAAAAAAGAAAGCACAACATCGACGACTTGGCCAGAATGTCATAATCGGCAGCTATAACTTCGAGGTAGTCAATGACTTCTTCTACCTCGGCTCCGCGGTAAACAGTACGAATAGCATCAGAACCGATATCAAACGCAGAATAAACCTTGCCAGCCGCTGTTTTTTTTCGGCAAAAGACAATTGAGAAATATACCTCTCTCTGGAACAACGTGACTTTGTATAAGACATTGATTATCCCAGTCCTTATCTAGGGTGTAGAGGCACGCTCAGTATCGAAAGCGGTTAAAGAAGCAGCACCAGCATCTTTGAGAGAAAAATTTTGCAATCTTGCTTGGGATCCTTGTTCCTGTATATTTTGATAGCGATTAAAGGAAAAGTCTCAACCACGAACAGTACGGGCTGTACATCGACATAACTTTAGCTAGGCGCCTGCGGATTCAACATCCGAGATGGCTAGGCCACGTAGACCAAAACTAAGTTATGTGCTGAAGAATGTCTGAATCTGATCTGAGCAGCAGAGAACGTCCATGATTGAAGTGGCGCACACAAGTGAAGAAGAACCAACCAACCTGGAGTGCGTAACTGCGGACAGCTAATACAAAAGATCATGCTAGCTAGTGATGCTTATTGGTTGAGGTCCAGGTCCACCACGAACTGCAGCATCACACAAAAAAGAAGAAAAAGGAAATCTTTTCAGAATTCGACGTCTAGATTTAAAATTTGTAAGTGCTGAAAAAGTGGGCGCCGTGGCGTAATGGGTAGGTGCGTCGACTCTTACGCTCGATGTTGTCGGTTCGATTCCCGAAAAAACACCAAACATTTTTTCACGGCTCCACCTCTTTCGAGTCACTGACAATGCTCAAAGAGTATAACTGTCTAGAAAAAGCTTCTCAATCTCGCCGTTCGGAGTCGGCATTAAACTGTAGGTCCCCTCCGCTCGTGACAAAACAATAGCACGCACAACACGAGTGGTTGCTGAGATGCTAGGCTCAGGTCCACCACTGAAGCGCCGCCATTATTATTATTATTATTATAAGTGCTGAAATATGACAAGAAGGGGTAGAGTCTCCGCTGAACTTTAATTAATTTGGAATTTATGCCCAAAGGGAATTATGTTCGAATAGCTCAAGTATCACACGTATTTTCCAGTTCATGGAAAAAAATTAAAAGTTCTAATGGTTGTGACTTGAAGAAAATAAAATCCACTGTGACACGCATTTCTGAGAAAGTGGATATGACTGGACGCCGATGATTGTGGGATCGATGCTTAACCCGGTGACTTTGCATCGATGATGATAAAGAAACGATATTATCAGTCACTCTCGTCTGCTGTGGTGATGGAGAAAACTCTACGAAGACTTTACAGGGTTGTTGTTAACGTAGCTGTTCTAAAATCTTACCGCTCGGTAATAAGCCAAGTCATGAAAAGTGCTACGAGTAAGGTTCATCGCTGGCCACGGCCGTGTTCTCAGGGTGTTCACAACAAAAGACAAAATGCAAAACTTTATTCCCCCAAGTTAAATGGTCAACCACTTTCACCCCCTATAAGTGGTAAGTATCTAGCAGTTGTCCTAGATCACAAGTTTAGCTAAATTCAAACATCGAATTTATGGAACTTCCAAGGAATGGAGAATGGTGATTACAAAATATGACAGGATAATCTAACAGATTGCCTCAAAGATGAACTGCGAAGTAGTATGTTCAGACATATTTTCTAAAAAGTGTCAAGAGCTATTCGCCTACCAAATTACGCGAACTCCTTGCGATACGAGCACCCTGTCTCCTCCTGATGTGGCAACACAAACCACCAATATCGCTATCTGTACCGAAAGGCAAACAAGTTTTTAACGAAATACCCTACACTGATAAAACAATGACAGTCAGTTCTAGAACAAATTTATTGCCGTCAAATCTGTGTTCAGTGTTTTCGAACACAATAAAAGAGCGAACTGACTAAGAGACCAGCCTTTATCAATTCCCCAACAGCAGCAGTCTGCATTCCGCTTGAAGTCATTCGCCAGCATTGCTATCGTGGATGGATGTGAATGACAGAATATCCTTAATAACGGGTCTGTTCTAGTGCCTTTAAATTTCTCCGCGAAATAATAATGAAAAGCTTTCACTTTAGCTAATGAATGAATATTACATGATCCTTCACGGAAATCATGCTATCAACTCAAATATACATATCGTTAGGTTAAACATTATTATTAAGAGCAATTTCCTTCCCATGAGCGATCCCATTTACAACCTTGAGCAAACTGCCTGCCGTCAGGTGAAAAATGCGTGCATATTATCAGCGCACGATGTAAACGGTTGACATGGTATTTCATTCAATTTATGGCTAAATGTTGACACATGATGAATACTGATGTGTGTGTAAATGTGTATGTATGCATGTCATTTACGTCATTTATATTCGTAATATTTCTGAATTGCGTTCGTTCACGTACGCATACTTTAGTATTTGTGTTCCACAAATAATAATAAAAAACACTCTCGCACTTTCACTTTTCTGACTCATTGGCGTTCGGATGATGTGAGGCGTTCTTGTTTTTTGTTGTTGACTTTGTACTTTGTACAACGCTTTGTGGATGTTGATGCAGGAGAAGAACTTTAGTTACTCGCTTTAAACCCCGTCCCTTGCAACTCAATCAATCATTACAACTTTGGCAAGGTCTTAGCCATTAATTGTTGAAAACAGTCTTTTTTCTAAGTGTTGGCCATAAAATTACCAATTTCACCAGCTGCATAATGTCACAGCTTGTGCAACCAATTTTCTAACTTCATAACCAGTGCTGCCTCGAAAACAACGTCCTTCTCATCCTCAATCACAGGTCGTGGCAACAGGGAAAGAAAAAAAAACTGAATAAGAAAAGTTCATATTAAAACCCGTGCAGCTATGGACAGATCGGGACAAAAGAAAACTCATTCCAACTCGTAAGATGACAAATTTATAGCAAATAACATCGCAGCCATTTGCAGCAACTTCTCTGTGAAGGACATTAGGAAAACTATCAAAACTTTCGCGGGAACTTTGGCCGATTTTGGGAAAAATTGAAGTCGTAGCAAAAATATAAATGCGTCCCATTGAGGCTATGAACTTCCTGCAGCAACTGGTGACTGGATTTCGTTATGGATAGCCGTTCGAGGTGGATCTTTAAAACAGGATTACATCTAACACCCCAAGGAGAAAAACCCCTCTCCGCCACAGGAAGTGATGATGGAAAACTTTATGGAAAGTGTTGACTGGATTTAAGAGGACGTGGCCGAGTGAGAAAATGTCATCTGGTTCAAACCTCACCATCAACAAATTCAAACTGTCGACGCAGGATGGGTAATTTGCATCTTTTACTTAATTTTGTCTCGATAGCGATAATGTATATACACTTCGTGTAGATACTAACAATCAAGATTGGATATCCTCTCAAGAACAAAAAAAACGCAAAATGGAAAATTTAATAACTGGTTGGATGGAAAAGGCAACAATATCGCTGCAAGTCTCCTCCATTGAGTTTCATCCTCGAAAGTTTAATTAAATGGTTTTCGGGTGCAGTCCGGGGGGTTGCCCGCACAAGGGACAGTTTACACTGTTGCATTGTTCTCCTCCATTGTGTACGGCAAAGTGTTTCAGTTGGGATAATAAGTTTAATTCGCTTTGGGGCGTTTCCAATGAGGAGGAGACAGTTGCTGTGTAGAAGTAAACTAATTGAGGAAATTTAAATTGATAAACTCTTTAATGGCGCACAGATGCGAATACAATCGTTGCTTTATTGGGGTCATCCAACATCCCAGAGGCGGAAGTTGGACACTTTCGCTTTTACAATCTTGCTTGTCTGTGTCAAAGGAGAGGAATAGATGAGATGCGCGTTGAGCATCCTCCAGGAGTCTTATCCACTGATTTTTTGTTACTTCCTTAACATCTTCTTTCAAGATCAATTCAAAGAATTTCAGTATTGTTATAAAGACTGCTGCATGGTTTTGTCACTTGTTCGATTTGGCAACGAATTTGACACATTATCAGGTGGATGCTTATGTACATGATAAATCTATATACAGTCGAGAATAGATAAGTGAAAAAATCGCGTTAGTGCATCGACTTTAGATGCCCTAAGCCATTTCAAGCGATTTTCATACAAATTTGTTCGTAAATTTCCTATAAATGCACAACTTGTCAAAACCTCTAATTAAGTTTTCTATTGTTTTTAAAAAGGATAAGTGCAAATGTCAAATTAATTTTTTTTTTCATTTGTGCCTAAAAGAAATAAGTGGCAACACTTATCACATATGTATTATGATATATATACATATATACATATCATCATATATATTATGACAGTCTGACTGACATTAGTAACAGTTAGGATTTCAAACACATCTTTAGTGTAAAATGTCCACGCGTCAAGAATGCTGTTTTTATTATTTTGCGTCTAAAAATTTTAAATTCGCACAAATTAAACACCTTGAGCATAAGCCAAAGCTTAAGCTAATAGATGAAATAGAAACTGAAGGAATAACTAGAAAAGAGGTTACAGCAAAGTATGGTGTAGCAGTTTGCACAGTTTCGAGAATTTTAGAGGAGCAAAGCAAATTTCAGGAAATCGCACGTGAAAATTGAAATGTTAAGGAAAAAAGATTCAAAAAGAGTAACTTTGATGACATTGAAGCAGCCATCTGCATTTGGTTTACACAAATGAGATTGTGATTTTTTTTGTTTGTTAAGGTTCCGTCTACAAAAACGGAACCTTTATAATTTCGGTGTGTCCGTCCTTCCTTCCGTCATGTTTGTCACACTTTTTTATCTCCGAAGTTTATAAAGATATCGGCATGAAATTTTGGAATTAGGTACTTCAGACCTAGATGTCATTGCCTATGCACCCAAATTTAAAAAGTGGGGCCATTTGGGGGTGGCTCCAGTATAGGTGAAGTTGACATTAATTTTGAAACATTACCGCACCCCATCGACATATATATCAATCGACAATTCTTTTTGCTTTTTTTTTTGGAGGTTTGCTTCAAGACTCTTTTATCCAAAGTACCGTTTGGAAAATATTAAGCTCCAAAGTTTATTTTAATGCATCCCCCCCTGGCATTTCTAAACCAAAGAGTTTAAAAATCTGAAAAAATCACAAAAACTTGGCTTCATTGAGTACTTTCATTTCATTCAAAAAAAAAAAAATGTTGAGCATTCTGCCCTTAATTGTTTTCGAGATATTGGCCAAAAACGGTCAATCATTGACATGCGAATTTTTAAGATCTGAAAAGGCAATTTTGAAGACCTCAGCGTAAGCATTAAGAAATGATAAATTTCAAAATAACAATTCATGTTGAAATTTTGAGATATCTAGGATTTAAAATGATCACTATTTTAATTTTCACACATAAATTTCATGCTGTGTTCGACTACTCTATTCGTTGGTGAGCGTTATCTTTTGAATCTAACCCCTAAATGCCGAACAGAAATGAACACACACACCGCAGGCATGTGTATGATGGAAGGGATTTTTTGTGTTGGATAAACTTCGATAGAGGTATAGGTATATGTGTGGATAAATATTTGTTTGGATGTACGAATGTATGAATGAATAATTGATTTGGGTTGAAGTTAGAAGAAAATTCAACTGAAATAGTTTGAAAACGTCGTTTGATATTCAGAAATCATTCATCAATATTATGCGACGGAACCTTACCCGTGCGAGTACAACTCGCACTTGCCCAGTTTATTATTTTATCGTTTTTGTTTCGTTTAATAAAAATAATTCAAATATTTGAACGTTATATCTTTTTTGAGTAAATAAGGTTTGTATTATGCAATCAGTTCAGCTAAGTTTTGTGAATCTTTAAGTCTTGTTCTCCGACTTTAATATGCAGGGTAACATATGAGTTCAAAATTGTTCACCTAAATATGTAAGTAAGCACCTATAATTGCAAAAAATTTGCACTTGCGAATATGAATAATAAGTGTACACCTACGGATAAGTGCACAAACCGGATAAGTGTATAAAAAGTTGAAGCCTGGACGTTGTGCACTTATCCGTTTTCGACTGTAATTTTATTTCGATGCGTATAAGACTTCGAGGGATGTTGAACGGTACGTAAAAAGTAAATACTAACTAACAAAGGAGTGTGATATTTTGTACAGTTTTAATATACAGAAACAATATTTTTAATTTCTTACGTCTCGATTTTTCACTCAACTGTTTCCAAGTAATTCTCTGCGAAACTTGCATAAGATTCCGATGCTTTTTTACAATTCCCTGAATCCATAGTTCATGTCGCAACCTTATTCTCCTGATTCTAATAGTTTTTAAGCGTAATCCGATCTCTCGAATTTTTAAACTTGTACTGAGAATTTTTGCCATCATGGTTACTTAGTCGAAACTTGTTCTGCATTTGAGATAAACCCCTTCCTGAAGGTATATTACATGCAAATGTACGAGTAACACTTTATTTTGTTATTCCATTGGATCGTTGATTATTTATACGTACCGATCAAAAGTGCTAGTATTGTTTATTGTTTAAAAGAAAACGCACATTTGAGCACAGAAGAATAGCATGTAGAGTTAAGTAAAGGAAGCAGAGTGTACGGGGATTTGACAAACATGAAAACCTACTTCAACTAGTTTGTGGAATTTTGCAGGCTGGAAATAGTAACAGGGTGAAATGTCTTACTATCTCGAGATCGTTCACTTTACTGAATTGAAGTGGGACATAGTGGAAAATAATAAGCGTACACGAAAAGACCTATTTTCTGTCCTCAAAACGTTGGAAAATGACGAGTACAAGCCCTGTACCATATTCTTCCGTTTAATACAGAGCACTTCTAAAAACATACAAATGTTATTTAGTGATCTAGTCTGACTTTCGTAAATATTGGGTCTATAATTTGAAAACAGGAGATATTTTGCCAAAATATTTATTTATACAGTAGACGCTCGATATAGTGTCGATCGATATAGTGAACAATCCAATATAGTGAACACACAATATTGTATAAAGGCTATTCTAAATAGCGAACAAAAAAAATATCGATATAGTGAACTTATGTTTTCTTTCTTTCATTTAACCTTTCAGCATGCACAAACACGTCTAAAATTCGCTAGTGCTATGCAGTGGGCAGTATCCATACAATTGTTCTAATTTACCGTTTGTATATCGTGAACAGTTTGGGGTTGTTTGAAACAAATACAAAGTGCGCGTTTCTTGTACATGGAATATATTGTTTTGTTGCGTTTTACATTTTTTACGTATGAATTGTTTTTGTTTAAAATATTGGCCTGTGTTTTAGTAATTGCGAAGAAAAATTTTAATTATAGTTAGTCAAGAAAGTGCTTACACTATGTAAGAAAACAGTAAATTCTACTTTAACGTTATAAATATAAGTGGTTCCAGTAGCTTTATTGCAAACATTTTTGGTACAACTTATAGTACTACATATTAAGGAGTTAATAACATACAAACATAGCTCATTTCATTTAACAACAACAGGAAATATAACAAAACATAAAAATGGACGAAAATTTCACTGTCAAGAAAGTCTTTACACGCATTAACATTATAAGCTAAATTAATTAAAAAAAAAAAAATTCATGTTTTTAATTGTTATTTTAATATTTGGTGTGACCGCCTCTAGCATCAATAATAGTCTTTAAACTTTTTGTCACTGACACAATAAATTTTTTTATGTCATAATTGGTTGGAATGTTTTCCCACTCTTCTTTGATGTATTGCATCAATTAGTTTCGGCTTTTCGGGTTCTTTTTTGCCACTTTCTTCTTCAAATGGGCCCAAGAGTTTTCTATAGGATTAAGGTCTGGCCTCTGAGCAGTTGTATCCAGTACTTTGGTGCACTTATAAAGCAGCCACGTCTTAGTCGTAAGCTCTTTACGTTTCGATTCATTATCTTGCTAAAACTTGAATTTTTGTTTTATCATGTTATCGCCGCCATTAAATCCAAAATGGTTAGCACTGCTGAGCAAAGCAGCTTGTAAAATGATCAGGTATTTCTTTGCGCCCATGGTGTTTTCAATAAAGACTTAGTCTCCGACACCTTTACTCGAAATGCACCCCCATACCATCACAGATAACTTTCCAAATTTAACGATTGGAATTATATTCCTTTTCGATAAGGCTTTTAAGGGCCTGTGCCACACTTTATTAGGTCCTTCGTTGTAGTACATAATAATTTTCATTTCGTCGCAAAATATAACATCGTCTCAGTATTCGCTACGCTGAATGCAATACTCTGTAGCAAACAGAAGCGTTCTTAAATGTTTTTATTCGAAAGCAGTGGTTTTTTTCTTGCAACTCTCGATGTAAACGCATGGTGTAGAAGCACTTGTCTTATAGTTTCGTGAGAAACTTGTACTCGACACTCCTGGTTCATCTCTCTGGACAAGTCTCTAACTGAAGTTTGGGTGTTTTCATGCACTTTTCTTAGCAGGCAGGGCTCATTTCTATGAGATAATTTTTTTGACCTTCCTTTTGTAGCAATAACCTCCAAACTATTTTCACGCTCTGCTCGGTTTATAATGTTATAAATTGTCTTTTTAGATAAGCCGAACAGGTCTGTCATTTCCTTAACACTTTTGCCATTGTAATGGTTATAGTAAACCTGCTTAACTTCAAAGCTAATTCTTCTCCCAGGCATATTGTACGCAACTGATCAATAACAACACGATTACGAACAACACTCTCTCAACAGCAAAAATTTCAATAAACATTTTTTCTTTCAAATGTACAAATTTGTCATTTCACAAAACAGAAAATAAAAAACCGCTATGACGGTACTGTTATGAAACTGTTCATGCAGTGCGCATGCGAATTGAAATAGGATGTGTAAACACTTTCTTGACAGTCTAACGTTTGTCCCTTTTTGCATTTTGTAATTTTTGTCATTATTGTTTAGTGAAATACATAAAGCATTTTTTTATGTTACCTATTTTCAAATATGTAGTTTTATAAACTAGCAAAAGAAAATGTTCAATTAAGTTGCTGGAAGTACTTTAATTTTTAATGTTAAACTAGAATTTACTATTTTTTTTACGTTGTGTAAACACTTTCTTGATACCATGCTCAAAAAAAATGTTCACCTTTTGAAGCCAAGAAAGAATAAAGCAAATGTTTGATGTCTTCAGCTGATATGAACTGCATTCCCGAGAGAGCGTTCTGCATTAAAAGAAACAATTGGAAATTAGAATTGTGCATGTGCATGACTGGTGAGTATTCACATCCACAATTTTTTCTACCAGTGTAGCAACATGAGGACGGGAATTATAATGATGGAAAATTACGCACTCGTGTCTAGATGCTTATTCTTGTCGTTCTTCCGCCAATGATCCCCTCAAACAAATCAATTCTTGACTGTGCACGTATAATTTCCTGCGTTTAGAATTGTTTCAACCTCCACTCGAGTACATCTGACATGCATTGTCGCCTTTCGACGTCGTGAGGTTTCAACTTATTTGGAACCCAGTTTATATGACATCTATGAGGCTCCGGGTTGGTTTATCTAAGAAGTTTGGTCTAGTTAGTCGTTCTATTTTGACCAGCACTGTACTGAAACTTTCTCGCATGAACAGTAAATCTGATGTCTTTCCATCTTTGGACCTGTCCAAATCTTGCGCAATTTAGATTCCTGCACTCAGGAGCGTATTTTTTTACAATCTCAACGGCCTGAACGTGGTAGACATTAGAAGTCCGCCTCCCTTTATTAAAAGAAACAAGTAGTTTCTCATAATATAAGAATAATAATATAATAATGGCGGCGCTACAGTCCGAAGTGGACCTGGGCCTAGCTTCTCAACAACCACTCGTGTTGTGCGTGCTATTGTTCTGTCACGAGTGGAGGGGACCTACAGTTTAATACTCCGAAAAGCGAGATTGAGAAGCTTTTTCTAGACAGTTATACTCTTTGAGCATTGTCAGTGACTCGAAAGAGGTGGAGCCGTGAAAAAATGTTTTGATGTTTTTTTTTTCGAGATTCGAACCGACAACCACGAGCATAGGAGTCGACGCACCTACCCACTACGCCACGGCGCCCACAAGTAGTTTCTCATATGTGGATCAAATCCTGGGAGATACGCTAACCAAATTTGTGTATCTTCAATGGATGTAGCCATCTCTCTTCCTTTCGACGGACAACACAAGTACTCAGTATAAAAACGTTTCTAACACCTTCATTTGTTTCTCTCCCTTGTTCTCTACTACCAGCGGTGTACCAAAAGAATCTATCCTGGGACCCCTACTCTTTTCTTTGTATTATATGTTAAAGAGCCATGAAGTACTTTAAAGTACATACACAAATATACAACCAGTATTCGGCTATTTTGAAAAAAAAATCACTTAAAAAGAACACAATGCATATGGACTTTGGAAGCTATCTTGCGAAAAACACATAAATTTGACTGCCGGAAAAAACCTACAGTGATTTTCGCACGTTGTGGTCCGCTCAACATTTACCTTTACTTCATCTGAGTCTGACCTAAGAGTTTTAATTAACTGGTATGTTGTCATGGCTTAAATAAATTCATATGGGCCACTTCTTCTATGGCTATTTCATCTGCGTTGAGTAGTCCCCCTAAGGGCCACTGAAGTGTCCCTCAGCAGCGGAAGGTAACATTATATTCGAACGTGTTGTGTCGCTCTAACCGTTGCCACTTCATAATAGTAAAAAAGTTTACACAAACCCAACTTATGACACTTCCTACCACTAGCAATATATCCTTCCAGTTTCATTATGTAATTACGTTTTATGATCCCTGAATTTGTAATTCACTTGAAAAATTACTTCCCCACGGTGGCAGCCCCTATCGGTGTCAGTGGAAAAAATACTCATAAATCGAGACGTCCCAATCGTTTCGTACACATCTGTGACGGTTTCAAGCAGCAGGATCATACTTAACATACCGTAAACCATGTATTTTCTTCTTGTCCTCATGGCTGCCACCCAAGATACACCATCATTGGGTTACGTTCTCCGATGTAGCTACTCGCTGCGAATAAAAATCTCATTTTTATTAAAATTTATTAGTAGATGGGGAAAAAAAGCATAGAGCCACCATCAATTTTCAATTTATTGGGGATGCTCCAATAGTTTCCAATGTTTCCTGCCACAGTTTGATAAATCCTGCGATGCGTAAACTGCCATCAATATTCGCCGGGACTGAGACACATTTTTATGGATAATTGAGTTATGGGGATGGCACGGAGCCCGTTCGCAAAGCTTCCCCTATTTAGATGGAGTAATCAATATTTAATTAAGGACATGAAATTGGAAGTGATTTGTTTGTGAATTCTTGAATATCTCTCTCTGTCGGAAGTGGTCTTGGATGATTGCCACAAGTTGCTGCAATTTTTCAATTCCACCTATTTTCGTTCGAAATCATTTAAAGATTACATGGTCAACACTGACTTGAATCTACTGCAAACACCATTTTTCGATTGATGCAATCCGTCACAGGAAAATATGGAACTCGGAAGTACAGACTCCTGTGTTGAAGGAAAATCTATAAATTGAGAAATGGCTTCAATAAATATATGAAGTAAGCCATTTACAAAATGCAACTTTACTGCACTAAATTGTGTAAAGAACTTGTCTAAGCTTCTAAACAAAGTTCTGTCAAAGTCAAATTGGTCTCTCCTTCCTGACTTATGCATCTAATAATAATAATGGCGGCGCTACAGTCCGAGGTGGACCTGGGTCTAACTTCTCAGCTTGCTACTGTTCTCTCATGGGTTGAGGGAGCCTACAGTTTGATGCCGACTCCGTACGGCGAGATTGAAAAGCTTTTTCTAAACAGTTATACTCTTTGAGCATTGTCAGTGACTCGAAAGAGGTGGAGTCGTGAAAAAATTTTAGGCGAATCGAAATCGAACCGACAACATTGAGCGTAGGAGTCGACGCACCTACCCACTACGCCACGGCGCCCACTAATGCATCTATTTTTTCTAATTTCTGACCTTTCTCCTCAAGGGAAGGATGCAAAAGTTATCCCTGTAGCTTTGAATATTCTTCTTCGTCTTTATCATATCACAGTTCTCCCTTATCATTTTAAGGAGGTGTTCGAAAGGTTAGCCATCTGGAAGATTCCAGTTCTTGTTCTTCTTAAAAGATGAGTAATTGGTGGATTCTAGATCTGAATGGATCCTTAACAAATATCAATTACGTGTCTACTCCACCACAGAATTAGGTTTAATTGGTTCCTATTTAGCTACTAGGAATCTAGCATTGCATGTATACAGTCGTCAAGTTTATCATAGAAAAACGTTGTTCCGCAATGATCAGTACTTGGACCGATACTATTTTCAATGTTTAGTTTAATCATTTGCAGACGACGTTCAAGTCTGCGCGACAGCACCTATCGGAAACTTTAATTTATCCATTATAAACATTAATTCAAATGTACGACATAACACTAAATCTTATGAAGTCATACGCAGGAGTCAAATAATACCTCGCCATTATATACTGTCTATCTTGGACGATCTCCCCAAAGTAACGTTGATACAACCACTGTTCTTGTCAGTCCTTGCTTCACAAACGTCTGTCAGGACTCAAAGATCCTAAGATCTGCCACCACCCCTAAACTTAACCTTTCCATTGTATACTTTTGTTATATAAGTATATCGAGTCTTATTTCGGGCGCCAATGCAGCGAAAACATTTCTGCAAAACATTTAACGCAACAAAACTATTGTTTTCGACCTGGAATCGTTAACATCTTTAAAACACTTTCGTGCTCATTACCATTATCGACATTGTTAATGTGTCTGTCTTGCTAGTCTTCTTCCTCTTTTGTGACAATATGACATTGAACTTTGCCAAAACAAAACGGATCTAATTCTGATATTGTTTCGACATCGACAGTTCCCCATACGTTACTGCACCGGAAAGGATTTAGCATGGCCACTTGCAACTGACGAGTGAAACCAACACTTTCCTTTACTCACCAACTTACTTTTCCGTACTCACCAACAAAGAAGTGCCATAATCTGAAACACATCAATGGCCAACCAAATTCGAAATTATTTCAATAACTCAAATTCACGTCAAACCCTGACACACACTGTGGTTTCCTGAAAGACATTCATGGAAATTTCCAACCCAAAAAGGTCAAACAAAGTTGACATTTTCAGGATTAAATAATTCAATTACCCAAATCGAATTTTTTTTCTCAACTCTTGGTGTATACTCTTCCAATGATTGAGCTCTTAATTACCATTTCCCGATCGAGCTCGACAAAAAAAAATGATGCCCACCAAACGCATGGAAAGGACGAAAAACATACCCACGTCCGTCACTCCCAGCCCACACGAGAGCAGGCACAAACATCCATTTATAATAAATACCAGAAAATTGTCCTCCCATAACTTTTGCGAAAATGAATTTTTAATGGACTTTTAATAGATGCTGTGCACCTCAACGGCAAGCCGGGACGGCCCTTAAAGCGTCTACCAGCCCGAGTGTCCGCTGGAAACTCACATTTCGCGGGACCGGCCAACCGCCACCATAACGTTTTCTGCTTGCAGTGCTACGTACGAACATGCAGCACATACATACATAAATGCACACTTTATCAAAAAAAAAAGCAATGAACTTCGAGTAACGTCAAAAAGTAATTTTTCAACTTGACAAGTCCTGGCATGGAAAACCCACTCGCAGTGGGAAAAGTCGCGAAGCAAGGGGCAATCTGTCCTGACAGGCAAACCAATGGCCGATATGCAAACAGTGGTATGGATAAATTGATGCAATTTCGCAACCCCTAATTGTTGTAGGAAATACCCTGATTTGATGCGGTAACGGATGTAGGAACAATCCACCGTCACCGCCGACCGTTGCAGCTGATGCCGATTTTTGAGACAGAGGCGTGTAGGGGAATTGACGTGTGCACGTGTGGTTCTGTTAAATTGACAAAATATTTAACGCTGGGCATGGCTAATGAAGTGTAATCAATACATGCAGAGGTAGCTTTGGTCTCCTAAATGTAATGTTGCTCACGCGCCGCTGGAGTAAGTGTATCGCTTTTCGCTTTAGATTTATCGCCCATTTGAGGTGTCCTTTGAGTTTTAGACTTAAATTAGCATGAAATTGTATGGAAAATATTTCCATCGCGTCGATGGTGTATTGTTTAAAGAGCATCGTAAAAAATGACAAACCCAACTGAAAATCGTTTCTTATCCAGTGGGAACAAATAGGGGGGGGGGGGGGGGGGAATAGATAGATATTGGTATTTATATAAAAATCTGACAGACTGTACATGTAATTCTAGTAACAAAGGTAAGGAGCAGATTTCTCAGCAACTGTTGCCGCAGTGGTGTAATGGTTAAAAGCGTTATGTTTCTACATGGAAAGTAGAAGATCGGGATCAAATACCGATCAACACTCAAATTTTCATTCCGTAGATGTGCACAACGGTGGGCGCCGTGGCGTAGTGGGTAGGTGCGTCGACTCCTACGCTCGAGGTCGTCGGTTCGAATCTCGAAAAAAAAACATCAAAACATTTTTTCACGGCTCCACCTCTTTCGAGTCACTGACAATGCTCAAAGAGTATAACTGTCTAGAAAAAGCTTCTCAATCTCGCCGTTCGGAGTCGGCATTAAACTGTAGGTTCCCTCCACTCGTGAGAGAACAATAGCACGCACAACACGAGTGGTTGCTGAGAAGCTAGGCCCAGGTCCACCTCGAACTGTAGCGCCGCCATTAATATTATTATTATTATTATTAGATCTGCACAACGGTAACACGAACAATGTACGGGTACACGAACAATGTTGGCATATGGTTCTCTAGACATGTGGCTCGTTATTTTGAACATGTTAAACTTTCTGATGCACTTTGGATTTATCCATCAACTGGATACCAGAATCCGGATACTGGACAACAAAACAAAACCAGTTTGCCTCAAAAACATTCTATTAGATTGTACCACGTGAAATGTCGGATTTTTCACTTAATCCTCAATTAGAAGCTGTTGAGTGAAGATTTGTAGAACATAGTGAGTTCTTTTTTGTATAGTATACAGTGGTATGCAGGTTTGATGTGTTTTATGGTTCGTTGCAAGTACTTTTATATTTTTCTAGGAATTTTTTCATCACGCTGTCGATGGTTCAAATTTACGAGTTCAAACTGGGACATAATGGGTCTCTGGCAGCTAAAAACATAAATGGCGCATTTGAGAATATAGCGGTGAACGAACACACCATTCAGCGTTGGTTTGGTAAGTTCCGTTCGGGAGATCTAAGCCTCGAAAACGAATCGCGTGGGAAAACGGAAACGGTAATTGACGACGCCATTTTATGAGAAACGATGCATGCAGACCCAACAAAAACGCACACAACATGGGAGTATCCCCCATGACAATAAGCCGACACCTATGTATCTTTAGGCAAAATCTAGCAGTCTTTGTCTGTCTACCCAGTCTGCTGTCAAATGTTATTGCTCCGGTCTTTTTATCACTTATCTGGTCCCAACGAAACTATTAGTTGAATTTTCTTCTAACTACAACACAAAACTAAATAAACTATGCATTGCAACATACAAACTGTTTTTTTTTTAGATTTGTCCTGAAAAACTCTGCCCAACAGAGTCGAGAAATAACTTTTTTTTTTAAACAAACCAGTTTAGGACGCCTTTATTTACATCCACCATCTCAGAGGGCAAATGACGCAGAACAATAATCGGTATCCCATCGATTCCCACTGATCTGAAGATACCCTGGAGATCATCTCTCGATCTCAAGTACCTAATTCAAAATTTCAATTCAATTTCATGCCGATATCTTCATAAATGTAGAAGACAAAAAAGTGTGACAGACACAACAGACGGACACACCGAAATTATAAAGTTTCCGTTTTTGAGGACGGAACCTTAAAAAACAAATAATCTCCTAAATCGAACTCGAACAGACGTCGCAAGAGTTGCATTGATCAGTACGGGTCAATGGCGGATAGACGATCTCACGGTCCAATGCATTGGGCACTAGGTAATCCGTATACAAATTTTCTTGACAAATCTCAAGACTGACCTTCAATAATATGATGGCTTTCTGAAAGACTACGCGTTGACTTTGTAATGCTTCGAAGACACACTTTAATCACCAGGCAATCGAGTCGTAATAACCGGCACCTAGTGCTCATTGGGTTCCTACTTCGGAACCACCAAAGTCCTCGCCACTGACATCCTTCAAAGCTAATTTAAAATATGATTTTTAAAGTTCATAACTCACAGCATTTCGACAGAAAAAAGACCACAAGCTCTAACTTTCACCCCAACAATGCCGACCACCACTTTCAATCACAGTCCCCTCGACACTCTATCATCAGTGCAACTAACTATGTCCTCCACTTTGTCGTAGTTCAAAAAGAAAATTAGGAATTTTCCCAAGCGTAATTGCAAAATATATTTAAATCTCGATGTAATTAATTCATCCCTTTGTAAATTATACAAGCTACGCAGGTGAGGATACTCGGCAGTCCTTCACACCGGCTGAGACTCCTCGACAACAGTGTCGAGGTGCAAGAGTAGAAATTAAAATTAAAATCCAATATCGGATGGGACGGGAGATGGAACTGCAGCGCACAGCAAAAGACAGAAACTAATTCAACAAATTGCTTTGACATTGATTTTCCTTTGCTTGCCTGCCTGAAGAGAAGACACCTTCTGGCGGGTGGATTGCTGGTGCGGAAAGCAGGGGATCGTAATCGCCGACACAGCTTCTGTTCTAATTCAGGATCGGTTGCAGCACCAACAGGGAGTTGTTGTGCGGATTTCTTTTTTGATTCCCATTCGAAGAAGTTCGTCTTCGTAATGACGGTCCGTGCGATTATTTGTAATTGCAAAACAGTGGCGGGGGCGCCTTCCGCACAGACGAGCAAGGGAGCTTCGTCCACAGAGTAATTATGAGTGAATTACAGTAAGGATGTTCATATTTAGTTAACAGTTGAGAAGTAAATTAACATCCTTCTTCTATTCACGAAAGAAATACATAAAGGAGGGCGACTGAAAGATTACCCTCATACAAAGGTATCCATGGTTAATGAAAGCAATTTATATCGAATCGTACAAGTTGCTCCCATCAGGTGCATTTTTTGCAACTCATCCTCTCTGTTTGGTTCACTTCACCACAGGCGATCTTATCAATCAGCAACCTTTGATGTGAGTGTTTACCTCGCTTTCGTCATGGATTCGAATTTCAAACATAAAGAGCCTTCAATGGGGAATGTCACCCTTGTTATTCCAATGAGCAACTTCGGTTGCATTTGATAAGGACGCACTCATGAAAAAGTCTCTCAGGAGACGTGGTTTTGATTTCAGCTATTGTCCTCTTATATACAGTTCAGACAATCACAGTGACTTCCGATCGCAAGTTTCTACTTTTAATCAGAAGACCTCAGGCGTCTCGTGTTAGGCCCATATTATAGCACCATCAAAGAGGATGGAGAACAACATATCCTCTCTCATTTCTGAAAAGATTTATTGGTAGAACAATGGGTCTTCCAGCATACATAACATAAATAAATTGTTCCTGCATCCTGGGTGGCTGCCCAAAGGCAGATAAGTCGACGCACGTGTCCCGACGGTATGTCAGAGCCTATTAACTCAATACGTCCTATTGGTCTCACAACCCGCGGCAATGTTCTGAATTTATTCTCCGTCTCCGTGGTTCATGCCGACGAGGAGACGCAACGTTTTACATCGATCTCAGTACCAGCTTCTGCAGCATCAGACTGCATCTTAATTAGCAGAGCCCAGGAGCCTTCGAAGCCAGTTGGATTTCAGCATGCAATGACTGGACTATAAGTCTTGTAATTTTTTTTTGTACACATAAAGCGGTCCAAGGGCGGAAAACATTTGCCAAAGAGTGCCTTTGAATGGTAACCGATTGTTCATTTTCTTTTGTGTTTCCTTCTTCTGCTCCAAATTCGTAAAAATCTGCTCATTTCATGCTGTACGAGCATTGTTGGTGTTGCGGTGACTTGTTTTTTTATTTTATGCAAGTAGGTCATGCAACAAACCCTGTAGGCCTTCAATTCCATGAAAGTTAGCGAATGGTACCGGCCTCTCTAATCCGAAAATGAAAATTTGTTGTGTGCGGCCAACGTATTTCCCCCCCGAGACAACGTTGAACAAAGCAAACAATCAGAGAATCACTCATTTAGGCCGTCGTCGCACCCTTACAATGCAACAACACCCCCCAATATGAACGCCCACCACGCCACCAGTTGCCGGTTGTTCATTATATCAACTTTGTTGTTTTGTTCTTTTTCCCAAATCCGCCTTGAGGCTGGCCCACAAACAGTCAGCTTAATTAGTAGCACTTCCCACCCTACAACGCCAGTCTCACACTCACCCGAGCGCGACCAGGGAGAGGACTAAATCAAATTATCCGGTAGTCGCTAAAAGTTAAATATGGCTTCCGATGTTTTCTTTTCCATCTCCCACCCATGTTCGTCACGGGTTCACACCCTCATTATGGCACTGAATGAGAGCAGAAACTTAGGCATCGGCCTTAATGGAGGTGATGATGATGAAGCTGCAGGAATATGATCCCGTGTTACAGTCATGGTGCAGCTGAAGTGTGAGAAGCTGCATGCATGTGCCAACGTGCGGTGCAATCCTCTAAACCCGTGAAGATGCAGCGGTATCACGTAGCGTTGATTAAAAATTTTCTCATGTTGCAATAATTCAGCTCGTGTCAACGTTCCTCTTGTGTATGTCCATTTTTAGACGCAACCTGCATTCCTATCCGGAGGCGAGACCTTCTGTCCGTGATGCCGAAGACACAGCCGCTCCGGAGAAGGACTGCTTAGGAGCGAGTAACACCCACAGGGCACCGTCGAGAAAAGGTTTCCTAGTTCAGCAATTCCAAATGTCATTGGATGATGTGGAGTGTTGGGGCCGCATAAGTCTACTATTAGCACCCGACCAGAAGTCACGTGGGCATCGTTTACTAAATATTTCATTTCAGTAATTATGGTGCGGATAAATTAGCCGGGAGTTATGGGTCGAAGTAGCTGTTTCGTAAAGCAGCCGGAAGGGGGACACAGACTGGTGGTGATATGTGCGTGTGCGATGCACACGAGGACCCTGATGGGTTATCCGTAATTCCGAGTGGTTCCAGGCGATAAAATCATCCCTTAACTGCCTCAATTTAGTACCGGAATTTGATTCTCGCCGTTGTGTATGATTATCTTGCAGGCAATTCAAATTTAGTCTGATTGGGAAAGGTTGGCGAGTAGGGGAAGAGTCAGGGTAGGTTCATAGTTGATACTATTTTGCGATAAAGAATATGTAGGAAACCTGCTAAAATTGTGCGTGATGTGGTATTCACATGGGAAATGTGTTTGTTTGTTTTGTGAAATTTGTTACAAAAACTACATTACAGGTTGGGTTGGAGATGATTTGTGAACAAGGTCGGTGACCAAATAGACGTTTACACTTGATGAATCTTATCGAGGTTTACCTGCTGTCAGGACACGACTTGAATGACTTGAATGGAATCAGTGAAGACCTTCATCTGAAACTTAAATGTTGTTCAGTTTTCCGCTTTTTGTGTTTACAAATACATGATTGTCACGATTGAGATGATAATGTAGTACGAATACGTAGTACGAATGTACACGGTTCCTCAGCTCAGTGAACTTTAAGAAGAATAATAATGGCGGCGCTACAGTCCGAGGTGGACCTGGGCGTAGCTTCTCAGCAACCACTCGTGTTGTGCGTGCTATTGTTCTCTCACGAGTGGAGGGGACCTACAGTTTAATGCCGACTCCGAACGGCGAATTCGAAAAGGTTTTCCTAGACAGTTATACTCTTTGAGCATTGTCGGTAACTCGAAAGAGGTGGAGCCGTGAAAAAAAATGTTGGGTGTTTTTTCGGGAATACGTGGGATACATACGACGAAAGTCGTTGGCTCACTAAGTTGATTGCTATCATCTTTTAGTTTGCGAATTGGTCACTTTTATTCTAAGGACAGGCCGAATTAAGACATCGTTAAATTATTTTTTAATTTTTTTCACGGTTCAAAGTGATGGGCTGAAAACTTGTCCTTGAAGGCATGTATGACGGAATTTTTTTATCCGTACCCAGCAGTAAACACTATGAATAATATCAACACTGGTTGCAAATGCAGATTAGGGTTGAGAGGCTCTCTCTCGACTGTGATCATCTTTATCCTGGTGAGGTGATATCCCAAGAGGGCTTTCAGCCAAATAGTAAAACTCAGAAAGGAGAAATTTCTGCTTGACCTATATCCCTTCTTTAGTACTCATTCACAGAATCGAAATCTTTGTAGTTTTGGTATGTCCGTCCGTCCGTCCGTCTGTCTGTTACACTATCCGCGTCTCATGCATTTTGTATACACATAATTTCGGTCCATAATAGAGTCAGGTCGTAGCAGGGCACAATTTACGAGGCAACATGTACTCTCGCGGGAAAGGTTCCTAATTTTCGATAGAAACTCTTACTCAATATTAGGCAACGAATTGAAACTATTTTAGTTGAATTTTGTTTTGACTTCAATCCAAATCAACTATTCATTACAACATACAGTCTAAATCTGTTACAACGACATCGGTTATTGCGACCTATCTGTTATAACGACAAAATGCTTAGGTCCCGCCTGAGCTGCATTATATGCAATAGAATAATTAATCGTTTACAATCACATATCGCTTACAACGACTAAATGCGTCAGTCCCTTGAAGGTCATTATAACCGATTTTGACTGTACATATGTACATACAAAAAAATATTCATGCATGTACGCACATCTCTTTATAAATGTAACACAGGAAAACATTCTGCAACATCCCTTCAGTCATGACTAATCAATGTTCATGCCAGCAGTGTGTACATTGTTGTTGGGGATTAAGGCTTGAAATAAAAGTACGAGCTCCACTGAGACTGGTGTTGTATCTACGATTTCAGCAGAGAATTTATGTCCGCAGGAAATATCATTGACATCTCTAAATGTATCAAAATTTGGACGTATTTTGATATTTAAAATGTTCAATCAGATCTACAAAACTACGTTAACGGTGAAAAATTAACAACAATCGAAGCATTGGAGGTCAACATTGTTTGTGTTAATGAGGCCACAAATGCCTGAAAATCTGGTTGAAAACTTTGTCTCTCAGATCTTGCCGTTGTGGGCATATGTGCACCAGTTGTGTTTTTAAATTTAAATTTTAACTTTATTTAAAAACTTATAAAAAATAATGTATTCTCTCGTTTGAACACAAATAAATGGTTCCTGCCTATGACAAGAATTTTGCACCTGTTGAAAGACAAAAAGTCATTTGTGAAATATTTACATAAACCAGATTCAAATTGCGCCGTGGCCGTGTGGGTTTGTGCGTCGAACCATACACAGTCTAGGTTCAAATCCCAGGTCAGACAAACAATTTTTCAGAAAAAGAATTGTTCACGATTCCACCTTTTTCGAGTCATTGACAATGTTCAAAGAGTATAATTGTCTAGAAAAAGCTTCTTAATCTCGCCGTTCGGAGTCGGCATTAAACTGTAGGCTCCCTCCACTCATGAGAGAACAATAGCACGTACAACACGAGTGGTTGCTAAGATTCTAGGCCCAGGTCCAACTCGGACTGTAGCGCCGCCATTATTATTATTATTTGCTTGGAAATTTCCATCATATATTTGAAAAGCATTGTGTCATTGGCTCACTAATTCCCATACGGTTTTTAGCACACGGGTTAAAGTCATTCTGCAGCTCTTTCAGAGTCTCTCATCAATCCCGGGTTTATTTGTGTACCGACTAAAGGGGCCAAGATCTACTTGAAGTTATAAATTACTTCCGGATTTTTACCAACTTTCGCGGTTCGGTAAAAAAAAACAATTTATTTCTTCTCGAAAATCGAGTTAGTTTTACCAACTAAACTAAACTAAAACATGGGCTTTTGTTCGCGATATAGAGGTATTCAGATCTTCCTTTACTTCCTGGTTTTGCAGCCGCCATTTCGTTTGGACTTGCAGCTCTATGACGCCCAAAAAATGTCTGAAGAGGGTTGCTCATTAATTCCGTGACTTTGAAATGAAATACTTGTTATTTTGTTTTCTCAAAATTGAATTTATTTTTTAATGTAGTCTCCTTTGTGTGCGATACACTTTTCCTAACAATATTACAATTTTTTGAACCCTTCCCAAAAATATGATTTCTCAAACAAGAATAGTCGCTTTTAATTTTTTGGAGAAAGTTCAGCTCAAAACGTGCACTGCTTTAATTTTTTCTTCATTTCTGGTGTATAGTGATGCAGGAAACATCAACTGCTAGGAAACTCTGTAAAAACTCACTCGAATTGCGCTTGTAAAGTTCCAAATTCTGTATTGAAATCTTCGCCCGAATCCGTTTTTTGATGCACCGCCGCCAAACGCAGCACCTGTCTTGCCGATTATATTTTCATGCCCAAATGGTCATTGTGTGCGCAGTGGCTGTGTGGGTGTGTGGGTTTGTGCGTCGACCAGTCTAGGTTCAAATCCCAGTTCAGACAAACAATTTTTCAAAACAAAATTGTTCACGGCTCCACCTCTTTCGAGTCACTGACAATGCTCAAAGAGTATAACTGTCTAGAAAAAGCTTCTCAATCTCGCCGTTCAGAGTCGGCATTAAACTGTAGGTTCCCTCCACTCATGAGAGAACAATAGCACGCACAACACGAGTACTTGCTGAGAAGCTAGGCGTAGGTCAACCTCGATCTATAGCGCCGCCATTACTATTATATTAAATGGTCATGCAGTAATCGAATGACGGAATCATTTGAAATTGCTACGATCTTAGCTATCTCACGAACCTTAATCCAATATCACAAAATTTTTTAACCATTTCTTCCATTGTGGAGTTACTTGGACGGGCGCTTAGCCGTCCTCGTGTGCTCGTACGACAGCAACGAAATCCAGTGAACAACTTGTGCATTCGAGGCAGCAGAGTCTCCGTAATATTTTTTAAGTCTGCCCATTTAATGGTTTTCCCCCTTAAAATGTAGGACTTTATTAAAACACAAATCTCACTTTTTTTCCATTTTGGCCAAATCTCACAGACCATTGAGATTTTCACATGTGCTTTTTTCATAAGCCTAACTTTCCAAAATGCCCCTTTCCCACGACACTAGTTAATCGAATATAAGCATTGATTCTTGGTACTCATTTTGTTAAAGTATTTAACGATTGTTCTTCTATACGAAGTTCTTTACTGCCCTTTTATGACGCAAATAGGAAAAACAACTGACGACTGCGAGCATATCTGAATACATGTAAGAAATCATGTCGTAAATGGCTATAAATAATCCAAATCTCACGAAAACACACTACATTGCGTAAGATATCCGTGTTAATCTTCATTCACGTGCTCAAATTAATTAATTAACTCAACGTGTGATTTCAGTTTCTTCCTAATGAAGGCGGGTGCTACGTAAGCAAACGTACACATAAGTTGTGTTAAGAGTTTTCCAATAAATTTGTATCTACAATCTGTTTGCATGCCTAGAAGTCGTATTTAACAAGCAATCAATGGTTAATTCAATTTGACCTTTGTTGGTCCATAAATTGAGTTAACACATTCTCACTACGGATTACATTATCTTCTCAGTGCTTTCAACGAATTAGAAATTATTTTTAGACTTCCTTCTGACCGAATGCAAAACCTTGGCTGTTGCACACGTCTTAGTTTAGTGAGTGACATTTGGGCTAATCTTCGTCATTGTTCGTTGGTTGTTTGGTTCCCCTCACTTCCCCCTGGAAAAAGGAAAGAGTAAATGATTTGGAAAAAAATTGCATTTCACATTTAACGTTTATTTTATCGACTTAAGTAAAAATCTTTGAAAGGACTCTCGAGATTCTTACTCATTTCATTTTCATTTATTGATTCTTATCGCTGTGCATTAAGAATATTATGTTCTTTTACTCATCACTTAGAAGGTCTTTGACGCAAAGAACATGTCGCATCGGACCTGTTGCTTTGGAACCACCATGTCGCTTTGTGAAATTTAAGAAATCCTGTGGACTAGGTATAGGAATGTGGGTGCCCTATATACTAAATTGAACCACTTCTTGCTTGATTAAGCGAATGTCCGAACCTAAAGAAATAAACCCGATTGCAGAGAATATATAAGACGAGACATTCATCCACATACCCTAGGTGCGTTAAAGTGGATGAGAAATGCACTTAGAGCAGAGTTGACCCATTGTGCCGCCACATAGATTGACATGGGTTAATCCATTTGTCCGCTTGTGGGAAACCATTTGGAGCTTTCGATGAAGCGTAGTTGATTACTAATTGGTGTCCTACTGAGATCACAAATGCTTTCAAGGAATTATAATAATAATAATGGCGGCGCTACAGTCCGAGTCGACCTGGGCCTAGCTTCTCAGCAACCACTTGTGTTGTGGGTGCTATTGTTCTCTCACGAGTGGAGGGGACCTACAGTTTAATGCCGACTTCGAACGGCGAGATTAAGAAGCTTTTTATAGATAGTTATACTCTTTGAGCATTGGCAGTGAATCGAAAGAGGTGGAGCCGTGAAAAAATGTTAGGTGTTTTTTTCTGGAATCGAACCGAGAACACCGAGCGTAGGATTCGACGCGCCTACCCATAGGCCACGGCGCCCACAAGTAATTATACCCTAAAAAAGTATTGTCGAAAGGACGCCAGGGCCGGTTAGGTATAGAGAAGTTGTAGAATGTTCTCCACTTCTTCCTCATCTAAGCAGCTTCTGCAAAATAGCTTACTCACCTATGAGGCAGTGATAAGTGATGACACCCATAATGAAGCTGGTTTTTGCTATGCCGGGGGAGATCAAATTTTTGGATCGCTTAGGATATTCCTTAGACCAGATCATTATGGAGGTGTTGAACCTTGTGCCTCAACCATCTATTGTTCATTTTTTGAGTTGTGTTCTCACGTAGCAACAGTTTGCATGTAGGAAGAGGCATATTGATGTTGTTATACTTCGTCGTTGGTTGCGAACCTGACCAGTTTATCCCCTATGTAGTTGCCTGAAATGTCTCTGTGACCTGGTACCCAAAACAGACGAATGCTACACTTAGACAAGATGGCCGATAGTTTGTTACCACTTTCGAGTTTTGAGACACTATCACGCCAGGACAGGGTTAGGAATTGCAGTTATCTCTGCCTGAAATACGCTACAATGCTCAGGTTAGCGATGAGGCAGATTAATATTTGGTCTATTACAGAAATCGACACTATCAACCCCATCCTTCGTCTTCGATCCATTAGTGTAGAGATATAAGGATCCCTCAAAGGGTCTGGGATTTCTGTTCCCGATGTCCCTGTCCGGAACCAGGGTTCTGAAGTTCTTACTCGGACTAGATTTGGTCTAGAGGTCTAGATTTCTAGGTAGAAAGTTTTGATGATCTTAGAATTTTAGAATAGGTGAGAATATTGGACCAGTAGGATAAGGCCTAAAATCGTATATTGACTGCCATTTGTCGGACAAATAAGTTAAGGGGGTTAGATTGAGGATGCTGGATGTCATGCACCCGGCGGGATGGTTCTTAACGCGCCACTTATGAAGATGCCAGTTTGACGTTGCACTTTCCTTAAGCCGCTCTGATGTATAGCCTTATCTAGAATGGGCCACCAGACTATCATGATGGGTCATACAACGTCAACGCAGGTCCAAAGGGTTATGTGTGGTTGTAGGTAGGTTAAAAGTGGCAGTGGACAGAGAGATCCTGTTTGCCGCACCCAATTAGCACCTTAAAAGCGCCGTTTTGATACCACATCCTATGGGATACCTAATTGGTGTGAAGGGGGTGAAAGGAGTGTGTGTTCTCTTAGATTTGCCTAATTGTTAAAACCACTTTGTGGAGTTTATGAGGTTTAGCAGACTATGAATGTTTTCCTCCGAGAGGTTTTTAGGGGTGTTAAAGAAAGCTTTGCACAGAGTGCGCTGTCTGACTCTAGTCAGAGCCGGACATATGGAAAGGAAGTGCTCGGGTGATTCTGGCTCGATTTCCTCACGGCAGCTGCGGCAGTGCGACCCCATTTTTTGGCCAATAGCCTTTTTACCAATGTCTAGGATAAGTTCCAGATATTTATCGGTATCCGAGAAAACACAGCTGTTGCCGTTGATGGTTGGGGGTGGATGTGCGAGATTTTATATTTCCTTGTGTGGAGGACTTGCCGAACTTGCTTAGGCCATTTCTTCTGGCTCATTTGAAGAATTCGAAGGAGGAGTTTTGCATCCTTTGTACTGCGGGATAGACAGCAATGTCATCCGCATTTGCTATCAACTTGTACTCTCCTCGTTCCAACCACAATTGAACCTCATAAATCACAATGTTCTACAGCAGGGGAGATCGAACTCCACCTAGTGGTGTTCTTCTACTAGCAAGTTTGCTGACAAGCAATTACGTGGCCCTTAGTATTGAAACACATTTTCATCACGCACTTAGACTATCCTAGTATTTGTCTATTTAGGGATTTATTTACACTTGTCTACTAGTTAATGTATTGTTTAAACCATAGAAGCCTTCAAACAACAGTTTAATCCTCATACATGGTCAAAATGTTTGTGCTTTGTATAAAATGCAGACAAAAAACAATTTATTTCTCTGATGATGACAAAACTTCATTCGAAAGATCCTCTCTACACTTTCTCATCGAGCCAGTCTATGTCCTCACAAAATTTACATACTCAAACAAGAACTCAGCAGCCAACTGATTTTTTTGTATGTTCTCCAGTATCTAACATCTCAAGGGCATGTTGAATCAGATACTTAATATCCGTGATAAAATCAAATATTTACCTTGGAAAGCTGGAGTGAATGCAACGCCTTCTGCAAAGCATTCGGAACCAATGGAACCAGTTCGAAGGTTTACTTAACCTTGGAGTACATCCTCAAAGAGGACAACGAGGAACTGTAAATTAATCATGTTGGATCAGAGTCGAGTACCGCCCCAGACCAAAGAGTTCATCCCCTTGATAGATAAATCGATAGCAATCAATTTAATTAAAGTGCTCAGCAGGGATACCAGTTGTACACACATGTTGTACACAGAAACACACATCCTGTCATCCGTCCGATTACAACACAAGTTGTTATGTTTCGATTTCATATCAGACGGAGGCATCATTAAAAGACAAGGCAAGACAAAGCACTTGAGTGGGTACAATGAATTTTCAGCATTCAAGGCAACTCACTTCAGGATATTTTCAATTTTCAATCTGAACGTGACAACATTTAAATGAATGGTCTGCCGGGGATAGGAAGTCATGGAAAATATGTCTTTCTGACATGTGCCCAAATGACGACTACTCGACTTTCTTCTCCAAAGTTTTAAGTCGACGTAGTGTCCTGCAAGGGAAATGTGATAAGGGAAGAGTAAACAGTTTAGAGAAGAGAAGAGACAGAGAGAGCGAAAAAGTTCAAAAGCTAAGCGAGCTAAGCGAATCAAAGAGAAGGCACACAGTGGGAGCATGCTAAGGATAAACTTGTTTATTTTTTCATTCCTCTTCAGTTAGAATCAAAAACAGAAAAAAATAAGAAAAGTCAAAAAGTTCATCAAGATGTTTTTTAAAGGTATGTATGTATATTCTTTTGCAGGATTCAAAGTAATTTTCGAAATGCATATGTAAGTGTACGCACCGTTGTTGCATTTAACAGAGGAAAATCCTATTCTCTCTGTACTGTTAGTTGGTTATTCGACCAAATTTTAGAATAACTCAAGGCTGATGAATAATGAGGCAAACATGTGACAAAGTGACAATCGACATTGGTTTATAAGCAATGACCTGTGATGTACCATGTATGCAAGGAAAGAAGGGAGTGCTTTTAGATGACGATGATCTTTGCTGCGACACAAATTGATTTGAGCTAAATGATCGCAAAACTGAAAGTTTTCTTAAGATAGGCAGGAGCAACAATCGGGGTCCTAATAATGACCCTTTAAGAGAACTGCGAAGTTGGAAACCATGTCGCAGGAACGGATAAGGAACATTGCGGTGGGTGCATGAATAAGGAAAGAAAAATAATCACCCCTGTAGCTGCTCCGCTCTACCCTTATTTAAGTAAAGAGTTCTAGGAAAATACTTCCTTACAGAATACTTCCCTACAGGAGAATGAATTTTACCCCTTCAGATGTCAGCAGGATCTGAAAATTTATTCATTTATTAAATTTGTTCAATGAGCAAGTAGGTGTCGTCTTAGAAGTCGTCTTTCATGGATGGCCTACATTGGAAGATGATGTATACAGTGACTTACTTAGATTGACGAATCATTTTTCGAGAACTAGTGCATTTTAACATATAGTTGTGGACATAGAGTGTTGTCGTCAGAATCACAATGTCTTCCACACACAAGAGGGTCTAACTTTTATATTTGAACTTCTACCTAAAGACCAAATTGAATTGATGCATCCTTGTACTACATGAGTTTTGGAAGAATTTTGCCTCAAAGTGTTGCTCACTTGCATTTCGGTTCTATCCAAAGTGTTCAGTCTCAAGCCACTGCCTTTTTTGGCAGTATCATAGCAGCCTATTTCTACTTCAGAACATCTTAGTCCATCTTCGTAACCCAAGTCTTTAAATGATGCTGTGCTTTTTGCATAGTGGTGCACCGAATACTCCTTAGATAAAAATAATTCAAGGTTCAATTTCTTCAATTCGTTTTACACAAAAAAATAAAACAAAAACCCCATCTTCTTTCACCTATTCTGATTACTTCTCCTTACTCTCTTCTACGTTAACAAGCAGCCTCTTTCAACACCTTTCTGCAAACATTTTTCGCACACAGTAGAGAGTGAAAGTACTCATTAGTGCATGGTGGAACTTTTAAAAGGACGAGACTCAATTTTACGAAACAAAAAAACACTCAAAAGAGTGGAAGGGAACTGTTATAATTCTACTCTTTTTTGTAACGATTCTCTTTTTCCTGTTTCTTAATTCCTCTCTTTTTTGCACGTTTCAGACGAGCTCTTTCGGAACATTTAACTTTCAATGGATTTGTCGAATTCAAAACATAACTTTGAGTCTGTTCGAGTATTATTCTAGCTATTCCTGGAATTTTAAGCAGTGAGGGTAAAATTGTCTTAGAAAGACATCAAATTGCAAAAAAAAGTAAACCAACATCTTATAAACCAAAAATAGCCCACACACTTAAATAACGGAAAAAGATTGTACGGGAAAGAGGTCAGTTATCGTGACGAACATCGCATTGGATAATATGAAATTTTACTGCAAAAATGCTTTAACAATTTTATCCAATTATCCACAGCCACATTGGAGTAGTTTCTTACTCGGCTCTACTTTCCAATAGGCCTACACGCAAAGAAAAAATATCCTAATGAAGGAAATAATGTTAAATTAATCAAAAAACCCCAGAAGTACGAGTATTTGTATGTCTACGAGTAATTATAAAAAAAGGCATTTTAAAATTTGCTAATTTCAACTTTAATTGTTAATAACTTTTAGTTTAGTTTATTAGTTTCCTAGAAAAATAAGTTATAGATTCGTCTTTTTCAGCCAATTTGACACAAGATAGGTTTTTTTTTTCTTTGCAGTACACTCGTTCTTTTTCCGGGTCTTCAAGGTCTTCTTGCTCCAAATTTTACTTTGAATTTAACGTACGTAAAATTTTACTTAAAACGCATTAATTTATTTATCATCATAAAAGTAGTTCTTTCTTTCTCAGGCGGAGGTACTGTAAAATCTTTGCGAGAGTCAAATATGCATTGTGTGTTTACAGGCGCTCGATTAAATACTTCATATTGTGGACACAAACCATACTTGGAAACATATCAAAGCTTTGATCAAAACTAAGTAAAGCTCGCTGTGTAAATCATCTGTTGCAAGGAAATCATGCAAAAAATGTAAAGAAATGGTTTTGTTTTGCCTTCATACTTAGTTAGAAGAATTAGATAGACAGCAATCAAAGGTAATCAAACATATGTAGTCATTCGAAAAGAGGTATTATTTCTTGTATTAAGTTTTAAGTAGGAAGTTATTACAAATGGATAGATACACTCTCACGTAGAAATAGTGAAAGTGCACAGGCAAATCAGAAAAAATTTCGCGAAAGATGGAAAGGTACTAGTTCGTCGTAATGTGGATCATCAAAAGCGCCGTCTCGCGTGGCTAAAATCTCAGTTGTGTGCACTTTGAGACTATCATTCCCATATATCATGTATCATATATAACCTCATGTATGTGCAAGCTAACATACAGTCAGCGTCAAAAGTGACTGAACAGTTATTAGCTGACGATCTACGCCAGACAATGATGCCTCAAATAAAAGCTTTGAAATCATAATTTAAAACGAGCTATATAATTTAGCATAAAGGTAAACATACAGCAGTTAATTTAATTCAAAAGAAAAAAGGGGCTTAAAACTAGTGTCAAAAGTGAGTGAACACCTGCCTCTAAAAAGACCTATCTGTTTCCAGTTTTTGCAACTGCCAGTCTAAAAGTTCCTACTAATGTTCAACGACACCGAGCCGTTATATATTACAATCATTGCCACAACCATATGTACAGTCACTTTTGACTTCCGTTTTTCTCACTTTTCTCTCCTAAATTTGGTTACTTATTTTATGCGTAGGCTTACGTTAACTATAATATAGTATATTTGAAGGTATGACTCTTGAGCTTTAATTTGATGTATCCATATCTGTCCTAGCTCAGTCGGGTTCACTTTAATTTAGTACATGAACTTTTAGCAAATAACAAACTGTTTACTCACTTTTGACACTGACTGTATGTTCTTATCTAGTTGACGCAAGAATTTTTTTTTGTATTGGAAGTGAATCAACAAGATCTTGTTCTTTTAACAGAAAATTATTCTTAGTAATGAGGCTTATTTCCGTTTGTCTGAATACTTAAAGACAAAAAGGTGTCACGCCTTGTGTTCCAAAAACAAGCACCAATAGTGGATCAAACTTTCAATCTACGAGTGATAGTATAATTTTGATGTTGAGCTGGAGGTATCGTTAGGCCATATTTTTTCAAAAATAATGCTGGGGCGAGTGTTTCATTGAATGTGTAACACACTTGACACACGACGTTGACCTAATTTTTTTGCTTAAAGATGCTATGAACGTGGACCACATTTATTTTTAACTGGACCACGACACATGTTAGACAGCAAAATCTATGGCGACACAAGTTTTCATATGAATTCTCAAAATGGAGACTTTAATTTCCCGCCAAGATCGTCCGATTTAAGTCCATTCGACTTTTTCCATTAAAACTAGAGTCTACGAAGGGCTATTAGCAGGATCTCAAATTAATTTATGCCAGTTTTTCTGCAATTCGACAATTGTAACAATTGTGGATGAGTTCGTAATCGCAACATTAGCGCAGTACTGCAACGTCAAGCGTTCTTAATTGCAAACATTTGGCAATGATACTTTGCATCACGTTCTAAAATGCAACATAAAAGCAACGATGCGCAAACAAAAGCAACCAGCGCATCATAGGTTATTGTGATGCGATGGATTTTTTTTTATTTTCCGAATCAATTGTCTTTTTTTCTTGTCAAAAATATATTGAAGTATGCTAGCATTGTAATTGCCAACATTATTAACCAAATTATTTAAAAAATCATCCCCAATTTCTTTGATATTTTTACAAAAAATAAGAAACAATTGAAACACAAAAAAATAAGCCGTTTCGAAACTCCAACAAAATTAAAGCATCGTGATGCATCGCAACATCAAAAAATAGTTGCGTCGCATCACATAGGCAGTGATGCTTACGTGATGCGCATTTTGTTGACGTTTACGAACTCAGCCTGTCCTACTAATTGATGCACACATACTCTGTAAGCTAACACTGATTATTTATCTTCTGCCTGAGATAGTGTCATGTCGCTTTTACGATCGCTATAACTACATAATTACATTCTATGTGGCTTTCGATGGTGGCGTGTATCAGGCTCCACTTGAAGTATTCCATAAACAAGAGCTGCATTCTTTTATTTTCTCTGCAACAAAAGAAAAATATTGGGGCACCAACGATTTACACCTGTGATATCGTTTCGCAAAGAATTCTTATCAGTCACGCATGCAAGAACACGGACAAATAAGAAAGACAGACAATAAACCAATTTCCTTGACCAAAACTACAAACTTTTGACGTGATCGTGACGTGAAATAAGGACGAATGAAATATTGCCATTTATTTAATTTCATTTCATTTGGCCTTATTTCACGTCACCGAATTATCCACACCTGTTTTCTACGTGCTTACGTGAATATTTTAGAACTTTTCAGTCTCTGCAGGTTATTACTTAGCATATCGGGCCCATTTGTTAACCTTCCAGTTGATTTCATCTAATGATTTAATTTTTTTCATTCTCTTTCAACAATCCACATTAATAGTTGAGTTATGCTGGTACCACCGCCTATTTACGATAGTACTTTATTGCCCTCGTAGTCTTGAGCTTGAATTAGCTCAACGGTACGTTAAAAAACCCCAATCGAGCATACCCCGCAATGTACTTAATGATTACATCAAAACTTCCAGGGGACATCCTGGCTTGACTCATTGCACCCAAAATACAAAACCAAGACAAAATTTGGTCTTCCCAGTCTTTGTGCAAACTAAGGCACTTCAGATCACATGACAATAAATTGCCCAAAAACGACCTCATCATAAGCGTATCTCACTCAACAGCATTTATTACTGAAGACACCGTTTTTAGTGCGCTGGACATCCATAACCGCAAGATACTTTGATTATTCAGCACACACATAAACATTTGAAGCCGTAAAGTTCATAACTGTTAAGGTGTAACGTTAAGATAGCTCATTGAGATACGATCTGCATCCAGTTCGGGTTACCGAACTACGCCTCTCGGTGACATAATTTCCAAACGGTCCCGTCGGTGGTTCATTACGCATTTAAATATCAAGCATAAGGTTGAAGACACTGTAATACTTGTGAGACCAACAATGAAACAAGATGTACGTACGGGTTCCACTGACGGCTGAGATGCCGCTGCTTGTCGACGGCAATTATGTTTTTTTTATTATTTTTTGCCGTGATGCAGGTTTGATTCAAACCTCGTGCCAGTGGACGTCATCCCGCATGCAAGGCGACAACTCATAGTGTGATCGTGAATCAACTTCCTCGTCACACAGAGGTGAGATTTATTCGAGAATCTTAAAACCACTGGTGATCTGTGCTCATGCAGGTCGCCCAGTCGCCCTGTCTGTTCATGACTTCCGCTTTGGAATAGTTATGAACTATGGCTTATTGCGGACTCATATTTTGTTCCTACACAAGAATTTGAAAACGGTATTTAATATAAGTGTGTACGTGTGTATACGTATATCATCTAGTGAGGGTTTTGTGTGACAGAACTCAAGCTTGTGAAGATATTTGAGGTGATTCATTGAAAGTCTTGCTTTAACAACATCTTGTCGAGTGCATGTCGAGACTGAATTTTCTCTTTTTCGAAAGACCAAGTTGACTTCATATAAGACCCTGATCATTCCGGTCCTGATCTGCAGCGCAGAGGCAAGGACTACATTAAAGGCGGATGAATTAGCACTTAATCTTTCAAGAGTTCTGCGTTCGATCTATGATCCTATTCTATATAATATAGAATATGATCAAGAGTTCTGCGTTCTATATGATCTATGATGACTATTCAAGGAGAAGATTAAATCACAAATTTTACCAATTGTACTGTGAGATGAGTTCAGCTAGACGTCTACGTATCTGAAGCTATAGGTGACTGGGCCATAGGATAACGTAGCTCCGATTCGAAGAACCTTCGACTCTGAGCCTGTGGTACAACGCGACAGAAGACGTCCACGATTAATGTCCCACACACTACTGAAGAAGAATCTCAGCTAAGGATGCCTACGTGGAGACAGCAAGCAAAATATTGTGCTGGCTGGAGAGGCATGTTGGCTATGGCCCAGACACACCCCGTACTGCTGTTCTACGCGAAGAAAAAAAGGGAAGAAGAAGTAGTTTTCCCATTTTGTTCCTGTTGTTTAATAAAGATAATTGATCAGAATGACCAACCATTTCAATTACACAAATTCTACTTCATTCAAAAAATAAATAGAAATAAAATTAAACCAAATGTTACACCGTTTTCAGTATCATTAAATTTTCAGTCTACAGCATGACCTACTTCTAACGTCGCCGCACAAGTGAGTGTCCACCTTTCTAGTTTCCAAGGTGAATCCTCCAGCGCTTCATTCACCCAACAAGTTCAGATTCAAGTTAACAAAAGAGTGTAAGGAACGAACAGAGGAAGCAATCCCCACATAATGACTTTTCATATAAAACCACCTTTTAGAGGGTTCATAATATTATCTGCGATGGCTTGTTCGTTTAAAAATGGATTTCTTTTTTTTTTAATTTTCATTTTCCAGGACTTTGTTCGTGGTACTCGAGGGTGTGCGTGAAGAGAGAGCTATTTTTTTCTCTCTTTGGGAAATTTTAATGAGAATCTGACTGTTTTTTGTGAGTTAAGATTAAAAATGACTTAGTTTCATGCAAAAATTGTAAAACTTCGACAACGGTGATAGCATGCAATTCTTGGGTTTTCCCGAATAGCAGAAATGAACTGTGTAAAAGGGTACTACACAGTAAAGTAAGGACACATCATCATTGTGTACACTCAAGCCTGTGGTTAGTTTGAATGCATTTTTTTATTTTTATTTTTATAACAAATCTTACATTCTAGGAAAAATATTCAAACTAGACTTGGAACAAATGGTTTCTAATACTATCTTACTGGCCCTATGCGGGCACTCTAAGTTAACCTAAGCATTTATAATTTATTTTGCCTTTCAGCTTCTTATGAGATTTTCAAATTTGTTTTTTTAATAATATTAACTCAAGACTATGGTCTTGAAAGAGGGATTACATCTTCAGTGGATCAATAAAGAACTCGGAGACTTACCTTCTTACTTTCTAATAGTGCTTTATTTGTTTAACTCGCAAAAACCTATAAAAACTACGGTTTTTTTCCTATATATCAACGTAAGTGTCCGAGTTCTTTATTGATCCAGTGTACGAGTATGTCCATCTTTTGAAATTATTGAGAAATTTTTTTTTGAAAAAACGTTCAGCCTGGAAACTCGAGAACTTGTTTGTGTGTGTCTGGTGGCAGTTTTAAAAGAAATAATAACCACCATGAGTTTTTTTGATACCACAGCTCTGAAAGGAAAATGAGGCTTGTTTTCGTTTAGATTAGAATCATTTTATAGAGCTTAGGAACATCACTTATTTCTTAATGGTCATCTTGTTTATTTCTTCAAGAGTTTCGAGTTAGGTTGTTCTAGTCAAATTATAATCTGGCCAAGGTTTTCTGGATGTTGCACAGTTATTTAAACTGGTTTATCCAAGGCAGGCCTGTGGGCGCCGTGGCGTAATGGGTAGGTGCGTCGACTCCTACGCTCAAGGTCGTCGGTTCGAATCTCGAAAAAAAACATCAAACATTTTTTCACGGCTCCACCTCTTTCGAGTCACTGAATATGCTCAAAGAGTATAATGTCTAGAAAAAAGCTTCTCAATTTCGCCGTTCGGAGTCGGCATTAAACTGTAGGTCCCCTCCACTCGTGAGAGAACAATAGGATGCACAACACGAGTGGTTGCTGAGAAGCTAGGCCCAGGTCCATCTCGGACTGTAGCGCCACCATTATTATATTATTATCCAAGGCAGGCCTTCTTCAGGAACTGCGCTGATATTCTTTCTCTGACCAAGTCGAGTGGAATCGGTTGAACGATGAAGTGCGGATCCTAGACCTACAAGTTCGTCAGTTTTCTCATTTTCCAGAATGTTGCTATGTCCTGGGACCCAAACTAAGGCGAAACTGCATAGTTCCTCAGTCAGCCCGGAACGAGATTCCATGACTATCTTTGTGGTTATGCGGACCGACTTAATAGCCATAATAGCAGCTTTATTGTCAACATACAGTCGACTTCCTCTAAATCGAATTTTCACGGGATATCGAAATTAGTTCGAGTTAGAGGGAGTTCGACTTAGAGGGAGTCGACTGTATATCTATCTGTTTAGTGTTTTAGTGTGTTTTTATAATGTGACAGGCCTCCCAAATTGCGGCGATTTGCGCTTGGAAAGCGCAAGCATAGTCTGGAAATCTGACCGAAATGTATATGTTAAGGGTTACGAAGTAAATACATACTCCGATACCGAGATATCCCCTTTTCCATGCACCCCTAGTTGGATAGAGTGCATCGGTACGTGTTACAAAGTCAAGCTTGGGGGTGTAATCGGTTGTGTAGACTACGAGCTCTGTCAATAGCAGGCTCGAAACACTATTGTGGTCATACCGCTTAGCATTCCAAAGCCGAGACTCTTTTAGTTTAATTGCGCTGTGCGGTCAATGGATTAAACATGTAGTATAACTGTCAGAGCGTCTGCGGGGGTAGACCCACGAGTACCTTTTGTGTCTTTGCCTGCCCTCCTCTGCACCATGTTAGGTTTCATTGCGAAGAGCTGGTTCGCAAACTAAAGAGCCATAAGAAAGGATGGGTCATTAAAACGATTGGATGGCGCAGTTGTTTAAGTGCCTGCCCAAGTTCGAAGGGTCCCAGGTTCGAATCCCAGTGGAATCGAATCTGGTCCAGTCACCATTTGCCGTTGGGATCAAATTAACGGCACTGGAGTAGGTTGCTACCTGGCGGTACAATGGAGCAGTTTTGAGTCTGAGTGCTCCAGTAGGGTTTTGAAAATCCTCCGAAAAAAAAAGGGATGGGTCATACTACGGCTATGTACACACATTTAGTCAGATTTGGTTGGAGATCCCAAATCTTACAGGCCTCCTTTATCCGGTGCACCATATTCACTTTCCAACTGAGTTTGGCATTTGGTGAGAGGGGAAGTGATATGCCCTTGAGACAGGGTAGTATTTCCGTTTTGCATGAATAAGTGCTTAGGCAACAGCTCGTAGCTCGTTATTAAGCTTCCTTAGCACAAGTACCTGAATACTAAGGGGTCATTCAATTCGTGGTCGTGATATAACATGCATGATTCAATCACATACGTCAAACCGAACTCACATCTGAATCTGTATATCTTTGAGGTTTGCCATTTGACATTTATTAACCGCTGAACGCGTTAAAATTGTGAAAACTTACTACAAAAATAGTGATTCTGTAGTTGGTACGTTTCGCGGATAAAGAGAAGATTATAGTCGACTTAATCGTCCGTCTAAGTACACTGTAGGCAAAACTGAAAAAAAATGCAAAGAGACTGACTCAGTCTTTAGGCTTTATTCATCATCAAAATGCACACTCTGCTGAAAATATGGCTGCCATCATGCACATCTCTCATAAGATGAGCTGTTTTCACTTAATTGCAAGACAAACAACCTGAAGGAGAAATTTCGTGTTTTGGTGATGTGAACTGACCATCAATGTCGTGTGATTTGTCACCGTTTTATTTCCTTTTTAGGGCCTATGCAAACGATCGTCTTCACGCACACAATCCGACGTACAAACTCTTGATGCTTTGAAAACGAATTTTCGTCAAGTCAAGTTATCGTGTTATTATCCGATACGTGTCGAAAAGTCTTTGAAAAATTACCCTGTCCGAATCGAGTCCTGTCAGAAGTACCGTGGAGGACATTTAAGTGATGCTATGCTCCATTCATAGAGGCAAGGTTCAAACAAAATATTTAAATGAAAATTTGATTGAAATCAAGATCATGACTGTACTTTCGGAACTACAAATTGAATGAGATTGTATACTGTGCTGTGGAGCGATTAAAGTCTACAGCAACCTCAACCCTTACAGTGGGATATTATTTGTCACTATTATCAAACTGAACGTCAAATCGCAGTTCGCATCATGAGACGGAAAAGGCGCACAGAACATTGATTTGAAAGAAGATATGTATACAATTCATATAAAATAAAATAAACAGGCCTACGCCTTTCTGAATTAAATACCTCCAAGCGTCAACGAACTTCCATATTTTCTTTGTAGAGCCTTCGTTTTGGATGTGTTCCTGGTTCACTAACCGTGAAGGTTATCAGTAAGTTTCTGGGTAGAGATTTAGTCTTTACTCAAAGAGAAAACACACGTTTGACACCCGGAACAAGTCTCTTTCCTTTTAATCACAAACACTTCATTCAACACGGAAACTAGTTCACATAATCACGCAGCTAATCCCAAGAAGACAATAAATCACGCAAACCCGTTCTTGAAGCACTAACTCCCGCAAAATAGATCCACAAGGGAATTGCCAAAAAATTTGCGTAAACACCTGGCTTAGATGCGTGCGAAGCGCTGTTATCATTGAATTATGGGCAGTTCCGCGCTTATCTTAATAAGTGCAAATTTGTCTGATAAGAGGTCACGGTCTCGAGTGTGCCGTTCTACTGTCAGATTAGCTAATTCGCACAGTCGAGTGCGTTCTTGGGTAGAAATATAAAAACCACCAGTTGCCTGTGTCAAACTACAGTCAAACAACTTGAAGTTGAACAACACTACCTAACACTATCCTAACAAGTCCTTTCCTCTCCTTGATACCAAAGGAAATGTCCAATTTTGTGCTTCTAACAGTCGCCCTTGTGGCATTCGTGACTTACGCTGATTGCTTGCCAATCGATGAGAATGGGATTGCCGATGTGACAAAGAATTCAATTGATGGCGAGGACACCGATACCCTGCCACCGGATTACATTGACCTCAGTCAATATGGGGCTGCAATCTTCGGCCAACCGGACAATGAAACCACTGGCAAAGCTGTGGCTGAATACACCGCAGCATCCAATGCAAATCCCGAAGAGTTGGGCTCCTACTTCGAGGGTGACATCCTGATCCCACGTCAAATGGGACGCAACGGACTGTCGGCGCTGAGCTCGAGATGGCCGAACGGCATCGTTCCGTTTGAGATTCGTGGGAACTTTGGTGCACGCGATATGGCCCTTATCGAGGAGGCCATTACAGAATTTCACAGCAGGACATGCATTCAATTTGTTCCTCGCACGGCTGAGTCTGACTACATATCGATTGTCAGCGGACGTTCGGGGTGCTGGTCATCGGTTGGACGCATCGGTGGTAAGCAGGAAGTTAATCTCCAGTCACCTGGTTGCCTTACAAAGAAGGGGACTGCGATGCACGAGCTAATGCACGCCGTTGGCTTCCTCCATGAACAGAACCGTCCTGAACGTGATAACTATGTATCCATTCGATATGAGAACATCCAGCCATCGGCAACATCGAATTTCGAAAAAGCGTCCGCGTCCGGAACCAATGGATTTGGAGTGTCCTATGACTACGGCAGCGTAATGCATTACTCGGCGAATGCCTTCTCTGTGAACGGCAAACCAACAATTGTTCCAAAGGTGAGTGACACGAGTTTGCCTATCGATTTGATTGGGAGATCGGGTAGACACACTCGACTCTGGGTTAAGGTCGAGATAATGAATCTCGTTGCTGACGGGTGTGAGTAAATATTTTCGTTTTCTCTTAGCAATCTGGTATCGGTAATAATATGGGTCAACGTGATGGATTTTCAATGCTAGATATACAGAAGCTCAACGCGATGTACAATTGCAACTCAAGGCCGCAGCCAGGCCCAGGACCTGTTCCAGTTGGACCCCCGTCTGCTGGACCTATTGCTGGACCCCCTGGTGGTGGAGAAGTGCCATCCAATGTACTGACCAGTTTCCTTGGCGGATTGATTAGCGGCTTAGGTCTGGCAGAGGAGACTTCGACTGAAGAGCCCAAGCAGTGACAGACGAAATTCGTGCAGAACGACATCATTCATTATTTATTTCATTCCATTGTAGTCCGAACTAAGGACGATTGAATAAACTCAGTAACACAAGCAAAAACAAAAACAAAAGTGCGTTCATAGTTTAAGAAGAAGCTTCTCTCAAGGTTGGACACATACACGTATAAATGCGCAAAGCAGCGCTTCGACTTTAGCTTTATATTTCCTTGGATTTACCACTCAAAGTTATCAGTTGTTTTAATTTTTAAATGTTGGTTGGAAGAGCATATCTATCATTGATGCCCTCAGGAATCTGATTCTTGCAGAAAATTCACTAATGATCGCTAAATTTGCGTTTACTGTCATATCAAAACTTTGCCTTAAATCCTTATTTAAGTTAACACCCTACATTGCCCAATAATGTTGATCCATCAACGACAAGAGGTGTCATTTTAAACTTTGCGCCATTTTTTAACTGTCAATATTTAACTATCATTGCAATGAATTTTGATAAGAAAAAACTGGGCGGTTACTGAATAACGATCAGCACATACACAATGTTGACATAGTGGAAAAACTACAAAAGCTATGAAACAATTCGTAAAGCTTTTGGTCATGATCAAGCGCCTCTGCGCACTTCTATTGTGTAATTCATCAATAAATGTGACCGTTTCTGACGGGTCAGAGGAGTGAAGACCTTTGTGTTCATCCAGCAGTGTCAGCTGAAAATATCATTGCTGTAGGTGAGGGCGTAAGTGAAGATTATACATATCCATTTCGAAAGGATCACAGGACCCGGAACGATCTGTAACTAATTTTCACCGCATATTGCATAAAGATTTCGGACTTCATGGCCAGCAGATCTTGCATAACGACTTACTTTTATCGCGCGTTCTAAAAGCTGAGTGATGAAGCTCATTTCTATTTGCCTGGGAACGCAATCAAGTAAACAAAACAAAGCTCCGACAACCTCAAACAAATACTGGAAAAATCTAACCATACACAACGAGTGACAATTTGGTCCGGTTGGTGGGCTGGCAGTGTCATCGGGTTATATTTTTTCTTAAATCTGATTCTGGTGCGATGGCTTGCGTTACCGAACAACGTTGACTGAGCTTTCTGCTCAAATTGATATTATGAATGTAGACGACGTTTACTTTAAGCAGGCGGAATCGACCCCACGTGCCGCACAGCTGCTGAAACAATGTTTCTATTGTGCGACAAATTTAATGGACCCGCAGTATCTCGAAGTGGAGATTTTTGTTGGCCAACGAGATCGTGCGATTTAACAACAACGTTTTCCTTTGAGCGGATATTAAAGACAAAAGCCTATACCAACCATTCATGCATAAAAAGGAAATATCATGCCTGTTATTAGAAAAATATATCCGCATTACATACTATTCATATACAAAGCCGAGGCAGGGATTTTCACTTCATTGTTTAGCCCAGATTTTTTACTTTAAACTAAAGTTTATCAACACTTTTCGTAAAAATGATCCATTTCTCTTTCAACTTAAAATTGGTTGGATGAGCCTTTATAAAGACGATGTGAAAGCAACTACGTACTAGATGGCGCAGTTGGTTAAGTGCCTACCCCAAGTTAGAGGGGTCCCAGGTTCGAATCCCGGTGAAATCGAATCTGCTCCAGTCACCATTTGCCGTTGGGATCAAATTAACGGCATTAGAGTAGGTTGGTCCCTGGCAGTACAATGAACCAGTTTTGAGTCTGAGTGCTCCAGTGGAGACTCAAAAATCCTCAGAAAAAAAAAAAAAACTACGTGCTGATCTTGAAAACGCCATTCGTACCTAACGTGGCAAAAATTCACGATCTCATATTGGCAGACTGTCGGTTGAAGGTGCGCGAGATAGCTGAGACAGTAGGCATATCCTGCATGAAATATTGGGCATGAGAAAGCTGTCTGCGCTATGGGTGCCGCGATTGCTCAATCCGGGCAACAAGCAAAACCTTGAGACAGAACAGTGTTTGACGTTGTTTAAGCGTAATCCGAAGGAGTTTCTGCGTCGTTTCGTGACCGTCGACGAAACTTGGATCCACTGGTACACACCAGAGACCAAGGAACAGTCGAAACATCACCCGGCGAACGTGCTCCGAAGAAGGCGAAGACTATCCTATCGACCAGAAAGGTGATGGCCACGGTATTCTTGGATTCACAAGGTGTGATCTACATCGACTACCTGTAGAAGGGCAAAACGGTCACAGGGCTCTATTATGCCGAATTATTGGTCCGATTCGACGCCAAATTGCAGAAAAAAACGGCCCCAATTGGCGAAGAAAAAAGTGCTCTTCCACAATGCCAACGCACCGGCTTACACCTCCGCCGTCGCCATGGCCAAATTGGGCTACCCCATCCACCGTATTCCCCACATTTACCCCCGTGCGACTTCTTTTTATTTCCAAACTTTAAAAAGTCATACGCCAGGCAGAAATTTAAGTCGAATGAAGGGGTTATTGCCGCCACGGAGACCTGCTTTGCAGACTTCCAGAAAACGTATTTTTCAGACGGATTAAAAAAGTTCGAGCATCGCTAGGTCAAGTGTATCGAGCTAAAAGAAGACTATGTTGAGAAATAAATCGCCACTTTTCCAAAATGTTCGTTTTTCTTTTGAAGGCTAAGTACTTATCTATTTTCAACAGACGGCTGCTAGTTCCTAAAGTTGCGTATGATAATCGAAAAGTATGTGATCTTTTGAGTCCAATGACCAGTCTTCTCCCACCCTATTTATCGGAAAAGACGTCGGAGTGTGTGCGACCAATTCGAGGAATATTTGAAACTGAAGACATGACGGGTACAAATTACTTTCATCTTCTTCCGGGCCAACTTAAAATCTAATTTATTCTGAAATTTTATTTGGGTCTTGTGCACCAAATTGTAAAATAATAACCGAGCTTTGCGAAATAATGGAAACAGGGAGGAATCAGAAACCGCACAGGAAAGAAATGTTAAAAAAAAACACCAATACGATATCAGCCTGGTCTAAACGGAGAGCCTAAGAAGATGGAGAAACCTAGAACATGAAATAAAATCCCAAACACTGGCCTTGCCATAAAAAAATATGTGTTACTTCGGACACACCCATCTCATATTTCGACAGCAATATCACCCTTCATCGCATCACACTCTCGACCTAGGTCGTAGCAGTTACCTTTATCTCTCCCAATCCGAGTTGAAACTCTCCCTCGCAAATCTCAATCGTCCCCTGTGAAGTGAACCACAAATAATAAAACTTCTGCTCCTACTGTCACCCGTCTGTCCCCAAAGACAGATTCATTTCATGATTAACACGCAGTAAACCTCTAGGGGCAATCATCTATCATTGGGTGGAACTCATAAAACCAATTAGAACCGCATTTAAACGAGGAGAAAGCACTTGCTCGCCATCTATCATTTCCAAGGCAACTGTCGATTACAAGACCGGCTTGCTTCACAACATTCTTGCCACCACTCAACGAATTCGACAGCAGACTACGCAGCCCAACGTGTTCGAAGAATTTCGCGGGGTCGTTGTGCCAACGAAACGCAAAATACTCTGAGTGACTCAAATGTTTTTATGACTTGATGTCCCATTAGCATTTAATGGTCATAGTTACCAACGGTCAGTGGGGATATGTATTCGTTGCGAAGAGCACCATGTGCTGCTGGTCACCGTCGATTGCCATAAGGGCCGGTTGTAGATGCAATTTTGATGGTTTTGCGTCCATTCAAAAGCATATTGGATTTTTGTGCGAACAGGCGAGATGATGCTTCAGCATATCAGCGACTTAGTCTGGTTTGGTAAATGCCTGAGCCAAGAGCTTCAGTGTCGACAACAGACAAACGGATGACGAAGACCGGGCAAGGCAATTGGGTCAAGATACTTCGAGTGTTTTGGCGATGATTGTCTGCTTCCGGGTGATGGTGGGCACTGAGTTGAAGTGATGTGTTGTAGTTCCCCTTAACGCGAATATGGTTTGTTGACTGATCCTGAAGGTTTCTTTTGGACATTTTTCAACCAAACCGACCACCATTTGCATAAGTCTCGATCATTAAAGTATTCAGCGATGAAATTTTAATGATCGCGACCGAAACGCTGTGGTAAAAGTAAAGCAAAGAGGAAGACTTCCTTGGTTTGATGATTTTAGAAGTACGCAGTTTCCGAAAGTAGGACTGAGAAATGAAATTTCAGTTGGAAATCGCTTCGATTAAGATGAACCAGATCTGGTCAATGAGAAATCTTCTGCAATAAGGCAGGCTTTCTACTGAATGGTTTAGCATACAACCGAACAATACTGTTTCATTTTGATAAAAATTTGTATTAACGGAAACAACCAGGCCATTCATTCACACAGCGCATTTAACGAAATTGTTGTTGGTTTGTGGTTTGAATGAACCAACTTTGCATCCGCTGCTCTAAATCGGTCTGAATGCAATGACTGGAATGCTATGCAGCTTCTTAACAGAGAGCATTCCACCGAACAAGCCCACACATTACCAAACCTGACCACAAGCGCTGATCACTGTTTAGTCAACAATCGTCGAAAGAAAAATAAATCTCAACCAGACTCATTATCCGCGCCCAACCTCAAAAATTACTTGTCGTCGGTCCTCAATTATTGACAGCCGTCCCATATCTGCGCTCAATTGTGTCGTGTCCTTCCCTTTTGTCCTAATACTCCGGTGAAATCCGATTCAGACGACGACATCGCCCATGAATTTCATTTCCATTTCTTTCGATTTCTGCAGCCTTTTTTCGGCTGCTCTCCCTGGCTGGCACCGAATAAAATGACAAGTGCCCCGCTTTGCATACCAATGAGGCCCGGTGGTCGCCAGATTTAGGTGGCACAACGACAGCGGTTTGTTTTCGTTTTGACACTTTTGCCAGTTCTCCAAGTTCTCCCAGTTGGGCGAAACCTTATCCGCGCTTTGGATTAGAGTACTTCTTGAGTGCAATTTAGCAGCCATCCGATAACATCAGTCAAACTCATTGGCGGGATATGTGTCAAGTGGACTTGATCTAATTCGGCTTGGGTTTGATTGCCCACCACCACCTACAGCGGCGCTGCTACGGCAATTTCTCTTCTAATTCACGGCCATGTCTGGCGTAGAGATTTCGGATGACAGGCCGATTGACAATGGTTCGTGCGACCGGGCCTAATTAAATATTCTGATCAGATACGGCGTGCTCGTAGTCAAGCATGAGCTTTGGCTTAACCGGTACAAGTTATAATGAATGTTGTACACCGTGAATGGCGCGGTAGGAGTCTTGTGCTCCCCGGTCGGCGAACTACTTTCGGCGACATGATGTAAGGTTATTTGTGAGTATTTTCGACACAACTTGGTCAGTAGGTCTTCCCGGTTGTCGAGGTACATGTGTAGCTGGGCATGTTTTCGGCGATAGGCGGCGGATGGTGTTGCCTTGCGTAATGTACGGGGCGGACTGCAGTCGCAAGTGAAGTGATGGCCAGATTGGCGCTCGGGAAATGTAATAGCTTCTGAAGGAGTGGATGCTTTCCATGTTGATTGGGTTTATGATGGTGCTTTGGAACATGGTTTATTGCTGACAGTGTTGCGGATACTTTCAAGTGGGCCCATTTTAAGGCTGATGTATGCGCCGTGATGCGCACGTTAGGATTTATATGTTTCTCACGCACGCTTATGTACCCGGATGTGGGAAAGGAGCGGGCTTAAGGGACTCAGACAAATTTGCAGACAGTTCAGCTAACACCTCGATCGTATTTCAACACTGGAGATGTGGCTTGCAGATAGGGGTATGACTCAGGCCATTGGAAATTCCACACTCGAGCCCGTTCACACGCTGCTAGAGGAAAGAAGCTCACAACAATTTATCTGATGTGTTTCTTTCATTCCCATTCATGTCTATTCTGTGCTTTGAGAGCGAAAACAAATTCCGGGCTGCGTTCGCTGGTGCGCACGAAGTCCTGGAATCAATACGGGTAGATAAGTCAAAGTATCTTTAATTCAAAGCACATCCCAAGAGTAAAAACGATTGTAAAGAATTACTGTTATTAAAAGCCCATAAAAGAACAGCTGATATGATAACTACTGAAAATTTAAACGTAATAATTTTTTTGCAAACTAATTTGGCTTGTTTTTAACTGAAATTGCTAGCTGGGTGCCTTAAAAAAATTCTACTACTTAAAAATTAAAAGAAACTACGCAAGCAAACTTGTCAGAATTTTTTCAATTCTAATGTCAAGCCATAGAATTGATAAGATGGCTTTATTCAATTAAAGTTGAACTTTTGTTCACATGAAATTATTTGCTTTGGTCACTTAGGCAGATGCTATTTTACTTAATCTTTTCCATTTCGAATTACATTATTTTCTTGCTCGTAAGTCTGTGCTACGCTTGTTTCAATGTTGGATGCAATTCAAAAGTAACTTATACAACATTTCATCAGAATATTAATTAACAACAACAATTCACGAGTATGTTTGCATGGATTATAGTCTTAACTGAAATTTGTTGGCCTGAATTGTGCAATTTTTTGCAGGATATAATCTTTGAGCAAGTCATCTTCTCTCTGACATTTTAATCGCAAATAGTTATCGAACACTCTTTATGGACAAGAACTATAAGATGATAGTTAAACCAAACAAAACATAAAACGCACCGTCCTGTTTGTAAAATACTATATTTTTTTTATTTAAGGATTCCAACCGAAAGCTGAAAGGCAGGACAATGGAGCTGATTGTCTGCCTTCGAAGAACAATCCTACATCGGGTATTTGTTCCTGCCTGCGAGGAACGAAAAGACATTACCGCAAACTCTATGAGCTGTACAAACATGTGAATATAGTCCAAGAAGCAAAGTTTACTCGACTAAACTGACTCGACCACATAGAGCGCATGAACACCATTGCTCCAGCTAGGAGAGCTCGGAGTGTCATATTTCGAAAAATACCGCAATTTCTATTTAAACATCAAGTAACAATCGGTGCAAGAAAACTTGATCTTGATGACTGGAAGCAATCTGCCCGGAACCGTCAAGGAGAATTACGAGTATGTATGTATGTATGAATTCCCTCAAGTTTTATATAATAAATAATGGCGGCGCTACAGTCCGAGGTGGACCTGGGCCTAATTTCTCAGCAACCACTCGTGTTGTGCGTGCTATTGTTCTCTCACGAGTGGAGGGGACCTACAGTTAAATGCCGAGTTCAAACGGCGAGATTGAGAAGCTTTTTCTAGACAGTTATACTCTTTGAGCATTTTCAGTGACTCGAAAGAGGTGGAGCCGTGAAAAAATGTTAGGTGTTTTTTTCTGGAATCGAACCGACAACATCGAGCGTAGGAGTCGACGCACCTACCCACTACGCTACGGCGGTCTCAAGTTTTGCCTCTATTAATAATTAAAGAAATTTCCTTTAGCGCTTGCTACAGCTACCTAGCCCACTTGTTACAGATAGACTAACTAGAAACCCTCAGCCACTATTAAGCAGACCCGAACTTTCAATTCTGTGTCAATATTTATGTTAGAAATGTGCGATGAAACAAAGAATTTAACATAAAACCAGGATCCCAAATTCGGTATACGAACGGGTCAAAACTTGATACCGGGTAGATGATCCTTAGTCGTGCAGCAAACATCTGCTATGTAAAGCGATACTGAGAGTTAACACTTAGAGAACGTTGTATTCTATGTGCTCTGTGATGGGTAATCCAAAAAAACAAAACCAAGCCGTCCTTTGTTGGATCAAGATAAAAAAAAATGCAAGGGCTACCTCTCCTAACATCTTTGAGGCGAATATTTACTCAACAGAAGTCTGTGTAAGAAAGTGTTTTCTCAGACATACCAACGTTGCTTGAGTCATCTGTTCCGGCAGCCAAGCTGCGCTCAAATTCTATACAATACAGTTTATCTCGAACAGTCTCCTACAACTAGACGAACATGGATTTCTAAGCACGGTATTTTGGAAAGCAAGGGAAAGGCAGATTTTGCTGTAAAAAATGGCGCAATCTGTCGATTTGTTGGATCTGAGCTCTTTTTGGGGCCCCTTTATGTCACATTAATAAGGTAGCCAGAAACAATAGGAAACTAAATTTTCAGAGCTAAGGCAGTCTTAACCAGAAAAAACACGAAAAATTTCTTCACGGCTCCACCTCTTTCGAGTCACAGACAATGCTCAAAGAGTATAACTGTCTAGAAAAAGCTTTTCAATCTCACCGTTCGGAGTCGGCATTAAACTGTAGGTCCCCTCCACTCGTGAGGGGACAATAGCACGCGCAACACGAGTGGTTGCTGAGAAGCTAGGCCCAGGTCCACCTCGGACTGTAGCGCAGCCATTATTATTATTATTATTAAGGCAGTCTAAACCGGTAACTCTGACTGCAACAGGTGTTAAAAAACTCTTCGGAAGAAAAAAACAAAAATTCAAATCCTATCAAGCTATTTCACTGACCACTAGGGTTCTAAGCATTGACTAGAATTTGGCATTTCAGAAGACGATTCCTCACGACTTCATCATCTCAACACATCCGGTTATGGCCAGTGCCTTTCTTATGAAGTCTGCTGCCGATGTTCTACGACCAATTGAAATTTCGTATCTAGACCCTTAGGTATTAGTTTTAAGATTCATTTAGTGCCTCATTCTCCATTACGGTTACTGCGGACAGGTACAAGAGGACTTATCGGTTGCTGTACTTCCATGGATCCTTTTCCAAAAAATATATAATAGTAATGTAGTGACTTAACTCATTAAATTAGTTTAGAAAAACATTAGTATTATCGTTGAATTTCTATCTAATAGTCGAATAGTCAGTAAATTTTTTTGATAGTCTCCTTTGCTATGGGTATCATTAAACATACTCCGTCTCTGCAGACCGTTGAAACCTCTTTCCTCTTGCAATTTTTGAACGGAATTCTCCATTTCCGGTAATGCCATCAGCAGATTCAATTACAGGGTTGCCCATTATTGGTTTCTTCTAAAAGAGATTTGAAAAAACACTGTTCAATACTTTACAACGTTTATTATTCATTGAAAATAATAAAGATTCCGATTAGTTATGGAGTATTATTATATTAAAATGTCTGCCTCGGCTAGCTTGGCAATGTTTGTGTGTGAGGTGGTGGTTCTTTGAGAACCCAATTAGTACTGAGTGCCGTTTTGAAACCATTGCTCAGAAAGTTGAATGTTGATGTGCATTTAGAACCATCGTGTGGCTCTATCAATTCTTTGATGTTCATTTTGGATATCGCGTCGAGAGATTCGAGGAATGGTTTGTCTAGAGTCCGTGGCCTTGCTCCAGCAAGACCTGGACTAGTACACAAGAATTGAGTCAAGGATTCTGGTTCAGTCAAGTCAGTGTGTGTTATGAGGAATTCTTAGTCTAACTCCGTGATCCCCCCTCGGTCAGTGTCCCATACTTATCGATGTAATTTTAGCAATATCAGTGCGTGAACTCATTAGTAGATCGTTAGTTCGTGATATATTGTAATTCGGCCATGTCTTCCTCGATATTACACAGTTAGTTAGCCGAGACCATCTAAGTTTAGCCATTTTCAAGAGTTGCGATGTAGTTCGTGCTTTTACTAGCCCAAGTGAAATGTGTACCTCCATAGCAGACGAGCCATTGTGAGCAACTCCTTGTTTGGCCAGTTCGTCGGCATTCTCGTTACCAAATACGTTTCTATGCCCTGAAACCCAGATTATGCTTATTATGAACTTTTCCGCAACTGCAGCAGGCTCATTGCGGCATTCCTGGACTAATTTTGAAGTTATGAAGGTCTTGGCAGTTTGGGAGTATTCAACCCATTTTTTTAGAACATTTTTGACAGTTTCGGTCCTGATTTTCGGAATAGCTTAAGCATTGACTGTAACGTTTCTTTCATTGTCGACTTGGAAGCAAAATGAACCAATAATGCTTCCACTTCAAAATTACACCAGACAGTCACCCATTCAGGACGCACTGACTTTGCTATTATTATACTAGAAGTCTAACGACAGATTCCATTGCAGTTCCCAGCATTTTACATTCAATTTAACATACGATTTCCAATTTAAAAATATGATTAGGTAGTTCTCCCTACCCAGCGTGCAATTAAATTCAAATAAAAAAAAGTTTAACAAGGTCTACGAGAACAGTGACCACATTCGTTGCCACCTTAGGATCATACGATTCAAATTAGTCTGCCACAAAATAAACCACCCACCATTATCAGACCTCTATCTACACACACAGAGCACGGTACAAACTGCACAAAAATCAAATCAAACTAGGATCAATCGCATGCTTTATTGACTTCACTCTTGTCACTATTGTTTCAATTATCCGCCTCAAATCTGTTTCATTAAATTTTGCTCAGCCCCAGCATCACAGGGATGTCCTCTGTTTACAATTCGAACAAAGCCAGCCTGTTCGATGGAATTGAATGCATTTGCATATGTCAAAGTCCGGAACTGCACCATCGCATTCGATTCGAAAACAAACGAATTCATTCTGTGCCGTTATGTTGAATGGGATTAGTTAGGAATGGAAATATGACTAACCTCACTGTTATAGCTTTGAATTGAATAAGTTCTTTGCATGCTCATATGCCATCGCATTATGATTCAAGCGATTTACATTTAGCTGGATATGTCAATGAGGAACTAGGATGTAGGAGGTCGATGATGATAGCTCTTTATGTTTGGCACATAGTTTTTAATTGATACTATTTGCCGCAGGCGTTTTCTCTCTTAGAGAGACAAGAATGTCATTTTGTGTGCACAAACCAGCAAACGTTTAGTGTTTCGTGTGGTTTCACTTTAATAGTGTGGCCACTCTTATTCGTTTTATTTGTGTCCCTTATCCCGGATCGAATCACACAATCTTTTTTTCCCTGGCACGTGCATCATGTCCGGATATTCTCATGTACAAATAATTCCCCATTAGCTTCTGTACGTAAATGTGTGTATGTGTACGGAAATAAGCCTCGAATGATTCATGCGCTTTCTTACCTTTGTATCCTGCATCCCTTTAAGAGGTATAAGGGGTCTATTACGCCTATTCGCCATCGCGTTCTATTTCTGGAGATATGTCTCTGGTCCCCCCCCACTGTTCCCCATTTGCCCCGTTTCCAGTGTTCCGCGCCATGTTAACTCTAGACGGCCAGGTCTTCTGCCATCTTGAGTTAAAGTGCAGATCGCGATTAACTATGCAGTTGTCGTCCTGCGTGATCACTACCACTTCCGTCGCTGATTGCTGGTGCCCATTGGTTTCTAGCCCGTACCTTAATAGCGGTGTTCGTTAGAGATACCATTTGGCCAGAAAATCAGCAATTTGTTGCGAAGGCACCTATGACGAAGGCCCGTAGCTTTCTTGTGATAATCGTGGTCAGTCTCCTTATGCTGTATCCATATAGCAGCACAGATTCGGCATTGGCGTGAAACAGGTTTAGCTTTATAATATTAATAATGACGGCGCTACAGTCCGAGGTGGACCTGGGCCTAGCTTCTCACCAACCACTCGTGTTGCGCGTGCTATTGTTCTGTCACGAGTGGAGGGGACCTACAGTTTAATGCCGACTCCGAACGGCGAGATTGAGAAGCTTTTTCTAGACAGTTAAACTCTTTAAGCATTGTCAGTGACTCGAACGAGGTGGAGCAATTTTTTTTTTTAAAAATTGCTTGTCTGAACTTGGATTCGAACCTAGACTGTGAAAGTCTAATGCGCATGGGTCGACGCACGAACCCACACGGCCACGGTGCCCACAGGTTTAACTTTCCTACGATAAATATTGGGCGGCATCCCGAGCGCGGACTTTGATTTCACAATTCTTTTGGCAAAGTCCAGTTTGGTTCCGCCATCGGTTAATTCATTCAGAGATTCAGATTCTGAAACTCTTTCAACAGGTTGTCGTGGAATGCATATATGAATATATGATATGTTGGGCCCTTTCCAAGACTGGTTATCATGTTATTTAACATTTAGATATCCAACGATGCTTGCTTCTTTCTCTACCTTTGATATTATTTCGTGGATGTCCACTATTTTGTACGAACGAAGGCATGCCCAGGTGCTTAAACTGGGTCGTAAGAGTTCATACAATTGCTTTATTTCCTGTCGACAGTGCTTACATCGGATGCAGCCTTGTTTTTCTCCACTTTGGATGTCTAACTCCTCTGATAACCTATATATAGCAGGTGAGCAGGTGAGATTCTATGTGGCTTCAAAAATAACAATCAGTTTATATTATGATACAATGGGTAGCAAAATTCAAAATTCGAAGATTCAATTACGCTTAAATTACCGATTGATCTTCAAAATAAGAGCTAAAAAGATTACTTATAATTTTTTGAATTTCATTCAAAAGTAAACCCGTTCATGTAAAAAGATTGACTAAGGGGCAGTTTCTCATTCCCTTGATTGTTACTGCAAGTTCTTTTGGACTAAACTATTCCCAAATTATTTAATGATCTTCGATTTGAATGTGATCGCACGATAGCTGATTTTTGAGTTCAACGAACGCTCTTTGAAAACCGGAAATTCATTTTGCGGCACACTTTCTATGGATAACTGATTCAAGTTCAAAAATTTCGAGGCATACAGAATATATTTAATCTATTACTTCATAAAATAAATCTATGTAAAACCGGTGAGATCATCATATATATTTTTTAAAACACAATTGAAAACAGCTTGCACGCTCCATGTTCGAAAGAGTGCGAATCCATCAAAAAAGATTTCATTTGTTTTCAGTAACATTCGCGTCAGAGGCTCGTTATGACCGTAATTAGTACAACGGAACTTGAAATGTTAGTGTGCGTGGATTGGTAGTGAGTGATATGGTTTGGAGCAACGCAGGACAATCAAATGATGCCCTGATGTAATAACTGATGTACAAATAGTATATCAGCAACTTTTCTGCGTTTGTCAAGTCTTTGCATATCCAACAAGCACAACCGATGCTCATAAGGGGGTAGATTATATCTGTCGGACCAAGGTAATTCCACGTAGAACATAACGAAGAAATCTCTGTTGGACACACTCAATTCGATACCTTTGCGTATCTTGATACGGGGACCTGACTTGACTAGCGTATTCATGTACAAAAGTACAGTAGAGGGACTTCATTACGTAAGGTTTTAAGAATTCTTTCGACCAGCTATTCACGAAAGCGAGAACAGAATTAGCTCTGCTTACAATATTTTCGATGTGGGGTCGAAAATTAAGTTCCCTACCGCAAATGACACCTAAGTCGCGCAGTAAAGTTGGAACAAACTCGTTGTCAATATTATATGTTCGAGCGGCAGCCGGAAGACGCTTGCAAGAATTTGTAAAAGATTGGCATTTGATAACATTTTGCACAAGAAAATTGTTTGTACATCAAGTCGAAAAAGTTTTCAAATTTATTTGAAGTGCATGAGAGTAAGCAGGGTTAGAAGTGTCCTTAAAAATTGTTTGTCGTCCACATAAATTGATAGACGAGAGTACTTAATAATGTTATCAAAGTCATTAAATAAAAGGATAAAAATCAGCGGACCAAGATGACTACCCTGGGGGACCCCAAATGTGTGTAAATGGATTGGATATAGAAGATCTAAAAATGACTTTATATTGACGCTCTTCAAGGTACGATTTAATCCATGCGATATACATGAGATAGAAGAGGAAATCATCCTTTACTACCCTGGTACCTGTTCCGCTCTCGTACGTACTAAGAACAATGGTGCAAAGAAGTGGTAACTTCACCTTTCATGGGAAATTCCAACTCCCGTTCCACGCATTTCGTAAAAAGGTATTTTCATACAAAAATTCCTTCTAAAAACAAACCCCTTCCATTTGATTGTGTTAGAGAACAATTCGGCGGAATGCTCCCACTTCAGAGAAACTGTATAACATTAAAGCGAGCTGTAGAGCATGTACAACTGCATTATTTGCCGGAAAAGCAGCAATAAAAAACACACTGCAGGAACCAAATAATGAAAGCTGTCCAACTAATGAATTGTCCAAAAGGTACAAGAATGAAAAAACTTGATAGACATCCGAAACCTGAGCATATTCATAGACAAAATCAAATAGCTAAGGAATTGCATAAATCCCTAACTGACGCTTGGACAAAAACCCCCTACCGTGTTGTTTAATTTATATTTTGTAGACTTGACAATCTCGGGAACAGTTACAACGTCTACTCAAGAATACAGTCGCTCACACCTTATTTGACCAACCCCATATTTACAACTTGAAACGAGTATGGCTCCTAAACGAAAACTGTTATGAACGAAATAATAATAATAATGGCGGCGCTATAGACCGAGGTGGACTTGGGCCCAGCTTCTTAGCAACCACTCGTGTTGTGCGTGCTATTGTTCTCTCACGAGTGGAGGGGATTGAGAAGCTTTTTCTAGACATTTATACTCTTTGAGCATTGTCAATGACTCGAAAGAGGTGAAGCCGTGAACAATTTTTTTTTTTTGAAAAATCTAAAATGTCTGATGCGTATGAGTCGACGCACGAACCCACACGGCCACGCCGCCCACTAAATAAAAACGCAAAAAGGTTAATTGAGTTTTAAACTTAAACAAAATGGTTTAATTTATTCATTTTAGCTTAAAATTATATAACACATTAACAAAAACAAAATAAATTCAATAATTCGATGTCTTAGCTTATTTGAGCGATTTATGAAAAAGTAAACAAAAAAGTATAACAAATATATTTATTAATATTAACATTTTTTTGGTAGGTTTAAGCCGGCTAGGATAAGATTCAACTAATTTCTTGGTCGTTGCACAAGGTATTCTTGCCCATTCTTCAATTAACGCAATCTTAAGATCGTTTTAATTCGAAATCTTTCGTTTACGAATATTTGTCTCCAAAATGGACAATCGATTTTCAATTACATTAAGATCTGGAGGCTGTGCCGGCGGCTTCATAACATGGGAACAATTATAAACAAACTCAGTTTGAACAATTCCCGAAATATGTTTCGGGCCAATGTCGTGGTAAAACCGAAAGGTGTCTTTTATTCCCACTTGCTCTGCACTTTGAAGCAAGTTGTCGTTTTTAGACCACTTTACTGATTGTGCTTTCAATAAATGTTACCTTTCCGACTCCCGTTGCTGATATATTGGCCCATACCATGGCTTAGCCATCTCCATGCTTGGCTGTTGGCTTTTAGTGTTTGTCCTGCAGCTCGGTATTTGGCTTGCGCCTCACATAAGATCACCCATCGGTTCCAAAAATATAAAATTTGAACTCATCGGCAAATATGACTTGCTCCCAGAATCTTCAATCCTTTCTAATTTTCTCCTTTGCTACCTTTGTTCGTTTGGGAGCCAAACTCGTTTCAAGTTCTAAATGTGGGGTGGGTCAAGGAAGTTGTGAGCCACTGTATATGATATCACAACGGACTCTACCGTGGTCTAATTTGGTGACGGATATCACCTACCTACCATTTGAATAGGAGTTTAATAATTTTTAAATAATAAACAAAATAACGGTAGATGTACTCCAGCGGATGCCAGTTGAAGTAGAATCGTATCGCTCCTACGATAAAAAGTAAATTCTGATAATAACAATGACATCAATAAAAATTCAGATGACTAAACGTGTACTTAATTATGCTTTTCGAACTTTGTGAAATTTTTCCTGAAATCGCACAAGCGAGTCTTGATTCCACTTACGAACTCGACTTATTCCAGATTTATCTTCCCATTTGAGTTTTTAAGAAAACAATTCTCCATTATTTCTATGATTTGCAATTACAATTGGAAATTCTGAGAGCCAGTTAAGTCACATCGAGTGGAGTCAGATCTTTCGATGATTTGACATAGCGAACAAGTTCATTTAGGGAATGATAAAAAAGTTTTTACCAAAAATGTAATTTATTCTGAATTATTTCATGGTGAAATCTCTTTCACAGATTGGTAGGGAGAAAGATAAAGTGACTGTTTTCAGCACACCGTAAGGCTCACTAAGAGTTTTGTTTTGTTATTCGCTTTGCCGAAATATCTGGGTGTCATTCCAGATAGGAAGCTTCTGTGGAAAAAACACATCGAAACGAAAATTGCGAAGTCACTGTCAGTTTTCTGGCAGTGTAAGGGAATTCCGCAAATCATGGGGTCTATCACCAAAAAAATCCGTTTGGATCTACATGGCTATGATTAGGCTCCTTCTCTCCTATGCATCGGTTGTTTGGTGGAATAAGCTTTCGCGTAAATACGTAACTGCTGCTTTCACCAAGCCTCAAAGAACGGTCTGTCTCAGCTGCATGGGGCCCTTCCCTAGCACGCCTGGCTCTGCTCTTGATGCCCTGCTAAATCTCCCTCCCTCCTAGATGTCCACATCATGGGGTGTTCTCTCAAGGCCATCTTCCGTTTAAAAAGAAGTGGTTATTGGTACAACTCGCACTGGAGTTTCGATGACTTTGCGCACAGCATTTCCTTTGAACCCAGTCTTATGGATATGCCGTCTGATGCACGGACACCTGTACTCCAGCTGCGACGAACATATAAAGTCAACTTCCCTGTAATCAGGACTGACTGGCTCTGGCCAGAATCTGAGCCAGGAAAGGAATGTAGTCGAATTTTTACGGAGGGCTCCAAGACCAATGAAGGATCTGGTGCTGGTGCCTTCGTGGAGATCGACAACTTTAGACTGCACACCTCCTTAGGTAAATTTGTGTCGGTTTTCCAAGCGGAAACCTATGCGATCCTAATGGCTACGAGCTATATTGTGAAAAATAGGTGGAAGGGGCGAAGTATTTGTGTCTGTAGCGACAGCCAAACTGTGCTGAAGGCCTTGCTAAACCCTATAACCACTTCCAGGATAGTTCAGGAATGCAAGTCTTCTCTGAATTTGATCGGCAGCTTAAATTCGCTAAGACTTGTCTGGGTCCCAGTGCTCCACGGGACGGAGATCGCTGATGAACTTACTAGGCGAGGATCAGATGAGGCATTCTCAGGACCTGAACCTACGCTGGGACTGCCCGCGTCCTTGGTTAGGGCTTCCATCGATGGTTGGACTTTTCGAGAGCACAACCGCAGGTGGCATGACTCTCCAGGATGTAGACAGACCAAGCGCGGCTTTCTTGTTATCTCTTAACAGAAAATACTGCAGACAACTTATAGGCGTACTAACGGATCACTACACCTAAGTGTGCTTGGCCTAAGTGATGAAACCCTCTGCGACGCCTGTGGAGAAGACGATGACACTGCAGAGCACTTCATCTGCCATTGTCCCGCCTTTGCTCGGATCAGGTGGCAGTTATTCGGTGCTGATGAGGTGAGAGCTGATGATGTAGGCTCCTCATCACAGAAGCGCCTGCTGAAATTTCAGTAAAAGTAGGTTGCTGCCTGGTAGTACAATGGACCAGTTTTTGAGTCTGAGTGCTCCAGTGTAGTGTGACAAAAAACTACGACAAAAAAAAAAGAGTTTTGTTGCCACTGGGTTAGGCTTATATCGTTACCCCTGGAATCAGTTTTTTCTTTGACCTAGTTACCTGAAATATCTATATGGCCAGTGTCCTAGCACAGTATCAAAGTACATTTGCTTCATATCTCATTAAGAGCCAACCAACAACCGCGATCACTAGGTCTTTGCAGCCGATGTTCAACTTTCCTCTCCTTCTCGAAACAATATCCGTGGATTCGAAGACTGTCATAACCGGAGCATTGGTGTACATGCGTTCGATGTCAAGGATCTTGAACTTCCAGCAAATTTTCACATCGGCGTACAACTTATAGAGTTCGCGGTGACGTTGTCTTCAACGTCATCCCTATTCGTCTCCCTCCCACAAATTGAGTTTCGTTACTTTGTTCACAAAATTCTCTGAAACTCGACCACAGCCAAAACTAGTTATTCATCTACTTCCCGTAGTGATTTTTTATCCTATCATTCTCCTACTCAAAGTCTACCTTTTCCAGGGAGATTTACATTTTTTCAATGAAATAAAATAAAAAGAAAATAAACTTCAATTTGATCAAAGACTGCATCTGTGACGTGAGGCCTTTGAGTAGTATTCCCCGCAATAACTCCACGTTTTTGCATTTGCCTGTTTTCATATTCCAGTCGTTAATCAAAATAAATATAGTCACGTCCCTGTTATCTGCAGTTAGCTAACTGCCAGTTTGTGACGCCTTTGCGTCGTGTCTGATGACAGCGGTGATTTAGAAGCACACATGGACTTCCGAAGAGGTTATTGTGGTTGTAATGAAGTGTTTGCAACCAAGAAACAAGAACAGTTCAGCCTGTTTGACAGGTTTTGTGTTATATCATTCGACAGGACGTATTAAAATTGAAATTAGTCGTACAGTGATGCCAATTGTTATCTTATTGACTTGAAATCTGATCCCGTATAGCCGTATGAAAGTGAGATGCAAGTAGGCAGAAGTCTAATTCGTAGCAGAAGAATTAATGCAAAATGTGTTGATGTATAGACCGTCGGAGTAGACGATATTGCAAGTTGCAAGTTGCTTTTCAGGCTATACTCAGAATTTACTGCGACTCCACAGATTGAAATGGTTGAATAGTGGACTTATAAAAGACGACTTAATAAATTACGTGTTTGCTGAGCTGACTTCACCGCATTTAAAACGTTTAAGAATGGCTTTCTGAACCACCCTATACAAAACGCTTAAATCTTTCATTTTGTGCACTACAGAACGCTCGCTGACAAATTGGACATAAATAGAGATAACTCTGTCGGTCAGTCGAAGCCATTCCCCACAACTTCTTGCCAAACATCTGTAGTCCTCTCAAATATTAATATTGTATCCACGTTCGTTTGACCTGCTGCTGGCTCTTCCATCGCTGACCATTCCGTATAATGTGATAGCTTAACCTTGGTCCACCCACTATGGGTAGCCACTTCATTTCCAACTTTCACTTAGTCAGCCAAGGTCCTAAAAAAACGCTCAAACCGTTGGCGTCTCTCTGAAGAAGTCCTTAAGTCCCCATCATTAGCGCAGTCAAAAAATAGTCAGTGAACTGCTACAAATTATTCCGTCTTGGAATCTTGTTTACTGACTGATTGGCCCACATTCTGAACACCCTCAATAAATAAATCAAACCAATCACTTTTCTTTAGTTCAACTTTCTCCGACCTATCGTAGTCATCACGTATAGAGTCTTCAACTCCCAATAACTCAGCCCTGCGGTGACAGAACAATTCTGAATTCGAAATTCGCACTCGCCCACGATTCGAGATTAATAAACATATTCAGCATGGGAGCCAGCACCAGCTCTGTGTCTATTGTGTTGTGCTTCACTCTCTCTCGCTTCTCTTCGCATGCACGACGACGCAATGCTTCAGACAAAACGTTGAGTCAATTAAAATTCCAAGCGGCCGTGTTGACGTCACAATAAATAAAACATTCACCCGCCGTCGATTTGCTGTTCAACAAGCACTCAAGGCACTCAAAGCGTATTCCGGAGGGTGATTTGGAAGCCGCCGCACTTGAGTTGTGTTGCTGCGACGATTGATTTGAGAAGACTTAGGTCAGTGCCCATCTGCGGTGAGGTGTAGCCAGTCAGTCGAAGTGTAAGTTTCTGACTATCTATCAGCCTACAACTGCCTATAATTCGTCTTACAGATGCCGGCCAAATGTGGGTTTTCCGCTGCGTGGAGCGATAGCTGCAAATGGTGTCTACTTTCGAGCTCTCATCCAGCGGCAGAACACTTGTTGTTTCGCTGAGCGATTTATTGACGGACAGACGAATGCAAGTGCTTCAATTGTGATTTGGCTCTCCGGTGAATCATCCGCAGGGAATTGTTACGCCGACGCCGGAGTGAGGACAAGATAAGCGAAGGCTTCGCGGGGCAATTGTCCATAAATCTGCTCTTTTGGTTCGGAGTGATAAATGACTGGGGACAGCTACTTTTTCCGAGGAGTTTGATGGTTGACGTATTGCCATGACTTGCACTTGATACGTGGTCAGAATGTTCGGGTGAGTGACCTTGAGCGAAGCGGGAAGGAAAGCCACTTGTCGCGGGGATATAAATCAGTTTATCCTTGCTGGCACCTGTTCGTTCATTGACTCTGGATCCACTTATCATCGGTGAGAGATGCGATTCAGCATAAATGTGTATGTTAACCTCGGTCCTTTGTTGCTTGGCGCAGATGTCAGTGGAAGTCTTTGCCGACACGAAGGAGTATCGTATGGAATAGGGGCTGAATGTTGACATTTCTTAATTGCAGGTATGACTGGGGTACCGTTTTAAAGGTGAAAAAGTCTCCAAAATTTCATGGTTATCAGCCAAGAGTATCCATCACTAACAAGGCAGCCATTAAGGAGAACATTCTTAAGTCAGTAAGAGATTTATTTACGAACGGAAATGGAAGGAACGCGACTGAAAATGACTCAAGAAGGAGGTGGACCATAATTTGTGAGGTGACTTTTCAGACCTTTGCATTCACTGGAATCGGCAGCTCTCAGGATGTGTCAAGACGTCGTGTTGTACAAGTGTTAAAATTGACACAATACAATTTGCTTGTGAGATGGGAGACAGCCCATCCATTAGAATGTTAATGCATTTTAGTTACCGTTTTACCGCTGCGTAGCAAGCAGCAGCAGTAACAGAAGGAATAGGATCGTATTCCCCATCAAGGCCTTGCAATGTAAAACGTGACCTTGGTTTCGTCTACTCGCTTAGGTACTTACCTCCAATATATGGAGTCATCCAATTCTTGGTCCGGATTTGACATCCCTCTTCCAACCACCTACGCCAAACCGAACTGTCAACCGAACTGTAGTTTTAGTTTAGGGTTTGCCATTTTACATTATGGATCGTTTAACAATCGCTTAATGTATCAAAAATTGTGAAAACGTACTACAAATATATAAATTCTTCAGTAGGTACGTTTCGGGCAATGCGATCAGATTATTGTGGACATAGTCATTTATCTAAGCGTATTATAGGCACAACTGGAACAAAATTCGAAGAGACTTGATCTGTTACAGAAGTCTTAAAGGCACCAATGCACACTCTGCAGAAAATATGGCCGCCGCACAGTGGTCGATTTAGTACATCGTAGCTGGACATAAGTCAAAAAAAATTTTTTTTTTCCATTAGAAAAAATACCGCTAGGTTCGAAGTCAAATACCCAAATCACAAGAAACAAAAAAGAAAAAATGTTTAATTCCCTTACTTTAGCAATGGGAAGCTTTCCAATTCAATGTATAAATCTTTTCTTACTCTCGAGTTTGCCTTTCGCCGATAAGGAGTTTTTTTTAAAGTGGTATAGTGAAATAAAAGTGAGGTATATATTTGAAGCAAATATGCAAGAATATGCTTTGGGAAGTACTTTTAAATTGAGTGTATTTTTATTAATATAGTAGGGACGATTTATTCGCTATGAACTAAATACGGTGATACTTTTTTTTACAAAAGACAATCTAACTTTTTTTTATTTGTTGGTCCATAAAAAAAAAGTACAGCTGAGTACAACCTCAAAACTTTGCTAATTTAAAGGTTGTATTATTACCTTTAAATAATGTAAAACTTAAGAGCCGACACTCAGCGCAACATACTTTTTTCTTCTCTGGCAGTTACCAATACGTCCTTTTCAGGGCGACAATATCCTCTACGGGAAAAAATTTTTACATTTATTCGGAGTGAAAATCTTTTCAAGGCATCAGTAACGGTTTGTGCAACTGCTGTTTTACAGTTCGTGATGTCAAAAAATTTAATATCTGTTCTTGATGAAGCTGATCATAAAAAATGCTTCGAATATAGCAAAATGTTTTTATCACGCCTTTACAAAAAGTACAAAGGAAAGAAAATATCACTAGAACGATTTTTAAAAGCTGAAGAGTGTTGGCTTAGCGAAGAGTTCCAAATTCCATTGCCTGAAGTACATATGCTAACAACTTCTAGACAAGGAAGACCTGAAAAAGAATTCCAGGAGTGTGGAAGCAGACCCAAAAAACGAAAAATTCAAAATCTCATGGAAAGATCGGCCGAAGAATTATCATTTGCTGTTGAGTCTAAGCTAAGAATGGAAGGAAGCCCTTCTAAAGCCGAAGTTGTTAAAAGGGTTGTCGAGCATTCTCCGAAAACAATTAAAAGGCTTAAAGAACCTGAGATATCGAATACGGTCAAACCATATACATCTGAAGAACCCCTGGCCCTTATAACTGGCTTGAAACTCACGAAACATCAATATAAGCAACTTCAAAAAAGCGCAAAAGAAAGAAATGCTAATATCTACGCAGCTTACGATAGTGGAAGCCTAAGCTCGTGGAAATGGAACTCTGATGGTAGTGGAGGGCACTCGCGTTTGGTAAATCCTGAGGCAAGTGTTACTGATACTGTGCTAACATGCATAGTACCTTTAGAAATACGTAAAGCTGGTTCTAGTACTGAAAATATCTGGATGAATTCAAGTTATGGAAATGATTTTAAATTGATTTTAAAACATATTTCCAACGAGCAAAACAAAAGAAAAGTTAAATTCGATTTAAGTCCAGCTAATGACCCTAAATCGACCACTGTGCGCCGGTAGTGAAAGTTTTGAAAAATATCCAAATCGATCGATTTCACGGCGAGCACAGAATTTTAGCCTGTCTTAGGCACAAGTAACGTATTTCACATTTGGGTGCTCATCTTACTCTTATAAAGCTCAACTCCCTCAAGTATTGAAGCCAGCTGACCACGGAATGCGTAGAACATACGCCGATTGGTTGCTTGAACATCAGCGTTTGAATGACCAATTTCCACGTAACATTGTCTTTCTTCATTTTTGGATAAGTTATTTTTCATTCAGTGGATAAGTTATATTGAAAGCCGAGTCAACTCACTGAGAATCCTTCGAAAATGAGGAGGACCTGCGTTGTGTGTGCTGCTGTTCTTTCATGAGTGGAGGGATCTACAGTTTAATGCCAACTCCGAACGGTGAAGTTTTTTCTTGGACAGTATTACTCCTTGAGCACTGTCAAGTACACGAAAAAGGGTGAGACGTAAAAGTATGGAAGCTGTTTTTCGGGAATAGCATCTACACTGTAAGCGTAGGAAGCGACGAACTTACATCATAAATATCACGGCGTTCATCAAATATACTGTCCAAAACATTATTCCTGTCCTGTTACCGACTTTAAGGTACCTACTAGTAAGCACGCTACTACATAATTTACCTTTAGTCTAGATAAAGTCAACGTCTTGATCTCGTTCCGGTCACGGATTTTCTTTTGACATATTTTACCATCATTTCTACGAAAAAGTGTCCCGAAGATATGCTCTCTGTGAGTCCTTGTTCTTCTGATGAGTCGCGCTTGGTACGTATGTTGTACTATTATAGTTACAGAAGAGCAGTGAAGTTTGTCCTGACATCCTTGGCATCTGTGCAGTAACCACTTTTATACAACTGTCTCTCTGCCAAAAAGTATATAAAGCGTCAAAAGTGACTGTATAAAAAAATGACTGGAATGATCTGAACAGACGTGGATACATCAAATTAAAGTTCCGAAGTCATACTTTAAAATTTACAGTATTTTATTTACTATAAGCGTAAGCATAAAACAATGAATCAAATTTAGAAGGGGAAAGTGCTAAAAGCTGCAGTCCAAATTTAGTGTACATGTGGCTGTGTCAATGATTGTAGGATATAACGGCTTACTTTCATTAAACGTTTGTAGGATCGGTTCGACTGGCGGATACGAAAACTAGCAACCGTGATAAGGGCATGCAAAGTACAATTTTTTTCAATAAAATAAATCTTTTCAGAAGTAGGTGTCTACTCACTTTTGACGCTTGTTTCTAGACATTTTTCTTTTGATTCTAACGGTGCCGTGTACGAAGGCCATATGAACTAACGCCATAATGGCGTTAATTCGCATTTGAAAGTGAATTAAAGCCATTATCGTATTTGAAAGTGAATTAAAGCCATATACGAGTACGTTAGTTCATATGGCCTTCGTTCACGGCACCGATTCTAACTAGCTCAAACTAACATAGTAACCTCGATGACTTTGCGCATTCTTTTGTATATCCTGGGAAGAACTTTTTAAGTGTATTGTTTCAAGAGCACTTAAGGACGCTGAAAAAAAATTAAGAAGATTGAATGGTGTTGAACTTGCTCTGATGCAACCCACGATACGATAGAAAAGATATTGTTGTGCCAACATACACATCCTAGAACACCGCGAGGCTTCTAATTCTAATCTTAGGCGTCGTCCCGTGAAGATCTTCCGAAGGCGAACACAAATTGGTCGTGCATTCGTATGTAGATGAGAATGAATGAACAAATTTGAAAGGCGCGTCCATGCAGATCCTGATAGCTTGTCCTGCTAAGGTCGCCGAGGGAAGTTTTGTTTTCTATTAAATCGGGCACAATCGCTTAACTGAGAGCACGATCAATGTCTTACGAGCAGTTTCTCTGCATCACCGGCCAATGTAACACGTTCTTAATACAACAAGAACTGATAACTCCTGCTCCATTCCACTCTTCTGCAATTCATCAAAGCCCCCCCAGCCTGTGCCATTATCTGGATAACACTGAAAATACCTGACAGCAGTCCTATATCCAAGTTCAGATTAACTATACGTCATGGTCACCCCAAATTAGAAGCGACATTGCAACTCAATTAACTCAAAAGATGAATGCCAACATTCTTGTGGATCCATGTTAACACGACTCAGCTGCCAGTGCCTGACTGGTCCCACTTCGACGAGGAAACCCCTCAATCCATGTTCGGCAGTCATTGCAATGTTCATTTCAGCTGTAAACCGGAACGACGTGATGACAGTCAAAGATTTCGTCATGCAAGTAATCACCAGAACGCCGGTATCACGCAGGTACAAGTACTTCATTACATAATCAATTCATAGACCATCGCATTTGTTGCATGTACCATTGCGTCCCAAACAGAAAACCACGTACCCAAGGTTCAGCTCCGATTACCGTCACATCAAACAGAACAGGTCTAGGCAGACTTACGCGCATCCACTAATGAAATGCAAGCTCATTAACCTGCAACACCTTTTCGCATCTCGCATTCGTGCTAAATTTATTTTTAACGGGCTGACATTTGTCGAGAGTGATCGGGACGTTGCCCTATTTTACCGGCTCGTAAACGCGCCGAGAAATTCACACCGCATCGCATTAACCGGTCGTCAATAGATGATATCGCCAGCGAGCTGGGCATCTCGAACAGCAGCAGATATGGGTTAGAGTCTCCACTGCCATGAGTATCCCATTCCAGGCGAACAGGCTCGAGCAAAACCTCAAAACCGGATCCGAGCTATTCTCGAAATCGAATCGTCTACGCGCAAAAGAATCTCTGCGAAGGGCAGAGCCGGCCGGCACAGAGCGGCTGGTTGGAATAGTTTTGCACGTTTATGGTCTTGACGTATGTGGCAAGTTTCTTGGAATTGACAGCGGCTATGACCACAGCTTTAGCTCGCACATAGCCATTGCACGGTGAATTTGTATGACTAATTCGTTAATGTTCCTTCTCGTGTAATTAATCCACTGAAACATGGCAAGCAGAGTGGATTATGAAGTTGTTGCGTGAGGCGACTGATGCGCTGTGTGCCGTGTAATGGTTGAGGTCTTAGCGGCCGTTTAGTGCCGCAGATTACGATCGGTTTTGGTAAGACTATAACGACTTTAGTGGGTGATCGGATGGATTGGCGTAACTACTAGACTAATTACGCAGTAGTCCTTGAAATCGTCTCAAACAATTGGTTGTAGATAAAATTCAAATCCGTCAGAGAATCAAGGTTCAAGGTTACTTTTTATGACAATTCCACGAATCAGTCAAGCCTAATTAGGGAGCAATCATGTAGTTCATCGATGAATGGACCCACGCAAAGAGCGTGTGTACTTAAAAGTCTTTTGTGATGAACCCAAGTGTGCCTTTGTTGGGCCAAAAGAATCACTCTTGCTCTTGCCGTCAATAAAACACATTCCAAGGAATTGAGTCGGTGGGTGAAAGTTGAGTTGTTAAGTTTTGTGGTTCTTTGGAATTGAATCGTAAATTTGTAGGTTCTTCGTCTAATCAAAAATGACGACTTCTTCGCGTTCCTATATTTGTGTCATGTTCATGAATACCTAATGCAGTCGTTGCAAATGTAGCGAATAATTCACGCAAGAGATTTCTTGGCCAGTTTTCACAAATAAGTCATCAAGTTTAAAATCACCATAACGCGGCGAAAAGAATTCGGAGGCAATGCTTTAAAAGAGAATCTGTAAGTTCATTGGCATCATTAACTGCAATTAGAAAGGAACAAAAGAGAGGCTATCAATACGATTAAATTCACAAGACCCTTTTCACTTATTGTGACTATATTGAACATTCAGTATTCAAATTAAAGATTCACTGACGCTTTACTAAAGAACACAGTATAATGTACAACGCACAAAGTTTCAGCCTTTTCTTACATTCGCCATCAACGCAAACGGGGCAAAGTTTGCAGCTATAACTTTATTCTTGAGTCGGCCAAGACCTTCAAGGTGTCCGCGTTGCAAGCCAAATCCATGTTACGATAGCTCCCTAAAACCAAGATGAAAACGGTAGTCAAGGTTGATTCTGGAGTCTATCACCATCCTGATAATGATCGGAATGGAGACTTTAACACTAACTAATCATGGGCAATCGAAAAGTGGGCGCCGTGGCGTAGTGGGTAGGTGCGTCGACTCCTACGCTCGAGGTCGTCAGTTCGAATCTCGAAAAAAACATCAAACATTTTTTCACGGCTCCACCTCTTTCGAGTCACTGACAATGCTCAAAGAGTATAACTGTCTAGAATAAAAGCTTCTCAATCTCGCCGTTCGGAGTCGGCATTAAACTGTAGGTCCCCTCGACTCGTGAGAGAACAATAGCACGCACAACACGAGTGGTTGCTGAGAAGCTAGGCCCAGGTCCACCTCGGACTGTAGCGCCGCCATTATTATTATTATATTATTATTATTAATCATGGGCAATCATACTTTTGCTGACTAAGTATCGGAATCAAAGAGTCTCTTGTGGCTTTCATTCACTAGTTACCAGCAAAGTTATAAACTCTAACCTTGTCAATAGAGACACCTGACAAGCGCTCTGACCTATTCTATGGAACACTGCTGTCAAGAACTGCTGTTTAGACCAATTTGGCTTTCAAATGGTGGCCCACGCGGACTATGTTGCAGTAGCAAATCTGTATCCACGCTTGAAAACATTATGTAAGCCTGTCTCTCTTTAAGCTTACCGCATGAATGATTCTGTAGAAAACAGAATGGGTACCCAATACGAGGAAATATAAATTTTCCCCTGTTGGCCTTCCCTTGCTGTGTGGTACAATGGTACTCTCCAAAAAAGCAAAATCATAGACAAAAAGCTAAACTTAAAAGCCAGTCTCCATGAGTGTATAAAGAAAGCCACTACGGCGCTCTACTGCTTGCTGGATCTAAATGGCGATTTCAGTCAGGCACTACGATCTTACTATTCATATCCATAGTCAGGCCCAAACTCATATACGGAGTTTGAAGTTTGTGTTGGCTGCTTAGATTCAGTCTCAGTAGCGGGCAAAGATCGGCAAGTACTCGTATACGTATCAGCGGGTCAACGAAAACTATTCCGTCTGCTGCTCTAAACATATTTTTCCAACTTTCTTCGCTAGACACTTATGGCAGACAAGCACAGTCCTCCGACTGAAGTTATCCCAATTGTCGGCAGCTCATCGTACCGGGCCCTCCACTATTCTCTACGAATTTGGTATCTTTCCTCAAGATAGCTCAGATCGTCTTCAAAAAATAAAAATTTCGTCCAGCTTTTTCTCGCGACCTTGTCGATGGTCTGACATGCGGGCACAGAGGGTCCCTCTGTAACAACGACAGAAATGAATCCGAGACTTAGAAGGGGTGGGGATTAATTGTCTTCTAGAAGATTCTTAGCATCAGTACGTGACTGCCTTGCCAACAGCTGAACCGTCTCGAGCGAAGAAAATAATGATCAAAGAAAGGGTAGTTTCTTTACTGACTTTGAAAAAGCACGTGTCTTGGAATTTTCCTTGCAAAGCAGCGATAGTTCTCCATTTTTACCATGCACCACCTGACAAGTTCATCAGCGATGTCCACGCTCTAAATGGTGTGTATCACTCGTCTCTATTCACAGTGTCACACACGAAAAGACACTGCCTGTCGATTAACATTGCTTGGGCATTTTCCATGCTCTGACATAGTGCTAAAATTTAGTCTATCCTGGTCTCTTTAGGCCTGAAGCCACACTTATGAAGGCCTTTGAGAAACAGTGTCACTGAGCATTGTCTCTGAATGTGATCGCCTTTGTAGTGGATCTGGCAATCAATACGGAAGTTCTATCGCATATCTTACAGATAAGTCCAATGAGATCATCTTCAGCTGCTTAAAAGACAATTCGTCTGCGCCACCCACCGTTTTTGATGTCTAAAATAAAGCCGTCAATGAGGGGTTCGTTGGCATTAAAACGGAAGCGACATAAATGGGTCTGGCTGAAAACGAGGGCAAATCAAAGAACATTCGGTCATTCAGAACGGACTCACAACATCAACAACTTAGACTGAACATCACTTGCATAGTGCATGACTTGCACTATTAAGGTGGCGGACACAAGTGCAGAAGTATCTCAACCAATTTGATGTGCGAAATTCGAGTCAGCTGATAGGTGGAAAGGCTTGTTGGTTGGGGCCCAGATCCACCTCGGACTGCAGCGACACATAAAGAAAGCGAGTAAGCTGGGCGCATAATAGACTTGTAAACTGGTTTCCTCCAAGAAATCGTTTTTGATGTCTGCTAGCCATTCATACGTCTGATTTGTGTAATATTTCTGAATTCCTGGGTAAACATCGACTGTATCCAATCCCCAAATCTCTCATATAAAATCTAAAAACAAAGATGACTTAAATTGTTACCGAAAGTATGTGCGGAAATCTAAACCTTTGCCAAATTACAATTCACAAATGGTCCAATGCCCAATTTAGTTAATAGCCCAGTGAAGAGGAGGGTGAGTGTAGTCACATTTAAGGTCATTGATGTAATTCAACAAGAGCTGAAGGCGTTTATTCCTATTCCAGTTTTGATGTCTTATTAGGGAACGCTCGACTCCCTCTTATGTAGGTTAATGATCTTCGTTCGCACTATGAGATCATAGATCGATTATATGCGGTCTTGCGGGATACACAGAATTCACTCCCATGAATGCAAACTGATCACATCATCGCTGACGTGTTCTGAAGCTGAAATTGCTGTTGCGAATTTTTGTTGATTTTGACACTCTCTTCGCAGTTATTCTGAATAGAAATTGGTCGGTAAACAGAGCCTTGCGGTCGATTCTCTTCCCGTAGTATTTTTTGTGAATTGATGGTAGAACTTTCTCTTCGAGATGACTATGACTCAGATGGGCGGAGGAAGTGTTATTTGGTTAAACCATGTTTTTTCTTTGCTTTGACCATTTCAGAGTCGAACATTCTGTGTAGGCTTGGGTTTTTTTATGTGAACTGCAATACTGACTGACTCAGAAACTGATTTGAAACATTGGTATACTGCTGTCATGGGCGAGAATGAACAGTATTCTTAGTGTCCCTCCAAAAATAATATGGCTTATTATCTTTCGTCCTGCAAAGAGAAGAAGAGAATGTGGACTTAAAAAAAATCGAAAAGTTAAATATTTTTAGTCTCTACAGCATAATGTAGTGAGTAAATGCTTCGGTTCCCATACTGAAGATCCATGGATCCAATCCCAATAGACAGTTTGACGGCACCACCTCTCTTGAGTCACTGACCATGCTCAGAGAGCTTAATTATCTTATAAAGCTTCCCAAAGTCTGCCGTTCGGTTGGCATAAAATTAAATGCCGCCTCCAGTTGCCAAAGGACAATAGCAGTCATAAAACAAAATGTTTGCTGTGGAAGCCAGACACAAGTCTTCCACGAAATACATCCCTATCAGAGGATTAAAATGAAGGTACCAGATGAGGCGCAGGGACAAGAACAATGAGATACATTTGTCAGTTACGGTGAACTACCTGTTTTGACTATCTATTCACTGCTTCCTTAATTGAACATACTCGTACATACATTTTGTTCATCTATTTTTCGTGGTACTTGGTTTTTCATGCTCCATCTGGAGTTTGTTCTTCTTCTTGCTGATTGCCACTGCAGTCCAAGTTGACCCACAAATCAACCGTCATTCCTTCTCAACTACTCGTAGCACTGTCTTTCCAAAACTGTGCCAAATTTCGTAGACCAAGTTATTTGAGTGGGCGCCGTTACGTAGTGGGTAGGTGCGTCGACTCCTACACTCGAGGTCGTTGGTTCGAATCTCGAAAAAAAAAACATCAAACATTTTTTCACGGCTCCACCTCTTTCGATTCACTGACAATGCTCAAAGAATATAACTGTCTAGACAAAGCTTCTCAATCTCGCCGTTCGGAGTCGGCATTAAACTGTAGGTCCCCTCGACTCGTGAGAGAACAATAGCACGCACAACACGAGTGGTTCCTGAGAAGCTAGGCCCAGGTTAACTTCGAACTGTAGCGCAGCCATTATTATTATTATTAAGTTATTTAAGATCATTCTTAACCTGTTTGGTACATCTTAGTCGAAGTTGCCCTCAGCTGAGCTGTTCCCAAACTCTAATTCGAAGATTCTTCGAGCCGATGATGTGTTGTACATGTTGCCCTTAATCTGAACATTTTTGACTATTTTCTTTTCACTGTACATCCCACATATGTACAAATGCCTCCAATTGCCTTTAGTGTCCATTGAACCAAAGATCGCATTCATAACTTTACTCTCAGAATGCCTACGGGTTTTCCATATAATTTTGAAATTGCACATATCTCTGATCCGCAATTTCAATCCTTTCATCGTTTGCTGAAAAATACCTTTTCGCAAAATCCTGATTGTCGAATACACCCTTCCCCGCGCTTGCCTTTAAAGGGCACTGTTAACCCGGCATGTGCATGACGTCTCATGTGCATCAATAGCTGAAATAAAATCTGTTTTTTTTTCAGAGAACAGAGAACGAAATAACAGGATTAGTTGTAAGCCTCCAGGGCAACACATACTCTCCAACTACCGTTTGCAGTTGGTCGTATATCCTTTCACCATTCAGTACTGATCGCCGTCATGACATCAAACAAAGCGTCACCCACATAAGCCAAATCCATTTATAACCGCCGTTCTTTTCCAGGAAAAACCCCTCATCGTAGTTGACATAATAACGCATAAGAATATTTCGCAGAACCTGAAATCCACTTGCACACAATTAAAAATCAGTTCATATAAACTGACAAATGTTAATGCCATCGGCCACGAGGCTATCGCATCGTCAACCGGGCAGCGACAGGGCGTGGTCAAGTGCAGTGCAATCAACGCAGATCGCATTGATGCTCATGCCATCCGAACGCCTGTAAACACCAATCTCATGAGTGTATCGCACCAATTCAATCGAAATCATTTGAGGGCCGTGCAAGAGGTGCGATTACCGATCACTGGTCGGCGCTTGGCGATTTTATCGTTCCCCTTTCTTTTGCCATCAGTTCGTTCGGCTCATCTTTCCGAGTCGTTAATTCGGTTTTATTTTCGGTTGACCGAATTCGTTTTGTTCTGCTGTGATGAGTACGAGTATTTTTGGTGACAAGATACTCGCCTCATTCATTCGGGCTTGTGATGACTGGCACGAGAGATGTTTGAATGGATGTCTGCCTGCCCTCCTCCAGCATGTCCGTTTGTTTATTATTTATTCCTCCGTCTTAGCGATGAGTTTCGCAGAGTAATGCTTCGCTTCGGCTTGGTCATCGTGGTTGCATTCATCTGCTGTCACGGGGAGAAGCACTTCTGTTGTTTAAGAATGACCCTACTTCGGCGGTCGCTTGGAGGGAGATTTTATTCGCTTCGGGGTAAACGACACATTGGGGGATGATTTAAGTTTAAGGAAACACAATTTCATATCGGATTTGCAACTTTATTTGAGGATATATGGGCGGGTGTATTTAAAGCCGCTCTGTTCATTGCGGGGATCGATTTATCTTTGCTGCGATTGATGGCTCACGTCTCGGGAAGCGGCGATTGAGTTTTATCGTAACAGGATATGTGCCAACATTGTTCTTTGTAACACGTTACCGAAATAAGATAAATCTTGTAAATGGATCGATACTTAATGTGAGTATTAAATCATCTTGCATTCCGACTTCTTGCAATTAGTCATGTAAGTTGTAGCAAGAACAGTTTAATCGTCAACAAAACCCCACTTAAAACACTTATCTGATTTTTGTTTTTACAGCTTTGGTTGAATTGATTGCCTTTCCTCTTTAGTGGCCAAAATGACGCAGTGACCAATTGTTCATGCTGGTCAGATATTACGCTGTTCCGTAAATTGGTGAAGATACTGCCAAATATGAATTAACGAGCTATAATTGACGTACCAGACATAGCAGCAGGACTGATGGTGCTGAATTATTTTATGCCGAAGTCTCAAAAGCTGTACACTCTGATCACCCTTTTCAACAACCTTCCTAAGCTTTCAGTGTAAGCTGGAATCGTAGTTTTTGGAGGCGATTCAGTAAAAGACAACAAGGGCCTACTGACTCATTTCTTTGGATGCATTTATTTTTTAAAACAGCAAGGAGAATGAATTTGGGCCCAGCTTCTTTGGCAATCACTAGTGTTGTACGGCGAAGTTTTAAGATGTATTTCTTGACACAAATGCCTCCTGTCAATGGCACGAGAGAAACGGTGCCGTAACAAAGAAAATGTGTGTTCATTGAGAAGAGAATGAGGTCTTTCAAAAACCCAAAATTTGCGAAATATTTACAAAAGCTTTCGAAATTCAGAAACGATGAAGCAAACTATTTTTAAATCGCAGTAATGTAGATTTTTGTTTTGTGGACGCCGTGGCGTAGTGGGCAGGTGCGTCGACTTCTACGCTCGAGGTCGTCGGTTCGAATCTCGAAAGAAACATCAAACATTTTTTCACGGCTCCACGGCTTCAGAAAAAGCTTCTCAATCTCGCCGTCGGCATTAAACTGTAGGTCCCCTCCACTCGTGAGAGAACAATATCACGCACAACACGAGTGGTTGCTGAGAAGCTAGGCCCAGGTCCACCTCGGACTGTAGCGCCGTCATTATTATTATTATTAATGTCAATTTTTTACCAAATGTTGACAACATTTCGCAAATAGTCCTAAAATCGAGATGCTTTACGTTTCTCCTGCTTTGTTGCCCTTGATTTGCGTGAGAGGAGCTTTACAAAGTTTGCCTTGCTTTCATTTGTTTACATCACGATAACGCTGCGACTACATCGGATTGCTCTAGCCACTGCTATCTGATTGAAGTCACACTTTATTCAACTCAACCTTAGACAAATAAACAGCTGTGCCCGCTACGGTTTTCCGCCTCGAAAGCAACCTGTTACGAATGTAGGAGGTAATTTGCTTAGCAAAATAGAAGAGACCCTGAATAATGAACTTTCCCAATAGAATGTCCCACTTCTAGTTGAATCAGCCGCAACAGAACTGATTTTCTGTAATCGGACATCAGCAACCTTGCTCGGTAGGGTTGTAAATTTTGTTGCTCATTTATTTAAGCAGTCTTTAAGCTTTTTTATCAACCCTCTTAACAGCTTAAGCATCTCATTGCCGCCCCACCCGCCGTATCCCTCGCCTCATCTGTTATCAGGCAAACAGTGAGCTGATAAATATTTGTTTGCGACCACCTTCGGAGGAAGGAGAGTTAAGTCTATTTTTGCTATGCTGCAAAGCATACACACACTCCATTGAAATATGGTGATGTATGCGCTCATATAATTTATCCAGCTGTTCCGTTTCGCATTTGTGTATTATTTCCATAAGCATTCCTCATTAGTCCAGTTTTCTAGGTGGGTAGTGTTCGACGTCAGTCAAAAGTCGTAAATCGGTCTCGATTAATCAACTTAATGCGTGACCACTCGCGACTACGTTCCACTGGCAGGCAATGTTTGCGTTTCATTCTTGCATACCTCATAATGTCTGGATTAGCATACACATAGACTTTTGTTTTTGCCACTTTTGGCGAGTGTAGCCACTACGTGAATGGAGTTGGTTTGACAAATTCGGGAATAAGTGTCACTACTCACAGGCGTTAGACGAATTTGTGATGATTCTTCTGTTCCATTGGGTATTCTGTCGTGGGTATGATTTACATATTCAGCAGTCCTGTAAAATGACTTTGAATTTATGTGGGGTTTTCAAATTAGAAAGTCATTTTGAATGAAATAGTTTTATGCCTTTGGACCTTCGTAGGAGAAAAGTTAAGACGTTTGCCAAAATATTCTCAACTTCTGCGGTTTTGTTCGCTGTTAAAGGAAGAATTCTGTGGTAAGTAAAATAGAACAAATCTTCATATACGAGTTCATAACCATTTTTAAATGGAAATTTAACGCAAACATTAAAAGTTTGTGATATGATTCACAATATCATTAACCTCCAATGGTGAACGTATGAAAATACATACGTTTTTGGACCTTAAGGCAGGGTAACAGATAAAAGCGCAATAACTGCAATTTAGTAGTTATGGTTAACAATTGCACATTTTTCAAAGAAAAATCAGAGAAACTGCTACTAATGCGCTGGGTAATACGACACAACCCAGGAAAGACCCTTGGTTTGACAACGAGGCAACGAGGGTTTGACACGAGGCAAGCGCAGCAAAGCAAGAAGACTGCAAGGCAAAGCTGCATCGAACGGCGAAAGCTATTCGCTAGTTTAAAGCAGAAAAAACGAATACGTCCAGGAAAAAAGGCAAAGATTGGAAAGCGCGCGATCGAGGAGATGGGGAGATGTTATAGCAGGAATGATGTCCATAAGCTTAACCAAACGGTAAAACAGTTATCAACTGATTACAAAGTTCGGACGGTAGCCAAAAGAGTAAAGTTCGGACAGTAGACTGCAGCGACGAGGATAGACAAGTAGGGTCGCAGTCGGCACCGAGAATTTTGAAGTATCCTTTCTGTAGACTGTAAAGTGCGATAAGGGCATAAATACCGCTGTCAAACAGAAAGTTCAACCCAATGTGAACGATGATAGACGGGCATTCTGTTCCCCCAATCTAGACGACGTCGAGCTAACAATAACAGTCGATTCAACATCACATTTAAGAGACAGAGAACATCTTTGTCGTTTTATGTCAAGGCCTGAAACCCTATGCCAACAGCCTGATTGTTGCCTGTCAGTGTGGTTTCAGGCCAGGAACTTCACATTAGACCACATTAGTCTTCACACTACGGCACGACCTAAAAAATGCAGATCGACACCCTCTATTCGCCGCATATGACAGCCTAAATAGATACGAGCTAGTCAATACATAACTTGGTATAAATCTATTTAGTTCATCTGGGACTTTACATTCCTGCCAAACTCATCAGGTTGTACAGAGCGACGATGGAGAACTCTCGGTGCTTCATCAAGGTCGGCAAGCATTCACCGAGACCTGCAATGTCGAATGTTTTTGGCAAGGCAAAGCGTTATCACCTGATTTTTTTAACATCATTCTTAGGAAGGTTGTGAAAAACCGTATCGTGCTAGAGGCACGATCCTCAAAAATGATGCTGGTACATCGCGCAGATGTCTATGAGTCGTCTATGAGGCATTTGCTGACATTGAAACGGAAGCGGTTGCCATGGCTCTAGGGGTTAACGGGGACCGAACAAAAATACGATGTATTCGAGGATGGACGCACAACACCGACGGATTGATCAGAACGTTACAATGGCCAGCTCTCGGCGAGTGTTAGCCTTCTTCTTCTTCTTGATTGAATCGTCTCCTTTAAACGTCATCAACGAAAAAGAGACGAATGGTGGCTCCAATCTTTACAGTTTAAAAGAGCAGTTTAATCTGTAGTCTGCTGCGCGCCCAAAATTCTCGAGAAGAACGAAAAAAAACAAAATTATTTCGTGGCGGGTACAAAATACACACAAAAGCTTGTATTTCTTCTTCTTCTTCTTCTTCTTCGGATAGCGCTTCCAGGATGCAATAGCTTTTGAAACAACCATTCGTGTTGTACGTGCTATTGTTGTCTCACGAGTATATGGAGCCTTCAGTTATGCGTCGACTCCAAATGGTGCAATTCGATTATAATCTCTGAGCACACTTTTTTTTTCGGAGGATTTTTGAAACTCTATTGGAGCACTCAGACTCAAAACTGGTCCATTGTACTGCCAGGTAGCAACCTACTCCAGTAGTGCCGATAATTTGATCCCAACGGCAGACCAGATTCGATTTTACTGGGATTCGAACATGGGACCCCTCGAACTTGAGGCAGGCACTTAACCAACTGCGCCACCCAGTCGTTCTAGCATTCTTAGTGACTCGAAAGAGGTGGTGCTGTGAAAATGAAGGTTTGTGTTCCAGGGATCGAACCATGGATATTCAGTGTAGGAATCGACGTAATTACTCATTATACCACGACTATTCCTAACACCAAACTTGCACTCTGTATGTAGTATGTATACAAATTAAATTTCCAATTAATTTTTGAAATAAAGCTGGACATTATACCCAGTACAAGAACAAGCGCATAAGTTCACCCTTAAGAAAATACTACCGTCTTAACCCAAGTTAAATTCGAACTGCAAACGACCTTCAGCGCACTTCCGATTGAAGCGAAACCCACCACGCAAATGCACCTGCTACTTGATCACTCACCTCACGCAGAACTCCTCTCTTACTTACACTCTTAGTGTATATCACACAATTACAACGAGAATGCGGCGAAATCGTATTACAGCGGCGAGCGAGAAGGAATTTAGGGAATCACCGCCTCACACACATACTCGTAGGCCCCTCAATGATCGTATACTTCAAGAGCGGGCCAAGCCGGCGGACGCGAATTGCAAAACAACTGAGAACCTCACTAACGATAAGACGATGAAAAAATAAATAACAAGAACGACGCAGAAGAAGAACCCCAAGAATAGGAAAGAGAACGGCCACAGTGTGGTGGCATGTAAGTAGGGTGTAGTTGTAAGTGGCATGGCGAATTCGCCAAAACTCCAGCAGAGAGTGCCGGCCAAAGAGAAAGAAGACCTCAAGCAGATCAAAACAGAACAGAACGAAAAAAGATACAAAACCTGGGATTCTTCTGCGCGGTTCAACGAGCGTTGGCTTGGACTTGGATGAGCCGCTCAGCTGAGACACAAAAGGTATATAAGAACCTGCCGCAACCTCCAATTGAGCAATACTTGCGACGGGACTGTGGGATCGCGACGAGGTTCTAGAGTGAAACACTGGCAACAATCCGCGACTGGACCTTAGTGGTGCAAAGTGAATTCAACCCCTAATCGAATTGAAGTGTTCCGCGATCAAATTCATTCGTGCGTTCTTCGTCCAGCAGTTCGGACAGTGCTTTCGGTGTGTGCGCGTTTTCCGTTTCCTTTGGATTATTACAAGGATAAGCCAGGATTTACATACCCACCCATCAAAAACCAAAACAAAGACGCGTTTAAAACAGTGCCAATGACTGTTCTGTGATCAGCTTAAGGGCGAACAAAAATATAAAATATACACCATCCAGTCAAGGACGCCATAGCAGCCACCTCAAGGACATTGTCCACCAGCGGTTGACGGACGGAATACAATTTCGCATAACTCATTCCAGGTATGTGTTTTTCTGCTGAACGGAATCTCGTTGGTTCCCAGCACTAGACATTGAGCACGAAAGCTCCATGGCTCCTCCACTACCGGCGCGCACATAAATTCAACGTCAGGACGATAAATCAATCAACAGGGCCACAGTGTTGACTAAATGAACGCATTTGCTGCCCTGCATACAGCAGCAGTAGTAGTGCTGTGTAAACGCTTCGCTAAGGAGTCTAGAAAACCATGTCTTTGTCAGAATAGATGGTGCATGACGTCCGTTCGGGATGCGTGTGCAGTTCAGAGGAAGCTCTCAAGTGCGCGCGCGCATTCCCATGGTTTAATTTATGAAAACAAAATGACCAAGTGCCACAGGAATTCGTCACTGTTGCAGGCACACGAACGACGTTTTAAGCTCGCTTTAGGTAGAATTGGTTCGTTGATTTGCGAAAGATTTCCCCCGCACAGGTGGGTCGGGATATGCGACGTGCCAGGAATGCAAACATCCAATGCTTGGTGTTGAACGACTCGTGACAATGGATGTCTCAATTGATGAGTCTGGATGTGTCTTTATTCTCTGATCGTAAGATTATATGGTAATACGTCAGTTTCGCACTAGACTCTGAACAGTGGCGAGGTGGGGTTCCTTTATTATCGGGAATGGGATGTGAAAAGAAATGAAATTGTTTTAGTGACCCATTTTGTTGCGAATTTGTGTGCAATCTCCAAAGAGTGTACTGATTGTGTTCAACATCTTTTGATTCTCAGACGTGGCTTAAATTGATGTGAGACTGTGGGAGACCCAGCAGCTAGAGGGGAATCTTTTGTGGTGTTTAAGGAAATTGTAGGCGAGTGAACTTGTGATTTGACCTTCTTTGTCTGTTTGAACATCTAAGGAAATTGTGGTTTTTTTCATGCTTAATCCTTCGGGAGATATTAACTCCGTGCGACCGATCTTTAGTTCCACCCTCCCTACACCAAATGTTGGTACTCAGGAAATTTTCAAAAAAAAAGAAACAACGGTCCCAATCGATTGAAAAATTTCAAATTGATTTCTTTTTCCATTTTTTCACCAAAAACTTGCTACGTTTTTATGAAATAGTCATAAACGTCAAAATATTAACCTCGGGCTAATTTTTGACATTTCCACAAAGGTGAATAAAATTGTTGCTTTTTGCTGTGTGAAGATGTAGACTGCTGAAGTAAATGCATTTGTAAATATTCAGCTCTAACCACAAAGATCTAATTAACCCCGAAATTGTACGTAGCTCCAGAGCAAGTTAAATTTTTGACATCTATATTCACCTCAGAAGTGATTGGAATATTTTAGCCCAGACCTTAGACAAAAAGTGAACTAGTTAAGTGTACATGCTGAGAAAAATTATTGAAGTTAGAGAAACCTCCTTAAATACTTCGAAAGTTAAAATGCGCAAAATTCGAAAATCTTGTTTCAAATATTTGAAAGTCGATCTTGACGTTGGGCAGTCTTTCGATGTTCTACTTCACTCGTCATCTCATGTAAAAATGTTCAAAGTCAATCAATCAAAAGCACAACAGCCTAACATTAACCGAAAAAAATCACCGTTCAACGTGCAACGAACTTGAATTTTATCGCCGTACTACTTACATAAACAGGCCAGCGACCTTCAAAGGGTGTTGGCGTGGGCAAATTGCCCGCAGTTATTTTGACAAATCTCTCCGTTCCCTTTAAGCATTCGGTTCTAAGCAGAAGATTTTTTTTTATTGTTTTTGTTGATTGTGTCGGCAAGGGAGATAAGATATTGGCTGAAGTGACTTGATGGATTTATGTTCTCAAGGTCGGTAATGCTGTGGACATAGCCCGTGTGTGCATAGTTCCTTGAATGCAATGAAAACTTACTGTAGGGCTATACATTAAGTCCTGAGATATTTTATATTATTTCAAGTTTTATGTTTTTGGTTCAAATTAATTTGACAGCGGTTGCTTGGGATATTCGAAAAAATGTTTTCGGATAAGTTGGACCTTCTATTGCGAGAAAGAAAAGTTTTTGGTTTTCATATGAAAGTCTGGTCTGTAAAATGTTCTTACTATAATTTAAATTGTGCGATCAATTTTGAAAAGATTAAATCCAACTATAGTCTGAAACTGAGAGGATTTTATAAATAAAAAGAACAAGGTTCGTAGAGGTCTTAAATAAACAGTGACTGCTGAGCTTTAGCGGGTAACTCCTTCAGTGAATGTTTATGGGTCGATCCCGGATACATCAAAATTTTCACCGCGCCACCTCTCTGGAGTCATTTACAAATATTAGAGCAACTGTCAAGGAAAGCTACTCCAGCTTTCGGAATTATGTGAGAATTAGAATACAAGGCTGGTGCTACCATTTTTGTGATACGTAAGCCTTCAAACATCTTTTCAAATCAGAATCCAAATTTATCAGGTAGGTAATCACGTTTTTCAGAAACCAAAACAAAAGTCAAAACGCATACTCATCTTTGCTATTTGCTTAATAGAGCGCGTTTTTACGAGAAATTTTTAAAACAATACGTAATAATAATAATGGCGGCGTTACAGTCCGAGTTGGACCTGGGCCTAGCTTCTCAACAAACACTCGTGTGCGTGCTATTGTTCTCTCAGGAGTGGAGGCGACCTGCAGTTCAATGGCGACTCCGAACGGCGATTTTGAGAAGCTTTTTCTAGACAGTTATACTCTTTGACCTTTGTCAGTGACTCGAAAGATGTGGAGCCGTGAAAAAATGTTAGATGTTTTTTTTTTCGATATTCGAACCTTAGACCTTAGACCGAGCGTAGGAGTCGACGCACTTACTCACTACGCCCACGAGAAATTACTTTGCTCTAATTGTTGAACAAACGTAAGATCGCTAGCTCAACACAGTATTTCGGGCAGTGCCATTGTATTACCTATGTTGGAAGTTGAACGTCACTCGACGGTAGTACCAACGTTTGCGCTTCCGCCTGTAGATCTCCTCCACTCCTAAGAGGGGACACAACACGAATAGTTGCTGTAGAAGCTAGACTTTAGTCCACTCTGGGCTTTAGTATCAACCGAAGAAGAAAGCGTGGTTACATTGTGTCCTCGAGATGACGACAGAGAATCTGCTCTAGTCTCTTCCAGCCTAAGACTATTCTAATAAAACAAAACTTGTCCATTGTCTTTGGAGCGTAAGAAGCAGCAAGCACTGCTGCAAAGAAAAGTACCAAAGAGCACAGACGCTCATGTGCTTCTTTTATTCAGCTGTGTGCCAAAGCAGTTCTAAAGGGAGTGTTGGGGATCCCCTTTTCAGTATTCAGTAAGCTTTGATTTAATGCGGAATAGATTTCTTACAGAATGCGCCAACTCAAATAATTGAACCCAATATTTTCTCCAGTTTGGCTTTTATTTTTGGAAAATACTCTCCTGATATTCATGAGCAACTTTCTCAAACACAAAACAAATCCGACATCTACTCTCGTTTGTGATGTTGTGACAAAAAAATAATCACACTTCCTTATTCACCTGCTTAGCAGAAGCACAACACAAACAGAATTTCTTTCACGTATCGATGACAGTCATCCATCAGTTCGTTAACCCAGGCCATCAGTATTTCCTCAAACGATCTTAACCGTAAAATCAACTTGGAATAACTTCATCAATCCGATAAAACGATGAAAAACATCCACTAAAACAACAGCTACCCGCCAAAAAACCTCTGACATAATCCGATCACAATCCCACCTCGCTATCTCGCCGCCCATTAAACCTCGCTTCCATCAGTTGACCCACTTATCTGAGCAAAAACAAAGCGAAATTAAATATTTAATAACCCTTCACAATAAAAATCCGGCGAATTATCAACCAACCTTGCTCGGTGGAGAGTAAGTCATTAGCATCCCGACATCTGTGCTCGCGCCAACCAGAGACAAACTACAAGAGTCGCCAAATGTGTATCTGCTTATGCAAATGTGGCTTTGCTTGATTACTCACCCCATGGATTCGGTGTTTGGCACCGGGCGAACCATAATTCGTGAGAAAATTCGATGATTGAACGCGCACCGAGAAACACAAACGATCCAGAGTGAAGCTACGACGCGTATTGCCCAGACCAGGGGCTAATTAATTCGCAATGGATAGCACGTCAGTGCGGAATGTCGGATTTGTATCTGAACAAAATTTCACAAGTTCCCTGAGCACACTGACTGTCTAACGGTCTGGCATAGATTCGAATATTTTTCGGTGGCCAACAATTGACCATCTACACCGCAAAACATCCGCACAGGGTAGAGCGGTGTCAGAAGCGGAATACGATTGTGTTCTTGTTGGCAATTACCAAACACTTAGAATTGTCTGATGGATACATATTTGTTTTATGCTCTCCGAATGCTCCCTTGAGAGGTTTTCTTTTTCAAATATTTGCCCGGGAGCGGTTGGCGATTAATATCTCTTTTCTGTTGACCGAAGATGTGTGGTATCCCATTGAGAGGGTATGGCAATTGACCCAACTTTCGGGAGTGAGTGAAACCTCGTTTGTCTGCCGGAGGAGTTCTCGCCTGGGTCAACGAAGTCAGTTGAGATATCTTGGCGCAGAAAAGACTGCAATTAAAAGTCCTTGAAATGGATAATCCTCACTTCGAGGGTGTAATATCGTTTTAATGACCACTGCCTCATCAGTTTTAGCGGGAAATTCTTATCCCTCATTCAACCCTTCGGGTCAAGTAACTTTCTTGTTATTCGCTTTTTTTTAGAGGTGATTGGGTGAGTAGGTCAAGTGCGTCTGGGAATTGTTTGGTCTCAATGATTTATTAGCACTTCCTTTTACGCCTCATTGGTTGTTGGCATGGCTTTGTTTGAATTGACGCGAGGTAGCCGTTTGCTTTGTTTGACGAAGTTTATGTTTCAGATACGGATTGTGAGATATTTGAGATTGCGTAAGAGGAGTGCTAAAAACAGCTCTTTAACTTCGTAGTGAATTTCAAAGTAATTTCACAAACGTGGTAGAGGCCAAATTAGGTGACGTGAAATAAGGCCAAATTTCAAATTTAGTCCACGCTTTGTTATAGAAATGCTGTGTCAAAATTTTACTTTAGACTTTAAACTTTCAGAAAGTAAGTAAATTCATCGCATCAATATAGTGCGTCATTTCCAATGACATCCCAATTTGATGTTATTCCACTTTTGATACGGAAATTGGAGGTAATTTCTTTGCTTTTCACCTCCAAATCGTTTACTAATGTGAAATAAAGCCAAACTGGGATTTTGAGCTTATTTTTCGAATTCGGCGTTATTTCATTTGACCTTATTTCACGACACCGCCAAAGTGATACCAGTTCCTATAAGTTCGTATGTTGACGAATGTATCGCCTGATTTTCTTCAAGACATCACAATTTTTCCAGAATGCATCAGGTTAATGCTTGGATCAAAATTTGGAATCTTAACCAAAAACTGTTTGAAATAGGGCTAGATTTGCTGCCAAAACACAAAACTTAGGAAAAAAAATGGAAAAAGCGGCCAATTTTCGGTTTCGTTTTCCTCCTGTAACTCCTTTCCACTGGTTGGGGTAAGTCACGTTAAAACTCTGGTATCCGCCGTGAGTGCGTCGACTCCTACGCATTAGACTTTCTGACAAAGTTCAATTCCCAGCACAGACAATAATTTTAAAATTTTACGGCTCCATTTCTGTTGAGTCACTGACTATGCTCAAAGAGTGTAATTGTCAAGAAAAAGCTTCTCAGTCTCGCCATTTGGAGTCGAAACTGTAGGTCTCCTCCACTTGTGCACGCACAATGAATGGTTGCTGCAGAAGCTGGGCTAAAACCCCTCTCGGACTATTCCGCCACCCAAGAAGAAATTTAGAATTCTTGACAACCAATCCATCGAATTGACTTAAACACGGGATGGGCCCAACCCACCCAACATTTTTTATAAAATTAAGCCTCGGTTGCCAAAGGAATCTAGCTTAAGTTGCATAAGTGACCATTCTAACTGCAATGTCGTGAGGATCTGTCAAAAAATAAGATCATTCTTCTACACGATGTCAATGTTCCTCCTGTGAACACCGTACACCTTCAACCCTTACTTCAAATTAATGATAATGAACTGAATAAAGACGTTGAATAGCGCTCTCATATTTTTCGTAAGTGACAACAATACGAGAGACGCTTTAACTCAGTCGCCTGAGGTCACAATTCAATTCAAAGTAGCTCTTATCAAAACACAATCAAAGACCCAATCAATTCAATTCTCAAACCAGTTCTGATCAAAATCACAACAGAAGAGCAAGAAAATCAAAAGTGATATAATATGTGCTTTTACTAAGTGGCGTCTGATGTGTTGAAGTTTGTCGCCCCCAAACTTCATCCGATGACAGCTTGTTGCCTTTGATTCAAAGTGATCTTAAATTTATCGCCACGAGATCAAGACTGTCATCTATCAAGAGCTTAAACTGAATTAATGAACGTCCGCCCATTTAATCACGACTGAGTAGATGCTCACACTTCAATCGATCACTCCTGTGATCTGATGCCAACGATCATCAATCAAGATAATGATTAATATCAATCTGGTTTCTTTCGATTGCCTCCTTGAACAGTAGAGGATGTTTTGTGAGACAAACTTTTGAGAGTTGGCTCATGATCAGATCGCAATTGTTGATGAGTCATTTCATGATGATTTGTCGAACATAAGAGCAATTGATGGTTGTTTTGTCAGGCGGTGGTGGTGAACGAGTTATCATTTGGATTAGCGTACATATGCTGAGTAAATAGTAGCTTCTCGCGGTCATTAGCCTGCCTTATTTGTCCACACATTTTGCCTAAAAAATTCCCTGGAAGTAACACAAATAAGAACCCCTTGTAAATTGGCACATCTGAGGAGGTGCCGCTTCATTTCTAGGCTGACGACCCCGAAGCAGTTGGAATCTTAATCGCTCCGACGACATGCCCTGCGAGGACGGTGGTCTCTTCCTCGGAAGTTCGGTGTTGTTATCCCCCACCCAGGTATCACATTTGTGACGGCGAAATCATGGTATTATTTTCGTTCCTTTAGAAACGACACTCAAATCTACATTAGCGGTTGTTATTACGCGCGGACTCAGCAAATTGGTCACAATTTCCTCTGCTTGCCATTATAAACGCAACTATGGACCACTTGGGAACGATGTGTGCGGTGATTTGCAAAGTCCACGAGGCGAGAAGAACTCAGCCACGAGGTACAATGTATAATCCCTTCACAGATCGTTAGCCAGGAATTACAATAAATTTGATGGTCAGAAGGAGAGGAGATTTACTAAAGCGGTTATACAGGGGGTATGTATGATGCACTCAGGAGCGCTAATGTAGAGGATGACTTTTGAAACTTTTCATGACGGCAAGACGTGCCACGTGGGATAACTGAGATATGAATCAACAAGTTGTTTACTGATTTAAGGGATGCGTTATGGTGGGTTATTCCCAGATGGCAAACTACTAAATCTACTTGCGCGAGAGCAGTGTTGTGCTCATAGATCAAAGCGGACAGCGGTGTTATTTAGTGTGCATCTTTTGATTATTCACTGGATATTCCAAGTGTCCTAAGGCCATGTGATTCATTGCACTTGAAAGGACGATCTATCAAACATTGAGTATGGTGGACCCTTAAGCAATGAAGATTCTGCTGAAATCTTGAAGAGGAACCCTGAAACAATAGATTGGGGTTAAATGGTGACCATGCGTATGAAGATAATTAGTGATGCATTTGATTGGACTCAAGCTACAAGGGATAACTTAATCCAACTTAAGACGCAGTTTTAGGCAGAAAGTACTGCAGTTGAAGTCAAAATTATAAACGGCCAAATAAGCCCTCCGCCGCATGCGAGTAATGGACCAGTTACAGCCATATGATGTACGGTGTGAGGGCAGGTGGAAGAGTCAACGATTTGTCAATGTGTGGGGTTAAGTGTTGAAGTAGATAGGGTTGTAGAGAGTTGGGCGCTTAATTAAACCGAAAAAGGAGTTGATGAATGAAGACAGTGTTGGCTATTTCTCTTCAACCTACCAGGGATATCATTTTAATCAAATGAAGTCGGTCTTGGTACACAGAAGGCACGTTTCAAAGAAAGCTTCGAAGGGAGAATCGGAGAAAGTGGCCTATTCTGGTTATGTAAATGTCTTGATAAAGGAACAAAATATGAGAGGCTAACGAAGACTAAGCAAAGCAAAAGGATAACAGGAGAAGTTGGAAAATTCTTTGGATCATCACTTTGCAAAGCCATGTGTTGTATTGTTTTTAAGAATTATTTCGTCGATATGGGCAAGGAAGGTAAGATCGCGATTACATATTAAACCGAGGTCGCAAATCGACGCCACCATAGGTTGGTTTGCATGCAGGGACGAAGAGAAGATTTAATGAGCTTATATGAAAAAGTGATTAACTGGCATGCGGTAATATTTACCGCTTAGGTGTTTTTCCTACCCCAGATTGAGAAATTGTTGAGGTCTGACTGATCGAGAGTTAAGTCATGCTCCGAGAGCATGGTCATTAAAAACTTTGTCGGCGTAGAGTGAGATATGGGAATGTGTGATAACTATTTCGTTATCGTCCATGGTTAGAATAAAAAGACGAGGACCTAAGTGACTGCCTTGGGGGACACCGGAGGAGGCTATGAAAGACATGGAGATCGCCGATCTAAATCGAATACGATAGTTATGGTTTCCCAGGTAGATATGCATATTCATATTAGAAGAACTGATTTAAAGCCTAAAGTGAATAGTTAGTGAGATAATGCGTAGATTAATGGGCTGAAGGTCCATGGTTCGATTCCGGACACCCTAGCTTTCATATTCATGGCATCACCTCTCTTGAGTCTTGCTCAACGAATATGTCTGTCAAGAAAAACTTTTCACAATTTTCTTTTCGGAGTCGGCTTTAAACGCTGAACCCTTTTCGTCTGGGAATAACAGCACTCACAATACGGACGGTTGCTGGATAAGCTAGCCCCAAACTCAGCCGGGTCAATAGAATCAACCAAAGAAAAATAAGGTGATTCTGATTTTCCCTCTGAAAACCAGTTTAAGTTGGTTTCTATACTTGAGTTTTGAAGGTTTTCAGAAAATCACAGTCAGGATGAGCATTTATACCTTAAACCTGAATTGAATTTTTCATTCCTGAGGAGGCATAAATATTTCCCAAGGATAAGTCTTTTACGCATGAAGCCAATTTTGTTCTTGAAACCAACTCAAGCTTTGCTCGGATCAGGTGGCAGTTATTCGGTGCTGATGAGGTGGGAGCTGATGATGTAGGCTCCTCATCACAGAAGCGCCTGCTGGTCTTCCTTGGGATGACTATGAAATTCCATTGAAAGTAGGTTGCTGCCTGGCAGTACAATGGACCAGTTTCTGAGTCTGAGTGCTCCACTGTAGAGCTACATAAACCTACGACAAAAAAATTCAAGCTTTGAAATTTCCGTGCAAAGATCTTCACTCAATCAATGGCATCTTCATTATTGTAAAAGCCAAGAAATAAATTCCTGCTCCGAATTCGGACATTGGCAACACAACCGTTAGAATTGCTCTCACTTTGCATGCGAGCTCTGATTCTGTAGGGGTTTGTTGTCCTCTCTCTAAACACACCGTGGCGTTGTTTTTCTTATGAAACTGCTGATTATATTAGCCAACTGTGCATCAGTGCACTTCTTTCAAACATTTCAGTCCAAAGCCTTAAGCAAACAGAATTTCGTTTCATAATCAAGTTCGAAAATGATGAGGTGGTCATATATAATTATAAAATACTCCCGCGGTCTATAAATAAACTTGACATTCAAAAATTATTGAGTTCTGAGTCCTATAGTCCGCGAAATTAATTTATACGCCCCACTGATTAAAATCGAACCCTGGCAATTACGCCGTGAAAATGTGGGACGATTTTTAATTCGTCGAGAAAATACCTTTATGTCCCCCAGCGTGGTATGCCATTTGCGTTCGCAGTTAAAATAAACATCCATCAGTGATGGACATGGAATTCCTTTCGATTGAAGTTCCACGTCGAAAGTAAAACATAATTAGCCCTGATCTGATAATTAACACAAGTGGGTACAACATGATCACATAAAGACCTCGAAGTAATTGACTTCCGCTGGCTACCAGTTCTCATTCGATTACCATCAATCTACGGCCTCATCTGAGCCTCACGTGTTCACGAGTTCACAAAATGAAAATGACAAACAAACGGAAAATGGTAGCAATTTTTTCAAATTACCCAACCGTCTGTTAAACAGCTCACTCTGCTGGACCAAACAGCGACTTCACGTTTGAATAGGTCGTTGTCGCGGAGCATCAATTCAATGAACCCACCTCGACCATCGTTAGTCAGTTAGATTGCTACATTTCTGGTAATTTAATTTGAATTCACAAGACTCCAAGGTATCCGCATGTGAATAGATCTTATACCCAAACGGTGAATAGCAGCTCCATCGCTGTACACACCACTAATGGTTGCTGGTATTCCCGAAAACAATGTCGTGCAGAACAAACATATTCCAATGAGTTACTTCCTCCTGAGCTTATACATGCACACGAAGGGATGCCCGAATATGACTACCATGGCTGGCGGCCCATTGACTGCACTGCACAGGTGGATGCCGTTGCAGACGGCATGAGTTGAACTCTTCCTTAAGTGGGCCGGGGGTAAGGTAAGCTGGTGCACCTGATGTGGCTGCTGCCGTGTCGTGTGGGCATTCATTTTTCGTTTTCTTTAGTCAGGAGTCAACCGTCGACTTGGTCGATGGCTATTGACTACGGTTTGGACAAGCAATCTAGAACAGCAAAGTGATTGCTGCCCAATGCGGTTGAAAGTGAATGATTTTGCCAACTTTTTCCGGTTGTCTTGGTTGTAATCGGTTGACCGATTGTGCAGCAGATATGAATGGGACTGTTGGGGAATCGTTTGTCTGAGAAAAGACAAATCTGATGCATTGCTATGACATTGACGGGAAGATTTGATGAATTGAAGAGATTACAGTGACAGTTTAGTTACGACTGAGTTGAATATGGAGTGGAAAGTCTTGAACAACATGGAATTGAAATAGAACTTTCATTTGGGTGCAGTTGTCTATGATGAAAAGGAGAGAAATGTCATTACTTACTTACTTACTTACTTAAGGTGGCGCTACAGTCCGGGGTGGACCTGGGCCTCAACCAACAAGCGTCTCCAGCCAGCTCGATCTTTAGCTAGCTGCCTCCAGTTTCGCACGCACAGTTGGTTGAGGTCCCTTTCCAATTGCGTGCGCCACCTGAGTCGCGGTCTTCCTCTACTGCGCCGTCCCTCGGGGGTGGATTCGAAGATTTTCCGGGCCGCAGCATTGGTTTCCATTCGCTCTATATGACCTAGCCATCTCAATCGTTGTATCTTCATCCTTCTGGCTAAGTCAATGTCGCTGAACAGCTCGTACAGTTCGTTGTTGTATCTTCTCCTCCACTCACCCTCTATGCAGACGGGACCGAAAATCAGCCGAAGAATTTTCCTCTCGAAGCAACCAAGAGCAACCTCATCCACTTTTGACAAAGTCCATGCTTCTGCGCCATATAGCAGGACTGGGACGATTAGGGTCTTGTACAGGGTTACTTTGGTTGTTCGAGAGAGGGCTTTGTTTATCAATTGCTTTCTTAGCCCAAAGAAACAGCGATTAGCAAGAGTTATTCTTCGTTTGATTTCAGCGCTGGTGTCGTTGTCTGAGTTAATACCGGTGCCTAGGTAGACAAAGTCCTTGACTACCTCAAAGTTATAACTGTCAGCTGTGACGTTCTGTCCGAGACGTCGGTGTTGGGTGTCCTTTCTGGTTGACAGCATATACTTGGTCTTGCCCTCATTTACCGTTAAACCCATCTTCGCGGCCTCCGTCGCAATACTCACAAAAGTGCCATTGACATCACGCTGTGTTCTTCCGATTATGTCAATATCGTCGGCATATGCGAGTAATTGGACGCACTTTTGAAAGATTGTGCCTCTGGCGTGCGAGTTTTGCACAATTCTTTCAAGTATGATGTTGAAGAAGTCGCATGACAGCGCGTCGCCTTGTCTGAATCCTTTTTTGACATCAAAGGTCTCGGTTAGGTCTTTACCGACCTTGATGGAGCAGCGTGCATTCTCCATCGTCATCCTACACAAACGGACGAGTTTGGTAGGGATGCCAAAACTAGACATTGCTCTGTATAGCTCGTCTCTATAGATGCTGTCATACGCGGCCTTAAAATCGATGAAAAGGTGGTGGGTATCGATTTGTTGTTCCTGGGTTTTTTCCAAGATCTGCCGCAGCGTGAATATTTGGTCGATGGTGGATTTTCCAGGCCTAAAGCCACACTGGTATGGACCGACCAGGTTGTTGACGAATGGCTTTAGGCGTTCACACAACACGGCAAATAGGATCTTATAAGCGATATTTAGAAGACTGATGCCTCTATAGTTGGCGCATTTTAGAGGGTCTCCTTTTTTGTGAATCGGGCAAACAATGTTGAGGTTCCATTCATCGGGCATGCTTTCTTCCGACCATATTTTACAGATGAGTTGGTGCATGCTCCTTACCAAGTCATCGCCTGCTGCTTTGAAGAGCTCAGCCTCTAGGCCATCAGCTCCAGCAGCTTTGTTGGACTTTAGTTTAGATATGGCTATCTTCACTTCGTCCAGATCGGGGGGACGGAATTGTTGATCTACGTCGTCCCTTTCATTCGGGTTGAATGGTTCAATCTGCCTGACAGCGGAATTCGGTTCTTCATCGCCGTTATACAGTCTGCAGAAGTGGTTCTTCCATATCCTCAGCATCGACTGTGATTCTACTACGATGTTCCCTTGATCGTCCTTGCAGGCTTCGGTTCGGGCTTTATAACCCTGACAGGTTGACTTTACCCTTTGGTAAAACTTCCTTACCTCATTCCTGCAGTAGTAACTCTCTATTCTACCGATCGCGCGCTTCTCATGCTCCTTCTTTTTCCTCCTGAGAAGCCGGTGTTCGTCTCTCCTTTTCTGCTCGTAGAGCTCGCGAGCAGCTCTTGTCCTTCTTTGCAGTGCCGCTTTGTAGGCCTTTTGCTTAGCTGCATTCGCCTGCCGACACTCGTCGTCAAACCAGGGGTTTCGTTGTGGTGGCCGAGTGAAACCCAGCACATCAAAGGCGGCATCTCTGATAGCTTTTTGGCAATGTTGCCACTGGTCTTCAATACTTGGTGTCGGCGGCAAAGAACTTCTTCTGAGATAAAGGGAGACTCGATCGGAAAAGGATTTGGCGATCTCTTGCGATTGTAGCCTTCCGACGTCGAACTTCCTCACAGTATTTTTTTGTCAATGTTGGCTTCTCGAAACGTTCAGACATCCATAATACTGGAGGAGTGCCTTGCGTCGATCGCAATGTGATCAATCTCGTTGACGGTTGATTGATCAGGAGATCTCCATGTTCCTTTGTGAATATTGAGGTGTGGGAACCGTGTACTGGCTACTACAACATTTCGCCCCGCAGCAAAGTCGATCAGCCTAAATCCGTTATCGGAGGTGGTGTCGTGTAGGCTGTGCTTCCCGACCGTACTACCAAAGACACTCTCTCTTCCCAGCTTTGCATTAAAATCGCCTATGACAATTTTAATGTCATAGCTAGGGCACTGCTCGTATGTCTTGTCCAAGAGCTCATAGAAACTGTCTTTGGTGTCGTCGTCTTTCTCCTCTGTAGGGGCATGTGCGCATATTAGGCTTATATTGGCGAATTTAGCCTTGATGCGAATTGTCGTAAGGCGTTCGTTCATACATCTGAACGATAAGACCTCTTGCCTAAGTCTGCCCCTAACGACGAATCCACATCCAAACAATCGCTGCTTTTGCTGCTTGTAGCAATCACCGTAGTAAATGTCACAGTTTGTCATCTTCTTTTTGCCCGGCCCATCCCATCGCACTTCTTGGATGGCGGTGATATCTGCTTTGTAGCAGTCTAGAGCTTCCGCTAATTGTTCGGCTGCACGTGGCCTATAAAGGGACCTTACATTCCACGTGCAGATCCGAAGATGAGAGAAATGTCATTACTAACGATTAATGCAAGAACATTATATACATATAATGGCGGCGCTACAGTCCGAGGTAGACTTGGGCCTAGCTTCTCAGCGACCACTCGTGTTGTACGTGCTATTGTTCTCTCACGAGTGGAGGGGACCTACAGTTTAATGCCGACTCCGAACGGCGAGATTGAGAAGCTTTTTCTAGACAGTTATACTCTTTAAGCATTGTCAGTGACTCGAAAGAGGTGGAGCCGCGAATAATTTTTGTTTTTGAAAAATTGTTTGTCTGAACTTGGTTTCGAACCTAGACTGTGAAAGTCTAATGCGCATGGGTCGACGCACGAACCCACACGGCCACCGCGCCCGCAAACAAGCACATTATTCTGCATAAAATCTTAATTATTTAGAAGTATATAGTTCCTTTTCTTCTTCTTCTTCAATTTCTTTATGCAGCGATACACTTCGCTGTCTTCAACCAACAAGGCTCCAGCAAGCCTTGGCAATTCGGCATGTGCTTCCAATTCCATATCAATAACATGTGATCTTAGCCTTAACCGCGGCGGTCGTCATTTTTGTTGTACCACAAGCTGAATGCCGAAGAATCTTCGGAACTAAGTTGTCCGATCATGGCTTGGCCAGCCATCACAGGCGTTGAATTCGTAGCTGCCTAGCTACAACCGTTGTACAGTGCGTACAGTTCGTTCTTGAATCTTTTTCCCACCAACTATCTAAACAGGACAAAAGAAATATTCTCTCGAAAAGCCCAAGGACTTCATCATTCGCTTTCGACATAGTCTATGTCTCTACAAGAGCACGACTGGGATAATCAAGGTCTTGTATAAAACCAACTTATGCTTTCGAGAAAGGGTCCTTTATTGAGTGGCCTTTTGAGCCTAAAGAAACACCCATTGGCTAGAATTATTTTGCGTTTGATCTTTTTACTAAAGCTGTTTATCGCGCAGACAAGATAGACCAGTTCCTTGATCACGTCGAAGTTGTAGCACTGTTTTGTGTCAGTATCACCCTATTGACACTTTACTGACAATTTACTTACTCAATTTAGGTTGAATAAATTTGCATTTTTGTTTTATTTCAATAATTCCGGGCATGATCCTGTCGACATTGCCATTCCTCGAATTCTACTAGATTTTTGTTGTTAGGTCAACAATTCATGAAGAGCTTGAGTCTGAGGTAAGACTGCTTTTAAAGTTAAACGACTTTGCGCACGCAATTTCCAGTTATTCACTCCAAGTGCGTTTATAGCAAAAGTTCAGTCTTTCGTTTTGTTTTAACCAAGCATTTGCACAAACCGTAGAATGATTTAACCTCTAGTTGCTTCCTTTGCAGACTTGACCAATTATCCGATGAAGAATACTTTCACTCAAAGGAATATAGAATCAGCTTTCAGATATTGCTTGTCGTCAAAGTTTCAGCATCAGGACTGGTTTCACTATCTGCCCGAAATATCAAAAGTGGTCGAGAGTTATATTTTCGTAGACTCCACGTCATTTTGATTTGAGGTTTATATTTGCTCCAAGGCAGATTAAACCCTAAACACCTCCATGTTGCTGTCCCTGTCGACAATCACTTGAACAGCGACTGATCTATTTCTACTCGACAGCAGCAACCAGTTTAGAATAAACAAAATTTCGTTATATATTATTTAAGAGCTTGCCATTCGGAAGATATATACTCCGATTAACGTTCCACTACTCCACATAAACTAGCTTTTCAAACTGATCAATGAGACCTTAAATAGAATATTCTATTGGCCGATTATATTGAGCACAATTTTCTTACCACGTACGAAACGTGAGGCGAACCCAAGGTGAATTTTTATTATGCTCGTAAATTTGAATTGGGTATTTGGATGCCCCCATTGCTTTTGATGCCCATGCTTTTGATTAAAAATTGATAAGTGAGAGGTGATCATCGATTGAGAAAGTTTAAGACTTCCAGGGATCAGTCAAAGTACGTGCACATTACTGATCCTGAAGCGTAGCTTTTATGCAACATTTCGGGATTGTAAACGTTAATTGATACTAGTGGAATACCTCTTGAGATTAGCTATTATGTAGTTTGTGAGTACGACGACCAGTCGATCGCAAGCACACCAAATTTCATACTCACGGCGCAACATATTTCGGGTTAATGACAATCCTCAGAAAAAAACTTCTCGAACTGTACCATTCGGAGTCTTCAACTGTAGGTCCCTCCACTAGCTAAAGAGTAGCAAGCACACGCAACACGAGGGGTTGCTGTAAAATCTACGCCCACCTCCACCACAGAATGTAGCGTCATTCAAATACGAAGGAGTTTTAAATTAGTTATAAATCAGACGTGCTATGCTGTGGCCTCATAAATCTAGGATTTGCGATCATGTTTGCCTTTGTTCTCTACAAGCTGGGCCCTTAGTAATGAACCTATCGGAAAATGCTCTAGATTTTGCAAAAGGCATCGAATGCCATGTTTTGACATTGACAAAGCAATTCGAATTCGAATTTGTGTAAATAAACTACGGAACCACCTGTTTTCCCAAAATATAACAGGAACACCACGGAACCGAACTTTCACTCGAAGTCACTGCGTGACGTTCTTTTGTTTTTTTAAACGGATCGAATTAAACACTAACTGTGGATAATGAGCGCTAGAAACCCATGATCAACGAGTGATTCATTCCTAAATTGGATGAATTGGGACATGGGGACATGTGGTTCCTGCTATACTTAGCAACGGCGTATATTGCAAGAGGCACGACCAACCTTTTAAGGCGGACTTTTCCTGGTCGACTTATACCGGGTTTTGGCGATTTACAGTGAACCGAAAAATCGCTCGATTTGGCTATTCCAGACTTTTCTCTAAGGGATTATTTCAAATCACGGATCAGGCCCCTAACTTTAAAACTCCTCAAGTTAAAAAAAAAACAGTCAAGAAGTTTAGAACCTACAGCCTTGGCCAAATGTATGAGGCACCCTTTTCTTTCTGTCTTTGCTGCCTAATCACTAATCGGAAGTAATCAGTTTAAATTTTATGGTTTTCGGCGAAACTAACTGAGGTTATAAACGATTTTATTTCTTTCCCTCACTTCATTAATTTGTTTTCTTTTTGAAGATACAACGAATCTTAAAATTTTTTGGCCAAGGCTGTATAACTTGAAGTTCTAAGAGAAACCATGAAAAATGCAGTGAAAGGTGTTCAAATGGTAACCAAGAACGCGGCGGCCACTTAAAAGACAACATGTTGTGAAAATTATGGCTCATTTTGTATCGACAGCTTATATAGATAGAAATGTCATCCTAACATTCCTTGGATCAGATAAATGGAAGTCTGGACCAAAATCAATCCCAGTTGAATGTCTCCTTTTGTCTGTCTCGACAATGTCTGTGATACATATGTCCATATGCATCTTTCTCCAAACAATGACTTACTTCCTTTGCACGTACCGCACTTGTCTCACATTTTTTATGGTTCATCATACGAATATATTCCCGTAGAAGCCAGTTTAGTAGTTAATATGGGTCCACTATATAAATGATCCCGAGCTACTAGCAGCCTTCAACAAAATCACTACGCGCATCGTGGAAGAATCGAAAATAAAAGGCAGGAATCGTAAACCTCATTGGTTATGCCAAATGATAAGTCATTTCATTTATTCCCTGCAAAAGGCAGCCACTCAAAGTTACGAATGATCGTTTCCACGAATTCTGCCGTCCTCATGTACCGTCATATACCACACATGATAGAAAACTGTAAAATATTCAAAATCATTCTGTTGGGCAGCTTGAGCCCAAACGCATAAAGCGTTGATTGCCGCCAGACGCCGTTCGCAAACAACGCAGCGATTCATTTATCTCATCAGATCTGCCACACTTTCATGGCCAGGCCGAGGTTATTACCTCCATAAAACCCGTCCTCACTGACAGAAGCTCCCACAGGCACGGCACCGAATGAGGAGCGCGTTGTTATTGCTTCACACAATTGGGGAAACACTTTCGCGTCCCATCATCATCCCTCTGCAGATTGTCACTACACTTCAGACTTCACACACATTGTGTGCATAATGGGCTGAGAAATTCTTCCCCAGCACCACCATTCCACTAACAGCGTTGCTCTAACAGGTGCATCCAGACCACAGCGCACTACAGGCCATCAATAATCGATAACCTTGAGACGAGGCACGAACTAAATTCGAATTCTCCAAGGCAATATCATTCCTTAGTCGCTTCCATGCCATAAATAACCAGTGCCAGTGCGCTCTTCAACTGGTATAATTCGCGCTGGTGAAGCGCACCGAAGGGGACGATTGAAATTCACTGTACACAACCAAATCCGGTTTGCAGTAGTTGCCCATCAAAGTGCTGCTTCCCGTGCCACAATGAAGTGCTCTTAAAGGCCAGAAGAAGAGCTGGAGGTTCCACCTGAGCTGAATTACGCGGCGCTGTGTGGCTGGTTGCCTACGAAACCGAACTTCGGCTGAGTGAGCAGCAGCGAGCAGCTCCAGGCAGACGCACAATGACTAGACGTTTATTGCTACGCACTGGATGCATAAATTCGATTTTTCCTTCACTCGGCAGTTTAATCCGCATATTGATCCATCAAGGACTCACCTATCCATCATCGTACCGACCTTTGTGTTGACAGCTTCGGCTTCCCTGTTCCACTGTAGATAGCTCTTGTGCGAGCAGTTTCCCACAACGATTACTGCCTGTTCCGCTGAACACGGATGGTGCTCGGAATGGCACCGTCTCCGGGTGCAGACACTGCGGTGGGAGGGCATCGAAGACAGCTAATGCTGGCAAATAAGAAAAATGAAAAAAAAAAAACTCTCTTTCAGCTTCACTTATTTTATTTGAAAGCAATTGGGCTTTGGACTCGGCAGCTTGTTGTTATTAGAGTGAGGGTTCCCTTTGCACAGTGGTTGTGACTCTATCGATTGGCGGAGGTACTTGATCTTTGAAAGCTGTTTGCTGTGCATCGGGGATGTCGGGCTGACTGTAGAGCTGTGAAGGCAACGGCGGCAAATGGAGGGACGTTTGCGGTTCGAAATAGATGCAATTGATGTCTTTCGGTTACGCTTTGCTGCGCGTACAAACTATACAATTCGTATCACTTGTGCGCGGTATATCGATGGATTAATGTGGAAAAAGCAGTTTCCACAGCTAAAAGGGAATGCAAATGTAGCCCATGATTGAAAGAAAATGAAACAGTGTATTACAAAGCAACCGATAAATTTGATCTCAAAAGTCTTAACCCAGTTAAGGAACTTTGGAATTCACTCATTCCCACGGTGCCTTTAGGAGTTATGTGAGAAAAGACTTGATGGAAATACAGTCCTTTTAAATATATTCCTCACCCAACTCTTCGCAATCCGGACAATCCATGGGGTTTGCTTTTGAGATAGTCAATCCAAAATGCCTGTTCTATTCTATTCAATTCTAAATCACCAATTTTCCCGATCCGGCAAAACGACTTTAAACCAAAATCTTTACACTTCGACTTTCAAATCGATACGCACTATCTCTATCGATTTCGAAGCCGAATTCGTCAGCATTCATCAATCCGATAGCCAAATTCAGAATCCCGGGAAAATATTTCCGGTTGCGGCGCACCACGCTTTAAATAAGCGATGCGTCGGTTCTAATATTTCCAAACCGTTTGAAACATGCACCAGATTTAAATAAGGTGATGCGCTGTCATGGTCCTGCTGCCTGATCCTGCTGCAGTGAGCCGCGGACAGGTGAAAACGCGGAAGGGACTGTCTTCTACAAACTTCTACAAATATCACAGCACGTTTCCAGCATGCCGTTGTAGACGTTGTAGACCAGCGATAGAAAAGCAAGTGAAAATAACTGGTCTTAAGGTAAAGATGATAAGTAAGGTTGGGTTAGGGAGTGACTGTCACAGCAAAGATCAGCTGTGACCCTCTTACATAGATTCTAGTTGTATCCATTCCGCGGTAACTTCTCAAAGACTAGCAACACCTGATGGTACCAACTGGTTTCCTGGTGGTTCATTTCGTATTAAATAAACCATTTCACAGATTTTTTAGACAATTCATCTAGGCTACTGAACACGTATTTGTCTACAGCGTTCCTTTTCTAGTTCCTGCAAAGGCTGAGCAGTTGCCGAGGTAGTGTAAGATTGTCTCCTCCACTTTATTTTTAAAGTTCCGTCTACAAAAACAGAACCTTCATTATTTCAGTGTGTCCGTCCGTCCGTCTGTCGTGTCTGCCAAGCTTTTTTATCTCCGACGTTTATAAATATATCGGCATGAAATTTTGGAATTAAGTAGTTTAGGCCTAGAAATCATTTTTCATGCACACAAATTTAAAAAATAGAGCCATTTGGAGGTGGCTCCCGTGTAGGTGAAGTTGACATGGATTTTGAAACACTGACGCACCCCATCGAGTGATATATCAATCGATTTTTTGAAATGAAGTGGAGGTTTGATCCAGTTTGAAAAAATAGAGCTCCAAAGTCGGTTTTAATGCATCCCCCGATGACATTTCTAAGCCAAAATGTTTAAAAATCTCAAAAAATAACGAAAACTTGGCTTCAATGAGTACTTTCATTTAAAAAAATATTGAGCATTCTGGCCCAAATAGTTTTGGAGATATTGGGCAAAAACGGTAAAACATTGACATACGAATTGTGAAGTAGTTTTGTAGGTCCTCGTCGGTGTTCAAGGGTTTGAAGACTTATTAATTTTTTCTTAAGGGGACAAGTTGTGGCGATCAATCCATTCAAGACCACGTAGAGCGAAGCGTAAAAACCTGCGCTGTACATATTCAATTCTGAGAGAATAAAATGTTGTGATAGGTTTACCACATAGTAGAGTGCATATTCCAGTAATGGCCTAACAATGGCCACTTGGCTTTGCAAATAATATGATCATAGTGGGAACGTAAGTTCAGCATAAAATCCCTAGATCGCGTATTCTGGTCAGCATTGGAAGAAGCTTATTGCAAAAGAGATACAGGATATAGGTTGTGAAAAACGTCTATGAGAGAAAGTTACAGCCTGACATTTGCTGATATTTAACTTTAAGGAGTTTAAGTAGCACTTTAAGAATGCAACTCATTTTACAATAGATCGGAGTCAACTCGGGAAGACACAATCTTATAAATTTTCTTGTCCTAAGCATACAATGAGATTTTGGAGTATTTGATTAAGTTAGCACCATCATTTATGGTTAGAACGAAAATCAATGGCCCAAGGTTACTGCCTTGTGGGACACGGGAAGTCGCGGTTATTGGGTCGGAGGCAGGTTATCTAAACTGAACTTTGTACTGGCGACCTTCTAAATAAAAAATGCTGGAAACTCAAGGCCCTTAAGAGTAAGAAAGATTATTTGATGGCTGACTTTGTCAAACGCCTTACCGTGATCGGTGGCAATAAATTCCCTCTTTAAGTACCTGAAGAGTGCTTGACATAAATTCAATAAGGTTAGTTGAAGTGAATTTGCCTTTTAAGAAGCCGTGTTGCTGAAAAGGCAATGACCGGTCATTATGCCTACGGCACTGCTAATTTCCCCCCTATTGTTAGGAGCGTATATGTTCCCTTTGGACTTATTGAAGACCATATTTCTCTGGTTGTTCTCCAAGTGTCGAATTCCATTCATCTGTTCGAAGGACCAAAGGGTCCGATCCGTTGACTAAACTTGCTCGGCCACAACGAGAGCAGGGACACAAATATTGTTGTTAAGAATGTCTTTGAAGCCGCGTCTCCCGGTTCGAGAAGGGGAGGAGCAACTTAACTATGGTATGAAAATCAAATGACCATAAAACGCCAGCTTAAAGATTATGTGGCATTAAAACAGAAGCGATAATGGGTCGAAGCCAAAACGGAGTATGTATATGCTGAAAGAATGCTCAACACCGACGACTTGACCAGAACGTCACAATGGACAGCTATAGCTTCTAGGCTCTGAGGGCAGTCTACGTCAGCTCGACAGTAAGCAGTACGAAGAACATAAGTATAGTGATCAAACGCAGAACAACCCTTGCCAATCAATGTTCCTTTGGCTCAAGAGGCAATTGACTCTCGAAAAACCAGGCTAATTTTTTACAAGACATTGATCATTCCAGTCTTGCTCTATGCCGCAGCGGGATGTCCAATATTCAAAGCTGATAAAAAAAACCTTTGATAAAGCGGTTTCGAATAACGCAGCAAAGAACATCCACGATGGTGTCGCAAACTAATGTAGAAGAACCTCCATAAACTTGATGTAAATATCTGAAGACAGCTAGTTGCTTGGAGAAGTTGTTGGTTGACGCCCAGATCTACCCGAACAGTCATATGAAGAAGAACAAGATCGCGGATAAAAGAGTACCTGGTCTTGATGACTGGGAGCAGCTAGAATACATTCTTAATTTAATAAGTATGGAAGAAATACATATGTGTGAGGGATTTTGAGTGGCAGTGCATTTAAATTTCTTTCTTAATTACGAAGTCTACTTGTTTTTGAGGTGACAGAAAAGTTCTGCACAGTGGATCGCTAGTCTAAGGACTCACCTATTTAGAGTCCTCTCGGTACTAAAGTGTTCCTTTCAGAAACATTTTTGTCCATACATAACCATTGACGTTGCAATTTATTAAGTGTGTCAATCGAAGTGTCTAATGTTCTAATTTCTAATGGACTAATATTCATAAAAGGTTAACTAATCAAAACATAAATTATCCTCTTAATATTAAACTTATAAGTTAGTTTGATTTGTTGTGGTCGCCGTTGCTGACCCATACGCACTAAAATTTCAAGTCTAGGTTCAAATCACAGTTCAGACAAACAATTTTTCAAAATAAAAATTGTTCGCGGCTCCACCTTTTTCGAGTCACTGACAATACTCAAAGAGTATAACTGTCTAGAAAAAGCTTCTCAATCCCGCCGTTCGGAGTCGGCATTAAGCTGTAGGTCCCCTCCACTCGTGAGAGAACAATAGCACGCACAACACGAGTGGTTGCTGAGAAGCTAGGCCCAAGTCCACCTCGGACTGTAGTGCCGCCATTATTATTATTATTATTATTAAACTTATTAGGAGATCCTTACTTCTGAGGTTCATGTTTGGCATGGACTCTTGATTATAACAGCGCTATCTTTCACCTATATCCAATCTAACGGCCCATAAGAGCACCCTTGTTTCTGCAAAGTAGTGTACTTAACAATTTGATTCTTCTGTCTGACACTGTAATAATTTTCAAAAACACTAGAACCTAAACCAGCTTTTGGTCCTCCTTGTATATCCTTGTTAATAGAAAGCATTTAAATTAGACTCACAGATCTTCCTTTTTTCACCAAATTACGGATCTCGTTGTTTAATAGAGCCTTTCATTTTTATTTCCACACTTTTCTTATCCTCTTTTTCGTCCTAATATATCTCGGCAATAAAGAGTCTCTAATAAAAACACAAACATTTACACTCTTAACCAAAAGAAGACACCCACCAAATTTGCCTCAAGGACCTCCCTTATTCAGTCGCCACGGTTTTGTAGACTGGTAACAAAACACATCATTTGGTTAATAACGTCACACCAACTGGAAAAATCTCCACACATGGTTTTCGCAATCAAGTTTAATGATTGTCACGCACTATCCAATTAGTTCATTCTTCTTTGACTACCAATCCGAAACTCAAGAGTTATTTCCTTGAAAACAGGAGGCGATAAATCTATGATGAAGATAGGTTTATGTACAAGCCTCAACACTAAACCTAGGCTTACTCCAAATGTGCACACTTCTTGTCCACACCATCTTTGCGTTCACAATGCATTACTCGCCAGCACTCCCAACCATCTATGGCATTTCAATTGAAACAAATGGCGTACTTAAGACATTTTCACACCACTTACCCTCCACGAAGAATGAATCCTCTTCAGCCTGTACATCGAATTGCTTGTGGAAGATTCCAACTTGAAATCGTTGCATTTTTGGAGAGCGCACACATCTGGGCCCCCTGCGAACAGGCAGTGATAACATCATCAATTTACATAAAATTGTATCCATACTCAGGGCGCTTTGTTGGGATGAAGGTGTTAGAATGGAGCTATATCAATTTCCACTTAATGCTCAGACAGTGGAATCGTGTTTATTGCCCGGCGATGGCGGCACTCACTTAAAACGCCTTCGTTTGGATGAAAGCAAGCTTGGAGATAATAAAATCACTTGACGGTTGTTTTAAAGTTTTATGCGGCGGTCTGGTAATAGATACTTCATGGATGCGGTGATTGGTGGTGAAAACATGACTATTGCAGGATTATTCAAATGAAAGGGAATCGATGAGGAGATTGGCAATTACTTAGGCAAAGACGGTGCAAACAAGTAGTCGACTAGGAGTTTAGTTTGGGACGTACGTTTGACCAGAGGGTCCTGGTATAAAGGAAGGTGTGTATAAGATGGGTTACACATCGTGTATCTACCAACAGACATGTTTGAATGTCAGATAAAATTTTCTTTGCATAAATGAATATATTGACTCATGGGACCGATAGATACTTATCGTGTCATTCGTATCTGTTTTATACACGTGTGAATGGTATTTGGTTCAAGCATTTATACTTTTTCTACGAATTGAGGTACGCAATTTTACAGCAAAGTAGGACCTTCATTATGGATAATTTGCTTTCAAGCAAATTAATTAGACTTTATGGGGAGCTCATCACAAATACACTCGCAGGGGTGTGGAAAGATAGTGTTCTATCAGACTCCATTGATACAAAAACTGGGTTGCCACAAAGAGGTGTACTTAGTCCACTTATGGTTGATTTTTAAAAGTTAAAAATTGAAATAACTTTCTCACTGCGATATAACCAAATTCTAAACAAATGTATCGTCTGAAAACTTCTACAGTGTCAACATCTGACATTACAGCTACAGTTTCAGTGGAAGTTTTCCTCACGAAGGATCTCAACTATTCCCGATGCCAACCCATTAAGATTTAGTTGGGCAGGCTCTTGCCTACGTCATCCATCAAGCGCAAACGAGGTCTCAAGAACAACTGTTGAAAAATACCTAGTATATAATTTATCCACCATTTCTCACAAAGTGTATTAATGTTTCGTCTTAAATTTCAATGTTCGCTATATGCCGTAAATACTCATAAGTCAAACCCTTATATTCTTCGTGTGTTTTTTATCGCAATGTATGCACTAACAAGTCCCATTATCTTTTTTAATTCCAGATTGCATTACACGAGATTGGGTAAGTCTCCTTAAGCACTTCACTGAATTATAGACTTTGCTCTGCACCCACACCCAGGACATTATTCTATATCGGGTTTCAAGGTGCACTTCGTTCCTTGCCGTCTCCATTGAATGTCCCTAAGGAATGCGTGTTAATTTATGAAAATAACCCCCTATCTTTGTCTTCTAAACCAGAGTGGTTCCAGTTCTCGGTCTTCATTTGATATACCTTAACTATGAATCTACGACGATAATGATATGCAAATCTGTATCGCACGAACAGCATGCCCAGCGATCTGAATCAAGTTCTTCCAATGACCACTAGTGTGGGGAGAGGTTGACTCATCATGGTTGTACTCGTACAATTCTGGACGAATATAGAACCACATGTTGAGACATCGAATTCCTTTGACATTTATGATGTTTGTCTTCGACGGATTTGAAAACAATGGCGCCACTAGGGAGATTAAATGAAATTGGTTTGATGTGAATGCGATAGCTTCTCATGACTTCCAATGAAGTGTGAGCAGATAATAGACAGATCCGCAAGGCAAAATTTGTTTGAATCCTGAAACAGTGGTCATCAGATAAAACTTTCATCTCAAACCCGGGAAAAATACTTCATTTGACAGTTTGCCACAGTTTGACAAAAGCACTACCCGAAAATTCATTCACCTTCTTGTTCAGGGGATTGGACCTTTTTCAAGTCAACACCCTTCTCTTGTCCAAATAAAGCCAAAAAATTGTTTAAAAGAAATACCATCAATTCTTTTGTTTGTACACAAATGGAAATACAAGGACTTACAGTTTGTATGCCCTCAATGTTTTGTCGTCTGCAGATATCATCGAAAAGGACTTGACCCAAAAATACCAAAGAAATACTCCAGCACCACCTACACCTTCAAGCAGTACGTGGAGTTATGCCACTTTCTAGATGGGCGTGTGTCCCCACAGATTATTCCGACACCTCCTTACCACCATGCAACCAGAAAATACTCAAAAATATTCTCTTCTTGTTTTTCATTTTCAACCAGAACATCCATTGTCTCCAGTGGGCAGCTCGAGTGAGAGTGCGAAAACAGTATCAGATTTCTTTTGCCTCATAAATCAGCCTTTTTGTCCCGCATGCGGTTGTGAGTGCAAGGCCTTCGGTCCTTCTACTTTTGACATTTACCTCACGTATTGACACAAAAACGGAAAATGAATGGAAATTATTGAATTCGCATTCCATTTAATCGGACACTTTCTGTTGGCACAAGATGCATGTGTGCTCGCGTTAAAGAAGTTCGTTTGGGTGCAAGTGGATGAGCACTTGCATTAATTGCACTGGAGTGGAGTAAATATAATCCCCGAGCTCACTTCATGGTCCTCAGTGAGTGACAAAATGGTAATCGACAGCTTAATTGAAGACATATTGACTCAATAAATGAATGAATCGTTTGGAATGATTGAAATTTCTGAATTGGATATGAAGTTATAATTATTTTTGTCGGACTCAGGGGATCCCTTATGTCACACTATCTGAGGTAACAGACAGATCTTGGTACTTTGAGATTGTAAGGAATGTCGTGAAAGAAAGTCATAATCCCTAGCGTTCTTTTTCGTCTTACCTCGATTTTTCATTTCCACTTATTTTGAATTGAATGATTTTCATCCAATCAACACCTTTCACCGTGGGCGTTGGACTTCGCCAAGGGTGCGTTTTGTCACCTCTCCTTTTCATTATATATATGGACTGGATGTTACAGTGCAGTCGAGGCGAGGAATGTTTCACATTGGGAGAGTTGAGGGTAAGTCATCTTCTTTTTCCAGATGACTTAGTCATCCTCACATCCTCCCAGACAGAACTCCAGCGCGCGCTAGATAGGTTTGTGGCCGTATGTGCTGATGCTGGGATGAAGGTTAACGTGGACAAATCCGAGGTTATGGTTATTTCCAGAACCCCTGTTCAATGCACTCTACATGTTAGTGGAGTCCCATTGAAACAGGTGGAGAAGTTCAAGTATCTCGGGGTCTTCTTCACGAGTGATGGGAGGAATAATGCTGAGCTTTCCTATAACATTGGTCAAGCTGGGTCAATTTTGAAACAGCTTGGTCGATCTGTAATCAGAAAGGCCGAGCTTGGTGTCAAAGCCAAGTTAGCGGTTTTTAACGCAGTATTTGTTCCAACTCTCACCTATGGTCATGAAATTTGGGTAATGACCGAAAGAATAAGATCGTAAATACAAGCTGCCGAGATGAGATTTCTTCGTGCTGTTGTGGGAATTACTCGCCGGGATAGGGTGAGAAACACAACAGTGCGCGAGGATCTCAATGTTGGGCAGCTGCTTCTTCGAACGGAAAGGGCTGTACTTTCGTTGGTTTGGTCACGTGGCACGAATGTCCCCATCATCACGACTTCCGAGGCGTGCCTTGAATGCGATTCCATCAGGTAGGCGACCGCTTGGCAGACCTAGTATGAGATGGTTGGACCAAGTCCAAGCACTCGCCTGGTTGCGCTTGGGCATAGCTCCTGATGAGTTAGAGTCGATGGCGGAGGATCGTGGCCTGGAGATCTCTCGTGCATGCATTACCCCCGCGACCCCTTTAGTGGAACATGCGGGTCATTGAAAATGAGATGAGATGAGAGATGATTTTCATCCATTAGAATTACGTAAGCTAATGTGGGCGCCGTGGCGTAGTGGGTAGGTGCGTCGACTCCTACGCTCGAGGTCGTCAGTTCGAATCTCGAAAAAAACATCAAAACATTTTTTCACGGCTCCACCTCTTTCGAGTCACTGACAATGCTCAAAGAGTATAACTGTCTAGAAAAAAGCTTCTCAATCTCGCCGTTCGGAGTCGGCATTAAACTGTAGGTCCCCTCCGCTCGTGAGAGAACAATAGCACGCACAACACGAGTGGTTGCTGAGAAGCTAGGCCCAGGTCCACCTCGGACTGTAGCGCCGCCATTATTATTATTATTATTAATGGGGGGACCTCGGCCGGCTTGGTGTGCGAAACTGGAGACAGCTGGCGAAAGATCGTGCTTGCTGGAGAGACATGTTGAGTGAGGCTCAGGTCTACCTCGGACTGTAGTACCCTAAGAAGAAGAAAAAGAAGAAGCTTTAAGTACTCGCATACAAACCCTGGACTTTATAGATTCACTTGCAGACTGTTCTCAGATTCCTTGTTTATAATTTGGTCAAGAGGGAATAACTTATTTTTTTCATTCTGTTTGTGAGACTGTAGCTATGTCGGAAAAGAATCAGCCGCAGTTCAGAAGCAAAATATCACAAAGAAGCGTGCTGTTGCCTATTACCTGGTGATACTTTCCTAGATAAAACTCGGCTTTTAAGGAGTGGTGGTTGAATTCTCTTTGAAAGAGGTAAATTAGTGAAAAGTTAAATTAACGCATTTGAATAAAAAAAACAGCTCACAAACTGTTGCGTGTGCAGATGTACAACCAGTTATCAGCTAGTCAGTCGATAGATAGTCAGTCGATTCGTAGACCTTAGCTCCTGCCCATCTTTTAACATCGCGAACAGTGTTTGCATTGCAAATACATTTTAACTCTGTACTCTTATAGAAGAATGAATAAATTATTTAATATTAGCTCGAGCATAGTTAAAACAAAATTAAATGGTGGAAGGAAAATTTGCAGGGAGGAAGTTGTCTGACGTGATGCGTACCGATTTGGCAGGTATGGAATAATAATAATGGCGGCGCTGCAGTCCGAGGTGGACCTGGATCTAGCTTCTGAGCAACCACTCGTGTTGTATGTGCTATTGTTCTCCCACGAGTGGAAGGGACCTACAGATTAATGTCGGCTCCGAACGGCGGGATTGATTTTTATACTCTTTAAGCATTGTCAGTAACTCGAAAGAGGTGGAGTAGCGAACAATTTTGTTTTTAAAAAATTGTAGCTTGTGCTGGGATTTGAACCTAAACTGTGAAAGTCAAGTGCGTATGGGTCGACTCACAAACCCAGACGGCCACGGCGCCCGCAGATATGGAAACTTACTTTACTTTTCTGGAAGAAGCCACAAATCACAGTAAGGGAGCGTTCTCTGCAAAAAATTACGATATTTTTTCGCACATGAACGGAATCTAATGACTTATAACACAAAATAATAGAATATAGCTGTTTTTATAGTTCGCATGTAATTGAATAATTCAATTCCTTTGATGGTCATTGTTGATATCACGTCAAAGAAATTCAGAAACGAATTTGTCTAGCGTCGTCTATTTGACTCTAGTGTCAGGAAAGAAGTGGATAAGTGTCTCCCGTTCTGCAACGTGTTGAAAGCTGTGACGGTGTACGAGTATATTGTAAGCTGAGTAATCTCATATCACCCAGTGACCTGTGCTGATCGTAATAACTCTTGTGATATCTGTTCGAGCTCGTCTTAGGATATCGTTTGCTTGTTTTCTTCTAAGTTTCTCAAGGAAATGAGACATAACTTCTGTCCTGACACTGACCCGTGAAGTGTGTCCTATGTCCTGAAATTTAGATAAGTGTTATTTTACACATTCCATTTTATGATGCCCATTTCACTTCGACGCTCTATGGATATATTCCCTTCCCGCTCAGAGAAGTGTTCTGTTTCCTTTACAGTAAACAATACAAAAAAATGCCCAAGTGGTTAATGAGGTATCGTGCTAGATAGAAAGGCTCACTGGTCAATGTCCAAATATATATACAAACAATGTAAGTACATTATGGGATGTTGCCTCGGCTTTGGAGGATAGGCAACTTCATGCACGAATTGGAATTATGAGTCTCATGACCATCTCATCCAGTACTCCTATTATTGTAGATAACTTCAAAGTACACACTTTCACCAACTTTAACAACACTCAAAAACTGCTCTACCATGTTTGAATTGAAAGTGAACGCCAGTCTCTGGTTGAGTAACTTGCAATGATCCGAATCAGTTTCCTCACAACCAATATCCTTTCAACCTTAAAAAATGCAATTTTTCATATTCAAAGCACGCGCTGCGAAGACAATCTGCTTTCAAAAAGCATATCTCTCATTGAGATGACCATACGGACATAAAAGTGCATCAATATTCATTCTGTACCCAAAACGAAAATCTGTCACATCTGGACACGTCAGCTGTACCAAAGGACCGGAAAGAATAAGCCAATACGTGCGCCAATACGGATTTCCCTACCATTCGGGCCACTTGCGGCATCTGAAGAGTATGGCTGTCTAACCACGTATTATTCGACAGTTGCATTGAACCCAATGCAACCACATTCGTTCCTAGATTCTCGAATCTATCAGAAGAGATGGCCAGTGGAACCATCATTAAATTTATGTACCTTCGATTACATCGTTGTTCGTTTCCATCCAATTTGGACTGGGCCCTGGGTACTGGCGAACAACAATTGGCGTATATGAATGTGTGTCTGCAAAGAGGAAGTGCAATGGACACACAATAGACGAGAATCAGGCAGATGGCGTCTGAGCCATGTGTGTTCGGTTCTTCCTACTTGGTGTACGATGGGGTAACATGTATCGACCATAGGCGATGCTTGTTAGCAATGAATTGGCATATAGTGGCGATGTGTTTAGATATCGGAGTTGAAATGTTTGTTGGGCCACAGCTAGGTAGCACATCCGCTTAACCTATTGCCGTCATCATCATCAACTTCATCATCATCATCATCGTCATGTGGAGTGTGTATCTAAAATAGGCAGTGCCAACCAATGGATTGATGTTGGGTTAGGACGGCTTGACAGTGCACAGATGTGTAACACAGATCCATTGTGCGGTGTGTATACGGGACATATAAATGGCAGAGCAGATGATAAGGACGAACTACTGTGGGCAGACTACAACAACCCATAACTAGATTTTCGGATAGATGCTGTAGGTTATGGGCTCATTTCAACGTCAACGTCTCCCCTTGGTCAGTCTTGTCATTGGGTCGTGGACTTCACTACGGAATTGAATTTGAGTTAAATTGAAAAACGTTTTGTTGAGATTCAACCTGAAGACTTTAAACTGAGGCAATGATGGTATCATGTGGCTCAGCAATTCACCCTGAACTTCGTTTACTCTCCACTTCCTCAGAAGATCTCGCTTTCTTTTACCTATTCTTTGTGAATACAGAGCTTTTGATATTGTTTAGGATTCTGTTTAGTAAAACGGACAATAAAGCAAAGATTCTGCTTTGAATATGTAAACCTTTATGCAAATACTAGCAGTATTTTAAATCTCCCTTATAAGTCACATCTCAATAAAGCGTCTTTTCTAATGCTGTGTGCAAATATGTAGATCGAACCCTTCTTGGTCATATCTTGAAATCTTTTACTCGATGTCTTCTAAAGCCCTTTCTCATCACATGTTCATCCTAAGACGTCTTTAAATCACATGAATAATACATCTTAAATGATTCTTCTTCTCCTGATGATTAACAAGCTTCTCCAGCTGACACGATCTTTAGCCAGCTGCTTCCAATTATGCACGCTAAATTGGCTGAGGTCCTTCTTCACTTATGTGCGCCATCGGTTACGTGGTCGTCCTCTATTGCGTCCTTCCATGAGCGTGGAGTGGAAGACTCTTCGGGCAAGAGCTAAGTTGTCCATGCGCTCTACATGGCCCAATCATCCTAGGCGCCGGATCCGCAGACGCCTGGCTGTACAGCCCATACAGCCCATATACATAGTTCCGAATCTCATCAACGCAAACATGACCAAAGATTGAACACATAATTTTTCTCTTGGCCAAAGACCAAAGGCTTCGTCATCTGCTCTTAAGATTGTCCATATCTCCGCCCCATAGAGCAGGAAGGGATAATCAGTTCGATTTTCGAAAGAGTGCTCTAAAACTCAATTTCCTCTTGAGCCCAAAGAGACAGCGGCTAACATTCGTAATGTTTACGAAGTCCTTGATTACCTTAAAGATATATCTGCCTATGGTGACGTTGTTGCCAAGTCGTCGATGTTGTATGGCCGCTAAACCCATTTTGGCCGCCCCCGATTCAGTGCCAGCAAATGCTTTATTGGCGATTCCCTGTGTTCGACCAATCACGTCAATACTTTCCGCGCATGCTAGCATTTGTACGATATTTTGGAAGACCGTACCACTTGCGTTAGCCTCTGAGTTCTGCACGATCTTCTTAAGTACGATTTTAAAAAGTCTCATGACCGCGTGCCGCCTTGTCTAAATACTTGTCATTGAAGGTCTTGGCGATCTTGATGGACCTTCGAGAATTCTCCATCGTCATCGCCCAATTCTCCATTGAGTTTTGAAGGAATTCCGAAAAATTTCCCCTTATGACACTAGTTCATTGTGGCACCCTTTGCATAACAGCTGGACTGTCAACGAAAATCTATATGTTTTGCCTTTGGCCCGGTATTTTAGTGTTTTTTTTTTCCAATACGAATTTTTACTGTTCATCGTTTCTCAATTTCCCGCTAGCATGTTTTCCCTCCCGCGACACAAAGCACGATGAAATAATTTCGTCAATCCAACCCTTACACACATCTGTCTCCATGTTCATCGTCATCACCGTCAGAGCGTCTGATGGAGTTGAAGAAGAGTGTCTGGGTGACTTTGAACGCTATTCGCTGTACACTGTTAAGCCTTGCCACCATACTAATAATAATAATAATGGTGGCGCTACAGTCCGCGGTGGACTACAGTCCGAGGTGGACTACATTCCGAGGTGGACTACAGTCCGAGGTGGATTACAGTCCGAGGTGGACTACAGTCCGAGGTGGACTACTGTCCGAGTTGGACTACCGTCCGAGGTGGACTACCGTCCGAGATGGACTATTGTCCAACGACTCGACTTGATCATTTTCAGTGACTTAAAAGAGGTGGAGCCTCGAAATTTGAAAATTATTTTTGCTGTGCTGGGAATTGGGCCTTGACAGAAAGTCTAGTTCGTTGTACGTCATGTAGAAAGAATACGAATGTTAACCGATTTACCAGAACATTGCACCGGTCTGCCATCACTTCATTGGAGTTTCTGTGGACTTTCCCAAAAGTTAAGTTCAGGGTATCACAACCCGAAAAGCATTAGAGACTGGATGCGAGTGATCTTAACCTCTGCAAACTCCTGTTACCCAAGAGGCACATCCTCACCGAATCGTAGCATCATCCTACAAAAAAATAAACTTCAGCTTTAAATTTAAAAAGTACAAAGATATTCTGATTCATAAATCAATGAATAAATACTTGCCCACGAGACACACCCCATCCACTGGGTCATCGCAAAATGCTCTCATTAGATACATGTACGTACATATTCCTTAATGGGTGACCAACAAATTCAATTCATACCGGGTCACTTAACTACCAACCAATTTGTAATTCAATTTCATTCATTCTCCGCGTCCCCCAAACAACCACTACGGACAATTCAACCATCCATTCGGGTGATGCTTTAACCCGAAAAATAGTCAAAAACACGATGAACCACCATGAAACAGCGAAACATGCAAATTTCTTCATTTGGTCTGCATTGCAATTGTGGAAACTGTAATCAGTAGCTACTGCCTCTCGAAGGGGATCGACACCGACACACACCAAACACTGACTGGCGTGTTGCGATACTTGCATTGCAACAGACCGTGGCATGATGGCTCCGATAGTGTAGCGCTCTCTGACATGCACGAGTAATTGGGCCATGTTGTCGGACAATGTTGGTCATTTGTGTAATTTTGGGTGGATTTATGGGATTCGGTTAAAGGTGGGAACGCAGAAATGAAAACATCACCCAGTCAAGGCTATTCAATGCGAAATAGGTCCGCTGTAGCCAATTGATTTTTGAACATTCGAAGTTGTTGGACACGAGTAATTGTGTGTGAAAGTTATGGGTTTAGCTTTAATTATTACCTTGACCTTGAAGTTGTCTTCAATTATGGTTAAGGTAGATTGTCAAAACTTAGGAACAATTTGAATTGAATTTTGTGCCGTCTATTGTTGGAGGACAATGTAAGGAATTTTGCATTATCTGGCGAGGAGCACGATTTTGGTCTTTTGAGCATTGAAAATAAGACCGTTCTATTTCGCCCGATCGGAGGAACTAGGCCCTACATCTGCCACAAGCTTCGCCAGAGCATTTGTGATGGCGCATGGGTAGGCGCTGTTAAAGGCTCCCTAGACGTCGAGGAAGTCATTATGTTATGTTATGAGTGTAGAGCAAGTTTTTCAGAATTTCTTTTGTATGTTGGGACACAGACAGTAAAGGGACATCAAGATGGACATCATATAGCCTTTCTAGTGTTCGTGGCTAACAACAAATAAACAGAAACTTCTTTGCAAAAAAAATAAAACAATCCGATGAATGCATAAAATATTGACTTTCGTCTTCTGGTGAGATGAACGGCAGTGCACAAACTTAAAGCCATTGACGACAACAACACGGGTGTAGGCTGATCACTGATGTATACCAAAAGGACAAACGTCTACCATCTGAGATAGCACCCCCACCCGAATTTCAGCCCTGCACTGAGGTGGCCGTAATTGTCATACGTGCCACTCCGTTATCAAACTCTAATGAGCATCACCAGTCCATAAACATAACACCAAAGGCCTGCGGCCTGCCACACACTGTCAACCTTAAGTTTAGTATGCACGAGACAACACAGAAACTACACATCTCTGATAAAGCACGCTGTGATTGTGATTGAAGCCGCCATTAAGCGCAACAAGCAATTCCCGTCCAATTCACACCAGTAATGGAGTTCTGGCACGCTATGTGTACGTCTGTCTGCCAGTGTGTGGGACATGCTCATGTGATGCGCCAACATGCCTACTTGCCAAGCGTCGGCCATCCGTCTCGCCGTTACTGACATTCGGTCAACCACTCTGTCAATCGGAAGTTGAGAGACAAAACGCAAGCCATTACCAACTGCACTTGCATCTAGATACAAGACTTATCGTTTTGCATGCAAATCGAGTTTGTTTTAGTTTATGGGCTTCGCCTTGATGTGCGTACGCATCCAGCAATTCGTAGTGCAAACAATGGCAAGTGCATTCGTGATTTCATTCATTCGCGTACTCGTACAACCGTGGGTAGATTTTATCATGACTGCAGCCGACGACGGTGACGACGACTTCGGCTGATGGAAGAGACAACCTTGACTTTGACAACCGGCTCTGTGATGTAATAATTCAAGAGTTCAGTCATGAAACCCGGCAGAGCGTTGACAAGGTGAGCTGAGTGTAAACGTGCGCACGCGATTCGAGAAGAAGTGACAATGACCGACAAACAGATGCTTGTGCCAGATGTGCAAGATGAGCTAGCTGGCATATGGTTGATGTACCAAGGCATCGCGCTAAGATAGATGACTGTGCGGATCTCCTTCTGGGATGAGAGAGTTTTAGCCGGTGGACGAACAGAAAGTGGACGTCTACCTTAAGTCTGACTGCTGAAGCTCTCATTCATCGTATATGTTCTGTAATCCTCGTGTGACTGTTTTCATCTCAAGAAGATGAAACCGCTTATGAACTGAGGGAAATTCCATCTAACTTTGCTACGTTGTCTACGAACGTTCCTCTCCTTTTTCATATTCCTAGGGATTATTTACCTCAAAACCAAACAACTCTGAAGGAAATTCTCTTAACTGTAATTTCAGGTACAGCTCGCAACACTGTTCTAGACGACGGCTCACCAAAGACGGGTGCATTGTAGTTGTGCCCTTTGCCATTTGTCGAAATGGCAACAACAGCAGACGTGAAATGGTTTTGGAAAGCGTTCTTATTGATCTCAATCCTTCATGCGGTTGCTTTAGCTCAGAGTCTTAATCGAGGTAAGTTTTTGAACTTGAACTGCATTTCATATTAAAAAATAAATAAAACAGATTCTGAGGAATTGTAAAAGATATACGAGTACTTCGAAGATCTGTTTCTTTAAGAAGAATCCCTCCTCGCTGTCCATCTCGTTGATCAAATCAACTGGAAACATTCAAGTAATTTACTTTTTGCTTCCCTGATTTACTGATTTAACTGGTGCACCAATAAACCTTAAATACACCGACTGGTATTCAAGTTATTGAATCTCTAACCTCTGAGCGACTGGCAACCATTTGCATAATGTGATGCCATTGTACAGACCACAGTGATCATGAAGAGTTCTGATGGCAAGCCATCTCCGCCCATGATTGCCTTAAATTCTTCGTTCAATGGTAATGCTTTTAGGGTAAAATAAAGCATGACTGTTCACGGTTTTTAAACATTCTTTCATTAAATTCACTGGTAATCGAAATCGTGGGAGTCTTTACAAGAACTAAATATCTCCCAATTCCCTTTACCAACAAGGTGAACAATGATTAAAGATCTGTTGGATAAACGAACACATTATGTGATCACAATCAGTCTACGTCTCCTAGGCACGTTGTCTTCTGTCCATTCGTCCCTATCCGCAACCATTCGATGGCAATGAATTATGATGGACAACCGCAGGAATCTGCTTCAACTACATTCGCAGGTGAGACTTCTTCCTCACATCAAACATATTCCTGCAGTTACCTCTCTGCTTGAATGAAGAATGCACTCCACCCTGTTTCAGGCTCATTGGCTCATGACCACATTAGGATACCATTTGTCCTACAGTTTGCTTGCTTCGTTTACCTTCTGCTGCGTCGCATGGTGATTAACATCAGTCTAGCCAATTACGTCTTCGGTTTCGATATGAAACATCTTCCAACATGTGCCCATGGGCATTGGTATTAAGATAATTGACGATGAGTTAGTGAACAGTGTGCATGGTCTTGATGGCTTGTCAGTGTCAGCATGTTTGATTTCCAGTCATTGATCTTAGTGCTTCTAAAGGATGTTCCAATAGGGATATTGCTGAAGCTGCATCTGTCAAATTGACTGTCATTTATTCAGTCTGTTTTGCCAAATCACCATGGACGGACATAGCGTTCAACAACACGTGCAAATGATAAAATTGTTCTATCAAAATGGGTGCTCTGTTCGGGCAATGTTCCGCGCGAGTTACGTACCACCTACCGAAAGCAATAACGAAAAAGGCAAAATGCGAAAAAGCCGAATGCACCGAAAAGTGCTAAGCCAACAAAATACCTCCGAATTGAAATTGAGAAATGCTAAGGTAATCAATTTCACATTATAAAACCAACCGAATGTCATCAAATCGGTTGGATTATTTGTTGGACATCAAAGAGTGTGCAGCCTTGCTGAAGACAGCGGCACTCATTTGATTTTGGTAGAAATAAATACATAAATTTTGAAAGAGTGTGCAGCCAAGCTGAAGACAGCGGCACTCAATAAAAAATTGTCTTTTATTTCACAAAACTTTCCAGCAAATAATATAAGTCACGCTTCGCTATTTTACGGTCACCATAAGTGTCCTATCGAAGTGTGGTGGATACATTTGAGTCCACTGGTTCAGTGGACGTTAAACCAACACCGTCGACGAAACGCAAGATCTGCCGAAAACATCGCCGCTATCCGTGAGAGTGTGCAGGTGAATCCGAGGCAGTCGATTTCGCATCGCTCACAAGATGCAGACCACAACTTGGCAAATTTTTCGTCTTGACTTGGGCCTGCACCCATACAAAATTTAACTGACCCAGGAGTTGAAACTTAACTACCACAGACAACGACATGAGTTCGCTGAATGGGGTCTGGAGCAGTTGGAAACTAAATTTCATCGAAAAATCATCTTCATCGCTAAAGCTCATTTCTGGGCTCGTCAACAAATAAGATTGTCGAATTTGGCGCAATACCAATCCACATGAGATCCAAGAGCGTCCAATGCATCCAGAGAAAAACATTGTTTGGTGTGGATTTTTGGCTGGCGGCGTCATCAGTTTCTTTGAGAATAACGGTGGCCAGGCCATCACCGTCAACGGCGAGCGCTATAGGTCGATTTCCAATTTCTTTTGACCTGAAATGGAAGATACGGACTCCAACGACACGCGGTTTTAACAGGACGTCGTGACGGTACATGTCACACAGCTCACGCCACATTCGAAATTCTACATGAGCGATTCCGGGGCATGGGCAGCTCACGTGGAGGTGATGTAAACTGGTCACCGAAATCGTGCGATTTGACCCCGTTAGACTTTTTCTTGTGGGGTTCTCTGAAGTTGCAGGTCTATGCGAATAAGGCACAAACAACAGCGGCCCTCAAAGCCAACCTAACCCATGCCATCGGTCAAATTCAGCCTGATTTACGAGTATGCACCAGAGTCATGAAGAATTGAAGATTTCGGAGGCTCGCCACTCCGAGAAGGACTTTCAAACGAATAAAAAATGTCGATGATATCGCACAAACACTTTGTTTTATTTAAATTGGACGATAGGGAGCGGCCCACCATTAAGGACCCTTTATTAGGTTAGGTTAGGTTAGGGGGCTGCTAGAATTCACCAGCACGCTTAGATACTTGTTGGTCCATTGAGATACCCACAGTATCACACTGTTTGATCGCTCAAACAATGAATAATGCCGTTGATCCCAGCGGCAAGTGGTGACTGGACCAGATTCCGAATAAAAGCGTCTTAACTTTGCTTTCACTGAGACTCGAACCTGGGACCCCTCTAACTCAGGGCAGGCATTTAACCAACTGCACCATCCAGTCGTTTTATGGACCCTTTATTTTTACAAATGAAATTGTATCTGACACGAATATGATTATAAGCAAGATACGTTTTAGTTTTGATTTTTAATTTCAGGGAGCATTTTTTGACATATTTTTCAGTGAAGACTTCTAAGTGCTGTCAAACAAGTGACTTAACTTCAGTGAGCAATGTCAATATGATTAGCAGATTATTGTAGGTTTTCAAGTAGCCTACAATAATACTAGCCGACAATCGATGTATTAAGCATAAAACAAGTTGTTGACCATAACAACTTAAGTTGCTAAGCATACCCATGAGCAGCAGATATTACGAATCCGATTAGGTACAGTTACTCAATTCATTGGCCGTTCATAAGCACTTTCAACAAGCCATCGCTGATATTTAACAGTCATTTAAGTTAAGCCACATCGTCTCACCACACAAATCCCCACCAGTTGATGGTGATGCTAAAAATAACACCGTCCACTGGACATGGTTTGTCCCCTTTCATCGTAATCATCCTTCGAAGCACAAAAGGGATGCAGTAAGAAGATAACAACTTGGTTAATGGGTCAAAGGAATGTGGAACCGGGATCAATGTGTAAAAAGGTTATAATGATGATTGCAACTACTTTTTATACATATACCCCCCCACTGCTTGTCAATCTAGAGTGGTATGATGTCACGGCCACAAACTACAATCCGGAAAGTGTCCATCAATTATATTTCTCTTAATTGCACGGATATTCCTAGAGACAGTTTTCATGTTGCGAATGCAAGCAAAAATGTTAATTAATTGTGTGAAGAGCTTTTCGCTGGTCCAGCAGCGAGTGCAAGTGAGAGGAGAGCGGAGCACTCTGCACACCCTCACGAATGCCCTTGAAGGGTATATTTAGAACACTGATACATGGCGTGGTGTCGATGCACGCACTTGTGATTTTTATCAACAGCAAGTGCATTCATTTAGATTTCTTCTGTTGAGATGCAAATACAAGTTCCTTCTTATGTTGCAGGTCGATGTTTCTTTTATAAATTTTTAATGCAATGATTTTACTGATCGAATATACAATCTTTAGCATTATCTACGAAATATGGTGCCGGTCAAGTGGCGCCTGTGACCGCGACTCAAAGGCGATAGGAAAAGAAATTCAAATGAAACAAAGGTGTGAGATTTGAAATTTATTTTGGCTTCAAGCTACATTCATGCAATTATGTATGGAATAGCACATCATTCTACGGTCCTTCGTCTTCTCTGGCAATGCTTCAAGCAGTTGGTTTAATTTTTGATGACTTGGTGCAATATGTGCCCCGCCATTCCGGCAATAGCAACTCGAATGTCGGCCTCGAGCTCGATCAAAGTGGTTCGCTTGTAAGAACTTGGCATAGCCTCAGAGAAAATAATTGAGTAATGTCAAGTCGAATTGATGAACTCTCGCCGTCAATTTTTTCCTTCACAACTCCGAGAGTTGCGTCGCTTGTATAGCACATGAATATTGAATGGAACCACAGCTCGGATACATTAATTTTGTCAAGCTCTAATAACATTGCTCTAAATAATTGAGACGATAATGGTGTCTCCTTCATCATTTCGAAAGAAATAAGGTTCGAAGATGACGCCATGATATAAACCGCACCAAACAGTCAATCTTTGTGGATGCATTGATGCGTGGTCACTTGTAGATTGTATTCGCTCCAATAACGCCAATTTTGCTTGTTGACACAGCCACTGAGACAAAAATTGGCCTCGTCGAGAAAATGATTTTTTGGCCATAATTCGGATCTTCGGTTAACATTAGCAAACTCACGGAGGTGTCTATAGCCGTCCAGATTCAATTCTTGCATCAGCACAATCTTACATGGATAAAGGCCCAAATCCAGCCTCAAAATAAATCGGATTTACTCTCTGGCGATGCCCAATTCAGTTGATCGACGCCGAATCGACATGTTTGGGTCTTCTTCGATACTGGCACCTACAGCGGGTATGTTTTATTTATTTCGCACCACTCTCTGTCTGGTTGATGGTTTATGTTCCAAAATAGTGTACTCACGCTTAAACTTTACCACAATGCGAGGAACGCTGAAGCCATGATGACGACCGACCTCACGACGAAATTCACGTTGCGTATGGACAACTGATCCGGAATTTTGAAAATATTTTTTAATAATGTTTGCACGTTCGGTAAACCTAAAACGATTTATGATGAAATGGCAAAACTTAACGAATATTTTGACAGCTGGATGTCATTGGTAACTTTGACAGCTGCTAAAATAAAACAGTTGGAAATCTTGCTATTTGTTCACCCTTTACTTGTGTATTTTATTCACAATTGTTAAAGCGTCTAAGCAAACTTTACACAGAACTTTTACACAAAAAACAAAGATTACCCGAAAAGTGTCGATAAAATTTCGAGTTTGAGTGTTTAAAAAGCCGAAGATTGAGCTAAAAGCGCTTTTGTCAATTAGTGGCTTAATTTGTGATGACTATTTCGACGTTATAATTGATGTCGTTGTGATGTTTTAGAAATTCTTCTTCAAAGTTAAACGACAAGTTGTATTCTAGAAATAATTTGTTATTCTTATTTCATTTGGATAAGTGACAACTGAGGAAAAGGCTTTGACACTGATAGTGGAGCCGTGGCCGTGTGGGTTTGTACGTTGACCCGTACGCATTAAACTTTCAAGTCTAGGTTCGAATCCCGGAACAAGCAACAACTGTCTACAAAGCACTTCTCAATTTCGCCGTTCGGAGACGGCATTACGATTCCACTTGTGGGAGAAAAATAGCACGCACCACACGAGTGGTTGCTGAGAAGCTAGGCCCAGGTCCACCTCGGTCTGTAGCGCCGCCATTATTATTATCGTTGTGCATTTTATTGACGATTACTGAGCTGGTTGCACAATTCTAAATTAAACACGCCTATTGATCGTCTCTCGGAAAAAGCAAATTGAATGCTCTGCTAAAATCTTAATTTTTTGGATGATTTGCTGTCACATCACGTCACTACAAACTGGTTAGTTGCGATCTTTTTACCTTGACGCTTAGAAGTGGAAGATCACTTAGTAAAATTGTACAATATTACGAGCGTTATAAATGATAAATTCCTTAGTCTCTTCCTCTCACTTACACGTTTTTTCTCATCGGATTTACTGAATCAGTCTTAATTTCAAATTATCGCACCAGTATCGGATTGAATCATAAAATGTCGCTCACTCCTACACAAATGCTCTTTTCGAACCAGCTCTCCACTCGAAAACTGCACAAATTATCATATTCACCATATCCACCATCTTCTAGAGTCTCTCAACAGAATTAATTAGAATCTTTATCCAACATCATGTCCCTTCATCTTATCGTCACCATGCCATGTAACCCTGATCAAGGCCACGATAGACATAATTTCTCACGTCTCACGTCTTAATATTTAATGTTTCTGACACAACAAGCGTATCCACAATGACACCCAATCGATAAACACCGAACTTGACCATGAGCATTGCTGGTTGCTGGTTGAAAAATGATACCCATTAGTAAACACTTGTCCATGTGAATGTCAGAACGCAGGCCGACTCAACGCGCCGCGGCCCTCCAGCAGCCAATGGAACATGCTAAAATGATTTATTACTCCGTTTGTACCACGTTAAGAGTTGTAATATTTACCAAACGACCAAGAACCGGTTCCAATTAGCTCCTCTGGACATGAATTGATGCATCGCCTGTATGAGGCGGCTTCAACCTGGATTAAGTGCAATTGACATTTGGCGTTGAGTTATCTATGCGTATTTATAGATACGAAGATGCAAAAAAAAACAACATTCATAAGCTTCCTCCTTGAGAGAGAGATTACTGCGCGTTCAAAGACATAAGATAAAGTGTCAATTGCATTTGTGAACACAGCAAAAGAAGCTGCATCTACAATAAATACCAACGGGAAACGGCATTTGGACAGGACAGCATCAAAGAACTAAACACTCTGTGGATTGAGTCCTCCAGTCCTCCTTTATTCTTTGGTGAAATTAACATTTAATTTTATGATATCTAAACGTATCATCTGAACGCAACAAAAACAGGTTATATCCGATTCTACTTCTTCGTCATCCTCTGGCAAATATGACACTTAAATGCAAACGCTGCCATGGGATCCCCTTTCCCTGAGCAGCTTCACTTCATCGAATTGCAAAGAAATGTTACTTTGATTGTATAGACTTGAGCTGTTGTCAAGATCTCCAGAGTCCTCGAGCTGATGGTCATAATCAAGTGCAATTTGTTATCGCTAGCAAAAGAAACTCAATTATGGCGAGCGCACGACCACAAATGGAGGTGCACGGTGAAATTATAAAGCAGTAGCATCTATCCGTCAGAACGGTGATGCGATGGAGGTGTCTTTCAGGAGATGGCAACAACAACTGGAAGATTTATAGAACATTACCTTCAAAGGCAAGGCGACGCAATTGATGCCTTTTGAAATGATTGGCTTGAGTACTACGTTGATGGCTACTTCTGTAAGGCTTCTTATGTTTCATTCTCTCACGACAACAAGTTTGAACAAGATGGTTAGCTTGGTCGTGTGTTTTCTTTTTTACCTCGCAGGCGTATTGAAGGTGTCAAGTGTCAGAGTCAATCAATTAACTTTTCATTCGTAGATAGATGTGGTTTAACTATAATGAAGTCAAATATTGCGAGGTACGCACAGAGTTCTCTTCATATCATAGAAACTAATGCTGGCACAAGACTGCATGCGTTCGTTGTAAATTAAGTACTTGTACTTCTGCACAGGTATTTGACAGTTTAAAGAGTGCTTTGCTTTTAAAAAGGACAGAATTTCCAATTAAAATAGGACTGAATTTGTATCAGTTGTGTGGTAAATGACGTGGTAGGTAACCGTTTGGGTGGCCACCGTGGCCTAGTGGGTAAGTGCGTCGACTCCTACGCTCGAGGTCTAAAGTTTGACTCTCGAAAAAAAACCTAACATTTTTTCACGGCTCCTCCTCTTTCGAGTCACTGATAATGCTCAAAGAGTATAACTGTCTAGAAAAAGCTTCTCAAAATCGCCGTTCGGAGTCGGCATTAAACTGCAGGTCCCCTCCACTTGTGAGAGAGCAATAGCACGCACAACACGAGTGGTTGCTGAAAAACTAGGCCCAGGTTCACTTCGGACTGTAGCGCCGCCATTATTATTATTATTATCGCTTTTAGGTAACTGTCTCCACTTCTTCGTTAAAGGTCCATGGTTCGATCCCGGGCACAACAACTTTCAAATTCACGTCACCACCACTCTCGATTAAATGACAATCGTAGCCTTGAATGTAGCTTTCGAAAAAAGCTTATTTAACTTTGACGTTCGGAGTCGATTTTGAACTATATATCCTCTCCATTCGTGAGAGAAAAATAAGGCGCTAAAACACGAGCGGTTACTGCAGAAGCTGCCTCCAAGTCAATGCTGGATTGCAGCGCAACCCAAAGAAAAGAAAAACAATTGATTACGACACGCGCAAACTGCAAATTACATGTTAGTCATATAAAAATGTTTAACTTTTTGTTAAACTGTCTGCTAGCCCATACTTACATTCCTTAAGTTCTCATTCTGAAGCGGTTGGTGTCGGTATATGGTCATAATTAAATAAATAAAATTCGAAATATTTATTTTGTTATTTATTTTTTTATTTTGTCGTATCCATTTATCACTTTTTTACAAAACTTAGTCTTACAATGTAATTTTTATGCTAATCAGTTCTATCATATTTGCAAGCATTCACTCATATTAACTTACAATTTTCATTACTTTCCTTCCAGATGAAGTTTTATTCAAGTGCCCTTCTGAAGGTCTCTTCGCTGACAACTATGACTGCCGACAGTACTACAGGTGTGAGGAGAAACCTTCTCCAATTCCAGAGAACAACTACATCAAGGCATACGCGTTCAAGTGCAAAGAAGGATCAGTATTTTCCGACATGCTAAAGACTTGCGTTCCTCCAATGATAGCCGGGCGCAGTGAATGCTTGGAATACATGAACGAAATTAACAACGACAATGAGATGATGACGATCGCAGCACCACCACGAAACTATGGCCTCGGACTCAATGGAGTGTCGATCATTTCAGTGTCTACGTCATCGACGAGAGCACTGTCTGATGGATCAGAGGATCCACTACCCTGTGAGGGTGATGGATTTATGGCAGACCCCGATGACTACACTGTGTTCTACAGGTGCATTTCCAACGGCCGTGGATACAACAAAATAGGATTCCGATGTTCTGATGGAACAGCATGGGATGATTCGTTGCAATCTTGTAATCACATTGACCAGGTTCTCACCAATCGGCAGGGATACACAACAAAAGCACCCAACAGCTCTCAATACACAACCATGTCATCGCAACAGAGCTCTTGGTCGAATGCATCCAGTAGCAACTCTTCATCTTCCTCATCCTCGTCGTCGTCGTCAACTTCAAGCTCCGCTCAAAGTAGTCAATCGTCTTCAACACAGAGTTCGTCAAGCAGTAATCAGTCTTCGTCGTCAAGCAATCAGTCATCTTCCAGCAATCAATCATCTTCCAACAATGCAAACAACAACCAAGCTGGTTCTAGCCAGTCGTCATCTACTGAAACCTCAAATAGCCAATCAAGTAGTCAATCGGGTTCGTCCAACAACCAGAACTCGTCAAGTAGTCAAAATTCGTCCAGCAATCAGAATTCTGCCAGTAGCCAAAATTCATCCAGTAATCAGAGTTCCTCCAACAATCAAAACTCTTCTAACAATCAAAGCGCTTCCAACAACCAGAGTTCATCAAGCAGCGAGGGTTCTTCCGAGAATCAGAGCTCTTCCGAAACTCAAAACGATCCCATAGATGAGAGTTCGTCAAACAGTCAAAACTCTTCAAACAGTGAGAACTCATCCACTGGCTCGTCCGGTAGCAGTCAAACCGAGTCTGAAAACTCGTCAACCAGCAGTACCAACTCCGAGAACAGTCAAAGTCAAACGGAATCATCTAATAATCAGTCAAGCTCCTCAAATAATAACAGCAACAATCAGAGCTCCTCCTCCGATACAGCTGCGAGCGACTGTGAATCAGAGAGTGACTATCTTTCTGACAAAGAAGACTGCGCTAAGTTCTATAGATGCGTGGATAACGGCAAAGGTGGCTTCAACAAGGTTCCATTTAGTTGTGCCCCAGGCACTGTTTGGGACGCTGAAACACAGGCCTGTAATTATCCAACTGCAGAGCAGGACGAGAAATGCCGGAGTTCAGGTGGTAGCTCTGGATCAGGAAATGAAAATTCGTCAAGCTCAAATGAAAACAATCAGCAATCATCAAGCAACCAGTCAGGATCCAGCAGCACTGAAAGTTCTTCAAGCTCTTCAGGCTCCAATCAAAGCAGTGGAAGTAATCAAGAATCTTCTGGTAGCCAGTCGGGATCCAGCAGCACTGAAAATTCTTCAAGCTCTTCAGGCTCCAATCAAAGCAGTGGAAGTAATCAAGAATCTTCCGGTAGCCAGTCGGGATCCAGCAGCACTGAAAGTTCTTCAAGCTCTTCAGGCTCCAATCAAAGCAGTGGAAGTAATCAAGAATCTTCCGGTAGCCAGTCGGGATCCAGCAGCACAGAAAGTTCCTCAAGCTCTTCAGGGTCCAACCAGAGCAGTGGAAATAATCAAGAATCTTCCAGCAGTCAATCGTCAAACAACCAATCTGAATCGTCAAGCTCCAACCAAGGAAGTAACAACAACGAATCTTCATCGGGAGCAAGTCAAACGTCATCGAACAATGAAACAAGTAGCAACAGCAACCAACAGTCTTCTGGTAGCAGTCAAAGCTCATCGACTGAGTCAAGTGGCGGCAGTAGCTCATCACAAAACCAGGGATCAGGTGGAAATGATCAGCAATCTGGAAGCAACAATCAATCAGAAGAAACCGGTCCAACTGTAGGAAAGCCTGCTGGTGAATGCCAGGATGAGACCACCTATCTAGCAGACCAAGATGATTGCAGAAAGTTTTACAGATGTGTTGACAATGGCAATGGCAACTTGGAGAAGGTGCCATTTACATGCGGGCCTGGTACAGTCTGGGACGCTGATACTCAAACATGTAACTACCCATCAGAGGATCAGGCCAAAAAATGTGCTGCTTCGTCATCGTCCAGTAGTCAAAGCGGCTCATCTAGCTCTGGCACAAGTCAGGGATCAAGCGGAAGCAATCAATCGTCAAGTGGATCACAAGGATCGAGCAGCAATCAATCTTCCAGTTCGAGCACATCGTCAAATTCGGGACAAAGTTCGACAGAGAGCAGCTCGTCTTCCAACAATCAATCGTCCTCCAACAACCAGTCTAGCACTGAACAGAGTTCTTCGACATCATCCAGTTCAACATCGAACAATGACCAGAGTTCATCTGGTTCATCTGGTTCATCCAGTTCATCCAGTTCATCCGGTTCATCCGGTTCATCTGGTTCATCTAATTCGTCTGGCTCATCATCAAACAATCAGAATTCGTCTAGTAGCAGTTCTACCAATAACCAACAGCAGCAAGGTTCTCTAGGCTCCAGTGGTGACTGCACACAAGAAGGATTTGTTGGGGACGCCAATGACTGCGCGAAATTTCATCGCTGTGTGAAGAATGACAAGGGCAAATACGAAAAGTACTCCTTTACTTGCGGAAAGGGAACAGTGTGGGACGAATCGGCTGGTGCGTGTAATCACATTTGGGCTGTAGGCGGTAAATGTGGATCGGGTAGCAGTCAATCTTCTGGTGGAAATCAATCGAGCGGATCATCCTCAAGCTCTAATCAAGGCAATCAATCATCTTCGACGGAGAGCAGTTCTTCCAGCAGCAATCAGTCGGGCTCCACTCAGTCTTCAAATAACCAGAGCTCGTCTGGATCATCAAGCACCGGCTCAAGCAGCAGTCAGGGTTCGAACAATCAATCCAGTTCCCAAGGTTCGTCATCGAGTAACCAAAGCAGTGGATCATCGTCGTCCTCCCAGTCTGGAGGTAGTCAATCATCTTCCAATAATCAATCATCGTCCAACAATCAATCGTCTTCCAACAATCAATCCAGTGGTGGCAGCCAATCCAGTGGCGGCAGCCAATCTTCCTCAAGCAGCAGCTCGTCCAGTAATCAGTCCCAACAAGGCTCTTTAGGGTCTAGTGGAAAATGTACCAAGGAAGGATTTGTGGGAGACGAAACGGATTGTGCGAAATTCCATCGCTGTGTCAGTAACAAAAAGGGCGGCTTCGAGAAGTACTCCTTCACCTGCGGAAAGGGCACTGTCTGGGATGATTCCACTAGCGCTTGCAATCACATATGGGCTGTAAGTGGCAAGTGCGGAACCTCAACAAGTGGCTCAAGTCAGTCATCAAGTGGCAATCAGTCATCGAGTAACAACCAATCAGGCAGCAATCAATCATCTAGCAGTTCCCAAGGATCAAACAATAACCAAAGTTCAAGTGGCAGTAATCAAAGTACGTCAAGCAGCAACAACCAAGGTTCAAGCAGTCAGAGTTCCAGTAACAACCAATCGTCTGGCGGCAGCCAGTCGTCGACAAGCAATCAAGGATCAGGCAGCAACCAGAGTTCAAATGAAAACCAATCCTCCGGCAGTAACCAGTCATCAGGCAGCAATCAGTCATCCGGTAGTAATCAGTCATCGGGTAGCAATCAATCTTCAGGTGGTAGTCAGGGCTCAGGTTCTCAAGGATCTTCAGGTAAGCTTAGCAACTTTTTTTAAGGTTACGTCTACAAAAACGGAACCTTTATAATTTCGGTGTGTCCGTCCGTCCGTCTGTCGTGTCTGTCACACTTTGTTTATCTCCGGAGTTTATAAAGATATCGGCATGAAATTTTGGAACTAGGTACAGATATCATTGCAAAGTGGGCGATTTGGGGATTGCTCCCGTATAGGTGAAGTAGCCATTGATTTTGAAACATTGACGGGGTGCGTCAATGTTAGTTATACATATATCAATCGACAGATCTTTTGAAATGAGGTGGAGGTTTGATTCAACACTTTTTGATCAAAAGCAACATTTGAAAAATATAGAGCTCCAAAGTTTTTAATTTTTAATGCGTCCCCCCTTTGCTATTTCTAAACCAGTGTTTAAAAGTCTGAAAAAATCACAAAAACATGGCTTCAGTGAGTACTTTCACTTAAAATAATTTCTGGCCCTAATAGTTTTCCAGATATTAGCCAAAAACGGTCAGCCACTGACATGCAAATTTTGAATATCTGAAAACACAGTTTTGAAGACCTCGGCGTAATCATTAAGAAATGATAAATATCAAAGTAACGATTTATGTGGGAACTTTGAGATATCTAAGATTCAAAATGATAAATATTTTCATTTTCGCACATAAATTTCATGCTGCGGTCGACCACTCTATGCGTTGATGAGTGTCAGATCGATTTCAATCCTTAAATGCCCAACACAAATGCACACACACACCGCAGGCATCAGCAGTGATTGGGTATGATGGAAGGGATTTTCTGTTAGATAAATTTAGATATAGGTTTATCTATGGACGGATATTTGTTTGTTTGTACGCATGAATAGTTGATTTGGGTTGAAGTTAGAGGAAAATTCATTTCAGTTAAAGTTTGAACTCATCGCCTGATGATGATTCTTTCAAAAAATATTTATGCGATGGAACCTTCCCAGTGCGAGTACAACTAACACTTGCCCAGTTTATTTTTAATTCTTCTCTCAGACAACAATCAAAATGTCTTATACAATAATTTGGCATTATTTGGTACAATTTATCGACAACAGCCTCTTCTAACCTCTGTTTACAACAAATATGATTCATATTCGTTTTGGTTCACATTACAGAATCCACTCAATCACCTGCAGAGGCACAACCAACAGGCAGCACTGTAGGACCTCCAGCCGGGCAGAATGGCATCTGTCAACGCGAAGGATTTATGGGCCATGAATCAAACTGTGCGAAGTTCTATCGCTGCGTCAACAACGACAAAGGAGGCTACAGCCGTTACGAGTTCGACTGTGGCAAGGGAACTGTATGGGATAGCTCCATTGAAGGCTGCAACTACCCATGGGCTGTTTATGACGAGAAATGTGGTCAGGCTTCCTCAACTACTTCATACCCACCATCGGAGTCTCAAACAACTGGCTCAGGGCAATCAACAGGAACTACATCAACCACTAGCGGATATCAAACAACTGGCTCGGGACAATCAACAGAAACTCCATCAACCACTAGTGGATATCAAACGACTACCCAAAGACCAACAACTGAGCAAGAAACAACTGACCAGACAACAACCCAAAGACCAGCGACTACACAAGAAACAACAACATCTGGGTATACATCAACCACAACAACACAAGAAACAACAACAACATACACTTCAACCACGGAACCAGGCAAAAATCCTGAATCAACTACAACAGATTCCATAACGACGACAAATCCTCCAGTCACTCAAGTCACCTCAAAGCCAATTTCTGATGGAAACTGCAGCCAAGAGGGATACATCGGTGACACCGAGGATTGTGCGAAGTTCTACCGATGCGTTGACGACGGTAAAGGCGGCTTCCATAAATATGAATTCGCCTGCGGCAACGGAACTGTTTGGGACGATGACGTTCAGACATGTAATCATCCCAACGACGTTGCAAATCCAAAATGCAATAACAACTCCACCGCCACATCGTCTTACCCATCAGAATCAACCACTGGTGGATATCAAAGCACTACATCCAGTTATGAGTCAACAACAACTTATAAGCCAACAACTACCTCACAGCCTCAGACTACAACCTCACAGTATCCGACCACAACACAAGCTGAAACTACGACTACGCAGTATCCAACAACTACGCAGGCCCAAACTACAACCACGCAGTATCCAACTACTACACAGGCGCAAGTGACTACAACACAATATCCCACCACCACACAAGCTCAACCGACAACCACGCAGTATCCAACCACCACTCAGGCTCAAACGACAACCACGCAGTATCCAACCACCACTCAGGCTCAAACGACAACCACGCAGTATCCAACCACAACACAAGCTCAAACGACAACCACGCAGCATCCAACCACCACTCAGAGCCAAACTACAACAGCGCAGTATCCAACGACGACGCAGTCGCAAACAACAACCAATGCACCTACTTCTACCGACTATCCCACCACCACAGATTCTCAAGCAACATCGAAGCCATCATCCGGCGATGTTTGCAGCCAAGAGGGATACATGGGCGACAGTGAAGACTGCCAGAAGTTCTATCGATGCGTCGACAATGGTAAAGGAGGCTTCCACAAATATGAGTTCTCCTGTGGCAACGGCACAATTTGGGATGACGACCTTCAAACTTGTAACCATCCCAATGACGTTGCGAACCCCAGATGCAATAACAACTCCACCGCCACATCCTCACTACCTTCGGAATCAACTGCTGACGGATATCAGAGCACTACATCGAGCTATGAACCAACAACAACAACTTACCAGCCAACAACTACCGCACAGTCTCAGACTACAACGCAGTATCCGACCACATCTCAGGCTCAAACTACAACGACACAGTATCCGACAACTACACAAGCTCAAACTACAACGACACAGTATCCAACTACTACACAGGCTCAGACGACAACCACCACAGAGGCGCAAACTACAACTATCCAGTATCCAACCACCACTCAGGCTGAAACGACAACTACTCAGTACCCGACTACAACTCAGGCTCAAACCACAACCACGCAGCATCCAACCACCACTCAGAGCCAAACTACGACGGCGCAGTACCCAACAACGACGCAGTCACAAACGACAACCAATGCACCTACTTCTACCGACTATCCCACCACCACAGATTCTTCCGAGACTCAAGCAACATCAAAGCCAACATCCGGCGACGTTTGCAGCCAAGAGGGATACATGGGCGACAGCGAAGACTGTCAAAAGTTCTATCGATGCGTCGACAATGGAAAAGGAGGTTTCCACAAATATGAGTTCTCCTGCGGCAACGGAACTGTTTGGGATGACGACCTTCAAACCTGTAACCATCCCAATGATGTAGCAAATCCCAAGTGCAATAACAACTCCAGTGCTACATCTTCCCCTCCTTCGGAATCAACTACAGACGGAAATCAGAGCACTACACAGGGCTATGAACCAACGACAACAACTCAGCAAGCAACAACTACCACTCAGCCCCAGACTACAACGCAGTACCCAACTCAAGCTCAAACAACAACTATGCAGTATCCAACCACGACACAAGCGGAAACAACAACGACACAGTATCCGACTACTACACAGGCTCAGACAACAGCCGCTACGCAAGCTGAAACTACAACAACACAGTATCCAACTACTACACAGGCTCAGACGACAGCCGCTACACAAGCTGAAACTACAACAACACAGTACCCAGCTAATACAGAGCCTCAAACGACAACCACACAGTATCCAACTACTACTCAGGCGCAAACGACAACGACACAGTATCCTACCACCACTCAGGCGCAAACGACAACGACTCAGTATCCTACCACCACTCAGACTGCGCAGTATCCAACAACGACACAGTCTCCAACGACAACAAATGAACCGGCTTCCACCAACTACCCCACGACTACAGATTCTTCTGTGACTCAAGCAACATCGAAGCCAACATCCGGCGACGTTTGCAGCCAAGAGGGATACATGGGCGACAGTGAAGACTGCCAGAAGTTCTATCGATGCGTCGACAATGGTAAAGGAGGCTTCCATAAATATGAATTCTCCTGCGGCAACGGCACGGTTTGGGATGATGACCTTCAAACTTGTAACCACCCCAACGATGTTGCGAACCCAAGATGCAATAACAACTCCACCGGCACAACTTCATATCCTTCTGAAACTACAACTGCCGGTTATCAAACAACGACAGTCCAATCGCCGACTACAACAACCTACCCAACAACAACTGCAGTTTATCCAACAACAACAGCAGCACAACAGGATACTACAACTACTGCGTATCCAACAACGTCTACAGATTCCCCAACAACGCTGCAGCCGACAACAACACAGGAGCCCACAACAACACAGCAGCCGACAACAACACAGCAGCCGACAACAACGCAGCAGCCGACAACAACACAGCAGCCGACAACAACCACAGCCTCACCCACAACGACAACGACTTATCCGATTACAACAACAGAGCTACCATCAACGACCACAAGCTACCCAGCGACATCAACAGATTATCCAGATCCATCAACACAACAGCCGACAACAACTACCGACTATCCGACAGCATCAACCACAGGTTATCCAACAACGGATCCCACAACGCAAAGCCCAACCACATCAACCCCAGGCAAAGAGGAGCCTGTTGCCAATTTACCTCCAGGTACCGAATGTACCGGCGAAGGCTTCATGGCCGATCCAAACGACTGCACGAGATTCTATCGATGTGTCAGCGATGGCGACAAGGGATACATTCGCCACGAGTTCACCTGTGGCGATGGAACCGGCTGGAGTGAGGATAAGCAGACTTGTGACTTCGAAGGAAACATAGACAGATGTGCAGGTCAGACCAGCACAACAAGTAATCCGCCCACGACAAACACCGACCCAACCACAAGCGATATAGAGACAACGAGATCCACGTATCCGACAACGATGGCCGAGGAGCCATCAACAATGCCGACTAGCAATAGCCCCACAACAACGCAGGAGTATCCAACGAACCCAACAACTGAAGGTAAGTTGATCCGCTTGATAGCCTCATATAAGCGACTAACGGTATTCATTTTCGGATACATTAGCAGAGCAAACGACCACAGATTCACCCGCACCAAGCACCACACTGAGTCCGAGTCCGAGCCCAACCACGACAAATCCACCACCTTCCACTGGATCCGCAGAAACGCCAACAACCAGTCCACCAGCCAGCGGCAGCGAAAGTTCCCCCTGTCCAACGGCAAGTCCTAATCAGAACGTGTTCGTCTGCCCAACCGGCTTCAGAAGACATCCAAAGGGCTGTGATATGTTCTACCAGTGCACAAACAAACCGGACAGCTACGACCTGAACATAGTTGTGTTCAAATGTCCAAACGGAACCGTCTATGACGAGGAGAGAAATCTGTGCGATGATCCCTCGGAGGATAGCTGCCAAGGCTCAATGCTGAGGACTTCCTTCTATGAGGATGAGATCAAGCAAAGGCACATGGTAAGCGATATTTAGACTGCTGGTTGTCCGGAGTTGCAAAAAAAAAACTTGATGTCAGATGGTCTTGCTCTGAGATCTGAGTCCCGATGGATTCGAATGTGTTTCTTGGATAAGACCTCATTCCACCGGCAATTCGCTGCCGCAGTTTTCTCTGACAAGGTCGCAATCAACAGAACTGTCCTTCCGTTGTATTTTACATGAAAAAATAATATCCGTCACTCCATTCCCTTAATTAAACCATTCCAACACCATCCCTAGTTAACTTCAACTTCCAATTAAGCCTTAATTTCCTTCACAATATCAACGATGACGTTAAACTGTCCCACTTACCGAAGTACATCCTATCAATCCGTTCCACTACCCAACCATTTCCACTTTATCGTAGATAATCACTCATTCCCGAGCAGATTTCAAATTAATGCTCCTCTTAAACAGATTCAACCACCATCTGCGTTTAATTAATGTCTACGGCCTGCAATTTAACCATGCATAACGAACGTACCCGTCTCCTTTCTCACCTGCAGGTCGAAGTCAAACCATCAACACCTCTCTGCCCTGGAGAGGGACATTACGCGCTGAACGATGATGATTGCGGTTCTATGTTCATCAAATGTGGCCGTTCATTGGAGACAAACCGTATGGAAGGACAAATTTATCGGTGTCCCGAAGGATTCGCATACTGGTCCGTCAGTCGACGCTGTGAACGTCGGCAAAAATTAATTAATTGCCAACCACCGCGTTATGACGTCAGCAGTGCAATTCCAGTTGAATGGATAAATATTGGCAATCGACGACGAAGTCTTCGGATATAAGGTTCACATGGTTTAGTTATAAGTACACAATTAGCTTAGATACACCTGCAATAAAACCCCATAAAACCGGACCGCACTTAGTTGCTGCTGTCGTGAACGGATAAGGCAACGTAATTAGTTGCAATTTGCGATTGCAGCAACTAATGCTGTGTGCATGCACTTAAGATACAAATCGAAACGCATTTAGCTCGTTTAGACTAGGGATGATTTGAATTTATTGCGTCCCGACGGACTGCAAGGTGGCAACAGACAAGGCGTCATCTGCAGTCCTTTCGGACACAGCACAGCTAGAACTTCTTTGACTAACGGGTGAATAAGGTGAAGGAATTATGCATTGTATGTAAGTATATCACTTGTCCACTTGAGTATCATGGCAGAGTTGTTTGTAGTATAGATACGTAGGAGATGGACTGTTTCACAGTCAGTTAGATAAATGTACTCAATATATTCTTAAGATCCTTCAGCTGTAATCACACAAAGGCATGGCACATATCACGTAATCTTAGGTTAGTGGGGCGTCGTCTGCGCCCCGAAGGTATGTTTAAGATATAAGACTTATTTGATGCAATCGAATGTATTCACCGACATTCCGCTGATATTTATTGTAAGTTTTAAAAATGCCATATATGTATGCAATAAACTGAAATACGAAACTGAGACGCTGTCTTTGACTATGGGTAACAGGAGGACACTTTGGAAAATATGGTCAAGTAGCATCGTAAGTATTTATTGGTGACGTGAAATAAGGCGAAATGAAATAACCTCATATTCTTAAAATTTTGTGTAATTTCGTTTGGAAGCCCAAACTTCCAGTTTAACTTTATATCACTTCAGAACACGACATTCGGTTTGAAGCCAACCTCCAACGAAATTCGCTCCTATTTCCATATCAAAAGTGAAGTAACACCAAATTGGGACGTAATTGGAAATAATGAAAGTATAGTACAGTGCATACTTTTGCATGGATGAAAGGGGCTTAATCAATTTTGACACAGCATTTTTATAATGAACTGTGGTATCGCGGCTTGCGGATGCTGTGGGGTTTAAAGTACGTGCGAGGTGGATTCTATTTAAAGTTTATGTCCATACTTCGTAACTTTGCATACACCCAACCATACACCATAGGGGAGCATACATATTCCAATGTTCATGCATGGCAAACGATTATTTCAATTAAAATCCACCAACGGCATACTATAAAACTTAAAATAATAATAATAATAATGGCGGCACTACAGTCCGAGGTGGACCTGGGCCTAGCTTCTCAGCAACCACTCGTGTTGTGCGTGCTATTTTTCTCTCACGAGTGGAGGTTGCTGAGAAGGCTCAGGTCCACCTCGGACTATAGTGCCGCCATTATTATTATTATTATGATAGTATTGATGGAGACTAGCTGTATCGTGCACTGTCTAGTTTTGGCATCCCTGCAAAACTCGTCCTTCTTGCAGGATAACGATGGAGAACGCCCGTTGCTCCGTCAAGATTATACCGAGACCTTCTATGTAAAAAAGGGATTTAGTCAAGGCGATGCACCGTCATGTGACTTTTCAAAATAATTCTCGAGAAGATCGTGCGTAGCTCAGACGTCAACACTAGAGGCATGATCTTCCACAAGTCTGTGCAACTGCTCGCATATGCCGATGATATTGACATCATCGGAAGGACTGTACGGGCTGTCAGTGAGGCATTTGTGAGCAGAGAGAAAGAAGCGGCTAAAATGGGTCTTGCTGTGAATGAGGGTAAAACGAACTACATGTTGCCTTCAAAAAAGCCCATCAACACCGAAGTCTTGAACAAAACGTCACAATAGCCAGGTACAAATTCGAGGTGGTAAAGGACATTGACACGACCGCGGAGATTAAACGAAGGATAACTCTGGCCAATCGGTGTTTCTTTGGGCTTATAATAATAATAATAATAATAATAATAATAATGGCGGCGCTACAGTCCGAGGTGGACCTGGGCCTAGCTTCTCAGCAACCACTCGTGTTGTGCGTGCTATTGTTCTCTCACGAGTGGGGGGGACCTACAGTTTAATGCCGACTCCGAACGGCGAGATTGAGAAGCTTTTTTCTAGACAGTTATACTCTTTGAGCATTGTCAGTGACTCGAAAGAGGTGGAGCCGTGAAAAAATGTTAGATGTTTTTTTCGAGATTCGAACTGACGACCTCGAGCGTAGGAGTCGACGCACCTACCCACTACTCCACGGCGCCGTTTCTTTGAGCTTAGACGGCAATATTCTTCAAGCCGTCTGTCGAAGAACCAAGCTATCTATATATAAGACCTTGACAGTCCCCGTCCTGCTGTATGGCGTAGAAGCGTGAGCAATATCAAATGCGGAAGAAGAGATTCTTGGTCGCTTCGAGAGAAAAATCGTTGGAATTATATTCGGTCCCGTTTGCGCAGAAGGCGTTTGGAGGAGAAGACTGAACAACGAAATCTACGAGCTGAAGCGGAGGACCCTATGAACGTTGCCAATGCAACTACTGATGTGATCATTCCATGTAAGTGTCCAGTTAAACATCAAAAAAATATTTTTAGCAGTATCCAGTCAGTATCAAAATATTTTTAGAGATCAGTGGAAACATTTAAACTTATTAGGATTAATGAGGATTAGATTCTGTCTCGACCAGCCGAAAATTGTATCCAGATCGGTGTTTATGTGACTAATGCACTGGGCTACTAATTCAGGTGAACAGCTTATGGGTAGTTGGGTGTCATCGGCGCACATTTTCACTGAACAATACGAAATGATGGATGGTAACTCATTAACATATAATGGAAATAGAAAGGGACCTAGAATGGATTCATGAGGCACGCCACACGGATTGGAAAGAAAATCCAACAAGGAATTTTCACTAAAAAACGCTTGATGACGATCAACCAAGTAAGAAGTTAGACGGACAGCGGAGTTTGAAAGATTGTACATCCTGGACAGTTTATCGCATAAAATAGAGTGAATAACTCTATCAAACTCCTTTGAAAAATTAGGAAGTACAAGAGTAAGATGACCTATATCAAGCCTTTTGCTTAATGTCGTCGAAAACTCCAAGCAGAGCCGTCAAACAACTATGCTTAGGGCGGAAACCGGACTGCTTAGAAGTTAGAAGGTTTTACTGGTGAAGAAACCTGCTGATTTTTTTTTGCATGGTTCTCTCGAAGACTTTGGAGAGAAAAGAAAATATTAAAATCGGATGAAATTTAGTACTTGGGTAATTCTTTGGCACAGGTACTGCCTTTGACATCTTCAAAGCTGAAGGGAAACGCTCATTGTGAAGATCTGATGGAAGATGTAAGTAATGTGTGGTAAAAGTATGGGAAAGATGATTTTTAGGAGCTTGGGGTGGAGCAGGTCAACTCCAATGTATTGAAAACAAACTCTCAACTGCATTAACCTGAAGGATACGAGAGAAAGCGACTGATTCATTGGGAAAAGATAGAACGTGTGTAATTGTGCTACTACTTGGGACGAAGGAAAATTAGCTAAACGGGGTATGGGATACGGAATTCCTATTAAGATCACTTCCGTCGACTCTTTGCTTACCAACCCCACACTCCCTGAGACCGGTTAATGGGGGATTCAACCGTTTTGAGAATTTTGGCTGTCCGTATTTTGCAAATATCTTTATTACAAAGTGAGCAAAAAGTTATATTAAATTCTTCTACTCTGATACGCTTCTATTTGATGTAACCTTCATTTCTTTCTTACATTAAGTGGTGAATATTTAGGGTGAACCAGGAATTGTGTTTAGGTTTAATCGTATTCGTGCTAAATTGTCTGAGCTCGACTTGCCGATTAAGTGAGAACATGTAGAGGATTTGTTCCCATTTGATACCACGCATGTCTCTTTCGAGCACTGCGAGGTGAATTTTTTAAAACTGTTTGCCGTTATTTCCTCTTTAACTACGAAATAAGACCAAGTTTCAAATTTGGCCCTATTCCACGTCACCGTATTTATTGGGTATGTAATTTAAGAATGTGTGATTTATTTTTTGCAAAAATGTGGCTTTATTTCAATTACACATCAATGAGTACAAAAGTGTAGCCTCTTGGAATCTTTAAATTTTTCCCTTGTCTTCGGTATATAATATCTTGCCAACAGTAACCGTTCATTAAGAATGAATGACACTAATTTTTGATGACTTCAATTGATGTGAACTGTAGTCCTTAAAGAGCATTGACCGAAACAAGTGAAAATCAGAAAATCATCAGAGTCCAGGTCTGGTGATTACGTTGGGTTGGTAAGAACATCTCATTGAAGCGCATCCAAAGTTTTCTTGGGCGTTATCGTGCTAAAAGACTACTTTGTCATATCTTTTGGTATATTGTGAGCATTTGAGCTTCGGTTCAATAAGATCAATTGTTTTGTTGGTAATGTTCTTCTTTTGTTTGGCTTGAGTATTGGTCAACTCAGCGTCTTGAAATGTTACTTGCTTCGTGTTCTTTGGCACTGGTGTCAAAATGTCCACATTTAAAACGCAAGAACCAGCACTCAGTGTTTATTGATGAACGTATTCTCAGTATGCCTCACACGATTACTGTGCTCATCAGCTGCAGTTTTGTTTACTTTAGATTTAGTGGGATAAAGTTTGCAATTCTTTAGATAACAATATTTACTTACAGATATTTGGTCAAGCACCTTACTACCAAAATATTAACACAATTTGTTTAGAATAATGTCACAGAATGGGCGTATGGGTGGGCGCCATGGCGTATTGGGCAGGTGCGTCGACTCCTACGCTCGAGGTCGTCGGTTCGAATCTCGAAAAAAACATCAAACATTTTTTCACGGCTCCACCTCTTTCGAGTCACTGACAATGCTCAAAGAGTATAACTGTCTAGAAAAAGCTTCTCAATCTCGCCGATCGGAGTCGGCATTAAACTATAGGTCCCCTCCACTCGTGAGAAAACAATAGCACGCACAACACGAGTGGTTGTTGAGAAGCTAGGCCCAGGTCCACCTCGGACTGTAGCGCCGCCATTATTATTATTATTATTATTAATGTCACAGAATTAATTGCAAATCTCAGCTGCAGTTTTTTTAAATTAAAGAAGCGGTTTCCGGTTCTTGACTTGACGGCAGGGCTTCTGAATTTTATTTTCTATGAATGTTGTAGATAGGCCACATCTGTGACTTGACTTTCAATTTATATCAGAAACAGTGTTGAGCTAAACTGGAGTAACTGCTTGCGCTGATTGTTGAGACTCGACACTCGAAGAAGACATCAGAAATCTCTTAGGGGTGTAAGTGCATGTAAGAGTGAGCGGTTCATAAGACATCAATAGATGCTTGCAAAACGTGTATCTGTTCTGCTCGTTACAGAAACGTGGACTCCACCGTAGAAGTGTTTGCTAAAGTAAACTATGCTACCAGTTTTCAATAGAAATTGTTTACGGATATCCAATCTGTGATGGGACTCAAACATAAAAAAAAATCAATCGAACATGAACAAAAAACACAAATATTCGCACTTAAAAATGTATATCTTTATTCTACACAGTAAATCTGAGTTCAATTTAAACAAAAAAAACATAAATAAATAAATAAACTCTATCTTTTACTTTTTGGAACAGGAGCTGAAGGGTTCTCTCCCTTGTAAAACTCTTTCAGTAAATCCATTGCTTCTTCTGCTCGGACCCCAGCTGTAATAGAAACCTTCTTTTGAAGTATTCTCTCAACATCCACAACAGTCTTCCCACCGAACCGGTCATTGGCACAGCCATAGATGATTTCCTTCACGCCTAAATCATACAGAGCTGATGCACACATTATGCACGGTTCGACTGTAACAACAACCGAAACATTAGGTAATACTTGTTTCCAACTTAAAGACTTTTCCTTGCAGTACTCTAACGTTTGATCAATACACACAAACTCTGCGTGACGTGTTGCGTTTTTGGTTGCATTAACATCGTTGCTTCCTCTCGCTATTATCTCTCCGTCGTAAACGAATACACAACCAACGGGCACTTCACCTCCTACCAATGCTTTTCGAGCTTCCGCAAATGCTGCTTCCATAAAGAGATTCATCTTAAATAGCACTTGTACTTCAGGTGTGCGAGTATTTAAAAATAAAAACCTTAAAACTAAGCTTGAGTATTGAAACACAAAAGTACGAAATACGAAGTTATATCTCGTTGCGCAGATATTTTATGAGGTCGTTTTCATTGAAGAATCGTGTGGCCTTCTCCGGCCAATTGTTGTTGTTCAAACTTCGAGGGCTGGGATGAGCCAATTGAAGGAATCTTATACAGGAGCCGGTGTAGTTTTGTTGCTTGCCAAGCTTCTTTAAGCAGTCTCCAACGTAAGTGCCGATAGCTACAACTATCTCTGGCTCCACTAACTGAATTTCTTTGTCAAGGTATTTTAGACAGATGTCACGTATGTCACCCTTAGCGTCGCCCTGGTGGGACGAAAGGAAGAAGTTAGGACGTTCAAAAAAATAGAAAAGTTGCACCTTACCTTTAATTCACCAGGCGTTATGTTCCTTCCCTGAGAGTCAAAAAACGCTAACGGACAGAAATTATGTATAAAGCACTGCTTGCTGAAAATATCCAAACTCCCGGAAATATTCTCCAGCAAATTCCATATGCGGACTCCACTTGGCTCCTCAATTGTGCACGATAGACCGGTGATTGGTCGTTTTGGATGAACTAATGGTGGTTGTTCAACTTTGCCTTCCAGTTGCATTAGCAGCCGAACAGTTTTTATGTTGCCAAAAGGAATCTGTAACCGATTTGCAAAAAAGGGAGAAAACAAATCACACGTATATATCATTTTAATTGAATTACTCAGCAGACAATATGGGAAAAAATACACATATTTAAATTGCGCGTACCCCATTTTGAGCCATGCCATTCGGGCCGGGATTCATTCCAACGAACATCAATTTTTTCGGACCATCGAGGTATTTTCGAAGGTACGCGCAATGTAAATCGACAGCATATTCTAATGGATTGTATATATGAGTGATGTGATTGATTTTAATTGACCTGAGTTCAGCATTTAATTCACATTCAATGTCATGGAAGCGCTTCCAGAATGGCGTTGGGAAATATTTTGATGTTGATGAATCCTCTTTTGAAATTGTTTTTGAGTTTGCATCGTTACAGGCAGCCTTTAGTGTTTCTTTTAGTTCTTTTTTTAACTTGTGCATGATTTTGTGATTTATAGAGATTCGCTTGAAATCTTCCGAATGTAGAGGAATCAATTAAATGGTCTCCCTATTGGGACAAAGAATGAATTCAATGAAGGTGTCTTGTGGAAAACAAATTATGGAACACTTCAGTTGCACTTTGTCGTACACATTACTGTAAGATTGAAAATGGCCTTAAGCATGGCGTTCTTTTCCCGATTTCAATTCGGAACATTTGGCATGAAAAGCTTTATGAATTCTAATGGCCTCGATTCCGTGTAGCTAATTATTGCAACTTTGGCTGTCGCATACCACTGAGCAGATAGTGACACAAAATGGATATATGCCAAGGGCAAGCACACTTGCCATTGTCTGGCAAGTATTTTGAGTATATAACCGACCATATCATAGCCACAATTTTTGTTGAGACTATAATCTATAATGAGCTTGCCAACACATCCAAGTATTTTATTTGCAAGTGACGAGTCGGGAGCAATTTGCCGCAAAAGATGCACCGTGCACTAATTTAACGATGGATGAATCAACAAATTGGTTGCAAAACGAATGGACATGATTTAAAACGTGCTAAAACGACAAACCATGGTTGTTGATTGTTGGAAAAAAAGAGTACAGATCAACCATTAATATGGCATTAAACCCACTTTTGCAGATGAGTTACGTGATAAAATGCGCATAAATTTTGTAATGGCCCATTTAAATACAGTCGCTGCATTGACATTATTTTTACTGAGCCCAAATTCATTTATTTATATAACTCAGAACCAATCCACACCCTTTCTGTGCACAAAGGAAATTAAGTACCTGGGGAACAATAGTTTATTTTGACAAAAGAATCTAGACAATTTTTTGACACAACGTCATAAACTTAAGTAAAATTGCGCAAGTTATAGCACTGATGAGCTGTATAAATAGATTTTTTTGTTATGTGTACGACCTTGCCCGCTACCGTCAGTTTATTTAAGTGGCGATGTATGGAAGTATGTTTAGAAAATAATCAATAGGTGGTATGATACTGTCGTTCACACACTAAACACCGCCAAAATACAAGAACAATCAACCGTCTTGCCAGTCGCTTTTCCCTGAGTTGAGGTGTAAGTAGAATACTCCTTTCTGGAAGAAAAATTAAACTAAGCGAAAAACTATGATTACTTGAGGAAGCGCAGACAAATTGGAAGAAAAAGGCATTGAATCGATCGCTCATAGGGCTTGATAACGAGAATTGGACAAGAGCCACAAGCTGCACGGTCTGTATAGCAATACCGACGGGTTAATCGTCTCTAGACCCAACATCTAAGATGGTTAGGTCATTCGAGGATTACGAACAACCGAAGAATTTTCGAATTCCAATGTGCTTATGTAGACTGGATAAAATGCTTATTTCGGAGGCGGGTCCTCCTCAAACTCTAGCGCCACTTAAAAAGATGTGCATGCTCTCTAGTGAAGCAAGTAAAATAATTATACCTACAAACATACTAAAAAGACAGTAAACGTAAACTGTCTTACGGCCAAGGAGTGCCAGAACTTCATACATACTCTCTTTGCTCTTGTGGCACTACAGTCCGAGATCGGCATGGGCCTCAAACAAACCTCTTCTTATTAAATCTTTTTTTTGTCAATAAGTATACAATTCCAATTCTAATGTGTAGACGCGTCGTTGAATTGGCCATTTGGAGCAAAAGCTCTTTTATTATTAAAATTTTAAATCCACAAGCATTTGTAGAACCTTAAGTACACCAATGTTCTATGCAGTTAGTTTAGCATGTCACATCCAACAAGAAAATGGATTCAATCAGATTGTTAAATGAATTGGTATGGAGAAGCACCACTATTTGCCCACAGTTAAATGTCCAAGTCTTATGGCAAATTCAAATTCAACAAAACAACTTGTCTCCATGCCCCTGTGCGTATTCTCATAGAACAAATAAATAATGCATGTCTTTACTCGCTTGTAAAAGAAATTAAAGCGCGAAACATAAAAGAGCATGCGCACTTTGTCCAGGAAGGCCACAGTCTTTAAAAACTCTAGAGATGAATGAAGTTCGAAGAGAGCGTCAGTCCAAAAAACCATGTCTACTGCATGTCCCAGGTACAATTTAATTCGCAGGTGCAATGTTCATTTTGATGTTTTCTTAAACACTTTTCTTTGTCAGCTTGAACGGTGCAATTTTCTTCAAGACAGAAGTTGATATCCCAATTGGTGATGTTTGAATACATGAGAGTGACGTTCACACTTTACTTGAACATTATTCCATAATCTAAGTTTACCTTTTCACTTATTAAATTAATTCGATAAATTGAACGCGAAATACTGCATGTAAATAAATAAACCCTCATGAAAAATGTTTTGTTTTGACATCTAACTTAATGTGTCTTTAATAGCATCGAAGCGACATCTAGACGTCGAATGAAATTCTAAATGGGTGGTTGTTGTATCTGTTGCGACGATTTCAATGGAATTCCATGCGAGGTGAATGAAAAGTTAAGAAGCTCTTAAGGGCCTTTCATATAAGCATTGAAATGCGAACGCGAATTTCTCGAAATATTCATGTTTCAGGAAATATCAGCAATAGTGTACCCTTTTTGGTATGCCAGAGTGTGCGTTTTGAATTATCGAATTTCTTCGTAAAGTAAAAACTCAAAAAATATTTTTTAAATAAAAAAATTGTCGATATCACTGCGAATTCAACAATCTCTTCCCAAATTGTCAAACTGAATTCACGATCCACAATGAGCTGCTCCCGATCCACAAATTCACGAAAAGATTCGCGAAATCTATGGGGGCGAGCACTTTAAATTTTAAATGTCACACTGACAATACGCGGCTACCGGCAAATTCCATGCGAATGAAGTGTCAAAATTCGCAAATTTAACAATTCGGAGTTCGCCGCTCGTGTGAATAGCCCTTTGTCATTCGATTGGCATAAAGCATCGTGTACGTGTGGGATATCGTTTTGCCCCCTGAAACAATATAATATATATAGTTTGTTCAAGCAAACTGTGACGTCACATGAAACCAGTTTTGCGACGAAAGATAACACAACTGCACTGCACAACAATCAACATAAGAATGAAGAATGAAATTTCTACGACACAATGACGTCACAGATTCAAACAATTGCGATGTTACTCAGTAATATCCAGAATTGTGTCATGTCTTCACAAGTGAGGTACCAAAGTACTGAAGGCTCGACCGTCTTCATATCTCTGCATCCCCTCCAGAAGTAATTTTAGGGAGCCCGCAATTTGCTTACATGATAACCCAGTAAACAGTGAGAGAAAATACCTCGAATGACGTAAAACCGAACTATCATTAGAAGCTGCATATGTTTAGTTAACGGTTTGTCATTTTAGAACCGCCGAACGCGCTAATCTTTAAGCCAGCTGACCAGGGATTGCGTAGAACATACGCCGGGTTTGGATGACCATTTTTCACACAAGATTTTCTTCAGAGATGAGGTCAATTTTTCACTCGTTAACCAAAGAAATTGTCACGTATAGGGTACTGAAAATCCACATCTTAATGTTGAAAAACTATAAAAAGGTTACTGTTCGTTGTGCAATTTGATCTGGTGGTGTCATGCTTCCTTGAAAATAAAGAAGTTATAACCGCCACCATAAATTCTCGGTTATAAGCTCGTTATTAAGTTATTTCAAGGTAGGTTTTAAGTAGTATTTAAGTTTTAAGCAAAAATGTGCAATTTTAAGTTTTTTTTAAATAATTTTTTTTAAAATCGAAATTGTATGTATTTATATCTAAAAAACAAAATGAGTTAGGTTAGGTCGAAAGACATAGAGTAGGATTAAGTTTAGCTTAGAGAGCCCGCTGAGGGCCAGTAAGTTAGAAGTAAGTACACTTTACGGGCAACTAGGATTAGCATTTTGTCTAGTATTTAAGTATAATGTAATAACCAATAAAAAAATGCATTAAAAAAAAAAACCATAAATTCTCATCGCTGCAGTCAAATGTTAACCGCTTTTTTGCCTCAAACCGAAAATTCGGTTTGATACCATCAACAAGATGGTGTCACATCTCTTACAACACGACCCGTTTGAGGTTTCTTGCAAGAACAATTTCCTGGATTAGCTATGTCGAGTTTTGGTAATATAAACTGGCCACCAAGATTTGGTGATTTGTCGCCGTTGGATTTTGTTTTTGTGGGGCTATGCAAATAATCGTGTTTATGCTCAAGATCCGAGAATTGTTGATGCTTTGAAAACGAACATTCGTCAAGTTCGTTGAGTTCTGGTCGAGTTATTGCCTGATATGTATCGAAAAGTCATCGAAAATGACCCCGTCTAAATCGCGTCCTGGTAACACTCTCGTGTAGGACATTTGAATGTTATATTTCATTCATAAAAGCAAGATCCAAGCAATATATTAAAATAAAAAAATTATCGTAATCTAATTGATAAATGGGTTTTATTTAAATTTACTTTTGGAACCACAAATTGGATAAATCTGTAAAATACATATACCTGGCGTTGTTTCAGAGCTACTTTATATCTCCTAGTGATGAAGAAGACAAGCTTAGTCTTAAGTAAGTGAACGTCTAGTTTCATGCTGTCCGTCCATGAAGTGGTTAGACTTCATAAAGCGGCTTAAATTAAAACTGGTGTGAGGAAGTTCACTAGGTATGGCTAAAGGGCCAACCATAAATGCCGTACAAAAAGTCGAAGCATCGTTAAATTTCCAAGTATCTATAATTGCTAATAGAAACTTGAGAGAATTCAACATTTTCATACGTTAAGAGCGATTCATTTCGCTTTCGCATAAGTAGGCAAAAGTGAACGAACTTACCGAAACTGAACGAAGCGGTTATTATAATCGCAATGTATTATTTTTGTGTAATTGCTAGATTACTTTAGATCTCTTAGGCTTTCGTACGACCATTATGATTAGCGCTTAAGGCTATCGTCCACGTAAGCCGTTGACTTCAGTTTAGATCCACAGTATATAATGCAGAAAATTTTACACAAGAATATATCATATATTGACAGCTAACTATGGTTCACTTACCTTTCTCTCGTTAAAAGCAATCCGGAGGCATTTCTTATGACCTTAAAATGAGTATTTAAAAATGAAACAAACAAACACTTACTTTAATTCATTGTTTTTTATTAATATTGTTAAAAAATTAAAATCAATCATTTTACAATCTGTGCTTATTTCATTTGTGAAAACAAGTGGGTTACAAAGAGAGAGTTTTCTAGCCCAAAAATTTCTGGTGTCTTGTTACAAGTATATAGTCGATTTTTCTTATAAACATCAGCATATAATTTTTCATTTTTTTAAAGCAAGTTTACCCTTGCTCTCTAGTTGAATATTTAGTTCTTTCTTTGTAAATATCACAATTGCAGTTGGTTTTAAATTTACAAATTATTTATGCTATGCATTGTACGTTTTTGATTTTTTGTTTTTGTTGGATTTCTCAGAAATTTCAGGGCACTGATTGTTTGAAAACATAAACTAGTCTCACTTAGTTGAAAAATACAATACATACGTTATTATTTAATGGATTTTTCCTTTTTTATGACACACATTAGCAAGACTGCCAACAAACATATTAAAGCTCTTTTTCGTTAAGATCTTTCTTTTATGTTTTCAATTCATTTTATAAATATTTTCTGCTCTAAACTTTTAATCAAATCAAAGTTTTAAATGCGAAAGAATGATTTATACATAAGATTTGATTTATTTCAAAAGCAGTTAGTTTTGCGTTTTTTATTTTGTAAGTAGCAAGCGACATGATTTAATAGCATTATGTGTTGGGTTTTTGCGTACATTGAATTATGTATATTGTTAGTTGAGAAAAACATACGAATAAAGAACTTCACAGGATTTAATATAAATCCCGCAGAGTTTTTAATTGTTTATACATCATTTTATTGCATTTTATTTTTTCTTTATGAGCTGATAGTAGTGACGATGGTTTTCTATATAAAATTAAACTACAAATGTGTTTCAAGAAAGCTGAGAATTCCAAGACATTTTCCACATTTGACGCTGTGAATGGCTAGACAGTGTTAATTCAACGCCGATGTTCGAAAATAAATCTGTCTAAGCAAGAAATCTCGATAAATCAAAAACTGATCGTCATTTTTAAGAGATTTCTCAATTTAGATGATTTCCGCATGTAAAACTTGCTAATGGGAACTTACATTATGTAACAACAACAAGAAACATAGGACTGATCTTCAACACCACTCTATCTTGGTTCGACCACCTGAATGCCATTATCGGAAAAATGTATGGTGTCCTTAGAATCTTTTGATTACCATATAATTATGAAGCCTCACACGCTTATACGATTCATATGACTGTCTTAGCATAAATAAGTTAATAAAATATTCAGCGAATAGAGGGGGTTTTTAGCCCAATACCCAATTTCAGATCGTTATATTTGTCAAACCAATTTTCAGACTAGAAACTGTAAGTTCTATTCACTATTTTATTGTGTTACCAATTTTTAGAATTTCAGTTCTAAAATTATTAATCTGTGCGTCAATCTTTTAGAGAACCATATTACACTCGACATAATCGACCATCTGAGACCGTTATTCGCCGTATTATTGACGATTTGCGCACGATAGAAGAGTGCTTTTAGTCAAGCGAGTGTTGAAGAAGATCCAAATTTATATATCGTTAACAACAGTTTAGTTTTTTTCTATCCACTTTATGGAAAATAGCACGCAAGGATCTTGGTTTGAAGGGTTACAAGATCCAGCTTGTGCAAGAATTAAAGACGAATGATCACTGAAATTTCGCTGAATAGGTACAAAACCAAATTGTGTTCAGCGATAAAGATCAGTGTTGATTCAAGGGGTATGCCAATAGGCAAATTTGTAGCATTTTGAGCGAAGATAATCCTCGTGAAATTATCGAAACACCGTTACACCCCGATAAATTCACATTTTTGTGCGATTTGTGGGCTGACGAAGTCACCGTTTTAAAAAGGAAGGTTATCAACGGTATTCGCTATAGAGGCACGATTCATGAGTTCTTCGTTCCCCAAATGAATGTGGAAGAGATGTAGTTCCAACAGAATCGCGCTACGTGCCATACAGCAAACGAAACAATAAACTTGTTAAAGGGAAAATTCAATGAACGTATCGTTTCGTCTAATAATAATAATAATGGCGGCGATACAGTCCAAGGTGGGCCTGGGCCTAGCTTCTCAGTAACCACTCGTGTTGTGCGTGCTATTGTTCTCTCACGAGTGGGGGGCTTTTTCTAGACAGTTATACTCTTTGAGCATTATCAATGACCCGAAAGAGATGGAGCCGTGAAAAAATGTTTGATGTTTTTTCGATATTCGAATCGACGACCTCGAGCACAGGAGTCGATGCATCTACCCACTACGCCACGGCGCCCACAGCAAACGAAACAACAAACTTATTAAAGGAAAAACTCAATGAACATATCGTTTCGTCTAATGGACCACTAAATTGGCCTGTGGAGAAGACGATGACACTGCAGAGCACTTTCTTTGCCACTGTCCCGCCTTTGATCGTATCAAGTGGCAGTTATTTGGTGCTGATGAGGTGAGAGCTGATGATGTAGGCTCTCATCACAGAAGCTCCTGCTGATGTTCCTTCGGAAGAACATGAAATTCCAGGAAAACTAGGTTCCTGCCTGGCAGTGCAATGTACCAGCTTTTGGGTCTAAATGCTCCAGTATAGTTCCTAAAAAAAACTCCAATATCTTGTGATTTGACGACTCTTAATTATTTTCTTCGGCGATATGTAAAGTCGTTAGTCTACCCTTACAAGCCAACAGCAATCGGCGCATTAAAAGCTATGTATAAACTTGAATTAGTATTGGAGTAAATGGAAGTGATTGATCCGAGAAAGACTTAACAAAGCATTCTTGGGGATCAATTGTAAAAGCGAAGAAGTGCACACAAAGCAAGTGAATTGTCAAAGACACGTATGACAAGAAAAGCTTTAGTGAATTGTTAGATGAATAGTGCCTGAAGCAGACAATCGGAAATATAAACCAAAGGACTTTCGATGGAAAATTATCGGAAGAGGAAACAAGTTAAGAGATTATAAGTCTCTTTATATCGTCCTGAGATTTAAAAAACGAACTAAATTTAAAAGCATGTGCTAGCATAAGTCGCTAAAAATTGTGGTCGCAAAGAATCCCTTCATTTGCACCGATAATAGCAAAATAGGGATGAAATTTGGTAATGATCACATCAACTGGAGCATTCATGAATGGAAACGATGTTTTTTCCGGTAAACATTAACATAAATAGGGGAAGCTGTGGCCATGTTTTCCGCCAATAAAAAAAATACCTTTAAAGATAGTGAGATATTCCAGGCCGATTATACTCTTGTAGCATTATCAGTGACTTGCGAAAGGTGATGTAGTAAAAACGAAAATTAATGTTAATCCAGAATCAAACCATGAATCTTCCGCCTAGGTACTTACGAACTACGTCAGGATAGGGATAAACTTATTTCACTCAATTTTGGGAGATATTACTTGCATCACGCACTTCGTTAGATAAGACACAATTCTATCTCTCTAAAAAGGTGTTAGAAGTGCAATACTCCCCAGAATTATTCACTTTTTTGATTTATCTCTACATTTTGAATTCAGTGATATTTTCAATTAGCAACCATATGAATAGCAACCATGTGTGTCGACTATACGATCGTTCTATTCTACAAAATTATAAAGGAAGCACTGAGTTCTTTATTTTCAATTATAGGTCATCCCAAATCAATCACTATAAAGAATTTGTGTTATGTTTTTTGTACGCCTGACCACGTTTGTCGAAGATGTTCAAACTTGTACTGGAACTGAAAGACAAAAGAACGAGATTTAAAGTAGATTTCTGGAAGAAACAAACTTTGTTGCAAGATCCATTACGAATGCTATTTCAATTTACTATTTTACTTGATTATTTATTGAAAAGATTTCATAGATTTTTGGCGAAAAAAAATAGTTCACTCAAATAAGCTCATCTTTTTCGAATTAATTTCAGTCAGATACAATATAAAACACAGGAATATTGAAGAAAAAAATGGAGGGTTAATTACAAAAATAACCCACATACGCAATAGTGAACCAAAAATGTGATATGTATGTATTGCCTCATTGTAAGATAAGCTGCATGTGTGTTCCAATTTCCGTTGAACTCGGCAAAAGAAACATATGTATTTTCATGCAAGAATCCAATGTAATATGACGTAAGCCTGGGCCGTTTTGGCCTCGGCTTCTTACTTTTGTAGATAAATGACGTAACTCTTTTGCCATTGATCGAGATTTGTGTACAGTTTTGTTCATACGTTTAATAATTGTGCATATAGGGACAAGAAATTCTTCTCAAGAGTGTGACGAAAATAATGAGAATCAAAATTACAAAAAAACAGATTGCAAAAATTCGGCAATGTATTTAAGCCAATTAATAATGCACGTATTTTTGCCAAAGAAACGAAACTTATTAGCCATATAATTACGCCTAAAGTTAACCACGATTAACCTCAATCACAGGAGTACGAAAAATTCTACAAGTATTTAGTTAGAATACGGAGTCTTAAATTAAATGGTATTTAGACCAACGAATTGCAGATAACAGTGGAGATTGAGAGTTGAGTTGAGTTGAGATAGCTGAAGCAATACACTGCTTAATTAATTGAGGTTGCATACCTCCATGCATTCTATGCCGCACAAGTAGAAATAATCGTTTGATACGACTAGCGCAGATACCAGATAATGTTTGACTTTCATTATCAACGGATGATGTCACTGCATAAAATTATGGAAAGGAGGTGATTGAAAATGCAGAGATTTATAAAAAGGGAACTAGAAATATTAAACGAACAGGCTGAGGTTCTAAAGAGAGAGGATTTAAAAGCATTGCCTATAGTCAAGAACTTGTTGCGGACATTCAGTGATACTCGTACATATGAACATGCAGAGCGTCGATATAATTAAAATAAATTGGGCAAGTGCAAGTTGATAATAATTAAATTTAGTTAAGTTACAAGTTAATAATTTTTGATAGAAGTATTTCTGAATATCAGGCAACGAGTTTATGATTTTTTTTATTCAATTTTCAATGAAAATACTCAATGAAGCCAGGTTTTTTAAATTTTTAAAAACTTTGATTAATAAATTTGGAAACTTTGAAGCTCCATATTTTTCAAACGGTACTTTGGATCAAAAAGTATTGACCTCATTTCAAAAGATCTGTCGATTAATATATTACCCGAAGTAGTATGTCAATGTTTCAAAATCCATTGCAAATTTACCTATACGGAAGAGACTCCCAAATGGCCCCACTTTTTAAATTGGCGTGCATGAAAAATTATTTCTATGCCCAAACTACTTAATTCCAAAATTTTATGCCGATGTCTTTATAAACTTTAGAAATAAAAAAGTATGGCAGACAGACGGACGGACGGACACACCGAAATTATAAAGATTCTCCTTTTGTTGACGGAACCTTAAAAGGGAGAGCCATCAACGTAGCGAGGATGAACATTTGAATTTAAAAAAAAATAATTCGCAGAAAATAAGCTTGATTAATTCCTTACGTGATATAAACATCAAATTAAAATATATAGTTAATAGAGACAATTTAAATATTAAAGAATTTTAGGCTACAAGCTGACGGGGAAAATTACTATAACTAGAACAGTATTGGGAAGCGTCATTAAATTGTATTTGATTATAGTAAAATTAACGGTGTGGGAATTTAATTAGAAATTAACAAAAAGCCCAGAGCAAGGCGTCTTAAACCTATTCTGTTGATATTTTGAGGGTTGAATCATATTTTAGGCCTTTTAGTAACGGTATTTGAACGTAGAACGACTAATTTAACGATAATCATAATGCCGACATCATAGTCTTTTTGTGACAAGGCGTTTAATGACATTCGTGACCGGGGCGATTAACGGGATTGTCCTATCACAGAGAGCCGTCAATGAGACGTTTGCTGTTAACAGCAGAGCGAAGTACATAGGAGGGTGATCTGAAAATTTCCCGACCTAAATTTAAAAGTGGCAGCACTCGTCAACAAAAGCTACAGAATATGGCTGCAGAAATTTTGACAGCTACTCAAACAGAATTTTAGCCATTTTGGATGATTTACAATCGTTTGAGTGAGTCGATCTAGATCTAAATATTTTTGTGAAAATTTGGAAAATCGAATATCGAGCAGTAATCTTTGTTATTGAAAGGCAACGCGCCTACACAACTCAAAGATGAGTTGAATGCTGTGTACGCAGACTGGAGGAAAACAAACACGACTCAAAGTAAACAGATCTTAATGTCATATTTGAATTCCAACGAGCTCCTTCTTTTTAGTTTTTTTTATTTTTTTCTTACGTGTAATTTAGCCGTCATCATATAAGGTTACATTTTAATAAAGTGAAGTCAATTTAATAAAAGACAAGCGTTTTTATTAGCAAGTCTGCAACGTTTTGGGCAGCTGAATTCAAACGTGGCCGTACTAGCATCAGACGTTCGGGGCGTCCAAAAACTGTTACCACCGACGAAAACATCGCCAAAGGTCACAAAATAGTGCTAAACGACTAAACGAATCAAAGTGAGAGATAGCAGAGGCTATGGCAATGTCCAAAAAACATGTTTGACACTTTTTAAATCAGAATTCAGACATGAGAGAGTTGTCTGCGCGATGGGTGTCGCGTTTGCCCACGTTATCTTGTTTCACCAAGACAATGCGCCATCTCACACCTCAGCAAATCTTTGTTCCCTAATCTAAAAATTGCGCTCGGAGGACAGAGATTTTCATCAAATGAGATCAACGCCTTCGCAAACGACTATTTTGCAGGCAAAGATCGCGGGTATTTTTTAGACGGGTTAAAGATATGGGAGCATCGCTGGAAGAAATATGTCGACTTACGAGGAGACTATGTAGAAAATTAAGGAAAAAAAAATTATTAAAAAAGTGTTGTATCTTTGTAAGATCGGAAACTTTTGAGACCACCCTAATAGGTCGCACATCAACGACTTGTTCGAGGTATTTTGGGATTTCGCTTACGTCGGGCTAAACAATGCGAACAATTCTTGACAATCCCTGCATCTTTGGGCTCAAGAGGCAATTGAATAATAGAGACCTGTCACTAAAGACTAACTTTGTACAGGACGTCGATGATCCTAGTACAAATCTACGGTGCAGAAGCATTGACAATATCCAGAGCGGATGACGATAGGCTTGTTCTATTCGATAAAAGTGCGATTTATGGTCTGTTTTGCATTGACGACTTTTAGAGGAGAGGATAGACGAACTGTATGGCCTTTACTGCGACATGAGTCTACCCACAAGCCAAGGGATACGCCTAAAATGACCATGTCCATGCTCCGGGAGGAAGAATATACCCCTCAGCAGGTCCATTTAAAGGATTTTAATCAATTGCTTCTGTTATAATTCAAACATAACACCTAGTGTTGTTGTTTTTGCAAAATGTAAATGCTTTATTGAACTCATATGAAATCAGTATAAATTGTTGATCATTAATGTTTATAAATATGTTTTTTTTTTCACGTGAGTGGGCTACGAATATTTTTGGTGACGTTGATTTATTTTTTTTATGTTTACAATTTGGGGGCCATTATAAAATGTCAACAACAATGTTCAGCCGTTGTGTTGAATTAATCAAAAGAAGATAACAATTTTTTCACTCGCAGTTTACTTACTTTTTCGCCTCATAAATATATTATGAGGCACCACATAACGCAGTGAGGGAATACGCATTTGTTTTTGACTGCTTGACCTTTATTTTATGAGTAACGAATGTAGCTCCATAATTTCGTCATTCGAATGCAAGTTTTATTTATTACACATTTTGTAAACTTTGTACAGGCACGACGTATTGTAGGTACTGATTGCTTTTATTCCATTTTATGATAAGTGACTTGAAACTCCGTGTATACAAAATCGGAAAAAATATTAGCTGGGAAGTTTGTCCTTCAACAGTTGGAGTCATATGGGTCAAGCAAAAAAAGTCTTAATAAGGACAGGGGACAGAAGGAGGAAAGTGTGACTAATTAACAGTCATAAATTGGCGTGATCTAATACATCATCTGATTTACCAAAAAAAGCGGACATGCCTGAGGACGTTGTGAACAGATTTCTCTTAAAAAACAGTCTCATTCAATTACAAAAATTAAACTTGTAGGTTTACAAACTATGAAATGCTCATAAAGATCTGCGAACAACCACTCATATTTATTTGTGCGTTTTTGAAACCTCTAAATGTATTTCCCAGACCAACTTGTATCTGGGAGAGCTGACAAATGTAGTGTTTGCTAAGTACCATTAAAGCAACCGAATTGAACATAGAAAACCATCAAGACGAGGTTCGTTTCCCTTTCAATGCAATAAAAGAGTGTACGTAGTGTACTTTATATAATTAGACATTAAAATTATTTTATAAATAAATTGTGAAGAATTAAATTTAAAGAAAATTTACATTACATTATATTGAAACAAAGTTATAAATCTGGTAAAAATAGTAATTACTTAAGAATTCTCATCCAAATGCATTGTTTTATTTTTTATATTGACGAAGGGTTCTCCGCCTCAGCAGTCTCAGGGTTTGATGCTTCGGATAATCTTGGCGGCGGCTGCTGTGATGATCCCGATGATGATGTTAATCGTGATGGTGATGATGACGGTGTATTACTCTCCGCTGAATGATAACCGTTGCGGTGCTTAACTCTATTGCATAATTCCTTTTCATCTTTTACAGTAAGATCGTCTATTATCATTTCATTATTATGATTTTGCTCACCCGTTGCACTATATTCACTTAATGAACTTTCCGAAGATGAAGAACTATTACTACTACTACTACTAGAACTATCACTTTCACTATCTTCACTAGATGAATCCATTGGTGTGGGATTTTGCGTCACAGCAGTTGCGGTTGCTGACGAAATCACCAATTGACGTCGCAGTTCTGGAAATAAAAAAAAAAAACAAGAAACAAATCATCAGTAAAAAGTAAAGATTTGCATATACAAATATAAAAGAATAAAGGCATGTAGGTGAAGGTGAACGTCATTTTCAAACTAAAAAGACTTTGAGACAGGGTTTTTTTTTTCATCTTCTGCACGGAAATGGCAGGAAGAACAACAATACGTCTACGTGCCTCTTCTCAAGTGGTCTAACATACCTGTCGGACACCCTACAATGGTTAAAACTTCCTGCTGAGAACAAATCCAATACACAGCACCACAATACTTCTCCGACAGACATTTTGCCACTCTAATCCCTGCCAGGGAGTTATGGAAAGGCAAGTGTATACCTTTCGATGACTCCGTACAGATGTATGCACATGAAGTGTGCAGTGAAGTCTACTCTAACGAACATCGATTTCTGCCTGCACCTTCCTGCAATAAATTAGCGTGTTTCAGGCAGAGATAATGGCAATCCCGAAGCACTGTCCTGAGTTAAGTGGAAGCTAATATCTGGTCTGGATATTTGCATTTTTATTCACAACCATCAAAGCCCTGCAACTCTTTTAAATCTTTTAAATCCGAGTTGGTAACAAGTAACAAGAACAGTTTAACTGCAAAGCGAGCGAACTTGCTAATCATCCGACCACATAGTCATTCCTAGCTGAAGTGGGGCATGTCATTTGCTACGTCCAGACTGTTGTTACGAGAGATACGGACTTAAATGACATACAGTAGCGAAAATAGCAAAGTGTCACACCTACAGAATGATCTGGCCTAAGTTATATTCCAAACGATCTAGAAATCTGATTTCTCTTGAAAACAGCATTATGACTGGCGTCATCACGGGACACTGTCTCCTAGGCGAGTACGCCAGAAGGCTTTGAGTTTTTTCTAACGACTTCTGTAGAAGCTGTTTGGAAAATTGCGAGGAGGAAGTGGAAAATGTTTTACACCACCAATGCACATAACCGGCTCACTCTAACCCGACGCATACATTCGGAAACCTACTTCTTCGACAGCATTTGGGACCTTATTGGGATATCCATCAGTAGTCTATTGCGCCCTATAAAAATCTCCAATTGGTTTACCACCAGTGTACAGACGGATTAAACCATGGGTAGCCCGCATCGCCGCACAATGGGCCAACTCAGGTCTAAAATACGAAAAACATAACAGAATGGTTGTACCGACTTGCGTTGTGCCAATATCGGCTCAAAGTTATATGCAGCACGCATATTATAAAACCTGTGCACAAGTTATGTACAACCGAGCATTTAATTACTCATTTTCTAGTAGTTAATTCGAAATTACTTAACCTCAACCTTTCCATGCCATTAGAATAACCAAAACACAGCTGAAATCGATACACACCATACAGCTTTCATACAATTTTCATCAAGAGCATACGACCATACAATACCGATGCGTTTTTTTGCGAAATGCAACGTGCATTTCGTACTTGAGTGCACTATTAAACCGCCTTACCTAACCTCACTTTTCAATCTATTTTTTATTTTTTGTTGTAATAAATGGATGATTTTGGTGGCAAATCATCATGTTGTTGACAAAAAGGTCATAAGATCATAATGAAGTTTGGTAAGCTCAAGGTGCCCCACGCTGTTGTTTAATGTGCCCGATATACCAAAAACACCGACTCACCAAACAGCTCACTCAAAACAAAAGCGAACACTTTTGAAGAGCGTCAATTAAACTCGATTGACATAAATTCCATATTGCACAGTGTACAGTTGTACAGTTCACAAATCTGTTGTATCTCAAGTGTTGTTGCACACAATTCAGTCCCATACTGTTCGCAACAATAGCATGAACATATGCATGATTTGTCAGCATTCCTTTTGTTGATAATGAACTAGGCTTGGGGAAAATGTGCAGCATGCAACTTTCTTAGCAGATGAAACTCATATTTATCTCCACCATCATGTAAACAATTATTGGTATCGGATCCAACTTCAAGTTTATGACCTTTAAGTGCACCAAAAGTTGGCGGATTTAATATGACTCGCCCCCACATAAATGAGGGAAAGTGTACAAAAAGGTGGATTGCAAAATCTATCTGCATTAAGTTGATGTCAGACTAAAGCGTAATAACGTTGCCAAATGTTTAAGAATCTTCAACTCCGAGACCCAGATCCAGCCAGGACTATAACTCTACAAAAAGAAGTGGTGAAATAGAATAAATCCTTTAGGAAAATAACATCAAAATTTCTTAGTAGACCCAGACTACGTTTTGAATAATAAATTTATTGTTTATAATGTTAATCAATGAGTGACGAGTGCGACATATCATACGTGCATACTTATCTACACACAAATGTGCATATATATATATATATATACATCAAATCCATGCGTATGCATATGAGTAGCGCGATAAACTTGATATTTACACGGATGACACATTGGCGTTCAACTGGATTGGCTGCACGATTTCAACAGCAAAAATTTCAAAATCAAATTTCAGAATGTTGCCGTGATAAGCTGGGTAATCTGAACAAAATTTTATCAGCCGCAGTTCCGACTGCAAAGTCGAGGTAATATTCTGTTCACACTGCTAATTTACCGCCTGAATGAATTTGAACCCATTGAAGGAGAAGAGTACCCCATTCTGCAGTAGATTTGTGCTCAACTTTTTTACTGTTGCAAACAATTCTATTAGGCAAAACCACAATGGAAAATACACAAAGCTTCAACATTCTCATGGCTGACGTTTACCTTTAAGGACTACGGAGGAAATTCCTGTTTATTTATGCAAATAGAAGGGGAGAGTCGTATCACAATTGTCATACATTCCTTTTGAAAGTTCATGCCAAACACTATAGACAGCTGCCAATTTTTTTGCTGCAAGAGATTTTCCTCCATAGAATAAAGACAAGCTCTGCCCAAATATGTGCCTTCCTCAAAAGAAGAAAAATTGCTAAAAGAACTGACACAGCATGTGCTATCCTAACAATTTCTGTTATCATCTTCACTCATTAACCCGTTTGTGAGAAATGCTTGTCCATTTGAATCTCGTTTAAAATACGGCGCGAAGAGAATTCTTGAAGAACTAGAGAAATTCAGTGCTGTGCTTTTACTTCGTAGACATATGGACCCTCTGCACCTTGCCACATCATTTAACTCGGACTCTATTCGAAGAAATACATTTTGAAGCTCATAAATGAAATTTAACAAGCAGTCATATGATACAAAAATATTTAATTTATCAACTTACCATAATTCTCTCTTGTTAGCTCTCGAATTTTCTCTTCCAATTGCCGAATCTTCGAAATGAAATCAGCAGATACCTTCTGCACACTAACTTGCTGCTGTCGTTGCACACCCTGCTCTGAATATCTGTCCTCGATTTGAAGGCATTCCTCAATCAGTTGCTGTTTAGTCAATGTTTCTAATCTTTCGACACGCGCCCTTTCGTAGACATTGGCAAATTCTTTTGTCAGAAACTCTTCCTCGTCTTCAGGCAGAGAAAAGAAGTAATTATCTTCTGAGTCAACTGAAAAACTAGAATCTCTTGTCCGACCAGACGGCGTCAATAGAAACGATGGCACATCCGCCAAATGCTCTTCCATCAAAAATTTATTCGTATTATATGGTACCAGAGAACGACTTCGATTCAATTTAATGCGACGTCCATTACTTGAATTCGAGTTGCTGTTACTGCCACCACCAGTAGCGTAGACTCCGCTTTGACTTCGTCCATATCTCGGTACTTGGAACTTCCAATTTGCCTTTTTGTATGGTTTGGTGTTTTTGGTCTTGGGTTTGCCTCGCCGGTGTTTTCGTTTATTTTTGACTCCGGGAACAGCAATTGCAGCAGTCGAAGCATTTGAATTATTTGGGCAAGAACTGCTTAACGAATTTATCATCGCCTCATCATGGAGTCCGGAAGAAATAGTGACTCCCTCTGTTGGGCGTGTTGGAATTCCAATGGCCGATGAGGGCGACGTGACTTTAGACAACGTATTCTTTTTCACCGCGGACGACGTGAATTCAGTCGCCATTTGCGATTGCTGCGTATGAGGGGGATTATTTTTCTCGCCACTCAAAATGTCCATTTCACTCGAATTATCGTCGATTTGTCCCGACATTTTTATGTATTATCGATTTTTAGCACTTCACAAATCGCAATCTATCACTTTTACTAATTAAATGTTTATAAAATATCGTAATATTCACCAAAGTTACTGAGCACGAATGTAAACGATTTAACTTCTGTCGCCATCTTCCAATATTTAGTTGATTCTCTCGTCAGCCACCAGGTCGGTCCGTTCGTTCTTCGGTGTTGGTGTTCTTCTTTTTTTTGTTGTTTTCTCTTCTTACCCCGTGCTTTGTATTCTTTTGTGTTTTATTTTCGTTCTCTCTCCTTTTCTCTGCTGTTCGTTGATAAGTCGAGCTGCATACACTTTGCTGCAAGATAAAACGGGGAAGTAGTGATGCTTCAACTTCTTTAAAGTGTTCTTATTCACTCGCACTTATGTGTGTTGGTTATCAATACAGTTCGCTGCCGCGGGAAAGTTTCGACAAATAGACATTGGCGCACGAGCTGGCATTTGTAAAATTCAAGGGGGGCACATCTTCTTTAAATCCAGGAATTTGTTACGATTTGTTGTGAACTAGATTAATGTTTATTTTCGCAAGCTACTGCGCATTTGTAAATCAAAGGAATTAGTCACATCAAAACAAACGTTGACGATTACTCTGCGTGTCGCTTAAAAATAACTCATGAATTTATCGTCATTTTCTCAATACCCAACAACTTGGAGGTAAACACGGTCTTCTGCTTTGGATTTAAGTGAAAGAACGAAGTCAATACAGAATTGATCTGCTAACTGATTTTTCTTCTTTGCTAGACAGTTATCTAGCATGGCTCTCCTTCGTTAGATGAAGAAACTAGCGATTTATAATCCTGAAAGACTGATGGTAGATGCATTGAATCTCACAATCGGTTGTTACAAGAGATGACTAAGTCTTAAATGGTGCGTATATAGAAAAGGAAAGCTAAACTGACTTGACTACTTCACTAAATGCAATAAAAAAAATAATGAGAGGAAGGCTGACTGAAGGAATACTCTAATTTATGAAGCTCAGACTGTATTTGGATCAAAAGAAAGATCTGTATTTTTGACAAAACTCTGTACATTATTAGAGTTTGCAACGAACGAGTAAGGAGTACCAAACTATCAGAAGCCAGCGAAAATAGCCACTCATTGGGTCATCCTCCCTCTAGTGTTCTGCATGAATGCCTGTAACGTCTGTGGAATTTATTGACTACAAGAAGACGTATTTTCTTTTAAGTTGAAACATTTTTTTTATTTTGGCGGCATTTTTCTTATGTTATATCTGTCGTCACAAGGCATAACCGCTTTAGTCTGTTTTTATACTTTTTCAGGAGAGGCGGTCAAAGTTTCAAATTAGCACTACTACTAGTAACTTCTGTTTAAAAAAAGACACAGAGATAAAAAAATTAGTGAAAGTAGATTTAAACATGCTGAACATAATGGTACTTCTAACTCATTTTTGTCCTAGCTCGAGTTTATCGGTCACAGATATTCCCATTAGGATTCTTAAGCCGCGTGTGCTTAAAATTGTATCATTTGGCGAAATTTTGACGTTTTCACAAAGGTGAATAAAATGTTTACTTTTTGTTGTCTAAATATTTAAACTATATAATTTAATTTGAAATAAATTGAATTGTAAATATTCCAGTCGTCTTTGCTGTGAAGGAGTGTCACAGCTACAAACATTTGTATAAATTCAACCCACAGGATATATTTTCTGCAGCTCCAGAGCAAGCCAAATTTGTAACCTTCATATTCACTTCTATTAGTGTCAAAAATAAGCCAGTGGATACAATTTTAACGCATCTCACACACGGTCCAAGTTCAATTTCACACACGGTCTTAAGGGCCAAACATAACGGCCTTACGGAAGCTTAAAAGAATTAAAGTAACCTAGCGATTACACAAAAATAATACATTGCGATTATAATAACCGCTTCGCTCAGTTTCGGTAAGTTCGTTCGCTTTTGCCTACTTACACGAGAGCGAAGTAAATCGCTCTCTTCGTACGCCAGTGTCAATTGCCAACTAAATTCTCTCAAGTTTCTATAAGTAATTATGGATACTTGGAAATTTGACGATACTTCTGGTCACTTTTCGTTTGATTGTGACATAAGCTTAATTTTTTGTACGGCCATTATGGTTGGCCCTTTAATCAAATAGCGGATATTTTACTTAACTTGAAATACAGTGGTGTGCAAAATAGTAGGTGCGTTATTAAAACTCGTGTTTTAATATTATTAAAACTCGCACAAACTGCCTACCACTGTCTGATCCCAATATATTAAACTTTGAATCATCGGAACATAAGGCATTTCGCAATTTTGCAGCTGGCTAATTAAAGTGTTTGTTCGGTAACAGTTTTCGTCTTTGACGATGTCAAAAGTAAAGTTATAATAGGTATTTTTTTTACTTTTTTTTTTAAATTAGACACGGATATTTTCCTGTGCTTTAACCAGAAACTTCGTGATTAGTAAGCCTCCTTATTGTTCGCGTGTTTACACCCAGGCTCCGGGCTTTTTTATTTGGGTCGATGTCGTTTTCTGTAGCCTGCCTCGTATTTCTTTGGTTTTGTATCAGTTTAAGTTATTGGTTACCTTGATTTGGGTGCATCAACTGCACAATAAATTTATACGTTTTTTTCCTTTTCACGCGTTTTATTGATGATTTTTTCTACCATTCCGTACAGTTCGGCCAATATGTTGGAACCAACATGCTAGAAAAACCGCATCCAGCATCCGGATACACTGTCGAACAAAATAAAGCGCAAAAACAATACTTGGATCTATTTTTTTTATTTTTAATTCAAAAATTCGTCATCTTACATATTTTGTTGAATTTAAGATGTACTCATTACTCACATCTAAAAAAAGTTCTGATGAAAAAAAGAGTATACATATTTCAAGAAGACAAAATAAAATATATATGTGTATATAATAAGTAGTGGCTCCTCTTTTTGATGGTGCTTGGACATTATGAAAATCAGATTTCTCACAATGTCGCTTGAGATTTGTTCATTCATTTTTTGCCCCTCTAATGGAGTTCTAATGGGCGCCGTGGCCGTGTGAGTTCGTGCGTCGACCCCATGCGCATTAGACTTTCACAGTCTAGGTTCGAATCCAAGTTCAGACAAACAATTTAAAAAAAAAAATTGCTCACGGCTCCACCTCTTTCGAGTTACTGACAATTCTCAAAGAGTATAACTGTCTAGAAAAAGAAATCTCGCCGTTCGGAGTCGGCATTAAACTGTAGGTCCCCTCCACTCGTGACAGAACAATAGCACGCACAACACGACTGGTTGCTGAGAAGCTAGGCCCAGGTCCACCTCGAACTGTAGCGCCGCCATTATTATTATTATTAATGGAGTTCTCTCATCCAAAAGCGTTCAAAGGTGAACAATCGGGTAAAAGTCTAAAAACTGGGGTAGATACTCTTGATACATCGATATTATTTAGGAAAAAAAACTCATTAGCGACTTTGCTTCGGGTTGAAATTTTTTTTTGGAATGAAACTCTCCAATGGCTTTTTTGACGAAGAAGAAGGTACATTTTAAGGTTAACGTAAGCTAGTGTCAATTTTGAGGAGATTTCCAACTCCCCTAAAGCAGAAACATCCTTAGACCATCATTGAGCCACCTTCGTGCTCTAGAGTATTTTATATGTTACTTCGGCTGACAATGACTAATGACGTAATATACGTACTGAATGTTAAAATCTTCAAGGGAAGTCAGACAGTCACTGGTGGATATCGAAACGGAAACTGTCAGAATTGGTTTACCTGTAAATGAGGACAAAACCAAGTATATGCTGTCAACAACAAGTGATACACAACATCAACGAATTGGACAGAACGTCACAATCGACAGCTATAACTTCGAGGTAGTAAGGGACTTTGTCTACCTTGGCTCTGCTATAAACTCTGACAATAACAGTTCAGTAGTAAGGCCCTACCCCGAACAACTAAGGAGATTCTATATAAGACCTTGATCATGTCAGTCTTGCTTCATGGCGCTGAAGTCAAAAGCGGATGAGGATATCCTCTGTCGTTTCGAGAAAAAAATGGATGAGGAGATTCAACGACGAACTACGAGCATACAAGCCTTACAGCGACATCACATACGACCCCGTTTGCGTTGACAAGCTTTGGAGGAGGAGTTACAATGCTGCTCTACGAATGTTTGAGCCTTATAGCGACTTCCACCTAGAAAAAAACTGCGCATCAGTCGCTTAAGATGGTTAGGGCATATAGAGCAAATAGACACGGATGCCCCGGTCCGCAGAGTCTTCGAATCTAACCCAGAGAGACGACTCAGTAGAGGAAGGCCTCGCCTTAGGTGACCCGCACATTAAAGGGGACATCAACCTAGCTGGAGAGGGTTCTTAGTTGAGGACCAGTTTTACCTCGAACTGTAGCACTACCTAAGTAAGTAAGTAAGTAAGTCAGGCAATAGAAGATTTTCTGCAACTAATCATTCTAAGGTAGCAAGCTGTCGCCCATGATAAACAGTTCAACAATTTTTTGTGCTGGATTCCGGATTAAATATACGTTCCAGTTAAGTGTATAATATACGAACCTGTAATGTATGCCACAACCCTGCCCACATCAACAAAACACGGTGGCATAAATTGTTGTCTCGATAAGTTACAACTCAAATGAGGAACAAAGATGATCTAGCCAAACAATCGTCTTCGCTCTCTGCAGAAATCAAAAATTCAAATTACAGTCAAAATTGCTTATAACGACATCGGTTATTATTATAGTATTAGTAGTATATGTCATCACAGGACTCTGCCTTATAGCCGCCCGTGCGTTGGTCTCTTTTCCCAATGATTTCTGCGGAAGCTATCTGTATGTATTGTATGTACCTCTGTCCGACCTGCCTTGGTGTCTCTCAGACATCTGCACTTCGGACTTCGCATTTAATTAACAATCTCTGCGACTCCATCGAGGTCGTTAGTAGAAGTCGCTAATACGCTTGATACAAAGCTCCCATTGCTTTCCAGTGAATGAATGGATGAGCTTTTTGAAGATTGGAGAATGGAAAGTCCATCTCCCCTAAGTGTTAGACGGCCGCTATTACTTAGTTGTATTCACAAATTTAACCACCAGCCGAAATGTGTACAAATCGTAATATTAAATGATTTCCTCAAATTCTTGAGTTAGATTTATTGTTATTTTGATCGCAAAGGAAATTCTGTCAAGACGACAATCGAAAGTGTTATTAGCTTAATAATACAGCTCAAGTTGGGAACCTTGAGCCCGCAGTGATGTTTAGCCACTTGTGAGACCACTGCTTCATTCACTTGGTGCTACGAGAAAAGAGCTGGTTTGTGAATGAGACCGGAATCGCTAATTGCCACAATCAAAGCCAGAAAATCTTTTTATGGTTCCTCGTTATGGCCTTGTGTTTATAACTAATCACCAACTCTTCGAATAGCCGTGCACAAAGAGATATAAATTCAAGACAACCAGCCGCAACAACAAGTTGATTCACACTAGTCGTGTTCAGACTAACTAACCAACTGAATATTTTATGTTTAAGCAAGCGACAGGGGATTCCAATTCACTACTGACAAAATGATAACTGATTAAAAACTTGTAGCTGCAAATTATTTCTAGATACACATACGTATGTACAAATCGTGTAATTCCTGCTCACATATTTATCAGATTATCAAATGATACGGTCAAAAGAGGAGCGATGACTAAGTCTGAAGATGCAATCGTGCAGTGCACAATAAAAATAGGTTTCCATAAAAGAATGAGTATCTTGAGTAGGAGATTAGGTTTATCTAAACTAAACAGTTTATGGGTTCCAGTGATTATATCGATGACCGTTAAGGTGACGCACACAAGTTGGAGTGTAGTTCAAACTTTACTTTACGTGCATAAGTGGAAATAGTTAGCAAAAGGCAGGAGGCTGGAGGTAGTAACTCAAAAAAGCCGATGCAACTCATGTTTGAGATTGTTAAAGTCCTTAGCCCATAGTCTAACCAGACACATTTTATATTAATACTGCAATAGTTGGAAGAGGCGTGTCTTTACTGTAACGGTGAACTACTGTTCCGATGTAATCCCAACATTTTTCAGACACTAGGTTTTCAAAAAATGGATCTCTAAAAGCTACCAAGACTCTCACTACCGCTTAGACAATCACGAACAACCACAATCGCAGGATGTAGTAAGATCATTTCAGAATGTTCTGAAGCATCATCTGTGTACAGGGAATGTAAATTTGCCTGAAGATTGCGTTGTTCTTAGTAAAGATCGAAACGAGAGAAAAGAAACGTTATTCCTGTACTTCAGAGGTGTGTAGTTGATGGTTTATTCTTGACTCTGGAAAAGACTCAGGAATTGAAGATCGATGTTTGCAACTTAGTCGATTTTAAGGTCGCATACGAGAAAGTGCATAGAGACGAGCACCATGTCTTTTTCTGACATTTCTGCCAAACTCTCAGATTGTGCGGGATGATGACAGAAAACTCTTTTTCGCTATCGAGGTTGGTAACAAACTCACTAAGGGCTTCAATGTCAAAAAGAAAAGGTTTAAGACAGCGCTGTCACGTATTTCTCCAACATCATTCTTAAGAAGATTATGCAAAACTTAATGGTCAAGAATGCAGGCACGATATTCCAAAAATCCATACATGACATTGACGTGATTGGTCAAGTAGCGCCATCCGGGAAAAAGCGTTTGTTGCCATTGAAATGAAGATTGAAGTGAAGTACGCAAGTGGAACCGCAACCAACTTGGTTCACGTAACTGGAAAAGCGAAAAATCGTGCTGGCTGAAGAGCCTTGTTGGTTGAGGTTCAAGTCCACCCAGGCTGTAGTGACATACGAAGAGAAGAAAAACTACAGTTTGTGTCCCAACTCTTTAAGGTTCCGTTCCCCAAAATAGAACCCTTGCACTCCTATAGTAGAATCTTGAAAACATGAACAATTCGTTAAGATGAACCATGAAAATATCGAATTATGTGCGAATTTCGAGATATCGAACATTTTTCTTGTACACATTAATTTCCTGGTGAAATCGACAACTCAACACGAGTCTCAGTGGATCTCTCACATTCCTTTCAACCCTTTTTTCGGACGATTTGTTTTTTTGAAACACCACTGGAGCACTCAGACTCAAAACTGGTCCATTGTACTGCCAGGTAGCAACCTACACCAATGCAGTTAATTTGATCTCAACGGCAAATGGTGACTGGACCAGATTCGATTTCACTGGGATTCGAACCTGAGACCCTCGAACTTGGGGCAGACTTAACCAACTGCGCCATCCGGTCGCGTATTTCAGCCTTTAATGCCCAGCAACAATGTACAGACTGCAGGCATGAGTGATTGGTTGACGCAAAGTATATTGCAAAATGTTTACTTGTGTTAGATTGAATAGAGATATACGTACATGTATGTATAGATGTTTGTTAGTATGTAATTCGTTGCTTGATGTTTAGAAATGCGTCTATCAAAAAATGTTGTGACGGGACCTTCCCTGTGTGGTCACAACTCGCAGTTGCCCAATTTATTTATCGAATAAGCTCTACTAAAAATTCTAAATAGATGAGTCTGTTAAGAGTTCGTTTCCCTCTTTTGTTTCTTCCTGTGTGCACCCAATAAGCTTTATGTAGGTATTTTCCTGTAGTTGGATCTACATATATGAAATTTGCATAAATTAATCGCCAGAATCAGTTTTTTTCTCTAAAAGTAGTCACTTTGACACTTGCATCGGTAAGTCGTAAAATAGCGCAACAACAAACGTTTAATATCTGCTAAAGTTGTAGCCCGAAATTGATTAAGAGTAAACAATCAAACAAATCAAATCAAATTTTGGACAGAAAACCCGTTTTTCAATAACAACTGTCAATTCATAACATGGCAGTGAATTGGTGTTCTCATGTTTTTGTGACCGAATATGGTTTCGTTTTCGTATATATTTCAACATTCAATATCATGAAGTACACACAAAAATATGTGTATCTACACCTTGGTATGGTCAAACGCTAAGAGGAAAAGAAATATAATTCACTCAAAGCTCAACCATTGCTCGTTGGCCTAGGGGTAGGGAATCGTAATTAGTGAATTGTTTATGTAAATCTGGTTATTTATGACATACTATTGTGAGAGGAGACTTTTGCGGCTGTTCTGCTTGTAGTTGCGTTCTATTCGTTGTGCGCTTTATATTTTCAATTTCGTTTTTGTTTATGCGTGAGCCGACGCCGGAACCGTGAGTGGTAATAAAATGTGAAACGATAAAATACGAACTGATAAATGAGTTGCGCTACTGCAGCCGCAACGGGGTGCTATCTTCAATCGATGTGGGGGATCAAGATGTCTTTGACTATGCTACTGACAGGTGGCATCAAGTCAGCGGGGGCTTGGTCATATATGATTTTCGTATTGAAATTATTTTAGCTGCGAACGGCTAATTAATGTTGAACATATGTATTAAGCCATTTATTTGTCGATTAATATTTATATCTTTTCACAAATTGGAAAGTGAATGCGTTTGTGTGTTTGAATAGTGGGCTAATGTTGATTCATTTTCATACTTATTAGATATGAATGTTTACGTTGCAAACAAAATTGGATAAAAAATGTATTTATGTAAATACCATAAATAGGACAGAATACCTTACAGGAAACGATGCGTTTATTTGATTTAATTATTTATACACTTCCCTAACTATCTCTCACAACGTCTAACATTTCAAGAAGTGGGACTGAATTCAAAAAACGAACTGAATACAAACACGAACGCACACACTTAAATAACAAAAGAAGAGTGTACTGAGAGGAAGTTGGTCGTGTTGCACACTGATTTGACAGATATGGAAACTTCGTACAAATAACTTGTGGAAGTTCACCAAACCGAAAATAGTAGCATGGGAAAATTTCTTACATTCGCGAGAATATTCTAACATAGTGGGTAGGTTTATCGGCGTACTCGAATAGACATGAAGATAACCCAGACTTATACTTGGCTTTCATACCGATTATTTCATTAAATTCGGATGATTTCAAAAGGTTACTGTTAACAAAACTATTGGATTAAAAAAATGCCTGGCAGAGTCTTCAAAGCAGCTGAAAATTATGTCATCAGTTGCTCTCAACAGCTCATATAAAAGGTATGGTGGGATAAATGAATTTCTCATTTATACAGGCTCAGCATTCTTGTACTCATCCCACAATAGAACGACGTCCTTGATTTGTGTCTTCTGCGTCTGGTCTAGTTGCTTTTGTGATAAAACACCACAGTTTCCAAAATTGGAAATATGACTCTCAGCAGATGCGCGGACTAGTACTCACCAATTATAATAATAATAATAGCGGCGCTACAGTCCGAGGCGGACCTGGGCTTAGCTTCTCAGCAACCACTCCCGTTGTGCGTGCTATTGTTCTCTCACGAGTGGACCGAACCTACAGTTTAATGCCGACTCCGAACGGCGAGATTGAGAAGCTTTTTCTAGACAGTTATACTCTTTGAGAATTGTCAGTAACTCGAAAGAGGTGGAGCCATGAACAATTTTTTTTTGAAAAATTGTTTGCCTGGACTTGGAATCGAACCTAGACTGTGAAAGTCTAATGCGCATGGGTCGACGCACGAACCCACACGATCACGGCGCCCACCAATTACTCCTTCCATATTTGGTGTTGATACGATCGATAGATTAGTTAATAGAGGCTCCCCACAAGGTGACGTACTCACACCCCTCCTACAGAACAATACGGTCAACAAACTGCTATTGATATTAGAAATTAGCAATGTAACCTATGCGGACGATGCTACAAAAGCGGTAAGTTTATCTCCACATTTAAATACATTACATTACGTAGAATGTTTTCTCTATACATTCAGAGACTGCGATTTATGAGTCAATCCGCAAAAAACGTAATTAGTAATCAATACAAGGGGGTAAAATCTCCTCTTCAACCGTCAAACATTTTTTGATTTCATCATCTCATCTATTAATGTATTACCGTGCGAACGAATAATCGATGTATTCTCGATGCATTAGCAGCTGTTGATTGAAACAAAAACAATCACTTATGGTAGTGCTTACATCAGAAAATCTTTTTTACATATTTCGTTAGGAAACAAATGCATCCTATTGAACTGTCAACATTCAGCTATCATTGGAATGACTTTTGGTAATAATTAATTAAAAATCAATAAAAAAAATTAATAAATTATTCTTGATAATAAAAAACGAATATTACTATATATGGATAGCTGCAAAGAGTAGTACAAGAACGGTTAATAAATAAAATGATTCGCAGACATTTTTCGTAAACATCGTACTGCTTTTGGTCACCATCAAGCACTCTCTTGCACAGGTATAGTGAATTTAATAGATTAATTTGAACATCAAGGGCAAATTAGTGTGGTGAAGACTCTAAGTCGTGTTCGCTTGGAGACCTAAAAGGATACGCATAACCGCGTACTTCCGCTGATTAGGTGCGAAATATGAAATGAATGAACAAGATCATGAGTTTCTACGGTAAACAGTTCTGAGATGTGGGTCACTTTTACCTTTGTCTGGGTACGTAAACAAGCACAACTGTCACATCTACAGGTCCGAAAACCCAAGACAAAATGGGAATAGTGAATAGCAAATACCCGGTTTAATAATAATAATATAATATAACGGCGGCGCTACAGTCCGAGGTAGACTTGGACCTAGCTTCTCAACAACCATTCGTATTGTGCTATTATTCTCTCACGAGTGGAGGGACCTACAGTTTAATGCCGACTCCGACCGGCGATTTTTGATAAGCTTTTCCTAGGCAGTTATACTCTTTGAGCATTGTCAGTAACTCGAAAGAGGTGGGTCAGTGAAAAGATGTTAGATGTTTTTTTTTCGAGACTCGAACTTTAGACATCGAGCGTAGAAGCCGACGCACCTACCCGCTACGTCACGGCGCCCACAAATACCCGGTTTTTACCCTCTCATAAATACGCACCGGACGGGTAAAAAAAAATTGCCCATCACTAGACGGGATAATCTCTACATTCACATTAAGCGACTGTTTGCTGCGGTTACGGAACTGGCGCTGATTCGGCCATATTTTTGCAAAAATCATGCTGAAGAGGTCGTTTCAATGAATAGAATGGGTTACTGGACAACTTATTTTTTCCTGATATTGGTGCTAGACCACCGACGCCAAATGCCTCATAGCTGGTGGCTCTATTGACGTTAGTTTCAATAGGTAGACAGGTTGAAGTAGCTTAGGAAGCGCATTTAGACCAAAGTTGATTGGGATCAATCCATTTGTTCATTTGTGAGAAACCATTTGGAGCTTTCGATATAGCGAATTGGTGCCTTACTAAGATCACAAAAGCTTTCAAAGAAATAGGCCGCCAAAAAATTGTCGTCGAAGGGACGCCAGGGCAGTGCAAGTCCAGGGAAGGTGTGAAATTTTCTCCACTTCTTCCTCAGCGCTAAGTCTTCTAGCCCGTTCGCCTAAGAGGCAGTGTCCAGTGATGACACGATGACACTGATTTTTGATATATCGAAGGAGATAAAATACTTATATCGATTGGGATCTAGCCCAGCCCAGTTGTGTCTTCTCGTAGCAGAAACTTGCATGTAGTAAGTGGCAGGCCTATGTATATTGCTGTATTTAGTAGTTAGAGGCAGAGGTGGTTACGATCCCTGCTAGTTCATCTTGACTGGAATGTCTCTGTGACCTGGTACACTACACAGACGAGTTTTCTTATCTTGTCTCATCTTATCTAAAGATGAGCGACAGTTTGTTATTCATTTAGAGTTTGGAGCAACAGTCCCAGTGCCTTAATGCCTGTTTGACTATCCGTGAAAATGCAAATATCTCGTTCGGATTTCACATTCCATTTGAGCCGGGACAAGGCTTAACGAATTGTTATTATCTCTGTCTGAAATATGAAATAAGCTAGTTAGTAAGTTCATCGGAGAAAACGATACCGTCCTTCGTTGTCGATCCATCTGTGTATCTTAGTGTTAATAAGGAGAATGCAAATATAACGGTAGTCTTGTTATTTCTGAAGATTAACAAGTTTTAGAAGCGTAATAACACCTGAGGTATTTTTACTTTCTTTGTCATTTATTTTTAAATTATATCCACAAAAGCCCTAATTTAATTGAAACAAAAATTGTAAGTAGGACTGGCAATGATATAAAAGTTTCAAGTGCTTCGAATGGTTGTGTTTTCTGCCATTGTGCTCCTATATAGGTTCGGGCATAAGATAAACGCTTAAAAGCTTATTAAATAAATTTAAAAAAAATAGGGATATTATTCTATGTGGGGAATGTGCTGTGTATAGCGGTATACATTTTAACTTGCTGCCGGCAAATCATCGGTGTAGACATGAATAATATATAAATTTACTGTACTACTCCTGTGATTTGATTTTTTTTTAAATTTCAGTTCTGCCGATGTTATTGATATACTCCTTTCAAAGCACGTAAAAGTATTTTATTTATTCTGTTATTATTCTTATATTTTTAGCTACGTCAGGTTAATTAAAGCACTTAAGTTGTTGTATTAGGTTTAAATGTCAACTGGTTTATTGAAACTGATTAACGAGAAAAAACTATTGTTTATGTATAGACAAAGGAGGTAAACTACAGAATTAAGTAAACTGCATAGTAGTTTACTTGGTGAAATACGGAACGCGACTGCCAACGAATGCGTTGCATTTTGCAGCGATCTTGACTGTTGGTGGCGTCATCTGTGCTCCACATACAGGAAACCTTACTTCAGTTGATGGAAGTCCCTGTATGAGGACGCCACAGTACATACGTCAGGAGTCTTTGTGTGAGGTCGCCACATATTTGTTTCTGAAATTCTCCAAATTCTCAGATATTCATTTTGATTCTTTTTTTCTCCATTCATAAAACCGAATGCGCTTAGGAAACAGATGTTCATTATTTCAAATATTTTATTATTACCATTCAAAGAAAACAGTAATCATTTAATTTTTTAAAAGTTTTTATTTGTTTTTTTTTATAATTTTATATTTTATTTCGTAAAATAAATTGAAAGAGAAAACAAATTTTTGTTTTTAATAGAATATAACAGTAAGTTCATAGGGGTTCCCCTTGCGAACCCCAAACTTCGTTGACGGATGGGACGGAAGAGAAGAGAGGTGTCGCGTACAATAAATTTCATTAAAAATAAATAATAAATGAAATTCATCACAAGAAAAGGAGAATAAACAAAATAACCTATACATCGTATCTCTAGATCGGATCTGCAGAGTCAAATGAGATTTCTAGATTTCAATAGACACGTATAAAAGTTTGATTGAGGAAGATCGAAGACATCTCCTTCCCTTGCCATCCCTCCATCGATTTTTCACTTTCAAGTTTTACTCAAAAACTGTCGAATATTTCTGGATTCTTCTCCTCGGATATTTACATTAAATACTAGGATAATGTGAATATATAAAAATAATAATAATATTAAGGGCAGAGATTTAAAAACAAACAAATATTGCAAAAGAAAAAAAAAATAAAAAAAATTATATAAGAAAGATATTTGTTTATATCGGATGACTAAGAAATGTTTTCTTCCTGGTAATCATCTGGACTTTTATTTTGTTTTAAAATAAAAATAAAATACGTTGTGCTGGATTGCGGGAGTTTGCTGGTTTTCGGGGGGAAGCGAGGGGCGGGCTTAGACTTCAATCTTGAATGGGGATCCGGGAATATGATCGTCACCCCATTTGACTATGAGAATATAATCGCCGCGATCGCGCACCGTGTAGTTGACATTGTAGTTGTTGCGTCCAGTGTGCTTGATGTTGAATTCTTCACAGGGTCCCTTTGGTCCGTACATGCCCACATAAAGAATGTTGTTACCTGCAGGCAAAATCATGTTTTAGAAATTTCCGGCCCATAGCGATGGGATGAATTTTAAACCTACCTGCATCTTGAGCGGACACTGAGAACTGATTCTGTTTGCCGACGTATGCCCTCTTCAGGCCCATTCCCTTGGATGCGACCTTGGTTGCGTCGGACTTGAAGACTGGAATATGAACTCCAGCGTTCTTTCCGCCCTTGGAAATCTTTGAAACTGTGTCAACGATGACTGTGGATGTTTCTTGGGGACCTTCGTCAGCCAGTTTGTCTCCTGTAATCATAAGCGAAAAGTGTCACCTTTACTGTCACTGAAAGTCTTGCTTCGGTCTTACCTGTGCATATAATCTTGAAGGGCGATCCAACGATGTGCTGGTTGTTATACTTAATGGAGGCATAGTACTCTCCGGGGAACAGTGGAGTGTACCGACACTTGTAGCCTTCCTCCACTTCCGTGCAATCGAGAGCGACTTTCGAGGGGCCATCAATTGTGACGGCTAGTGTGCCAACGCCAGCATTGCAAGTGTTGATGATGAAATCGGCTTTGTGGCCTGACTTGATATCCTCCAAGCCGGATCCGGTGGCGTGGACTGCAGCTGGATCGGCAACATCCTTGCCGACCTTAATCCTGTATGGTGATCCAGGTATGTGAACGCCATTGAATTTGACGTGGATAGCGTGGATGCCATTTTCGCGAGGGTAAAAACGCACCGAGTACATTTCGCTGTCGATCACTTGAATGAAGCAATCATCATCGGTGCCGGAGGGAGCAACGATCTTTGCGTCCAGTTCGCCCTTGGCTCCGTTCTTGCGGACCATGAACTGATAGGGGGCATCGGCTTGAATGTTGCCCTGTGGGAATTGTTGGACCTCTAGTTTGTGAGCATCACCCACCTCGGGGGAGATGTACACTTTGTAGGGTGAATCTGGAATATGGCGATCGTTGAACTTCAAGCCGACACGATACTCGCCTGGCTCGGTCACCTTGTAGGCGACATCGCAAGAACCGTCCTTGCGATCTTTGAATTCGATCTCGGCCTTGCTCGGGCCCTCAACTGAGATGGCAAGAGAACCACCACCAGCCTCACGGGTCCAAACATTGAATTCAGATGGTACGCCTACTTGACCGCGCTCCAGACCTGGACCACCGGCTTTAACCAAATGGGAACCGAAATCTCTGAGTGGGCCGACAGTGAATTGGAAGGGTGATCCAGGGATGTGCATGTCCTTGTAGCGCACAGACACTGTGTGGATTCCAAGCTCCTTCGGGATGAAATGCACAGAATAGAGACCGTCTTCGACTTCCTGGATTTCGGCGTCTTCTGTGACATTGCTTGGTGAAGTGACGCATGCTGCCAAATCGAAAGATGTTATGCCGGGCATCTTGAACGTCAATTTGCATGAGCTGCCGATTTCTGTCAGTGGCACGGCATCGCGCTCTCGTTGAATCTTCTCACGCTTGCGGTTCGAGCCCTCTCCAGTCACCTTAACGGTAAACGGTGAGCCCTCAACGTGGTGATCGGCGAACTTCAGATTCACAATATAGTATCCTGGCTCAGTGGGCTTGTAGGAGATGCTTAGGGTACCATCGTCCTGATCGGTGCATTGAATCTCGGCTTTGCTGGGGCCTTCAATGGACAGCGAGAGACCACCATAACCGGCGTTGCGAGTGTCAACGGCAAAGATGTTATCGGTATGAGTTTTACCCTCTTGCAGTCCCTTTCCGCTAACCTTGACTTTCTTGGCATCGCCGACCTCACGCTCACACACAGTCACCTTGAACGGCGAGTTGGGGATGTGCTTGCCCATGCGCTTAACGGACACTAAGTGCTCTCCAGTCTCACGGGGTGTGAACGAGATACCAATGTTTCCGCTTGGCATGCGCTTCAGGAAGCAGGGCTCTTCAAGTCCTCCAGGCGCTTGAATTGAGGCATTCAAGGCGCGCAAATCATCGTCGGTGATTTGGCCAGGAAGAGTGACTTCAGAGCAGGAGCCGACGGAGATTTGATTACGCTTGCGTCCCTCTCCGGTGATCTTGGCAAAGAAGGGCGAGCCCTTGATGTTTTTGTCTCCAAAGCGGACTGCGATTTGGTATTCACCAGGAGCGGTGGGCAGGTAGGTGACCGACACAGTACCATCTTTGTTGTCATGGTAGCGGATCTAAAAGAAAAATGTCAGCTTTGATTTGAGGAGTGTGGGAATGAGTAAGTACTTACATCAGCCTTGCTTGGACCTTCAACTGCGAGAGAAAGTCCACCAGCACCAGCGCCCTTGGTGGAAATAGTGAAGTTGCATGGCTCACCCGACACACCGTGAGTAAGACCGGAACCGTATGCTGTCACATAACCAGAGCTGATCGAGTCCACGTGGAATTTGAAAGGAGAACCTGCAGACGATAGATAAGTCAGAGTGTTCCTCAATACTAGCTCTCATCAAGCCCATGTTCTTACCTTGAACTTGTTCTCCATTATACTTCACAACGAGCTCGTGGATGCCCTCTTCCTTGGGATCGTACTTGATCGAGACAGTACCATCCCTATTGTCCTCGATGAGGGGTAGGTCAATCTTTCCACTTGGCATTTTTACTTCAGCTGAAACGACATGAGCACATTTGGGTGTTTAGACTTCTCAGCAAAAACCGCTGGGAGTGATTCATTGAACGGGTCGGGCCCATTTGAAAATTATGACCATTTCTGATCGATTTTTGCATCATCAGCCGAGGATCGTTTCGGAATGAGTCTGATTTGAAATTCAAAATCTTCACAATCAGAGGAAGATGTAATAAAATCTTATATTTTTAGAATATTCAAATTGTAGGAATTCAAAAAAATACACATCATGTTGGAGTCTGTGCCTCCCCTATACGCGTGTGTGTATGTGTGTGTGCCGGGACATTTGTAGGATATTTTTATGAGAATTATACGAGCATGACCGATAATTTTAAATTTATAACTCACACTTTGGTTAATTGCCAATGAAAACAGGTTTTGTGGACGACTACAGAAATGAAATCGTTGCCGTTAATTGTCAACACATATTTATTGGATATAAAATTCATTGGAAATACCTTAGAAAAATTATAGACCTGCCCAAACTGTACAAATGACCGTAGAGGAAATATTGCAATTTTATCGAAAATGAAATGCGAACGAATATCATCAAAGATCGGCGGGTATGCATGTGAAGTAGAGCGCGACACACCCTGTGTGTCTTTGATTTTTTATATCTGCTTTCTTTTCAATGCGCAAGGTAGCCATATTTATTTTTAAGAAAATATTTTTGAGGTAAATATGATGATGAGTCAGTTCAAAAAAATGTCCCGCACTCGAAATTCCTTGAAGAAAGAGATGACCATCATTTAGAGAATGCGTCAGAGATGTGATCACCTAGGAAAAGAATTATCATGCATGTGATATCTGATAGCAAACTATGTGCATGCATGTGGCATTGCTGGAAAATGCTGTCATCGACACTGTCAGGATATTGACAAAAAACATGCCAGGTCATGGATGTTAAGATGTGGAGGCCGCGTGCTGGCTACAAAGAGGTTCAGGTGACAAAGTCCATCACTCTGAGTCCATTTTCGGATGTGTTGACTCTAGCTAGATTTCCTTTTTGGGGATATTGATTGTATGTTCTTTCAAGATCAAGGAAGTCGTCCCTGCTATTGTTATTTTTGTCCTCTGTGAAGGCGTGAACGCAAATTAGGCTGATATTCCCGAATTTAGCCTCGATGCGGATTGAATAAATATGTATAAAATAAACCACCCAACTGACTGTTTGAAACATAAAATTCGCCAACAACAATTTTTGTTTCAAAAGGAAAAAAAAAAAACATCTGCACGTATAATAGGGGTACTGTAGAGAGAAAAAAGTTAGTCGAAGGCGTGACATACATAAGCTGTCAACTACATATGCCTCATTCACAAAAAAGACGATCCTACCTTCTGCAAGAACTATGGATTTATATTCCTGCTCAATTGTCAATAGACATAGATACAGACGCGAAGTCTGGTGTCAGAAAAAACGGCTTGGAGCTAAATATTTCCAAAAGTCAATCAACTACGTAAGCACCTTAAATCTCTACGCTGTCTCTTTTTTCTCCATACCAATCGTGGAGTCTATTCGCAACCTTTGCCTAATATGTGACCGTGAGCTTAAATTCCTGATCCATACTGATGAAATAATTCTTAAAGCCAACTCAGCAAACGATATAATAATGGTGACCCTGCAGTCCGAAGTAGACCTGGGCCTAGCTTCTCAGCAACCGGTAAAACAACCTAAGTGACTCGATTGCTCTACATAACCTTTGTGCCACCTCCTAGAATACACCTCTTAAGTGTGGTGTCCTAACCAAACCATTCACTTACCCAGAGGAGAATTCAAAGTCTGTTTCGATTTGCCATTCGAGGATTCTGTTGGAATGATCCTTTGATCCTGCCTCTCTACCAAGACTGCCTTCAACAAATAAACTTGAAAACGTTGGAAGATCACCCTTTATTCATGCACTTCTTTAATGTTATGTTGACTGCTCAACTCTATAACTCTATAACTTCAGCTTTTCCCACGCTAGCTCCCGTAATCTGACAAATCCTCATCTGTTCTATCTTACATACTTCTTATGACTCAAACGAACGTTTTACTTACATCGCACACAATCTCAACACTTTCTGCCTAAAACATCGTCTTCAAAGGTCTTCCACTAATCGCTTCCAATCCTAGCTACAATTTACACAGTTTAAGGTTAGATCACAAATACATACAATGGTTTGGATATATGAAGATAATGATCCGATGACTAAACTGATTCGATCACATCAAGCGCATGAACACTAATCCGAGCTTTATATTTTGAGAAGGGAATAAGACTGAATCTCGAGTATAAAGGTCGAGATACAAGAAAACTTGCTCTGGACTGAAAGCTGTGCTTCCGATACGTTCAAGGATGGAAGACTGCATTAGCTCACACCCAGACTATCCATCGGTCGCTGGTCTGAAAAGTGAAAAGTAAGAAGTATTTATCAGATTTACTAAATTCTGCTGAGCAACTTTTGATCCGCCAATGGAAGCTAGCTTTAAAAAATGCACTATTTGCTAAAAGCACCTTGTTAGAAACTAACCGAAAAAATACTGAAGTACTCGTACACGGAAATCCGATTCAAAATAACCCCGTCTTGTATACGAGAATAACAAAAACTTGAAAAGTAAAGCATTACAATACGAGCAATAACTAAGAAATAACAGGGACAGTGTAATCAATAAATTATGTTATGCAAAGAACATAAATAATCCAGTGTTTTTACTACCAAAGACGGTGGTTACATGAGTGAAAGAAGGCAGAAATGTCGAAGAGAGATTGTATGATTTTTCAAAAGGTTGGAAAAAGACGAGTTTGATCCGGAAAATACATCCCTTGCCAACTGTTTCAAAAATCATACGCTCTCTCTCCGACATTTCTGCCTTCTTCCATTTATTTAAACGCCGTCAAAGAGATATCAGAATACCCCGATGTAGATACTTTGATTGTTGCCTTTTGGTTTTGTTCCATTTATCTTCTAATCAAATTTCTAAAAATAACTTATCTTATCTCCATCACCAAATGACTCGAATTGAATGTACTTGAACATAGAAAAAGATTTAAAAAAACACATGCACTTTTCCGATCCACTGTAATTCTCCTCACCGTTTCATTTCATTTGTAGTCGAGAGGGTGCCTGCGCAGGCCCCAATAAACAAGTACTCATAATTAAGTATTTCAATTACAATCACTCAGCCATTACAATGTACCACATATGGTTTCTATAAGGCGAATCAAAAATAGATACCATCTCCCACAGAATCTGACGGCTCTTTTTCGATCATCGAGGATCATCTTCGGTCGGTCGGTAGGTGGTCGTTGTCCATGCCGCAATAATCCATAGCGAGATTGAATATGCTCTCAGCAAGACACATCTATAAATCTCATCACATGCACACTCCACACCGAAACCACCGGAAATAAGTCCGAAATAGGCGAGTCCTATAGACTCCTTCGTATTTGTCTGATGATGAATCTCATCGAGTGTTGCCAATTAAATTCGTTCAATTTGCTATAGCACACAGTTGTGTGCGTGAGGACACCTGTGAAGATTGGCGATACTCTGATTGGACGATTACCGAGTGATACATTTTACTCATGATAAATGTTCGACGAAGTGTAAAATCGAGAAGTTAATTATTGTAGAGCATAATTTAAAATTTGTTCGTCGGCGTAAAAGTTTTTGGCAATGGATGCGCGAAACGGCAATGCATGCTGTAGATACACTTTGTTTCGTCTTCGAGATGCTTCACGCTTAAGAGTGGATATTTGACGGATGGTTTATGGCTGAGCAAAGGGTGTGTGAAATAAGTGCGAGAAATTGTTAAGGTATTCACAATACGATGGTCACAAAAATGAATGCCAGTTGGCAGATACTTCTAAACACTGATGACCTCTGATTCTTGTGCGTTGTTTTTAATTCTTGTTTTTTTTTAGATCGATCAAAGAGACGATCCAAATGGGCATGCTTTGTGTTTATTTGGTACCCGTCAGTTTGTTCGGACTGTTAAAAAATAACAAGACTTTTTGAATCATTCTGCAAATGTCGCATCATTATTTGTTATTTTTTCATTTGTTCAAATGTTTTAATATCTACTGAATACAAGAATATCCTGTGTCCATTCTCATTAAATAAACCTAATTTGTGTTTACGGCGACACAATGTGATTTTTAGTGTCAGTCTTGCGGTTTTAAAGCCAACAACACATTGATAAATACAAGGGATTTTGGTTGTCCCCAAGATAAACACTAGGCGAACTGTATAAATTGGAATAGTTTGTGGAGAAGAAACAAAAAAAGCGGAATTTATAAAGGATCTTTAAGAATTCAATAAAAAAGTATTCCCTCATTCAACACGCACGCGTAGATTAATAGAGATATCTGATACATTCCCTAATGATAGAAAAAATATGCACTTAGGAAAACACTTGAGATATTTTGCAACAACAACAACAAAGATTGAAGAGGATCTTTTGAAAAACGAGATATTTTTTTTATCTTGATAGTACTGCATAAGACTACCGCAATAAGATCGACTTTTAAACATTTGTGAATATTTTAGGTCCAATACCAAAAAATTGTGTTGAAACAGAAGAGGCCTTGCCTCGAATTGTTTGTCAAAATAACAATAACTTAAACAATGTAAGTTCAATAATCAAGTCTTGGCCATCTCTAGTTCTGTGGCAAAAATACAGAAAAGCTTAAATAGACTTAAGTAGGAATCTAAACATATCCAAATGATTCATCTTAAGTCTAATCGTAGGGTTTCGTATAACAACTGTAGCAATTATTTTATCCTCAAAAACAGTTATATTCGTTGAAAGAACAATTTGACATACCACATTTAGAAGCTTTGTACAAAAACGCTTTTTTTCCCAAAGTTTTATTTACGGACATAAGCTTTATTTCCACAGAGTTATAACTTTGTATTCCTCGCCCGTCACTTGAGATCAATCAACAAAGGAATTTTTCGTAAAAATGAAAGTGCCTTTTCTTAGTCCGTGCTGCATCGATCGAAACAAGTTATAATCAGAAGGGGCTAAGTCTGGTGAATACGTGGGGTGGGGCAGAACTTCCCAATTCATATTTGGCCAAAGTATTTTTTTTACTTGGTAAGCAACATGTGGCCGAGCGTTGGCATGATAGAAAATAACCAACTGGTCATTGACGGTCTTTGTTGTGGAAGCCCAAATTAGCACATTTGAAAGGAATACACCAAAGTTCATATGTAAGTTCTTTGAATTGGAACATATTCATCATAAACTTATTTTTGCGATCGATAGCTCTCAGCAGGAGCTGTCTTGAAAAAAAATGCTATAGAACTGCCCGCAAGCAATCCTTATCTGGCACAAAAATTTTACATTTTCATTGGAAATACAAGTTATTTGTACAATCAAAATCGGGGAGCTTTCAAGAATTCAGTCGGCTGCGCAGATGATTATTGACTATTCAAATATTCAACTGCGAGCAGACTAGTCTTCAAATAATCACACGAATAGGGCAGTGCTGATAATTTCCTGCAGATTTTGGTTTTGGCTGCCGTGGCTCCAAAATACAAAAAAACTTGCACGGGAAAAGATTTGTTGATGTTTTTTTTTCGTTTGACGCAGCCTAATATTTAAATATTTAGCAGCAAACCAGGATATATCGGCTGCAAATACTAAAATCTTGTTTCCAGACAGGTTGCGGCTGCTGCAGCGTAGTTGGCTAAATTCATGAAAGCACCCTCTATAATAAACTGCATTTTATGGACAGATGTTTTCCATCCAAAATAGTGTATATGTTAAAATTTACACTATCCAGATGTAGTAGTTACGCCATTAGTTAGTCAAATTTACATTTGATATTCACACCCCAAATGGTTTCTTGTAAATTGGACTTATAAATAGGCTTCTCCTTAGGTCACTTGCCCTAAATTTTGTCCTAAATCCTTGAGAAATATTTTGTTAATACAGTCAAAATCGCTTACAAAGACATCGGTTACAACGACATATCGATTAGTCAGTCCGTTATAACTGATTTTGACTGTAATTAGATTAATTTTCTTCTTAGGTTGACGCCACAGTTTAGAAGGGACTTGGTCTTACCTTCCTTACCATTGGAAGCGACCTCACGGACAGTTTTTTCCGTAAGGTGAAGTCTGAGAATCTTTAGTCTTTTAGTAGTATTGTCAGTGACTTGCGAGAGGTGGCGTGTGGGATTGAACCATGGATCAAAACCTTAGGAGTCGACGCGCTAATCTGCTATAGCATGGTGTCGTAGGTTGCAGAGTATCAAAAAATGAAACATTTTATAATAGAATATATGTTAATACATAACAAACCGTAGTTTTTAAAATAAATGAAAGGTCATTTTTAACTGAATTTTTTTCAACCCATCTTCGAAGAAATTTTGCACCTCTATATACCATTAAATTCTGCCTCTATATCACATTCTAGGCCCAATTATGGGAAAGAGAGAATCAAACAACCACCAATTAATAACTGCAAAATTACAGAACAATTTTTTAAATTAAGCGGAAACACTTTTAAGGAACAACGCCGTGCCGTACGTAATTTTTTTAAAAGTATCCCGAAGCTTCGTCATCTTTCAGTGTCTAAGCTCTTGGGAAATTACGTAAAATCAGCTATAATTTTGTACACCAACTGCCCATCACTTGAGATCAACCATTCATCAAGGCATTTTTCTGTCATTTACAAACTGTAACAATGAGTCGTAGAGAAATTTTACTCCCAATTAAGTAAGCAAAAGTGAACGAATTTACCAAAACCGAGCGAAGTGGTTATTTTGATCACAATGTATCATTTCTGTGTATCAGCTTTATTGCTTTAGATCACATCAGTTTTCGTACGACCATTATGTTTGGAACTTTACTTCGAGTCTAACCCGGAAGGACAACACAGCAGAGATGAAGCACAGATATGGTGGGTGGTCTACCCCAGATTGTAGCTTTAACAATTGTAGGAGTTAACAGTAAGAAGCCTACATCGCAGAAAATAAAATAGTTTTCCATTAAAGCAATCTGTCAAAATTAAGGAAACCATTCTCGAAATTTTTGACGAAAGATGAAAAATGCAGCTGTTTGAAATTTTTTTTTTGGATTTGAATTTCAAATGGATATTATTTTAAGGTAATTTACTGCAGTAAATTTCTAGTTTACTTTCATTGCATCATCTATTCAAACAATTTTTGCAACGAAATGTGCTGTAATCTATTGTTTGACGTGCAAGACTGGCCAGACAGCCTTTGGCTGAATGTGTGCGAACAATATGTTCTACCTAAACAACATTTGCACCTGGAATGCCTACCAAATACAATACTTGTGCTCGAAGGCAAAGCACACAATTTTCTGAAAGAAAAAGAAACGAAATAGTAAAGCATTTGTTTATTGTTTTACGTTAAATATCTCCTCGTGTCTGTTGACAGCTGGCACGCGAATTTGATTTAGCAATGTATCTAGAATTGCGTCACTATTTCATTTCTTTTTTTCTTTTTTTTAATATTTCCACAAGCCTCACGTCCCTTCTTTTTTTTGAAAACGTTTAACTCTGCGGGATGTTGGTTTATAAACAAATCTAAGTTTTGTGAAATTTTGTTGTAAATACGAGCGGTTTGCAATCACTTTGATATTTTGTTTCCTTAAAAAAATGATGCGTCCATGAATAGTGCGTTTTATTGAAAGATAATATTTGCGGAATGGCACATGTGAACTTGCTAAAGATCTACATAAAAAGAAAACCACAGGAAGAATATGTTTGCTTATAATTTCGCTAAACAAGTAAGCAAATGTGTAAAAAATGCCTTGAAGTTAAACTGTCCAACAGATGAATTATCTGGTTTCAAGCAGCTTGATGCGAAGACCAAGATTGTGGTAGAATACAAAGAGGTGTGGCGGAAATGAGTTCTTTTGCTCAAGGTCAAAAACAAAAAATATGTATTGAGAATTGTTGTTGAGTAGAGGGATGGTCTTTAGCTGACAGAGAAAATGGTGTCGATGGATGTGTTGTTTAACGACATAATAAAATCATTCGATAAAAGGAACAGTTATTAATATACTCTTGAAATAAATATCCTCTCATAACTTCCTCCACAAAGCTTTAATTAAAAATAGAAATAGAAATGCAAAATTTGTCCAGACCACTCAAGGCCCATGTCTGATACTGGTAAACAGTGATAAAGTGACTAATGCTTGAAGATTCCCAAATTGAAAATATAAATTGTTTGGCTCATGCATGGACTGATTTTGAAATCAAACTCTTCAAATCTTCAAGAGTGAACAGCAAAATATAGAAATAAGAGTCTTCTTAGATCTTGATGAGGATACTCTGCGTGCTCTGTTCTGATGATTAGCAAATGTTATTATTGAAGCACTTGGAAAATGTGGTGGTACAAAAAGATATACAAATAGTTGATTCCATCCAGAAAATCCACAGCGAAGTGAAAAGATAAATAAGATTCTTCACATTCGGATTGACAGGTTGTCTGCTTTGAACTTTCGTATTACCTGCAACCTACGAATCACGGAAAAAAAAGCATGAAGATCATGGTTAAAGGGATGGAAGTGAGAAGCTGAGGAACATATCTGTTTCTTCATCATGAAGAGCACATTTTCTTATGATAGATTGTTTCCTCACGCAAAGAACTCGTGGCCGTCGCGAAAACTATGAGTATGGCCCAACATAACCTCACATATGGTTAAAATTCTTGTATTCGATATCGTTTTTTGCGATTGGTACATTAACCCACTTTCGAAAAGATACTAAAACGAATGTTCTAGAGAAAAAAAAGTGTGTGAAATATGTTACTCCAACATTACCTTGATGTGTTCTAATATAAAATGATGATTTAAAATTTAACGGTAAGAAATCACAACCATTAATTCCCTCGTTCTCTGGTATTACCGCTTCATTGAAATATATCGAAACTTTTTCGACACAGTCGTACTCAGATACTGTAAGTACTCGATATTGTTGACGGTAAAACAATGAATACTCCTCCCACGTTGCCTCCGGATGTTCCGCTTTCTCTTTTAACCAACTGAACATCATTTTGAAACCGTTTTTATTTAATTTTTTTTTGATTTTTAATTTAACAGTTTTTTGTATTGATCACAGTTTTATATATTTTTGTGTTTTTTGTTTATAAATTTAATTTAAATAGAGATTTGAAATATAAAACACTTAAAATTATAAAATATTTATTTTAAATTTTTTTTTAATAAATTCACTTCATTTTTTTTTTTTGGAAATTTTGTGGAAAAAAAACTCGGACCGTAAAGGGTGTGTCCAAGAATTCTTTCGCAACGGAAAAAAAGATGATCGATATATATATGTGAACGCGAAAACTCTCTCTTAACTCACACTAGCTTGGTTCGATTTTAATCGCCACTAAAATATTAATTGATATATAAAAACTTAAGACGAAATCGTAATTAGTTATATTTTTTTATGCGCGTGAATGTGCTGGCGTGTGAAAACCGATAAAGGAACAATTAAATTATGTATATGGCAATTAGAGAGGCTAATATTTTAATACGAATGTCTACACGTATCCACGGACCGACTTCAAATGAGCTTGTACAATTCCAAAGATACATTAAGGCCAATCACCGACCGCCACTAAGGCAAAACAGCAAAGTCAGACGAACGCAGCAGAAGCAACCATCATAATCGCATCATTCCCAGAGCAGAGCTACCAAAAGGCAGGGGGGCACTGTGGGATGGACATATACTAGGTATATCCATATAAAAATATGCTGTACATTGGAATCAATGTATTTTCGAACTGAGTCGATTTTTCGCTTCGAACAGGAGAAGATCGGGAAAATAAAAGTATTTCTTTTCTACGACTTTTTAATAATTCCATAAGTATATGGATATGTATGATTTTTAGTGGACATCAACAAAAAATTATAAATAAACTCGAAAACGCGAATGTTCTGCAAAGTCGGGAGGGTTAAAAAGTGTCACCGCCATCACCGAGACGTGGATGGACAGATTTCACACATTCCCTGGCTACAAATCGCTTGGACGATCGACGATCGTTCGTTTGGCGAAATTAAAGATCTGAATCTATCGAATTAATTGGAAAATTCGAATCTTGTACCTGCGGTCTGAACTTGATATCTTGACTGATTTAAAAATTTTCAACTTAAAAGATTCTTCCGCATTTCTTGAGTTTCTCGTTGCTCGCATTTTGAAAATAACAATTTTAATAAATCGCAAATCATTAATGAATAAAATATGTGAATGTTCCAAAAATATTTATTTTTGATATTCAAAAACGGAATTCCACGGCGGATGTGTTAATCTCCGTCGCCACAGACACCGCCATCGACGTCTTGCACAGAAATTTGTTTTTGATTAATACAATACCATGGATAAGTTGATCGTTGTTTCTTTTTTATGTTTTCACATGCGGAGGAAGGGAATTTTTTTGAAGTGATTTCTTTGGAAAATGGAAAGTGGGACGCAGACGTTTATTTCTTTTTATTTATTTTATCTGTTATTTTTTTTCTTTGGTTGAACGCCGGCATGCAGATCATTCTAGATGAAGACATTGCTGAATGGACATGCATACGTGAGCATCATTATATTATATTTATTTTATTCTTTACAGAAAAATTAATTTCCCATCTTTTAAAGAATTATCTACGTAAAAAAGCAAACGAACACTAAAGAACAATAGATTTGCTGTCTACTTACAAGAAATCAGACGCACTGTAGTACATTTTTTATTCGAGCCACTTTTGGAATTGCTGAATAGGAGATTTGGCCGCACCCTAATTAAATGTTTGTATGCAATTTCACAGATCAATTTCACAAATTTGCATACGATAGATTATACAATTGAAAGATATGAAGTAAATTTGCTAAATTTGTTAATTTATTCTTGCTAAACCTACGTTGGGCGCCGGGATAATTGAAGACGTCAGTAGACTAAAAGGTAAAAATCCAAGCTTGACACATTTAAGGAAACCTTATGGAGCGTCAAAATGCCAACTTAATTAATTTTTTAAATCTTACAAACATCTTCTCAGTCTCAGAAGGTACGGGGATTGTTCGATAAGCCGATGACTTTCAAATTATATACTTTTTTCTTTCTCAAAATTGCATATATTTTTTAACGTAGTTTCTTTCTCAAAATCTCCAAAATAGTCGTTTTTGGCTGTGATTGGAGCACATTTGCCTGAAATTCAGTGCATTATTCCATGCGAGGGAGCAGAGTCTCCAAAGTATTTTTTGAGCATACCTTCAGTCACTTTAATGGCTTTACCGTAGTGCTTTATGCTTTAAAACACGAAACTAACTTTTTTCCAAAATCAAAGTTCTTTCAATCAGTTGGCTTGGCAAGTAACCATAAACATTGTCAAATCTTAAAGTGTCCATTACTGCGTATAGAAACTAAAGGAGAATTCAGCTGTCAACTGACATTTGCATACCTAGATAGCGATTCATTTCGCTCTCGCGTAAGAAGTTACAAGTGAACGAACTTACCGAAACTAACCAAAGCGGTTATTATAATCAGATTGTATCATTTTTGTGTATTTGCTTGGTTGCTTCAGTTCTCTTAAGATTCCGTAAGACTATTATAGTTGGCCCTTAAGTCTCGTCTAAGTAATCATCATCCATTGGTCAAAGGAAAAGTAAAAAATAGCAAATATCGATAAGCAGACAAAATGTCTTCGATCCTGTTTCCAAAATATTGTCGCAATGAAAAGAAAATATTACAGAAATCCCACACGAAAACCAATCAGTCTTCTCGTGGATATCGATTTCCCAAAGTGTACACATTTGTCAAGACTGTCCAACAAATGTCTCAAAACACGTCCGGCTAATCTGTTCTTCTTGTCAGTTAAACTAACACTTAACTGTCTGTCTAGAAAGTTTATTTTTCCGAAAATAAAATATTGAGACACGAAAAAGTAAATAAAAAAAATCAACGCATTTAAATCATGCAATTCAAAAATCGATTTCAGGTAGAGCAAAACATTTTCGTTTCAACATTTAATTTTGACTTCTTCGCAAATTTTCTAGCACAACACAGCATCAAAGATAGTTTCTAAAATAAATTCCAGGGGTCTGCGTCTGTGGGCAGTGTACTGCACCAATTTTAATTTATGTGTCCACCAGAACTGACAAATTGACATTTTATTCCTTCATTCTCAGCATGAGTCTAGATCATGGGGGAAATGAAACAGAATTTTTGAAGTCACATGAACAGGGTTTTTGACACACCAACAACTGACATTCAAAGGAAATTCATCTCGAGAGCACATGTCACTGAGAAAAAATGTTGTTTTCAAGATGAAATACAGAAACGAAGACGATGGCGATGCTGAGTGCGCCTGCAGCCTGTCGATCATAGCTAATGAACTGTCAAAATCGTTCAAATTATCTACACACTGCCATGCAAATAGTATTCCATGGGGTTACCTATTAGTTTGCGTTAAAAATAAAAAACAAAATATATGGGTATTGGAAAAAACATAAATCAATAATTTAATGAAGATGCAAAATCAATTCCGATCGGGATTGTGGCGTGAGTGCTTGATCTCCATATCATGCGGCAGGTGTGTTATGTTTCATGTGATTGTGTGGTATTTTGGGTATTTTTTTAGTGCGAATATATCTGGATTCAACTTAGTAAATTGCGAGAGAAATGTCGTATGGGATGTAAAATCTCAATTGATTGATTGATTGCAAATGACAGTTGACATAATTGGCATGACATCTTTTGATGTACATATTTCATTGGGAGGCTGTCAATTTGTCAAATTTGTCTCGATAATCCAGTAAATCTAGTGTAAAATGCAATATTTTATGGAAGCGGATGTTATCTGCGCCATATATTCAAGATGGCCGGATATATTTTTTTTGGAACAACTTTTTTATGTTTTTAGCCAGAGTGTCAGAGATCACAAGCGAACTGCGAACGCTACAACGCATAGCGTTAGGTTGGAATTCAAGATGTTTTGGTAATAATGTAGAGCAGCTTAATACAGGGCGGGCCAGATAAAGCCAATCAATGTTAAATACGAATAACTTTTTTTATTTTCCTATATAATTGCTTTTTCCTTTTTACAAATTATAATTGCGGTCTTGGAAACACTGGTAGCGCAAGACCACCGACAACGTCTACAATACGCTATTCATTTTACACAATCAGCCGCACAAAAGTGATTTTTAAAAGAATGTTTATGTCAACAAGCAAACATGTTGATTATGGAGCTTCGAAAATCCAAAGGCAACACACAATCATCACTTACACTCAATAAGATGCACTGTTTGTTGCGATGTTATGGCCGAAAGCGATACATACTTCTTCGAAACTTCTTACAGAACAATGATCAACAACTTTTTGCAGCTAATGGCGAAGAGGCATCATTAAAATCCGGTTTCAAAAAAATGAAGCGACTGCTAAGCGAACTATGGACCTGCTGCTGGAAATTGGAAGTTCTTATTTGACTCACCCTTCACTTATGTCTTAAAAATGTACGCAGACGATTTACTAGAATTACTACCCTGTTCTGTAATACTACTGGCGCTTACGCAATGCACTTTTAAAACAAACAATAACCGCCATTTAATAGAAACGTCACAATATGAGAGATGTCAAACGCTGACAAAGAGTCAAACGCGGATGATCAGATGCATCCGTCGACTCAGCGTTGGTCTCGTTGGTCACCTCCCATAAGAGCAGATGTATTTAACGTATCTATCAAAGAGTCACTGACGCTGACGCACGTAAAGAATTCTATGGGCCGGAGTTGGACCTTAAGTCCAACTATAATAACCGAACGAAAACGTTAGCTTATGTCAAACCCAAATGCAAAGAAACCAGAAGCACTGTAAATTTTCAAGTGTCCACAGTTGCATTAAAAACTTAGGAAGAATTGTGGTGTCAATTCACATTTGTAGAGAGCGATTTATTTAGCTCCCGCGTAAGTAAGCAAAATTGAACGAACTGACCGAAACTGAATGAAGCGGTTATTATAATCACAGTGTATCATTTTCGGTCGATTGCTTCAGTTATCTTCAGCTTCCGTACGACCATAGTTGACCCTTTAGTATCCAATAAGATCCGAAACAGATATGTCCTTTCTCATCGCCCAGTTTGTCCAAATAACTTACAAACTTTTGAATGATCGCGAGAATTATGCTGTGCAAAACCCTTATCCTGCCAATTTTGCTGTATAAAGCCGAATTATGTGCGATAAGCAGGACGTTAGAGTTGAGTCTCGGTATCTTCGAACGAAACATTTTGCGTCGGATATTTGGTCCTGTCTGTGAGGAGGACAAATGGAGAACAGAACATAACTGCGTTTTCTACGAGCTGTACTAAAACGTGCATATAGTCCGGAAGACCGAAATTCGTCGACAAAACTGGCTCGGGCACATTGATGGCAAAAACACTAATGCTTGAGCTAAGTGAGTCTTCAAATCCGAAAATATTAACTCAAGAAAGAAACGGATCGAGCCTCCGATGTAAAAATCAAGTGATCGCAGATGCAAGAGAACTTAGCCTTAATAACTAGAGGAAGGGTGCCCGGGATCGACAAGGATGAAAGGCCGCATTAGCTCAGACACTTTGCGGGTCTTAGAAGTAAACAAGTAAAAGAAATTTAAAGCACAATAGGATGTGATCGCATTTATAATTTTAAACGAAACGGAATGTCGCTTTAAAATGTTTTTGCTGAAAACAATCCAATATTCTTAAAGGTCACTGATATAATCTTAACCACAGACAAAATTATTAAATAATCTTATGTTGGGCGCCACTTTCTTAATTCACAAAAAATAAACAATCTCGAGGTAAACATTCATTTTTGTATCACCATATCAAATTAAAAATTCAATGCACTCTCCATGCGCAAACACACTCCAAGTGCGTTGTTCCCGAATATTTTTAGCCGAAAAATTTAATAAATAAGAACCGTCTCATTCCTGTTTGTTTGTCCACTGACAATCCACACGACCTCGTGAAAAATACCTTCTCTTGGGTTGGAATGCATCAAGCACTGTCGTTCTTACAAGTTCACGAGAGCAAACATATGTCATTCCATTTGACAGTGAGCGGCTTTGTCAGATTTATTAATTACCGAAAATCCATCCAATGAATCACTTTCAGAAAAAAAAAGAAAACCATTTTTAAGACTCACCAACAACGTTTCCCCCAGTACTTGGTAGCGGTAATTTTTCAAGAGCGACAGTCCTATAGGATACTTCGGTTTTTCCGTTCACCAACGAATGCTGTTCGGTTATTGTCTGCTAAAGTTTTTATAGGAAAGCACATTTTTTTACATAATGACTTCACTGGAAAATTCAAAGGAAATTAAATGACTACCTGTGCAGTTGTTGTAGACTTCTGTACAACGGTGTGTGACTCCTCAAGGTACGATGATTTGGTGTATTCTTCGACACTTTCAACAGCCTGAAAGAATAACAACATTTTTCCTTGTTTTTTTATCATGTTTTAGAAAGTCAATATTTTTGATTTATGGTTTTTATATTTAGCACCTAAGATACGAAATAATAAACAAATGGACGGCGAACATACGTCGCCGTCACAGAAGGAAATAACAACACTTTGGGCGGTGTTGAGCGATTTAGGAGCATTTTACACATCATTTCGATCATTTGGCGATGATTGCGCGTGATGTCAGGCGATGATGGAGCAGGACTTTCGCTTCTATTTACTTGAGTATTGCTCAATCGATGGAAGAGAGGGGGAATTGTGGATAAAAGTCAACACGTTTTTTTGGAATAACAGCTTGTTTTTGCTGTTGTATGCTTGGGAAAGTGTGAAAAGTATAATTCGGAGGCATCAATCAGTCTAGGAAAACGAGATACGATTATTCTTAACAAGCTGAGTGTACAGAGGATCTGTATCCGTGGATACAAGAGTGTTCCTAAAATAGAACGCAAACGAGTAAATTGATGCAAGATATAGGGGGTTATGTATCTGAAGGGTTCTTGAACTCATACCAATACATTGTTGTCATTCTTGGTCGATGAAATATTATACTATAATAATGCTGTAAACCCATATTTCACTCGCCAGGATTTTATTCCAAAAACCTTTCTATGTTCGATGGTTGTTAACATGGCGGAAGATTTGTAAAGCAGGTTAAAGAGCGGGATATCACCGTCGAGAATGTGAATAAAGTCAAAGGAATATGTAGGCGGTCAACAATCTCATCTGTCAGTAAACAAAAAAATCTGCTGGCAAGTCTTCTTCTTTGAATGAGGCTACAGCCCAGATACAGTCTTTGGCTTGCTGTTTCCAGTTACGCACACAAACTGGGTTAAGGTTCTTCTCCAATGGTGTTCTCCACCACAATCTTGGACGTTATCTGTTGCATTATCCCACAGGCAAAGTGTCAAAAATTAGCCCAGAGAGGTAGATTTTCCACAAGGCCTAGAAACTTTAAGGCATCTAGCCTAGACTCCTGTTGCTGTACAGTAAAGTCAGTTATTAAGTGTTCTCCTCCAAACGCCATAAACCCGAACTCGAGCAAAGATTGCACAGAATTTTTCGAAATGGCCAAGGGATTGTTTATACACACTTCTTGTGGCGCTACAGTCCGGGATGGACCTGGGCATTAACCACCAAGCCTCTCCAGTTGGCAGCAATCATGTACGCCAAGTTAGCTCAGGATTGTCTAAAATTGTGTGCGGCATCGGCTTCGTAGGCAACCTCTATTGCGTTTTCCCACGGGCGCGGAGTCGAGGACTCTTCGGGCTGGAGTAGTGTTGTTCATACTGTCTGCATGACCTAGCCATCTTAGGCTTTGAATCCGTACACACCTAGCTATATTCATGTGTTCAGTTCAACTCATATAGTTCGTCATTGAATTTTTTCTCCAAATGCCAAAACAAACAGGTCCAGAGACTGAACGCACAACTTTTCTTTCGAAAAATTTAAATGCATCTTCATCTGCTTTTGAGATTGTCCATAGAGTAGGACATGGATCATCAAGGTGTTATAGAAAGCTAGGTCCTGCGAGATAGGGCTCAATTCAATTCAATTGCCCCTTGAGCCGAAAGAAACAGCGATTGGGAAGAGTTATACCGCCTTTAATCTCTGCACTAATGGTATTCCTGCTGTTTATTTGGGAGCCAAGGTAGACGAAGCCCTTCACTACATCGATAGAATATCTGCCTATGGTAAAGTTGTGACCAAATTATCGATGGTGTGTATCCTTCCTCGACGGCAACATAAACTTCGTTTTGCTTCCTTCGCCGCTAGTTTTCGAAACGAACGCCCCACTGACGGCCCGCTATGTTTGACCTATCAAGTCAAAGTCCTCAGTTATAGGGATTTTTGGTCGACCGTGTCTCTATTGTTCGTCATTGAGCTTGCACGATTTTCTCAATTATGATCAGCCAAGCATATCAGAATAAGGAAAGAACAGAGAGTGATGTACTCAAAACTTCATTCCCTTTAGTCTTAAAATTTGACAGAAATGTTTAAATTTGGAGAAACATCAAACAAATACAGCATTTCTTTTATCAAATCACAAATTAGAAAAATGTGTCCGAATCGCCTAACTCATTTTACAAATCAAAGCGAAGCAAAGCCACGTGTTAATAGGCTGCTAATCAAGAATGTGTCAGATTGATTTATTTTATTAAAATTCAGAATTCCCGCAGTTGTTGGGCGTGGGTACAGCGCGTGATAATAACTTTACCATCACACATTAAAATTCCTCGTCAACTTGAGCATCACAAAGTGAAAAACCACTCCTGGTTCATATGCAATAATTTTCCACGGTCCTTTGGTCTTCTTTTCGGTTTCGAAATTTTCCATCTCAATAAACAATATTACTAAAATATGTTAAGTATCTCAGAAATAAACCAAACATCCCCTTCACACAATCTCTTTTGAACCGACAACCCCGATTAGATTTTAGCAAATTCCTACAAGCATATCATTTGTCGAAAGTCTGACAGTCTGACACATCTCGGAGGCTAATGGATTTGACATGTTGTTCAAACAAACTTGAGCTAAACGGTTCCTAAGCGATACAATCAATTGTCACATTGTATCTCATGTGTCCCCTAAGTAGCTCTGTCACATCATACCGTTGCGACATTACTCAATGGAGCGCATACTTATTTCCGACCCATTTCTTGTGTGGCGTACTCTAAAAATAACGAATGGTTTGTGATGACATTACGCGATGCGTTTGATGGCATGGCGCCGAATATTTAGGTCAGCACCAGATCTGCATGAGAAATGAACAACTGTCCCATTGTTCTGATTTTGAAAATCGAAAGTAGAACAAGTATCCTTTCAATTTTATCCGTGCAAGCGAATGTTCATCTTATTGGCCTCATACCCAACTAATGGAGGGACATAAAATTTAATTTGCGATGCAACATAAAGCACGGCGCGATCTCCTTTTAATTTTCCTCTCGAGATCTCCGGTCCGTAGTGGGTGATCGCGATGAAAACAAAAATGTGGTGAAAAATAAAGAAAGAAATTATGTATCTGTTGACTTAATTAAAAGTCAATGAAGCATCTCAGTGCACACAAATACAATGTGGGCGAAGATATATATTTAACGAATAAACATTTTATGCAGTGAAAAGATCTTTTTGTAAGAAATAAAAATATTTTGTTGATCTCTAGGCGAAATTTGATTTATTGGCAATTAAGGAGCAAATTCGGGATGATTAATTATAAGTCAAATCAATTTTGGGAAACCATTATTCAATCTTGAAATTACGACTGTTCTTCTGAGATGCCTGGTTATAATTTGTAACATTTCGGTACGATCAGGTGAGTGATGTTTAAGGCAATCAATTGGGTATTTGGCTTTTGCACAGTTTTTTTTAGATTTTATGCTCATTAATTGCATGATCTAGGAGTGATGACATAAATGGAGAGACTAAAATATCAACCATACAACAGTCGTCGCAGTTTTAAAATGTTATTGAAAAATAGGAACACGACCATTGCACGGAACGCAAAGATAAAAAGATAAAGCGAAGATAGGCCTACTATTTCAGAACATTATAGACATCAAATCATGGCCACCATGACGTAGTGGGGAAGTTCGTCGATTTCTATGCTAAAAGTGTAGGCTCGTTTATCGGCGAACGGTTGAACCTCTTTCGAGTCACTTTTCAAAAAGTATAATGCCTGAAACACAGTACTGCGTTGGTGCTACCGTCAAGTGACGTTTAACTTCCAAAAATCCAATGGCACAGTCCGAAATACAGTTTTGTGATAGCGATATTGCGTTTGTTGCAAATCAAAGAGCAATGAGAGCAGCGCAATCACTCCTAAAATCGCACTCTCTCGTGAAAATCTTTCAACACGTTGCCTGCATTTTGACACTTCGCATAAAAATTTGTGTGTCTTGAATTTAAACTTGAGAAGTTAGAATAAAATAAATTTTAATTATCATTTCAGAACTAACTACGTAACACAAACACTGTAGCAACACCGCAGTATTGTGTTCCTAGCATAACCGTCAAGAAAAAGATTCTCAAAATATACCATATACCGTTAGGAGTCGACATAAAACACAGAAATCATCTCTCATATCGATTGTCTGGTGTGAGCATTTTGAACAACAGGGTATGCAAAAGTTGCTTAAAATGTGTGAAATATGCTTGCAAGAATAATTTTACTAAATGAAGTATATTCTCTTGTCCTTCAATTGATGTCACCTGACGTAGCACCCGAATGGCAAAGTTACTTCAAATGTCTGACCTTATATTAACCATTCCCTCGGCTGCACAGTGATATGTATGGATATGTCTTAGTTCAGCGCTTACGGATCTAAAAGCACGTGACCACCTTAAAGTAGTGGGTAAGTGCGTTGACTTCTACACTGAATGTCCATAGTTCGATTACGGAAACTCTCACTCGCACATTCAAGGCAACATCTCTCTCGAGTCACTTACAATGCTTAGAGATTACAACTGTCATGAAAAACTTCTCATAATTCTCCACTCAGAGTCGTAGTTCCGGGAGTGGACCTCGTTAGAGACAATAGAACGCACAACCCGAGCAGTTGCTGAACAAATCCACTCCGCACTGTAGCATCCCCTAAAGAAGAAGATGGACCTGAAGACATAAATTGTTGGGCCATATTGACCATACCGTCTGCCTGAAAAATGTGTCCTTTCGATGTAGTGGGACAAAATAACATCCTATAAGCAGGGCTAATGCAGAATATGTTAACAAAAGAGGCCTCTTATAGACTTGGTGAGTGGCACTGGGGACGAAAGACAGAAATGTTGACCCTATAGAATTTTATTGAATTCTCATTCAGCCCCTGATGAAGGTTTTCTGGTCAGTAAATCTTTATGAAAAAGGCAGATCATTACTTGAAGGATAAGATGTTTTGAATATTCAAATGCAGGGTAAGACTATAATTTTGCCAAGAGTTAACTGTGAATTTGAAATCAGACATCATGGTTACTGTCCAGCATTGGGCGCCATCCTTGTTCACTTGGAGTATATTTATGGCGTAGTATGATTGTACAAAAGTTTCTTCCGTCAACAATAAAGCAGACTCAAGATCATTTCAGAATCAATATAAAGCTGTACATTTTTTTCCAAAGTAGTTAGGCAATGCTTGGGTGCTACGACATTTACAGCAGCACCAAAATGAATACCGTAGCAGTGTGCTGTGAATCATATGATGAATAGATGTTGTCGGAGATAAATAAGCAGATGTGGCTTTATGGACAAACCCCCACATGAATTAAAAAAAAAACTAAAAATATTAAGTAATCCGCGGATGGATTTGCCAATAATATTTCTATCAATCGGTTTTTTTTCATCTTTGATAACAACAGAAACACAACTCGTTCATAGGCAAAAAGTTGCGGAAGGATAATTATGAAACTTGAATAGTTATGAATACATTTGATTGTATTTAATAACAATTATAATGGCGGCGCTACAGTCCGAGGTGGACCTGGGCCTAGCTATTCTAGACAGTTATACTCTTTGAGCATTGTCAGTGACTCGAAAGAGGTGGAGCCGTGAACAATTTTTTTTGAAAAATTGATTGTTTGAGCTGTTATCAAGTTTAGGTTCAAACTTGAAAATCTAGTGCGCATGGGTCGACGCATAAATCAATACTGCCACGGCGCCCATTTGATTGTATTTGGCCTGATTTTAATTCGAATCCTTCAGACAGAATGAATCGAAATCGACGGATCAACTCTCAGAACTCTCATCGGTGTCATTACAAAACACTATGCCATTGGCACACACTCCCTCACAACGACTTTTGCAAAAGTTGAATAGACGAGGAAGAGGAGGAGTCTGTAACTCATCTTCTCTCACGTGCTACGCCCTCTCCATCCGTAGTAACACTTACCTAGGAGCCTACTTCTTTGATGACTTGAATGAGCTGAAAAACTTCGACATCAGTCGTCTCAAGCGGTTCATAGCAAGCGCCAAATGATTAAATGGTTGGGTCATACTTTTCGAACATATCTAATTTTGACATAACTTTGTTCCCCAAATCTTTTGGTTAAGTACCGTTTCAAGGCATCGCACGAATATTTGAATAAAAATGGAAATTTGATTCATGAACATTTGCGTTCTTAGCAATGTTATCTTATTTTTATAAAACAGCAGACATTTCCCCAAGTCGTTTATCAAATGCAGATTTATATGTCAGAAATGAATAGTTTTAGCAAGTATTTTATTCCGATATACCAAAACAGCGCTTTGACGTCATATATATTTTTTCTTTGAAAAACAACTTCACTTTTCTCATATCTCACGCCCACTCTATTAGATTTTTATTGCTAGGAAAACAAGACAGATCTGAACTTGGGGGGAATCTTTAATGGTCCGTGACCAGATGTCGTGGCTGTGTCAATGTTTATGATTTGGCTTCCAGCGGAAATTTATTTAAGCAGAATCTGGTCACTTTTATTACTTCCATCATTTTAATTGCGATCTTAGGAAATATGCTAAGTTTCAACAAAATCCTTCACGAAGTGCATTTCGTAAGTTCGAAGAGAGACAGTTTCAAAGAACTGATTCTAGAGACTTCTTGATGCATTTATTATTCAGTGAAATTCGAGAAGACAAAAGCAGAATAACGCCCAGGTGTCTGTAGATGGCGTACCAAATTTTGGGAGAGCACTGTTTTAAAAATATATAACAGTCTTAGCAAAACTATCTGAAGGGGAAATTCGAACAGGCAAATGAAATATTTTATTTCTGAACTAGTCGCCCCTTTCCGCCCGCTTTTATTTTCAAAAAATAATCCAAATTGAGTGGAACCGCAATTGCTGAATTATTTGTTGGTCGTTTTCTCATTTATTGCCGAAGACCCAGAGAAGAATCTGACCTTGATGTCTCCTCTTTTTTAACACATGCAAAGAAATATTCAAAAGAGAAAAGACGAGGAAGCGCAACAATAAATTTTATGAGCTAAACTAATTCAATGCGATCATTTGGGGGATGACCGAAGTGTGGGGAGATTTTCGTCTTCACGGCAAATTAAATCCAAAATATATGACACACTATCTCGAACGATTTAATTGGCTACCCCCAAGCGAATGAAAGCATTCTAAAATTCTTTTAACGATGTTTTCTATTGAAAATAAATTTCCGCTCAAACATTTTTGATCACAATTTCAAGCTTGCTGTGAAGAGGTGGGAAAAATTAAATGTTTTCACATTGTTCTTCAAATAAGTACGGTATCTTATTCCAATCGGAATGCACAGAGAGGGGGATTCTATTTTTGGAGCCACCGTTCCGGTGACATATTTCCGTTTTCATTTAATAATTCGAATGCAAGACAGCCAATACCCTCCACCTTAAGTCGCCACCACTTATCTGGGTTACAAGCACATACACACTCATTCGAATCGGAAATAAAAAAGGAAAATAAATCTAAAATCTGTGTGTATCCGCCTCAGAAATATGAAGATTAAAAATCCAAAAAATAATAAATATCCAATAAATTCGAATAAATTCAATTCGCACCTTTCATTAAATACATATACTTCTCGAAGAGTACTCGCATCCAATGCGATGGTGTATTTGTCGCGGAAAAGAAAAAATATTTACTTTGCACTTTTAGATATATTTATTTTTTCCACACAAAGTCAAGCTTGTGCTTCAGTTCGTTACACTTGCACTAGATACACAAAACTTCCTCCACAGGTGATCTATAGAATAGATCCTTCAAGGCAAGCTGTACACAGAGGAGATACAAAAGAATCTGTTTTGTTAACACCACACAACAATCGATGGTAGTCAATGGTAGACAAGGCAACTTTTGACTGACTGATTGGACTCGGTCGTCTGGTCGTGTTTTCCCGTGCTGTGCTACTGCAATTTTTTGGGAGTTTTGGGAAATGGATGAAATTTTCTCTGTTTTTCTTTTCTTATTTGTCTTTCTTTTTTCTTAATTAAATATGTTTTAGGATTGCTTATATACATTCGTATCTAAGTTTGTCTTTAGTTTCTCTTTTTTTTGTGTCTGCTGTTGGTGGTGGCAATAGCTTGGGAAAGCTAAAAATGATCCTACTACGCCCGCTTTGTGGGTGGACGTAAGTGTGTGCGTTTGGTGCTATGTAGATGGTTCTTAAAATTTCAAAATATTTTCGACTTGGGTACATAATCGGAACACTGATACAACGAATCGAGCTCCTTCAGTTTATTCCATTCGATGTTTTGGCGATATATTTGAACACTCGGGGTGAAAAATAAACGTACTCAATGTAGTATTGAAATTTAATAATATTATATGACTCATAAGTTGTTGGCATAAGAGGGATTGGCATCTAAAGTTACAAACTGACATCAAATGCGATTTCGTTTTGGTGGCACGCAACCATTTTAGCTGCTAAAATGTTTGAGTTCTGTTGTCTCTAACTGCAATCTAATCTTGATTCGAAAAAAAAGTTGATAGGAGGGTTTAAGAGTTGACTTCACTCCGTTTATTAAGACCAGCGGAGGCTATTGCCCTGCGGTGAAAAAATGATGAAATTAACAATATTCGTTAAAACACAAACACATTTCAGTAATCTTCAAAATTTGGCAGAGCCTCGAAGTAAATGATTTCTTATTTATGATTGTTCTTAGAAGGACATTGAAGGAGGGTTTCATTCTAGACGAATGCCAAAATGTGATTTATGACTGAAGTTATAATTAAGCTTTGCTTAATAGTTTTGTTTTCTACCACTTCTTGGGTTGGTGCTACAGTCCGGGGTGACCTAGTTTCTTCAGCAACAACTCGTGTTGTGCATACTAGAGGGACGACTTCGAATGGTGAAGTTCTTTAAGGTTCCATTCACCAAAAGGGAACCTTTTTAATTTCGGTGTGTCCGTCCATCATACTTTTATATCTCCTACATTTATAAAGATATTGGAATGAAATTTTCGAATTAGCTCTGAATAACATTTTCTGTGCATGCAAGTTTAAAAAGTGTCGCCATTTAGGAGTTGTGAAGTTGGGGTGGATTTTGAAATATTGGTACCCCGAATAATAAACATGTCTTTTGAAATTAAGTGAAGGTTCGCTCTGATGTTTGACTCACATTTTTATCCAAAGTACATTTTAGAAATACGACCTCCTCCCATCTTTAAACCAAAGTTTTTATAAACCTGAAAAAATTAGATTCAGTGAGCACTTTTGTTTAAAACAATTTCAAGCATTCTGCCCATACTAGTTTTGGAGGTAATGACAAAAAACGGTAAAACATCAACATCCGAATTTTGAAGATCTGAAGAAGCCTGTTTTAGGTTCTATTGATTAATCTTATAAATCATTCAAATTTCAAGTCATTACCGATTTAAAATTTCCTATATCGCACATAAATTCCTTGCTGAAATCGACAACCCAACACGAGTCTCAGTGGATCTGGTATATTTATTTCAATCATTACTGCCCACCAGAAATATACACGAAAGCTAACATGAGCATTGATTGGGTGTGATGCAAGGGATATTGGAGCATTTTTTCTTGTGTTAGAAAAAATCTAAACTTTTAGTCTTGGTTCAATTCCCAGAACAAAAAAAAACTTCATTTCTCCAACCCTTTCGAGTCACTGAAAATGTTTAAGGAGTAAACTCTCAATCTTTTCATTCGGATTCGGCATTAAACTGTAGGTCCCAGCCACTTTTCAACTCAAAAATTATTTTTGTGCGAGCGAATCGAATACAACTCGTACTTGCCCATTACAGTTGTACTCGCTGTGCATTGTCAATTTGAGAGAGATAGTGTTGTTAAATATCAAAATTGTTTTGAACCTAGACCTTCAGGGTACAAGTCACGTACAACCACGTCGGCTGTTTACATTTATCAAACCGATTTTTAGATATCATCGCTTTCAAAAACTCATTGGAAAAGTTGTCAATTAATTCAACCAACAGCACATTGATTTTCCTCTTTGACTGTAATCATCCCGCACTTCTCTGAATATTAGGAACTGTCAACAAAAGTTCTTCCACACTCTGATACAACTGTACATATGTGTATAAACATTCAGCAAACATGAACTTTATGTGAGATTAGAACCACAAGATTCTTGCAAAGTGCGCCAACGCTTTATAATTAATTTCTCTGAATTTTTGTAACGCCAAGTAGGAGAATACCATCCACACAGATTCACAGGAAATGTTTATAAGTACACTTTATATAACGCCAGACCGGCTCCGGAAAGGTTAAGTATATAAATTCTAAATCTGAATGAACAACAGACGAATCTCTTTTGTTTTGAAGGCATTTGGAGGTGTGACCAATTTCATTCGCTTATAAATTATGTGCGTAATTTTTTTTTTGGAGAGTTTTGAAAAAAAGCAAAAAAACATTTTTATCTAATTATAGGTGTGTGTTAAAAAAAAATCACAAATTGTGTTTTAAAAAATACGAATCTTTAAAAAACTGCACGCGGATGAGCTTATTATTTCTAGAGATGATATCAACTTCATTTTTGATGTTCCAGAATAGATTAGAATGCATAAAGTAGTGGTAGCGTTTGATTTTGGTTTTCAAAATATTTTTTGACACGGGACTGCTTTTGATAAAATTTATGCGACAATAAATAAGCATTTTCACGGTCTTATCGGTCGTTGCAAATTGAGTGACATTAAAAAAATAAATGCGGACAGAATTATGATTTTTTTTAATGAAATCATAAATTTGTAACTAATTTTAATAGGAAGTGTAGCTTGGGAAGATAAAAAGCGGCGCTCTACGTCGATTTCAAAGTCCTGTGCATAGGAAATGGAAACAGATTATGTGAAGGGGGTAAGAAAGTGTAACCTTGAAAAAATGGGAACAGGAAAATTCAAAATTATGTCCAGAATTCTCCACGGAGCGCGATGATTTGTCTTGTATTTTCTTACATGCAAAATTAACGTAAAAGCTTTGCCACACAGAACTTCTATAAACGTTTTAGTGTTTGACTGTCGCGTACAGTCGTAATTTAACTTGATTAATAGTGAAAGAAAATAAATTTAAAGTCTTTTCTTGAGCGTATTCCAAAAACGTGCATAATTTAGTTTTAGATTGATATCGATATAAGCGTAGTTTCTTTGGTAGTCCAAGCATTCTTCCCGGTTACGCAGTAATCTGAATTCGCAAGTGATTATCTGGATTTCATTAAAAGGCATGTCTTTTAATATTTGACAACTGTCTGGTAAAAAATTCGAAGTCATTTTGATGGACTGCTTCTGATTGTGCTAATTGTCGGTACAGAGTCAACTAGTCTATTTATAATTTAAAAAATGAGTAAGTAGTCACGTCACACCGTTTGTTGTTCGGAATATCGAAGTAGCACTCCACTTATTATTATCAGCATTATCTTGCGCTTGAATACTGTCGGCAAATAAATTCCAAACAAACTGTGAGGTCGCAGATGCTGGCGTTAACAAAAGGGTTCGAGATTAGTGAAGAACTGTGGGAGAATCCGGAACGACACCCCTTATACATATAGAGTTACCCTAGGTTATAAAAAGACTGTCCGCTACACAAGTTGCAGCTGAAATGTTGCACTTTACAGTTAACTTAAAAAACAAAAAAAAATAAAAGAAATTCTCTGCTTTTAGAGTTCAAGAAGTGTAAAAATGAGGAACACCAGGGAAATAAAGTGTGTTCTTATTATTTTGCACAGCACAGTATACGACTAAGAGGGCTGCATAATAAGTATTTGTGTTTACCGACTCATAGCGTCACTGACGCAAAATTGGTATGCCATCATAGAACGCCGTCTTTAAATCGATAGCTGTCAGACAGACAGGCAGATTTATCGAGTCCTTTTACTTTGGTAGATGTCGAAAGTCTTCAAGTTCGTGTTTATTTACAACCATGGAAAAAGAGCATTTCTATATTTTGAGGGGAAGACTTGTGAAAAAATTAAGGTGAAGTTGCATGGTGTTTATAAGGACTGTGCATATACTTGGTTAAGTGGCCTAATATCCGGTTTTGATGAAGAGTGCACAGGCCCACCGATTGAGGTGACTACGGAGGATATGGTTAACATAATCCATTACATTATGCTAGCTGATCGACGAGTGAAGATCATACAGATTGCTGACATTAAAGGCATTTCAACAGAATGCATACAAAACACCCTACACGAATAATTGGGCATGAGGAGGCTATCGCCGTAATGAGTGCCGCGTTTGCTCACAGTAGAGTAAAAACAGAATCGCATGGCAACTTCGGAGCACTGTTTGGACATGTTTAAGCGCAATTCCAAAGATTTTCTACGAAGTTTCGAGAGTTTCGCGACTGTTAATGAAACATGGATCCACCACTACATACAAAAAAAGAAGTGCCAAAAGGTCGACTTCATCCAGGAAATCTGCTCCAAAGAAGATAGAAATGGTTCCATCGGCCAGAAAAGTCACGATCTCCATTTTCATAGCACACCAGGTCACTCATCCATAATCGTCACAGCAAAACTGCTCGAATTACGCTACAAAATGCTACCTCATCCACCCTATTCTCCAGACTAGTCGGAAACCGTGGCTTAAGATGAAAATGCAAGTCTATAATAAATGCAAAGTAAGACATGTATATAATAATCATATATCACAAAATAACTGTTAATCCACTACTAAACTATGTTTGGTACCGTACCTGTGCAAAACAGTAAAAATCTATGAAAAACAATAAAACCCTGTTCCCGTCAAATTTCGATGTTTTGTACAAAAGAGAGCACTCAGAAGAGAGTGAGAAATTTCCCAATGCTGTCTGAGAAGTTTCTTAGGACTGTTTATTCAAATCTGTTAAATGAATGAGTTTGTCAATAGTAATATAATACTGACAAAAAATAATAACGAGTTAATAACAACAGTAGACCGAAGCAGGGGAAATATTCAGAACATCGTTTTGGTCGGTTGCACACAAGACTTTTATATCTTTGTTATGTCTTTTATCCATTTTTTGCACTTCACAATTCCCAAATTCACCAAATTCAATCAAATGACTTTGATGTTTCGAAATGGTGCAGCTTTTATTGTTCAACGAGTTTCCATACTATTGGTTGTGTCAGCCTCTTTTGGAGAAAAAATCATCCCCACTCCTTGAAAATCGAGAAAGTGTGAATTTCGGTACAGAAAGTGCGCGAACAAACATATTTTTCCACAAAAAATATGTACTTAGCTTATTTGACGCCAATTTCTCTTTCCCCAATGAATGTATTGAAATTCTATCGTTGATAAGTTTTCTTGATGATGACTTCACATCCAAAGAAAAAAACTGACGAGAAGATAGATGTTCTTCTCGAAAATAGAAATGGAGCCAGATGGCTTCAACGGGATCGAATGCGATTGTTCGAGTTATCATTCAGCTGCTCCCAGAGGTAACTGTTTAGATTTGAACCGTTGTTTTTAAGAGGTGCTTCGCATTGAAGTGTAAACTGTCTTGAAACTAGTACTCATAATTGGCGAGATTCATACTGGCCATTTTAAAACTTAAAATAATAAGAGCAATGGTGGCACTACAGTCCGAGGTGGACTTGGATCTAGCTTCAACGGGATCGAAAGCCAGTAATTTACTATATGATTTCTGGATCTAGCTTCTACAGCTTGTGTTGTGCATGCTATTGTTCTCTCACGAGTGGAGGGGATCTTCGGCTTAATGTCGACTCCAAACAGTGAGATTGAGAAACTTTTTCTAAACAGTTATACCCCTTGAGCATTGGCAGTGGCTAGAAAGAGCCGTGAAATGTATAAATTATATTTTCTGTGGTGGGTATTGAACCCAGACTGAAAGTTTAGAGCGTAGAAATTAACACACAGACTTACTACGCCACAGCCCCCACATAAGAAATATAAATTGTGTTTCAAAAATTAAAACTATATTTTAACTTTTAGTCTATGTTCCCAACGAACCGAAATCGCGTGGTTTGGATGAACGTTTACTAAAACCTCAATAGGTCATTCCCACCGAGTTGAAATGTTTTCAAATGTAAATTTTGAAGCGCAGGCAAACAAGTACAGTCAAAATCTGTTATAACGACCTTCAAGGAACTAACGAATTTGTTCGTTGTAAACGATATGTCATTGTAAACGATTTTCTATGCTTGTTTACGGTGTTTTATTAAATATAATGTAGCTCAGGTCCTAAGAACCTAAGAATTTTGTTGTTATAACCGCTACTCCGTTATAACCGCTGTCGTTATAAGCGATTTTGACTGTAATTGTGTTGAGAACAAAAAATGAAAAATGTGTTCTGCAGACATTAAAACGAAATTTATTGCAGCGGTTATAAGTGACTTCGCGGTACAAAGCAATCAATTTATAACACATGCAGTTGTATAATTATATGAAAATATTTCTATTAAAAATAATACCTCTTAATGAAATCTAAAACTGAACACAAAATAAACTGAAGTTCAAGCTGTACGCTTGTTGGGTTTGACAACGTCCCACGGACGGAAGAACTCAAGGGGATTTCAACTAGATTTTACTGAACTCACGAGATTTCGAAACTCGAAAATGTATGGCGAAACCTTTGAGGTCTCGAAAAATTTAATGAAACCTCACGATTTCATTTGGTGGGAACATAGCATTAGTCTTTGACTAAAATATGATTTTGATTAAATTATATTTGGGTTAAAGAACTTTTGACATTTTTGATGTTTCTCAAATTACTTGACTTCTACTCATAATCTCTAGCCAAGCTATAAAATTTAGTTCTCATATTTGTTCATTTGTGTCTCTTGTCGTTTCCTCAAGACTGTATAACACTTTAAACAGCAATCATCTTGAATCTAATTTGCTGTTTATATCGTTAAGCTTGAGTGACAACGTACAGTACAACCCCAATAATTAATGTCACATGAACATAAAACGCCGCTCGACCAACGTGTTCGGCTTATTAATTTTTAGTTTATTGTGTAAACACTTGTAGATGCCTCCCTCTGTCTTATGCACGTTCGGTAAAATTAAAAAAAGAAATTATTTTAAATTGCCTGCGACACCTATCCTCTACTTTTTTTTCTCATAAACTTGCCTTTGTTATTCTTTTCGGTAGATGGAAATGATTAATTACTCAAGTATTTTTTGAATGTAATGTGTGAAATATTTGGGCGTAGTGCCATCGTTTTCGTTCAACCGCTCAATTGTTGGACACATCAATAAACTGTTTTTGTTTGCTTGGGTATTGTTTGTAAATCATTGTGACGGCAGTTGTCACATCAGTCAGCTAGTGGTTTGTGTTCAACAGCTGTCAGTGAGTTTTAGGTGTGAAGTTTGCCTGACTATGATTTATTTCATTTAAAGTTGCATGCAAACAAGTGATGGATGCTATGAGCTGCAGCAATTCATATTTTTCACGTCGTTAATCAGGTCTTTTTTAATGAGAAGAACTAAGAATAATTTATTATTTAACATTTTTCGAAAATATATTTTTTACCTTAGAAATGTTGAGAAGGGACAGATTTTAATATATTTTCAATTTTAAAATCCATAGTATGAATTAAGGAAAATAGATAGTAGCCGTAAAGTACACTTAGACGAAGATAGATTGTATAATTATGAACAGACATTTCTCTCCACTTAAGCTGGGGCAGGGCTTCACGAATTGCCGTTAACACACCAATTATCAGGGCGGCGAAATAAGGATTAATGTTTAGTTCATAGCAAAAGACTTGGTGTCTAATTTGTACGTGACTCGAAGCTCATGTTCATCTTTCTTCATCTTCCACTCAATAGTTAAGCTAAAAAATACAGTCAAGTTCACTTAACCAGAATAAGGAAAGCTTCAGTATAAATTGTAAGGAGAATGGCGAAATTTTAGGCATCGTCCAAACACCTAATGATATGAAAATATGCCTAACTAATCCTCCGTTCGTATTATTCCTGATTTGAATTTGTCTACCAATTTCCGATGAAAATTACTTATTTATATTAAAATGGCTTCAGCGTTTCATGCTCAAAGCTTTGTCGGCGGGGGTGAAGCAGTAACTTAGAGTAACGGCTTAATTCACAATAAATACAAATTGAAGCACTACTTCTTAGTAGAATCTTTGATTATAGCTTTCTACTGGATGACGAAAAAATTGCATTTTCAGCAAAAAAGCTTATTCGCGTAATAAGCAATTCATAGCTGGCATGCATCAGTTAGGGGTCGGACGTGCTGCACTAAAATACCGGTGATTTTAAATTTGAGGTATAAGTCAAAGGGTGAAGTCATAAAACGAGCATTTCTCGAGATATAAACTATTTTAAAAGATAAGTTTCTTTAAATGGGACATATTTCATCACATTGCGGCGAGTATTATTCACCTTAAGAACAGTGTTACTGTTAGATAATGACTGACAGGAGTTTGAGTAGGACTTTTAAGTCGCTATGTATTGATTATAGTGATCTCCCACTTAAGGAGGTTTATGTGTTACCAATAAATAAATTGGACGCCACGCTCACGCTTCTACTACTTGTGCGAAGTATATTTAACTAAAAATGTGTCTGTACAAATTGTATCCTTTCTGACATTTATGAGTTGAATACGGAGGTAACATATGTAACCTCGTCTGGAGCTGCATAAAATGTATAATAATAATAATAATGGCGGCGCTACAGTCCGAGGTGGATCTGGGCCTAGCCTCTCAGGAACCACTCGTATTGTGCGTGCTATTGTTCTCTCACGAGTGGAGGGGACGACCTACAATTTAATGCCGACTCCGAACGGCGGGATTGAGAAAAATTGTAGCTTGTGCTGGGATTCGAACCTAGACTGTGAAAGTCAAGTGCGTATGGGTTGACGCACAAACCCACACGGCCACGGCGCCCGCTTAAAATGTATTGTCTGGGTTAAAATTTGACAGATGTATCTAGTTATGAAGGAGTGATAATTATATGTAGTTGAATAGTTTACAATAGGATATAATTTAAATTTAATTTGTTATATGTACATTGTTTAAATATTCATACAGGAAAAAGTTAAAATATTATTCGCCTTTGTTGAAAAAGTCAACATTAGCCAGAGGATACAATTTTACCGGAGTTCACACATAGAATACATTTCAAAGTGATTAAAAGTAAAGACTCTTAAGAAAACTAAAAATATGGGAGTCCAGAAAATTATCTACGAAGCTGTACAGATCCAAAACAGTACACATTTCAAATGGTACCATATCCTTTTGTAATTCATATTTTTAAAAAAAATATAAATTTATTTTTCTCTTAAATGTATTTCTTTTGTTTCTCATTTTTTAATAGTATTTTTTGAATTCTTGTCGAACGTAAAACCATCATCATAATTTTTGGCTTTATTTTTTAAGTCCAACCTTCAATTTCTTTCCTCTTGTAGACTTGTATTCTTCCGTTTTGTCTTGGTCGAAATTGTTTCCGTTCAATTTCGTGATCGTTGGAGTTATTTTAATTAGTCTCCTTATGAATAATACAAACCTTTAACTTTTGGCACAGAATTGAAAAAGTGCCATTCTGTTACCACCTCCAAGTCGGTTTTCTACTGTAATGCGCTTTGCAAAGCAAGGCCTTTAGCGTTTATGTGAAGCAATTCACAGGTAATAAAGCAGCTCGAGCAAGCATTTACTGTTTTGCTACACACATAAAATACGCTTTGTTTAGAAATACTTTGACTTTGATTATTTGGCCTTTTAATTTTGGCTGTTTACACAATAAAACTTTCGGCTTTATGAAGCAAAAAAAAAAAACATTATATATTCCTTAAGCTGCCATGTGATACACATCAAATTATCCTGATTCGAATTGAACATTCAGTATCGCAGTTGTATTGGTCATTATGGACTAACATTGCATAATAGTACGTTTACACCGCACCCAAATTCAACATTTCAGGAAAAAAATTTCGGAATCCAATTTTGCGTTCTCACTGCAACTACAGCATTTCATATGACAGCTAGTGTCAGAATTGCTTATTGGATATTTTTTCCTGATTGGAAATCGGAAGTGGAAGTGGTTGATTTATTGTTTTCTTGACAGCTGTTTTTAAGGTTCCGTCTACAAAAACGGAACCTTTATAATTTCGGTGTGTCCGTCCGTCCGTCCGTCCGTCATGTCTGTCACACTTTTTTATCTCCGAAGTTTATGAAGATATCGGCATGAAATTTTGGAATTAGGTACTTCAGACCTAGATGTCATTGCCTATGCAGCGATTTTAAAAAGTGGGACCATTTGGGGGTGGCTCCAGTACAGGTGAAGTTGACATTAATTTTGAAAAATTGTCGCACCCCATCGAAATATATTTCAATCGACAGATCTTTCGAAATGATGTGGAGGTTTCTTTCAACACTTTTTTATCCAAAATACCGTTCGGAAAATATGGAGCTCCAAAGTTTTTTTAAATGCGTCCCCCCCTGCCATTTCTAAACCAAAGTGTTTAAAAATCTGAAAAAATCACAAAAACTTTGCTGCATTGAGTACTTTCATTTAAAACCATTTCGAGTATTCTGGCCCTAATGGTTTTGGAGATATTGGCCAAAAACGGTCAATCATCGATATGCGAATTTTGGAGATCTGAAAACGCAGTTTTGAAGACATCAATGTAAGCATTAAGAAATGATACATTTCAGTGATTAGGTATGTGTATGATGGAAGGGATTTTCTGTGTTGGATAAACTTGGATAGAGATATAGGTATATAGATAGGGATGAACATTTGTTTGTTTGGATGTATGAATTTATGAATAAATGGTTGATTTGGGTTGAAGTTAGAAGAAAATTCAACTGAAATAGTTTGGAAACGTCGTTTGATATTCAGAAATCATCCATCAATATTATGCGACGGAACCTTCCCCGTGCGAGTACAACTCGCACTTGCCCAGTTTATTTGTTTATGTCAGCGGGCTGAAATGTCATTGTATGACGAGCTGAATGGTTTTGAATTTGTAAAGAGGATTGTTCGATTTGACGAACTTACAAATGCAGCGACGAAATTTTGCATTTTGCTGGAATGCAACATTCCAGAATGCAGGAAATGTATGGCGAAATGCAATGTATTTGGGCTGAAATGCAGAAACTAGCCGAAATGTTGAATTTGGGTGCTGTGTAAACGTACTATAAGATACAATATGCAATTTTTTCGACATCTATGTGCAAGAAAATTGTTTTTTTTTTGTGTGGCAGAAAAACAAAAATAAATTGTATTTCTGCATTGAAAATTCACAACTAGAAACCCTATCCCCTGTCACACACCCTCATAAAGTGACTGAATGGGATAGGTTAGTCTCACACAGTCCAGCATAGGTCCTAAGTGTTACCACAACTTAAAAATCGAAGTTGCTTTACCACTGCTGCGATTCTTCTTCTTATTCTTAGGGCGCTACAGTCGGAGGTGGACCTGGGCCTCACCCAACCACTGCTGCGATTATTATTACAAAATGGTCTTGTAATGTACGCAACTCTCATTAGATTAAGTAGTTTGACATTTTTCACTTCCCTGAAGGAATCAAAAAAAGATTTACCAGGTCTCTTTCTTCTTGTTTTGACCAATGCTTGACAAGTGTATATAAGATGCTCCAGTGTTTCGATTTCATCCGATGCGCTGCAATTGGTAGACGTGTCTTGTTCTAGCCTGAGAGCCAGACAAGGCCCTGTGGCAGATATTATTCCATTACAGGCCGCTCTGGATAGTTAAAGCGACTGCATGCTGCAGCCTTTGACAGCCATGGTGACATTGTTCCGTTAAGGTTTTTGAAGGGTGTTAGAAACAATGGAAAAATTTGCGTCACATACCGGCGTGGAAGGGTCTATTCACCTGTACCGAATTGTGTCTCATTTGAAAGTAAAACAAACGTTTTTCTGAAACAGAAATTTCGCTAAATGCTTGAACAACATATCAGTCAAAAACATTCAGCCAATAAGGGGTCAGAATACAAATTATTTGCACAGGTTTCATGATCATTTTAACGGGTATTGGTGGATTGAAAATGAGGTAGCCTAAAGTTCAAGAAGTGAATTCGCATTCAAAATGTCTGGGCGTAGCGGTTTCTGACCTCGTGCCATAGATAGTGGCTCTGAATGACTAGAAGAGCTTATGTCCTCAAAGGAAATGTTGCATTAAATGACTAGTTTCAATGTCAGTCTATTTGACACCAATCTTGAACATACATAATTCATCAAGCAGAGGAAGGGTGTATCTAGTGTTGGTTGAATAAGAACTAAATTGAAGAAATCAATTAATTTTGCCATGATTCTTCCATATTCTAAACCTTTGCTGCAAGAGGCTAAATCATAATATAAAAAGCAATAAACTCACAGAAACTATAAGTGTTAAGTTACCGTACACGAAATAAGTGTAAAATAAAGTCAATAGCTTGTCTAAAGTACACACACGGACACCGCGGCACTGGCTTGGGAAATCATCCCTTGCACGCGAGCACATTTTCGAGCTCGCTCGCTCAATATTTATCCCGGCATACACATATATGTATTTGCTAAAGCATTTTAGGTATATCATATTTCATTTGCAAAAACACACAAACAAACAGAGGAGTTAATAAAGCAGATACTTGTTATTTCAAAGCCAACTTAAATACAAGAGCTTAGCCAAATAAGTTTTTAATCAAATAAGCCACACAAGGCGGTCAAAAAATGTTCAAATCCATGCCAAATGAAAGAATTGATTTGGTACATGTTTTCTTTTGGGTCTGTATCGTAATTTTTATTTGTATCAACGAATCAAAACTTGTATCTAATTGAACTATAATTTGAATGATAGAAGAGATACTTTGGAATAACAATACGAGTATGTAACGGTAATGGGAACGTCCATTTCCTAACCATTTCTCTTGTTTGTGTATTTTTGTTGAAACGATATTTTAACAAGACAAAAACAACAAATGCGTGTCCCTTGATGTACATGAAACAAACAGGGTACCTCAACAAATACATATACATGTATCTTTCTATCTATCGTGTAAACAATACAATCTACGAGTATTATGCCTTCGCTTAAACATATCGTACGAGTGAGAGAGAATCATTGTTAAACTACCTTAATCGAGAAGCTACCATTTGGTATGTTCTGTCCACCAAATTTAACGTTGATGTCGTACTCGCCGGGATCCTTCAACTCGTAGTAGATATCGAAGAGACCATCCTTCTCGATGACATCGATGTCAACGATTTCCCTGTGAAAGAAAAATGGGACAATGAAGTGTACTTTTGGAATGGGATAGAAATGGGAGCACTCACTTTCCACTCTTTGATGTCACCTTGCAGGTAACAGCTCCATTGCCGGCGTCTCTAGCGTCCACACTGAGGTGGCTCTTGCTGCCGGATGGCTGAATTTTAGGGGCGGCATCGATGAGCTTGCATTTCTTGGCTTCACCAGTGGCGAAGGCTTGCAAAGTGAATGGTGATCCTTGAATGTGTTTTTCCCCGTACATGATGCTTATTTTATATGTACCGCACTCGTCGGGGATGAAGGAGAGGATGTAGGTGTCGTTGTCGACCTTTTCGAGAATGGGTACGATGGGATTTCCCTTTGGATTCTTGATGAGAACATTGATGTCAGCCTCTCCGGCTGTTTTGGTGTCGATTTGGAATTTCGCCGGCAGTGAGGCGGGCAGCTTTTGTTTCTCGTCGTTACCAATGATTTTGACATTTTCTGGCTCTGCCTTGGGGAAGACTGTCATCACGAAGGGGCTGTTGAGAAGAATTAAAAGAGTGTGAGGGTGAGTCAAGGCTACAAATAGAAAATTTCTGATCTTTCTTCAAGAACTTTACTGGACTTATGTTTCAAATCATTCTCATGAGGCCCTGGGTGCTCATAAACATCTTTCGAACTCACCTGCATGGAACCTCTTCGTCGGAGAATTTCACTTGGCATGTCAGCACGGATCCCTGTTTGGGTGGAACATAGTGTACGGCATACACACCGTTACCCTTATCCTCCACATTCAAGTTATCCACTGGGATACCCTCGTTATTTGTCAACTTAACAGCGATACGTCCGGGACCAGCATCAGCCACGTCCACATTGAAGTAGGTCGGTAAACCTTCTCTCACTTGTCCATGCTCAATGCCGGGACCGTAAACCCTTACTTTGGTTGGATCAACCGTTTCCTCAACAATCACTCGGAACGGTGAACCGGGGATGTGTTTCTCGGCGAAACGAATCGTAATATCATACTCTCCTGGATCTGTTGCCAGGTATTCGACGTCGCAACTGCCATCTCTGTTGTCAATACAGCTCATCTTAGCTTCCGATGGTCCCTCAATGGCCAGCGATAGCCCTCCAGTTCCAGCGCCCTTGGTTTCAACTGTGAACTTGTTGTTCCGGTTGGTGTAACCTTTCTCCAGACCAGGTCCGTACGCCTTGCAGCGCGTTGGATCGCAGCCACTCTTCACGTGAACAACAAACGGTGATCCGGGAACGGGGATGTTGTCGTACAGCAGCTCGATGGTGTGACGGCCAGCCTCGAAAGGTGTGTACATGATGCGGAAGATGTCGTCTTTCTGACTCGGAACAACCTTGCTGGGCAGCACATTGCCTTTGGGATCAAAGATGGCACACGTCAGCTTCTTTGAGTCGATGTCGTTGCCGACCTTGCTCATGTCCACTGAGAAATCTGTCGGTGCACTCATGATGACGCCTAAAAAAGTAGAAAGCATTAGTTTCAGGTCCGGGACAGAAATTGGGAACACATTGGTAACAAAACAACGATAAATGTTATCAAGATGAACAAAGAAACAAAGAAAATGCATGCGTGTGGCTAAGTCTAAATTGTGATTGATTGTTTGGCATATTTGTGGTTAGCAGTGGCAGTGTTAGATACTCTGAAACTTATGTTCGCCTAAGTCGAGCCTTAGTCAAGGTAGCAGAACTCGGGGGCGGGTTAGAAAGCAGGCGGTTGGCTGTCGTCTTGCGTTTGACTCGCACGCTCATGCGCTCAAAGGCACTCTGCACTGGGCTCACACAGAACAAATCTCAAAAACCAACATCAACGTAACGCCGTCTTCGTACCGTGTGGCTGTATTCCCATGCCAGTCACTCGGATCTTGTTTAGGTTCGGTTGCGCCACTATGATCGGTTGGAAGGGCGATCCGCTGACGTGTCGGTCATTGAATGTCACATTTACGGTGTAGTCGCCGATTTCGGTGGGCAGGTAGGCCACATTGCAGGTGCCGTCGCCATTGTCGCGGCAGTTGATGGCCGCTTCGCAGGGGCCCTCAACTGTCACGCCAAGGCCTCCTTGGCCGGCGCCTCTTGTGTCAATCATAAACTCAGCCGGCTGACCGACTATGCCTCGTTCCAGACCGAGACCGAATGCCCGAACCTTGTTTGAGTCACTTCCCGTGAGGCATTGCAGACGGAAGGGGCGTGGTGTGATGGGGCTACCGCCGAAGCATATGCTCAGCAAGTACTCCCCCAGTTGTGTGGGTGTGAAGTTGACCAGAAATCCCTCGGCTGTCGGTATGATGTGTGCCTTGACTCGATTCCCTGACGGACTTGTGATAGTCACAGCTAGATCCGCCCTCGGAAGGCCGTTCGTGATGACGCGGAACTGCTGTAGACTATTCAATGGTGCAGCTTGTGAGTTTGTAATAAATTGCTTAAATGACCTTTTCTTGTTTTCACAATGAATTATGGAAAGAATGAGAGAGTGTGCAAGAGGAGTGGGTACTTACTTGGCTCCAGACCGTCGACCTTGATTTTCGACACGTCCACCGTGTGCTGGACGAGTACCTTCGGGCCGAGTGGCACTCGTAGACCGCCGTATGTCATAGAGGTCGTGTAGGCACCATTCGCTGGAGGGATTACTTCAACGGTGTAAGTGCTATCGTCATTGTCGATTACACGGCAAGGCACCTCAGCCTTGGTCTCCTCGTGGATGATCTTGACTTGGAGTTCTGCTTCGCCAGCCTCACGAGCATCTACATTGAAGTGTGTAGCAATGTTAGGGCGGACGCCGGGCTCCAGCCATGGTCCGAAGGCTTGAACTTTAGTTGGGTCAATTGGAACACCCACGTAGATGCGGTGTGGGGAATTGGGTGTGGCCACACATCCATAATTCACTGAAATTCGCAAAAGCTATATTTCACACATTCTTTCAACAGAGAGTGATGAGACTTACCTTCAACCGTGTGGGGAACGCCGGAAACTGGTGTGTAGGTGCACAGCTTGGTGCCATCGGGTTTGTCCTGCACAGTGACGGGAATCTGGTTGGCGTAAACGTCCTCGACAAGGATTTCCAGAGGAGCATTGCCGGCTTTCGATGTATCCACAGTGAAGGACGTCGGATCTCCAATAGTAATTCCATTCTTCTCCAGTCCGGGACCAAAGGCTTTCACAAGCTCTGGATGAAAATCGGTCCTGGGGAGGACCTGTGCAATGTATGGACTCCTTGGGATGTCCTCGTTGTCGCAGAGGATATGCACTGCATACTCTCCAACTGCTGTGGGGTGGTACTTCACCAAAGCGGACCCATCACCATTGTCATGACATTCAATCTCAGCCTGAGACGGGCCAGCAACGGTGAAGCCAAGCGCTCCAGTTTCGCCGTTGGTCTCAACAACAAACGCAGCGGGATATCCAATGATTCCACCCTTCAAGCCGGGACCGTATGCTACAATCGACGACTCCTTCTTAGGACCGACCTTCACCTCGAACGGACTTTTCGGGACCTCCTGTCCGCCAAAGGTGACCATCACTACGTAGCGGCCTTCCTTAGTTGGGAAGTAGTGGGCTTCGTAGGTAGTTCCATTGACTTTGGTGAGGGCGACATTTTGATTGGCACCTCCGGGTCCAATCACTCGAACTTCGGGCAGCCCCTCTCCAGCTCCGTCAGTGTATATCTTAAAATCAGCGTCATCACCGACCCGGACACCGGTTCCCTGAAGACCACGTCCACTAGCACGCACCTTCCTGGCGTCGGACACCGGGGCAACTTTCACCGGGAACGGGCTGTTGGGAATTGGGGTTCCAGCGTAGAAAACATTGATCGAGTGCAACCCGGTCAATGGGGTGACATATTCACAGCGCCAGACGTCGTCCTCGATCTGCCTGAGTTTAGCCGGAACTGAAGTCTTGTGATTTGCTGGATCGATGATGATCACTTCGGGCACTCCGCGACCGGCATCCTTGGTTAGGACATCGAAGAACGTCGGCTTGTTGATGCACACGCCAGCCGGTTGAATACCGGGACCAGTCACTTTAACTTTGGACGCGTCTCCAGCATGACCTTCCACTTTTACTGGGAACGGACTCTTTGGAATGTCACGTCCAGAGAATTTCACAAACACCTTATGTTCACCCTCCATCTTGGGGATGTATGAGACGGAGTACGTCAAATTCTTATCGTTGTTGAAGCGGACATCGGCCTTCTCTGGTTGTCCATTGGGGGCGATGACATCTACTTCGACAGATCCTAAGAAAAACAAATGGAGACCATTTAGAGCAGGGCTAATTGGGAGAGTTGGACAGTCTTACCTTTTCCGGCGGAGAAGGTCTCCACGGTGAAGTTGGCTGGAGCAGCAACAACTGGACCAACTGGTTCAATTCCTGGACCATAGGCACGTACCCTGGATTCGAGACACCAAAAGAGAATTAGATTTGGATTGAAGGGACGGTTTTCTTTATAGAGCTGCTCAATCAAAAGACGCGAAAGGGGCTGAGTTAGTTTGCGAAAACACACAAGGGTTAGTCACACAGTCAGGAAGGGAAAAGCCAGAGGAAAGTGATTAGCTTGAGGCATTAAAAGCTGAATTTGGACTTTTGACATATTGAACCTGTTTGAATTTGTAACATAATTCGATCACGAAAGAAGGTGTTTTGCGGCGGTGGGGAGGAAGCGAAAGTTGGGTTGATTCTTTGCTGACATGCAGTCCTTCGAAAATATGGCGGAGATCTATCGAGGTGGATGGGTTTGTGTTGAAATTGGGTCAGAGCTGGAGTACTCCAAAAAAGAAATATACTCGAGCTAGGCATCACCATTCTATGAGCCTGACCCTAAAAGTATGCTACAATATTACCCAGGTCACTCTATCACCTACTGTGAGAGCAACAATTAGTTGCAACCTAAAAATATGCACTCAAAAAAGAAAATATGTCATAGAGTATGAGATCAGGAGACAGTATCACCCTCAAAATGTGTACCAGCAAAAATTAAAATTTCTCAGTGGGATTTACACACACAATCAAGAAACAAAAAAGGCATTTCATTAGTTTTAGCACAATATTCAGCTAGGAAAAACAAAGTTTCCAGTACGGGTCATAAATGAGGATCTTTCACATCTCCACCTAGATCAAGCGTTAAAGGGAAAAGGCTTCGAATTCGATTAATAAAAGCGCAAACACGTCAAAATACATCTATGGAAAACATCGAATTCGCATTCCAAAACTTACCGGGGAGGAGGAATGCTGAGATAACAAAACATATTTTTTATGCCAAAGAAAGAGAAGAGAACAATTAATTAGAACTTTCAGTGTCAAGAAACAATCAAACGTAGAATGTGTTGATGTTTTTCTTTTTTTGGTTTTAAGAAAATATAATACATTTAGTATCGTGCTGGTTTGAGCAAACAGTGGGAACGAGAAAAACTCCGACAGAGACAATTGTTTTAACAGAAGTAAGTAATTTCTTGCAAGAGAGCAGTCCATAGACAAAATTCTGGTGATTACTTACCTATTTGGATTGGTCTTGGGCCTAAGTGGTGCGCCTTGCTTCAATTTCGCATTTGGATACTGCGACAAGTATGTCATCATCGACTGTTCGTCAACATTTGGATTAACCAGTTCCTCGGGTTTGATTAGCTGACGAACATTGAGCCAGTCATCGGCCAGGCCCATGGCTTCGGATGCGTTCTGTACTGCGTCCTTTGGATCCCACATATCCCAATCGGGGCAGAGACCAGGTGCACAGGCATCAACCAAAGCACCCACAGCCTTGCCACTGGTCCAGTCATTTGTGAAGTTGTTAATTGGCATGTCAGGAATTCTCGTGTGGATCCAGTTGAGGAGCCTGGTTAAGGGGGAGAATGCATTCAGTACGAGGTTGGCGAATAGATTTTGCGGTGAAGGTTTACCTTTGTTTTGGTGTTGCGCCTGAACCATTTATTTGGTTCTCGTCCTCCCCATCCCACATTGGCATCGAAATGGAATAGTGAAGAATTAGTGTCCATATTAGGCCGAGGATTAGTTTTAATTTACAGTCTACAATATCAGATGAATCTACAAGGAAACGAAGAGAGGATATGAATTATTTCTAAGTCAATCTGTTAGCTTAATTCTTAAAGTCAAGACAATCTGGAAACAAACTTAACTAAAGGGAAGACCAGATAGCAATGATAATTATTCCAATTCTTATGTTTTAGCAGCTGTCAAAGTTACCAATGACATCCGGCTGTCAAAATATTCAGTAAAGTGTGCCATTTTATCATTCTTCGTCTCAAGCTCGTCGAAATTGCGAAAATTATTCAAAAATAGTAAAATTCCGGCTCAGTTGTAAATACGGAACTTGAATTTCGTGACGTCGGTAGTCAGTTTGAAGGCAATTCGTCGCACAGTGGAAGAGTTTGAGCAGGAGTACAATCTTTTGGACCTTAAGCCACTAACCAGACAGAAATTGGTGTGAAATGAAGTAAATATAACCACCGTAGCGGCCAGTATAGAAAAAGATCGATTTGCGCCGATCAGCTGAATTGGCAGGCTTAGAGAGTCAGAGTTAGATTTGGCCCTACATCCATAGTGCTGAAGCAAGGCTTGAAGCCGGGCGACCGTAGACAATGCTGTGAGGTTTATAATTGGGCACTGGAAATATTGGCCGGTGGTTCGGATTTTCGGCCAAAATCAACTCGAACGAGGACCAGCGGCTTAGCGGCTACGTAAACAAACAAAATTACTCTAATAAGAGCGAACACAATTCACAAGTGTTCGAATAAGCATCAATGCATCCACAAATTGACTTTAACTGTTTGATGCGGTTTATGGCATGACAGTATCATCGAACCTTATTTCTTTCGAAATAAGGAAGGAAACACCGTTACCGTCAATAGTCTCAAGTATAGAGTAATGTTATCCGACTTTCTGTGGCCAGAGCTCATTAACAGCCATATTTCCGAGATGTGGTTCCAATAAGACGGCGCTTCATACCATACAAGCGGCACAAAGCTCGAAGTTGCGAAGGAGAAATTTGGCGACTGGGTCATCTCACGGCAAGTGTTCATCAATAGGCTGCCGCGATCAGGAGACTTGTCACCACTTGCTTATTTTTCCTGGGGCCACGTAAAGTCCATAATCTAAGGTAGCAAACCAGCTACTTTGGACGAGCTCGGGGCCAACATTCGAGACATTCGACCAATCAAAAATTTATCAAAAATTGGACAACTCGCTTGAAGCACAGGCAGTGAATTTTAGCTGGCCCTTTGAATGATGTACTATTCCATATATAATGGCATGAGTGGAGCTCCCAAATAAAGATAGAATCAATTTTATATCTCACACCGTTTTTGTTTGGTTTAAATATCGTTTCCTATCGTTCTTATCTGGCCACCCTGCAAAAATGGAAAGCTGGAACTAATGGACCGGTCGATTTTACTGATTGTAGCCACATGTGTAGATGTGCGGAACTACGTTGTAGAATGGACGAAGCGTTGTATGCATAACGAAGGTTTAGAAATATCTAACCCAAAGACTCAAAAAATTTAGAATGACCCTTAGACTTCACATAAACGAGCTACTTATTGATATAAGCTTCCAAACAGCTGAACATTTATCGTTAAGATAAAACGCCTTATAAAACCTCAATCAAAGACCGAATCGAATTCAATGTGAACTCGGGTAGGTTGCCTTAAGCTGGCGGCGGTTTTGTGTGCAAATACATTTGTTTTTTGGTTTTCAACACCTTGATCGAAATTGTATCGCCCTCATTTGTCAGCACATGTGTTTACTTTCATTGCTTTGACATCAGATCGTTAGTTTGGTTACCTAGTTGTAGACAGGAAACCAGAAATCGAGTATCTTTTACACACTCATTTGGATACATTTGATTTTTCGCGAATTGCAGGCTTTCAAATGATATCACTCGTCTTCTTCTTTTGTCTATTTCGAAGACACATTCGCTTCGGCGCTTAATTTAAACACAATTCACTCCGCCTGTAGAAACATACAGAATAGTCATAATTTTCGCACCTCATTCACATATAAAGCCACAATCACAAGTCTCCAAATGACTATCTAAATTTTTTGTTCACAAACGGGATGAGAGGTCGCCAACAAGTCAGCGTGGCAATTAAAACCCAGCATCGTGTCCAACTAACTGTCTATCTATACGCATCTCGACAAACGTTGACTGTCGATTGTCCATGATACCACTTCCCTCGTAGGTCACGTCCTACTCCACTCCCATCATCAAAGTCGATAACTCCCCACAAACGCATTTCTTGATCCATCTTACGCGTATGTCGCTCCCTTAAGTCGGTGTAAGATTGATTGCGTGCAGTATTCCAATCGCTGGTCGTCTATTTAGAGAGTATCTCGTATGGCGCCCTATTCTCGAGCACAATGCTCCTTTCCCCTCACCGATCCCGGCCATTCCATTGGCAGATAACAGTAATTAGATTTGTACGAGCAAATAGCCCTATCCAAGGCGGACTATATCTCTAACTCTCGCCGCACCGCAAGTGATTGCACAATCGCAAGTCTTGCGGATGCAGCTCACCGCCCGTTCGCTCCGACTATGCTAGTGAAAGTGATCATCTATTTATAGGCAGGTGCGTGTAATTTATTTGAATCTGAGACTTTTGCGGCACCCGTCTGGAGAGGAAGGCATTCTGCACTTGCAACGCAGCATTAAAATACACCGCCAAAGGGATTGAGATACAAAAGTCCGTGCAAGAGTATGCGTGTACGGATCTACTAGCACTTGTTTAGATGTTGATTTATTTATAAAAGTATCGTGCATCGGATGCAGCGATGGGGCTACGCTGACTGATTTTATAGACCGTGACACCGGAGAGTAAACATCCGACTGTGTCGGCGGTAATCTACACCCGAAGAGGTGGAGGTGTACCTAACGAAGCGTACCGTGTATTGCCGATTTTCCCACGTTCCTTCTGAGAGATACAATTAGAATGATGGGAAGATACATGTAATAACACGTCGTTGGACGGTAATAAGAATTTTGTTTTCTAATTGAATTGGCAGTGGTCGGTTGGGTTAGACGGAGATGAGGGACGATGAATGAGGTTTGCAATTCAGCTATCACCACGAATCTCGAAGACAACACGCGAGACCATCTATAACCGCTTGAGCACAGGCACGATGAAGTGAAACCAAGAGGTGATTTCCACCAGGCATTAGATGTGTTCAATGGAATTCGAAGATTTGGATGTATTTAACTTGTGTCCCAGGAAAATGAAACAAGACGATAATGCTTACGCTCATCTTTTGATGATTTACGCACATTGGCAACTGTTGGTATTTTAGAGGGTATTCTACGGATTTAACGTTGGGATGAAAGCAGAAACTACAAGAATATCTGAATTTGACTGCAGATCGTGCAAAAATTCGTTCAAACGAGATTTTTTCCCACATCTGTCTTAAACTGCATTTGGACACAAATGCCGTGCACTTGAAACATTTGAGTTCCGAGGGGCGATTTGTACCGTAACCTTTCTTCTTCTTCTTCTTCTTCTTAGGGCGCTACAGTCCGAGGTGGACCTGGGCCTCACTCAACATGCCTCTCCAGCCAGCACGATCTTTCGCCAGCTGTCTCCAGTTTCGCACACCAAGCCGGCAGAGGTCCCCCTCGATTTGTGTGCGCCACCTTGTTCGTGGACGTCCTCTGTTGCGTTGTCCCACAGGCTCAGAGTCGAAGACTCTTCGGGCCGGAGCTAAGTTGTCCATACGCTCAACATGGCCTAGCCATCTTAGGCGTTGGATCCGTAGACGCCTGGCTAGACTCATGTCGCTGTACAGCCCATACAGTTCGTATGCCCATACCGTAACCTTTAGGACAGGTAAAATTACGAGATGACAATGGCTTACATGAGAGATTTTCAGAAATTCTGGCTCGGACTCGGTATAAAAACGTAGATCTCTCCTCTTCAACACACACGAGACGCATAGTTTTTCAAGTCAAAGGCTCTAATGGTGAAATATAGTCTATTGTATGTTAAATTAAACGTAAGACATTTTACTTGGCAAACGTCCATGCCGCAAATTGGTACCCCAAGGCAAACCTAAGCTCCCTAAGTCTAATATACAATCGAAAGCTCCACGTAACTCTCAGTATCGTTTTAAGAGCCGACTCTCTTATTTGCGCCAATTATTGAGCTTTAAGTTGTGTAAGTACATGGATTCCTACCACAAATCAGTCATATAAAGATGCGTAACTTTCCAGATGGAAAACCCCTAGCCCACTCAAAAATTTGACAGTTGTTCACGAATCTTCCAATAAATTTGACAGTTACTGACGAATCTTCCAATAAATTCGACGGTTGATGATGAATGCACAAATATTTCCTCATTTTCACTCACACTAATTTGGACTCATCATTTCCCCACTTAAATGGCGGCACATTCATGAATGGTTGCCCATGGTAACGTCACAAATTCATGAAAAACCGCAATAAAGTCACTGATTCGTGAATTTGACGGCTATCGGAAACTATTTTAAGGACTCTGTTCGCAGGCTTTAGTAACTAAAGCTGATTTGTATCATCATTTATATTTAATAAACGTAATTCAAACATTATTTCTTCTGGGAATAACAATTATTTTTAGTTATTAGTAAAAGTTGTATGCCTTTATATTTCAAATTTTATCGACTAAATTGTCAAATGGTCAAATTAAACAATTTTAACTCAAAACATATATAATTGTTTAGTAGAATACGTCGTCCTAATGGTACTCTTATTATGGCACAAACGTTACTTTCATGGTTCTACTTTTGCAAAAACATGTTTTCTTTTAAATTAAGAAATTAAGAAGAGGTGTATTTGCCGTACTGGCATATTTTGTATTTTAATATAATATTTCATATAATAATAGAATTGTAATACAAAGAAATATTGAACTACATTTTTATGACCAATAACATTGACCTAATGTTATTGTTTATAAGGGAACTTCAGTCCTTAAAGAATGTCCGAAACCTTTCCAAACCGAACTGGTTTCAATATTTATCCATTTTCAAACGTATTCCTCACAAGTTTCCAATATTGTTTCCAATAAATGTTTCAGACCCTAAATATTAAAAAAATAGTGCTTAACGAATACATTTTGTGAACACTAACTTCATCGTTTAGCTCCTCCTACTTTTTATTTTTGAAAATTGCCATGACAACATTTGAAAAATAAATAACAAACTTTTGAGTGTTTAGATGGCTCTGGGAAAATCGCATATGCATGAAATGTTTTCTGAGGAAAATATGTAGAAAATGGAACTATATGGGATAAAAACGGAACGGCTTCACCGGAAAATCAAATTTGAAGTAAGATTTTCGCCGAATCTACACTATTTCATTCCAACTTTTGGAAAATCAAATACTTTATTTTCGATGCGCCTGCCTTCTTCCGTTTATGTAAACACTGTCCATGCCCATTTCACTACATCAGCTTGGAGGGGAAGTCACACGTATTCTCGGTAAATCGTGTCGGTGAAAATGTTATAAAAAACGCTGTCAGATGAAATTAAGGGGCAAGAGAAGTAGGAGTTGGATATCTATATGTGATTGATTTGTGATTCCTACACTGAAAGTTCTGGATTCAACAACAACAATGGCGGCGCTACAGTTCGAGGTGGACCTGGGCCTAGCTTCTCTTTCTCACCAACCACTCGTGTTGTGCGTGATATTGTTCTCTCACGAGCGGAGGGGACCAACAGTTTAATGCCGACTCCGAAAGGCGAGATTGAGAAGCTATTTCTAGAAAGTTATACTCAGTGACTCGAAAGAGGTGGAGCCGTGAAAAATTATTTTTTTGGAAAAATTGTTTGTCTGAACTTGGATTCGAACCTAGACTGTGAAAGTCTAATGCGCATGGGTTCACGTACGAACCCACACGGCCACGGCGCCCATTTTCTGAGTTCGATTCTAAAAAAACAAAGTTCTTATATTACGGCTTCACCCGTACGAGTCATTGTCTGGAAAAGGCTTATCAGATAGTCATTCGAACTCGGTATTTACGAGTAACTGCAGGTCCTCTCCACTCGTGAGAGAATAGCATGCACAGGGGGGGTAGTTGCCATGAAAGCTACGACCAAGTCCACCCCGGATAAATATTGAAAGGCCCATATCAGCGTGCTATCATGGTGGGAAGATCCACAGTAGAGCACATCTTCTTGCTGCGGCAGATTTTGGAAAAGATCTAAGCAATGCAGATCGACACCCACCACCCATTCCTCGATCCCAGAGACAGTGTGCGTAGAGACGAGCTATTCAGCGTCATACCTAGTTTTGATATTCCTGTCAAACTCGTTGGGTAGCGTAGAATGACGACGGAGAATTCTCTCTGTTCCATCAAGGTCGGTACGGAATTCCCCGAACCATCAGAACAGTCAGAACAGGTTTCAGGTAAAGTGAAGCGGTGTCGCGTGATTTGTTCAATATCATACTTGAGAATATTGTGCTAAGCTCACTGTCCAATACATGATGCATGGTCTTCCAAAAGCCCGTACAGTTGATAGCATATGCGGATGACAATGACCTGATCGGCTAAACACAGAAAGCCATCAATGAGCTGAATGCTGTCATGGATAAAATGAGTCTTGCGGTAAATGAGAGCTACACAATGTACATGCTGTCCTTGGCTAGCGCGTCAGAATTGGCAACTATAGCTTTGAGGTAGAAAGAGACATCGTCTACCTCGGCTAACAACATCAGCACTAAGATCAAACCCAGAATAACTCTTGACAATTGCAATTTCTTTTGGCTCATTGAGTAATAGACAGTCTTGCGGTAAATGAGAGCTACACAATGTACATGCTGTCCTTGGCTAGCGCGTCAGAATTGGCAACTATAGCTTTGAGGTAGAAAGACACATCGTCTACCTCGGCTAACAACATCAGCACAAAGATCAAACCCAGAATAACTCTTGACAATTGCAATTTCTTTTGGCTCATTGAGTAATAGACAGATTTGTCGATAGACTAACTTGACTTTGTACACGACTTTGATCATCCCAGTCCTGTTCTACGGTGCAGAAGCATGGACTATATCGAGCGCGAATAAAGAAGGTCGTTGATCGATGCGGGAGAAAAATTCTACATGGGATCTTTTGGCATATTTGTGTTGCTGGCGACTGGAGGAGAAGATTCTCCTCACAAGGAGAGGGCTTGTAGATTGTAGACGCAGTGGTGTAGTTTGTAAGTGAGTCCCTACGCTGAAGTCTCATGGTTCGACTCCAGACAAAAAAACGGCACCACCTCTTTCAAATTACTGATAAAGCCTACAGAGCATATCTGTCAAGAAGGCCTGAAACACAAACTACCGTTTCTGCTAGAAATGATAATTGACATTTATTAGCTGTTTTTATTTCTCAAATTTTACAATTAAATGTCAAAACACAACCACATACACAAATGTGTAAAACAGACGCAATTGTTTCAACGTGCTGAAAGTTTTGGGTGAGGATCCGTAGCTACGAAACTTTGCTCTCATTTTTAAACAAACGTAAGAACGGCAGCACAACGCAGTATTTCAGGCTGCACCATTTCGTTGCTTGCGTTGGAAGTTAAACGTCACTTATCGGCAACACCGACGCAGTTTTGTGTTAAACACTCTTGAGAGAACAATATCACACACAATCTAATTGGTTGCTCTAGAAGATAGACCCAAGTTAATCCGAACTCAAGCGCCATCTGAAGAAGAAGAACCTGCTTGGTCTGCTTTTATTCCCAAGGCTTATCAGACGACTATTTCCTGACTTTCTCTGCGTCGATGAAAACTTGACGCAACAGAATAAAACCTTTCCCTGATCAAGACAATAAAATAAACAAATTACATCCACTAGACGCATCTCCATATTAACGACATAGAAAAAAAAGTAATTGCTTCCGTCTAGACTCCCCATAAAGAATCGCCTACAAACATGGCTTCTATGCAATTAAAAAAATGCTCATAAATCACAAATCTAAATCCAATGTAGTTCAATCTATTCCAATCATGGGCAAAAAAGATGGACATTGAAACGGTGACCTTCAATTTAAAATCCCAGTCTTACCGAGTTGAGTAGAAAAGCAGATTACGTATTCTTTCGCAAATGTTTGAAGTTAGAACTATTTTTAGAACGATAAGTACGGATGACGTTTACTCACATAAAAGCAACACAACTCTTCTGGAAGTATTTACTGCGGTTTTAACTGAGCGAAAAGCGGTTGCTAAGCTTATCACGACGTTTATTAATAAAAAATAAAGAAAACAGATAAAAACCTCAAATTTTAATTAGAAAGTAAAATTTTGCGTGACCACAGAGAATTCTGCAAATTTGTTTTCCTGTTTTTTTTTGACTTAGAGAGAAAAAAGGAAGATAAATATGAGCTAAGAATATGTATTTTCTTTTGTTTTATCTCGCCTTGCGTAATGAGGAAAAAATCATTTGTCATTAAAATATCCCGTTACCCGAACAAGAAGATAATTGGGTTGCGAATTTTTTAGCACTTCATGGCTCAATGACTTTTGTGATATTTGCATTACGAGTATATTAGTAATTTTAAGATGTGTCGATATTTTTGATAACACATTTTCGGTTTATTATTCTAAGATTGTTCTATTTGACACAAAAATACTCTAACTACAAGGAGCTTTTGAGTTCCCCATTATTTCGGTTTGAATGACATTTGACAGTCGTGGAAAATGGACGACAGTTTATTAGGGAGCAACTAAAGTCGTAAAAATGTTTTTTAATAATCGAACTAGTTAATTTGGATTATTGTTCGATTGTAAGCAGGAATATGTAGAAAAAATTACGTGATTTTTGTTGGTGTAAATAATATTCCACGGAAGTTACGCATACATTACGAACTGTTATAAATAATAAAGCATAATGCGCTACAGTCCGAGGTGGACTTGCGCCTAGCTTCTCAGCAACCAGCAACCACAATCAGTGGGGCATTATCCTCAACTTTGAGGCTTATAAATGCAATAATGTACCAGTTTCTGGTGACCGCATTGCGACGTGATGGAACATTTTCTGGTGCCCTACAGAACATGTGATTTTAACAAGACTGCTATATCACGAACAGATCAGATGCAAATTTTGCAAAGAATTTTCTCCGGCCGAATAATGTCAAGAAGTGGAGACGTCAACATGTCCCCCAAATCCTTCGGTTAAATCCCTTTCGATTTCTAACTAACTAACCGTAAATTTAATAATTGAGGACAACATCATCGCTGACAACACAAATTGCTGAAATAATACGGGAATTTTAATAGCTATGAAAACTGTGCTTGCGAGCTCGCCTTTGCGCCATGACCAATGGCGGTCACTTGACCGTAATCCTTTTCCAGACGTACACAAACCGAGGACGCCCACGTTAAGAGTGGCGCACGCAAGTCGAGATGAACCTGAACCAACTTGGTGTTGGAGGGATTTGGAGACAACCAGCTATTGTATACAGTTGTTGGTTGCGGCCCAGGTCCACTCTAGACAAAAACCCCGAAGGCGAAGGAGAATAAAATGATCTGTTTGTTTTGAAAAAGTTCGAGAAAAAGTTACCAATCTGCTCACATTCAGTGAGAGAAAATAAGAATAAAATATGCGTTTCTATTTCAATTTGGTGACAGATGATAGATGTCAAGAAACAAATCACGAAACATTAACTGTAAAATATGGTGGTAGTTCCGTTAGAGTAGATAACTTTTTTTAGCCACTGATTTATGAAAGTATATGTACCTTTAAAATTAGGCATTCATAGAACTCATGAAATCAAGTCAAGAATTTCAGAATTGCTCTAAATGAAAGCTTCTCAAAAATCAGCTTAAACTCATTCGATCGACAATTTGTGAGACCAGTTTTAACAAAATATGTGAACGAAAACAAAGCTTAGCAGTTGAAGGACGTAATCAGCGAATGGGGAATCGGCGAACTTGATTTGCCAGGTTATTTGGGACAAGTTCAACGATTGAAGGAGCACAAAACTCGCAACTAAATTAAAAAAGGAACAAATAATGCATCTACCACTTAGAGTAATATTCAATCAATAGGTTTCCTTCGAGAATTAAGACATTATTTTTCCTTCGGAAAAAAAAAAGAACTAGTTGATGGCTCATTTGACTGTCTTTCCTTAAGCGTCGTTGATATACACCTCAAGTGCCCCAACGATGAAATCTTTTTCTCTAAGAATCCTATTCAGTTACTGGATTAAATAAGCTTGTCACACAAGATTTCACCAGCTCCCGGTGTTGATTACTTTTTAATTGTCTACAGCTAATAGAACACCTTACCGTTGTTTGTCATTCATGACTATCTATTTTTCCATATGACATCTATTCTATAGACAGCACTTGATTACCCAAACCACAACAGTCAACCGATGAGCTGTTCCTACACTGAATTGATGGTATTTGCACTCATGGCCAACGACAACCTACCTAGCGAGATGGAACGTGTCACAAATTGGAATGTTAATGCGAAGTCAGTTTAACACAGTTATCACGAATGGCATCGCTCTGTGCAACAAGTCATCAACTTGAATATCTTCTCCTGTTGCGTTGTAGGAAAAAAGAAAAGACAAGCAATCTCCACTTAAGTCGCGTCTGCACCTGTTCCATAGTCTCTGTGCGGTAACCCTTATTCCACTTCGGACTGCTGACAAGTTGGAATCCTAGGCCATAACAGTGCGGCACGCGCAATTGCAGGTGGATGAAAACATGCAGATAAACATTTCCTATTCTAATACAAATGCCTCGGAACGTTTAGTTTTCCCGGACATTACAGTAAAGTCCAAGCGTTAACCCATTTAGACATCTAATTACCGAAGTAGCCCGCATTGTCTAACCATAAAACAAGCTTTCGAGCATCTTCACACAACAATTGACCGAGGTGGACAGTTCATCAGCTATTTTCTACCCATTCTCTGCGGTGGCAGGTTCAACAAAATTCAGACCTAGTTCTGTTCTTTCATGCTCTCATCGTCGACACAGCTTTCCCAACTCTGCAACGACAAAGTAAAATGTAGCATTTCACAAATTACGATACATCGGAGAGATGCGCAACTTACGACGAGGTAGACAATTAAATTCTTCTCGACGCAGCCCTGGTCGCCATGCAGCGGAGAAGAGTTCATTATTGTTTAACCGGTTGTCGTGTGCGGATGCTAGATGCCACCACCATCGCTCGATCATAATTACCGGCAGTAGCAGCGGCGGCAAGCTCTAGTCCCAACCCGAGCAGAGACTAACGTTCACCTATCCACGACCAAGCCGGAGAACGACGACAAGCCGCGGCCAGTGTCGACTCTTTGATTGCTTCAGCGTGAAACGGGTTCATAATATCTTAAGCATATACTCGGGGCATACTGATCGTCCCGTGATCGTGGCACTGGAATTTACGTCATTAAGTCTTCTGCCTTCACGTTGCCCTGATGTAGGCTCTCTCGTTCATTCTGTGAGTGTGTTTGGCTGGTAGAAGCTTAACCTTAAACTTGAACTTCTCCTCGAGGTGCTCGACTGCGGCTTGACTGCTTGGTGACACGATTGTGCGAGAGGGTGGGGAGTCTGTTTGCATGCAAAATTCTTCAGCTGTTGATGTTGTTTTTCGATTTGATATGCAGAGATGAGAAGTGGAGAAGATAATGGGATGTGAAGATGTTTTGGTATCTCATTCCCCAGAGCCTCGAATTTACGGTAAACAAATACCGGTAGGATCACATAAGGGAATTCATTAGACCGGTTCACATCACAAATGAGTGTGTATGCCTGTGCTCTTAAGGGGGTTTTCAATCCTCAATTAGAAAGGTGAATATATTTCGGATATGAGAATCCCACAGAGATGGGCCAAAAATTGTGAGCGGAAATCACCAAGAAGTGGTATTCAAATTCGGAGTCAATAGAAACTCAGGTCAATATATTGTCCATCGAGCTTTGAGAGCAACAGACATTCTTTGGAAATGCACGGGGTAGATGTGGGCCAGTGTTTGGCTGCGTAATAAATTATAAGATTTGTTTGAGTTCATAATTCTTCGTGACGGAAGAAATTTACTGCGCGGCTTAGAGGAGAATTTCAAACGAATCTCGGGGCTACTGGTCTCATTTCGAATTTTCTAGATCGAATCGAGTTGATGAATGGCAATAACTTTTAGTTTGACATTTGGATTCTTGGTAACTTAATTGGATTTGATTTACATGGTTGTCTTTGGGTGTATATCCTCCAGCAGTAGTGGAAGTAAGACTTTTTGTCATTGTGTGTCCATGGAAAATTGGACTTGATCAGTTCCTTGTATTCAATCTGTAGCTTTCATGTTCTCTCTTGGGAATTATTTGGGACGAGGTGACGTTTATTTGGTGTCATCAATAAAAGATGCACAACATCGACAACGTGGCCAGAACATCACTATTGGCAGCAATAACTTCGAGGTAGTGAAGGGTGACATCTAGATCGGCTCCTTCTGCACCATCAGTACCGAGATCAAACACAGAATAACTCTTGCCAATCGTTGTTTCTTTGGACTCAAAACGTATTTGAGTAATACAGTCCTCTCTTGAAAGGCTAAGGCATGGACTACATCGAAAGTGGATTAAGAAGCTCTTGGACTTTTTGATTGAAAAATTCTTGCGATCTTTGATCCCGTTTGCGTTGATAGAATTTGGAGAATAAGATTCAACAACGAATTATATGGGCTGTAGAGTGACATGACATCTAGCCAGGTGTCTACGGATTTGTGTGTGATATGGCACCATCTTACTAGAACCATTTTCTGTAGGCCTAATTGATCAAATTCAGGTACAGGAAAGTCCTAACAGCACCAATTCTTAAAACATTGTCTTTGGTATCCTCAAAGAAATATGGCTCAATTATGTCAGCGGCCACAAAGGAGCACTATGCAGCTACTTTATAACGGGTTAATAATGTTTATTTTCTAGTGAATGCAAAACGCAAATTATTCATTAGATGTTCGGAAATGATTTTGCCAAAAAGTTTTCCAACACGTTGTTACAACGTTATCTGTTCCATGATAAATTTTTAGCGACTCTTTGTAACTGTCAAATGCCAGCTGACAAATGTCATCCACACCGAAATGACGGGCAAACAAAATCGATCAGAGCCTCTACGTAGTATAAATTTGGAACCACCCTTTTTCTAAATCTATCACAAGTTTGACAAAAATGTTTACTTTTCGTAGTTTGTCCTTGCCCTCACTAAATTTGTAAGTCCCCTACGATGAAAAAAAAAGTTGATTAAAACTGAAATAAAATAAAATATTCAACTCGGTTCTGGTCTCTTGATTCTACTATGTTGCATCATTCAAGGTCAATCAATAGACAACATTTTTTAGCTTAATCAGATTGAGTGTATTCATTTCATTTCACTCTCCAAATTCCGTCGTATTTTTTTTCTCCAAATTATTCAATCCATACCCATACCAATCCATCAAGACCATTCCCAATCCATTTATCCTCAAATTAATAGTCAACTCAAGTCAACAGTGCGTAACTCCATAAAGAGGCGAACATTTTTCAAGAAACACATGTGAACATTAAAAGATACAATATTCGTCGCCATTGCTAGCACAAATTATTCCTCTCATGCATACATTCAACTTGTCACAGAACAACCTTCAAGAAGTGTCAAGCCACAATTAAAATAGAGTACCTACATACTCAAGTTGGATCTATAAATACAAAACTCCAACATTCACCGGCCGGCAGACATTTTTGTTTTTTTCTTTTTTTTTTTTAACAAAACAACACTTCCACTGTCTAGTTTAACAGAGCGAATTCGAATTCGGTGTGGTCAGCGCGTCAGCAACTCAGCAAGCATTTCCCAATCCTCTCCGGGTCGTTAAGTCGTTGTGTTCTTTAAGTTTTGTTCCTCTTTTCCTCTCTCTTTTTCTTTCACCATCTCCTCGTTCTCATTTTTGGCATAAAGATTCGCACACAAACTCAAGCTAAGCAATTAATTTCTATTGAAATGCGAAATTTAACACGATGATGTCATACCGTACACTCACAAAGTACAGACCACTGCTGTCACACTGACATTTGACTATCGCTTTTGTTTTGTTTCTGTTTTCGAATTCTAACGATCAATTCCACTGAGGAAGGCTCCAAGATTACGCGTATCTCTGACCGGGGTAATTAAGACTCCAGCGCCTGAGACGCAAAGAAGAAAAAACGTGAAGCTGCTATTAATTCATGGGTCCCTGAATCCGAGCTTGATAGCCTCCATATACGGTAACTGACGTCATTGTCTAAGCTCGCTACACATACGAATGGATTCTAAGTTGTAGAATAATCCGACAGAGGAAACAATGCTAACATCCCGCTTGGATGCGATGATGTAGCATATACCTGTAGTCACATGCGATTGACGTGACGCCTTTAAAACCCTGGAGGCTAAATATATCCGTGTTGTAGGTAGAATTCTGAACAGTCCCCGATGGAGATAGATATGATAATTTATTACAGGCGTGCTCTTTTGGCGGTCGACCGACAATCCGAGGTTTTCTGTGGCAGCTTCAAATCGAGATTAGGGTCAGCACCTATGATCGTTGCCTAGCGAACGAGTGGAGATTAAACTAAAGTGTCGATGAATCAGTGAATCAGAGTTCAACTAAACGTACGCAGTGAAAGTCTAGATGAGCTATTTTTAGATGTTTACGAGAGGGCTTTGATAAGACACTGTTGACGGATATTTTTGGCGATTTTCTAATCATCGTTATCAGCCTCTGTGTGAAGAGGTATTGCCTTTAGTTCCTCGCGATGAGTCATTTTCAAGGTTAGCTACGAGTATAAGTGGTATTTCCAATCCATTGAACTTCATTATAAATCTTTAAATTCGGTTAGGTTTAATGAAACTTGAAAAAGTAGGATGCGATGATTACTAAAAAATATACAACCCCACTGATGACTGATGTCGAGAGAGTCGATATTCAAGTTTCATACGAACTTCTTGTTTGCTGATAGATCGCGATAGGCGCAATGGAAGGAGTGCCAGTTTCAAATGAAATTTGTTGTTTTGTGATTCTGGTAACACAAATGGGCGTGGCACATTTTGAAATTTGGTGCTCAGTGAAATAAAAATACAAAAATATGCGACAGTGGATTACTATAAAGAATTTCTAGCTCATGTTTTTTTAGGTGGGTCGGTAAAGAGTCGTCGACTCTGAGCCAGTGCTGCCAGTATTTTAAAGTAAAATTTACCAAAGTGGAGAAGAAAAATTACCGTATAACTGAAAATGTACCACTTCCAAAAAAGTGAGCAGTAAAGTAATATTTTTCTTCGCACATTCGGAATTTATAAAAAAAAACAATTTTAAAAGGGGAACCGAATGATCTGTAGTGTTAATTGTTGCATTATGCTTCGCGAAGAAAACTGTAAAAATTATTTCACCTTATTTCCTTGTATCTTTTGGGTATTCTTTTAATGTTTTCTTCCTCCGCCGTGCTTTATTATTTCTGCATCTTACCTCTGCAGCTCGGTTTTTGTGGTACTGGTTTCAGCCATCTCTTAAACTCATGTTATTCCAACCATAGATTTGTTAGAAAACACAAACAAACGGAAGAATAGTTGTTTCAGAAGAAATTTACCCTTTTTTCTATGAAAATACCTTTTTACCAAATGTGTGGAATGGGAGTTGGAATTTCCCACGAAAAGGTAAATTTACCACAAACTGGCAGCACTGCTCTGAGCCTGTGGAACAACGCAACAGAGGGCGGCCACGATTGAGGCGGTGCACCGCCTCTCATCATGATGAGAGTTGATGGAATTTTTTACTTGCTTATAGTCAAACTTTCATTCAACGTTTTTAGAACATTAAAACATGTCCGTTCATCGATTAAATCATATCATAAACATGGATGTATGAATAACTCCTTATTTTAAGGGCAGTACGGATTAACGAGAGATGGTCACGTAAGAAGTTAAACGAATTCAAATGATCAATCATTCAAAATAAATCTCAACCGACTAGCAGTGTAGACATCCCATATCAAATTTAAGCGGGAAAACTTACCACTGCAGCATGATGACGGGAAAACAGATACAACATTTCGGAGACGTCATTTTGGGTAGTTACATTTCAAAAGAAGCTTACACCATGCTCCTGAAGCCCCCTCTTGAGAGTTATTTCACGTGTAAATTGCTCGAGTTGTGCAGTTTTGTGTAAAATTTCATGATCAAAAAGGGTCGTCCAATCCGTGGTCCGGATTTGACATCCCTGTTTCAATCACATACGTCAAACCCAACTGTCATTCGAAACTTTACATGTTTAGTCTAAGGTTTGCCATTTTACAGTATGGATCGTTTAATAATCGGTGAAAGTGCTAAAATTGTGAAAACTTACTACAAAAATATTGATTCTGTAGTTGGTACTTTTCTTGCATTACAAGCTGATTATGGTCAACATAAGCGTTCATCTGAGTGTAAAATCTATACAAAAAATTCGAAGAAATTGGCTCTGTTACGGAGGTCTTAAGCCTTATCCATCATCGAAATGCACGCTTTCAGAAAATAGGGCGTGCGTTTTTGAATTTTTTGAAGAGAATGTAAAGCATTCGACTTCACCGCGAACACATTTATTGTTTGTACGGCATTATGACGTATTTTGCATATGGATTTCCATCTATACACTTCTTTGAACTCACTCAAGAATTAAAGCCAGTTGACCAGGAAATGCGTTGAACGTACGACGATTGGGCGCTTGGATGTCAGCGTTTTGCGGACCAATTTTCATTCAACATTTTCTTCAGCGATGAGGCTCATGTCGAGAAACCATTGCATCCACGAAAAGTCACTGTATAGTGTGCAATTTGGTCTGGTGGTGTTATTGATTCATATTCTTTCGGAAATGAGGAAGGTGTAACCATCACCGTCTATTCTATTCTCATCGTCATTTTTTGGTAAACTCTCAACCCACATTATATCTACCTTGTGACGATGTGCCTATTCGTATTCTTTTGAATAAGTGAATTCCTTTCATTGAAGATTACTCAATGTTGGCTGAAAACTCAACCATGAAATCAGTGAAGCATGAGGAAACTTTACGACTGTCCAGACTTATTTTTAGGTCTCACGTATGATTGTATACATATATGGTTCTCTTCAACTCAGAGAAGTGATGACACGAATTGATCCAAGCCTGAGCACAATCAACACATAGCCACACAATGTGACACTGTGATAAGCCATCAAGAGACCCATATGACATCATCCATAGTATTCCATCTAACAAGCCATCTAATCATGGGCAGTTTCACTTGAACTGCGTGCTGTGTCAAATGAGTCAATCAGCCACTCAAGCGAAATGTAAGGCCAGTTCATATGAAATTCCATTCCCCGTCCTATCGCAAGTGTTCATCATGCCATCCACCACGCCAAAAGATGATCATCGTATACGGCGAGGGATCTAACTCCGGCTTCGTTACTTCTCAGAAAAATACGCGAGTTCGACTCCAGGCATTCAAATGATGATTGGATCGCAGTGCGATGTGTGGAGGTCTTGTCTCGATTGAGAGTAAAGTCTGCTAGGGGAAACAACGCGTATTGTACACTCAAGGGCGACTAATGAGATCATTCACCACTTGGAATAGCTTCCGGACTGGATTTTCTGTTTTATCGCACGGTTAGTAGGTCTTTGCCTACTCCCAAGGCTGGAGACATTGCTAAACGCCTTTGATAAGCTGGCTCGATTATCGACTTCATTTATGAAATAGCAAGGAGGAGGAACGTCATCGCACCGATTAAACTCGGTTGGCAATTGAATAACCGTCTGAAGGTCACGGCTTGAACGAGAGAAGAATCGGAATTAATTGTGCCACCCTATACACGCTACAACATCGACGACAACACTCGGTCTTGAGATACCCGACGACGCCTGGAAATGCAATTAGGTCAACGCGGTGTTCGTGATCGTGACCATGTGTGGGCAACCACGTGAACAATGCGGTATCATCATCATTCTCAGCTTTTCTCCTCGTACTATGGTTCTTGTGGTAGTGCGGATGAGCACCAAGAGATACAGGGCACATGGGACATCTCGTTTCTCTTTCGTTGGATCTTTCGTTGAAGACACACCCAACATTCCGAAATTACAGTGATCATTCATTTTAGCCTCGAATCTCGTTTAATCGTAGATGGTGCCAACGTCTCCAGCTACGGCGGCTTGAGTGAGGGTACCAAACATTCTTTCAATCGATGTGACACGCTTCATCAAGTGAAAAACGAAATAAAACTTTACAAAAGGAGTAGTCAAAGTGGTTTCTCTCTATCTTTCGTTGTTCTTCTGAAAGAGGAACGAATCGACCAGTTCATCGGACATAACCGGTAGATACTTATAGATCGAGAGCAACAAGAGAAACCAGAAAGAATGAATGGTAACGCGGCAAGACACCGCGCATATGACTCTAAAAACGAAGATACACGTATGAAAAGGCTACCCATGGTCATGTGAGACAGGAGTCACAGTGGGACCAGAGGCAAATGAAAGTCAATTAATAAAAATAAGTGGAACGTTGCATTGGCAAGTGGAACGAGTTTGAGTGGAAAGCTATTCTGTCAAACTTTGCATTGGCAGTAATGCGTCAATGCATCTAGAAGTGGAAAAAAACGGTTGGGTGAACGAATTGTTTGACCTGACATGAACTCTAAAATGAGGGCCAATATTTAGACACAAAAGTTTTGTGAAATGGCGGAACGTCATCTGTCATTGCAAATGTCAAACAGATAATTAGAATGGGTCGGGAGGTGGATGGGTCATCAATTGGAGAAATGGGAACGTTTAGCGATCAGCTGATATTTAGCGGTGGGGAAAGTTTTAGCGCTAGACTATTAGCGCAGATAGATGTTCACTCTAAATGACAGCAGGACAATTTCAGAGATTTTCAATAGACTAACTGGGATAAGTTATCATCGGGGAGATGTTTCGTGGTGAGGGGCTGACTAGTGAAGTAAATTGATTTCATTCTGTCTTGTTTCGAGCCCAGAAACCTTTGTGGAACCCATTGCCACTCTTTAACTGAATACAGCCAGCAAAAAGCCTTAGCTACCAGCATTCAACTTGACGACCCCACAGTTGCATATTCTGTGGCTCTTTCGTTTAAATATTCACCCGTTCGATGGATTTCTCTACTCCACCGACAGATGATAGAAGAATGCGGTTTCCATAGAAGGACTACACTGATACCGATCCATCTACTAGATTTCAATGCAAAACTTGTGCAAGCGTCAATTTGTGCGCGTGAATAGGCGACTTGAACACATTGTGCACGCTGAGGGCATGAAACCTTCAACTGCCACCGCTGCTGGTTGTGGGTATCTCATTCCCGCTACGTAGGCATCTGACGCCAGAAATTATGGCCAACTGTCGTCTGTCTGATTGCATTCATGAATGAGGAAGAAATTGCATAATACTGCAGAGAGTCAGTCGGCGCGACACCAACGCACACAAGGCGAGTTGAAAAAAAACCTAGGCCAATGCACTGCATGCACTGTGTAGAGGTCCGCTTCTTTGTTGTAACTCTGACTTGCCGCTATATTGCCTTGCAATCAGTGTTCATTTGTTTTGAATGCATACTTCTATATCTCGCATGAATTACGGTTGTTTCCTTGCCTCTGCATTTTCCTTTTGGACGGTCAGTAAAATGGAATTAGGCGAAATCGCTGTTGTCAGGGTGGTAATTATTAGCGTGCTAGTAGTTTGTTTTGGTTTCTCAACAAAATGTAGCCATGGCTCGGTTGGAGAACAGTTGCCGATCGGTTGAAAAGCCCACGCCAAAGTATTGAAAATAAATAAGTTTTATTACCCATTTTGGTACACAGTTTTATTGAAAGGAACAGACGCTTGGCGTGGGCCGCACTAATGGTGGATGTAGGGAGTTGTAGTAAAACGAACCGGTTGGCGTTATAGGCGGTTAATTGGCAGCATTCAGCGCAAAGAATTATGCGTAAACTATTCACATCGGTTTGGGAAGTGTGTGGAATGTTGTCAGCAGAAAAAAATAAATATTTAAAGTTTTAACTAATCGGTGAGTATAGTAGGCTTGGAAAGAGCTTCAATAATTTGAAAGAGATGGAGTCAACGCCGAGCGAATTCATACTGCACAAATTACTATAACTGGTTCATAGTTCTAAGACGTACATCGGGTGGACTCAACTTGATACCTCAGCCATATCTCACAATGACGATTTTCTGAGTCATAATTATGACATTGAAATCAAACAAAGTGGCTCAGAATTGAACCGAAAATCTCAGGAAAAACATGTCCAAAGATAACAAAATCCGCATTGGCGCCCTCATTTGTTCGGAATTCTCTGTCAGCGACAGCGTTAGAGGTAAGAAAACGTGCCTCTCAACCCTGACTCGTCACAGCCCCACGCATCCACCAACCATATAAACAAATATTTGCTGTTCATATCTAGAGTCATCCGTCAGTGCAATACAGTGAGAGTCACTGTCAATAGAGGGAAAAAGAAACGAAAAAACTTGCAAGTCAAACAAAGTGATTACCATAAACGTAGATAAGGTGATAGCCTGGTAAACACTAGTTCAGGATCAGAGGCTTCAAAATAATGCGAAAAAAATACTCATCGTCAAATGTGTCACTTTGAGAAGACCGGAACGATAGGTCGACACAATTGAAAAACTCATTAGTCTCACCATCACGTCTGCGTAGGTATTTCTGTACCGTCAACTTTCCTAAAGACACCTACGCAGATCGGCGTCTCGTCCGCCCAGTTTTGGAGTTTCATTGCAGTTTTTATCTTTTCTCTTACTGCCGGCATTTCAACTATTTATCGAGAGTCTTCAATTGAAATCCATCGTATTCTGTATTCAAGAAAGTAGGTCGATCCGAAGTGCGCAAATTTGCAATTCTTTTTTTTTTCTTCGTCTTCGTATCTCTTTCAACTCTCCCCTTTAAGGCCAGCGTTACATTTGAAATAAGTTTGCGTTTCTCTTTCGCTGCGAAATGAGAAAACGTTAAGTATCAACGAAAACACTTTAGATACGCACACTTCGAATTGTTGTCTGTTGCCGCTGGCGGCTAACCGGATGGCAATTTAGCTGAATTGACAATATCTGATGAGACATTCTCTATTCAATACAAAAATTAAATGAATCATTAAATAGCTTGGATTCTATAAAAACTGACGGATTCGCTGCTGATGTTTTATTGGACAAATACGAAGAGATGGCAAAAGGAAAAAAATTCAAAGCCGTAGATACGTTGTTTAAGCAGCTGTTGTTGTCAAGTTTGATAGAAATGCGAACTGGCGATGACCCTAAATGGAATTGTCGATTTGGTAAAATTTATGGGGTTTGCTAAATTTGGCATAAATTCCTTTATGACACCTCAGAACAATTAATGCGAATTTTTCGTTTGGGAATAACCCGTAGATTGCATAATTCGAAGAACAGATTTTATCGTCGTGATTGGGAACCACACGGAAGGAGTGCAATTTAATATCTTTCAAAATATGTCCTTATCTGACATTTTGATGTGTTCCGTAACAGTATTCAAAGAATACGAGGGGCGATAAATCATGACATTTGAAGGAATTATGTCATAACGTGGATTTGTAAACTTATTTTTAAGAATTTAGAAGTAACCAAGTTGGTATGTGCGGATAGGTCGCACTTGATGTTTATTTGTTGACAAGAGTACTTATGGAGAGACGGTTATAAAATATCTCCTTACATGAGCTTTATACATCCAAGTTCAGTTGAACAGCAAACAAGATTTGTTGACAGCATGAGAAGAAGCATCAAAGCGTATAAATCCGAAATTATCTATGAGAGTTTTTACTCTGCAACGGTATGCTCTTCACGTGGATCACGAAATGCAAATACATATGTACCTACTTCTTTTTATTTCACGCAGACTTTCTTATTTGCCGTCGATTGATTTCTGTTTGGAGCAGTGTAAAGCAGCTGGTATGAATGTTACACAGACATTACAAATGCTGAAAACTGTATACAAATTTGGCGTCAAGAGGGTCAGGGTTGGACGTCTCTATACGACTTATTCGCGTATGGCAAGCATAGTTTCTGCCGCGAAGTACCGAGTATGAATACTTTTTAAGTGGCTGTTTACAAACGACTGGGAAATCCGACTGGGCAGGCAAGATTTACTGCGTGTGGAACACGCGAATTGGTTCAATTGCATCATGTTTTTACCCTGCAATGTTCTACCGAGAATTGGGTAATGCTCTTTTAAATTCATATTTTTCATGAATTACAGATAAAAACAATTTTTGTTTAGGTGCAGCAGCAACGTTTGCATGTAGTTCTGTGTGCATGCATTAAAAAAACATTGAAATTGCATTTAAATCGTCCCTGTAATCAATTTTTCTAAAATGCCACGTAGCATGCGCGAGGTGCTACTCGATCAGCGATCACCAGAAAATGAGGAAAACATGTCGGAAACGGAACGAAAAGGGTTGAAAATATACCTGTTTCACCCGAGAATCCGCTTTGAAAGTGGATTTTCGGTGGAAGAAGGCTGATTTTCGGCGCATCCAAACCAAATCCCTCTGGCTTGTAAAAATCGTATATTGTGTCCCTCTCCCTCCTGCCTTCTTCCGCTCATGTAATCAGGCACTAACCCAGTCAAACCAGCTGTCAGGTTGCAAACTGTCAGTGTCACTTTTATTCAGTATTTGCAATCTTATCGTGTTGACATACACGCTTTGACAACTTTACTTATTATTTTTAGAAATTTGGTTCCAAAATTATGGTTATGTGCCGCAAGTTTATACAAAATTTGCGTCCTACATAATCGACCTTCTGAGCCGGTATTCCCCTTATTCCTGACCATTTTCGAACAAGATTTTTTTCGCAAAATAAAGTAGGTATCACCGAGAAGCATAAGAGGAGGGCGTACCTAAGTCAATATTCATCCCTTCAAGAGTGTTAAAGATACAAATTTGTTGATTCGACATCGTTCACAGCCACTTGGACCCCGTTCATGGAAAATTGAACGCAAAGATCTTAGTTTGAAGGGTTACAGTTCGTGTAAGAATTGAAACAGAGTGACCACCGTTTGCGTCGAATGGCTTGGATGAATCCGTTTTATCGAAAATTGTGTTCAACGTGTTCAATAAAACAATTTTTTGGCTCAACGGTTATGTCAGTATGCAAAATGTTCTCATTTGGAGAGAAGATATTTCACACGACTTTATCGAAACGCCATTACATCCCGAAAAGCGCACAGTTTGGTGCTGTCTGTGGAAGAGTGCATTCATCTGAACAATTTTTTTTAAAATAAGGCTTATCAGCGACTTGATGGAAATGGTATTTGCTAGAGGGATATAGTTAATGACTTTTTTGTTCCCTATTGAACAATTCGTGGTGTGGAAGGAAAGTTGTTCTAGTGGGATGGCATTTCGTGCCAAACACCATATGAAATAATCAACCTATTGAAGGAAAAAATCAAAGAAGACATAATTTCGTGTAATGGACCAATAAACTGGCCTGCGATTTGCAAAAAAATAATTTCCTATGGGGATACGAAAATTAACTAGTTTTCGGTGACAAATTAACAACAATCGACGTACTGGAAGCCAACATTATTCGTGCTATTGAGCATATACAGTCACAAATGCTGGAAAAGTTGAAAACTTCTATGATATTCATCAGACCAAGCTGTGGTGGGCATATTCCCAAAGCGCCACCTTGGTATTAGACGTCCTCTGTTGTTTTCTCTGTCGCACATGCTCGGAGACGAAGAAGGGAACAGTCAGGCTATGAAATTCTTTTCTGTTGGATGGAGATGATCAGCATGTCTAATAAGATGCAAATATCGTCGATCTTATGAGACCAAGTTCAAATTCTCATCATTATATAGTTTTTTTGATTACTTTTTTGCGAACTAAAATTTACGATTCGTCAGAAGCTCATATCACGACACGAAACGAAGGGCTTTCCAATGAACCCTAAACTCATCGGTACATTGACAGCCATAAACGCCGTCGGCAACACGATGACCTTCAGTATATGTAAAATCATATTTCCGCCCTCAACATAAAACGTTCACAAATGTTTAGGCAATAATATAAAAAAAAACCTTCCGGTGAGCGTGTTTAATCGACGTGATCCCAATCAATTTTTGTCTCATTAAGCTGGGCGGCGACGTTCACAACCCTTCTCATAGAACCACTGGTGGTGAGCATTACTTCATCACTCTGAAATTTTTGAATCAATTTTTATTTCTCAACAAGAACGCCATCTATTCAAACGGACTTTTGTGGACGGTGTGTTTGAAATTCATATTCCTCATGTGTCGTAAATCTTGTTCCACCAGAAGACGCCATTCAAATTCGCTCTCGGCAGAGATAGCGTTTAATTCTGCAATGTGACAGAAATTTCAATTTATCCTTACGCAACACACTGGACATAGCCACATGAGCTACAAAAGCCGGTTATCTGTATCTGTTTACATACGTATCTTTGATTATTTTATGCTAGCCGGTTTGGCAAATATATAAATTAATTATTTTGTCTCTTGGCACAGGTAAAATAAAACTTTTTTTCTTCTTCATTCTTCCTTTCGCCTTTCGTTCTCCTGCTCGTAAAAAAAAACAAAAGAGTTCTAGATACATAAACATTCTTTGCGAGCAAAGAAATGAGGAAAAAACGAATACTTTTGTAGCACGGGGAGGCTAGTCAGACATGTGTGTTTATGTAGTCTTTTGTTGCTACCTTTTCGTCAAATTCCAATAAAATAGGCAACAAAAAAATTAAAATTAAGTATAACTTCTGCCGGTGACTTGTCTTAATTGTTATTGTTATATGTCATGTAGAATGAGAAAAAAGGTGAAAGAAACACGGTCCAACGCAACTGATGAATCAGCAACCAAAGTCATTACTCTCCAAAATAAAGTAGAAGGTGACACTAAATTTGTTTATTTTTAGTTGTGGAACACATCCAAATGGAAACTGTGTTCATATGTTTAAGTAATTAGAATGTGATTACGTGCCTGAGACTGGGATAAATCTTGGGTGTGTCCAGATACAATTGTTCATGGGAGAATGTCAAACATGTTGATTACTGTTAAGGTGTGAGCTTTTGGACATACTCGTGCATAGCTTTAATGTTGGAGCAAAAAATGTTTTTCCTTGACATATGGTTCCTTCAAGAGTGGAGGAGATTTTCAGTTTTATGCTGACAGCTTCGAAGTTCAAGAAGCTTTTCTTAACAATTATACTCTCTGACCATTGTCAATGACTGGAGGGAGGTGGTAGCGTCAAAATAAAAGTTGATGTGGCCAGAATCGAATCTTGAACCACCCAGTGAAGAGGACGATGCACTTACAAACTACGTCACAGCGGCCATAGACAGTACATTCTGAAGACGATCGACCGTGTAAATTGAAGCTAAAAGGTCTAATTTATACAGAAATCAGACACCATTCTTGCAATGCTTGGGTTCGTCGAACTTCGTCGTTGAGCAGGTATGCGGCAAGCTTGTAGTTGCCAAAAACGTTGTGCCTTAAGCGAATTAGGAAAAGCTAGTAGTGTGTCGAATCCAGAGCGAAATGAATAATCGAAAGCAGTCTTTGCATCTGATGCCAACGAAATCAGTACAACGACATGCCAATTCATTTTTTACGAAGAAATACAAACAGTGTCCGATAAAAGTCTACATACAACCCCATTTTTTCACAACCTTCGGAACCCAAACACCAAATGAACAGCACCTTTCTTTTAAATCTGTTTTTATGCATGTGTTTTGTATGTCGAAGTCTTTCGACAGGTTCAGAATAATCCTTGCAAAAGTCCAAGATTTCTTGCACTCCCTGTAAGAATAATGAGTGAAAATTACTTCTATCGTAGATTGTGCCGAGTGTACCTTGTTTTGAGGGCTTATTTTTTTCTTTATCTCAGCTACAATAAGAGTCAAGAGTAACAGTATTTCTGTACTCCCTTTGAGCAACTGATTTTAAGTATCATTCCACTCATTAACACTCTCCCTCCTATATTTTTATTATATCTTCATTAATAAAAACAAACTAAATACGTTTCAAGGTCCACCAAGCAATCAGTCAAAAACTCTGTGGAGCGATCAAGGCCCAACACAATGGATGAGTGCCGAAGTGATAATGACCTGGGTCGCATGACAATTTGTCATTCTCATCGTCGTCGTCGGCTTTGTTTTCCATGTATGGGTGGAGAGACGTGTAGACGACTCCCCTATTAAGAAAACGCTCTTGTTACGTCCCACAAACATACAGCAACAACAAACGAAAACCAAAATGAACCTAATCAATACAAGTGTAACGAAACCCTCGGTTCAGTCACGAATGATATCATCAACGAAAGTGATGACATTCTCTTCTCTTTCACTCAGAGTATCTGTGTGAATACAGATAAGGTAAATCGTACTTGTTTTGTATCACACAACACAGGTGTGGTATCTGAGAATCATATCCAACGCGAAAGAGGTTTTGTTTTACTGAACTTTTGCTGGCAAACATGAAAATTAATTTAATATCTCGTGAGGAAAAAATGTTAAATTATTTGTTTTTTTCTATCTATCACAAGATTGGTTGTGTTTGACATTAACAGATATAAGATAAAATTAAAAAAAATTAAAATCCTACGAATTACTCTGTCGAAATGGATAGGAGTGATGACACTTGGTTGTTATCATTCAGCGATACCGAACTGGACTTTATGACGAAAGGAGGGAGGCGAACAAGGTTAACACAAATATCGACAAATAAACATCCGTACGTAGCAAAGTGACTGATAGTGGCTTGTTGATTCATGTAAAACATTTTGTAGGAACACCCTAATGTTATCAAATATGTTGACATTTTGTTTCGTTGTTAAGTCTGACAAGAAACAGTGGTCGGGTTAGAGCTTCCACACTAACGGCCGAGATCCAAGTATGTAGTATACTTGCAACAACTGATAATTATTGATTGATTAGATAGTTTGTGTACACAATTATGTCGTCTTAAGTTGCTGACATACGTTGAAAGGGTTTTTTTAAGTCTGCTCCAAAGGGCACCTATTATTGTTCACTGTAAAAGCAGAGTTGAATGACACTGACACAAACTAAATGAGACCAGCTTCTTGTGGAATTCATTGCGTAAACAAAACTAACAAGCTCCAGATGGCAATTGCTGTCAGAAAACCGTTGAAAATGCTTATTGTGTATAAAAAACGCATCTTTCTGTAGAATGCACGAAACCTGTGTGATCTTTAATCAAAGAGAACTGAAAATTTCAATAAAATTGCAGAGAGATGCTCATTCTTCAAACTTACTATCATAATCTTTGATAATTTCTTCCTTCATTTCGGAACTACAAAAAATTATTTCAAATTTTTAACTCCAATCTTTATCCGAGTTTACGTAGGGCTTCAATATAATTTCGGCTTTCCATAATGATACGACCAAACACTTAATCGAAAGTCATTACGGATAAAAGTTCACTGAAGCAGCATTAATGAGGAAAAGTGACCCAAGGAACGACTCGTACTTCTTGCAAACACGTAGATATAGACCTGAGATTCTTTAAGAAATTGTAAGTAGGCTAGGAGGACTAGAAATATTGAGTTATTTCCGATTGTACATGGCAACATCCAGCAAAAGCTGTCAAGAACTTATGGTTCGGAAGCAGCTCGAAATTTTGAACAGTTAACAGATTTGTAATTTTGGGATAGTTTTAATTAATAATCCTCAGCATTGCCCAATCGGCAAAACCAAAAGAAGTTTATTCTCGAGCATAACAACTTCGACAGGGTTCCAGATGTTTGCATTTTTCGAGCAAACTTGTAAAGCATCATTCCAAATTATCGCCAGTAAAGCATTGTACAGACACTTTGTTCCATTGTTGTTTCGTTGTTTTCTATTCAAACAGTCATTAGCTGTAAAATGACAAAACTTCAACAAGTCACACATACCCTTTCACTAACAGTGGATAGTAAAAGCGAAAGATGAATGAAAACCCTTCAAACTAAAAATTTCTGACGAACTCTACAAATTTGACATCACCGACCATCATCAGGTAGTTGACTCACTGGTAACGTAAAACTGACTAATCCATTGTTTATTACCTAGCCATTCAATGTCTTGGGCTACTGACCATCAAAGCGAACCATCATCTATTGGAATTTCACTTTATCAAACTAGGACCAGTCATCAATAAAACGGTTCCTCTTGCGTAGTCATGATCGTCTACAGCGGACCGTGACTAAGTATTATTTCTCCAAACATATAGGCAAAATATGTCTGTCAGCGATTAAAGCGGTCTGCAATTGTACAATGCACACAAGTTGAGTCCGCCGGAACACCTCATAGTGATGTCATGCACGTCGATGTCGTCATGATTAGAAGGTAAACTGCATGATCACACAGTTAACCCGCCCTTCACGAGGCATTACTCATCGCACCATCAACAAAATTAACATATTTTCATTGAATCATTGACTTACCAATATTAACGATCTTGATTCCCTCATCTTCCAAGAATTTCAGCGCCACAGATACATTCTCTAATTTTTGACTGCGGAATGTTGGACGTTTGTTGTACTTTGGCATACGTTTCTGTGACAAAACCTCGATCAGTGCGATCAAACGCAATCCGTCCGATAGATCTGTTTCCAGACTTGCGATCGTGCGATCAATTGTCTTCAAATGTTCATTCGCCCAGCGAGTGAATGTATTCTGTTGGATCTTCTTCCACTGAGCATCTTCGGCTAGATCACGTTCTGCTTCCATGTCTTCGTCAAAATTTTCGTCCTGCTGATGTTGATAGTAGTCAGCACTGCTGCTCTCGATCGATTGCTATTCAAGTGGGAGGTGATAATTAATCTGTGATAAAGTAACAATTTCACATAATCTATGACTACACTGCACACGATCATCACATCATTCACTCACACTCATTCACTCTCGTCTATCTTTCAGCAAACAAATAAATAAATGAGAAAAAACAAAACATAAGAAATGAAGCAAGACAAGAGAATAAATTTCGTTTTCTGATCACCAGAACTGCTGAAGACACTTGTTGATTCCGAGCCACCCTCCTTTTGGTCTGGCGTTTTCTATTTCAATTTCCTTTCAAGTTCGTGCCTCTGTCACTGTCACTGTCACTTTTGACAAGCTCGCTACGTGTGGGCGGAAGAAGGAACTCTGACCAGAGGACAACAAACACACACTCTTTCTCTTCTTCAGCCGCCCGCAACACACTTCCAAATCAATTCAAATAACTTCAAGCCCGAAACCAATATTTTTCAATCGAATTTTGAAAAAAAAAAAAGGAAAAAATTTAATCCGGCTGGGCAGTGGGTGACTTATAAGATAGAAGGGCGAGAGACTCACTCACGCACACACACACCTGTTGATAGAGATTCTGCCTCTGTTGCTGCGGCTGTTGATAAAGTTGCTGTTGCTGATCGTGCACAGGATACTGATAATATCCTTGGGGTTCAAGGATCTGTTTACTTTGATTATATGCAATTGGTTGACTTAAAACAAATCCGCTACTATTTATATTATTATTATTTTGGACTAAATGCCGATCAAAAGCCGTTACATCCGTACGCGCACGCGGTCCACCTTCAACTGATTGAAAGGAATTCGGTGCTCCACCAGCCATGACGTAGCCGGTATTATCCCCACCACCAATACCACTGCTGCGTCCCGTCTTCGTCGTTGCTGCCGACGTCGTCGTCGGCTTTCGAGTATACATTTTTTGTTGTTGCTGTTTTTTCTTTTGTTGTTATCTATGTTCTTCGTTTTTTATTCTGTGATTCGCTTTTGGTGTGGCCTTCCGATGGTGTGTATGGTAGGAATGCCAATCGATCTCTCTCTATTCACCACACTCTGACAGCGATCGTCGTTGGGGATAGATGGAGAAAATATGACGAAAACAAAACAGAGCTTCACACTTCACGTGTGTGATGCTTGTTGGTTTCTACTCCCTCGATGGTAATATGCTTTAATTGTTAAAAGTTCAGAGTCGAATTTATTTTACTTTAAGACCGATAAGGCATTTTAATTGTTTTAATTCAGTTTCTAGCCTGAAATTGGAGAAAACAATGGTTTTGAAGCGGAGCTTTTGAGTACGGTGAGATCGGTGCCTAAAAGTATACCTCGCTTTGCTTGACGACGTGGTGAGTTTGATTTTGTGTTGTTGTGAGTAGTTGCAACGGTCAGTTGGACTATGCAATGGCGACCGGAAATGTTGGGAATTCTCGATGAGATCATAATTTATATCAAGTGACACCTACTCAAGATATTGCAAACAAATTCTTTGAAAGACTACAAAGCTTAATCATATGTGAAGCTGGTTATGGAATTTTTGAAAAAAAAACGTAAGTATGTCTTGAATTGGAATTTAATCAGTTCTCTTACGCTGGTTTGTATTACGGTCTCGATTATCAAATATGAGCCGCGTAGAATAGCGTTACATATGAAGTTTGAAAATAAGGAGAAATTGTGGTTTGATAGCTTTCGTAGAAACGTGAGACTACAGGAAGTTGAATGGTAAATTTAGGACAACCTTTGTATAATTTTTAAGAGGGAATAATTGTATTGGAGAGGAAAATATTATACGCATTAATGGTGAAGTTTTTCGCGAAACATGATTCAGTGGCCTATCAATAAGGAAGGCTATTCATTTGACATTGCAACAGACCAAATGGAGAATCAGTGTAAGATACTCTAATAACTACTTTGATTACCTGATGTAAATGCTTTAAAAATACAAACAAATTTGTAGATTATAAGTGATCTCCTATTTTAATTCCGAATTTTGTATAAACAACGCTGAAAGACTCTAATTAAATCATTAAATCATTAAATCATAGGGATGGCATTCTTATTGCAAAATGAAGAGACGGTTATAAAAATTGTGGAAATAAATGCTAGTTTAATTTTTGGCTTCAATTTATGAAAAAAATGGGAGATAGGAAAAGATCATGGAACTCTAAATCAACACACAGCACTTATTTGTCAATTTTAAGGCAGCATACGACAGGGTGCATATAGACAAGTTATACAGCACCATGACTAGTTTTGACACTTCTGTCAAACTCTTCAGACTTTGAGGCTGACGGTGAAGAACTCTCGCTCCTATATCAAAGTCGGTGACGAGATAACCGAAACCTTCAAATTCAAAAAGGTTTAAGACAAGATGAATCGCTTTCATGTGAACTCTTTAACAGAAAAAGATCAAGCAAAGCTCTTTAGCCAATACAAGAGGCACAGTATATTAAAGCAGCCTCATGAGCATTCAATAAGGATTCAATATAATAATTTATGTGGAGGCGGTTAAATTACATATCGCACCAAACGAGGTCAAGTTAATATATACGCTGCCATCAAGAAAAGACAGAATCCATTGGGCTGGAGGAGCAATTGAATAGCAGAGCCATAACTTACAGAACCAAGCTGGTTTTAAATGAAACTAATTTATCCGGGTCGTGTAGTGAAAAATTAGCCTTGTCAATAGCCAGTGGGCGCCGTGGCGTATTGGGTAGGTGCGTAGACTCCTACGCTCGAGGTCGTCAGTTCGAATCTCGAAAAAAAAAAAACCTCAAACATATTTTCACGGCTCCACCTCTTTCGAGTCACTGACAATGCTCAAGAGTATTACTGTGTAGAAAAAGCTTCTCAATCTCGCCGTTCGGAGTCGGCATTAAACTGTAGGTCCCCTCCACTAGTGAGAGAACAATAGAACGCACAACACAAGTGGTTGCTGAGAAGCTAGGCCCAGGTCCACTTCGGACTGTAGCGCCGCCATTACTATTATTATAATAGCCGATAAGTAAGCCCTTGGTTGGTTCAGGAAGCAGATATTGCGCTTGACCTTTGATCCCATTTGTGATGGCAGTGAATGAAGGGTAAGATTTAACGCCGATCCGCACGGGCTATACATCAAATGATATCGAACTGGCCATGGGACTGCAGATACAATGCCTAAGGTGGCTAGACAGTCTATGGGGAATAAGCTCTTTTTCGGGCACTCTTTCACTCCAATGTGCGTACAAGTAACCAGCCACATGTGTTTGTGACGGGGATCGGATTCAAGCAACTTATATGTGCAAATAACTCTAGCAAATCCGTATCAAATCGACCATCAATAATTGACGTTTATCGGTCAACCATCGGCAATCACAATAGGGCCCAAGTCTTAGCCGGACAGAAAATGCAGGCGGAGATGACCGGAACCCCCAGCAACAAATGGCTAATGATCGTGCTGGCTGTTGGTTGAGGCCCAGATTCACTGTGAACTGAAGCGCCAACAAAAATGTGCAATTTTTGTATTAATTTGTAAACTCTTCATTCGACTAACCTAACCACAACAAATTAAAATAACTTAAGTCATTGAGCTTTGACTAAGTACTCAATCAACTCTTCTCTGGGCCTAAGTATATATTCCAAATGAGTCATTTTCCTCAGATTTGAAAAAAAGAAGTTCAATGATCTCTAAATAATCAACTTCAATGATCTCTAAATAACTTTAAATAAATTTACCTTTCATTAATATCAATTGAGTTCTGAAAGGTATATGCCTCTAAGCCGATCGAACTATCCCATTGTTCTATGCAGAAAATGATCTTGAATGAAGAAATTACAAGGTTAAATCCTATTTTCTTTTGTAGATTAGTTTATAAGTTAGTTTTAAAGTTATTTTAAGATAGATTTTATGTTAGTATCTAAGTTTTAACAAAAAGTATACAGTTTTAAGTTTTTTTTAATATATACTTTTTCTTAAATATAAAATTTTTACTGTTTTAAATTATCTTAAAATAAAGTTAGTTAGATAAGGTCGAAAGACATAGATTAAGGTTAAGTTTGGCTTAGAGAGCCCGCAGAGGGCCAGTAAGTTAGAGTTAAGAACTGTGTCCCTCCAACTAGGGTTAGCATTTTGTCTAGAATATAAGCATACTGTAGATATAAATAAAAATGCATGAAAAAAAAATCCTATTTTCTAAGGTAGGTACACATCTTTTTGTTGCTTACAATCACTACGTATTCCATAAACCAATACCTGTTTTCGATATGCAAACTTTTTGAATTGTTCGGGCACTGTTTCTCTTTGGCCTGTAGTCTCACCTAGAACTCAATGAATTTTAGAACACATTTAAGTTCCAGCTATATCAATCTGTTTTCTTTGCCTTACTTCTCATAAATATAATCTATGAAGGTGATATAGCACAGAGTGCTGGTATAACTCATCCTGGCTTGATACACCGATTGATCGCATTGATCATAAGTTAAGCTTGATTACAGTCTCGCGACAAAGAGTAAAAGGATATGAAATATGAAAAACGAGCACTAAAATACGTATTCAACTTAGATAAAGTGGTCAAAGTAGAATAGCGAGTAAGTGGTCCTGATACGAAGGTACGGCGTTCCAATCTGGGTCGAGACAGCAACTTTCTCCATCACGGAACTAACTCTCTCGCGGCACTGAAAATGCTGAGACAGTAGAACTGTATGGAAGAGGTTCGAAAGAGGGATCTGGTCTGGTTCGACATTCCCAATAACCTTATATCAAAAAAGTCAGCTAACATTTCCCTGAAATTCTACTGGCAAAATAGCAACAGAGGACGCCCACGAACAAGGTGGCGCACACAAGTCGAGGGGGACCTCGGCCGGCTTGGTGTGAGAAACTGAAGACAGCTGGCGAAAGATCGTGCTGGCTGGAGAGGCATGTTGAGTGAGGCCCAGGTCCACCTCGGACTGTAGCGCCCTAAGAAGAAGAAGAAATAAATTGTATTTAATAACTTGCTCGGGCTTAAGTATGCACACGACTTGAAGGCGCAGTTGTTTAAGTGGCTGTGCTAAGTTAGAGGAGTCCCAGGTTCGAATCCCAATGAAAGCAAAGTTAACACGCTTTTAACCGGTTTTTCAAATCTGGTCCAGTCACCATTTACCGTTGGGATCAAATTAACGGCACTATCAGTGGATCGGGCGATCTGTGGTAGAACTCTGTGGGTATCGCAATAGACGAACATGGTCAAAGTGTGCTGGTGAATTCACTAGCAGCCCCCTAACCTAGTATGCACCCGTAGTAATAGCACTCCTCCAATGAGGGTCCTTGAGACCACGGGTTCCATGGATCAATTATTAGAACACCGCCAAGGAGTTTGAGCCTAACTTCTTTTGCTGATATTACACAAATATTTGTTTTAAACTTAAATTCCTTATTCAGACTAGATAAAGATCATAACAATATACAACAGAATAGAGGTGGTATTCCTTTCTGACATCATTTTGATTGCAGACTCCTCAGAGCATTATCTAGTGTTCACTGCAGTGAATTGCTTTCGAGAGATGCCTCTCTAATAAAAAACAAACAACTCACAATAAAGAGCCAACAAGATAATTACGGCCCGCCCAAACAATAAATGCAAGTGAGTCACAAGTTAAGTTGAACATGATTATTCATCTCATAAAAGGACTCACATTTAAAGGTCCATTAAAGTATCTGTCAGTAGTACATGCCCGCCGCATATCCCATGTCTGACTCAAGATGATTTTTATTGCATTTTTTTATGTGAAGATGCCTCAATTTAGCCATAAGCGAACGACAAAAAAGACACGTACTTATATTTACATAAATCTTTTGTCCATACAACTCATGCCCATGGTCATGTAGTGAAGTAGCGAACTGGTCATGAAGTGAACATTTCAAAGATTAACTGAGACTCCATCAGACGAACGAGCTTATCGCCAAACGTCACATTCCATGCACAGGGGCTCCGCAAATACAATTTTATTCATGGTAAATTTTTGGGAAATTTATTTCAAAACTCTTATCATTTCAAACAGGATTATTTGTTTGTACAGTTTTGAGATAACATTTTATACAAACAATCGCCTCTATTTATGATTCTTTCTAAGTGTATACGAACAAATTTGTTTTGGAAAAAATAAAGAAACTCTGAAGTTGTGCCGACTCGCTATCAGAAAGATATGTATATACATAAAAAGGGAAATTATTTGCAACGATATCTCCAATATCCGATGTGGAGCGCAACGGTTTGTTTTCCCCCCTGATCAATTGCGATCAACCGATCAAATCGATCAGAATTCATTGAAATCGCCCAGTCTACCTTACCACATTTAATTAACAAATTGCATTCAATTAAAACTAATGAAGAACACATGTTTCCGATACTTTTCGTCAAAAATGTTCAAGGCTGTGTCTTCCAATTCACGGGAGCATTCCAACCAACAAAATCTAAGTACATGTTAACTTTAATTAGTTTGTAAGCGGTACGAAATGAATATTTGGTTAAATATACATTTGAAACAATTAAAAAATAATTTGGCAACATTCCCAGAGAATCAACCACCCCATCGGCGAAGAGGGAACATTTGAATTTTTGCTTTTTTAGACCAACTACTCATGGGTGGCAATTAATTTATACCATTTAAGGGGTATATAGCATACCACAGGATTGACTGTTTACGTCCTTAGAATGCAGAAATGAGTCAGTCGTTGGATGCTTATCTTGCCTTCAAGTTAATTTGTTGAAATATAAAGACACTATGCTGAAGTGCATCTTGGAAGCGCTCGTGGGAGGCGTGTGATTTGTCATTCGTTAAGTGGCTCTGTCAATTTATCTCAAGACAGAAAGAGAGAATGAGAAGATGACCAGTTCTTGAGATGATAGCGCATTTAATCTCAGTTCATTTGCTGAGGTGTTGAAATGCTTAAGTGTTCCAAAAATGGAAAGTGATTCAATTCAGCTTCTTAGAAATTATTCCTGCAGCTGATGGAAAATTCAGTCACGATAGATGTGCTATGCAATATTGTAAAAATGTCTCAATATTTATAAATTTCATTATTCTTATGACAAATTTTACTAGGAAAAACATTTCAATTGTTAAACTTTCCACACATCTGTGAAATTTCATTTTTAACTTTTACTGTCAAATATCGGCTTCATTTCCACAAAAAAGACAAAAAACATCTATTTTGTTCTTAAATATTCTAGTTATTACGAGTGTAAAAAAAGGAAGATTAACTCAAAACCTAAAGTGCTGTACATCATCCAGCCATACAGCCATCCCGATTTTTGTGAAATAAACACAGAAAATTATAAATACATAAATAAAAGTAACCGATTTTGCGTTTTTCCGATTGATTGAATTGAATTGAAACTTCAATATCCTTGCGTTTTAAATAAAGGTTTTTCTGCAGCATTTCCTTCAAATGTTATTCAAAAATCAAAATTGATACATTTTATTGCGTAACGTCTTAAACAAAATAGAAATTTGGAAAAAATATGACTTGCTGTGAAATCAAAACTTGTAGGAATATTTTGTCCGAGCAAGGGGGACTTGGCCCTACCTTCAACAACCACTCGTGCTGTACTTTCTTCTGTTCTCTTACGATTGTCCGGGATTTGCAGTTTTCTCCAAGCGACGAAATTGAGAAGCCTTTTCTATACAGCTAGAGCATTGTCAGTGACTGTGTAAGTGTGGTTTGGCAGTAAATATGAAAGTCGTTATATTCGGAATGAAAGCTTGAACGTTCTTCGTACTAGATGACCACTTACTCATTTTGCAATGGCGGACAACTACAATTACAAGAGTGCGTTTTTTCGCACCGAAATAAAATCTAATCACATTAGTCATAGCACGCTTTGATGCATCATGAAGTGTTTAATCAGTAATTACTAACGGTATTTGTAATGCACAAATGGTTCAGCTCGCCTATTCGCTTACAATATAATGCGATGACTCAGAAACTCAAGAAAATTTAAAACTATTCCGTCTATTAGATTAAATTCAAAAAAAAAATTGTCTAATGGAACATGACAAGCTCATTCATAAAGTTTAATCAGGATTTCAGAACTATAATAGACGTTATGCATACAGTAGACTCTCGACTATCTGAACTAAGTAAAGACAGGCATGTTCATATAATCCAGAAGTCGTATTAAGTAAAGGGAAAGTCTGCAAATTTTGGATTTTTATGAAGAATTTTAAGTTTATTAATCTCGCGATAAATAGAGCAAGCACAGATCAATGCAGAGAAAGGTTAAAAAAAGGAAAACAAGACAGTTCAAGAAGTAGTCAATTTCGTGCAAAATAATTCGAAATTTTTCAAAATTTTGAAATCCTTGTTGAATGGGGTACATTTGTAAGGATACATTTTGTATTGATTGGATAGATAGCCATCTGGAGCATCTGAAATTTTAATGTACTAACTCCTAGTGCATATATTAAATTATCAGTTTATACATATAATCGAGGGTCAGTGCAAGTATTTTGAAGTTGATACATTCGAGAAATTCATATAAGCGCGAAAAATACTATATAATCCTTTTGTAGATGAGGATTGAATTTGGCAACGAGTATTTGAATTTATCCGTCATCATACAGAAAATTCAATCTTGTTTGAAATGAAGAAAAGGTAGATGGACGCACTCTGTCGCACGACGCGTACGCGTTGAAATACTTGCATAAAAATATTCGTTGCGGTCTCTAGACCAATTAAGGGTTAACATTGACCAAGTAAGGTATGAATCAGACATGCCGAAAACAAAACTGTCTACAAACTTGCTTTTCGGTACGAGACGTTACAACAGCATTAATATAGAAAAATACATTGTATTGATGCAATAGAAAGAAAACATATTTCTCAGCCTGCGTTATTTGTTTTGTGTTATTAATTGAGACTTAAAAATGCACAAGACTTTACATTTTAATGGGCAGCATTTGCTAGTGGGTAAATGCGTCGAGACTCCTACGCTCAAAGTCTAGGTTAGATTCTCGAACAAAACCCTTTCATATTTAACGAGTCCACTCCGACTCACTCACCGACAAAGCTAAAAAAAGATAACTTTTTAGTGTCACATGAGTGGTTGCTGTTAAAGTTAGGCCCAGGTCCACACCGGACTGTAGCGCCACATTGTTATAGTTTTTATTTAAGTGGGAGTTCGCATGCCGGTAATATGACAAAAACATGTATCTACACAGAAGAGAAAAACGTTAAGTTGAAGTTGAAATTGCATGACAGTTCAAGACCATTTACTCGAGTTGGCTTTTGAATTTACACCTCAATTTAGTTACTGCTAAAATTCTATAGGGTGTGGCCCCAAACAGTAGCTGATTTAAACGTGAAGCCAGACAAAAATCATTAAAATTAAGGCATTACTCAAAATGTATATGATTTTTAGTTCCCTTTAAAGAAGACCGTACATTTTGAAGCGAAATGGAAGTTAATGGAAACTTTATTGTACCAAATTGAGGCTTGAAAGCATTGATAAGAACAAAGAATTCTTTAAAGGAGAAATGTTCACTGATTTCACAACAAAAAGGGACACAATGAATGAAAGTCCTTTTTAATAGTCACTACTGGCAAACGATTTGTAGGTTTGTCACTAAAGTCAGTCACTAAAAAAAGGTATACTACAGCCGTTGAAGTCACCAAAAAAACATCTGCCCTGCATCATCCTTAGTCATGAGGCTTGTTTACAGATTTTAAAACGCGCCTTCTAATACAATCTTTGAAATTCAAAGCGCCATTGATTGAAACCATCAAAACTAATTACAATACCTACAGTCAATCATCACTCATCACTAGCAGTTCAATCACCTCACACGCATCACACCATCCTAAAACACAGACACACGCACACATCATAAAAGCTACTTTTGTATCTCTTCGCAACAACTAAACATTTCTTTTTATTTTGCACACACGAACATACTCGTAAGATCTTTTTGAAAAAAAAAGAAAGATCAACTCACTTTCGACATTTTGTCAGCGGATATTCACAAATACAATCTTAGCAAAGAGCACAAAAACGTTTTTAGCGCAGATACTTGATCTCAAATCAAAGGATTTGACAAAAACTGCAAAGTTCCGTAACGTGTTATGCCGATCGCAGGGTTTGCGATATTAATGCGACAATATCTCACAGCTGAACACAACTGAATGGCGAATGAATTTCAATTTGCTTCCACGGCAAAGTGAGAATTTTCAAAAAAACAAAATACACAATTGCGATATATGATTTTTTTTCCCGTTTCGACAGAATATACTGCAAAAAAAGGTTCTGTTCGATTCGCGGCTTAGTATGTACGTTGTTCACGGCAAGATACTCTTAGTTTGAATGCTTCTGAGAGAGTGAGACCGTATCTTTTGGGTTTTATTGTATATGCACTCAGTTGGCGCAACCTCTACCGCACCATCCCCCTTTCAGATGGCACCCAGGCAAAGTGACCCACAACCGGCAACCACGACTGATCGCCACTAAGTCGACACGACTTAGTCATCATGATAAAAAAAAACAACAAATGCAAAGTAAAAAGCGAAGAAAAGATACGATACGATACGAATTCGCGACAACGCAAACAGAAATAAACGCTGCAAACGACAGGTAAACCAAATGGGCAAGTGGTCAAAACAATTTGAGTTGTAATTTATTTTAGATCGCGCGCCTAGCCATGCATCATCGATCGGAATGGTCAACATCATCATCATCATCACCATCGTTGGCTGAAGCATCATCACCATCACCGCCATCATCATCAGCATCCAACGGCGTCTTAACCAAAAATGTTTTGAAGGTGAACAGCAGTATGTACGAATGTACATGGGGCCCGAGTTACCAGATGTAGATATGAGTACGGAATACATTAAAAGGATACTCAGCGATGCAGTATGTTGTGCAAGAAACTGTCTAAGAGAAAACGTGGTAAGTTTTTAAAAAGATATAGAAACTTGGAAAATGTTATGCTATCACTATTGGCAACGTATTTAGGACCGTCAGTTAAAGGAATCATCTATCGCAGAGTTTGGCAAATTGAACGGCGCAGAGTCTAAAACATCTGACGCCTCATTCGTGGACAATACAGCGTTCATGATAGCGGTGTCGCAGACCATTGGAGAAGGACCTCAACCAACTCAACAAGCATTGTGTCTACTGGTTGAGGTCCTGTAGCACCATTCAAAGAAGAAGAAAGGTTGTTCTACGACGACTAACACTCAATGCTCTTCATTGTTGGCATAGCACACTGACAAGTAAACATTAACATTAATCAAACATGAACCACACGTTGCCACTTCTTTCTCCATAGACTGTATTCTGCTTTATCTTACGAGTAAATATGTGCAAATGACATTCCACAACCAAATCGTGCATGATTCATGCCAAAAATAAATAAAAGCCAAGACTTTGCAAATAAATCCTCAGCGTGTCCATATGCTGGTCATCTTTCCACCATCCAATCCAACCCACACGGCTACGCAACAATCTTTCGATGCTGTTGTCTCGCATGCATCCGAACTGCTGAGTTGCTGCACCCTCTAGCACCCACTCCCTCACTCCGCAGCCATCCAATAGCCGAGCCGGCTATGACTGCAATCTAGTTCAGAGTGTAATCACTTCGAATTGTCTTATGTTTTATTTATAAACAAATAGGGCACTCGGCCGAGTGTGCCTGCAGTGCATTCGGTTTCGCTCAGTCGCTCAGATGTTAAACTTGAACTGCGAACGACTGTTTTTTCTTCAAATCTAAAATTAGGTTCGTGGGACGACTATATTTAGAGAGGTCTTGGCGTCTTGAATTTGTTGCAAATTAATTATGGCGGAAGACGATTAGAACGCATGTGTGAGTCGAGCCATATGGTTCCGCGCCACGCTCGAAGTCTTTGTCAACGAAACTGCAGCACACGACGCGGTATGAATAGATTTATCACCTCTATCATGTGGTGGAAAGAAGCCTCCAGCCGACGAGTATGACATACTCGTACATATACGCTAAGCTGTCATCGAGCAGATTTGAAATATTACGACAGATGTCTGGTCCGAATGGTTACTCATGCGATGTGATTAATCCAAATATTATTTAAATGTCTGACAGGATTAATGGTGTTTAAAAAATGATTTTCTTTTCCAAACTTCTAGAGCTGACTAACAAGAGATTTAGAAAATGAACTAATGGACCCATAGGCGCTGTGAAGACATGTCATAGCTACAAAATGCGAGGCAGATTCACGGAGGTCGTCATCTCTTAAGGACAAGACATGCAGACCAACTCAACCGGTTGCGTCAAGAATCTTCAGTTGATTTCCCAATAGTTGGGATAATTAATCATTTCAGGTGTAGCAGGTATTAGTTTCGAAGATGGATGACAGTTTGCATGGTGGGGCTTTTGCCAAGTCTGTTCATTTGCCAAAAACAGCGGAAGAGACAGAAGGAATGATTTACGTGGGTATTACGAGGTGAATGTTCTTCCAACATGTGTCCTGACGTCGTTCACAGGCCCAGAGGCGTAGCGTAAATTCACACTGACGACAGTTGGTAAGGGAGGTAAAGGTCAAATGCTTGGGACTAGGTGTTGCTATAATAGCTTTGTCTTGTGCAGAGGAAGGACTTTATTCGTAAATGCGTAACATTCAGTTTGTTTATGAAAAAAAAACGATTTTTCAATAGAGTGCAAATATCCATAAACATATACAGTGGTGTGCAAAAGAATAGGTACGTTGTCAAAAGTCGTGCAAATTCGAATACGGGGGAAAAAAACAATTGAACTCAAAAAACTTTTTTCTCGGGGGATTCGAACGAACTGCCACTGTCTGGCCCAAGCATTGCAAATTTAACTTGGCTTAGTAGATCATAAAACAATCCGTCATTTTGAAGCTAGCCAATTCAAGTGCTTCTCGATAAAGGGTCTTTATTGTCAAAAGTCGGAAAGTGAGCGGGCTTCTAACTGCAAACTTCGTTTCTTATCTATTCAGGTTAAGGTTTTTCTTCATTTTGTTTTGGTCGATGTAGCAAATGTGCCCTTTTTAGCGATCGGTGTTAGATGTCGTTTTTCGTTTTTGTGCTATTTTAGGGCAGTGGTTGCCACGTTTTGGGAACGTCTGCGCAATACGTTTGTACGTTTTCCATCTTCACGCATTTTCTTGATTTTTCGTACCTATTCTATATTACATAATGCATTTGCGACCCATTTTAATATCTCTGATGCTATTTGTTCTTGATATTAAACAACTGAGCTAAAAATAAGTTTTAGTAAAACAATCAACTCTTTTCAAGACGATTCAACACAATTGAATAACAATTTTATGTAATATAATACAGCGCTACAGTCCGAGGTGGACCTGGGCCTAGCTTCTCAGCAACCACTCGTGTTATGCGTGCTATTGTTCTCTCACGGATGGGACCTACAGTTTAATGCCGACTCCGACCGGCGATTGATTGAGAATCTTTTTCTAGACAGTTATACTCTTTGAGCATTGTCAGTTACTCGGAAGAGGTTCGAAGTTAGGAGGTTATCGAGGGTAGGAGTCGACGCACCTACTCAGTACGCCCACAACAATTTCATGTAAAGCACCCATTTTTACGCCCACTTAAACATCGCATAAGGACTTTTTAGCGGGACATAAGTAGCGGTTGTTGTTTTTGGAAATGGAAAATTGGCGGTGCTGTAATTTGCGACTATGTTTACAGCATTTCTTTGCAAGTTGTCAGGAAAAAAATTAATAATTGTAAAATCGTTGCACCTATTACTATGCACACCACTGTATATTCTCCTCTATTACGAAATTAGGGAATTACTCACCAATCGCAGCTGATTGTACCGAATAGGAAAAAACCTTAACTGTGAATAACTTTTCATTAGTTGAAAAAAGTCGAAGTCGAATGGAGCAGACAAGCACAAGTTGATGCAAATCGTTCAAATTGATAAAACGGAAACGTACAGTCATATGCCAGGTTTCGAAGTTGGAAACAAAAATGTTGAGCTGATAATGTACGAATTAGTATTTAGTGTGTGAATTTTTGTCTTTGAAGCACTATAAATCGCAATTTATGAGATCGAGACCATCTTCGAATTCGGAGTCGCTCTTTTTGAACTTTTCTGAAGTCAAGTGACAGCAAATTGCCTTGTGAGTAGAAAACTTTCTCACTCAGCAGAGAAAGTAGTGTGTTAAAAACTCTGTACTTAAAAGTCTTTGCTTCATGTGAATGCCAGTTGGATTTTTAAAATGTAAACTTAACCATTCTGTAGCCAGAGGAATGGTTGAACACCGCACCAACAAATGCACTATTACGGAATTAGACAGGAACAAATTACAACAAAAATGTCATCGGGCGCCGGCCAGAAAAAAGTTCTAACCTGGGGCTTGGAAATTTATTTATGGGTCATGCGAACCAATGGTTTTGGACATTAAGAGACATTATTCTTATTTTTGGAAAAGACAATCCATGGTGGTCTAATTAGATTCCATAGTAACCAATCAAGTTTTGCGTGCTTTTGTCCTCTCAGAAGTGGAGGATACATACAATTTTAGACAGACTGCAAACACCGAAATTAGAGCAGCTTTAGTCATGATAGATATATTTTCTGGCTATTGTCAGTGACTTGAGAAAGTAAATAAAAGTTACTGTGTTGATCGATAGATGTACTTATTTACTACTCTACCGCGGCCACAGATTGAGATTTTTGGTCAAATTCGATGGACATTCGATTCAATTTCTCCTAAGTAGATACTGGCCCTAGCTCGAGGACTATAGATCGGAGAAGAAGTATGTAGAAATTCAGAAGCTCAATTTTTAAGATTTAATATGGTGGGCTGGTTGATTACACTACCTACAGTGGTGGACAAACATTTTCGCACAAAACATTTTTAAAGAAAATTAATCGTTTAAACCTAAGCAACGTTAAAATGAAATCTTTCAGAAACATTTAATAAATTTGAAGCAATTTAGTATCACAAAATAAAATCAAAAATAAAAAAAAAAATGTTTTCATCCAAAAACAATAACAGAAAGCTTTTAATTTAGGTTTTTTTAAACAAATGGTAAATGGAAAATTTTAATTTTAGACAAACAACCTGTGGTTTCTCCTGAAATAAGTGCAAGTCCGAATTCCGAAACACATTATAAATTTCACTTACTTAAATCATAGAATTATATTCATACTAAAACCATACATTTCAACATTCGAGACACCATCCCAGAGTTGTAAAAGAATCCAATCCAAAATGATGATGATGAATACGGTTTTATGATTGTTTTATGATTACAATCTTTTACAACACTGCACCATCCTTTAAAAGTCTTAATTGACAACGACTCAAAAAACCCAAGCTGAGAAACTGATCCGCCAGTAAGTTATAATAAAAGAAAATATATGTTTCAAAAACTTGATGACTTAGTAGTCTTTCCTCGAAATACAGAAAGGTTATCTCGACAAACGACATCAGGCAATTAATAAATGTATAATTTTTGTTTTCATTCGTTTACGAGTAGTGCTCATGGAACGCAAAGAGACTTATTTCATATCGACTATTTTCATTGGGTACCAGTCAGTACCACTGTTAGAATTGAATAAAGAGGCTTTTTGAGAAACAAAAATATATGGACGTCAGAAAATAGATTCAACGCGCTATGACTTGGACTTTGCTAGGCATTTTCAATACCAAACTCTAAGTTATCTAGATATATTAAGACCATACATAATTATCTAGCTCTAGCACTGATAGTTTGCAATCCCGGTTTTAAGTAAATCACAACATTAAGATCCATTTCATATATTTTTATAATAATGGCGACGCTACAGTCCGAGGTGGACCTGAGCCTAGCTTCTCAGCAACCACTCGTGTTGTGCGTGCTATTGTTCTCCCACGAGTGGAGGGCACCTACAGTTTAATGCCGACTCCAAACGGCGATTTTGAGAAGCTTTTTCTAGATAGTTATACTTTTTGAGCATTGTCAGTAACTCGAAAGAGGTGGAGCCGTGAACAATTTTTTTTGAAAAATTGTTTGTCTGAACTTGGAGTCGAACCTAGACTGTGAAAGCCTAATGCGCATGGGTCGACGCACGAACCCACACGTCCACGGCGCCCACGATCCATTTCATATATTTTTCATATCCCAACTCCCCGAGGGTTCTTTGGAAAACAAAGTTCTTCTTGAGTATTTCCTCAATATTTCCCCAATAATGGATAATTTCGAAACTCTTGTTTCAAATCTAACGGTGGGAGAAAGAAAAATATCCTCGCATAATTCATACAAAACCAGAGTTTACATTTGGATTAAGTTTATGAAGTTGAAGTTTATTCAAAGAGTTTTTTAATGAAACAAACTTTTCGAGAAACTGAAAACAGTCGTTTATCCGAAATCAAAACAAAACAGTAGACAGCAGAGCAGACAGCAAATAAGCAAAACAAAAACATTTTTTATATTCCCACTCTCGGGGGAATCAAAACAAAACGTTAAACATTGCCACCCCACCATCAAATCCAATAACACCATTGCATTTCCTCAATCTGACCACCACGGGGCTGCGCAGCCGGCGTACGAAAAGCCCCTAAACTTCCGACATCCAACCTCTCGCCCGCCAGTGGTAACGGTGCCGCCGCCGATGTAAACAATTTCGAAAATCGTTCACTCTTAAGTGAATTTCAGAACTAAAAACGACAGAAATTGTTAAATGATTTCTGACGTCCACACCCACCCCGTGCCGGCGGGCAGACTTCTTCAAAAATGAACACACACACGATATAGTCATACGATCGTTTATGAAAGTTCAGCACAAAAGTTATGATACACATGTACAGACAAAGATACTCGCTCGTCCAAGTTTCCACACACGTTTTGCGGTGTGTACTCAAGTTTTTCAAAATTTTCTTTGAATTTGTATTTTCTTGTATTTTCTTTTAATTTATTTTTAGAAAAAAAAAGCATAAATTGGCCGCGGAGTGAATATACTTAACGACTTTTTTTTGTTTGTATTTTTTTTCTTTTATTTCTTTCGTGCGTTGTGTCTTATGACACATTCATTATTCCATGCGTTTTTGACTCATCTCATATGGTGCCACGGCTTTTTTTGTCAAAAGGTTTTTTTTTGAAACAAAAGAATGAAACTTTTTAGGACGTAAGTTTGTGTGTGTTCAACAAATCACTGGAAATGAGGTGGAAACGACGAAATTTATCGTCTCGTTGTCCTTTTTCGAACATTTTAGGACACCTGATGTCATTCAAAAACGATTTGAAGGAGAGTTTCGGGAGAAATTTTCACAAAATCGTCACATCACCACCCGGCAAGCTTTAGCACCGATTTTAATTTCTTTCCTATTTTCAAATTTGCTTAAATATAATTCTTTGATCACTTTTTTGATTGGTTGTGGCGTTAATGTTTTGTCACACGGAAACACATAATTTTCGAAACGATTTTGAAATAAGATTTTTTTCTTTCTGTTGCTTTATTTTGTGTGTCCGCTGAAAACCGTTCTAGAACCGTTCACGAAATTGCTCCAAACGCAACTGAAGAGAAGTCGTCTCTCGACTGTGTCCAAAAAGATACAGAAGGGGAGAAAAATCATTTCGGCCCGAAATCCTCGACTGGTTCACAGATACATCTCTCGCGGCTAGGTACTAGGTGAGTACTACTCTGACGAGAACATGTGTTTCCATTCCCCCAGCACGCTTTGTTGTTGCTGTTTTTTGTTTGTGACGTTCTCTGCGTATAGTGTGAGAACACTTTTGGGGAGATCTACACTGTTTATAGCTGTTGACCCGGCGTGGAACCTTTTATTCGGAGAATGTATCTGGGTGCGAATTATGGAGGGGCAGCTTTATTACTACCAGACATCATTGACATCATGAAATCAGGATTGCTATCAAGTCCCCAATTTGGTTACGAGTAGTCGTGTGTGTGTGATGTACTGGGGCAAGATCAAGTCCATATATTGTCTAGTCGGCAAGTATGGGAATGACATGCGACGTAATACCTTTTTTGGTGAGACCACCGACAGTCGAGGATGGCGGTGCAAATGTAGAAGTAATTACAAACCTTGATCTGTCCGAATGCTTCATTGAGACCAGCTTGAACTTGGGCAGAATGTAATTACGCTGAAAGTGGTCTTCGGGGACGGGGATGTGCTGGTCATGGATATTGTGAAAGGTTAGCTGGAGATCTGTGTAAATAGATGAGTGTCGGAGATACGGGATATCTTCAAAGGATGATAACCTTGAGGGAGATGTAACGCTTTCGGGTTTAATGCAAGCCCTGATGAACGAAAGAAAGCCCAATGAAAAGAGAGAGAGGAGTTTATTTGTGGATGGAAAATATGAAACTGGTCACAACTTTCTTACTCGACTATGGACAATAGATGGAACCTGTAATTGTCATCTCACCGAAGTGAGTCTTATGGATACGCAGAAGGGGGATTCCGGATAAGCTAATGATGGAGGCTACATACGGTAGATCTAAATGTTGCTTGCTGGGGAAAAGAGGGGTAGAGACGCAAAGGCACAGAGGCAAAAAAATTTGGTTGTCAAAAGAATTGAAGATGGAATATGGTAAGGCTCCATTTTATCACCCATTTTATTACTTCTGATGAGGAGCTATGTATTTTGAGCAGCGTTGTCGACATGAAACGGAGGAATACGATGGACGCCTGCGACCCAGAGAAATAAAGTAGAGAACTGTGATGATGTATGAATGCTTCCACGATATAACATAAAATGAGGAGAGCGGCCACGCATTATCGTGCTAAACAGAAAATAAAGGCGAAGAGAAATTAAAAAAATATGGAATATTCTCAACAGCTCAGATATGCTTTGCTGTACAATTCGCTGAATGAGTGGAAAAACTCTAGGATGTACTGCTGTCGATGGAGCATATATACTCAACTGGAGTTTCCATAATTTTGTTCTATCTGACTTTGTATTTGAGAGAGCGCAAAAGGACTCATTTGTGGATCTTATGGAAGTTGTTTTATGCTTGGATGGATATATTAATATGCAACCTCTTCATGGTCTCGGGAGAACGAAAACACTTGATCTTCGGTGTCGCACGCTAAATTTGTTGATGGTCCTTATTCCTGATCATCGTCATAGGTGTTCTGCTTACTTATTTACTAACTTATCAGGCGAACGACCCATGGAAGGTCTGAGCATTAATACTTGTTGTCTTGCGGCCGCGTGGTCTTTGTACCTGAGGTTTGGTTTTTCTATCGATGAAGGATGGATTCACAGACTCTCTCAAAATTGGTCATTGATTGCCCAATTGATTGCCTTCCAGGCTATATCCATGGATGGACACCAAAGCTCCGTCCCGGAAAGTATTCGACTTTTATTCAGAGGTACAACACGCCACCAGTGGCGTACACAGATGAAAAGAGACATCAGTCAGCTGAACGTTCGTAACTGGAGGCAACTAGCACAGGACCGTGCTGAATGGAGAGGTATATTGATTATGGCCTAGGTCCACCACGGACTATAGTTCCATTGGATGAAGAAGAAAAAATGCATCCGCATCCTTGTACAGAGCTCGCGATTGTGTCTCCTCCTCCATTTGCATCCTTCGCAGACAGGACTCAACGTTTGGTGCCTCAGCTCAACTCTGCTTTCATCTTTCGACTCCATATAGCAAGACTGTCAGTATAGGAGGTTTTTTGGGACAAGACTTTGTCCTTTGAATCAGCAATTTTGACGAAAGTTGCTTCAAAAAACATGGTGCATGCTCCCACCAGACCACCAGTCTTGAAGGCAAAACATCTGACCCTGCGGCTTAGTTGTTCTTCATCTGAATCTGAGTGCCTTTTTAAAGATTTTTGTTTTTTTTTTGTAAAAGATTTTTCAGTTTATTACTAGACTCTTCGATATTCTTGTGCTGGGATGTTGCGAGACCTTTTCTTTTGTCCCAGAAACTTCTCTTCTCGTCTGCTAGCTCAAAACTCCCCTTGTGCTATCCTTGTTTTCGTCTGTTGGTACGCCTCGTCGGTTGCAGGTTTTTTGTTGGTGGTGGTAGCCTAAGGTAGCCTAAGGCTGTTTCGGTCACTTGCTTGATGGCGAAGATCCAATGCAACCACATATTATTACAGCTTGCGTTTGAAGTAGGCATACCATGGAGTCTCTCGCTAAGTTCTCTCTCTCGCGTCCAATGTCGAAACTCTATTTTCTTGGTTGGTGCAGTTTTCGAATACTGGACAATCGAACTCTGAACTGTGCTGCAATCAGAAAATTGCTAGAGTTGACGTTTGTACATGAATGTTCGCACATCCAAGTTATTTGACGCGTTTCTTGTGTCAATGAGCAAATGTTTGATTTTGGTTAGCAATTCAACAATCCGAGAATTGCCAGGGTGTTGTGCGTGTTATTTTTGCTATGAAATCTCGTGCTTTTTACCCTATATTACGAGCTGTCGGAAAGTCTATGAGTCAGAAGCCGTTGTTGTCGTGTGGTGGCGGCTAGCTTTCCGATCACACTGCCGAAGATGTACTTCTTACCGATTTTGGCATTGGAGTCTCCGAGTACGATCTTAACATCTCATTCCGGACAGGCTCCGCAGAGGTTATAGAAATCTTCTTTGATGGAGTATTCAGTTTCGGTGGTAGGGGCGTGTGCACAAATGCCGTAGAAGCGGATAACAAACAGACGATCGTTTATCGCCTTTAAGTCTACGATTTTCGACTTCGGCCGCTTTTACACGCCGAATCCACATCCCAATTTGTTGAACCTTTTGTGACAGTTGAAATAAATGTTTCTATCCAACACACTTCCTGGATTGCAGTAATATTATCCTTGCACTGTGTGAGGATACTCTCTAATTGATGAGGAGCACTCTCACCAATCATGTTTCTTTTTCGCGCCATGTCATCGTTGGACGTCCGTCCGTACGTCCGAGGCAATTTGCTCTTCCATAGCAATTTCATTTTTTATTGAGCGGGTTGTAAGCACTTCGCACAACTGCCAGTCTGTTTGATATAAAGTTGCTGCATACATTGGTACACCTTTCAACGGTTGTAGGGACTATCCAGGGGTTTCCGCGTGAAGGCCTTTTGTCAACTTGACCTGAGCATTTGTAGGGAACGTTGCTGGCACTTCTTCAGTTTGGAAGCAATCAACAACTTTGTACTTCATGATCAGGTCCTGTTCCTTTTTCACATTTAGAACACACGCTAAATGTTTATATCGCATTGATCAATGCGACTACTCCATCTAATATTAAAGCGTCCATTTCTTTTGCGCGGTTTCTAGATAGATAACAGAAATTTCACCCTATCCCAAAACACAAAAGTAAACTTTTGAATGTAACCACTTTGGTACTCTGATGTGGTCCGAATATCACCACCACTTCATATTTTCACAGAACACTTCACGGTCCTCCACAATCTCCGAAAGGTATTCATTCTATATTTAAAACAGAAGTCAAGCTGCAAAAACCCGATGTTAATTAGTGTCCCAAACATGTCACAAAACGAAAGGCTTTCACACTTCATATTCAGATCATAAATGAAGCATTCGCCTTTCATTTCATCGTCACCACTAGAGTTATAAAAAGAATATCCTTACTCGATCCACAGACGAACTGAATATGGTATTCCATTGATAAGTGACATGAAATCAATTGTCTGACGCACTCGCAAGCCTGAATCCAAGCACGCCACCGTGCGAGTCGTCTCATTTAACAAAGGCGCCTTCCACTATGCCTGTGATTGATAATCACCTCATAAGTTATTCCATTTGGCCGGAATCAATTACCCAGTCGCATCGCGACTGCATTTCAATGAGCACGCACTCCAACTTTGCCGGTCTCTCTGCGTTCATCTTCATTTCTTTCACGATAAATAATTTATTGCACAATCAAGAACAGGAACTAACTTGGATTTATACTAGATTGCAACTAAAATTGTTTATTCATTCATACAACTCTCAGCGAATTTGTTAAACATTCGTTTATCTAATCTAACGCACGCGTGTGATTTATTTTTTTCGCTTTCTTCGTGGTTTCTTTGGATGGTCGGTATCTTCGTCGCTTTCATCCGCGTGACTGCTGCTACCCGGTCTCTGTTGTTGCTGCTGATGTTCGCCCCATTCTTTCCGCAGCTCGCTGAGCATTCCTGGTGTTAAGAGGCCTTGTGCCAGAAGGCGTTCCGTTAGTCTACCGCGGGCACTCGACGGCATGCGGGGTTCTAAGAGAAAGAAGGGAAAATTCATGAATCTCCTCTGGGAATGTGGTTGCCTCTGACTTACCTTTGGTTGCTGTGGCTCTTCGTAGGGGATATGTTTGTTCGCTATCGCCAGCTTGCTGATTTGCTTCTGTGTTCTTCAGAAGACGGGTGATTTGGAACACTCCTTGCTGGATGATTTCATCGAGTTCTCTTTGAGAATTTCGAACCTGAGCTGCGTCGGGGAACATGTCCATGAAACGATAGCTGCAATTGAAGTAGTTGAGCGAAATGTTTAATTTCAAGCGGATTCGCGAGAGTCTTACCTCAGCCAAAGGTAAAGATCCATGACATCGAATACTGACTCCAAGTGGACGAGGTCGAGGATTGTTCGAGGCAATCCCAGTGGCCAGCCACAATTTTGAGCAATGAAGTCGTATGAGATTGGTTCGCTTCTACTGTACTGTCTGGCGATCTAGGGGAACATACTCTTTATAACTTTGGCGGTTAAGAATTGAGTGGTGTGACGTACCTTGAGGAACATCGAACATACGAATGCCATTTTCTTATTGATTGGTGCACAGCAGAAGACGTAGCGAGCTCTTAGCGGCAAGGGGACATGCTGAATCATTTCGGCTAAAAATTTAAAATCCTCAATGTTGCACATGAAGTACAAAGAGTCATCAACAGTGCAGAGATTTACAAAAATGTCCTGTAATGGAAGAGGAGTTAGTTAAAATTTAATGACGGATGAATGAACGGCGGCTAGTTTCTGTCAGAGTGTTTTTCTGTGAGAGTAGGTTTTCTCAAACCAAGATGGATATAGACTCAATATTTTCCTGTCTAATCAGAAGACGGAGGTGATTTGGTGCGTTATTTGAGAGAAAGTTGACATTTCCCAATTCATTTGGTAACGATTCATATTCCCATCCAAGGATTGGTCACAATGCGATAGTTACAGAAGTGGTCACAGAACTTTGAACGACACTAAACCATGTCACGATTCATTAAAATAACGGGGGGATTTTTTTTAGTTATTGGCCCACTTCTAGTACCACAAAGCAGGCTGCTTGAAGGAACTTCGATCAGGAAATGGATTGAAAGTAAGCAGCTAACCTAAAAACAGAGCAGCATCTATTTTTCAGTTTCGATTAAAATGAATACGTGCTACGCGTGTAGCTCCGAATCTCTTTAATGCGACAATCGCAGAAAACAAATTTTTGTTGTAAACAACTCATTTCGAATGAATTCAAATCCCGTCATTTTGACAGATTGATGACATAAGCGTTGTAAACAAAAATTCGATGACGAGCATTTATCGCGATTAAATTGAGGCTGTCTTCGTTTATCTCTTTACCCCTCGATAAACTCTAGAAATCAGAAGACTAACAAATTTACCATGAGATTGCTTAGCGTCGAGTTCGGCAGATGATACGCGTACAATTCAATTTGATCCGCAGTTGGATGTAATCCGGCCTTTTTTAGCGGTTCAGGGCTCTGCTCCAATATGCCCTTGAGTGTCTGCAAGTCTTCTGATTTGAATGCTGTGACAAAACCATGCTCCCACTGCGTTTTGAACCGACCAGCTCGACCAGCAATTTGAAGAGCCTGCGATATGGTGATTGTATCAACCTCTCGCTCTCCTTTTTCATTCATTGTTGGCTTGATGATGGAGTAGAATATTATGCGACGTATACTCCTGGAAAAGAAGGATTTAATTTGAATTTTCTCGTTTTGACTCCCATCGAAGGCATACAGATTCAATCCCATTCCAATGGCATCTGTGGCGACCATAACCTTGCAGCTGTTGTTGGGATCATTAAACTTGGCTGCTTGCGCCAACTTTGTCCCCGGAGGCAGACCTCCATATATCACCGCAACTTCCTTTCCCCTGTAATCATCTTCAGTAAGAGTGAATAGGAATGGAAAATTACACTTCTATGGATTTTACCTTGCTTCAATCTCACGTGAAACGGAGTAGATGTCGTTCTTGTTGAAGCAGACAATGCAATCGCCAGGTTCTACGTTGTCTAGAGTTCCCAGTGCTGTGTCTTCGATGGTGAGTTCAGTCAGGCGATTGTACGTGTGCACTTCGACAGTCTCGTGTGTAGTTTCGCAGATTTTTTGAAGAAGATCCAGGGCTCCGGACTCCCCACAGACGTGAACCTCATCGGCTATCAAACCAAGGAAAGCTCTTGTCCATGCCCAACCACGCTGGGGATCTCGCAGGAGTTGGATCTCGTCAATGACAGCAACTTCATCTGAAATCGATCACTTCGTAAGATTCCCAAATCGCTCGTTCAATGGTCTGTACTTACATGGTGTGGTCACGGATGTCATTTCAACTGTGCAGGCAACATGTGAAGCAGGTGTGTTCTCATTGATGCCGTATTTTCTCTCCTCACCGGTGACCAAATCGCACGCAGTTCCCTAAAATTGATATTTGAGAGGATTTGCAAAAAATCCTCAATTGGACTCACCCTCTCATTGGACTTGTTGTACACCTCAGTTGCCAGTAGTTTGAGAGGACCACAATACACTCCCGATTTGGCAGTCAAAAATCTCTCCATCGCATGATAGGTCTTTCCAGAGTTCGTTGGGCCGGCATGGAATACGATTTTCCTTGTGATTGCCCTCGCACTTGGATACCAGTTTGCCGGTGTCCTCAAATCAGAAATCTTCTTTAAGTCATCCATACAATCCAAGTGAGGGAAAATCGTTTTAGCGTGCCGCAGGAAATAGGGAAAAATGTCGTCAATATGACCCGCTCCCTGGAGGATATCACTTATGGTGATATGAAGATCCACTGGCAAATTTTCCGCTTCAATGCAGTATCGTCGAAAAGAAGCGAATGCTTGCTGCTGCAAGTAAGCTTTAAAGAAAAATATTCACAATCAACCAACATTCACTGTTTACTGCCACACTCACAATCCAGTCCATTTTCAATGCACATCATTTTTATCTCACGTTTCTGGGTGAATTTGTTTAGAGTATTTAATAAATCCGTTTTCTCCAGCTTCCCGACTAGTTCAGCTCCAACATCTATCTCATCATCTTGAGCTCGAACATGGACTGGCTTAAATAGAGATGAAACATTGTGACGATCCGGTTTCTTGCCACGAGCGTTATGATATCCGGAGAGGTGCACGCATTTTGAAAGAACATACTGATGTCGCTGGAGATTTTTTGCGGAATTGGATAGAGTTTGTGTGGCGGAATATAGAAAACCTATCCCACGTCTTGAATGCAACATTATTTGAATAGAATTAGTAAAAAATAAATAATTTATTTCCCGGTTTGAAGGGAAGAATGTTTTACATCACGATGTGCGTGATGCAATTGTCAAAATGTGTATGATTTAACCTCACTTTTCATTCGCACTGATAAGTGCGAAAATCAGATGGTAAATGTCAAAAATTGATGAGGAGTACAGTACGAGCAGAAAATTGTAAGTATTTGTGATTTGAGATTATATTTCTTTAATAATTTGTTTATTAATAAGATTTTGAAGCTTTAAAAAACTAATTTATTCATTATAAGATTTGCAGAGATCTGTTATTCCTGTTATTCCGTATGCAACAGTTGATAGCCAAAAATAAACATTCTGAACTGATGTCTAATAAAGAAACGCAGCAACAGAGCAGATCAGTTTCAAAAATATTTTAACAAATCTGACAATCTATTCAGCTCCATTCAGAATTGAGGCATCCGCGATATGCCAAATCAAACAGAGCTCAATTGGCAACCTTGACAACACAACTGTCACATTAGTTAAATGACTCTGACACAACAAATAAGCTCATCACATCTCCAAAAACACTTATGAGTCATTTTTTGTAAACATCGCAAAATTATTCTTTGAACAATTCCATAAAAATGGGCTTATTCGGAAAAAATCAATCTAAAGATCCAAAGGAACAGGTAATCGACCAACTTGCGGCTTTTCTGTTCGAATATCTAAGTGGAACACCGATTCTAGGTCAACGAATGGACACACAAGATCCGTAAAGAAAGCAATCAACTGGATCGTCAGATACGTAGTATCCACCGGGAGGAGGAAAAGGTCAAACGTGCATTAAAACAGGCCGCATCTAAAGGTGACCGTGACACATGTGTGATATTGGCCAAAGAAATCGTTGGGGCACGCAAAGCTGTGACGAGAATATACACCAGCAAAGCGCACCTCAATTCGGTTCAATTACAGATGAAGAACCAATTATGTGGGTATCAATTCATCGTGTCTCCGCAAAACGGTCATTTATTTTCTGTTTTGTAGCTACCCTCCGTGTTGCCGGTTCCCTGCAGAAGTCTACAGAGGTTATGCAAGCAATGCAATCCCTTGTGCGGTACCCAGAACTGGCTGGAATCATGCGGGATATGTCCAAGGAAATGATGAAGGCCGGAATCATTGAAGAAATGCTAGATGAAACCATGGATACTCTGGAGGATTCTGAGGAAATGGAAGAGCAAGCCCAGAAGGAAGTCGATAAAGTTCTGTGGGAGATCACAGAGGGCAAACTTGGCGAAGCTCCACTTCCACCACAAGGAGCGGCCGTGGAAAAGGCAGAACCAGCGCCTGTCGAAGAAGAGGAAGACGAAGAAGAGCTACAGGAGATGCAGACTCGTTTGGCATCCTTGAGATCGTAAACAGCTTCATTTGCATGATGTTCAGTCCCTTTTAGTTAGGTTAATCTCAAGTCCAATCCACTAGTGACCACTGTGCGTTTGATGCCGGATTTATTTGTTGTTTATTTTGCCCAATATACCGTTTTTTTTTTGTATACTAAACCTAGTCGCTTCGCTGTACATTCTCTAACCGTCTCTCTGTTCTTGGACATTGCGCTCACGCGACCAGTTATTTTGTGATTTTCTGTTGCGAAGGTGTGTAGCTTTGGTAGCAGACCACGTAGACCATAAGTTACTCAACCACATGCATGTGGGTACATATATGCACCAAGACTTTATTTACTACATATTTATGTACTTTAGGCATTAGTAACGTACGAAACAAAAACAGAAAAAAAAACAAACAAGTTACGATATTTAATAAATTAAATAAACATAAGCAAACCACACTTCATTTGAGCGGCATATTTGTTTAGTTTCGATTGCTCTGAGAGGAGTTCCTTATCGCGTCACCGATTGCATAAGCGTTGGGGCTTGCTGCGAAGACCATGACTCACAGGTGACCACAGCAAATTGGAGTTATCTGCTCGCACGCCTTATTCCGGTCAATTGATGTTTATTAAAGAAAATGCTCAAACATTGATTTGCTCATCACTGTGACGATATACGAACTTCTGTGATTCAGTAGATGAAATTAATTGGTTGTTTGTCTATAACTACCGTGACTACCACGAGGAAGTTTTATACCCGTGGGCGGGTAAAATTCACCATGTGGGTCCGGTTGCTGCCAAATATCTTGCGGATAGTACAGTGGTGTGGATGGAGCATATTGCTGATGCTCCTGCAACAACATTTCCCGCTGCTGTTGCTGTTCTTGCAAAGGCTGCTGCTGCTGATGGGGTGGCTGTTCGTGTTGTTGTAGGGGTTCTTGGTGTTGTTGAAGAGGCGCTTGGTGTTGTACGAAAAACTGCTGCTGCTGTTGGAAAGGCTGGTGATAGGGAGGCTGCTGCTGCTGATGGGATGGCCCTGGCTGTTGTTGGAACATTTGTTGCTGTTGTTCAAAAAGCTGCTGCTGCTGTTGGAGAGGCTGCTGCTGCTGATGGGGTGGCTCTTGCTGTTCGAAAAGTTGCTGCTGCAGTTGGAAAGGCTGGTGCTGATGATGGGGAGGCTGCTCGTGCTGTTGAAGAGGCTCTTGATGTTGTTGGAGACCCTGTTGCTGTTGCTGTTGTTGGAGAGCCAGTTGCTGCTGATAGGGACTCTGCTGAGGAAGACCTTCTTCGTGACTATTCTCCGGTGTTGTTGTTTTCCCATCTTTGTGGTGTAAAATCAGAAACTCACTGATTTCCTCTTCCAGCTTATCTCGAGTTTCTGTTTTAGCAAGTTTTGCAGCAGCCTCTCTCTTGACTTTCTGCCGTCGGTTTTGGAACCAGACTTTCACAGTCCGGTCACACAAACCGAGCCGTTCGGCGATTCGCCGGCGTCGTGGTCCACGGAGACGGGGACATTCAGCGAACTCAGCTTTCAGTTCGCCCAGCTGGTATTCGGTATATGCGGTCCTAAACCGCCTCACTGCTGGATTTCTCGGCGCCGGCGGTTGCGAATGTCGGCTTGCCGGTAGTTGTGGCATGGCTGCGTCTTGCTAAAAAAAAAAGAATAAAAAGAATTAAATTCAATAACTTGTAATAATTTTGAATAGATCTCAACCTACCGTAGCAAAGTGGTCAAACGCCGACTGATATAAATTCATTGCCATTTTTTTTTTTTTTTTTTTTTTCAAAAATTTTCCGATCTTGGTCTACGGCGATATCCGTCTTACACCCTAGGCGGTCTGTTGCTAAAACTGCAGATACTCTCGAGCCTCTTCAATTTATACGCAACCGTGATGACCCTTCCTCATCGCCTTAGAGTAGTAGCACCGCACACATGCATACGTTTATCCTTTTCAATATCATCCCTAAGCCAGGCCATTTTGTTGGAGGCGGTCCTACACACACAATTGATTGCGTGTGGGTGCGTGGGTGATCGGGCGAACTCGATCATTTCACCTTCAAAGAAGCGAAAGCGAAAACGCGAACCGAGTGTGTGCGAAAGGACAAAGCGAGAGACATGATCACCGAAATCACCGTGCTGTTCCTTTCTAAGAAGTAACTACCTATGTGTGAACGGTTGGTGGCGAATATATCCTGAAATTATTAGTGCATGTGTAGGATTGCAAATATCGTACTCCTCGGCCACTGCCAGGTTCATACCGACGTGAGTCATTTGACAAATCAAACCCTCAGGATTGCTTATGTGTGACATCTTTTTTTCGTGTTGTGTCTCTTGCAAAACTTGAGTAGAAGCGTGTTTGTTCAAAGCTTGTATACCTTCTGGGAACTGTTTGTGATTTTTTGTTACATCATTACATGAAATTGGATTGTTCAGTTTTTTGTTGTGAAAACATAATCCCGCAGTCGAATTTAACAAAAAGCAAAAGTCTTTGATGAAAGCAGATCCAACTTCTGTGCAGAATTTAGTATGTTGATAAGAATAGGTTTTAATAGATGATTAAATTAAAATTTGTTACGTGTTGCTCCAGCTTATTTCAAACAATGGAAGGTGCACGCTGTTAATGATTTTCACGTCAGATCTCCTTAAACTTTTTCACAGACGTTGAGTTGATGTGAATGTTCAGACTGACTTTAGAGAACACAATATAAGCTTCGGCTGAGCCGATGTTGATGAATTAAGCCTTTATTTGGTTTCGCCATTAGACTACTTTTCAGCTGGAAACGAAATGTTCGATTCCATGGAGCATTCATACGACACATTGTATCCCCGTAGAATAGAAGGGACGAAACACTATTTTGATTAATTTACAAAAAATGTTTTGGACAGTTTAATCAGACATTTCTGGGATGTTTGGAGACAATGATGAAATGATGTGGGAATAGGGAAGCGGCATGCTTCTGGGAGGTTAAGCAGAATTCAGCTGTCATTTGTGTTTCCCGTCAAACCGAAATTGCGAAAACAAAATTAAGTGCTTAGTTAAGTTTAAGTTTACACTTATAGGCACCTTGATCTGAATATTCAACTATCAATATCAAATGGAGTGGGAACAAGGATGATATGTATGTGGATTTAACGTTTTGCAAAATGCTGCACTTAGTATTCTTTGTAATTTTGTGGACCGATGAGAAAAAGAGATATCCATTAAATATAATGATCCAAAATAATCTTCGGCGATGATGTTCATTTTTATCCCGACGGCGTTATTAGTCACCAAAGTTGTTCAACTTGGAGATCATAAGTTCAGGGAGAGTGGAAGACTCATAAACCAATTCGATTACGGTCATTTCGTGGTTGACACCGTAATTTCCCATTTTGGTGGTTGGAAACAGCCGCTCAGATCATGCGACTAAACGCCGATGTACCTAGGTTTTTTGATTCTAAGAGTTATTGTAGCAAGCACTCCTTGAAGCAATAAATCGAGCGCTGTGTCAACGAAAAGTAGTCACATTCATGCAAATCGGTCATGGGATTCAATTTCATTACTCCCACAATTCTAAGAATTTTCGTCTCTTAATTCCTGAACTGATCCTTCCATAAGCTGTCTAATCCATTTTTCCACAATTTATTGCAGCCATTAAATTCACGTAAACAACGCACAATGTGTCCGTTTTTCATCCTCTACCACTAAAAAAGACAGAAGAGGGAGTAGGATTAGGTGTCTACTCCAAGGATCTCAACTTTAGTCTATCCCTCCACTCTCCTCCACTTTCTCTCACGATGACAATGAAAGAAGCCCTGTCTTGGCTTAAGAACAACGTGATATCCAATAAGGACTTCACCATCTGTTCAGACAGCCATCAAATCAGGCAGCAATCAAATCCCTGAGTTCGGTCACTTTCCTCTCTAAGACCTCCCTGAATTGGCGAATATCTCTTAACGTGATGGCTCAGCATTTTAGTATTCACCTCATGTGGGTGCTGGGACACAGTGACATTCTAGGGAGTTGTAATAATCTCTGAGCGGAACGGTCTCCACAAACCTTCCTAGTGGAGATCCCCCACCCATCCCATTTGCTACAGCTAAACTTCTTTTAAAGAATCATACTTTACAATCATACCTTACAACGATTTCTGCAGAAGCTGCAGAGAAGAAGAAGAAGAGGAAAGCATAACGCATCTCCTCTGCACTTGTAGCGCTCTCTCCTCCCGCAGGAGGAAACACCTTTGAGCCGACTTCTTCAACGACTTGAGCGAATTGCACAACGTCGACATGCATCAATTAAAGAGCTTCGTGGAAAGCACCAAATGGTTTTTTGGATAGGTGACATCAGATTCGCGTGGTATCACAATGGGCGTAAGTTGGCCTAAGTGTAACTGCTTTCTCCAGTCAGCCACTTCATCCTAACCTCACCCAACTGAATCCATTATTATTTTTCGCCACAACTTTTTCTTTTTTGATCTTCATTTTCATCGATCCTTGTGTAAATGGTTTCATAATACTTTCGTGCTTGTATTATTTTCAAGAATTTGAACACTTTCCGTAATAGAATGACGTCGAAATTACAAAAATTATACAGCACTGTTTTTTGAAAGCACCTTCCCCGCAAATCAGCAAACCAATGCTAGCATCAGAAGTATTCATTTCTCAGTATTAGCTTTAAAGTCGTCCCAAAACCATCTTTCAAATGATCGCCCACACTTGTCGGTGCAATCCGTGGTCCTTGAGTTATTCAGATTCAGCGTAGTCTTTGGGATGTGATTCATTTTTTTATTACTGTTGTTCGCAATTTATTGCCACCTCATCCACCTTTTCCGTTTGTTGATCAAATTCGAAGAAAAGACGGAGAAAGGTCGTCCACCCCTAAGTTGCATAAGGAGGGGAAAGCAAAAATTGTATAAAACCTTTCTTAGAACTTAAAAAGGTCTCCTGAATTTCTGCTAAAAACCGATGATTTTTGTCGAATAGTTCAAAAACTCCTAGAAGCTCGAAATTATTTTTACTGTAGTCATCAAAGCCTATTTTTGAGATTTTTTTCCACATTTCATGGCACCTCAGCCTCACCTGCTGACGGGTGGTGGTAGCCACCGAGATTTCAATATACACCCCAACCTTACAGATTTAGGAACTAATCCCAAAAATCGACTCTGGGATATCGCAATACGGACCTTGATGGAGCAGCGAGAATTCTCCTGCTCAGTTTGACGAGTTCGGTATGAAAGTCAAAACTAGACACGGCGGTGTATAGCTCGTCTCTATGCATGCTGTCATATGCGGGCGCGAAATCGACGGCCCACGTGACGGGCGGTAAATGTCAAGTTTGTTCCGCATCTGACCTAAGCTGTTAGCCGCTCGACAACGATGGTTGTATTCAGACACAAAAACCCTCCCAACATATCTTTAAACAGCGTTCCTGTTGCAAAGTCTTTCTGAACTTCAAAAATTGGTTGCTCTTGTGGTGATTTCGGCGATCGTGTTGTATCATCTGGCTGCTTTTGACGAACTTGAGAAGCTACTATCTCTCCTTTTTGATCCTCAGATACCTCAGATAGTCAAGACAACAGCCTGTGTTGTTGTCTTGACTTTTTCCGAGGAGATCATCCAAGAGTCTGGTAACCCATGAGTTGCAAAGATGGACTGCAAACTATTGATTGCAGAAGCTGAACTGCTCCGAGGTACAGCTTTTACCTCGACCCACTTGAAGTGTGGGTCTTAAATGTCTCCTCCCAAGGATGAGTCATCTTTAGCAGACCCGGATGGAGTTTTAAGAAGATGTCTTTCAGCAGCATCTGGAATTATAAGACGGGACCCAAAGAGTAAACAGTTCTTATTTAGGTATGACTTAAACTCATCATTAAGCAACGGATCAGGCCAGACCCTCACCGCCCGATGAAGAATTTGTTTAAGTATTTTGTCCGTAGATATCATCTTGGTGATGTCGCTGGATTCCACAAATTGTACATCATGTGAAATGCATGATTTGTTGTGTAGATGATATGATTTGTAAGCCGCTCGCCAACGATGCACAGTGGTTTCTCCCATAGGCCAAAAGTCGAAATTTTAAGGTTATTTTGAATGCAATTATTTTATATGATAACGGGAGAACAAAGTGACAGTAAGGTTTCTCCTCTAAAATTAGTTGTGGGCAGTCAGTCGCGTCACAAAGTTGAGTGTTTTTCGCAGTTTTATAAAAAAAATTTATCTGAAAATACGACATTGCGGTTTAACCACTTTTGGTCTGTTTTTTAAAGTTTATTTTGGTAAAAAGGTGATGTGAGTAACAAAATAATGTTGAACGACAGTTTTTAAATAATTAAAAAAAAAAAATATATTTTTTTATTATTTTCACTTCTATTGAGGTGTTTTTTCATATTTCGTGTTTTTCAGAAGAGCCAAAACATCAAATTCCCATAAAATCCCACGATATACAATGATTTAGAGTTGTCTTTCCTCTTTACGAATATATACGACTTTAATTTTGCGCAATTTTGCGCAAATCGTAAAATTTTGATCCGAAGTATAACACCATTTTCTTCTTTTTTTAGATACTCGCAATATGATCAAGCGCATTGATATTTTCCATATATGGCATATGCGAAGAAAGGTCGCAGTATTACCAAAATTAATGAAACCTAGGAATTTTTAGGGAAATTTACCAAATTGAAAGCTTAGACGCAAAAAAAGATAAATACGCTTTGTAAGTCTTTTCATAGAAGGTGGAATTTTTATCTGCAAATAGTGTTTGGCTTGATTGCGTCGAAGACTTCAGGTCTGCACAGGACCAAATAGTAGAAAAAAAGTCGCCAAATAATCAAGGCAGACCGAAAAACACTTTTTAGAGAGCTCGTCTCGAACTAAAAGGAGACGAATTGCTAAGATCGTTGAAATAGATGAAGATATTGCTTGTGTTTTAAAACATTGTCAATCAACAGACAATCTTCAAGCAAATCAACTTGATTCAACTGATGCTCTGAAACTTTTGGTTGAGGCTCAATTGTCAAAACATCAGTACCAAGTTATTAGGAACTTGGTAAACCAAAAGACTAAAGTTGACATTTTTCCAAGCTATGCTAATATTCTTAAAGCGAAAAAAGATTTATACACAGAGCTTGAAACAATACAAATTTACGATTCATTGGCCGAAGTTATCCTTTAAGGACTCCTTTATCATACTGTCCAACGCATTATAGAATCCCAACGAGAATTTTTGAAAACACAGAAAACACAAAAATCGACGTTGTCTAAGAATATTTTGAATTTATTAATTTAACCTTTAGTTACATTAAATAATATATATAATTACTCACTTTTTGAACTATTTGTTTTATTTTCTATCATTTAACATTGTTTTGAAAAATGCTGCACCATCCAAATCTGCATCCCAGCAAGCACCTTACTCCAACATTCCAAGTTCCTTGGACAGAAACGTACAACTCGAAATCTGGTTTCTTCCTGTGAAAGCAATTCAACCTGAAAGTGGACAAAGTGATGCCAAATAACCCACAAAAATAAAAGTCAATTAAAAATGTATAGTATAATCAAATAATAATTTATTAATTATAAAATATGTACATTTAGATTGGTTGCGTCCCAACAATTTCGTCCGCAAGTAAGCAGCTTATGTCCAATTCGTCCTCGTCCACAGCACTCGCGAGACACATGTTGATCTCTTCGTCCAAGTTAGGCCACGACTGATTTAAATGGTCAGAACTTGCGGTCGCAGGCGATTTCTGACAGGAAATGGGATCGGTGGGCGAGTAAAATTCCCCATGTGGGTACGTTTGCTGCCAGATATCTTGCGGATAGTACAGTGGTGTGGATGGAGCATATTGCTGATGCTCCTGCAACAACATTTCCCGCTGCTGTTGCTGTTCTTGCAAAGGCTGCTGTTGTTGAAGAGGCGCTTGGTGTTGTACGAAAAACTGCTGCTGCTGTTGGAAAGGCTGGTGCTGGTGCTGGTGCTGGTGATGGGGAGGCTGCTGCTGCTGATGGGGTGGCCCTGGCTGTTGTTGGAACATTTGTTGCAGTTGTTCAAAAAGCTGCTGCGGCTGTTGGAGAGGCTGCTGCTGGTGATGGGGTGGCTCTTGCTGTTCGAAAAGTTGCTGCTGCAGTTGGAAAGGCTGGTGCTGGTGATGGGGAGGCTGCTCAGTTTGTTGAAGAGGCCCTTGGTGTTGTTGGAGACCCTGTTGTTGTTGCTGTTGTTGTAGAGCCAGTTGCTGCTGAGGAAGGCTTTCTTCGTGGCTACTCTCCGGTGTAGTTGTTAATGCCTCATCTTTGGGGTGTAAAATGAGAAACTCGCTGATTTCCTCTTCCACTTTTGCAGCAGCCTCTCTTTTCACTTTCTGCCGCCGGTTTTGGAACCAGACTTTCACAGTCCGGTCACACAAACCGAGCCGTTCGGCGATTTGCTGGCGTCGTGGTCCATGGGGGCGGGGACATTCAGCGAACTCAGCTTTTAGTTCGCCCAGCTGGTATTCTGTGTATGCGGTCCTAAACCGCCTCACTGCCGAATTTCTCGGCGCCGGCGGTTGAGAATGTCGGCTTGCCGGCGTTAGTGGCATGGGTGCGTCTTGCTAAAAATAAAAGAATAAAAAGAATTAAATTCAGTAAATTGTTATGATTTTCAATATAAATTTACTTACCGTAGCAAAGTGATCGAATGCTGATTGAAATCCGCTCATTTTGATTTATTTTTTTCCAAAATTTTTTCAGGCAAAGTCTACGCAGGTAATTCTTGTGTCTTACACGCTAGGCGGTTTGTTACTAAAACTGCAGATACTCTCGAGCCTCTTCAATTTATACGCAACCGTGATGACCCTTCCTCATCGCCTTAGAGTAGTAGCACCGCACACATGCATACGTTTATCCTTTTCAATATCATCCCTAAGCCAGGCCATTCTGTTGGAGGCGGTCCTACACACACGATTGATTGCGTGTGGGTGCGTGAGTGATCGGGCGAGCTCGATCATTTCACCTTCAAAGAAGCGAAAGCGAAAACATGAACCGAGTGTGTGCGAAAGGACAAAGCGAGAGACATGATCACCGAAATCACCGTGCTGTTCCTTTCTAAGAAGTAACTACCTACAGTGCCTCACAAAAACATTCGGAATTATGTTTTTTCGTGGATCCTAGTTTATTGCATTTTATTGTTGCTGAAGACAGAAAACATGCATTATTTTTTCTGATTTTTTGTTAACAGAGAATAAAAGTTGAATTGAAACTGTTTTTTTTATTATAATTATAATAATTATTTGTTGAGTACCAATACCAAAATCCAGGAAAAAAACATAATTCCGAATACTTTTGTGAGGCACTGTATGTGTGAACGGTTGGTAGCGAATATATCCTGGAATTATTAGTGCATGTGTAGGATTGCAAATATCGTACTCCTCGGCCACTGCCAGGTTCATACCGACGCGAGTCATTTGACAAATCAAACCCTCAGGATTGCTTATGTGTGACATCTTTTTTTCGTGTTGTGTCTCTTGCAAAACTTGAGTAGAAGCGTGTTTGTTCAAAGCTTGTATACTTTCTGGAAACTGTTTGTGAGTTTTTGTTACATCATTACATGAAATTAGATTGTTCAGTTTTTTGCTGTGAAAACATAATCCCGCAGTCGAATTTAACAAAAAGCAGAAGTCTTTGATGAAAGCAGATCCAACTTCTGTGTAGAATTTAGTACGTAGATAGGCATAGGTTTTAATAGATGATTAAATTAAAATCTGTTATGTGTTGCACCAGCTTATTTCATCTCAGAAATTGACACACCTCAGAACTCCTTAAGATCTTTCACAGACGTTGAATTGATGTGAATGTTCAGACTCTGAAAAATTGGTCGAAAAATAATTTCATCCGTGCGATTGAGTGATTTTTCATACGAGCGGAAGCCATTGCAGTGAGTTGAGAGAACACAATCTAAGCTTCGGCTGAAGCCGATGCTGATGAATTAAGCCTTTATTTGTGTACGCCATTAGACCACTTTTCAGCTGGGAACGAAATGTTCGATTCCATGGAGCATTCATACGACAAATTGTATCCCCGTAGAATAGAAAGGACGAAACACTATTTTGATTAATTTACAAAAAATGTTTTGGACAGTTTAATGAGACATTTGAAATGATGTGGGAATAGGGAAGCGACATGCTTCTGGGAGGTTAAGCAGAATTCAGCTGTCATTTGTGTTTCCCGTCAAACCGAAATTGCGAAAACAAAATTAAGTGCTTAGTTAAGTTTAAGTTTACACTTACAGGCAACTTGATCTGAATATTCGACTATCAATATCAGAGTGGGACTAAGGATGAAAACTATGAAGAGTATACTCGTATGTCCATTGAATGCTTTGCAAAATGCTTGTAAGTTTGCGGACCAATGAGAAAAAGAGATATCCATTAAAAATAATGATCCAAAATAATCTTCGGCGATGAGGTTCATTTTCATCCCGACGGCGTTATTAGTCATCAAAGTTGTCCAACTTGGAGATCATAAGTTCAGGGAGAGTGGAAGACAAGTGGCTTCGACGAAACTCATAAACAGAACATCTCATAAACCAATTCGATTACGGTCATTTCGTGGTTGACATCGTAATTTCCCATTTTGGTGGTTGGAAACAGCCGCTCAGATCATGCGACTAAACGCCGATGTGCTTAGGTTTTTTGAGTCTAAGAGTAATTGTAGCAAGTACTCCTTGAAGCAATAAATCGAGCGCTGTGTCAACGAAAAGTAGTCACATTCATGCAAATCGGTCATGGGATTCAATTTCGTTACTCCCACAAATCGTCTCTTAATTCCTGAACTGATCCTTCCATAAGCAGTCTAATCTACTTTTCCACAATTGATTGCACTGATTATGGGTTTAAAAGCTTTGCCTGCGAGCATCTGAATACCATGTTTATGGCGTATGTAAACAACGCACAATGTATCCTTTTTTCATCCTCTACCACTAAAAAAGACAGAATTCACGGCGTCCTGGATTGTCCTAATATTCTACAAAAAAGTGAAGAAACCACAAGTCTAGAGGAGGGAATCACTAGGAGACATGATTACTTGGGCTGAGATTGAATTTAGTCATGCAACTAGTTCAAGAAGTGTGGTCCACAAAAGAATATTTTTGGAACCAGATCAACTCCATCGGGGTTACAGTGACAAACGGAAAAGAAAAGTGAGATATCGTGAGTTTTCATCAAGTCGGCCACATCGTAGGAAAGGAATAAGCTATTGACGTCTTCCTTTATCAAATGCGATCCCAAATACTTGTTTTTTCGAGGGCATCGAGTATAACCCAGACTTCGAGGACTGTCGAAGTGGATAAAAAATTCAACTACTTAGTGATGTTCAGTTCCAGGTGGTCAGCGAGGAATCTACTATCTTACTCATCAGCCTTACGTCCCATGGAGGTACTGGGCCTGACCAATAGACGTCTTGCATCCTTGACGCTGCTTCCAGTTGTCTAGACCGCGAAGACCGGCTTAAGGACCAATCATCTACTATCTAAGCTTGTCTTTTTTTATGGATGGAAAATGTTTTCTTTGACTGCTTGAGATGTTTATTAAATCACCAAAATTGCAAACTTTACAAGCATAATCCCCTCTTCGCCACCAGCTCGGCTTTCTTCGAGTTTCAGCAGTAAATAAAGCAAATGCTGACTGAATCCATTATGTATTATTTTTCGCCACAACTTCTTATTTTTTGATCTTCATTTTCATCGACCTTTGTGTAAATGGTTTCAATGCAATTTGATAACACTTTCCGTAATAGAAAGATGTCGAAATTACCAAAATTATATAGCACAGTTTTTTGAAAGCACCTTTCCCGCAAATCAGCAAGCCAATGCTAGCATCAGAAGTATTCATTTCTCAGTATTAGCTTTAAAGTCGTCCCAAAAACATCTTTCAAATGATCGCCCATACTTGTCAATGCAATCCGTAGTCCTTGGGTTATCCCGATTCAGCGTAGTCTTTGGGATGTGACTCATTTTTTTATTGCTATTGTTTGCAATTTATTGCCACCTCATCCACCTTTTCCGTTTGTTGATTAAATTCGAAGAAAGGACGAAGAAAGGTAGTCCACTCCCAATTTGCATAAGGATTGGAAAGCAAAAATTGTATAATAAATGAATTGTATATAACCTTACTTAGGTCGTCCTGTTTATTGCGGTTAAAGGATTTGCGAAAATCTCTCCTTCAAAAACTCTTAGAGGCTCGAAATTATTTTTACGGAATGTAGTCATTAAAGCCTACTTTTAAGATTTTTTTCCACATTTTATGACACCTCAGCCTCACCTGCTGACGGGTGGTGGTAGTCAACACCACTTCGCATGGCCCAAACGGAAATTGAACCCCCAATTAGTTTTGATTGACATATAACTCGATGTGGCGCACCAAGATTTCAAAATACACCCCCACATTACAAATTTAAGAACTGCTTTCAATATATAGAGACCTAGACTTGGCTCTGTTACGCCATCATGATGTTCTTTTAACTGCGTATCATTCTGTCATAACATTTTTTTTTACAAGCAGTATGGTTTTGAGGCAGTGCCAAGATAACCTCAAGTTGAGGATCGGGCACCTAAGACCTACAGCAGAAAAGTGGGCCGTTTTGTAATATAATTATCACGAGTTTTCTCCTATTTGACCCAAGTGTTTGAATAAACCTTTCAAAGGATAATAAACAGATTAAATATTCCAGGATGTAAACACGGGCGTACTCATATACGAGTGCGATGCCACTGTGAGGTGTCATAAAGGTTGCAAGCAGCGTATGGCATTTAGGGGTGAGATCGAAAAGATAACGCTCATCAACGAATAGAGTGGCCGAATACAGCATGAAATTATGTGTGAAAATGAAAAAAGTGATCATTTTAAATCTTAGATATCTCAAAATTTCAACATAAATTGATATTTTGAAATTTATCATTTCTTAATGCTTACGTTGAGGTCTTCAAAACTGCGTTTTCAGATTTCAAAATTCACTTGTGGATGATTGACCTTTTTGGCCAATATCTCGAAAAGTATTAAGGCCAGAATGCTTGAAATTATTTCAAAAGGAAGTACTCAATGAAGCGAAGTTTTTGTGATATTTTTCAGATTTTTAAACACTTTGGTTTACAAATGGTAGGTCAGTCATCTTCTTTTTGCAGATGACTTAGTCATCCTCACATCCTCCCAGATGGAACTCCAGCGCGCGCTAGATAGGTTTGTGGCCGTATGTGCTGATGCTGGGATGAGGGTTAACGTGGACAAATCCGAGGTTATGGTTATTTCCAGAACCCCTGTTCAATGCACTCTACATGTTAGTGGAGTCCCATTGAAACAGGTGGAGAAGTTCAAGTATCTCGGGGTCTTCTTCACGAGTGATGGGAGGAATAATGCTGAGCTTTCCTATAACATTGGTCAAGCTGGCTCAATTTTGAAACAGCTTGGTCGATCTGTAATCAGGAAGGCCGAGCTTGGTGTCAAAGCCAAGTTAGCGGTTTTTAACGCAGTATTTGTTCCAACTCTCACCTATGGTCTTGAAATTTGGGTAATGACCGAAAGAATAGATCGCGAATACAAGCTGCCGAGATGAGATTTCTTCGTGCTGTTGTGGGAATTACTCGCCGGGATAGGGTGAGAAACACGACAGTGCGCGGGGAACTCAATGTTGGGCAGCTGCTTCTTCGAACGGAAAGGGCTGTACTTCGTTGGTTTGGTCACGTGGCACGAATGTCCCCATCATCACGACTTCCGAGGCGTGCCTTGAATGCGATTCCATCAGGTAGGCGACCGCTTGGCAGACCTAGGATGAGATGGTTGGACCAAGTCCAAACACTCGCCTGGTTGCGCTTGGGCATAGCTCCTGATGAGTTAGAGTCGATGGCGGAGGATCGAGTGGCCTGGAGATCTCTCGTGCATGCATTGCCCCCCCTTTAGTGGAACATGCGGGTCATTGAAAATGAGATGAGATGAGATGGTAGGGGTTTATGCATTAAAAAAACTTTGGAACTCCATATTTTCCAAACGGTACTTTGGATAAAAAAGTGTTGAAAGAAACCTCCACCTCATTTCAAAAGATCTGTCGATTGATATATATTTCGATGAGGTGCGGCAATTTTTCAAAATTAATGGCAACTTCACCTGTACTGGAGCCACCCCCAAATGGCCCCACTTTTTAAAATTGCCCCATGCATAGGCAATGACATCTAGGTCTGAAGTACCTAATTCCAAAATTTCGTGCCGATATCTTCATAAACTTCGGAGGTAAAAAAGTGTGGCAGACACGACGGGCGGACGGACACTTAAAAACAGGATAAATTATTAAGATAAAAATACTTAGAAGAATTTAAGTTCTTGTGTCGATGACGGTGGTGTCAGAACAGAAGCACCAGAACCAGGTGAACGCTGTCCCACCATAAGACACTACAGAGTCTGGTAACCCATGAGTTGCGAAGATGGACTGCAAACTATTGATTGCAGCAGCTGCACTGCTTCGAGGTACAGCTTTTACCTCGACCCACTTGGAGTGTGAGTCTACGAGTATAAAAAAATGTGTGTGTGTGGGCAAGTCGGGACCAAGGCTTAAATGTCTCCTCCCAAGGATGAGTCATCTTTAGCACATCCGGATGGAGTTTTAAGAAGATGTCTTTCAGCAGCATTTGGAAGAGTAAACAGTTCTTATTTAGGTATGACTTAAACTCATTAAGCAACGGATCAGGCCAGACCCTCACCGCCCGATGAAGAATTTGTTTAAGTATTTTGTCCGTAGATATCATCTTGGTGATGTCGCTGGATTCCACAAATTGTACATCATGTGAATTGCATGCATTTGTTGTGTAGATGATATGATTTGTAAGCCGCTCGCCAACGATGCACAGTGGTTTCTCCCAGAGGCCAAAAGTCGAAATTTTAAGGTTAAACAAACTAGTTATTTTGAATGCAATTATTTTCTATGATAACGGGAGAACAAAGTGACAGTAAGGTTTCTCCTCTAAAATTAGTTGTGGGCAGTCAGTCGCGTCACAAAGTTGAGTGTTTTTCGCAGTTTTATAAAAAAAATTTATCTGAAAATACGACATTGCGGTTTAACCACTTTTGGTCTGTTTTTTAAAGTTTATTTTGGTAAAAAGGTGATGTGAGTAACAAAATAATGTTGAACGACAGTTTTTAAATAATTAAAAAAAAATATATATTTTTTTATTATTTTCACTTCTATTGAGGTGTTTTTTCATATTTCGTGTTTTTTCTGAAGAGCCAAAACATCAAATTCCCATAAAATCCCACGATATACAATGATTTAGAGTTGTCTTTCCTCTTTACGAATATATACGACTTTAATTTTGCGCAATTTTGCGCAAATCGTAAAATTTTGATCCGAAGTAAAACACTATTTTCTTCTTTTTTTAGATTCTCGCAATATGATCAAGCGCATCAATATATGGCATATGGCGAAGAAAGGTCGTAGTATTACCAAAATTAATGAAACATGGGCAATTCTTAGGGAAATTTACCAAATTGTAAGCTTAGACGCAAAAAAAAGATAAATACGCTTTGTACGTCTTTTCATAGACGGTGGAATTTTTATCTGCAAATAGTGTTTGGCTTGATTGCGTCGAAGACTTCAGGTCTGCACAGGACCAAATAGTAGAAAAAAAGTCGCCAAATAATCAAGGCAGACCGAAAAACACTTTTTAGAGAGCTCGTCTCGAACTAAAAGGAGACGAATTGCTAAGATCGTTGAAATAGATGAAGATATTGCTTGTGTTTTAAAACATTGTCAATCAACAGACAATCTTTAAGCAAATCAACTTGATTCAACTGATGCTCTGAAACTTTTGATTGAGGCTCAATTGTCAAAACATCAGTACCAAGTTATTAGGAACTTGGTAAACCAAAAGACTAAAGTTGAAATTTTTCCAAGCTATGCTAATATTCTTAAAGCGAAAAAAGATTTATACACAGAGCTTGAAACAATACAAATTTACGATTCATTGGCCGAAGTTATCCTTTAAGGACTCCTTTATCATACTGTCCAACGCATTATAGAATCCCAACGAGAATTTTTGAAAACACAGAAAACAGAAAAATCGACGTTGTCTAAGAATATTTTGAATTTATTAATTTAACCTTTAGTTACATTAAATAATATATATAATTACTCACTTTTTGAACTATTTGTTTTATTTTCTATCATTTAATATTGTTTTGAACAATGCTGCGCCATCCAAATCTGCATCCCAGGGAGCACCTTATTCCAACATTCCAAGTTCCTTGGACAGAAACGTACAACTCGAAATCTGGTTTCTTCCTGTGAAAGCAATTCAACCTGAAAGTGGACAAAGTGATGCCAAATAACCCATAAAAATAAATGTCAATTAAAAATGTATAGTATAATCAAATAATAATTTATTAATTATAAAATATGTACATTTAGATTGGTTGCGTCCCAACAATTTCGTCCGCAAGTAAGCAGCTTATGTCCAATTCGTCCTCGTCCACAGCACTCGCGAGACACATGTTGATCTCTTCGTCCAAGTTAGGCCACGACTGATTTAAATGGTCAGAACTTGCGGTCGCAGGCGATTTCTGACAGGAAATGGGATCGGTGGGCGAGTAAAATTCCCCATGTGGGTACGTTTGCTGCCAGATATCTTGCGGATAGTACAGTGGTGTGGATGGAGCATATTGCTGATGCTCCTGCAACATTTCCCGCTGCTGTTGCTGTTCTTGCAAAGGCTGCTGTTGTTGAAGAGGCGCTTGGTGTTGTACGAAAAACTGCTGCTGCTGTTGGAAAGGCTGGTGCTGGTGCTGGTGCTGGTGATGGGGAGGCTGCTGCTGCTGATGGGGTGGCCCTGGCTGTTGATGGAACATTTGTTGCTGTTGTTCAAAAAGCTGCTGCGGCTGTTGGAGAGGCTGCTGCTGCTGATGGGGTGGCTCTTGCTGTTCGAAAAGTTGCTGCTGCAGTTGGAAAGGCTGGTGCTGGTGATGGGGAGGCTGCTCAGTTTGTTGAAGAGGCCCTTGGTGTTGTTGGAGACCCTGTTGCTGTTGCTGTTGTTGTAGAGCCAGTTGCTGCTGAGGAAGGCTTTCTTCGTGGCTACTCTCCGGTGTAGTTGTTAATGCCTCATCTTTGGGGTGTAAAATGAGAAACTCGCTGATTTCCTCTTCCACTTTTGCAGCAGCCTCTCTTTTCACTTTCTGCCGCCGGTTTTGGAACCAGACTTTCACAGTCCGGTCACACAAACCGAGCCGTTCGGCGATTTGCTGGCGTCGTGGTCCATGGGGGCGGGGACATTCAGCGAACTCAGCTTTTAGTTCGCCCAGCTGGTATTCTGTGTATGCGGTCCTAAACCGCCTCACTGCTTGATTTCTCGGCGCCGGCGGTTGCGAATGTCGGCTTGCCGGCGTTAGTGGCATGGGTGCGTCTTGCTAAAAATAAAAGAATAAAAAGAATTAAATTTAATTAATTGTTATAATTTTAAATAGAAATTTACTTACCGTAGCAAAGTGGTCAAATGCCGACTGATATAAGTTCATTGCCATTTTTTTTTTTTTTTTTCAAAAATGTCCCGATCTTGGTCTACGGCGATATCCGTCTTACACCCTAGGCGGTCTGTTGCTAAAACTGCAGATACTCTCGAGCCTCTTCAATTTATACGCAACCGTGATGACCCTTCCTCATCGCCTTAGAGTAGTAGCACCGCACACATGCATACGTTTATCCTTTTCAATATCATCCCTAAACCAGGCCATTTTGTTGGAGGCGGTCCTACACACACGATTGATTGCGTGTGGGTGCGTGGGTGATCGGACGAACTCGATCATTTCACCTTCAAAGAAGCGAAAGCGAAAACGTGAACCGAGTGTGTGCGAAAGGACAAAGCGAGAGACATGATCACCGAAATCACGGTGCTGTTCCTTTCTAAAAAGTTTTTTCTTGCAAAACTTGAGTAGAAGCGTGTTTGTTCAAAGCTTGTATACCTTCTGGGAACTGTTTGTGATTTTTTGTTACATCATTACATGAAATTGGATTGTTCAGTTTTTTGTTGTGAAAACATAATCCCGCAGTCGAATTTAACAAAAAGCAGAAGTCTTTGATGAAAGCAGATCCAACTTCTGTGCAGAATTTAGTATGTTGATAAGAATAGGTTTTAATAGATGATTAAATTAAAATTTGTTACGTGTTGCTCCAGCTTATTTCAAACAATGGAAGGTGCACGCTGTTAATGATTTTCACGTCAGATCTCCTTAAACTTTTTCACAGACGTTGAGTTGATGTGAATGTTCAGACTGACTTTAGAGAACACAATATAAGCTTCGGCTGAGCCGATGTTGATGAATTAAGCCTTTATTTGGTTTCGCCATTAGATACTTTTCAGGTGGAAACCAAATGTTCGATTCCATGGAGCATTCATACGACACATTGTATCCCCGTAGAATAGAAGGGACGAAACACTATTTTGATTAATTTACAAAAAATGTTTTGGACAGTTTAATGAGACATTTCTGGGATGTTTGGAGACAATGATGAAATGATGTGGGAATAGGGAAGCGGCATGCTTCTGGGAGGTTAAGCAGAATTCAGCTGTCACTTGAGTTTCACGTCAAACAGAAAATGCGAAAACAAAATTAAGTGCTTAGTTAAGTTTAAGTTTACACTTACAAGCAACTTGATCTGAATATTCGACTATCAATATCAAACAAGGATGAGCATTTCGACGAGTATATGTATGTGGATTGAACACTTTTCAAAATGCTACACTTAGTATTGTTTGTAAGTTTGTGGACCAATGAGAATAAGAGATATCCATTAAATATAATGATCCAAAATAATCTTCAGCGATGATGTTCATTTTCATCCCGACGGCGTTATTAGTCACCAAAGTTGTCCAACTTGGAGATCATAAGTTCAGGGAGAGTGGAAGACTCATAAACCAATTCGATTACGGTCATTTCGTGGTTGACACCGTAATTTCCCATTTTGGTGGTTGGAAACAGCCGCTCAGATCATGCGACTAAAGTCCGATGTCCTCAGGTTTTTTAAGTCTAAGAGTTATTGTAGCAAGCACTCCTTGAAGCAATAAATCGAGCGCTGTGTCAACGAAAAGTAGTCACATTCATGCAAATCGGTCATGGGATTCAATTTCGTTACTCCCACAATTCGTCTCTTAATTCCTGAACTGATCCTTCCATAAGCAGTCTAATCTACTTTTCCACAATTGATTGCACTGATTATGGGTTTAAAAGCTTTGCCTGCGAGCATCTGAATACCATGTTTATGGCGTATGTAAACAACGCACAATGTATCCTTTTTTCATCCTCTACCACTAAAAAAGACAGAATTCACGGCGTCCTGGATTGTCCTAATATTCTACAAAAAAGTGAAGAAACCACAAGTCTAGAGGAGGGAATCACTAGGAGACATGATTACTTGGGCTGAGATTGAATTTAGTCATGCAACTAGTTCAAGAAGTGTGGTCCACAAAAGAATATTTTTGGAACCAGATCAACTCCATCGGGGTTACAGTGACAAACGGAAAAGAAAAGTGAGATATCGTGAGTTTTCATCAAGTCGGCCACATCGTAGGAAAGGAATAAGCTATTGACGTCTTCCTTTATCAAATGCGATCCCAAATACTTGTTTTTTCGAGGGCATCGAGTATAACCCAGACTTCGAGGACTGTCGAAGTGGATAAAAAATTCAACTACTTAGTGATGTTCAGTTCCAGGTGGTCAGCGAGGAATCTGCTATCTTACTCATCAGGCTTACGTCCCATGGAGGTACTGGGCCTGACCAATAGACGTCTTGCATCCTTGACGCTGCTTCCAGTTGTCTAGACCGCGAAGACCGGCTTAAGGACCAATCATCTACTATCTAAGCTTGTCTTTTTTTATGGATGGAAAATGTTTTCTTTGACTGCTTGAGATGTTTATTAAATCACCAAAATTGCAAACTTTACAAGCATAACCCCCTCTTCGCCACCAGCTCGGCTTTCTTCGAGTTTCAGCAGTAAATAAAGCAAATGCTGACTGAATCCATTATGTATTATTTTTCGCCACAACTTCTTATTTTTTGATCTTCATTTTCATCGACCTTTGTGTAAATGGTTTCAATGCAATTTGATAACACTTTCCGTAATAGAAAGATGTCGAAATTACCAAAATTATATAGCACAGTTTTTTGAAAGCACCTTTCCCGCAAATCAGCAAGCCAATGCTAGCATCAGAAGTATTCATTTCTCAGTATTAGCTTTAAAGTCGTCCCAAAAACATCTTTCAAATGATCGCCCATACTTGTCAATGCAATCCGTAGTCCTTGGGTTATCCCGATTCAGCGTAGTCTTTGGGATGTGACTCATTTTTTTATTGCTATTGTTCGCAATTTATTGCCACCTCATCCACCTTTTCCGTTTGTTGATTAAATTCGAAGAAAGGACGAAGAAAGGTCGTCCACCCCCAATTTGCATAAGGGTTGGAAAGCAAAAATTGTATAATAAATAAATTGTATATAACCTTACTTAGGTCGTCCTGTTTATTGCGGTTAAAGGATTTGCAAAAATCTCTCCTGAATTTCTGCTAAAAACAAAAAATGATTTCTGCCGAATAGTTAAAAAACTCTTAGAGGCTCGAAATTATTTTTACGGAATGCAGTCATCGAAGCCTATTTTTAAGATTTTTTTTCCACATTTTATGACACCTCAGCCTCACCTGCTGACGGGTGGTGGTAGTCAACACCACTTCGCATGGCCCAAACGGAAATTGAACCCCCAATTAGTTTTATAGCGCCTTTTGATTGACATATAACTCGATGACAAGATATCAAAATACACCCCAACTTTACAAATTTTAGAACTGCTTTCAAAAATCGACTCTGGGATGTCGCAAAATATCAAGACCTAGACTTGGCTCTGTTACGCCATCATGATGTTCTTTTAACTGCGTACCATTCTGTCACAACATTTTTCTTTACAAGCAGTATGGTTTTGAGGCAGTGCCAAGATGACCTCCAGCCGTTGGCTCGGGCACCTAATAATGTAATTATCACGAGTTTTCTCCTCCTTAACGCAAGTGTTTGAATAAACCTTTCAAAGGATAATCACATAATAAACAGATTAAATATTCCAGGATGTAAACACGGGCGTACTCATATACGAGTGCGATGCCACTGCGAGTTGTCATAAAGGTTGCAAGCAGCGTGTGGCGTTTCCATTGTTGTCTCACCATGCGGTGCGGTGGTGTCCCGTCAGTTGTAGAAACAAAAAACCCCGATCCACTGATGTCCCTGTACCTGTTCAGGAGCTCGTCGTTATCTCTTCAGAGATCCTCGCCACAATCGCAACGCCCGTTCGTTCGTTAGTGAAATTGTTTGCCATAAACACCTTCTTCGAAATGGTAAACATCGAGTTTTATTGCAAATTTCTGCATCGACCTGATCCGCCGCTGATGGCAATCGTTTGCTCCCATAAAGAATTTCCCATCAGAGTAGAGGAACAGGGTTTCAAAGTTACTTATTACTTACTTATTAGCCCTGCGGGATATGGAGGTTCTGAGCCTGAGTTATTGTCGCCTGCCATCGCAGACGGTTCTGGGCACGCTTCTTCCAGTTATCAAGATCGAGTTGTCTTCCTTCCACGATCACTTGGTCTTCATACCGGAGATATGGTCTTTCACCCCTCCTCGAACCAGAGGGTTCGAATTCAAGAACTCTTTTATCCTGAGCATTCCTGTTCATGCGCCAAGTGAATTAAGTCCTCCAGACTCTCTCGACATCCTCGTACAGTTGGTAGAGTTTGTCTAAGGCCACCTCGGACTTATTTTTAAGGTTCCGCCTACAAAAACGTAAACTTTATAATTTCGGTGTGTCTGTTAAAGATTGAAGGCATGACTTTTGTCTCGAAAAAACGAAGAGCTTCTTCATCTGCTCTTGACATTGTCCATGTTTCTGCATCGGAGATTCATGACCGACATGCATCATAAAGACAAGACAGTCAGACAGACATGACCAAGGTGTTATATCTCGAAAAGACCAATAGACTCTTCTTTCGCTTGGGAAATTGTCCATGCCTCTGCGCCATAAATCAAGACAGGCATGACCAACGTTTTGTAAAAAGTCAGCTTGGAACTTTGAGAGAGGGCTTTATTACTCATTTACCTTTTGAGTCCAAAAATACAGGGACTGGCAAGAGTTATTCTGCGTTTGATCTGGGTACTGTTTACTTGAGGGCCTTGATTACCTCAAAAGTGTAGCTGCCATCGATGCTGTGTGTACCGCCTTAAAGGCAGCATATACTTTGTTTTGCCCTTATTCGTCGTCAATGATGGTAATGTGTGCTGCTGAAGTAAGAGCTTTGCTAGTCGTACTTCGTGCTGTTTGTATGTGTGCGATCAGGTTTCTTCTACAAAATCTGCCAAATTTGTCCGAGGTGAACACTGTTCCATTATCGGACACTATAGAGTCTGGTAACTCTTGAGTTGCGAAGATGGACTGCAGACTGCAGCTGCACTGCTTCGAGGTACAGCTTTTACCTCGACCCACTTGGAGTGTGAGTCTACAAGTATAAAAAAATGTGTGGGCAAGTCGGGACCAAGGCTTAAATGTCTTCTCCCAAGGATGAGTCATCTTTAGCACACCCGGATGGAGTTTTAAGAAGATGTCTTTCAGCAGCATCTGGAATTATAAGACGGGACCCAAAGAGTAAACAGTTCTTATTTAGGTATGACTTAAACTCATCATTAAGCAACGGATCAGGCCAGACCATTTAAGTATTTTGTCCGTAGATATCATCTTGGTGATGTCGCTGGATTCCACAAATTGTACATCATGTGAATTGCATGCATTTGTTGTGTAGATGATATGATTTGTAAGCCGCTCGCCAACGATGCACAGTGGTTTCTCCCATAGGCCAAAAGTCGAAATTTTAAGGTTAAACAAACTAGTTATTTTGAATGCAATTATTTTCTATGATAACGGGAGAACAAAGTGACAGTAAGGTTTCTCCTCTAAAATTAGTTGTGGGCAGTCAGTCGCGTCACAAAGTTGAGTGTTTTTCGCAGTTTTATAAAAAAAATTTATCTGAAAATACGACATTGCGGTTTAACCACTTTTGGTCTGTTTTTTAAAGTTTATTTTGGTAAAAAGGTGATGTGAGTAACAAAATAATGTTGAACGACAGTTTTTAAATAATTAAAAAAAAAAAATATATTTTTTTATTATTTTCACTTCTATTGAGGTGTTTTTTCATATTTCGTGTTTTTCAGAAGAGCCAAAACATCAAATTCCCATAAAATCCCACGATATACAATGATTTAGAGTTGTCTTTCCTCTTTACGAATATATACGACTTTAATTTTGCGCAATTTTGCGCAAATCGTAAAATTTTGATCCGAAGTATAACACCATTTTCTTCTTTTTTTAGATACTCGCAATATGATCAAGCGCATTGATATTTTCCATATATGGCATATGCGAAGAAAGGTCGCAGTATTACCAAAATTAATGAAACCTAGGAATTTTTAGGGAAATTTACCAAATTGAAAGCTTAGACGCAAAAAAAGATAAATACGCTTTGTAAGTCTTTTCATAGAAGGTGGAATTTTTATCTGCAAATAGTGTTTGGCTTGATTGCGTCGAAGACTTCAGGTCTGCACAGGACCAAATAGTAGAAAAAAAGTCGCCAAATAATCAAGGCAGACCGAAAAACACTTTTTAGAGAGCTCGTCTCGAACTAAAAGGAGACGAATTGCTAAGATCGTTGAAATAGATGAAGATATTGCTTGTGTTTTAAAACATTGTCAATCAACAGACAATCTTCAAGCAAATCAACTTGATTCAACTGATGCTCTGAAACTTTTGGTTGAGGCTCAATTGTCAAAACATCAGTACCAAGTTATTAGGAACTTGGTAAACCAAAAGACTAAAGTTGAAATTTTTCCAAGCTATGCTAATATTCTTAAAGCGAAAAAAGATTTATACACAGAGCTTGAAACAATACAAATTTACGATTCATTGGCCGAAGTTATCCTTTAAGGACTCCTTTATCATACTGTCCAACGCATTATAGAATCCCAACGAGAATTTTTGAAAACACAGAAAACACAAAAATCGACGTTGTCTAAGAATATTTTGAATTTATTAATTTAACCTTTAGTTACATTAAATAATATATATAATTACTCACTTTTTGAACTATTTGTTTTATTTTCTATCATTTAACATTGTTTTGAAAAATGCTGCACCATCCAAATCTGCATCCCAGCAAGCACCTTACTCCAACATTCCAAGTTCCTTGGACAGAAACGTACAACTCGAAATCTGGTTTCTTCCTGTGAAAGCAATTCAACCTGAAAGTGGACAAAGTGATGCCAAATAACCCACAAAAATAAAAGTCAATTAAAAATGTATAGTATAATCAAATAATAATTTATTAATTATAAAATATGTACATTTAGATTGGTTGCGTTCCAACAATTTCGTCCGCAAGTAAGCAGCTTATGTCCAATTCGTCCTCGTCCACACCATTCGCGAGACACATGTTGATCTCTTCGTCCAAGTTAGGCCATGACTGATTTAAATGGTCAGAACTTGCGGTCGCAGGCGATTTCTGACAGGAAATGGGATCGGTGGGCGAGTAAAATTCCCCATGTGGGTACGTTTGCTGCCAGATATCTTGCGGATAGTACAGTGGTGTGGATGGAGCATATTGCTGATGCTCCTGCAACATTTCCCGCTGCTGTTGCTGTTCTTGCAAAGGCTGCTGTTGTTGAAGAGGCGCTTGGTGTTGTACGAAAAACTGCTGCTGCTGTTGGAAAGGCTGGTGCTGGTGCTGGTGCTGGTGATGGGGAGGCTGCTGCTGCTGATGGGGTGGCCCTGGCTGTTGTTGGAACATTTGTTGCAGTTGTTCAAAAAGCTGCTGCGGCTGTTGGAGAGGCTGCTGCTGGTGATGGGGTGGCTCTTGCTGTTCGAAAAGTTGCTGCTGCAGTTGGAAAGGCTGGTGCTGGTGATGGGGAGGCTGCTCAGTTTGTTGAAGAGGCCCTTGGTGTTGTTGGAGACCCTGTTGTTGTTGCTGTTGTTGTAGAGCCAGTTGCTGCTGAGGAAGGCTTTCTTCGTGGCTACTCTCCGGTGTAGTTGTTAATGCCTCATCTTTGGGGTGTAAAATGAGAAACTCGCTGATTTCCTCTTCCACTTTTGCAGCAGCCTCTCTTTTCACTTTCTGCCGCCGGTTTTGGAACCAGACTTTCACAGTCCGGTCACACAAACCGAGCCGTTCGGCGATTTGCTGGCGTCGTGGTCCATGGGGGCGGGGACATTCAGCGAACTCAGCTTTTAGTTCGCCCAGCTGGTATTCTGTGTATGCGGTCCTAAACCGCCTCACTGCCGAATTTCTCGGCGCCGGCGGTTGAGAATGTCGGCTTGCCGGCGTTAGTGGCATGGGTGCGTCTTGCTAAAAATAAAAGAATAAAAAGAATTAAATTCAGTAAATTGTTATGATTTTCAATATAAATTTACTTACCGTAGCAAAGTGATCGAATGCTGATTGAAATCCGCTCATTTTGATTTATTTTTTTCCAAAATTTTTTCAGGCAAAGTCTACGCAGGTAATTCTTGTGTCTTACACGCTAGGCGGTTTGTTACTAAAACTGCAGATACTCTCGAGCCTCTTCAATTTATACGCAACCGTGATGACCCTTCCTCATCGCCTTAGAGTAGTAGCACCGCACACATGCATACGTTTATCCTTTTCAATATCATCCCTAAACCAGGCCATTCTGTTGGAGGCGGTCCTACACACACGATTGATTGCGTGTGGGTGCGTGAGTGATCGGGCGAGCTCGATCATTTCACCTTCAAAGAAGCGAAAGCGAAAACATGAACCGAGTGTGTGCGAAAGGACAAAGCGAGAGACATGATCACCGAAATCACCGTGCTGTTCCTTTCTAAGAAGTAACTACCTACAGTGCCTCACAAAAACATTCGGAATTATGTTTTTTCGTGGATCCTAGTTTATTGCATTTTATTGTTGCTGAAGACAGAAAACATGCATTATTTTTTCTGATTTTTTGTTAACAGAGAATAAATGTTGAATTGAAACTGTTTTTTTTTATTATAATTATAATAATTATTTGTTGAGTACCAATACCAAAATCCAGGAAAAAAACATAATTCCGAATACTTTTGTGAGGCACTGTATGTGTGAACGGTTGGTAGCGAATATATCCTGGAATTATTAGTGCATGTGTAGGATTGCAAATATCGTACTCCTCGGCCACTGCCAGGTTCATACCGACGCGAGTCATTTGACAAATCAAACCCTCAGGATTGCTTATGTGTGACATCTTTTTTTCGTGTTGTGTCTCTTGAAAAACTTGAGTAGAAGCGTGTTTGTTCAGAGCTTGTATACTTTCTGGGAACTGTTTGTGAGTTTTTGTTACATCATTACATGAAATTAGATTGTTCAGTTTTTTGCTGTGAAAACATAATCCCGCAGTCGAATTTAACAAAAAGCAGAAGTCTTTGATGAAAGCAGATCCAACTTCTGTGTAGAATTTAGTACGTAGATAGGCATAGGTTTTAATAGATGATTAAATTAAAATCTGTTATGTGTTGCACCAGCTTATTTCATCTCAGAAATTGACACACCTCAGAACTCCTTAAGATCTTTCACAGACGTTGAATTGATGTGAATGTTCAGACTCTGAAAAATTGGTCGAAAAATAATTTCATCCGTGCGATTGAGTGATTTTTCATACGAGCGGAAGCCATTGCAGTGAGTTGAGAGAACACAATCTAAGCTTCGGCTGAAGCCGATGCTGATGAATTAAGCCTTTATTTGTGTACGCCATTAGACCACTTTTCAGCTGGGAACGAAATGTTCGATTCCATGGAGCATTCATACGACAAATTGTATCCCCGTAGAATAGAAAGGACGAAACACTATTTTGATTAATTTACAAAAAATGTTTTGGACAGTTTAATGAGACATTTGAAATGATGTGGGAATAGGGAAGCGACATGCTTCTGGGAGGTTAAGCAGAATTCAGCTGTCATTTGTGTTTCCCGTCAAACCGAAATTGCGAAAACAAAATTAAGTGCTTAGTTAAGTTTAAGTTTACACTTACAGGCAACTTGATCTGAATATTCGACTATCAATATCAGAGTGGGACTAAGGATGAAAACTATGAAGAGTATACTCGTATGTCCATTGAATGCTTTGCAAAATGCTTGTAAGTTTGCGGACCAATGAGAAAAAGAGATATCCATTAAAAATAATGATCCAAAATAATCTTCGGCTATGAGGTTCATTTTCATCCCGACGGCGTTATTAGTCATCAAAGTTGTCCAACTTGGAGATCATAAGTTCAGGGAGAGTGGAAGACAAGTGGCTTCGACGAAACTCATAAACAGAACATCTCATAAACCAATTCGATTACGGTCATTTCGTGGTTGACATCGTAATTTCCCATTTTGGTGGTTGGAAACAGCCGCTCAGATCATGCGACTAAACGCCGATGTGCTTAGGTTTTTTGAGTCTAAGAGTAATTGTAGCAAGTACTCCTTGAAGCAATAAATCGAGCGCTGTGTCAACGAAAAGTAGTCACATTCATGCAAATCGGTCATGGGATTCAATTTCGTTACTCCCACAATTCGTCTCTTAATTCCTGAACTGATCCTTCCATAAGCTGTCTAATCCACTTTTCCACAATTGATTGCACTGATTATGGGTTTAAAAAGCTTTGCCTGCGAGCATCTGAATACCATGTTTATGGCGTATGTAAACAACGCACAATGTATCCTTTTTTCATCCTCTACCACTAAAAAAGACAGAATTCACGGCGTCCTGGATTGTCCTAATATTCTACAAAAAAGTGAAGAAACCACAAGTCTAGAGGAGGGAATCACTAGGAGACATGATTACTTGGGCTGAGATTGAATTTAGTCATGCAACTAGTTCAAGAAGTGTGGTCCACAAAAGAATATTTTTGGAACCAGATCAACTCCATCGGGGTTACAGTGACAAACGGAAAAGAAAAGTGAGATATCGTGAGTTTTCATCAAGTCGGCCACATCGTAGGAAAGGAATAAGCTATTGACGTCTTCCTTTATCAAATGCGATCCCAAATACTTGTTTTTTCGAGGGCATCGAGTATAACCCAGACTTCGAGGACTGTCGAAGTGGATAAAAAATTCAACTACTTAGTGATGTTCAGTTCCAGGTGGTCAGCGAGGAATCTACTATCTTACTCATCAGCCTTACGTCCCATGGAGGTACTGGGCCTGACCAATAGACGTCTTGCATCCTTGACGCTGCTTCCAGTTGTCTAGACCGCGAAGACCGGCTTAAGGACCAATCATCTACTATCTAAGCTTGTCTTTTTTTATGGATGGAAAATGTTTTCTTTGACTGCTTGAGATGTTTATTAAATCACCAAAATTGCAAACTTTACAAGCATAATCCCCTCTTCGCCACCAGCTCGGCTTTCTTCGAGTTTCAGCAGTAAATAAAGCAAATGCTGACTGAATCCATTATGTATTATTTTTCGCCACAACTTCTTATTTTTTTATCTTCATTTTCACCGACCTTTGTGTAAATGGTTTCAATGCAATTTGATAACACTTTCCGTAATAGAAAGACGTCGAAATTACCAAAATTATATAGCACAGTTTTTTGAAAGCACCTTTCCCGCAAATCAGCAAGCCAATGCTAGCATCAGAAGTATTCATTTCTCAGTATTAGCTTTAAAGTCGTCCCAAAAACATCTTTCAAATGATCGCCCACACTTGTCAATGCAATCCATAGTCCTTGGGTTATCCCGATTCAGCGTTGTCTTTGGGATGTGATTCATTTTTTTATTGCTATTGTTTGCAATTTATTGCCACCTCATCCACCTTTTCCGTTTGTTGATTAAATTCGAAGAAAGGACGAAGAAAGGTCGTCCACTCCCAATTTGCATAAGGATTAGAAAGCAAAAATTGTATAATAAATGAATTGTATATAACCTTACTTTGGTCGTCCTGTTTATTGCGGTTAAAGGATTTGCGAAAATCTCTCCTTCAAAAACTCTTAGAGGCTCGAAATTATTTTTACGGAATGTAGTCATTAAAGCCTACTTTTAAGATTTTTTTCCACATTTTATGGCACCTCAGCCTCACCTGCTGACGGGTGGTGGTAGTCAACACCACTTCGCATGGCCCAAACGGAAATTGAACCCCCAATTAGTTTTGATTGACATATAACTCGATGTGGCGCACCAAGATTTCAAAATACACCCCCACATTACAAATTTAAGAACTGCTTTCAATATATAGAGACCTAGACTTGGCTCTGTTACGCCATCATGATGTTCTTTTAACTGCGTATCATTCTGTCATAACATTTTTTTTTACAAGCAGTATGGTTTTGAGGCAGTGCCAAGATAACCTCAAGTTGAGGATCGGGCACCTAAGACCTACAGCAGAAAAGTGGGCCGTTTTGTAATATAATTATCACGAGTTTTCTCCTATTTGACCCAAGTGTTTGAATAAACCTTTCAAAGGATAATAAACAGATTAAATATTCCAGGATGTAAACACGGGCGTACTCATATACGAGTGCGATGCCACTGTGAGGTGTCATAAAGGTTGCAAGCAGCGTATGGCATTTAGGGGTGAGATCGAAAAGATAACGCTCATCAACGAATAGAGTGGCCGAATACAGCATGAAATTATGTGTGAAAATGAAAAAAGTGATCATTTTAAATCTTAGATATCTCAAAATTTCAACATAAATTGATATTTTGAAATTTATCATTTCTTAATGCTTACGTTGAGGTCTTCAAAACTGCGTTTTCAGATTTCAAAATTCACTTGTGGATGATTGACCTTTTTGGCCAATATCTCGAAAAGTATTAAGGCCAGAATGCTTGAAATTATTTCAAAAGGAAGTACTCAATGAAGCGAAGTTTTTGTGATATTTTTCAGATTTTTAAACACTTTGGTTTACAAATGGTAGGTCAGTCATCTTCTTTTTGCAGATGACTTAGTCATCCTCACATCCTCCCAGATGGAACTCCAGCGCGCGCTAGATAGGTTTGTGGCCGTATGTGCTGATGCTGGGATGAGGGTTAACGTGGACAAATCCGAGGTTATGGTTATTTCCAGAACCCCTGTTCAATGCACTCTACATGTTAGTGGAGTCCCATTGAAACAGGTGGAGAAGTTCAAGTATCTCGGGGTCTTCTTCACGAGTGATGGGAGGAATAATGCTGAGCTTTCCTATAACATTGGTCAAGCTGGCTCAATTTTGAAACAGCTTGGTCGATCTGTAATCAGGAAGGCCGAGCTTGGTGTCAAAGCCAAGTTAGCGGTTTTTAACGCAGTATTTGTTCCAACTCTCACCTATGGTCTTGAAATTTGGGTAATGACCGAAAGAATAGATCGCGAATACAAGCTGCCGAGATGAGATTTCTTCGTGCTGTTGTGGGAATTACTCGCCGGGATAGGGTGAGAAACACGACAGTGCGCGGGGAACTCAATGTTGGGCAGCTGCTTCTTCGAACGGAAAGGGCTGTACTTCGTTGGTTTGGTCACGTGGCACGAATGTCCCCATCATCACGACTTCCGAGGCGTGCCTTGAATGCGATTCCATCAGGTAGGCGACCGCTTGGCAGACCTAGGATGAGATGGTTGGACCAAGTCCAAACACTCGCCTGGTTGCGCTTGGGCATAGCTCCTGATGAGTTAGAGTCGATGGCGGAGGATCGAGTGGCCTGGAGATCTCTCGTGCATGCATTGCCCCCCCCTTTAGTGGAACATGCGGGTCATTGAAAATGAGATGAGATGAGATGGTAGGGGTTTATGCATTAAAAAAACTTTGGAACTCCATATTTTCCAAACGGTACTTTGGATAAAAAAGTGTTGAAAGAAACCTCCACCTCATTTCAAAAGATCTGTCGATTGATATATATTTCGATGAGGTGCGGCAATTTTTCAAAATTAATGGCAACTTCACCTGTACTGGAGCCACCCCCAAATGGCCCCACTTTTTAAAATTGCCCCATGCATAGGCAATGACATCTAGGTCTGAAGTACCTAATTCCAAAATTTCGTGCCGATATCTTCATAAACTTCGGAGGTAAAAAAGTGTGGCAGACACGACGGGCGGACGGACACTTAAAAACAGGATAAATTATTAAGATAAAAATACTTAGAAGAATTTAAGTTCTTGTGTCGATGACGGTGGTGTCAGAACAGAAGCACCAGAACCAGGTGAACGCTGTCCCACCATAAGACACTACAGAGTCTGGTAACCCATGAGTTGCGAAGATGGACTGCAAACTATTGATTGCAGCAGCTGCACTGCTTCGAGGTACAGCTTTTACCTCGACCCACTTGGAGTGTGAGTCTACGAGTATAAAAAAATGTGTGTGTGTGGGCAAGTCGGGACCAAGGCTTAAATGTCTCCTCCCAAGGATGAGTCATCTTTAGCACATCCGGATGGAGTTTTAAGAAGATGTCTTTCAGCAGCATTTGGAAGAGTAAACAGTTCTTATTTAGGTATGACTTAAACTCATTAAGCAACGGATCAGGCCAGACCCTCACCGCCCGATGAAGAATTTGTTTAAGTATTTTGTCCGTAGATATCATCTTGGTGATGTCGCTGGATTCCACAAATTGTACATCATGTGAATTGCATGCATTTGTTGTGTAGATGATATGATTTGTAAGCCGCTCGCCAACGATGCACAGTGGTTTCTCCCATAGACCAAAAGTCGAAATTTTAAGGTTAAACAAACTAGTTATTTTGAATGCAATTATTTTCTATGATAACGGGAGAACAAAGTGACAGTAAGGTTTCTCCTCTAAAATTAGTTGTGGGCAGTCAGTCGCGTCACAAAGTTGAGTGTTTTTCGCAGTTTTATAAAAAAAATTTATCTGAAAATACGACATTGCGGTTTAACCACTTTTGATCTGTTTTTTAAAGTTTATTTTGGTAAAAAGGTGATGTGAGTAACAAAATAATGTTGAACGACAGTTTTTAAATAATTAAAAAAAAAAATATATTTTTTTATTATTTTCACTTCTGTTGAGGTGTTTTTTCATATTTCGTGTTTTTTCTGAAGAGCCAAAACATCAAATTCCCATAAAATCCCACGATATACAATGATTTAGAGTTGTCTTTCCTCTTTACGAATATATACGACTTTAATTTTGCGCAATTTTGCGCAAATCGTAAAATTTTGATCCGAAGTATAACACTATTTTCTTCTTTTTTTAGATACTCGCAATATGATCAAGCGCATTGATATTTTCCATATATGGCATATGCGAAGAAAGGTCGCAGTATTACCAAAATTAATGAAACCTAGGAATTTTTAGGGAAATTTACCAAATTGAAAGCTTAGACGCAAAAAAAGATAAATACGCTTTGTAAGTCTTTTCATAGAAGGTGGAATTTTTATCTGCAAATAGTGTTTGGCTTGATTGCGTCGAAGACTTCAGGTCTGCACAGGACCAAATAGTAGAAAAAAAGTCGCCAAATAATCAAGGCAGACCGAAAAACACTTTTTAGAGAGCTCGTCTCGAACTAAAAGGAGACGAATTGCTAAGATCGTTGAAATAGATGAAGATATTGCTTGTGTTTTAAAACATTGTCAATCAACAGACAATCTTTAAGCAAATCAACTTGATTCAACTGATGCTCTGAAACTTTTGATTGAGGCTCAATTGTCAAAACATCAGTACCAAGTTATTAGGAACTTGGTAAACCAAAAGACTAAAGTTGAAATTTTTCCAAGCTATGCTAATATTCTTAAAGCGAAAAAAGATTTATACACAGAGCTTGAAACAATACAAATTTACGATTCATTGGCCGAAGTTATCCTTTAAGGACTCCTTTATCATACTGTCCAACGCATTATAGAATCCCAACGAGAATTTTTGAAAACACAGAAAACAGAAAAATCGACGTTGTCTAAGAATATTTTGAATTTATTAATTTAACCTTTAGTTACATTAAATAATATATATAATTACTCACTTTTTGAACTATTTGTTTTATTTTCTATCATTTAATATTGTTTTGAACAATGCTGCGCCATCCAAATCTGCATCCCAGGGAGCACCTTACTCCAACATTCCAAGTTCCTTGGACAGAAACGTACAACTCGAAATCTGGTTTCTTCCTGTGAAAGCAATTCAACCTGAAAGTGGACAAAGTGATGCCAAATAACCCATAAAAATAAATGTCAATTAAAAATGTATAGTATAATCAAATAATAATTTATTAATTATAAAATATGTACATTTAGATTGGTTGCGTCCCAACAATTTCGTCCGCAAGTAAGCAGCTTATGTCCAATTCGTCCTCGTCCACACCACTCGCGAGACACATGTTGATCTCTTCGTCCAAGTTAGGCCACGACTGATTTAAATGGTCAGAACTTGCGGTCGCAGGCGATTTCTGACAGGAAATGGGATCGGTGGGCGAGTAAAATTCCCCATGTGGGTACGTTTGCTGCCAGATATCTTGCGGATAGTACAGTGGTGTGGATGGAGCATATTGCTGATGCTCCTGCAACATTTCCCGCTGCTGTTGCTGTTCTTGCAAAGGCTGCTGTTGTTGAAGAGGCGCTTGGTGTTGTACCAAAAACTGCTGCTGCTGTTGGAAAGGCTGGTGCTGGTGCTGGTGCTGGTGATGGGGAGGCTGCTGCTGCTGATGGGGTGGCCCTGGCTGTTGTTGGAACATTTGTTGCAGTTGTTCAAAAAGCTGCTGCGGCTGTTGGAGAGGCTGCTGCTGGTGATGGGGTGGCTCTTGCTGTTCGAAAAGTTGCTGCTGCAGTTGGAAAGGCTGGTGCTGGTGATGGGGAGGCTGCTCAGTTTGTTGAAGAGGCCCTTGGTGTTGTTGGAGACCCTGTTGTTGTTGCTGTTGTTGTAGAGCCAGTTGCTGCTGAGGAAGGCTTTCTTCGTGGCTACTCTCCGGTGTAGTTGTTAATGCCTCATCTTTGGGGTGTAAAATGAGAAACTCGCTGATTTCCTCTTCCACTTTTGCAGCAGCCTCTCTTTTCACTTTCTGCCGCCGGTTTTGGAACCAGACTTTCACAGTCCGGTCACACAAACCGAGCCGTTCGGCGATTTGCTGGCGTCGTGGTCCATGGGGGCGGGGACATTCAGCGAACTCAGCTTTTAGTTCGCCCAGCTGGTATTCTGTGTATGCGGTCCTAAACCGCCTCACTGCTTGATTTCTCGGCGCCGGCGGTTGCGAATGTCGGCTTGCCGGCGTTAGTGGCATGGGTGCGTCTTGCTAAAAATAAAAGAATAAAAAGAATTAAATTTAATAAATTGTTATAATTTTAAATAGAAATTTACTTACCGTAGCAAAGTGGTCAAATGCCGACTGATATAAGTTCATTGCCATTTTTTTTTTTTTTTTTCAAAAATGTCCCGATCTTGGTCTACGGCGATATCCGTCTTACACCCTAGGCGGTCTGTTGCTAAAACTGCAGATACTCTCGAGCCTCTTCAATTTATACGCAACCGTGATGACCCTTCCTCATCGCCTTAGAGTAGTAGCACCGCACACATGCATACGTTTATCCTTTTCAATATCATCCCTAAACCAGGCCATTTTGTTGGAGGCGGTCCTACACACACGATTGATTGCGTGTGGGTGCGTGGGTGATCGGACGAACTCGATCATTTCACCTTCAAAGAAGCGAAAGCGAAAACGTGAACCGAGTGTGTGCGAAAGGACAAAGCGAGAGACATGATCACCGAAATCACGGTGCTGTTCCTTTCTAAAAAGTTTTTTCTTGCAAAACTTGAGTAGAAGCGTGTTTGTTCAAAGCTTGTATACCTTCTGGGAACTGTTTGTGATTTTTTGTTACATCATTACATGAAATTGGATTGTTCAGTTTTTTGTTGTGAAAACATAATCCCGCAGTCGAATTTAACAAAAAGCAGAAGTCTTTGATGAAAGCAGATCCAACTTCTGTGCAGAATTTAGTATGTTGATAAGAATAGGTTTTAATAGATGATTAAATTAAAATTTGTTACGTGTTGCTCCAGCTTATTTCAAACAATGGAAGGTGCACGCTGTTAATGATTTTCACGTCAGATCTCCTTAAACTTTTTCACAGACGTTGAGTTGATGTGAATGTTCAGACTGACTTTAGAGAACACAATATAAGCTTCGGCTGAAGCCGATGTTGATGAATTAAGCCTTTATTTGGTTTCGCCATTAGATACTTTTCAGGTGGAAACCAAATGTTCGATTCCATGGAGCATTCATACGACACATTGTATCCCCGTAGAATAGAAAGGACGAAACACTATTTTGATTAATTTACAAAAAATGTTTTGGACAGTTTAATGAGACATTTCTGGGATGTTTGGAGACAATGATGAAATGATGTGGGAATAGGGAAGCGGCATGCTTCTGGGAGGTTAAGCAGAATTCAGCTGTCACTTGAGTTTCACGTCAAACAGAAAATGCGAAAACAAAATTAAGTGCTTAGTTAAGTTTAAGTTTACACTTACAAGCAACTTGATCTGAATATTCGACTATCAATATCAAATGGAGTGGGAACAAGGATGAGCATTTCGACGAGTATATGTATGTGGATTGAACACTTTTCAAAATGCTACACTTAGTATTGTTTGTAAGTTTGTGGACCAATGAGAATAAGAGATATCCATTAAATATAATGATCCAAAATAATCTTCAGCGATGATGTTCATTTTCATCCCGACGGCGTTATTAGTCACCAAAGTTGTCCAACTTGGAGATCATAAGTTCAGGGAGAGTGGAAGACTCATAAACCAATTCGATTACGGTCATTTCGTGGTTGACACCGTAATTTCCCATTTTGGTGGTTGGAAACAGCCGCTCAGATCATGCGACTAAAGTCCGATGTCCTCAGGTTTTTTAAGTCTAAGAGTTATTGTAGCAAGCACTCCTTGAAGCAATAAATCGAGCGCTGTGTCAACGAAAAGTAGTCACATTCATGCAAATCGGTCATGGGATTCAATTTCGTTACTCCCACAATTCGTCTCTTAATTCCTGAACTGATCCTTCCATAAGCTGTCTAATCCACTTTTCCACAATTGATTGCACTGATTATGGGTTTAAAAAGCTTTGCCTGCGAGCATCTGAATACCATGTTTATGGCGTATGTAAACAACGCACAATGTATCCTTTTTTCATCCTCTACCACTAAAAAAGACAGAATTCACGGCGTCCTGGATTGTCCTAATATTCTACAAAAAAGTGAAGAAACCACAAGTCTAGAGGAGGGAATCACTAGGAGACATGATTACTTGGGCTGAGATTGAATTTAGTCATGCAACTAGTTCAAGAAGTGTGGTCCACAAAAGAATATTTTTGGAACCAGATCAACTCCATCGGGGTTACAGTGACAAACGGAAAAGAAAAGTGAGATATCGTGAGTTTTCATCAAGTCGGCCACATCGTAGGAAAGGAATAAGCTATTGACGTCTTCCTTTATCAAATGCGATCCCAAATACTTGTTTTTTCGAGGGCATCGAGTATAACCCAGACTTCGAGGACTGTCGAAGTGGATAAAAAATTCAACTACTTAGTGATGTTCAGTTCCAGGTGGTCAGCGAGGAATCTGCTATCTTACTCATCAGGCTTACGTCCCATGGAGGTACTGGGCCTGACCAATAGACGTCTTGCATCCTTGACGCTGCTTCCAGTTGTCTAGACCGCGAAGACCGGCTTAAGGACCAATCATCTACTATCTAAGCTTGTCTTTTTTTATGGATGGAAAATGTTTTCTTTGACTGCTTGAGATGTTTATTAAATCACCAAAATTGCAAACTTTACAAGCATAACCCCCTCTTCGCCACCAGCTCGGCTTTCTTCGAGTTTCAGCAGTAAATAAAGCAAATGCTGACTGAATCCATTATGTATTATTTTTCGCCACAACTTCTTATTTTTTGATCTTCATTTTCATCGACCTTTGTGTAAATGGTTTCAATGCAATTTGATAACACTTTCCGTAATAGAAAGATGTCGAAATTACCAAAATTATATAGCACAGTTTTTTGAAAGCACCTTTCCCGCAAATCAGCAAGCCAATGCTAGCATCAGAAGTATTCATTTCTCAGTATTAGCTTTAAAGTCGTCCTAAAAACATCTTTCAAATGATCGCCCATACTTGTCAATGCAATCCGTAGTCCTTGGGTTATCCCGATTCAGCGTAGTCTTTGGGATGTGACTCATTTTTTTATTGCTATTGTTCGCAATTTATTGCCACCTCATCCACCTTTTCCGTTTGTTGATTAAATTCGAAGAAAGGACGAAGAAAGGTCGTCCACCCCCAATTTGCATAAGGGTTGGAAAGCAAAAATTGTATAATAAATAAATTGTATATAACCTTACTTAGGTCGTCCTGTTTATTGCGGTTAAAGGATTTGCAAAAATCTCTCCTGAATTTCTGCTAAAAACAAAAAATGATTTCTGCCGAATAGTTAAAAAACTCTTAGAGGCTCGAAATTATTTTTACGGAATGCAGTCATCGAAGCCTATTTTTAAGATTTTTTTTCCACATTTTATGACACCTCAGCCTCACCTGCTGACGGGTGGTGGTAGTCAACACCACTTCGCATGGCCCAAACGGAAATTGAACCCCCAATTAGTTTTATAGCGCCTTTTGATTGACATATAACTCGATGACAAGATATCAAAATACACCCCAACTTTACAAATTTTAGAACTGCTTTCAAAAATCGACTCTGGGATGTCGCAAAATATCAAGACCTAGACTTGGCTCTGTTACGCCATCATGATGTTCTTTTAACTGCGTACCATTCTGTCACAACATTTTTCTTTACAAGCAGTATGGTTTTGAGGCAGTGCCAAGATGACCTCCAGCCGTTGGCTCGGGCACCTAATAATGTAATTATCACGAGTTTTCTCCTCCTTAACGCAAGTGTTTGAATAAACCTTTCAAAGGATAATCACATAATAAACAGATTAAATATTCCAGGATGTAAACACGGGCGTACTCATATACGAGTGCGATGCCACTGCGAGTTGTCATAAAGGTTGCAAGCAGCGTGTGGCGTTTCCATTGTTGTCTCACCATGCGGTGCGGTGGTGTCCCGTCAGTTGTAGAAACAAAAAACCCCGATCCACTGATGTCCCTGTACCTGTTCAGGAGCTCGTCGTTATCTCTTCAGAGATCCTCGCCACAATCGCAACGCCCGTTCGTTCGTTAGTGAAATTGTTTGCCATAAACACCTTCTTCGAAATGGTAAACATCGAGTTTTATTGCAAATTTCTGCATCGACCTGATCCGCCGCTGATGGCAATCGTTTGCTCCCATAAAGAATTTCCCATCAGAGTAGAGGAACAGGGTTTCAAAGTTACTTATTACTTACTTATTAGCCCTGCGGGATATGGAGGTTCTGAGCCTGAGTTATTGTCGCCTGCCATCGCAGACGGTTCTGGGCACGCTTCTTCCAGTTATCAAGATCGAGTTGTCTTCCTTCCACGATCACTTGGTCTTCATACCGGAGATATGGTCTTTCACCCCTCCTCGAACCAGAGGGTTCGAATTCAAGAACTCTTTTATCCTGAGCATTCCTGTTCATGCGCCAAGTGAATTAAGTCCTCCAGACTCTCTCGACATCCTCGTACAGTTGGTAGAGTTTGTCTAAGGCCACCTCGGACTTATTTTTAAGGTTCCGCCTACAAAAACGTAAACTTTATAATTTCGGTGTGTCTGTTAAAGATTGAAGGCATGACTTTTGTCTCGAAAAAACGAAGAGCTTCTTCATCTGCTCTTGACATTGTCCATGTTTCTGCATCGGAGATTCATGACCGACATGCATCATAAAGACAAGACAGTCAGACAGACATGACCAAGGTGTTATATCTCGAAAAGACCAATAGACTCTTCTTTCGCTTGGGAAATTGTCCATGCCTCTGCGCCATAAATCAAGACAGGCATGACCAACGTTTTGTAAAAAGTCAGCTTGGAACTTTGAGAGAGGGCTTTATTACTCATTTACCTTTTGAGTCCAAAAATACAGGGACTGGCAAGAGTTATTCTGCGTTTGATCTGGGTACTGTTTACTTGAGGGCCTTGATTACCTCAAAAGTGTAGCTGCCATCGATGCTGTGTGTACCGCCTTAAAGGTAGCATATACTTTGTTTTGCCCTTATTCGTCGTCAATGATGGTAATGTGTGCTGCTGAAGTAAGAGCTTTGCTAGTCGTACTTCGTGCTGTTTGTATGTGTGCGATCAGGTTTCTTCTACAAAATCTGCCAAATTTGTCCGAGGTGAACACTGTTCCATTATCGGACACTATAGAGTCTGGTAACTCTTGAGTTGCGAAGATGGACTGCAGACTGCAGCTGCACTGCTTCGAGGTACAGCTTTTACCTCGACCCACTTGGAGTGTGAGTCTACAAGTATAAAAAAATGTGTGGGCAAGTCGGGACCAAGGCTTAAATGTCTTCTCCCAAGGATGAGTCATCTTTAGCACACCCGGATGGAGTTTTAAGAAGATGTCTTTCAGCAGCATCTGGAATTATAAGACGGGACCCAAAGAGTAAACAGTTCTTATTTAGGTATGACTTAAACTCATCATTAAGCAACGGATCAGGCCAGACCATTTAAGTATTTTGTCCGTAGATATCATCTTGGTGATGTCGCTGGATTCCACAAATTGTACATCATGTGAATTGCATGCATTTGTTGTGTAGATGATATGATTTGTAAGCCGCTCGCCAACGATGCACAGTGGTTTCTCCCATAGGCCAAAAGTCGAAATTTTAAGGTTAAACAAACTAGTTATTTTGAATGCAATTATTTTCTATGATAACGGGAGAACAAAGTGACAGTAAGGTTTCTCCTCTAAAATTAGTTGTGGGCAGTCAGTCGCGTCACAAAGTTGAGTGTTTTTCGCAGTTTTATAAAAAAAATTTATCTGAAAATACGACATTGCGGTTTAACCACTTTTGGTCTGTTTTTTAAAGTTTATTTTGGTAAAAAGGTGATGTGAGTAACAAAATAATGTTGAACGACAGTTTTAAAAATAATTTTTAAAAAAAAATATATTTTTTTATTATTTTCACTTCTATTGAGGTGTTTTTTCATATTTCGTGTTTTTTCTGAAGAGCCAAAACATCAAATTCCCATAAAATCCCACGATATACAATGATTTATAGTTGTCTTTCCTCTTTACGAATATATACAACATTTTTTGCGCAATTTTGCGCAAATCGTAAAATTTTGATCCGAAGTAAAACACTATTTTCTTCTTTTTTTAGATACTCGCAATATGATCAAGCGCATTGATATTTTCCATATATGGCATATGCGAAGAAAGGTCGCAGTTTTACCAAAATTAATGAAGCCTTTTTTAGGGAAATTTACCAAATTGAAAGCTTAGACGCAAAAAAAGATAAATACGCTTTGTAAGTCTTTTCATAGAAGGTGGAATTTTTATCTGCAAATAATGTTTGGCTTGATTGCGTCGAAGACTTCAGGTCTGCACAGGACCAAATAGTAGAAAAAAAAGTCGCCGAATAATCAAGGCAGACCAAAAAACACTTTTTAGAAAGCTCGTCTCGAACTAAAAGGAGACGAATTGCTAAGATCGTTGAAATAGATGAAGATATTGCTTGTGTTTTAAAACATTGTCAATCAACAGACAATCTTTAAGCAAATCAACTTGATTCAACTGATGCTCTGAAACTTTTGGTTGAGGCTCAATTGTCAAAACATCAGTACCAAGTTATTAGGAACTTGGTAAACCAAAAGACTAAAGGTGAAATTTTTCCAAGCTATGCTAATATTCTTAAAGCGAAAAAAGATTTATACACAGAGCTTGAAACAATACAAATTTACGATTCATTGGCCGAAGTTATCCTTTAAGGACTCCTTTATCATACTGTCCAACGCATTATAGAATCCCAACGAGAATTTTTGAAAACACAGAAAACAGAAAAATCGACGTTGTCTAAGAATATTTTGAATTTATTAATTTAACCTTTAGTTACATTAAATAATCCTTCGCGTGGTTGTACACCTTGACGCGGTGCGAAGGCTTAGTAAAGGTCAAAGACTCTTGAGAATTTATTCTCTATGATGAGACCCGAAGCTAAGATGCAACCAGTCCCAATTCCTCCCTCTCCCTTCCTTCCTCCTTCTCTCTCCCTCTCCGGTGGGCCGGATCAAGGTGTCAACCGTTCCGTGCCGAGGATCAGCCTGGCTGGGGGCCCACCCTAAACTAAAGCCCAGTCGCTAACGGAGTATCCGAAATACCTGGCGACCTTTCGGATCAATCAGCCTTAGCTGCGTATTGCGGATCTCTGCGCAGCCGGACCTTCCCTTCTCCGCCACTCGTGGGAACAAATGTCCTTTTTAAAAAAAAAACCCTTTAAAAAAAAATAAAAATGAGTCCGGTGCTCACTCACCGGCTGGGACTTCAACTCCCAGCGCCTCTAAAGGCCCTTCAGCTCCTGAAGTGCTGGCGACCAAGCCAATTTCGGCTAGGCTCGCCAATAGCCGCGTGGAGCCCTCTAGATCCAACTCGGATCCTAACAACACCCGCAGTACCGCTGCCTCCTCAAAGGTCATTGGCCTTTCTACAAGGAAACACAGGGAGCGGAATACTGCAGCACGGATTTTGGAGCGCTTTAGTGGTGTTCCTCCGGAGTCGCTCTCTGAGCAAAAGAAACGCTCGCTAGCTTGGGCAACCAAGGTAGCTAAAAGCATCGAAAGCGATAACGCGAATGTCCCCGAGCCATCGACAGCTAAGCGTGCCAGATCGGCCGACTCTTCAACCTCCGAGCCCAAAAGGTCAAAAACTGCCGGAGGATCCTCTAATGCCAATAGGCTCAATAGGCCGTATAGTGAGGTAGTCAAAGACAACCTCACTTACGCCGTAATAGACAAAAGCGACGTCGATGGCAGCATTTCGCCCTCCAATTGGAGGAAAATTGAACGAGGTTTGAACAACTTCTACCTCAGCCTTGTGCAGGAAAGCGGAGGCCTGGCACCTGTCGGGCTCGATGCTGGATGGTACCAAGGTAGAATTAAGTTGTTGTCTTTCGGGGACCTACGATCGGCGGATCTTTTCAGATCAGCCGTCCTCAAATTGGGGGAAGTATGGGAGGGGGCACGGCTTGATGTCGTGACTAAGGATAATATCCCTAGTAGGCCCAAGACTCGTGCCTGGTTACCCCTCATCCCCTCCGATGCTCCTACCATTCTCAAATTCATCCAGGTTTGCAACCCGGGTCTTCCAACTCACGACTGGAAAATCGCGAAACTGGAGGATCCCAAAGGTGACACGCGAGCGGCTACTATTGTCATCAATAAGGAGTCGCTCGCCCCCCTCACGAAATCTAGTGGAGTCATTCATTATGGCTTCACTAGTGTAACTCTGAGGGTTTATAAAAAGGATGGGGAGGACTCTGCGATGGTTGATCACTCTCCCTCCACCTCATCGTCCGCTAAACCTGCCGGTAATACACCGGCCGCAGTCATTGAGGGGGAGGGGGGATGCTCGGCCGCGGTGGAGCCGTCTCCCTCAACCTCATCTTCCATCGCCAAAACGGGAGCTATCCCGTCAACCTCTTTAGCTCCCATGGAGGATGAGGGGGAGAGAGGGGGCACTCCAGAGCCCTCACCAGATCCAGAGGCTCGAGATGAGGATGTTGATTGTATCAACTTCTCTGATCTCGAACTCACGAGTACCCCGCCTAATAGCCAAGACTCCCTTTTTGGGATCGACCTTGGCGATGAATTAAACACCACCTTGGTGGAAGGAGGACTACCCGATGGCGCTGCTTCGGATAGTCCAAATTAATCTCCACCATTCCATTTCGGCTTCGGCCGCTCTACTTCTCCGTCTCAACACCTACGGAGAAGATATTGTCCTAGTCCAAGAACCCTGGGTCGTCAATGATCTAGTGTGTGGACTCAGGACTCCAAACTACATTCTCTTCTTCATGAGAGATGGAGGTAAGCCCAGAACCTGCATTCTTGTGAAGAGCTCACTAAATGCCTTTCTTCTCTCCAATTATAGCGATCGAGATTCAGTCGCCGTTTGCCTAGAACTAGGCACAGAAAAAGTCTGGGTAATGTCGGCGTACATGGCACATGACCATGTTGAACCTCCCCCCTCTACTACAATCAAGAGGACGATCGCTGATGCGGAGAGAGCCAAGACCGCGCTCATTCTGGGATGTGATGCAAACGCGCATCACACAATCTGGGGGAGCACGGACATCAACGATAGAGGTGAGTTCATTTTTGACTACATTCTAAACAACAATTTAGTAGTATGCAACTCAGGTTGCGAACCCACCTTTATTACAAAAAACAGACAGGAGGTGCTCGACATCACCCTGACGTCTGACTCTATTGCTGACAGCATCAAAAACTGGAAGGTCTCTCGTGACCACTCCTTCTCTGATCATCGCTATATCACCTTCGATGTAGTAAGATCGCCTCGTTCACAAATATCTTTCAGAAATCACCGAAAGACCAACTGGGATAAATACAGAGAAACTGTATCGGCAATCTTAACTGATACACCCTTCTCCATCCCCAACTGTCCTGCCGACCTTGACACTTCTGTGGAGAGGCTCACAAAAATCCTTAACCACGCACTGTCTATTTCCTGCCCTATCAGCAAGCCTAAGGGCAAGTCGAAACCACCATGGTGGAATCGGGAACTGGACAAGTTGCGCAAGGAAAGCAGGAGATCTTTTAACAAAGCGAAACGCACCCGAGATGCTGTTGATTGGGAAACCTACAAAAGTTCTCTCAACACCTTCAAAATTGAACTAAGAAGAGCCAAGCGTGTGTCTTGGAGACTCTTCTGCGGCAAAATTGAAGAAGTTTCTGAAGCCTCCAGGCTGAGGAAAGTTTTAGCATCGCTCCCGAAAGCACCCAGCTTTCTACAAAAATCGGATGGTACCTGGACATCTTCCAGTCTAGACACCCTAAACCTTCTTGTGGACACCCACTTCCCGGGAAGTCTAGCTGCTAGATCAATCTGTCCTGGCAGTACACCAACCAGATCCTCTTGTAGCCCTCTTAAAATAGACAGTGCATCTGTCAAGTGGGCACTAAATAATTTTAAACCATATAAATCAGCAGGTCCTGATTGCATTATACCTGCAGAGCTCCAAGCAGTTGCAGATCTCATTCTCCCCTGGCTGACAAGCATCTTCCAAGCTTGTCTAGATTTAGGATATGTCCCAAGGTCTTGGAAGGAGGTTACAGTAATCTTCATTCCCAAGGCCGGCAAATCCTCACATAACAAGCCTAACGACCTTAGACCTATCAGCCTCTCTTCTTTTCTCCTAAAGACACTTGAGAAGCTGATTGATCACCACATCAGAAGCAGTATTGCGTCTGGCAGACTCTCGCATGCTCAACATGCGTACAATAAGGGTAAGTCAGTGGAGACAGCTCTACACACCCTCATAGGTACGATTGAAAAATCACTAAAATACAAGGAATTTACCCTGGTAGCTTTCCTTGACATTGAAGGAGCCTTTAACAACATCACTCCCGAGGCAATTACCTTAGCGCTTAACAATCTCGGTATTGAAAAGTCCCTTGTGGCTTTTATTCACCAGCTACTGGTTAGCAGAGTAATAAACTCTAAACTCGGTGAATCCAATGTCCGCAGAACAGTTAATAGAGGAACCCCGCAAGGTGGTGTACTCTCTCCTCTTCTATGGAATGTTGTGGTCAATGAACTGCTACTGAACTTAGAGGAGGTAGGATGCAGGGTGATTGCCTATGCGGATGATATTGCTATTGCAGTCTCCGGAAAATTTGTCTCGACACTAAGGGACATCATGCAGCATGCCTTCCATAGAATAACCTCATGGACCAGTGCATGCGGTCTTGGAGTTAATCCGCAAAAAACGGAACTAATACTCTTCACGAGGAAATATAAAATTCCCCCCTTTGACCCTCCCTCATTGTGTGGCGTAAAACTTACGCTCACAGATAAGGCCAAATTCCTGGGTCTCATCATAGATCGCAAACTAATCTGGAAGTCCAACATCATGGAGCGTATCAAGAAAGCCACCACTGCGCTCTATTGCTGCAAAAAAGCAATCGGATGTAAATGGGGCCTTCAGCCTAGAATAGCATACTGGCTGTACACAGCCGTAGTCAGACCAATCCTACTCTATGGAGTTTCAGTATGGTGGACAGCTCTTGGCACAGCCGTCAACCGCAACCTTCTTAACCGCGTGCAAAGAACTGCAAGTATATGCATCAGTGGAGTGCTAAGGACGACACCATCCGAAGCATTAAATATTCTACTGTATCTCCCTCCACTTGACTTGTTTGCCAGACAAGTAGCAGCCTGCACAGCGGTAAGACTCAGAACACTTCACCTGTGGAATAACCACCATACGGGTCATTCCACCATTCTAGATAACCTCGAATTTCTACCGCACGATACCGACCTCATACTGCCTCATCTTGTTTTTGAGAAAAACTTCTCTACCAGCATACCCTCCAGGTCAGACTGGAAGTCTGATACTCAGACGCTGGACGGTCCTCTGCGTATTTTCACAGATGGATCCAAGACGGACGAGGGAGTAGGAATAGGTGTCTACTCCAAGGATCTCAATTTTAGCATATCCCTCCACCTTCCAGAATATTGTAGCGTTTTCCAGGCTGAGACAATGGCAATAAAAGAAGCTCTGTCTTGGCTCAAGAACAACGTGATATCCAAGAAGGACATCACCATCTGTTCAGACAGCCAGGCAGCAATCAAATCCCTGAACTCGGTCACTTTTCTCTCTAAGACCTCCCTAAATTGCCGCCTATCTCTTAACGAGATGGCTGAGCATTTTAACATTCACCTCATGTGGGTGCCGGGACATAGTGACATTCCAGGGAATTGTGAAGCTGATTATCTCGCCAGGAGCGGTACGATCTCCACAAACCTCCCTAGTGGGGATCCTCCGCCTATGCCATTCGCTACAGCCAAACTTCTTTTAAAGAATCATACCATTAAAAACACCAACTCAAGATGGTCAGATGGCACTACGTGCCTCATTACAAAGCAAATCTGGCCTAAACATGATCTAAAACGTTCACTCTATCTTCTTAGAATGAACAGGTCATCCCTAAGGATTCTCATTGGCGTTATCACAGGACACTGTGCCATTGGCACTCACGCCTCAAGAATGGGACTCCCTCATAATGATTTCTGCAGAAGCTGCAGAGACGAAGAAGAAGAAGAAAGCATAACGCATCTTCTCTGCACTTGTAGCGCTCTCTCCTCTCGCAGGATGAAACACCTTGGAGCCTACTTCTTTAACGACTTGAGCGAATTGCACAACGTCGGCATCAATCAATTAAAGAGCTTCGTTGAAAGCGCTAAATGGTTTTTCGGATAAAGGAACACAAGATCCGCGTGGTATCACAATGGGCCTAATTTGGCCTAAGTGTGACTGTTTTATACAGTCAGCCACTTCAACCTACATTAAATAATACATATAATTACTAACGTTTTGAACTATTTGTTTTATTTTCTATCATTTAACATTGTTTTGAAAAATGCTGCACCATCCAAATCTGCATCCCAACAAGCACTTTACTCCAACATTCCAAGTTCCTTGGACAGAAACGTACAACTCGGAATCTGGTTTCTTCCTGTGAAAGCAATTCAACTGAAAGTGGACAAAGTGGAGTAACTACCCTTCCAGTGATGCCAAACAACCCACAACAATAAAAAGTCAATTAATAATTTATAGTACAATGGAATAATAATTTATTTATGATATAATTTATATACATAATATAATTTATAAAATTTAAAATGTAATGGCCACATTGGAGATTGGTGGCGTCCCATCAATTTCGTCCGCAAGTAGGCAGCTTATGTCCAATTCGTCCTCGTCCACACCACTCGCGAGACACATGTTGATCTCTTCGTCCAAGTTAGGCCACGACTGATTTAAATGGTCAGAACTTGCGGTCGCAGGCGATTTCTGACAGGAAATGGGATCGGTGGGCGAGTAAAATTCCCCATGTGGGTACGTTTGCTGCCAGATATCTTGCGGATAGTACAGTGGTGTGGATGGAGCATATTGCTGATGCTCCTGCAACATTTCCCGCTGCTGTTGCTGTTCTTGCAAAGGCTGCTGTTGTTGAAGAGGCGCTTGGTGTTGTACGAAAAACTGCTGCTGCTGTTGGAAAGGCTGGTGCTGGTGCTGGTGCTGGTGATGGGGAGGCTGCTGCTGCTGATGGGGTGGCCCTGGCTGTTGATGGAACATTTGTTGCTGTTGTTCAAAAAGCTGCTGCGGCTGTTGGAGAGGCTGCTGCTGCTGATGGGGTGGCTCTTGCTGTTCGAAAAGTTGCTGCTGCAGTTGGAAAGGCTGGTGCTGGTGATGGGGAGGCTGCTCAGTTTGTTGAAGAGGCCCTTGGTGTTGTTGGAGACCCTGTTGCTGTTGCTGTTGTTGTAGAGCCAGTTGCTGCTGAGGAAGGCTTTCTTCGTGGCTACTCTCCGGTGTAGTTGTTGTTGCCTCATCTTTGGGGTGTAAAATGAGAAACTCGCTGATTTCCTCTTCCACTTTTGCAGCAGCCTCTCTTTTCACTTTCTGCCGCCGGTTTTGGAACCAGACTTTCACAGTCCGGTCACACAAACCGAGCCGTTCGGCGATTTGCTGGCGTCGTGGTCCATGGGGGCGGGGACATTCAGCGAACTCAGCTTTTATTTCTCCCAGCTGGTATTCTGTGTATGCGGTCCTAAACCGCCTCACTGCAGGATTTCTCGGCGCCGGCGGTTGCGAATGTCGGCTTGCCGGCGTTAGTGGCATGGGTGCGTCTTGCTAAAAATAAAAGAATAAAAAGAATTAAATTCAGTAAATTGTTATAATTTTCAATAGAAATTACATACCGTAGCAAAGTGATCGAATGCTGATTGAAATCCGCTCATTTTGATTTATTTTTTTCCAAAATTTTTCCAGGCAAATTCTACGGAGGTAATTCTTGTGTCTTTCACGCTAGGCGGTCTGTTGCTAAAACTGCAGATACTCTCGAGCCTCTTCAATTTATACGCAACCGTGATGACCCTTCCTCATCGCCTTAGAGTAGTAGCACCGCACACATGCATACGTTTATCCTTTTCAATATCATCCCTAAGCCAGGCCATTTTGTTGGAGGCGGTCCTACACACATGATTGATTGCGTGTGGGTGCGTGGGTGATCGGGCGAGCTCGATCATTTCACCTTCAAAGAAGCGAAAGCGAAAACGTGAACCGAGTGTGTGCGAGAGGACAAAGCGAGAGAAGTGATCACCGAAATCACCGTGCTGTTCCTTTCTAAGGAGTATCTACCTATGTGTGAACGGTTGGTAGCGAATATATCCTGAAATTATTAGTGCATGCGTAGGATTGCAAATATCGTACTCCTCGGCCACTGCCAGGTTCATACCGACGTGAGTCATTTGACAAATCAAACCCTCGGGATTGCTTATGTGTGACATCTTTTTTTCGTGTTGTGTCTCTTGCAAAACTTGAGTAGAAGCGTGTTTGTTCAAAGCTTGTATACCTTCTGGGAACTGTTTGTGATTTTTTGTTACATCATTACATGAAATTAGATTGTTCAGTTTTTTGTTGTGAAAACATAATCCCGCAGTCGAATTTAACAAAAAGCAGAAGTCTTTGATGAAAGCAGATCCAACTTCTGTGTAGAATTTAGTACGTAGATAGGCATAGGTTTTAATAGATGATTAAATTAAAATCTGTTATGTGTTGCACCAGCTTATTTCAAACAATGCAAGGTGAACGCTCTAAATGATTTTCACGTCAGATCTCCTTAAACTTTTTCACAGACGTTGAGTTGATGTGAATGTTCAGACTGACTTTAGAGAACACAATATAAGCTTCGGCTGAAGCCGATGTTGATGAATTAAGCCTTGATTTGGTTTCGCCATTAGACTACTTTTCAGCTGGAAACGAAATGTTCGATTCCATGGAGCATTCATACGAGGCATTGTATCCCCGTAGAATAGGAAGAACGAAACACTATTTCGATTAATTTACAAAAAATGTTTTGGACAGTTTAATGAGACATTTCTGGGTATATTTGGAGACAATGATGAAATGATAGGGAAGCGGCATGCTTCTGGGAAGTTAAGCAGAATTCAGTTGTCATATGTGTTTCCCGTCAAACCGAAATCGCGAAAACAAAATTAAGTGCTTAAGTTTAAGTTTACACTTACAGGCAACTTGATCTGAATATTCGACTATCAATATCAAATAGAGTGGGACTAAGGATGAAAACTATGAACAGTATACTCGTAAGTCCATTGAATGCTTTGCAGAATGCTTGTAAGTTTGCGGACCAATGAGAAAAAGAGATATCCATTAAATATAATGATCCAAAATAATCTTCGGCGATGAGGTTCATTTTCATCCCGACGGCGTTATTAGTCACCAACGTTGTCCAACTTGGAGATCATAAGTTCAGGGAGAGTGGAAGACAAGTGGCTTCGACAAAACTCATAAACATAACATCTCATAAACCAATTCGGTTGGTCATTTCGTGGTTGACATCGTAATTTCCCATTTTGGTGGTTGGAAACAGCCGCTCAGATCATGCGACTATACCCCGATGTCCTCAGGTTTTTTAAGTCTAAGAGTTATTGTAGCAAGCACTCCTTGAAGCAATAAATCGAGCGCTGTGTCAACGAAAAGTAGTCACATTCATGCAAATCGGTCATGGGATTCAATTTCGTTACTCCCACAATTCGTCTCTTAATTCCTGAACTGATCCTTCCATAAGCTGTCTAGTCCACCTTTCCACAATTTACTGCAGCCATTAAATTCACTGAATATAAGTCGAAAAAGCATTGCTCACGAGCATCTGAATACCATGTTTATGACGCACAATGTGTCCTTTTTTCATCCTCTACCACTAAAAAAGACAGAATTCACGGCGTCCTGGATTGTCGTAATATTCTACAAAAAAAGTGCAGAAACCACAAGTCTGTAGGAGGGAATCACTAGGAGACATGCTTACTTGGGCTGAGATTGAATTTAGTCATGCAACTAGTTCAAGAAGTGTAGTCCACAAAAGAATATTTTTGGAACCAGATCAACTCCATCGGGGTTACAGTGGCAAACGGAAAACGGTCCTCTGACGTATTTCCACAGATGGATCCAAGACGGAATTATGTGTCTACTCCAAAGATCTTTGCTTTAGTTTATCTATCCCTGAGTTCGATCGCTTTCCTCTCTAAGACCTCCCTGAATTGGCGAATATCTCTTAACGTGATGGCTCAGCATTTTAGTATTCACCTCATGTGGGTGCTGAGACACAGTGACATTCTAGGGAATTGTGATAATCTCTGAGCGTAACGGTCTCCACAAACCTTCCTAGTGGAGATCCCCCACCCATCCCATTTGCTACAGCTAAACTTCTTTTAAAGAATCATACTTTACAATCATACCTTACAACGATTTCTGCAGAAGCTGCAGAGAAGAAGAAGAAGAAGAGGAAAGCATAACGCATCTCCTCTGCACTTGTAGCGCTCTCTCCTCCCGCAGGAGGAAACACCTTTGAGCCGACTTCTTCAACGACTTGAGCGAATTGCACAACGTCGACATGCATCAATTAAAGAGCTTCGTGGAAAGCACCAAATGGTTTTTTGGATAGGTGACATCAGATTCGCGTGGTATCACAATGGGCGTAAGTTGGCCTAAGTGTAACTGCTTTCTCCAGTCAGCCACTTCATCCTAACCTCACCCAACTGAATCCATTATTATTTTTCGCCACAACTTTTTCTTTTTTGATCTTCATTTTCATCGATCCTTGTGTAAATGGTTTCATAATACTTTCGTGCTTGTATTATTTTCAAGAATTTGAACGCTTTCCGTAATAGAATGACGTCGAAATTACAAAAATTATACAGCACCGTTTTTTGAAAGCACCTTCCCCGCAAATCAGCAAGCCAATGCTAGCATCAGAAGTATTCGTTTCTCAGTATTAGCTTTAAAGTCGTCCCAAAACCATCTTTCAAATGATCGCCCACACTTGTCGGTGCAATCCGTGGTCCTTGAGTTATTCAGATTCAGCGTAATCCTTGGGATGTGATTCATTTTTTTATTACTGTTGTTCGCAATTTATTGCCACCTCATCCACCTTTTCCGTTTGTTGATCAAATTCGAAGAAAAGACGGAGAAAGGTCGTCCACCCCTAAGTTGCATAAGGAGTGGAAAGCAAAAATTGTATAAAACCTTTCTTAGAACTTAAAAAGGTCTCCTGAATTTCTGCTAAAAACCGATGATTTTTGTCGAATAGTTCAAAAACTCCTAGAAGCTCGAAATTATTTTTACTGTAGTCATCAAAGCCTATTTTTGAAATTTTTTTCCACATTTCATGGCACCTCAGCCTCACCTGCTGACGGGTGGTGGTAGCCACCGAGATTTCAATATACACCCCAACCTTACAGATTTAGGAACTAATCCCAAAAATCGACTCTGGGATATCGCAATACGGACCTTGATGGAGCAGCGAGAATTCTCCTGCTCAGTTTGACGAGTTCGGTATGAAAGTCAAAACTAGACACGGCGGTGTATAGCTCGTCTCTATGCATGCTGTCATATGCGGGCGCGAAATCGACGGCCCACGTGACGGGCCGTAAATGTCAAGTTTGTTCCGCATCTGACCTAAGCTGTTAGCCGCTCGACAACGATGGTTGTATTCAGACACAAAAACCCTCCCAACATATCTTTAAACAGCGTTCCTGTTGCAAAGTCTTTCTGAACTTCAAAAATTGGTTGCTCTTGTGGTGATTTCGGCGATCGTGTTGTATCATCTGGCTGCTTTTGACGAACTTGAGAAGCTACTATCTCTCTTTTTTGATCCTCAGATACCTCAGATAGTCAAGACAACAGCCTGTGTTGTTGTCTTGACTTTTTCCGAGGAGATCATCCAAGAGTCTGGTAACCCATGAGTTGCAAAGATGGACTGCAAACTATTGATTGCAGAAGCTGAACTGCTCCGAGGTACAGCTTTTACCTCGACCCACTTGAAGTGTGGGTCTTAAATGTCTCCTCCCAAGGATGAGTCATCTTTAGCAGACCCGGATGGAGTTTTAAGAAGATGTCTTTCAGCAGCATCTGGAATTATAAGACGGGACCCAAAGAGTAAACAGTTCTTATTTAGGTATGACTTAAACTCATCATTAAGCAACGGATCAGGCCAGACCCTCACCGCCCGATGAAGAATTTGTTTAAGTATTTTGTCCGTAGATATCATCTTGGTGATGTCGCTGGATTCCACAAATTGTACATCATGTGAATTGCATGCATTTGTTGTGTAGATGATATGATTTGTAAGCCGCTCGCCAACGATGCACAGTGGTTTCTCCCATAGGCCAAAAGTCGAAATTTTAAGGTTATTTTGAATGCAATTATTTTATATGATAACGGGAGAACAAAGTGACAGTAAGGTTTCTCCTCTAAAATTAGTTGTGGGCAGTCAGTCGCGTCACAAAGTTTTCGCAGTTTTATAAAAAAAATTTATCTGAAAATACGACATTGCGGTTTAACCACTTTTGGTCTGTTTTTTAAAGTTTATTTTGGTAAAAAGGTGATGTGAGTAACAAAATAATGTTGAACGACAGTTTTTAAATAATTTTTTAAAAAAAATATATTTTTTTATTATTTTCACTTCTGTTGAGGTGTTTTTTCATATTTCGTGTTTTTTCTGAAGAGCCAAAACATCAAATTCCCATAAAATCCCACGATATACAATGATTTAGAGTTGTCTTTCCTCTTTACGAATATATACGACTTTAATTTTGCGCAATTTTGCGCAAATCGTAAAATTTTGATCCGAAGTAAAACACTATTTTCTTCTTTTTTTAGATACTCGCAATATGATCAAGCGCATTGATATTTTCCATATATGGCATATGCGAAGAAAGGTCGCAGTTTTACCAAAATTAATGAAGCCTTTTTTAGGGAAATTTACCAAATTGAAAGCTTAGACGCAAAAAAAGATAAATACGCTTTGTAAGTCTTTTCATAGAAGGTGGAATTTTTATCTGCAAATAATGTTTGGCTTGATTGCGTCGAAGACTTCAGGTCTGCACAGGACCAAATAGTAGAAAAAAAAGTCGCCGAATAATCAAGGCAGACCAAAAAACACTTTTTAGAAAGCTCGTCTCGAACTAAAAGGAGACGAATTGCTAAGATCGTTGAAATAGATGAAGATATTGCTTGTGTTTTAAAACATTGTCAATCAACAGACAATCTTTAAGCAAATCAACTTGATTCAACTGATGCTCTGAAACTTTTGGTTGAGGCTCAATGTCAAAACATCAGTACCAAGTTATTAGGAACTTGGTAAACCAAAAGACTAAAGTTGAAATTTTTCCAAGCTATGCTAATATTCTTAAAGCGAAAAAAGATTTATACACAGAGCTTGAAACAATACAAATTTACGATTCATTGGCCGAAGTTATCCTTTAAGGACTCCTTTATCATACTGTCCAACGCATTATAGAATCCCAACGAGAATTTTTGAAAACACAGAAAACAGAAAAGTCGACGTTGTCTAAGAATATTTTGAATTTATTAATTTAACCTTTAGTTACATTAAATAATATATAAAATTACTCACTTTTTGAACTATTTGTTTTATTTTCTATCATTTAACATTGTTTTGAACAATGCTGCGCCATCCAAATCTGCATCCCAGCAAGCACCTTATTCCAACATTCCAAGTTCCTTGGACAGAAACGTACAACTCGAAATCTGGTTTCTTCCTGTGAAAGCAATTCAACCCGAAAGTGGACAAAGTGATGCCAAATAACCCACAAAAATAAAAGTCAATTAAAAATGTATAGTATAATCAAATAATAATTTATTAATTATAAAATATGTACATTTAGATTGGTTGCGTCCCATCAATTTCGTCCGCAAGTAGGCAGCTTATGTCCAATTCGTCCTCGTACACACCACTCGCGAGACACATGTTGATGTCTTCGTCCAAGTTAGGCCACGACTGATTTAAATGGTCAGAACTTGCGGTCGCAGGCGATTTCTGACAGGAAATGGGATCGGTGGGCGAGTAAAATTCCCCATGTGGGTACGTTTGCTGCCAGATATCTTGCGGATAGTACAGTGGTGTGGATGGAGCATATTGCTGATGCTCCTGCAACAACATTTCCCGCTGCTGTTGCTGTTCTTGCAAAGGCTGCTGTTGTTGAAGAGGCGCTTGGTGTTGTGCGAAAAACTGCTGCTGCTGTTGGAAAGGCTGGTGCTGGTGCTGGTGCTGGTGCTGGTGATGGGGAGGCTGCTGCTGCTGATGGGGTGGCCCTGGCTGTTGTTGGAACATTTGTTGCTGTTGTTCAAAAAGCTGCTGCGGCTGTTGGAGAGGCTGCTGCTGGTGATGGGGTGGCTCTTGCTGTTCGAAAAGTTGCTGCTGCAGTTGGAAAGGCTGGTGCTGATGATGGGGAGGCTGCTCAGTTTGTTGAAGAGGCCCTTGGTGTTGTTGGAGACCCTGTTGCTGTTGCTGTTGTTGGAGAGCCAGTTGCTGCTGAGGAAGGCTTTCTTCGTGGCTACTCTCCGCTGTAGTTGTTGTTGTCTCATCTTTGGGGTGTAAAATGAGAAACTCGCTGATTTCCTCTTCCACTTTTGCAGCAGCCTCTCTTTTCACTTTCTGCCGCCGGTTTTGGAACCAGACTTTCACAGTCCGGTCACACAAACCGAGCCGTTCGGCGATTTGCTGGCGTCGTGGTCCATGGGGGCGGGGACATTCAGCGAACTCAGCTTTTAGTTCGCCCAGCTGGTATTCTGTGTATGCGGTCCTAAACCGCCTCACTGCCGAATTTCTCGGCGCCGGCGGTTGAGAATGTCGGCTTGCCGGCGTTAGTGGCATGGGTGCGTCTTGCTAAAAATAAAAGAATAAAAAGAATTAAATTCAGTAAATTGTTATGATTTTCAATATAAATTTACTTACCGTAGCAAAGTGATCGAATGCTGATTGAAATCCGCTCATTTTGATTTATTTTTTTCCAAAATTTTTTCAGGCAAAGTCTACGCAGGTAATTCTTGTGTCTTACACGCTAGGCGGTTTGTTACTAAAACTGCAGATACTCTCGAGCCTCTTCAATTTATACGCAACCGTGATGACCCTTCCTCATCGCCTTAGAGTAGTAGCACCGCACACATGCATACGTTTATCCTTTTCAATATCATCCCTAAGCCAGGCCATTCTGTTGGAGGCGGTCCTACACACACGATTGATTGCGTGTGGGTGCGTGAGTGATCGGGCGAGCTCGATCATTTCACCTTCAAAGAAGCGAAAGCGAAAACATGAACCGAGTGTGTGCGAAAGGACAAAGCGAGAGACATGATCACCGAAATCACCGTGCTGTTCCTTTCTAAGAAGTAACTACCTACAGTGCCTCACAAAAACATTCGGAATTATGTTTTTTCGTGGATCCTAGTTTATTGCATTTTATTGTTGCTGAAGACAGAAAACATGCATTATTTTTTCTGATTTTTTGTTAACAGAGAATAAATGTTGAATTGAAACTGTTTTTTTTATTATAATTATAATAATTATTTGTTGAGTACCAATACCAAAATCCAGGAGGCACTGTATGTGTGAACGGTTGGTAGCGAATATATCCTGGAATTGTTAGTGCATGTGTAGGATTGCAAATATCGTACTCCTCGGCCACTGCCAGGTTCATACCGACGCGAGTCATTTGACAAATCAAACCCTCAGGATTGCTTATGTGTGACATCTTTTTTTCGTGTTGTGTCTCTTGCAAAACTTGAGTAGAAGCGTGATTGTTCAAAGCTTGTATACCTTCTGGGAACTGTTTGTGAGTTTTTGTTACATCATTACATGAAATTAGATTGTTCAGTTTTTTGCTGTGAAAACATAATCCCGCAGTCGAATTTAACAAAAAGCAGAAGTCTTTGATGAAAGCAGATCCAACTTCTGTGTAGAATTTAGTACGTAGATAGGCATAGGTTTTAATAGATGATTAAATTAAAATCTGTTATGTGTTGCACCAGCTTATTTCATCTCAGAAATTGACACACCTCAGAACTCCTTAAGATCTTTCACAGACGTTGAATTGATGTGAATGTTCAGACTCTGAAAAATTGGTCGAAAAATAATTTCATCCGTGCGATTGAGTGATTTTTCATACGAGCGGAAGCCATTGCAGTGAGTTGAGAGAACACAATCTAAGCTTCGGCTGAAGCCGATGCTGATGAATTAAGCCTTTATTTGTGTACGCCATTAGACCACTTTTCAGCTGGGAACGAAATGTTCGATTCCATGGAGCATTCATACGAGGCATTGTATCCCCGTAGAATAGAAAGGACGAAACACTATTTTGATTAATTTACAAAAAATGTTTTGGACAGTTTAATCAGACATTTCTGGGTATATTTGGAGACAATGATGAAATGATAGGGAAGCGGCATGCTTCTGGGAGGTTAAGCAGAATTCAGTTGTCATTTGTGTTTCCCGTCAAACCGAAATTGCGAAAACAAAATTAAGTGCTTAGTTAAGTTTAAGTTTACACTTACAGGCAACTTGATCTGAATATTCAACTATCAATATCAAATAGAGTGGGACTAAGGATGAAAACTATGAAGAGTAGTAGTAGTTGTGGACCAATGAGAAAAAGAGATATCCATTAAATATAATGATCCAAAATAATCTTCGGCGATGACACCGTAATTTCCCATTTTGGTGGTTGGAAACAGCCGCTCAGATCATGCGACTAAACGCCGGTGTGCTTAGGTTTTTTGAGTCTAAGAGTAATTGTAGCAAGTACTCCTTGAAGCAATAAATCGAGCGCTGTGTCAACGAAAAGTAGTCACATTCATGCAAATCGGTCATGGGATTCAATTTCGTTACTCCCACAATTCGTCTCTTAATTCCTGAACTGATCCTTCCATAAGCTGTCTAATCCACTTTTCCACAATTGATTGCACTGATTATGGGTTTAAAAAGCTTTGCCTGCGAGCATCTGAATACCATGTTTATGGCGTATGTAAACAACGCACAATGTATCCTTTTTTCATCCTCTACCACTAAAAAAGACAGAATTCACGGCGTCCTGGATTGTCCTAATATTCTACAAAAAAGTGAAGAAACCACAAGTCTATAGGAGGGAATCACTAGGAGACATGCTTACTTGGGCTGAGATTGAATTTAGTCATGCAACTAGTTCAAGAAGTGTGGTCCACAAAAGAATATTTTTGGAACCAGATCAACTCCATCGGGGTTACAGTGACAAACGGAAAAGAAAAGTGAGATATCGTGAGTTTTCATCAAGTCGGCCACATCGTAGGAAAGGAATAAGCTAATGACGTCTTCCTTTATCAAATGCGATCCCAAATACTTGTTTTTTCGAGGGCATCGAGTATAACCCAGACTTCGAGGACTGTCGAAGTGGATAAAAAATTCAACTACTTCGTGATGTTCAGTTCCAGGTGGTCAGCGAGGAATCTACTATCTTACTTACTTACTCATCAGGCTTACGTCCCATGGAGGTACTGGGCCTGACCAATAGACGTCTTGCATCCTTGACGCCGCTTCCAGTTGTCTAGACCAAGCTGTCTGTGTCCGCGAAGACCGGCTTAAGCTTGCCTTTTTTTTGGATATTCGTTAAAATGTTTGCTTTGACTGCTTGAGATGTTTATTAAATCATCAAAATTGCAGACTTTACAAGCATAACCCCCTCTTCGCCACCAGCTCGGCTTTCTTCGAGTTTCAGCAGTAAATAAAGCAAATGCTGACTGAATCCATTATGTATTATTTTTCGCCACAACTTCTTATTTTTTTATCTTCATTTTCACCGACCTTTGTGTAAATGGTTTCAATGCAATTTGATAACACTTTCCGTAATAGAAAGACGTCGAAATTACCAAAATTATATAGCACAGTTTTTTGAAAGCACCTTTCCCGCAAATCAGCAAGCCAATGCTAGCATCAGAAGTATTCATTTCTCAGTATTAGCTTTAAAGTCGTCCCAAAAACATCTTTCAAATGATCGCCCACACTTGTCAATGCAATCCGTAGTCCTTGGGTTATCCCGATTCAGCGTTGTCTTTGGGATGTGACTCATTTTTTTATTGCTATTGTTTGCAATTTATTGCCACCTCATCCACCTTTTCCGTTTGTCGATTAAATTCGAAGAAAGGACGAAGAAAGGTCGTCCACCCCCAATTTGCATAAGGATTAGAAAGCAAAAATTGTATAATAAATGAATTGTATATAACCTTACTTAGGTCGTCCTGTTTATTGCGGTTAAAGGATTTGCAAAAATCTCTCCTTCAAAAACTCTTAGAGGCTCGAAATTATTTTTACGGAATGTAGTCATCAAAGCCTACTCTTAAGATTTTTTTCCACATTTTATGGCACCTCAGCCTCACCTGCTGATGGGTGGTGGTAGTCAACACCACTTCGCATGGCCCAAACGGAAATTGAAACCCCAATTAGTTTTGTAGCGCCTATTGACATATAACTCGATGTGGCGCACCAAGATTTCAAAATACACCCCCACATTACAAATTTAAGAACTGCTTTCAAAAATCGACTCTGGGATGTCGCAATATATAGAGACCTAGACTTGGCTCTGTTACGCCATCATGATGTTCTTTTAACTGCGTATCATTCTGTCATAACATTTTTTTTTACAAGCAGTATGGTTTTGAGGCAGTGCCAAGATAACCTCAAGTTGAGGATCGGGCACCTAAGACCTACAGCAGAAAAGTGGGCCGTTTTGTAATATAATTATCACGAGTTTTCTCCTATTTGACCCAAGTGTTTGAATAAACCTTTCAAAGGATAATAAACAGATTAAATATTCCAGGATGTAAACACGGGCGTACTCATATACGAGTGCGATGCCACTGTGAGGTGTCATAAAGGTTGCAAGCAGCGTATGGCATTTAGGGGTGAGATCGAAAAGATAACGCTCATCAACGAATAGAGTGGCCGAACACAGCATGAAATTATGTGTGAAAATGAAAAAAGTGATCATTTTAAATCTTAGATATCTCAAAATTTCAACATAAATTGATATTTTGAAATTTATCATTTCTTAATGCTTACGTTGAGGTCTTCAAAACTGCGTTTTCAGATTTCAAAATTCACTTGTGGATGATTGACCTTTTTGGCCAATATCTCGAAAAGTATTAAGGCCAGAATGCTTGAAATTATTTCAAAAGGAAGTACTCAATGAAGCGAAGTTTTTGTGATATTTTTCAGTCATCTTCTTTTTGACTTTTTTTGATGACTTAGTCATCCTCACATCCTCCCAGATGGAACTCCAGCGCGCGCTAGATAGGTTTGTGGCCGTATGTGCTGATGCTGGGATGAGGGTTAACGTGGACAAATCCGAGGTTATGGTTATTTCCAGAACCCCTGTTCAATGCACTCTACATGTTAGTGGAGTCCCATTGAAACAGGTGGAGAAGTTCAAGTATCTCGGGGTCTTCTTCACGAGTGATGGGAGGAATAATGCTGAGCTTTCCTATAACATTGGTCAAGCTGGCTCAATTTTGAAACAGCTTGGTCGATCTGTAATCAGGAAGGCCGAGCTTGGTGTCAAAGCCAAGTTAGCGGTTTTTAACGCAGTATTTGTTCCAACTCTCACCTATGGTCTTGAAATTTGGGTAATGACCGAAAGAATAAGATTGCGAATACAAGCTGCCGAGATGAGATTTCTTCGTGCTGTTGTGGGAATTACTCGCCGGGATAGGGTGAGAAACACGACAGTGCGCGGGGAACTCAATGTTGGGCAGCTGCTTCTTTGAACGGAAAGGGCTGTACTTCGTTGGTTTGGTCACGTGGCACGAATGTCCCCGTCATCACGACTTCCGAGGCGTGCCTTGAATGCGATTCCATCAGGTAGGCGACCGCTTGGCAGACCTAGGATGAGATGGTTGGACCAAGTCCAAACACTCGCCTGGTTGCGCTTGGGCATAGCTCCTGATGAGTTAGAGTCGATGGCGGAGGATCGAGTGGCCTGGAGATCTCTCGTGCATGCATTGCCCCCGCGACCCCTTTAGTGGAACATGCGGGTCATTGAAAATGAGATGAGATGAGATGGTAGGGGTTTATGCATTAAAAAAACTTTGGAACTCCATATTTTCCAAACGGTACTTTGGATAAAAAAGTGTTGAAAGAAACCTCCACCTCATTTCAAAAGATCTGTCGATTGATATATATTTCGATGAGGTGCGGCAATTTTTCAAAATTAATGGCAACTTCACCTGTACTGGAGCCACCCCCAAATGGCCCCACTTTTTAAAATCGCTGCATAGGCAATGACATCTAGGTCTGAAGTACCTAATTCCAAAATTTCGTGCCGATATCTTCATAAACTTCGGAGATAAAAAAGTGTGACAGACACGACGGACGGACAGACACACCGAAATTATAAAGGTTCCGTTTTTGTAGACGGAACCTTAAAAAGTCGCCGAATAATCAAGGCAGACCAAAAAACACTTTTTAGAAAGCTCGTCTCGAACTAAAAGGAGACGAATTGCTAAGATCGTTGAAATAGATGAAGATATTGCTTGTGTTTTAAAACATTGTCAATCAACAGACAATCTTTAAGCAAATCAACTTGATTCAACTGATGCTCTGAAACTTTTGGTTGAGGCTCAATGTCAAAACATCAGTACCAAGTTATTAGGAACTTGGTAAACCAAAAGACTAAAGTTGAAATTTTTCCAAGCTATGCTAATATTCTTAAAGCGAAAAAAGATTTATACACAGAGCTTGAAACAATACAAATTTACGATTCATTGGCCGAAGTTATCCTTTAAGGACTCCTTTATCATACTGTCCAACGCATTATAGAATCCCAACGAGAATTTTTGAAAACACAGAAAACAGAAAAGTCGACGTTGTCTAAGAATATTTTGAATTTATTAATTTAACCTTTAGTTACATTAAATAATATATATAATTGCTCACTTTTTGAACTATTTGTTTTATTTTCTATCATTTAACATTGTTTTGAACAATGCTGCACCATCCAAATCTGCATCCCAGCAAGCACCTTATTCCAACATTCCAAGTTCCTTGGACAGAAACGTACAACTCGGAATCTGGTTTCTTCCTGTGAAAGCAATTCAACCCGAAAGTGGACAAAGTGATGCCAAATAACCCACAAAAATAAAAGTCAATTAAAAATGTATAGTATAATCAAATAATAATTTATTAATTATAAAATATGTACATTTAGATTGGTTGCGTCCCATCAATTTCGTCCGCAAGTAGGCAGCTTATGTCCAATTCGTCCTCGTACACACCACTCGCGAGACACATGTTGATGTCTTCGTCCAAGTTAGGCCACGACTGATTTAAATGGTCAGAACTTGCGGTCGCAGGCGATTTCTGACAGGAAATGGGATCGGTGGGCGAGTAAAATTCCCCATGTGGGTACGTTTGCTGCCAGATATCTTGCGGATAGTACAGTGGTGTGGATGGAGCATATTGCTGATGCTCCTGCAACAACATTTCCCGCTGCTGTTGCTGTTCTTGCAAAGGCTGCTGTTGTTGAAGAGGCGCTTGGTGTTGTGCGAAAAACTGCTGCTGCTGTTGGAAAGGCTGGTGCTGGTGCTGGTGCTGGTGCTGGTGATGGGGAGGCTGCTGCTGCTGATGGGGTGGCCCTGGCTGTTGTTGGAACATTTGTTGCTGTTGTTCAAAAAGCTGCTGCGGCTGTTGGAGAGGCTGCTGCTGCTGATGGGGTGGCTCTTGCTGTTCGAAAAGTTGCTGCTGCAGTTGGAAAGGCTGGTGCTGGTGATGGGGAAGCTGCTGCTGGTGATGGGGTGGCTCTTGCTGTTCGAAAAGTTGCTGCTGCAGTTGGAAAGGCTGGTGCTGATGATGGGGAGGCTGCTCGGTTTGTTGAAGAGGCCCTTGGTGTTGTTGGAGACCCTGTTGCTGTTGTTGGAGAGCCAGTTGCTGCTGAGGAAGGCTTTCTTCGTGGCTACTCTCCGCTGTAGTTGTTGTTGTCTCATCTTTGGGGTGTAAAATGAGAAACTCGCTGATTTCCTCTTCCACTTTTGCAGCAGCCTCTCTTTTCACTTTCTGCCGCCGGTTTTGGAACCAGACTTTCACAGTCCGGTCACACAAACCGAGCCGTTCGGCGATTTGCTGGCGTCGTGGTCCATGGGGGCGGGGACATTCAGCGAACTCAGCTTTTAGTTCGCCCAGCTGGTATTCTGTGTATGCGGTCCTAAACCGCCTCACTGCCGAATTTCTCGGCGCCGGCGGTTGAGAATGTCGGCTTGCCGGCGTTAGTGGCATGGGTGCGTCTTGCTAAAAATAAAAGAATAAAAAGAATTAAATTCAGTAAATTGTTATGATTTTCAATATAAATTTACTTACCGTAGCAAAGTGATCGAATGCTGATTGAAATCCGCTCATTTTGATTTATTTTTTTCCAAAATTTTTTCAGGCAAAGTCTACGCAGGTAATTCTTGTGTCTTACACGCTAGGCGGTTTGTTACTAAAACTGCAGATACTCTCGAGCCTCTTCAATTTATACGCAACCGTGATGACCCTTCCTCATCGCCTTAGAGTAGTAGCACCGCACACATGCATACGTTTATCCTTTTCAATATCATCCCTAAGCCAGGCCATTTTGTTGGAGGCGGTCCTACACACACGATTGATTGCGTGTGGGTGCGTGGGTGATCGGACGAACTCGATCATTTCACCTTCAAAGAAGCGAAAGCGAAAACGTGAACCGAGTGTGTGCGAAAGGACAAAGCGAGAGACGTGATCGCCGAAATCACCGTGCTGTTCCTTTCTAAGGAGTATCTACATATGTGTGAACGGTTGGTAGCGAATATATCCTGGAATTGTTAGTGCATGTGTAGGATTGCAAATATCGTACTCCTCGGCCACTGCCAGGTTCATACCGACGCGAGTCATTTGACAAATCAAACCCTCAGGAGTGCTTATGTGTGACATCTTTTTTTCGTGTTGTGTCTCTTGCAAAACTTGAGTAGAAGCGTGATTGTTCAAAACTTGTATACCTTCTGGGAACTGTTTGTGATTTTTTGTTACATCATTACATGAAATTGGATTGTTTAGTTTTTAGCTGTGAAAACATAATCCCGCAGTCGAATTTAACAAAAAGCAGAAGTCTTTAATGCAAGCAGATCCAACTTCTGTGTAGAATTTAGTACGTAGACAGGCATAGGTTTTAATAGATGATTAAATTAAAATCTGTGTTGCACCAGCTTATTTCACCTCAGAAATTGACACACCTCAGAACTCCTTAAGCTCTTTCACAGACGTTGAATTGATGTGAATGTTCAGACTCTGAAAAATTGGTCGAAAAATAATTTCATCCGTGCGATTGAGTGATTTTTCATACGAGCGGAAGCCATTGCAGTGACTTTAGAGAACACAATCTAAGCTTCGGCTGAAGCCGATGTTGATGAATTAAGCCTTGATTTGGTTTCGCCATTAGACTACTTTTCAGGTGGAAACGAAATGTTCGATTCCATGGAGCATTCATACGACACATTGTATCCCCGTAGAATAGAAAGGACGAAACACTATTTTGATTAATTTACAAAAAATGTTTTGGACAGTTCAATGAGACATTTCTGGGATGTTGGAGACAATTCAGTAGACAATTCAGTAAGCAGAATTCAGTTGTCATTTGTGTTTCCCGTCACACCGAAATCGCGAAAACAAAATTAAGTGCTTAGTTAAGTTTAAGTTTACACTTACAGGCAACTTGATCTGAATATTCGACTATCAATATCAAATAGAGTGGGACTAAGGATGAAAACTATGAAGAGTAGTAGTAGTTGTGGACCAATGAGAAAAAGAGATATCCATTAAATATAATGATCCAAAATAATCTTCGGCGATGATGTTCATTTTCATCCCGACGGCGTTATTAGTCACCAAAGTTGTTCAACTTGGAGATCATAAGTTCAGCGAGAGTGGAAGACAAGTGGCTTCGACGAAACTCATAAACAGAACATCTCATAAACCAATTCGATTACGGTCATTTCGTGGTTGACATCGTAATTTCCCATTTTGGTGGTTGGAAACAGCCGCTCAGATCATGCGACTAAACGCCGATGTGCTTAGGTTTTTTGAGTCTAAGAGTAATTGTAGCAAGCACTTCTTGAAGCAATAGTTCGAGCGCTGTGTCAACGAAAAGTAGTCACATTCATGCAAATCGGTCATGGGATTCAATTTCGTTACTCCCACAAATCGTCTCTTAATTCCTGAACTGATCCTTCCATAAGCAGTCTAATCTACTTTTCCACAATTGATTGCACTGATTATGGGTTTAAAAATCAATTGCCTGCGAGCATTTGAATACCATGTTTATGGCGTATGTAAACAACGCACAATGTATCCTTTTTTCATCCTCTACCACTAAAAAAGACAGAATTCACGGCATCCTGGATTGTCCTAATATTCTACAAAAAAAGTGAAGAAACCACAAGTCTGTAGGAGGGAATCACTAGGAGACATGCTTACTTGGGCTGAGATTGAATTTAGTCATGCAACTAGTTCAAGAAGTGTGGTCCACAAAAGAATATTTTTGGAACCAGATCAACTCCATCGGGGTTACAGTGACAAACGGAAAAGAAAAGTGAGATATCGTGAGTTTTCATCAAGTCGGTCACATCGTAGGAAAGGAATAAGCTAATGACGTCTTCCTTTATCAAATGCGATCCCAAATACTTGTTTTTTCGAGGGCATCGAGTATAACCCAGACTTCGAGGACTGTCGAAGTGGATAAAAAATTCAACTACTTCGTGATGTTCAGTTCCAGGTGGTCAGCGAGGAATCTACTATCTTACTTACTTACTCATCAGGCTTACGTCCCATGGAGGTACTGGGCCTGACCAATAGACGTCTTGCATCCTTGACGCTGCTTCCAGTTGTCTAGACCAAGCTGTCTGTGTCCGCGAAGACCGGCTTAAGCTTGCCTTTTTTTGGATATTCGTTAAAATGTTTGCTTTGACTGCTTGAGATGTTTATTAAATCATCAAAATTGCAGACTTTACAAGCATAACCCCCTCTTCGCCACCAGCTCGGCTTTCTTCGAGTTTCAGCAGTAAATAAAGCAAATGCTGACTGAATCCATTATGTATTATTTTTCGCCACAACTTCTTATTTTTTTATCTTCATTTTCACCGACCTTTGTGTAAATGGTTTCAATGCAATTTGATAACACTTTCCGTAATAGAAAGACGTCGAAATTACCAAAATTATACAGCACAATTTTTTGAAAGCACCTTCCCCGCAAATCAGCAAGCCAATGCTAGCATCAGAAGTATTTATTTCTCAGTATTAGCTTTAAAGTCGTCCCGAAAACATCTTTCAAATGATCGCCCACACTTGTCGATGCAATCCGTCGTCCTTGAGTTAACCAGATTCAGCGTAATCTTTGGGATGTCACTCATTTTTTTATTGCTCTTGTTCGCAATTTATTGCCACCTCCTCCACCTTTTCCGTTTGTTGATTAAATTCGAAGAAAGGACGAAGAAAGGTCGTCTACCCCCAATTTGCATAAGGATTGGAAAGCAAAAATTGTATAATAAATGAATTGCATATAACCTTACTTAGGTCGTCCTGTTTATTGCGGTTAAATGATTTGCAAAAATCTCTCCTTCAAAAACTCTTAGTGACACCGAAAAGACGCGTGAGAATGTGACAAAGTGCGTCGATAGCAATGAAGAGAAGAGCACGCCCGGGGTGCAAGCTTACCGCGGAGTGGTATGCTTGATAAACAATAAAATGGATGAACTGTTTAAGAATGCCCAGCAAAGAATAAAAAATAACAACTGAACGCACTCATATCCAGCAACCATTAGGAGTAGTGAACGCCTCCTTTTGGGGATGTCAGTCGATCGTCAGTTTTGACATTTCGTCTTCACTTCCATTTTGAAATTCATTGCCACATGGCGATTGGTTTTTATATAAATTAACTTGAATACAAAGGGTCGTTCATTAAGCGATTTTTATCTTTAAATTTAAATAAAGCAAAGTGTGGTGGATGTATTTCAAAAATTGTTTATTCGTTTGAAAGGCCTATCGATTCCAATATGTATGGAATATAACATTGTTCAAATGTCTGCCGCGGATTCTCTGGATAGCGCGCATCGGAAATGTCGAATTTTCCATAACTCAGAAGCTGAATTTGGCCGATGGCATGGCTTATTCGCATAGACCACGCCGTGCTGTTGACACCACATGTCGTTGGTGTCCATGTCTTCCAATTAAGGCCAAAAGAAGTTAATTATCATAAGCCTATAGCGCTCGCCGTTGACGGTGATGGTCTGGCCAACGTCGTTCTCAAAGAAATAGGAAAAATCTACACCAAACAGTGATTTTCTCTGGATCCATTGGACGCTCTTGGTTCTCATGTGCATTAGTATCGTGCCAAATTCGAGAATTTTGTGTGTTGAGATTGGTCGTCGTCTCACAGAGCGCTGTAGAACATTTCCGATCCGGTTTCAACCCGCGATGTGAAGGATGCTAAAAAGCAGCATCAAAGATTCTGGTGGCTAGGGAGCAGAACTTCATCGTAAAAGCACATCTCTTAGATCCGCGGTAGTAATGTTCCCAAAAAGCGAACGTCTTTTGTCTTACAGTAAATCGGGCTTGTCTCGTTTGACATTACATAAATAAGCATTTTTTGTTTTGTTGTTATGTTTTGATAAAACAGATAATGTGTTACCTTTCTATTAGGCACCTAACGGAAAACACTTTTTGTCGGCAAATGTTCGCAGTATTTAATTACAGCCTCCACAAGCCCTCTTTTATATTTTCCGATCTTGGTCAATAACTATATTTGCAGTGACTTAATTTGTACATCAGATCATTGTGTGTACTGAATACTTCAAAAATAAGCTAGCTTAACTAGTTTTTTTGAATGGCTGTGGGATCTGTTCGTTTTATTTCAAAATCAATACAATGTTGCATTGATCCTGCTCTTCTTAGTTAATTTTCCATTTCGAGCCTTGGTCATCAAGGCAGGCCCTTTGTGTGTTAACAGTTTTTGAAGAGCAGCATGCAACTTGGTTTTAGGGGAGGTCTCTCCACAGAAGATGCTCTCTTGAAATTCTGTTCCCTTATCCATAAGACATTTGATTCCGAGAAATTTTGTGTTGGTCTATTCGCGGATATAACAAAACCTTTGACATATTTAACCCACAAATTCTTCTTGAAAAACTATATTTTGTTGGCTTTCGAAGTTTTGCCTATGATTGGCTTAAGTCCTATATAATTGATAGATCGTAGAGTCAAAATGGAGAGCATCTATAGCAGTCCAGGATATATTAATCTTGGTGTTCCCCAAGGATCAGTTCTGGGTCCATTATTATTTCTTATTTGTATTATTCCAGCTTTTGAAAACTTTAACTGCACAGTTTGTCATTTTGAATAATAATACAAATAAAAAATCAATTATTTTCGGTCATGTTTTATCAATTTACAAATTTATATTGCGGTGGAAGTCCAAAGTGAGGTCATTAATTCACCGCCGGCGAATTTTCTTTAGGGAGTGGATAGTTTTACAATTCGCACAAAAACCCCGAAACGCGGAAGTGTTTCAAAGATTATAATCCAGGATTAAATACCAATGCTTCTACGAATTTATGTCGAACGGGTATCAGTTAAAATTTAGGGGATAGGAGAATAGGGGATTAACGATTGCTCAAGTATTAGGCAATAAAATTCTTCTTTTTTTCGTGCAAAAGAACACCTACACAATGGGTTCGAAAATTTGCTCGAGTTTACGCTGACTCGACGCGTCGCCTAATCTGCATTTTATACGATGACTTTGCCCGAGTCAGGTATGTACCATAAATAAACGAGGATTAAGGAGAAGCCTTGACGTAGTGGGTAGGTGCGTTGACTCCTACGGTCGAGGTTTAAGGTTCGCATCTCGAAAAAAAACACCTAACCTTTTTTTACGGCCTCCACCTCTTTCGAGTCATTGACTATTTTCAAAGAGTATAACTGGCTAGAATAAGCTTCTCAATCTCGCTGTTCGGAGTCAGCATTAAACTGTAAGCCCCCTCCACTCACCACAAGCAACGATAAGCAAGTTGCTGAGTAGCTAGGCCCAGGTCCACACCGGATTGTAACGGCGCCATTATTATTATACATAATTGTTAAGGGGAAGCCTCATTGCGTGATTTCCAAAATCTACTGCGTTATACAGTCTTCGTTTTTAAGGTTCCGTCTACAAAAACGGCCTATAAACATAAGCGCCGCTTGGAAGAGCATATAAACTCTGCAGTAAATCCAATCCTGGACGAAACTAACGTCTTGAGTCGACTTCAGAGGACTACACCTCTTGATCTTGCGCGATAAACTAATTAACGCGTTTTTTATTTACGGTGTAAGCAGGAACTCTCAGTGGAGATTTACCTGCCAAATTTATCAAAAGCAAGAAGAAGCACCGGATAAGTGCTTCACTTAGTTGTAGTTAACAATAACTTATAAAGGGGGTGATTTTAGTGAATAAAAATCTCACACTACTATGGGCGAACGTTCACCATAGTGTCTTGTTGAAGATTTCCACCAACCCTCGAAAAAAAAAAATTAAAAGGAAGTAGAAATCAGCGAGTTCCTCCGGTTCATGACGGACATGGCCTCAATACACCCGAAGAACTACTACCAACAGTTTAATATTGTACTGAGTGTGACGCTTAAACAATTAAAAATAAAAAACTGTATTATTTAAATTTTAAATTACTATTTGCTTTTAATTTTTTGTGTGTTGTTTGGCAGCTTTAGAGGGTATTTATTTCACGTTGTTTCCTTATTGTTTGAATTGTTGCTGCCGGATCTATTTTAAGCCCACTCATCCTGAAGTGGAATCTACACAAAATAAAAGTTTAACAATTTTCCTGTAATTTGACGGAAATATTATAAATTGAATAGGTATGTAATTTTAAAAAATTGTGAAGTTGAAATTCTGAGTGAAATGGCGAAAATTGGGAAGGACAAATTATGTTAGGGGAAGATAGGGTAGATTGGTAGAAGATAGTTCGGAATCCAGAAATTATTAGCGACTGACTTATTGCTGGTGACTGGAAATTAAAGACAGCGGAAATACACACAAAGAACCAATCTGAATGAACCAACTCTTTCAGCAATTGTTTTTGATTTTTTGCCGTAACATAAATTATTGTATAAATTATATATTGAATTGTATCATAAAATTATAAGAAAATAAAAAAATAAATATAACTATTACACTTAACGCTAGCTTGAAAAGTTAGTAGTATTGTGTGATGCGACGAAAAAATATAATAAAAAATATAATTTACAGCCCCAACATGTCTACTGCAATATATTAACCTGTTAGACCAAGATTAAATTAATCCAATATAAAAAACGGCTTGCAGAGAGAACTGGATATCATAATAATAATAATAATAATAGCGGCGCCACAGTCCGAAGTGGACCTGGGCCTAGCTTCTCAGCAACCACTCGTGTTGTGCGTGCTATTGTTCTCTCACGAGTGGAGGGGACCTACAGTTTAAGGCCGACTCCAAACGGAGCCTTTTCTAGACAGTTATACTCTTTGAGCATTGTCAGTGACTCAAAAGAGGTGGAGGCGTGAACAATTTTTTTTTAAATTGTCTGTCTGAACTTGGAATCGAACCTAGACTGTGAAAGTCTAATGCGCATGGGTCGACGCACGAACCCACACGGCACCCACTGGAACTGGATATCATACTTGCCATAAAATATGATATCCCTTCATCATTGCAGTGCTTCCTACAATTTTATATTCCCAAAAAAGATTTGATAAACGCGGGCAAAACGCACTAAATTTTGGGAAATCACGCAGAAAGTCTTCCTCGTAATCCTCGTTAACATATGGTTCGGACATAGTCATCGTACAAAGTGTAGATTGAGCGATGAGTAAACTCGTACGAAATTTCGCACATTTTCCTTTTTTCTTTTGTTTCAAGGAGTATTGAGCGAAACTTGGGCCATCGTTAATACCCTATTCATGAAAATGTAAATTTTTGACGGTAGACCTAAACAAAGTTTCTGCAATATAGTTCTTGTTGCTTTATTGAAAAGAGTTAACATTTCCATTGATAACGTTACATAATTTCATGTTACTGTAGAAACTAGAGCCAAGTCCACAATTTCAAAGTGATTTTGAAATTCAAGAATTTGGGAAGTATAAAATAGAATTTCGTCCGTGTCTCACTAAATCTGGATGATAAATGGCTTTGTCCGTGAAATTTCATTTTTATATATTTGTTTTTAATTCCCCATGTAATAAAAATTAAAAATATATTTTTTTAAATATTTTAATGAATTTTAATATTTTTTTTTTCAATTAAAGAAATATTTCTTTTATTTGATTTTATTTTGTATTCAATTTAAAATTTCTCTAAGACATTTTTATATTTAATATAATTATTATAAAAATAATACATTAATTTTGCGGCGTTCCAGTCCGAGGTGGATTTGGGCCTGGCTTGGTTGTGCGTCCTACTGTTTCCAAATGAGTGAAAGGGGTCTACAGTTTAATGCCGATTCCGAACGACGAGATTTGGTAGGCTTCTCCTGAGAATTATACTCTTTGAGCATTGTCTTCTTCTTGTGGCGCTATAGTCCGGAGTGCACCTAGGGCTCAACCGACTAACCTCGCCAGCTAGCATGATCTTTGCTAAATATCGCGAATTGCGCACACCAGGTTTCCTCTCCACTTGTGTGCGCTAAGCGGTTTGAGGCGTTAAAACAGAACGGCTGAAAAGATCTTATACGCGATGTTAAGGAGGCTTATCCCTCGATAGTTGTCTCAGTCAAAGTAATGTCCTTTCTTGAGAAAGGGTGATCTCAGCTGCCTACAAATAGAAGACTTTTAGGAGTACATACAGCTTCTGCGGCAAACTGTCACGCGACATATTTTTACATTCACCTTAACTTTGTTTATGAAAAAAGTTGATATGTGCTGTTACCAATCAGTTTTCGACCAATTTGCTACAGGAAGTTAATATCTGATAAAGATTTAAATATTTAATTAAAATTTTATTCTAACACAAGGTGGAGAGATGCATCAACCAATCGTCTCAGCTGACGGCGCAGAGAAAGAAAGAGGTCTTGCAGAATTATGAGAAACTTAAGAACAATCATCGTGAGTTGTTTCTCAAAAACATCGCCATATTACTACTAAACTCCCTGTGGCCGATAATAAGGAACACAAGAAAAGAATTAGAAAAATGGAAATGAACGGATATCACTCGGCATTTGACCACTTTGCTACGGTAAGTTGATATTTATTGAAAATTATAACAAATTATTGAATTTAATTCTTATTATTCTTAAATTTTTTAGCAAGACGCAGACATGCCACTAACACCGGCAAACCGACAGTCGCAGCCGCCGGAACCCAGAAATGCGGCAGTGAGGCGCTTGAGGACTGCATTTACGGAATACCAGGTTGCTGAGCTGAGAGCAGAGTTCTTCGAATGTCCCCGCCTCCGTGGACCATGACGCCTGCGAATCGCCGAAAGGAAGCGACCATAGTCTCGGGTCCCATAGGAGCCAGCAGAAATTTCCAGCCGCACCTAATCGTGCATCTGCCAGCGAGCACTACGGGGAACTACACAACGCCAGAACCAGATACCCGAAGCAGGCTCGAGGAGGATGTGAGCGAGTTTTTAATTTTGCGGCCCAGAACTAGAACTAGGACCATTCCGCAACAACAGATGCCACAACAGCAGCAGGAAATGCATTTCCACGAGGGAGAGGAGTACTCCGACCAACAGGAGCAAACCTCTCACCAGCTTATACAGCAGCAGATGCTGCCAGAGGACCTTCAGCCTCAACACGTGTGGGAACAACCTCAGCCCCACACGGAATTTTACCCGCTGATGGAACCCGTTCATCTCAATGACTCACTCCCAAACATGGACGAAGATATAGACATGTACCTCGCCCGAGTGTGGATGAGGAGCAGGCGGACATCAAGGCTTTGCTGGCCTTCATGATCGAGACTGAACCTGGGCCTGTTCTGCTGGACAAAGAACCTACGAGTAATTCAAATTGTGTAAATTTTAGTAATAAGTAAATAAAAATGTATTGTACTATTTATAGTGTAAATTATTGTTTGTTTTATTATTTTAATGTATTGTTTGTCATCGTTGGTGGGGTTGTAATTCTACTTTGTTTTTTATATTCATTAATTTTCGTTACAGAAGAAGCCACATTCCGGATCCGAATTAAGATCGACCCAAGATAGTCCTACGTTTTTGTGGAAGGAACTTGTAATGTTGTTGTTTAGCTTCATAAAAAAATAAAAGACATATATGACAGATTCAATCATGACTTTATTCTTTATTCCCGAAGAGGTCTTCTACGTCAATTCAAGTTTTTTGAATTCTCTCCATTTGATCCGGGGTTTTCCTATTGTTTTGACATCGGTGTATTGGGGAACACTTTTGAGGTACTTGACGACCAGTTTGCGCGGCTTGGTGTCAAAATCAAAATTTGTCGCTCAGAATTTGGTACAAAACGTGAAAGTCGACAGTTACAGGCAGTTTGACGTTAATACTAGTTTGACGAATTATGTATTTAAGTGAAGGATTTGATTCCCCTTCGGCTGTTTTGGTCACTTGGTTTGAAATGAAACAGAATTACATTACATTTCCTACTCCTACGTTTTGACCTTTTCGGTCTTTCTTATTGAAGCAATCAATCACAAACAATAGAGCTTCGGTTTCACCAAAAGAAAAAGTTCAAGAAGACGATGGGAAACCATAGGCCCATAGGCCCGAGCACACTCTTATAGTGTTGTTCAAAAGAAAGCGGTTATCGTCTATACAAGACTGAAATTCACAGACAAATACCTGGCTTGCTAATGGGCAACCCACCTTCGAATACTATAGCTGATTTGGTATTTGATCGTCTTCTTGATGTCTGTTTCAAAAGGATTGACAGATGGAAGTGAATATTTAAATACGTTTAATCACCGTTAAATAGACAACTCGCTGCTGGTTCTTAATGATTTTACGACAAAATAGAGTTCACGGAGGAGAAGAGAAGCAAAATGTGACAGAACACTTAGATTAATTTAATACATCATGCGAAAGACAGCCTCTTCCTTTTCCGTCTTGATTGGCACAGCATCAGGAATGACAGCAAATTTTTGTTCACATCAAGCTGGACACATTGCAAAAAGTGTCCAACGCGTTCATATGAAAATAAAACTCATCCCAACACTTTGGACACCAATGAAAGTGAAACAATGCTTGTGTTTCCAACATTGGCGAATTATTTCAAAAAACAACTCATCGACATTTGTGAAAATGTGAAATTACGATTCAAGGCACCTTCCGCAATTGCTTTTCTTTTCGCGCATCTTATGCCGAAAGTTGAGAAAGAAAGCAAAGCCGATGTTATCTACAAAATTAACTGCAAGGGCAAAGGTGATGAAAGCTGCAACCCTTGCGATGTGCTGTAGGTACAAAATAACTTCTTGCGAGAGAGGCTGGCTGGCCACAAATCGAATATCAACAACAAAACTCCGCAAAGACAGCACTTGCGAGCCGCTGTGTCCAAACCAACCATCAACCAGATTTACTTTTGCTAAAGTTCTCGAAACCCTCGAAACCCTTTCAAAAAAAAACAAAACAGTAAGTGAAACACACGCTGTGTACTGCAACTAGATTTGAAAATCATTAACAGCGTGCACCTTCCATTCTTTGAAATAAGCTGGTGCAACACATAACAGATTTTAATTTAATCATCTATTAAAACCTATGCCTATCTACGTACTAAATTCTACACAGAAGTTGGATCTGCTTTCATCAAAGACTTCTGCTTTTTGTTAAATTCGACTGCGAGATTATGTTTTCACAGCAAAAAACTGAACAATCTAATTTCATGTAATGATGTAACAAAAACTCACAAACAGTTCCCAGAAGGTATACAAGTTTTGAACAATCACGCTTTTACTCAAGTTTTGCAAGAGACACAACACGAAAAAAAGATGTCACACATAAGCAATCCTGAGGGTTTGATTTGTCAAATGACTCGCGTCGGTATGAACCTGTACGTATGAGGAGTACGATATTTCCAAAGTGCATGTGTAGCATGCACTAATAATTCCAGGATATATTCGCCACCAACCCTTCACACATAGGTACATACTCCTTAGAAAGGAACAGCACGGTGATTTCGGTGATCATATCTCTCGCTTTGTCCTTCGCACACACTCGGTTCACGTTTTCGCTTTCGCTTCTTTGAAGGTGAAATGATCGATGAAATGACCCGATCACCCACGCACCCACACGCAATCAATCGTGTGTGTAGGACCGCCTCCAACAAAATGGCCTGGTTTAGGGATGATATTGAAAAGGATAAACGTATGCATGTGTGCGGTGCTACTACTCTAAGGCGATGAGGAAGGGTCATCACGGTTGCGTATAAATTGAAGAGGCTCGAGAGTATCTGCAGTTTTAGCAACAGACCGCCTAGCGTGAAAGACATAAGAATTACCTCCATAGAATTTGCCTGGAAAAATTTTGGAAAAAAATAAATCAAAATGAGCGGATTTCAATCAGCATTCGATCACTTTGCTACGGTAAGTAATTTCTATTGAAAATTATAACAATTTACTGAATTTAATTCTTTTTATTCTTTTATTTTTAGCAAGACGCACCCATGCCACTAACGCCGGCAAGCCGACATTCGCAACCGCCGGCGCCGAGAAATCCTGCAGTGAGGCGGTTTAGGACCGCATACACAGAATACCAGCTGGGCGAACTAAAAGCTGAGTTCGCTGAATGTCCCCGCCCCCATGGACCACGACGCCAGCAAATCGCCGAACGGCTCAGTTTGTGTGACCGGACTGTGAAAGTCTGGTTCCAAAACCGGCGGCAGAAAGTGAAAAGAGAGGCTGCTGCAAAAGTGGAAGAGGAAATCAGCGAGTTTCTGATTTTACACCCCAAAGAGGAGACAACAACAACTACACCGGAGAGAAGCCACGAAGAAAGCCTTCCTCAGCAGCAACTGGCTCTACAACAACAGCAACAGCAACAGGGTCTCCAACAACACCAAGGGCCTCTTCAACAAACTGAGCAGCCTCCCCATCACCAGCACCAGCCTTTCCAACTGCAGCAGCAACTTTTCGAACAGCAAGAGCCACCCTATCAGCAGCAGCAGCCTCTCCAACAGCCGCAGCAGCTTTTTGAACAACAGCAACAAATGTTCAAACAACAGCCAGGGCCACCCCATCAGCAGCAGCAGCCTCCCCATCACCAGCACCAGCACCAGCCTTTCCAACAGCAGCAGCAGTTTTTCGTACAACACCAAGCGCCTCTTCAACAACAGCAGCCTTTGCAAGAACAGCAACAGCAGCGGGAAATGTTGTTGCAGGAGCATCAGCAATATGCTCCATCCACACCACTGTACTATCCGCAAGATATCTGGCAGCAAACGTACCCACATGGGGAATTTTACTCGCCCACCGATCCCATTTCCTGTCAGAAATCGCCTGCGACCGCAAGTTCTGACCATTTAAATCAGTCGTGGCCTAACTTGGACGAAGAGATCAACATGTGTCTCGCGAGTGGTGTGGACGAGGACGAATTGGACATAAGCTGCTTACTTGCGGACGAAATTGTTGGGACGCAACCAATCTAAATGTACATATTTTATAATTAATAAATTATTATTTGATTATACTATACATTTTGAATTGACTTTTTATTGTTGTGGGTTGTTTGGCATTACTTTGTCCACTTTCAGGTTGAATTGCTTTCACAGGAAGAAACCAGATTTCGAGTTGTACGTTTCTGTCCAAGGAACTTAGAATGTTGGAGTAAGGTGCTTGCTGGGATGCAGATTTGGATGGTGCAGCATTGTTCAAAACAATGTCAAATGATAGAAAATAAAACAAATAGTTCAAAAAGTGAGTAATTTTATATATTATTTAATGTAACTAAAGGTTAAATTAATAAATTCAAAATATTCTTAGACAACGTCGATTTTTGTGTTTTCTGTGTTTTCAAAAATTCTCGTTGGGATTCTATAATGCGTTGGACAGTATGATAAAGGAGTCCTTAAAGGATAACTTTGGCCAATGAATCGTAATTTTTTATTGTTTCAAGCTCTGTGTATCAATCTTTTTTCGCTTTAAGAATATTAGCATAGCTTGGAAAAATTTCACCTTTAGTCTTTGGGTTTACCAAGTTCCTAATAACTTGGTACTGATGTTTTGACAATTGAGCCTCAACCAAAAGTTTCAGAGCATCAGTTGAATCAAGTTGATTTGCTTAAAGATTGTCTGTTGATTGACAATGTTTTAAAACACAAGCAATATCTTCATCTATTTCAACGATCTTAGCAATTCGTCTCCTTTTAGTTCGAGACGAGCTTTCTAAAAAGTGTTTTTCGGTCTGCCTTGATTATTTGGCGACTTTTTTTCTACTATTTGGTCCTGTGCAGACCTGAAGTCTTCGACGCAATCAAGCCAAACACTATTTGCAGATAAAAATTCCACGTCTATGAAAAGACTTACAAAGCGTTTTTTTTTTTTTTTACCAAATAAACTTTAAAAAACAGACCAAAAGTGGTTAAACCGCAATGTCGTATTTTCAGATAAATTTTTTTTGATAAAACTGCGAAAAACACTCAACTTTGTGACGCGACTGACTGCCCACAACTAATTTTAGAGGAGAAACCTTACTGTCACTTTGTTCTCCCGTTATCATAGAAAATAATTGCATTCAAAATAACTAGTTTGTTTAACCTTAAAATTTCGACTTTTGGCCTATGGGAGAAACCACTGTGCATCGTTGGCGAGCGGCTTACAAATCATATCATCTACACAACAAATGCATGCAATTCAGTTCCTAAATCTGTAAGGTTGGGGTGTATATTGAAATCTCGGTGGCTACCACCACCCGTTAGCAGGCTGAGGTACCATAAAATGTGGAAAAAAATCTTAAAAATAGGCTTTGATGACTACATTGCGTAAAAATAATTTCGAACCCCTAAGAGTTTTTGAACTATTCGACAAAAATCGTCCGCTTTTAACAGAAATTTAGTGCCGTATAACTTTGGTAGTTTCGGCGTCATTCTATTACGTTATCAAATTCTTGAAAATAAAACAAGCACGAACGTATTATGAAACCATTTACACGAAAGTCGATGAAAATGAAGATCAAAAAATAAAAAGTTGAAATTGAGTAGTCATTGACAAACACCTCTATTTCAATTTGTGTTTGAAATTTTTGAGAAAACTCCTAACAAAATCAAAATTATGCCTTACAAGGCCTCCTATTCCCAACCGAATAAAACTATTTGGGGTAGCATTTGATGAAGGAAGACGTCATTAGCTTATTCCTTTCCTACGATGTGGCCGACTTGATGAAAACTCACGATATCACACTTTTCTTTTCCGTTTGCCACTGTAACCCCGATGAAGATGATCTGGTTCCAAAAATATTCTCTTGTGGACCACACTTCTTGAACTAGTTGCATGACTAAATTCAATCTCAGCCCAAGTAAGCATGTCTCCTAGTGATTCCCTCCTACAGACTTGTGGTTTCTTCACTTTTTTGCAGAATATTAGGACAATCCAGGACGCCGTGAATTCTGTCTTTTTTAGTGGTAGAGGATGAAAAAAGGATACATTGTTTGTTGTTTATATACGCCATAAACATGGTATTCAGATGCTCGCAGGCAAAGCTTTTTAAACCCATAATCAGTGCAATCAATTGTGGAAAAGTAGATTAGACTGCTTATGGAAGGATCAGTTCAGGAATTAAGAGACGATTTGTGGGAGTAACGAAATTGAATCCCATGACCGATTTGCATGAATGTGACTACTTTTCGTTGACACAGCGCTCGATTTATTGCTTCAAGGAGTGCTTGCTACAATTACTCTTAGACTCAAAAAACCTAAGCACATCGTCGTTTAGTCGCATGATCTGAGCGGCTGTTTCCAACCACCAAAATGGGAAATTACGATGTCAACCACGAAATGACCAACCGAATTGGTTTATGAGATGTTATGTTTATGAGTTTTGTTCGAAGCCACTTGTCTTCCACTCTCGCTGAACTTATGATCTCCAAGTTGGACAACTTTGGTGACTAATAACGCCGTCGGGATGAAAATGAACATCATCGCCGAAGATTATTTTGGATCATTATTTTTAATGGATATCTCTTTTTCTCATTGGTCCGCAAACTTACAAGCATTTTGCAAAGCATTCAATGGACATACGAGTATACTCTTCATAGTTTTCATCCTTAGTCCCACTCTATTTGATATTGATAGTCGAATATTCAGATCAAGTTGCCTGTAAGTGTAAACTTAAACTTAACTAAGCACTTAATTTTGTTTTCGCAATTTCGGTTTGACGTGAAACTCAAGTGACAACTGAATTCTGCTAAACCTCCCAGAAGCATGACGCTTCCCTATTCCCACGTCATTTCATCATTGTCTCCAACATACACAGAAATGTCTCATTGAACTGTCCAAAATTGTAAATTAATCAAAATAGTGTTTCGTCCTTTCTATTCTACGGGGATACAATGTGTCGTATGAATGCTCCATGGAATCGAACATTTCCTTTCCAGCTGAAAAGTAGCCCAATGCCGAAACCAAATCAAGGCTTAATTCATCAACATCGGCTTCAGCCGAAGCTTAGATTGTGTTCTCTAAAGTCACTGCAATGGCTTCCGCTCGTATGAAAAATCACTCAATTGCACGGATGAAATTATTTTTCGACCAATTTTTCAGAGTCCGAACATTCACATCAATTCAACGTCTGTGAAAGAGCTTAAGGAGTTCTGAGGTGTGTCAATTTCTGAGGTGAAATAAGCTGGTGCAACACATAACAGATTTTAATTTAATCATCTATTAAAACCTATGCCTGTCTACGTACTAAATTCTACACAGAAGTTGGATCTGCTTTCATCAAAGACTTCTGCTTTTTGTTAAATTCGACTGCGGGATTATGTTTTCACAGCTAAAAACTAAACAATCCAATTTCATGTAATGATTTGAACAATCACGCTTCTACCCAAATTTTGCAAGAGACACAACACTTCAGTTCCACGAAAAGCAAGGTGTCACACATAAGCAGTCCTGAGGGTTTGACTTGTCAAATGACTCGCGTCGGTATGAACCTGTACGTATGAGGAGTACGATATTTGCAATCCTACGCATGCACTAATAATTTCAGGATATATTCGCTACCAACCGTTCACACATATGTAGATACTCCTTAGAAAGGCACAGCACGGTGATTTCGGTGATCACGTCTCTCGCTTTGTCCTTTCGCACACACTCGGTTCACGTTTTCGCTTTCGCTTCTTTGAAGGTGAAATGATCGAGTTCGCCCGATCACCCACGCACCCACACGCAATCAATCGTTTGTGTAGGACCGCCTCCAACAAAATGGCCTGTTTTAGGGATGATATTGAAAAGGATAAACGTATGCATGTGTGCGGTGCTACTACTCTAAGGCGATGAGGAAGGGTCATCACGGTTGCGTATAAATTGAAGAGGCTCGAGAGTATCTGCAGTTTTAGTAACAAACCGCCTAGCGTGTAAGACACAAGCATTACCTGCGTAAACTTTGCTTAAAAAAATTTTGGAAAAAAATAAATCAAAATGAGCGGATTTCAATCAGCAATCGATCACTTTGCTACGGTAAGTAATTTCTATTGAAAATTATAACAATTTACTGAATTTAATTCTTTTTATTCTTTTATTTTTAGCAAGACGCACCCATGCCACGAGTATCGGCAAGCCGACATTCGTCACCGCCGGCGCCGAGAAATCCTGCAGTGAGGCGGTTTAGGACCGCATACACAGAATACCAGCTGGGCGAACTAAAAGCTGAGTTCGCTGAATGTCCCCGCCCCCATGGACCACGACGCCAGCAAATCGCCGAACGGCTCGGTTTGTGTGACCGGACTGTGAAAGTCTGGTTCCAAAACCGGCGCCAGAAAGTGAAAAGAGAGGCTGCTGCAAAAGTGGAAGAGGAAATCAGCGAGTTTCTCATTTTGCACCCCAAAGAGGAGACAACAACAACTACACCGGAGAGTAGCCACGAAGAAAGCCTTCCTCAGCAGCAACTGGCTCTACAACAACAGCAACAGCAACAGGGTCTCCAACAACACCAAGGGCCTCTTCAACAAACTGAGCAGCCTCCCCATCACCAGCACCAGCCTTTCCAACTGCAGCAGCAACTTTTCGAACAGCAAGAGCCACCCTATCAGCAGCAGCAGCCTCTCCAACAGCCGCAGCAGCTTTTTGAACAACAGCAACAAATGTTCCAACAACAGCCAGGGCCACCCCATCAGCAGCAGCAGCCTCCCCATCACCAGCACCAGCCTTTCCAACAGCAGCAGCAGTTTTTCGTACAACACCAAGCGCCTCTTCAACAACAGCAGCCTTTGCAAGAACAGCAACAGCAGCGGGAAATGTTGCAGGAGCATCAGCAATATGCTCCATCCACACCACTGTACTATCCGCAAGATATCTGGCAGCAAACGTACCCACATGGGGAATTTTACACGCCCACCTATCCCATTTCCTGTCAGAAATCGCCTGCGTCCGCAAGTTCTGACCATTTTAATCAGTCGTGGCCTAACTTTGACGAAGAGATCAACATGTGTCTCGCGAGTGGTGTGGACGAGGACGAATTGGACATAAGCTGCCTACTTGCGGACGAAATTGTTGGGACGCAACCAATCTAAATGTACATATTTTATAATTAATAAATTATTATTTGATTATACTATACATTTTGAATTGACTTTTTATTGTTGTGGGTTGTTTGGCATTACTTTGTCCACTTTCAGGTTGAATTGCTTTCACAGGAAGAAACCAGATTTCGAGTTGTACGTTTCTGTCCAAGGAACTTAGAATGTTGGAGTAAGGTGCTTGCTGGGATGCAGATTTGGATGGTGCAGCATTGTTCAAAACAATGTCAAATGATAGAAAATAAAACAAATAGTTCAAAAAGTGAGTAATTTTATATATTATTTAATGTAACTAAAGGTTAAATTAATAAATTCAAAATATTCTTAGACAACGTCGATTTTTCTGTTTTCTGTGTTTTCAAAAATTCTTGTTTAAGTTACTATATTTCAGTCGAGCTCTTATGTCAATAATTTTTGTAACGAACCGTGGGACCAGAACTCGCAAACAAAATTCACGCGTCTCGTATTCTCCACGAGCAAAATATTTGACACCGCTGCAGTTGCGTCGCACGGTTTGAATTAGCTTACGATGCAATATTTTGTACGCACAAGGTGCAATTTGTATGAGAGCTCGACTCAGTCCGTCGTGTGCATTCAAAGGGTCAACACCCAAATAATAAAGAATAATATTTAATAATTTCAGTGTTTCATTTTTTTCAAAGTTCTTAATTAAACATTGGCGACCGTGACAGGACACTACTAAAAGAGTTTAGTAGCCTGTAAATTGTGAAATAAAAAAAAAAAACAAATAAGTAAAAAGTGAAAGGTTGTGTCCGGTGATTTCATTTCTAATAAAAAAAAAAAATATATTAAAGTGATATGTCGCGTAAACTAGAAGAACTTGCGGACCGTCAGAACAAAGTTGGAGAAGAAATTTGTATTCTTGCTCGCAACTATGGAAAAGACAGTTCAAGCAGGAAGACAAGAAGCTATCTGGAGCAACGTTGGCAATTATTGGATTCCTTATGGGAGGAATTCGATAATAATGACAGCGAGATACGTGACAACTACAGTGAAAGTGTTAATCACGATTATTTCGCTAAGTCATACTATGACAAGATAAAGTCAGTATATGAAAACATTAATAAAGACATAGCCATGAGGCTATCGGAACAGCCAGTGCAGACGGAGCGAAAGGAGCCATCAGCAGGACCAGTAGCTCCAGCAGTACCAGCAGCCACAGCAGCAGCAGTACCAGCAGCCACAGCAGCAGCAATTCAAGCAGCACCAACAGACCCAGCAGCGGAACGGACGTATGGTTTTGACCACTATGCCACAGAAAGGCGAAATATAAAGCAACAGTCAGTGGGACAGCGATCAAAGGAAGGTGTAAATTTACAAGAAAGGCTAACCTTGCTCATGTCCATACTTCAGCAATCCCTCGATAAGAGCAAGGTAGAATTAGACCAAAGAAAATCTGATTCCGTTTACAGAATCAGAGCAAGGTCCATTGAGGAAACTTGGGATGAAATTCGTGAGCTTCGTACAAGGTTGGGGGATCAAGCATCCATCCAAGAAACTCGAGATCATTTCGATATGAGAGATGTAGTCGAGGTCACACTTATCGAATTGTGCGAAAGGTTGGAAGGACCTAAAATGCAAGCGAATCCAATTACCACAACAATGAAACTGCCGAAAATAGAATTGCCAAAATTCGATGGCAACTATCTAAACTGGCGTCAATTTCACGATCTTTTTAAGCAGCTTATTCATGAACAGCCAATACCACCGGCCCAAAAGCTGTACTTTCTTCGCGCCAACGTGACTGGGGAAGCGCATAATCTAATTCAGCATTTCCAGCCAACAGATGCTAATTATGAAGTGGCTTGGAGAACGTTAGTTGAGCGATTCGATAATCGGAGACTGCTACTAACGGCTCAACTGACAAGATTACTGTCACAATCTTCAGCAATGGGAACTGCCAATAGTCTGAGAAGATTGCATGACACAACGAAAGAAGGAATGCAAGCTATCGCAAACCTGGGCATCGACATTAATAACTGGGACCCACTGATAGTTCATCTAATGCTGCAGAAACTGGATAAGGAAAGCAGAGGTTTGTTCGAGCAGTCGTTACAAGATCCTAGAACCAGCCCGAGCTTAGATGAGTTCCTGAAGTTTGTGGAGTTGAGATTCCAGACATTGGAAGCGATGGGTACCAAGGATGACAGGAAAAGATCAGCCGCGCTAACTGCAACAAATAGTGTCAATAGTATCAATTGCACTATGTGTAACTCGGGTAAGCATAAGATTTATAATTGCTCACAGTTTCTATCTCTTTCACAGGATGAACGAGAAAAGGCTGTTCGCAGACTACAACTTTGCCGAAATTGCCTCAAGACAGGTCATTATTCTCCATCATGCCAGTCCAGATCTTGCCAAAAATGTGATGGCAAGCACAACACACTCCTTCACCCTCGTCAACAACAGGTTCCTGAGCAGGAAAAACAACAATTTCAACCAACATCTAACCAACAGAAGAAACTGCAGCTAACTCAAAGTAAGTCCTATTTGAATAAGAAGTGCGAATTACAACCTGTCATGTCCGGTAATGCAGCCATAGATCTTAAGAAACGTCACGTCTATCTCGCTACTGCGATTGTTAACGTCATTTCCGCCTGCGGCACTCGCATCCCATGTCGTGCTCTATTGGATTCCGGTTCGCAAATCAGCTTTATAACGGCGAGCATTGCACATGAGCTAGGACTCAAGAAACACAGATTGGAAGTTCCAATCAGCGGCATAGGAGGTAATGAGTGCAAGGCCGAGTTTATCGCACATGTCACTATTGAGTCGAGGACATCATCCTATAAAACAGCAATTGAGGCCAGCATCATGCCTCGTATAAGCGAATACAAGCCCATTCATGAAATGCACACATCGTCCTGGAATTTACCGCCAAACGTGCACCTTGCTGATCCTATGCATTTCAAGGCGCAACGCATCGATATTCTGTTGGGAGCAGAAATATTTTTTGATTTGCTTCTGCCAGGAGAAATAAGAATATCAGATAACCTTCCAATGCTACGTAACACAAAATTAGGATGGATTGTAGCCGGAAGTATACCAGTGAACGCGACAACGACGCACTGTCATATAGCTACAAGGCCCTCAATCTCATCATTGGACAAGCTGGTTCGGAAATTTTGGGAAACTGAGAATCATGATGCTCCGATAACAACAATGAGCAAAGAGGAACATGATTGCGAAATACATTTCCAGAAAACCATTAGAACAAATGCAGACAATAGATTTGTAGTAAGTTTGCCATATAAAGAAGATCCTAATGAAACATTAGGAGAGTCATTTGAAATGGCTAAAAAACGTTTTCTGGCATTGGAAAGGAAATTGGAAAAAAATAGTGAGTTGAGAGAAGCATATACGCAATTCATGGAAGAGTATGAATCGCTCGGTCACATGAGTCCAATCAGCGATTGCAAACTTGGTAAAACGCATATTCTTCCACACCATTGTGTTATAAAACCCGAAAGTTCGTCAACAAAACTGAGGGTGGTATTCGATGCATCGGCAAAGAGCTCATCTGGTTGTTCATTGAATGACATTTTAATGGTTGGACCAACAGTTCAACCAGATTTATTCTCAATCATCATTAACTTCCGAATGCATAGATATGTTTTTACTGCTGATATAAGTAAAATGTATCGACAGATCTTGATAGATCCTAAGGACAGGATGATGCAGTTAATCTTATGGAGACCACATCAGAGTTTTCCACTGCGAATATACCAACTCAATACTGTAACTTATGGAACAGCATCGGCGTCATATTTAGCTACAAGATGTCTGGCAAAACTTGCGGATGACAATGGAGAAGAATGTCATCTGGCTTCGCATGCTGTTAAAAACTGTTTTTATGTCGACGATTGCCTTACTGGGGCAGAAAGCATAGAAGATGCCAAAAGGTTATTAACTAAAATCTGTCATCTGCTGAAAAAGGCCAATTTTGAATTACGAAAGTTTTGTGCTAACCATCCAAAAATACTGGAAGATATTCCTGAGCAATATAAAGAACAACTTGTCACATTTCATCAAAGTGAAGTAATAAAAACTTTAGGATTAATCTGGGATCCTTCTTCTGATGCATTTAAATTCAAGTTTGAGATTGATGTAACCAACGAAGCGTATGAACGTGTTTGCAAGCGAAGAGTATTAGCTGATCTCGCCAGGCTGTTCGACCCCCTAGGATTACTTGGACCCGTTATAGTACTTGGAAAACTCTTTTTGCAGGATCTATGGAAAACAAATTTATCTTGGGACGAACCACTTTCCGAAGAGCTGTCAATTAAATGGCTTAATTATATAAAAGAGTTCTCCATGTTGAAAGAAATAAATATTCCCAGATATGTTTCACTGCCTTGCAGCTATGTCCAACTGCATGCTTTTTCAGACAGCAGTCTAAGTGCCTTTGGTGCATGTGTCTATCTCAGATCCATTGATAACCAAGGAAAACTGTATTCACAACTTTTGTGTTCAAAATCGAGAATTGGGCCTCTCAAGACAATGTCTATCGCGAGGTTGGAATTACAAGGTGCGGTGCTTATGGTTGAGTTAGTAGAGAGGATATCACAGCTGCTATGCGATAAAATAAAGAAAATTACATATTACACTGACTCCACCACAGTGCTGGCTTGGATACGATCCCCTTCTTATACTTGGGAAACGTATGTTGCAAATAGAGTTGCAAAAATTCAAGCAAAAACAGATATAAATCAATGGAATTACATAAAGGGAAGCAACAATCCGGCGGATATGATATCAAGAGGTGTGGATCTTCGAACTCTTCTCAAAAAGCCACTATGGTTTAATGGGCCTGATTTTCTTACCAAAGACGAAGGATACTGGAAGGTGGCGCCACATTGTTTTCCAGAAGATATTCCAGAACGGCGCAAGAATAAATCTGTGTTAACAATGATAGCAATTAGTTATGAAAATTTGATTGAGCAAGTGAATCATAGAAATTCATTTTACGTACTGCAAAAGATATTTGCATATGTTTATAGATTTTATAATAATTGCAGGAAGCATAAATCATTAAGAAGTGGCACTCTTTTATCTGTAGAAGAACTTCAACAAGGAACCAATTTTATATTTATAAGTGTGCAACGAAGAGAATTTCCACATGATTATAGTACTCTGCAGAAAGGAAAGCGCCTACTCAAACATTCCAGCATAGCATCGCTATCACCATTCTTTGATGAAAAGACCAAATTAATTAGAATTGGTGGAAGATTAAAAAATGCATCAATTATGGCCGACGCTAAGAATCAAATATTGCTACCAAAAGACAATAATATAACGAAACTGCTTTTAGCATATTTACATCAAAAGCATATGCATGTAGCACCCAGAGCTCTAATCGCTATCTCTAGACAAAGATACTGGATCTTAAGTGTTGGGAGAATGGCGCGACAAACAGTTTCCAGATGTGTAATCTGCTTCCGGTTGAATCCACGACCTTTAGCACAGATGATGGGCAATTTACCCAAGGAGAGAGTTAATCCGTCTCGTCCATTTTTATATTGCGGAGTAGATTTCTGTGGCCCTATAAAGACACATTACAAAATCAGAGGTAAAGGACCCACAAAATCGTACTTAGCTGTTTTCGTGTGTTTTGCGACAAAGGCGCTACATATTGAGGTGGTGGGAGATCTCTCTGCAGAATCTTTTATAAATTACTTAAAAAGATTTATTGGCAGAAGAGGATTATGCCATACCATTTTCTGTGATAACGCTACAAATTTTGTAGGCGCAAAAAATGAATTGATGAATCTTAAAATGGCTTTTGAAGATGAGAACAATCAATCATCAATTAAGGCAGCTTGTTTGGAAAATGGAATAAATTGGAAATATATCCCACCACGTTCTCCACACTTCGGCGGTCTCTGGGAAGCTGCTGTAAAGTCTGCAAAAAACCTTCTTGTCCGCTATCTTCGTGAAGCATCTCTCACCTATGAAGAGCTGTCGACAGTTGTTATTCAAATAGAAGCCATCTTGAACTCCCGGCCAATTACTGCTATGACATCCGATCCAAATGATTTGGAAGCATTAACACCTGGACATTTTCTAATTGGAGCACCACTGACGGCTCTACCTGAGCCGGATGTTACAAATAATAAAATGGGTTGTCTTAATAAATTTCGCCAAATTCAGTGTCTTCAGCAGCATTTTTGGAAGCGCTGGTCTTTGGAATATTTAAGTTTATTGCAGCAACGAATGAAGTGGAGGACCGAATCGAATAATTTAACTCCTGGTACACTTGTTGTCATAAAGGAAGCTAACATTCCTCCAATGAGTTGGAAATTAGGACGCGTAACAGAAGTGTGTGAGGGAGGTGATTCTCTAGTGCGGGTGGCAAGGGTAAGAACTCAAACTGGAACTTGCTTAAGAGCAATACACAACTTGTGCCCACTACCAATAGAAAGTTCAATAGAAGAGGATAACCAAGAGCCCAATAATAAAAAAGATACCATCATAACTGAAGATACGTGTACTCAGGGCAGAAACCTTCGGAGTAAGAAATCTCTGAAACCTTCACTCTTAGCCGCAATGCTTTTGACGTTACTTATTTTACCCACATCCATAACAGCAACGAACGAAGATATTCTGGTAAGCAAGCTTGATGATGCAGCAGGAATTTATTTTGAGGACATTGGTAGAATTCAAACAATTAATACATATTGGAATATATATGTTTATTATAACATTACTACATATTGGCAAGAGTACGGAGAAATAAAAGCATATTTGGAGTTATTAAATACAATGTGCACAAGGGAAATATCACAACAAGCAAACTGTAATCCAATAATCGGATCCGTAAGACATAGAATGGAAATTATTGAACACAACAACGATCTGTTATTCAACCTTCATTCATCGCAGCACATCAGAACCAGAATGAGAAGATCTCCATTTGATTTTGTTGGGACTCTGGCCCATAGCCTTTTTGGGGTGTTAGACCAAGATGATGCCAATCATATCGAAAAGGAAATTGTTTCCGCTAAGGAAAATGAGCATCATCTAGCAGAACTAGTACGCAAGCAAAGCTCTATAGCAGATACTACGGCAAATATTCTCAAACGCAACACAATTGAAATCTACCAACAATTTAAGACTCTTCGAGAACATCTCTCTCAAACAACCAACGCCATTCGAAAAAACGAAGGAATAAATGAGGTAATTTTAAACTTGTCCTCACTAACATCGTATTTAACCTTGCTGGTCACCAACTTCGAACGCATCCAAGACGTCTTATTAGACGTGATGCTAGATCTGAGCCATGAAAAAATAAACCCAAAATTGATAACGCCAGACCAATTTATTCAGCAACTGCAGCTAATACGCAACCATCTCCCAAGCACACTAACATTACCCAGTGGATCTGGCATCGATATTTACAAAATGGCAACAGTTAAGGCTCGCCTGATGAATAATACAATAATATTTAAGATGCAGTTGCCTCTCATAAATCCAGAAGAATTCCAAATTTTCAATCTAATTAAAATTCCCATACTTCACAAAAATTCAAGCTATATGATAGAGAGCAGTTATTCGTATTTGGCAGTCACTTTAACAAGGGATAAGTACTTTTCACTAACAGAAGCGGAGTTAGGGTCGTGCAAAGTTTTTCAGCTCCGGAATTATCTTTGCGGTCAAACGCACCCGGTTTCTATACATCAAAACGATCACCATAGTTGTGAAATGGCCTTATTGAACGATGCTCATAACGCAATGGCTGAATGTACTATCAAGTTAGTACCCACAGAAAACCAATGGAAGAATCTAAAGACATCCAACGGATGGATACTTTCCATTGTTTCTAGTCTAACCGCGCATCTTATTTGTCAGGGCAGTACCCGCCCTTTGCATTTAACTGGAAACGTGTTATTGGAATTCAAAAGGTCTTGCACACTCAAGTTACCTTCTCTCATTATCCACGGACGAATAGAACACAGTACTATCATAAAAGGCTCCTTCATTCCCAGCGCAAATATCTCCAATTGGATACTAAATCACAACGTTGCAAAAGACATCACTGAAACATCTGAAGTAAATGACGTTGACATATCGGAGTTTGATAGACTAAAGAGCATGATTGATGACGTAATTAACCAAACGAAGTCTCTTCCGAGACCAGAAGATATGAACCCACATGATTATCATCACTATGCGTTAGGGTATTTCTTATTGGCTGGCATGATTGGCTTGATAGTTGCGCACTTTTATTCGAAAAGGCAAAGACCTACGCCTGCACCCCGGTCTCAACCACCGCAACGGTTTGAAGTAGTTATTTAAGTCTCAAGTGCATTCAAATGACATCTAATTATAACTTCATTATTTAATAATTATACAGTAAACTCACATCAAAATAACATATTTGTTTATTTTTTAGTCCGATTCTTATTCAATTATATTGTATTAAATTTAGAGGCTTAGAAACCCTCAAGGGGGGGAGTATGTTTAAGTTACTATATTTCAGTCGAGCTCTTATGTCAATAATTTTTGTAACGAACCGTGGGACCAGAACTCGCAAACAAAATTCACGCGTCTCGTATTCTCCACGAGCAAAATATTTGACACCGCTGCAGTTGCGTCGCACGGTTTGAATTAGCTTACGATGCAATATTTTGTACGCACAAGGTGCAATTTGTATGAGAGCTCGACTCAGTCCGTCGTGTGCATTCAAAGGGTCAACACCCAAATAATAAAGAATAATATTTAATAATTTCAGTGTTTCATTTTTTTCAAAGTTCTTAATTAAACAATTCTCGTTGGGATTCTATAATGCGTTGGACTGTATAATGAAGGAGTCCTTAAAGGATAACTTCGGCCAATGAATCGTAAATTTGTATTGTTTCAAGCTCTGTGTATAAATCTTTTTTCGCTTTAAGAATATTAGCATAGCTTGGAAAAATTTCAACTTTAGTCTTTTGGTTTACCAAGTTCCTAATAACTTGGTACTGATGTTTTGACAATTGAGCCTCAACCAAAAGTTTCAGAGCATCAGTTGAATCAAGTTGATTTGCTTAAAGATTGTCTGTTGATTGACAATGTTTTAAAACACAAGCAATATCTTCATCTATTTCAACGATCTTAGCAATTCGTCTCCTTTTAGTTCGAGACGAGCTTTCTAAAAAGTGTTTTTTGGTCTGCCTTGATTATTTGGCGACTTTTTTTCTACTATTTGGTCCTGTGCAGACCTGAAGTCTTCGACGCAATCAAGCCAAACACTATTTGCAGATAAAAATTCGTTTTTTTTCGAGGAAGCCTCCCTTCTATGAAAAGACTTACAAAGCGTATTTATTTTTTTTGCGTCTAAGCTTTCAATTTGGTAAATTTCCCTAAAACAGGCTTCATTAATTTTGGTAAAACTGCGACCTTTCTTCGCATATGCCATATATGGAAAATATCAATGCGCTTCATCATATTGCGAGAATCTAAAAAAAGAAGAAAATAGTGTTTTACTTCGGATAAAAATTTTACGATTTGCGCAAAATTGCGCAAAAAATGTATAAAATCATTAATCTAAATCATTGTATATCGTGGGATTTTATGGGAATTTGATGTTTTGGCTCTTCAGAAAAAACACGAAATATGAAAAAACACCTCAATAGAAGTGAAAATAATAAAAAAATATATTTTTTTTTTTAATTATTTAAAAACTGTCGTTCAACATTATTTTGTTACTCACATCACCTTTTTACCAAAATAAACTTTAAAAAACAGACCAAAAGTGGTTAAACCGCAATGTCGTATTTTCAGATAAATTTTTTTTGATAAAACTGCGAAAAACACTCAACTTTGTGACGCGACTGACTGCCCACAACTAATTTTAGAGGAGAAACCTTACTGTCACTTTGTTCTCCCGTTATCATAGAAAATAATTGCATTCAAAATAACTAGTTTGTTTAACCTTAAAATTTCGACTTTTGGCCTATGGGAGAAACCACTGTGCATCGTTGGCGAGCGGCTTACAAATCATATCATCTACACAACAAATGCATGCAATTCAGTTCCTAAATCTGTAAGGTTGGGGTGTATATTGAAATCTCGGTGGCTACCACCACCCGTTAGCAGGCTGAGGTACCATAAAATGTGGAAAAAAATCTTAAAAATAGGCTTTGATGACTACATTGCGTAAAAATAATTTCGAACCCCTAAGAGTTTTTGAACTATTCGACAAAAATCGTCCGCTTTTAACAGAAATTTAGTGCCGTATAACTTTGGTAGTTTCGGCGTCATTCTATTACGTTATCAAATTCTTGAAAATAAAACAAGCACGAACGTATTATGAAACCATTTACACGAAAGTCGATGAAAATGAAGATCAAAAAATAAAAAGTTGAAATTGAGTAGTCATTGACAAACACCTCTATTTCAATTTGTGTTTGAAATTTTTGAGAAAACTCCTAACAAAATCAAAATTATGCCTTACAAGGCCTCCTATTCCCAACCGAATAAAACTATTTGGGGTAGCATTTGATGAAGGAAGACGTCATTAGCTTATTCCTTTCCTACGATGTGGCCGACTTGATGAAAACTCACGATATCACACTTTTCTTTTCCGTTTGCCACTGTAACCCCGATGAAGATGATCTGGTTCCAAAAATATTCTCTTGTGGACCACACTTCTTGAACTAGTTGCATGACTAAATTCAATCTCAGCCCAAGTAAGCATGTCTCCTAGTGATTCCCTCCTACAGACTTGTGGTTTCTTCACTTTTTTGCAGAATATTAGGACAATCCAGGACGCCGTGAATTCTGTCTTTTTTAGTGGTAGAGGATGAAAAAAGGATACATTGTTCGTTGTTTATATACGCCATAAACATGGTATTCAGATGCTCGCAGGCAAAGCTTTTTAAACCCATAATCAGTGCAATCAATTGTGGAAAAGTAGATTAGACTGCTTATGGAAGGATCAGTTCAGGAATTAAGAGACGATTTGTGGGAGTAACGAAATTGAATCCCATGACCGATTTGCATGAATGTGACTACTTTTCGTTGACACAGCGCTCGATTTATTGCTTCAAGGAGTGCTTGCTACAATTACTCTTAGACTCAAAAAACCTAAGCACATCGTCGTTTAGTCGCATGATCTGAGCGGCTGTTTCCAACCACCAAAATGGGAAATTACGATGTCAACCACGAAATGACCAACCGAATTGGTTTATGAGATGTTATGTTTATGAGTTTTGTTCGAAGCCACTTGTCTTCCACTCTCGCTGAACTTATGATCTCCAAGTTGGACAACTTTGGTGACTAATAACGCCGTCGGGATGAAAATGAACATCATCGCCGAAGATTATTTTGGATCATTATTTTTAATGGATATCTCTTTTTCTCATTGGTCCGCAAACTTACAAGCATTTTGCAAAGCATTCAATGGACATACGAGTATACTCTTCATAGTTTTCATCCTTAGTCCCACTCTATTTGATATTGATAGTCGAATATTCAGATCAAGTTGCCTGTAAGTGTAAACTTAAACTTAACTAAGCACTTAATTTTGTTTTCGCAATTTCGGTTTGACGTGAAACTCAAGTGACAACTGAATTCTGCTAAACCTCCCAGAAGCATGACGCTTCCCTATTCCCACGTCATTTCATCATTGTCTCCAACATACACAGAAATGTCTCATTGAGCTGTCCAAAATTGTAAATTAATCAAAATAGTGTTTCGTCCTTTCTATTCTACGGGGATACAATGCCTCGTATGAATGCTCCATGGAATCGAACATTTCCTTTCCAGCTGAAAAGTAGCCCAATGCCGAAACCAAATCAAGGCTTAATTCATCAACATCGGCTTCAGCCGAAGCTTAGATTGTGTTCTCTAAAGTCACTGCAATGGCTTCCGCTCGTATGAAAAATCACTCAATTGCACGGATGAAATTATTTTTCGACCAATTTTTCAGAGTCCGAACATTCACATCAATTCAACGTCTGTGAAAGAGCTTAAGGAGTTCTGAGGTGTGTCAATTTCTGAGGTGAAATAAGCTGGTGCAACACATAACAGATTTTAATTTAATCATCTATTAAAACCTATGCCTGTCTACGTACTAAATTCTACACAGAAGTTGGATCTGCTTTCATCAAAGACTTCTGCTTTTTGTTAAATTCGACTGCGGGATTATGTTTTCACAGCTAAAAACTAAACAATCCAATTTCATGTAATGATTTGAACAATCACGCTTCTACCCAAATTTTGCAAGAGACACAACACTTCAGTTCCACGAAAAGCAAGGTGTCACACATAAGCAGTCCTGAGGGTTTGACTTGTCAAATGACTCGCGTCGGTATGAACCTGTACGTATGAGGAGTACGATATTTGCAATCCTACGCATGCACTAATAATTTCAGGATATATTCGCTACCAACCGTTCACACATATGTAGATACTCCTTAGAAAGGCACAGCACGGTGATTTCGGTGATCACGTCTCTCGCTTTGTCCTTTCGCACACACTCGGTTCACGTTTTCGCTTTCGCTTCTTTGAAGGTGAAATGATCGAGTTCGCCCGATCACCCACGCACCCACACGCAATCAATCGTTTGTGTAGGACCGCCTCCAACAAAATGGCCTGTTTTAGGGATGATATTGAAAAGGATAAACGTATGCATGTGTGCGGTGCTACTACTCTAAGGCGATGAGGAAGGGTCATCACGGTTGCGTATAAATTGAAGAGGCTCGAGAGTATCTGCAGTTTTAGTAACAAACCGCCTAGCGTGTAAGACACAAGCATTACCTGCGTAAACTTTGCTTAAAAAAATTTTGGAAAAAAATAAATCAAAATGAGCGGATTTCAATCAGCAATCGATCACTTTGCTACGGTAAGTAATTTCTATTGAAAATTATAACAATTTACTGAATTTAATTCTTTTTATTCTTTTATTTTTAGCAAGACGCACCCATGCCACGAGTATCGGCAAGCCGACATTCGTCACCGCCGGCGCCGAGAAATCCTGCAGTGAGGCGGTTTAGGACCGCATACACAGAATACCAGCTGGGCGAACTAAAAGCTGAGTTCGCTGAATGTCCCCGCCCCCATGGACCACGACGCCAGCAAATCGCCGAACGGCTCGGTTTGTGTGACCGGACTGTGAAAGTCTGGTTCCAAAACCGGCGCCAGAAAGTGAAAAGAGAGGCTGCTGCAAAAGTGGAAGAGGAAATCAGCGAGTTTCTCATTTTGCACCCCAAAGAGGAGACAACAACAACTACACCGGAGAGTAGCCACGAAGAAAGCCTTCCTCAGCAGCAACTGGCTCTACAACAACAGCAACAGCAACAGGGTCTCCAACAACACCAAAGGCCTCTTCAACAAACTGAGCAGCCTCCCCATCACCAGCACCAGCCTTTCCAACTGCAGCAGCAACTTTTCGAACAGCAAGAGCCACCCTATCAGCAGCAGCAGCCTCTCCAACAGCCGCAGCAGCTTTTTGAACAACAGCAACAGATGTTCCAACAACAGCCAGGGCCACCCCATCAGCAGCAGCAGCCTCCCCATCACCAGCACCAGCCTTTCCAACAGCAGCAGCAGTTTTTCGTACAACACCAAGCGCCTCTTCAACAACAGCAGCCTTTGCAAGAACAGCAACAGCAGCGGGAAATGTTGCAGGAGCATCAGCAATATGCTCCATCCACACCACTGTACTATCCGCAAGATATCTGGCAGCAAACGTACCCACATGGGGAATTTTACACGCCCACCTATCCCATTTCCTGTCAGAAATCGCCTGCGTCCGCAAGTTCTGACCATTTTAATCAGTCGTGGCCTAACTTTGACGAAGAGATCAACATGTGTCTCGCGAGTGGTGTGGACGAGGACGAATTGGACATAAGCTGCCTACTTGCGGACGAAATTGTTGGGACGCAACCAATCTAAATGTACATATTTTATAATTAATAAATTATTATTTGATTATACTATAAATTTTTAATTGACTTTTATTTTTGTGGGTTGTTTGGCATCACTTTGTCCACTTTCAGGTTGAATTGCTTTCACAGGAAGAAACCAGATTTCGAGTTGTACGTTTCTGTCCAAGGAACTTTGAATGTTGGAGTAAGGTGCTTGCTGGGATGCAGATTTGGATGGCGCAGCATTGTTCAAAACAATGTTAAATGATAGAAAATAAAACAAATAGTTCAAAAAGTGAGTAATTTTATATATTATTTAATGTAACTAAAGGTTAAATTAATAAATTCAAAATATTCTTAGACAACGTCGATTTTTCTGTTTTCTGTGTTTTCAAAAATTCTCGTTGGGATTCTATAATGCGTTGGACTGTATAATGAAGGAGTCCTTAAAGGATAACTTCGGCCAATGAATCGTAAATTTGTATTGTTTCAAGCTCTGTGTATAAATCTTTTTTCGCTTTAAGAATATTAGCATAGCTTGGAAAAATTTCAACTTTAGTCTTTTGGTTTACCAAGTTCCTAATAACTTGGTACTGATGTTTTGACAATTGAGCCTCAACCAAAAGTTTCAGAGCATCAGTTGAATCAAGTTGATTTGCTTAAAGATTGTCTGTTGATTGACAATGTTTTAAAACACAAGCAATATCTTCATCTATTTCAACGATCTTAGCAATTCGTCTCCTTTTAGTTCGAGACGAGCTTTCTAAAAAGTGTTTTTTGGTCTGCCTTGATTATTTGGCGACTTTTTTTCTACTATTTGGTCCTGTGCAGACCTGAAGTCTTCGACGCAATCAAGCCAAACACTATTTGCAGATAAAAATTCGTTTTTTTTCGAGGAAGCCTCCCTTCTATGAAAAGACTTACAAAGCGTATTTATTTTTTTTGCGTCTAAGCTTTCAATTTGGTAAATTTCCCTAAAACAGGCTTCATTAATTTTGGTAAAACTGCGACCTTTCTTCGCATATGCCATATATGGAAAATATCAATGCGCTTCATCATATTGCGAGAATCTAAAAAAAGAAGAAAATAGTGTTTTACTTCGGATAAAAATTTTACGATTTGCGCAAAAGTGCGCAAAAAATGTATAAAATCATTAATCTAAATCATTGTATATCGTGGGATTTTATGGGAATTTGATGTTTTGGCTCTTCAGAAAAAACACGAAATATGAAAAAACACCTCAATAGAAGTGAAAATAATAAAAAAATATATTTTTTTTTTTAATTATTTAAAAACTGTCGTTCAACATTATTTTGTTACTCACATCACCTTTTTACCAAAATAAACTTTAAAAAACAGACCAAAAGTGGTTAAACCGCAATGTCGTATTTTCAGATAAATTTTTTTTGATAAAACTGCGAAAAACACTCAACTTTGTGACGCGACTGACTGCCCACAGCTAATTTTAGAGGAGAAACCTTACTGTCACTTTGTTCTCCCGTTATCATAGAAAATAATTGCATTCAAAATAACTAGTTTGTTTAACCTTAAAATTTCGACTTTTGGCCTATGGGAGAAACCACTGTGCATCGTTGGCGAGCGGCTTACAAATCATATCATCTACACAACAAATGCATGCAATTCACATGATGTACAATTTGTGGAATCCAGCGACATCACCAAGATGATATCTACGGACAAAATACTTAAACAAATTCTTCATCGGGCGGTGAGGGTCTGGCCTGATCCGTTGCTTAATGAGTTTAAGTCATACCTAAATAAGAACTGTTTACTTTTTGGGTCCCGTCTTATAATTCCGGATGCTGCTGAAAGACATCTTCTTAAAATTCCATCCGGGTGTGCAAAGGATGACTCATCCTTGGGAGGAGACATTTAAGACCCACACTCCAAGTGGGTCGAGGTAAAAGCTGTACCTCGAAGCAGTGCAGCTGCTGCAATCAATAGTTTGCAGTCCATCTTTGTTACCAGACTCTTGGATGATCTCCTCGGAAAAAGTCAAGACAACAACACAGGCGTATCTGAGGATCAAAAAAAAAAGGAGAGATAGTAGCTTCTCAAGTTCGTCAAAAGCAGCCAGATGATACAACACGATCGCCGAAATCACCACAAGAGCAACCAATTTTTGAAGTTCAGAAAGACTTTGCAACAGGAACGCTGTTTAAAAATATGTTGGGAGGGTTTTTGTGTCTGAATACAACCATCGTTGTCGAGCGGCTAACAGCTTAGGTCAGATGCGGAACAAACTTGACATTTACGGCCCGTCACGTGGGCCGTCGATTTCGCGTCCGCATATGACAGCAGGCATAGAGCCGAGCTATACACCGCCTGTTTATGTCTTGTTTTGACATTCATGCGAAACTCGTCAGACTGAGCAGGAGAATTCTCGCTTCTCCATCAACATTCAATGTTAGAAAAGAATTTAGACAATGCGACGCTCTGGCATGCGACTTCTGCAACATCGTCGTGCAAAACTGACTGGCCAACAAAAGAGGCACGATCTTTAAAAAGTGCAGTAAATTGCTGACGTACACGGACGACATTGACGTGATTAGTCGAAACACAGCGATCCGTTAATAGGGAGCTTGCTGACGTTGAAACGGAAGCGTCCAAAATAGATTTATCGGTGAATAAGAGCAAAACAAAGCATATGCTGCCTGGCGGGTCACACAACATCGATGGCTGCTACACTTTTCGTCTCACTCGGCCCCCAAGTAAACAGTACCGAGATCAAACGCAGAATAACTCTTGCGAGCCCCTGTATTTTTGGACTGAAAAGGTAAGTGAGTAATAAAGCCCTCTCTCAAACCTACAAGCCGACTTTATACTTTGGCCATGCCTGTTCTGCTTTATGGCGCAGAGGCATGGGCAATTTCCCAAGTGAAAGAAGAGTCTATTCTTTTCTTTTCGAGATATAACACCTTGGTCATGTCTGTCTTGCTGTACGATGCAGAAACATGGACAATCTCAAGAGCAGATGAAGAAGCTCTTCGTTTTTTCGAGACAAAAGTCATGCCTTCAATCTTTGACGGACACACCGAAATTATAAAGTTTACGTTTTTGTAGGCGGAACCTCAAAAATGCGAAAAAATAAATCTGAGGTGGCCTTAGACATAGCTTCTGTTGCATTTATGGATAGAGAATCAACATTTCCACACTACCCATTTCTAGACTTTTACTAAATTCGAGTACTCGATTACCCATGCAAGGTAATACATATCGACGAACTCTACGAACTGTACGAGGATGTCGAGGGAGTCTGGAGGACTTAATTGACTTGGCACATGAACACGAATGCTCAGGCTAAAAGAGTCTTTGAATTCCAACTCCCTGGTTCGAGGAGGGGCGGAAGACCGTATCTTCGGTATGAAGACCAAGTGATCGAGGATACAAGACAACTCGATCTTGATGACTGGAAGAAGCGTGCCCAGAACCGTCTGCGATGGCAGGCGACAATAACTCAGGCTCAGAACCTCCATAGGCCTCAGGGCTGATAAGTAAGTAAGTAACTTTGAACACCTGTTTCTCCACTCTGATGGTAAATACTTTATGGTAGCAAACGATTGCCATCCGCCGCGAATCAGGTCGATGCAGAAATTTGTAATAAAAATCGATGTTTGCCATTTCGAAGAAGGTGTTTTGTACTGTTGGTGTTTTATGGCAAACCATTCCACTACCGAACGGGCGTTGCGTTTGTGACGAGGATCACTGGAGAGATAACGACGAGCTTCTGAGCAGGTACAGGGACATCAGTGGATCGGGGTTTTTTGTTTCTACAATTGACGGGACACCACCGCACCGCATGGTGAGACAACAATGGAAACGCCCCACGCTGCTTGCAACCTTTTTGACAACTCGCAGTGGCATCGCACTCGTATATGAGTACGCCCGTGTTTACATCCTGGAATATTTAATCTGTTTATTATGTGATTATCCTTTGAAAGGTTTATTCAAACACTTGCGTTAAGGAGGAGAAAACTCGTGATAATTACATTATTAGGTGCCCGAACCTCAACTGGAGGTCATCTTGACACCGCCTTTACTGCTTGTAAAGTAAAATGTTATGACAGAATGTTACGCAGCTGAAAGAACAATCTTGGTGCGCCAAATCGAGTGATATGCCAATCAATAGACGTTACAAAATTAATTGGGGTTTAATTACCGTCTGGGCAATGCGAAGTGGTGTTGACTATCACCACCCGTCAGCAGGTGAGGCTGAGGTGTCATAAAATGTGGTAAAAAATCTTAAAAATAGGCTTTGATGACTGCATTCCGTAAAAATCCTTTAACCGCAATAAACAGGACGACCTAAGTAAGGTTATATACAATTTATTTATTATACAATTTTTGCTTTCCACTCCTTATGCAAATTGGCGATGGACGACCTTTCTCCGTCCTTTCTTAGAATTTAATTAACAAACGGAAAAGGTGGATGAGGTGGCAATAAATTGCGAACAAGAGCAATAAAAAAATGAGTCACATCCCATAGACTACGCTGAATCTGTATAACTCAAGGACGACGGATTGCACCGACAAGTGTGGGGGATCATTTGAAAGATGTTTTTGGGACGACTTTAAAGCTAATACTGAGAAATGAATACTACATGTCGACGTTGTGCAATTCGCTCAAGTCGTTGAAAAAGTCGGCTCAAAGGTGTTTCCTCCTGCGGGAGGAGAGAGCGCTACAAGTGCAGAGGAGATGCGTTATGCTTTCCTCTTCTTCTTCTTCTCTGCAGCTTCTGCAGAAAGCGTTGTAAGGGAGTCCCAATCTTAAGGCGTGAGTGCCAATTGCACAGTGTCCTATGATAACGCCGATGAGAGTCCTTACAGTTCATCAGATAGAGTGAACGTTTTAGATCAAGTTTTGGCCAAATTTGCATTGTAATGAGGCACGTCGTGCCATTGGACCTTCTTAAGCTGGTGTTTTTAAGAGTATGATTCTTTAAAAGAAGTTTAGCTGTAGCAAATGGGATGGGTGGGGGATCTCCACTAGGAAGGTTTGTGGAGACCGTTCCGCTCAGAGATTATCACAATTCCCTAGAATGTCACTGTGTCTCAGCACCCACATGAGGTGAATACTAAAATGCTGAGCCATCACGTTTAGAGATAATCGGCAATTCAGGGAGGTCTTAGAGAGGAAAGTGACCGAACTCAGGGATTTGATTGCTGCCTGATTTGATGGCTGTCTGAACAGATGGTGAAGTCCTTATTGGATATCACGTTGTTCTTAAGCCAAGACAGGGCTTCTTTCATTGTCATCGTGAGAGAGAGTGGAGGAGAGTGGAGGGATAGACTAAAGTTGAGTTCCTTGGAGTAGACACCTAATCCTACTCCCTCTTCCGTCTTGGATCCGTCTGTGAAAATACGTCAGTGGACCGTTTTCCGTTTGCCACTGTAACCCCGATGGAGTTGATCTGGTTCCAAAAATATTCTTTTGTGGACCACACTTCTTGAACTAGTTGTAAGACTAAATTCAATCTCAGCACAAGTAAGCATGTCTCCTAGTGATTCCCTCCTACAGACTTGTGGTTTCTTCACTTTTTTGCAGAATATTAGGACAATCCAGGACGCCGTGAATTCTGTCTTTTTTAGTGGTAGAGGATGAAAAAAGGATACATTGTGCGTTGTTTACATACGCCATAAACATGGTATTCAGATGCTCGCAGGCAAAGCTTTTTAAACCCATAATCAGTGCAATCAGTTGTGGAAAAGTGGATTAGACAGGTTATGGAAGGATCAGTTCAGGAATTAAGAGACGAATTGTGGGAGTAACGAAATTGAATCCCATGACCGATTTGCATGAATGTGACTACTTTTCGTTGACACAGCGCTCGATTTATTGCTTCAAGGAGTGCTTGCTACAATAACTCTTAGACTTAAAAAACCTGAGGACACCACCAAAATGGGAAATTACGGTGTCAACCACGAAATGACCGTAATCGAATTAGTTTATGAGATGTTATGTTTATGAGTTTTGTTCGAAGCCACTTGTCTTCCACTCTCGCTGAACTTATGATCTCCAAGTTGGACAGCTTTGGTGACTAATAACGCCGTCGGGATGAAAATGAACCTCATCGCCGAAGATTATTTTGGATCATTATTTTTAATGGATATCTCTTTTTCTCATTGGTCCGCAAACTTACAAGCATTTTGCAAAGCATTCAATGGACATACGAGTATACTCTTCATAGTTTTCATCATCATCATTTCAGATCAAGTTGCCTGTAAGTGTAAACTTAAACTTAACTAAGCACTTAATTTTGTTTTCGCAATTTCGGTTTGACGTGAAACTCAAGTGACAACTGAATTCTGCTAAACCTCCCAGAAGCATGACGCTTCCCTATTCCCACGTCATTTCATCATTGTCTCCAACATACACAGAAATGTCTCATTGAACTGTCCAAAATTGTAAATTAATCAAAATAGTGTTTCGTCCTTTCTATTCTACGGGGATACAATGTGTCGTATGAATGCTCCATGGAATCGAACATTTCCTTTCCAGCTGAAAAGTAGCCCAATGCCGAAACCAAATCAAGGCTTAATTCATCAACATCGGCTTCAGCCGAAGCTTAGATTGTGTTCTCTAAAGTCACTGCAATGGCTTCCGCTCGTATGAAAAATCACTCAATTGCACGGATGAAATTATTTTTCGACCAATTTTTCAGAGTCCGAACATTCACATCAATTCAACGTCTGTGAAAGAGCTTAAGGAGTTCTGAGGTGTGTCAATTTCTGAGGTGAAATAAGCTGGTGCAACACATAACAGATTTTAATTTAATCATCTATTAAAACCTATGCCTGTCTACGTACTAAATTCTACACAGAAGTTGGATCTGCTTTCATCAAAGACTTCTGCTTTTTGTTAAATTCGACTGCGGGATTATGTTTTCACAGCTAAAAACTAAACAATCCAATTTCATGTAATGATTTGAACAATCACGCTTCTACCCAAATTTTGCAAGAGACACAACACTTCAGTTCCACGAAAAGCAAGGTGTCACACATAAGCAGTCCTGAGGGTTTGACTTGTCAAATGACTCGCGTCGGTATGAACCTGTACGTATGAGGAGTACGATATTTGCAATCCTACGCATGCACTAATAATTTCAGGATATATTCGCTACCAACCGTTCACACATATGTAGATACTCCTTAGAAAGGCACAGCACGGTGATTTCGGTGATCACGTCTCTCGCTTTGTCCTTTCGCACACACTCGGTTCACGTTTTCGCTTTCGCTTCTTTGAAGGTGAAATGATCGAGTTCGCCCGATCACCCACGCACCCACACGCAATCAATCGTTTGTGTAGGACCGCCTCCAACAAAATTACCTGGTTTAGGGATGATATTGAAAAGGATAAACGTATGCATGTGTGCGGTGCTACTACTCTAAGGCGATGAGGAAGGGTCATCACGGTTGCGTATAAATTGAAGAGGCTCGAGAGTATCTGCAGTTTTAGTAACAAACCGCCTAGCGTGTAAGACACAAGCATTACCTCCGTAAACTTTGCTTAAAAAAATTTTGGAAAAAAATAAATCAAAATGAGCGGATTTCAATCAGCAATCGATCACTTTGCTACGGTAAGTAATTTCTATTGAAAATTATAACAATTTACTGAATTTAATTCTTTTTATTCTTTTATTTTTAGCAAGACGCACCCATGCCACTAACGCCGGCAAGCCGACATTCGCAACCGCCGGCGCCGAGAAATCCTGCAGTGAGGCGGTTTAGGACCGCATACACAGAATACCAGCTGGGCGAACTAAAAGCTGAGTTCGCTGAATGTCCCCGCCCCCATGGACCACGACGCCAGCAAATCGCCGAACGGCTCGGTTTGTGTGACCGGACTGTGAAAGTCTGGTTCCAAAACCGGCGCCAGAAAGTGAAAAGAGAGGCTGCTGCAAAAGTGGAAGAGGAAATCAGCGAGTTTCTCATTTTGCACCCCAAAGAGGAGACAACAACAACTACACCGGAGAGTAGCCACGAAGAAAGCCTTCCTCAGCAGCAACTGGCTCTACAACAACAGCAACAGCAACAGGGTCTCCAACAACACCAAGGGCCTCTTCAACAAACTGAGCAGCCTCCCCATCACCAGCACCAGCCTTTCCAACTGCAGCAGCAACTTTTCGAACAGCAAGAGCCACCCTATCAGCAGCAGCAGCCTCTCCAACAGCCGCAGCAGCTTTTTGAACAACAGCAACAAATGTTCCAACAACAGCCAGGGCCACCCCATCAGCAGCAGCAGCCTCCCCATCACCAGCACCAGCCTTTCCAACAGCAGCAGCAGTTTTTCGTACAACACCAAGCGCCTCTTCAACAACAGCAGCCTTTGCAAGAACAGCAACAGCAGCGGGAAATGTTGCAGGAGCATCAGCAATATGCTCCATCCACACCACTGTACTATCCGCAAGATATCTGGCAGCAAACGTACCCACATGGGGAATTTTACACGCCCACCTATCCCATTTCCTGTCAGAAATCGCCTGCGTCCGCAAGTTCTGACCATTTTAATCAGTCGTGGCCTAACTTTGACGAAGAGATCAACATGTGTCTCGCGAGTGGTGTGGACGAGGACGAATTGGACATAAGCTGCCTACTTGCGGACGAAATTGTTGGGACGCAACCAATCTAAATGTACATATTTTATAATTAATAAATTATTATTTGATTATACTATAAATTTTTAATTGACTTTTATTTTTGTGGGTTGTTTGGCATCACTTTGTCCACTTTCAGGTTGAATTGCTTTCACAGGAAGAAACCAGATTTCGAGTTGTACGTTTCTGTCCAAGGAACTTTGAATGTTGGAGTAAGGTGCTTGCTGGGATGCAGATTTGGATGGCGCAGCATTGTTCAAAACAATGTTAAATGATAGAAAATAAAACAAATAGTTCAAAAAGTGAGTAATTTTATATATTATTTAATGTAACTAAAGGTTAAATTAATAAATTCAAAATATTCTTAGACAACGTCGATTTTTGTGTTTTCTGTGTTTTCAAAAATTCTCGTTGGGATTCTATAATGCGTTGGACAGTATGATAAAGGAGTCCTTAAAGGGTAACTTCGGCCAATGAATCGTAAATTTGTATTGTTTCAAGCTTTGTGTATCAATCTTTTTTCGCTTTAAGAATATTAGCATAGCTTGGAAAAATTTCAACTTTAATCTTTTGGTTTACCAAGTTCCTAATAACTTGGTACTGATGTTTTGACAATTGAGCCTCAACCAAAAGTTTCAGAGCATCAGTTGAATCAAGTTGATTTGCTTGAAGATTGTCTGTTGATTGACAGTGTTTTAAAACACAAGCAATATCTTCATCTATTTCAACGATCTTAGCAATTCGTCTCCTTTTAGTTCGAGACGAGCTTTCTAAAAAGTGTTTTTTGGTCTGCCTTGATTATTTGGCGACTTTTTTTCTACTATTTGGTCCTGTGCAGACCTGAAGTCTTCGACGCAATCAAGCCAAACACTATTTGCAGATAAAAATTCGTTTTTTTTCGAGGAAGCCTCCCTTCTATGAAAAGACTTACAAAGCGTATTTATTTTTTTTGCGTCTAAGCTTTCAATTTGGTAAATTTCCCTAAAACAGGCTTCATTAATTTTGGTAAAACTGCGACCTTTCTTCGCATATGCCATATATGGAAAATATCAATGCGCTTCATCATATTGCGAGAATCTAAAAAAAGAAGAAAATAGTGTTTTACTTCGGATAAAAATTTTACGATTTGCGCAAAATTGCGCAAAAAATGTATAAAATCATTAATCTAAATCATTGTATATCGTGGGATTTTATGGGAATTTGATGTTTTGGCTCTTCAGAAAAAACACGAAATATGAAAAAACACCTCAATAGAAGTGAAAATAATAAAAAAATATATTTTTTTTTTTAATTATTTAAAAACTGTCGTTCAACATTATTTTGTTACTCACATCACCTTTTTACCAAAATAAACTTTAAAAAACAGACCAAAAGTGGTTAAACCGCAATGTCGTATTTTCAGATAAATTTTTTTTGATAAAACTGCGAAAAACACTCAACTTTGTGACGCGACTGACTGCCCACAACTAATTTTAGAGGAGAAACCTTACTGTCACTTTGTTCTCCCGTTATCATAGAAAATAATTGCATTCAAAATAACTAGTTTGTTTAACCTTAAAATTTCGACTTTTGGCCTATGGGAGAAACCACTGTGCATCGTTGGCGAGCGGCTTACAAATCATATCATCTACACAACAAATGCATGCAATTCACATGATGCACAATTTGTGGAATCCAGCGACATCACCAAGATGATATCTACGGACAAAATACTTAAACAAATTCTTCATCGGGCGGTGAGGGTCTGGCCTGATCCGTTGCTTAATGATGAGTTTAAGTCATACCTAAATAAGAACTGTTTACTTTTTGGGTCCCGTCTTATAATTCCGGATGCTGCTGAAAGACATCTTCTTAAAATTCCATCCGGGTGTGCAAAGGATGACTCATCCTTGGGAGGAGACATTTAAGACCCACACTCCAAGTGGGTCGAGGTAAAAGCTGTACCTCGAAGCAGTGCAGCTGCTGCAATCAATAGTTTGCAGTCCATCTTTGTTACCAGACTCTTGGATGATCTCCTCGGAAAAAGTCAAGACAACAACACAGGCGTATCTGAGGATCAAAAAAAAAAGGAGAGATAGTAGCTTCTCAAGTTCGTCAAAAGCAGCCAGATGATACAACACGATCGCCGAAATCACCACAAGAGCAACCAATTTTTGAAGTTCAGAAAGACTTTGCAACAGGAACGCTGTTTAAAAATATGTTGGGAGGGTTTTTGTGTCTGAATACAACCATCGTTGTCGAGCGGCTAACAGCTTAGGTCAGATGCGGAACAAACTTGACATTTACGGCCCGTCACGTGGGCCGTCGATTTCGCGTCCGCATATGACAGCATGCATAGAGCCGAGCTATACACCGCCTGTTTATGTCTTGTTTTGACATTCATGCGAAACTCGTCAGACTGAGCAGGAGAATTCTCGCTTCTCCATCAACATTCAATGTTAGAAAAGAATTTAGACAATGCGACGCTCTGGCATGCGACTTCTGCAACATCGTCGTGCAAAACTGACTGGCCAACAAAAGAGGCACGATCTTTAAAAAGTGCAGTAAATTGCTGACGTACACGGACGACATTGACGTGATTAGTCGAAACACAGCGATCCGTTAATAGGGAGCTTGCTGACGTTGAAACGGAAGCGTCCAAAATAGATTTATCGGTGAATAAGAGCAAAACAAAGCATATGCTGCCTGGCGGGTCACACAACATCGATGGCTGCTACACTTTTCGTCTCACTCGGCCCCCAAGTAAACAGTACCGAGATCAAACGCAGAATAACTCTTGCGAGCCCCTGTATTTTTGGACTGAAAAGGTAAGTGAGTAATAAAGCCCTCTCTCAAACCTACAAGCCGACTTTATACTTTGGCCATGCCTGTTCTGCTTTATGGCGCAGAGGCATGGGCAATTTCCCAAGTGAAAGAAGAGTCTATTCTTTTCTTTTCGAGATATAACACCTTGGTCATGTCTGTCTTGCTGTACGATGCAGAAACAGGGACAATCTCAAGAGCAGATGAAGAAGCTCTTCGTCTTTTCGAGACAAAAGTCCTGCCTTCAATCTTTGACGGACACACCGAAATTATAAAGTTTACGTTTTTGTAGGCGGAACCTCAAAAATGCGAAAAAATAAATCTGAGGTGGCCTTAGACATAGCTTCTGTTGCATTTATGGATAGAGAATCAACATTTCCACACTACCCATTTCTAGACTTTTACTAAATTCGAGTACTCGATTACCCATGCAAGGTAATACATATCGACGAACTCTACGAACTGTACGAGGATGTCGAGGGAGTCTGGAGGACTTAATTGACTTGGCACATGAACACGAATGCTCAGGCTAAAAGAGTCTTTGAATTCCAACTCCCTGGTTCGAGGAGGGGCGGAAGACCGTATCTTCGGTATGAAGACCAAGTGATCGAGGATACAAGACAACTCGATCTTGATGACTGGAAGAAGCGTGCCCAGAACCGTCTGCGATGGCAGGCGACAATAACTCAGGCTCAGAACCTCCATAGGCCTCAGGGCTGATAAGTAAGTAAGTAACTTTGAACACCTGTTTCTCCACTCTGATGGTAAATACTTTATGGTAGCAAACGATTGCCATCCGCCGCGAATCAGGTCGATGCAGAAATTTGTAATAAAAATCGATGTTTGCCATTTCGAAGAAGGTGTTTTGTACTGTTGGTGTTTTATGGCAAACCATTCCACTACCGAACGGGCGTTGCGTTTGTGACGAGGATCACTGGAGAGATAACGACGAGCTTCTGAGCAGGTACAGGGACATCAGTGGATCGGGGTTTTTTGTTTCTACAATTGACGGGACACCACCGCACCGCATGGTGAGACAACAATGGAAACGCCCCACGCTGCTTGCAACCTTTTTGACAACTCGCAGTGGCATCGCACTCGTATATGAGTACGCCCGTGTTTACATCCTGGAATATTTAATCTGTTTATTATGTGATTATCCTTTGAAAGGTTTATTCAAACACTTGCGTTAAGGAGGAGAAAACTCGTGATAATTACATTATTAGGTGCCCGAACCTCAACTGGAGGTCATCTTGACACCGCCTTTACTGCTTGTAAAGTAAAATGTTATGACAGAATGTTACGCAGCTGAAAGAACAATCTTGGTGCGCCAAATCGAGTGATATGCCAATCAATAGACGTTACAAAATTAATTGGGGTTTAATTACCGTCTGGGCAATGCGAAGTGGTGTTGACTATCACCACCCGTCAGCAGGTGAGGTTGAGGTGTCATAAAATGTGGTAAAAAATCTTAAAAATAGGCTTTGATGACTGCATTCCGTAAAAATCCTTTAACCGCAATAAACAGGACGACCTAAGTAAGGTTATATACAATTTATTTATTATACAATTTTTGCTTTCCACTCCTTATGCAAATTGGGGATGGACGACCTTTCTCCGTCCTTTCTTAGAATTTAATTAACAAACGGAAAAGGTGGATGAGGTGGCAATAAATTGCGAACAAGAGCAATAAAAAAATGAGTCACATCCCATAGACTACGCTGAATCTGTATAACTCAAGGACGACGGATTGCACCGACAAGTGTGGGGGATCATTTGAAAGATGTTTTTGGGACGACTTTAAAGCTAATACTGAGAAATGAATACTACATGTCGACGTTGTGCAATTCGCTCAAGTCGTTGAAAAAGTCGGCTCAAAGGTGTTTCCTCCTGCGGGAGGAGAGAGCGCTACAAGTGCAGAGGAGATGCGTTATGCTTTCCTCTTCTTCTTCTTCTCTGCAGCTTCTGCAGAAAGCGTTGTAAGGGAGTCCCAATCTTAAGGCGTGAGTGCCAATTGCACAGTGTCCTATGATAACGCCGATGAGAGTCCTTACAGTTCATCAGATAGAGTGAACGTTTTAGATCAAGTTTTGGCCAAATTTGCATTGTAATGAGGCACGTCGTGCCATTGGACCTTCTTAAGCTGGTGTTTTTAAGAGTATGATTCTTTAAAAGAAGTTTAGCTGTAGCAAATGGGATGGGTGGGGGATCTCCACTAGGAAGGTTTGTGGAGACCGTTCCGCTCAGAGATTATCACAATTCCCTAGAATGTCACTGTGTCTCAGCACCCACATGAGGTGAATACTAAAATGCTGAGCCATCACGTTTAGAGATAATCGGCAATTCAGGGAGGTCTTAGAGAGGAAAGTGACCGAACTCAGGGATTTGATTGCTGCCTGATTTGATGGCTGTCTGAACAGATGGTGAAGTCCTTATTGGATATCACGTTGTTCTTAAGCCAAGACAGGGCTTCTTTCATTGTCATCGTGAGAGAGAGTGGAGGAGAGTGGAGGGATAGACTAAAGTTGAGTTCCTTGGAGTAGACACCTAATCCTACTCCCTCTTCCGTCTTGGATCCGTCTGTGAAAATACGTCAGTGGACCGTTTTCCGTTTGCCACTGTAACCCCGATGGAGTTGATCTGGTTCCAAAAATATTCTTTTGTGGACCACACTTCTTGAACTAGTTGTAAGACTAAATTCAATCTCAGCACAAGTAAGCATGTCTCCTAGTGATTCCCTCCTACAGACTTGTGGTTTCTTCACTTTTTTGCAGAATATTAGGACAATCCAGGACGCCGTGAATTCTGTCTTTTTTAGTGGTAGAGGATGAAAAAAGGATACATTGTGCGTTGTTTACATACGCCATAAACATGGTATTCAGATGCTCGCAGGCAAAGCTTTTTAAACCCATAATCAGTGCAATCAGTTGTGGAAAAGTGGATTAGACAGGTTATGGAAGGATCAGTTCAGGAATTAAGAGACGAATTGTGGGAGTAACGAAATTGAATCCCATGACCGATTTGCATGAATGTGACTACTTTTCGTTGACACAGCGCTCGATTTATTGCTTCAAGGAGTGCTTGCTACAATAACTCTTAGACTTAAAAAACCTGAGGACACCACCAAAATGGGAAATTACGGTGTCAACCACGAAATGACCGTAATCGAATTAGTTTATGAGATGTTATGTTTATGAGTTTTGTTCGAAGCCACTTGTCTTCCACTCTCGCTGAACTTATTATCTCCAAGTTGGACAGCTTTGGTGACTAATAACGCCGTCGGGATGAAAATGAACCTCATCGCCGAAGATTATTTTGGATCATTATTTTTAATGGATATCTCTTTTTCTCATTGGTCCGCAAACTTACAAGCATTTTGCAAAGCATTCAATGGACATACGAGTATACTCTTCATAGTTTTCATCATCATCATTTCAGATCAAGTTGCCTGTAAGTGTAAACTTAAACTTAACTAAGCACTTAATTTTGTTTTCGCAATTTCGGTTTGACGTGAAACTCAAGTGACAACTGAATTCTGCTAAACCTCCCAGAAGCATGACGCTTCCCTATTCCCACGTCATTTCATCATTGTCTCCAACATACACAGAAATGTCTCATTGAACTGTCCAAAATTGTAAATTAATCAAAATAGTGTTTCGTCCTTTCTATTCTACGGGGATACAATGTGTCGTATGAATGCTCCATGGAATCGAACATTTCGTTTCCAGCTGAAAAGTAGTCTAATGGCGAAACCAAATCAAGGCTTAATTCATCAACATCGGCTTCAGCCGAAGCTTAGATTGTGTTCTCTAAAGTCAGTGCAATGGCTTCCGCTCGTATGAAAAATCACTCAATTGCACGGATGAAATTATTTTTCGACCAATTTTTCAGAGTCCGAACATTCACATCAATTCAACGTCTGTGAAAGAGCTTAAGGAGTTCTGAGGTGTGTCAATTTCTGAGGTGAAATAAGCTGATGCAACACATAACAGATTTTAATTTAATTATCTATTAAAACCTATGCCTATCTACGTACTAAATTCTGCACAGAAGTTGGATCTGCTTTCATCAAAGACTTCTGCTTTTTGTTAAATTCGACTGCGGGATTATGTTTTCACAGCTAAAAACTAAACAATCCAATTTCATGTAATGATTTGAACAATCACGCTTCTACCCAAATTTTGCAAGAGACACAACACTTCAGTTCCACGAAAAGCAAGGTGTCACACATAAGCAGTCCTGAGGGTTTGACTTGTCAAATGACTCGCGTCGGTATGAACCTGTACGTATGAGGAGTACGATATTTGCAATCCTACGCATGCACTAATAATTTCAGGATATATTCGCTACCAACCGTTCACACATATGTAGATACTCCTTAGAAAGGCACAGCACGGTGATTTCGGTGATCACGTCTCTCGCTTTGTCCTTTCGCACACACTCGGTTCACGTTTTCGCTTTCGCTTCTTTGAAGGTGAAATGATCGAGTTCGCCCGATCACCCACGCACCCACACGCAATCAATCGTTTGTGTAGGACCGCCTCCAACAAAATTACCTGGTTTAGGGATGATATTGAAAAGGATAAACGTATGCATGTGTGCGGTGCTACTACTCTAAGGCGATGAGGAAGGGTCATCACGGTTGCGTATAAATTGAAGAGGCTCGAGAGTATCTGCAGTTTTAGCAACAGACCGCCTAGCGTGAAAGACACAAGAATTACCTCCGTAAAATTTGCCTGGAAAAATTTTGGAAAAAAATAAATCAAAATGAGCGGATTTCAATCAGCATTCGATCACTTTGCTACGGTAAGTAAATTTCTATTGAAAATTATAACAATTTATTGAATTTAATTCTTTTTATTCTTTTATTTTTAGCAAGACGCACCCATGCCACGAGTATCGGCAAGCCGACATTCGTCACCGCCGGCGCCGAGAAATCCTGCAGTGAGGCGGTTTAGGACCGCATACACAGAATACCAGCTGGGCGAACTAAAAGCTGAGTTCGCTGAATGTCCCCGCCCCCATGGACCACGACGCCAGCAAATCGCCGAACGGCTCGGTTTGTGTGACCGGACTGTGAAAGTCTGGTTCCAAAACCGGCGCCAGAAAGTGAAAAGAGAGGCTGCTGCAAAAGTGGAAGAGGAAATCAGCGAGTTTCTCATTTTGCACCCCAAAGAGGAGACAACAACAACTACACCGGAGAGTAGCCACGAAGAAAGCCTTCCTCAGCAGCAACTGGCTCTACAACAACAGCAACAGCAACAGGGTCTCCAACAACACCAAGGGCCTCTTCAACAAACTGAGCAGCCTCCCCATCACCAGCACCAGCCTTTCCAACTGCAGCAGCAACTTTTCGAACAGCAAGAGCCACCCTATCAGCAGCAGCAGCCTCTCCAACAGCCGCAGCAGCTTTTTGAACAACAGCAACAAATGTTCCAACAACAGCCAGGGCCACCCCATCAGCAGCAGCAGCCTCCCCATCACCAGCACCAGCCTTTCCAACAGCAGCAGCAGTTTTTCGTACAACACCAAGCGCCTCTTCAACAACAGCAGCCTTTGCAAGAACAGCAACAGCAGCGGGAAATGTTGCAGGAGCATCAGCAATATGCTCCATCCACACCACTGTACTATCCGCAAGATATCTGGCAGCAAACGTACCCACATGGGGAATTTTACACGCCCACCTATCCCATTTCCTGTCAGAAATCGCCTGCGTCCGCAAGTTCTGACCATTTTAATCAGTCGTGGCCTAACTTTGACGAAGAGATCAACATGTGTCTCGCGAGTGGTGTGGACGAGGACGAATTGGACATAAGCTGCCTACTTGCGGACGAAATTGTTGGGACGCAACCAATCTAAATGTACATATTTTATAATTAATAAATTATTATTTGATTATACTATAAATTTTAAATTGACTTTTATTTTTGTGGGTTGTTTGGCATCACTTTGTCCACTTTCAGGTTGAATTGCTTTCACAGGAAGAAACCAGATTTCGAGTTGTACGTTTCTGTCCAAGGAACTTTGAATGTTGGAGTAAGGTGCTTGCTGGGATGCAGATTTGGATGGCGCAGCATTGTTCAAAACAATGTTAAATGATAGAAAATAAAACAAATAGTTCAAAAAGTGAGTAATTTTATATATTATTTAATGTAACTAAAGGTTAAATTAATAAATTCAAAATATTCTTAGACAACGTCGATTTTTGTGTTTTCTGTGTTTTCAAAAATTGCCGTTGGGATTCTATAATGCGTTGGACTGTATGATAAAGGAGTCCTTAAAGGATGACTTCGGCCAATGAATCGTAAATTTGTATTGTTTCAAGCTCTGTGTATAAATCTTTTTTCGCTTTAAGAATATTAGCATAGCTTGGAAAAATTTCACCTTTAGTCTTTGGGTTTACCAAGTTCCTAATAACTTGGTACTGATGTTTTGACAATTGAGCCTCAACCAAAAGTTTCAGAGCATCAGTTGAATCAAGTTGATTTGCTTAAAGATTGTCTGTTGATTGACAATGTTTTAAAACACAAGCAATATCTTCATCTATTTCAACGATCTTAGCAATTCGTCTCCTTTTAGTTCGAGACGAGCTTTCTAAAAAGTGTTTTTCGGTCTGCCTTGATTATTTGGCGACTTTTTTTCTACTATTTGGTCCTGTGCAGACCTGAAGTCTTCGACGCAATCAAGCCAAACACTATTTGCAGATAAAAATTCCACGTCTATGAAAAGACTTACAAAGCGTTTTTTTTTTTTTTACCAAATAAACTTTAAAAAACAGACCAAAAGTGGTTAAACCGCAATGTCGTATTTTCAGATAAATTTTTTTTGATAAAACTGCGAAAAACACTCAACTTTGTGACGCGACTGACTGCCCACAACTAATTTTAGAGGAGAAACCTTACTGTCACTTTGTTCTCCCGTTATCATAGAAAATAATTGCATTCAAAATAACTAGTTTGTTTAACCTTAAAATTTCGACTTTTGGCCTATGGGAGAAACCACTGTGCATCGTTGGCGAGCGGCTTACAAATCATATCATCTACACAACAAATGCATGCAATTCACATGATGTACAATTTGTGGAATCCAGCGACATCACCAAGATGATATCTACGGACAAAATACTTAAACAAATTCTTCATCGGGCGGTGAGGGTCTGGCCTGATCCGTTGCTTAATGAGTTTAAGTCATACCTAAATAAGAACTGTATACTTTTTGGGTCCCTTCTTATAATTCCGGATGCTGCTGAAAGACATCTTCTTAAAACTCCATTCGGGTGTGCAAAGGATGACTCATCCTTGGGAGAAGACATTTAAGACCCACACTCCAAGTGGGTCGAGGTAAAAGCTGTACCTCGAAGCAGTGCAGCTGCTGCAATCAATAGTTTGCAGTCCATCTTCGCAACTCATGGGCTACCAGACTCTATAGTGCCCGATAATGGGACAGTGTTCACCTCGGACAAATCTCTCTTGGTCTTTTCGAGACATAACACCTTGATCATATCTGTCTTGTCTTTGCGATGCATGTTGATCATGTCCTTACGATGCAGAAACATGGACAATCTCAAGAGGAGTTGAAGAAGCTCTTCGTTTTTTCGAAACAAAAGTCCTGCCTTCAATCTTTGGCGGACACACTGAAATTATAAAGTTTACGTTTTTGTAGACGGAACCTTAAAAATGCGGAAAAAAAAATAAGTCCGAGGTGGCCTTAGCCAAACTCTACCAACTGTACGAGGATGTCGAGAGAGTCTGGAGGGCAAAAATCCGTCGACATAATTGACTTGGACACATGACTTGGCACATGAACACGAATGCTCAGGCTAAAAAAAGTCTTTGAATTCGAGAAATTTGCAATAAAAATCGATATTTGCCATTTCGAAGAAAGTGTTTATGGCAAACAATTCCAGTACCGAACGACGAGCTCTTGAGCAGGTACAGGGACATCAGTGGATCGGGGTTTTTTGTTTCTATAATTGACGGGACACTACCGCACCGCATGGTGAGACAACAATGGAAACGGCCCACGCTTCTTTCAACCTTTATGACAACTCGCAGAGGCATCGCACTCGTATATGAGTACGCCCGTGTTTACATCTGGTATATTTAATCTGTTTATTATGTGATTATCCTTTGAAAGGTTTATTCAAACACTTGCGTTAAGGAGGAGAAAACTCGTGGTAATTACATTATTAGGTGCCCGATCCTCAACTGGAGGTCATCTTGACACTGCCTTTACTGCTTGTAAAGTAAAATGTGATGACAGAATGTTACGCAGCTGAAAGAACATCATGACGGCGTATCAGAGCCAAGTCATAGGTGATAAAAATAATGTAAGCGAGCCACGCAAAGAACCAGAAAACAACTTAATCGTTTGACGATTAACCAAAGAAGGAAAAGGAAACTTTATTGACTTATACAAGTACATGATTAATCTAGACAAGTACATAACTGATCTATTACAATTCTTAGTAATAATTACACTTTATGATTATTTTTTTACAACAATAGATCTAGGTCTCGATATATTGCGACATCCCAGAGTCGATTTTTGGGATTAGTTCCTAAATCTGTAAGGTTGGGGTGTATATTGAAATCTCGGTGGCTACCACCACCCGTTAGCAGGCTGAGGTACCATAAAATGTGGAAAAAAATCTTAAAAATAGGCTTTGATGACTACATTGCGTAAAAATAATTTCGAACCCCTAAGAGTTTTTGAACTATTCGACAAAAATCGTCCGCTTTTAACAGAAATTTAGTGCCGTATAACTTTGGTAGTTTCGGCGTCATTCTATTACGTTATCAAATTCTTGAAAATAAAACAAGCACGAACGTATTATGAAACCATTTACACGAAAGTCGATGAAAATGAAGATCAAAAAATAAAAAGTTGAAATTGAGTAGTCATTGACAAACACCTCTATTTCAATTTGTGTTTGAAATTTTTGAGAAAACTCCTAACAAAATCAAAATTATGCCTTACAAGGCCTCCTATTCCCAACCGAATAAAACTATTTGGGGTCGCATTTGATGAAGGAAGACGTCATTAGCTTATTCCTTTCCTACGATGTGGCCGACTTGATGAAAACTCACGATATCACACTTTTCTTTTCCGTTTGCCACTGTAACCCCGATGAAGATGATCTGGTTCCAAAAATATTCTCTTGTGGACCACACTTCTTGAACTAGTTGCATGACTAAATTCAATCTCAGCCCAAGTAAGCATGTCTCCTAGTGATTCCCTCCTACAGACTTGTGGTTTCTTCACTTTTTTGCAGAATATTAGGACAATCCAGGACGCCGTGAATTCTGTCTTTTTTAGTGGTAGAGGATGAAAAAAGGATACATTGTTCGTTGTTTATATACGCCATAAACATGGTATTCAGATGCTCGCAGGCAAAGCTTTTTAAACCCATAATCAGTGCAATCAATTGTGGAAAAGTAGATTAGACTGCTTATGGAAGGATCAGTTCAGGAATTAAGAGACGATTTGTGGGAGTAACGAAATTGAATCCCATGACCGATTTGCATGAATGTGACTACTTTTCGTTGACACAGCGCTCGATTTATTGCTTCAAGGAGTGCTTGCTACAATTACTCTTAGACTCAAAAAACCTAAGCACATCGTCGTTTAGTCGCATGATCTGAGCGGCTGTTTCCAACCACCAAAATAGGAAATTACGATGTCAACCACGAAATGACCGTAATCGAATTGGTTTATGAGATGTTATGTTTATGAGTTTTGTTCGAAGCCACTTGTCTTCCACTCTCGCTGAACTTATGATCTCCAAGTTGGACAACTTTGGTGACTAATAACGCCGTCGGGATGAAAATGAACATCATCGCCGAAGATTATTTTGGATCATTATTTTTAATGGATATCTCTTTTTCTCATTGGTCCGCAAACTTACAAGCATTTTGCAAAGCATTCAATGGACATACGAGTATACTCTTCATAGTTTTCATCCTTAGTCCCACTCTATTTGATATTGATAGTCGAATATTCAGATCAAGTTGCCTGTAAGTGTAAACTTAAACTTAACTAAGCACTTAATTTTGTTTTCGCAATTTCGGTTTGACGTGAAACTCAAGTGACAACTGAATTCTGCTAAACCTCCCAGAAGCATGACGCTTCCCTATTCCCACGTCATTTCATCATTGTCTCCAACATACACAGAAATGTCTCATTGAACTGTCCAAAATTGTAAATTAATCAAAATAGTGTTTCGTCCTTTCTATTCTACGGGGATACAATGTGTCGTATGAATGCTCCATGGAATCGAACATTTCCTTTCCAGCTGAAAAGTAGTCTAATGGCGAAACCAAATCAAGGCTTAATTCATCAACATCGGCTTCAGCCGAAGCTTAGATTGTGTTCTCTAAAGTCAGTGCAATGGCTTCCGCTCGTATGAAAAATCACTCAATTGCACGGATGAAATTATTTTTCGACCAATTTTTCAGAGTCCGAACATTCACATCAATTCAACGTCTGTGAAAGAGCTTAAGGAGTTCTGAGGTGTGTCAATTTCTGAGGTGAAATAAGCTGATGCAACACATAACAGATTTTAATTTAATTATCTATTAAAACCTATGCCTATCTACGTACTAAATTCTGCACAGAAGTTGGATCTGCTTTCATCAAAGACTTCTGCTTTTTGTTAAATTCGACTGCGGGATTATGTTTTCACAGCAAAAAACTGAACAATCTAATTTCATGTAATGATGTAACAAAAAATCACAAACAGTTCCCAGAAGGTATACAAGCTTTGAACAATCACGCTTCTACTCAAGTTTTGCAAGAGACACAACACGAAAAAAAGATGTCACACATAAGCAATCCTGAGGGTTTGATTTGTCAAATGACTCGCGTCGGTATGAACCTGTACGTATGAGGAGTACGATATTTGCAATCCTACGCATGCACTAATAATTTCAGGATATATTCGCTACCAACCGTTCACACATATGTAGATACTCCTTAGAAAGGCACAGCACGGTGATTTCGGTGATCACGTCTCTCGCTTTGTCCTTTCGCACACACTCGGTTCACGTTTTCGCTTTCGCTTCTTTGAAGGTGAAATGATCGAGTTCGCCCGATCACCCACGCACCCACACGCAATCAATCGTTTGTGTAAGACCGCCTCCAACAAAATTACCTGGTTTAGGGATGATATTGAAAAGGATAAACGTATGCATGTGTGCGGTGCTACTACTCTAAGGCGATGAGGAAGGGTCATCACGGTTGCGTATAAATTGAAGAGGCTCGAGAGTATCTGCAGTTTTAGCAACAGACCGCCTAGCGTGAAAGACACAAGAATTACCTCCGTAAAATTTGCCTGGAAAAATTTTGGAAAAAAATAAATCAAAATGAGCGGATTTCAATCAGCATTCGATCACTTTGCTACGGTAAGTAAATTTCTATTGAAAATTATAACAATTTATTGAATTTAATTCTTTTTATTCTTTTATTTTTAGCAAGACGCACCCATGCCACGAGTATCGGCAAGCCGACATTCGTCACCGCCGGCGCCGAGAAATCCTGCAGTGAGGCGGTTTAGGACCGCATACACAGAATACCAGCTGGGCGAACTAAAAGCTGAGTTCGCTGAATGTCCCCGCCCCCATGGACCACGACGCCAGCAAATCGCCGAACGGCTCGGTTTGTGTGACCGGACTGTGAAAGTCTGGTTCCAAAACCGGCGCCAGAAAGTGAAAAGAGAGGCTGCTGCAAAAGTGGAAGAGGAAATCAGCGAGTTTCTCATTTTGCACCCCAAAGAGGAGACAACAACAACTACACCGGAGAATAGCCACGAAGAAAGCCTTCCTCAGCAGCAACTGGCTCTACAACAACAGCAACAGCAACAGGGTCTCCAACAACACCAAGGGCCTCTTCAACAAACTGAGCAGCCTCCCCATCACCAGCACCAGCCTTTCCAACTGCAGCAGCAACTTTTCGAACAGCAAGAGCCACCCTATCAGCAGCAGCAGCCTCTCCAACAGCCGCAGCAGCTTTTTGAACAACAGCAACAAATGTTCCAACAACAGCCAGGGCCACCCCATCAGCAGCAGCAGCCTCCCCATCACCAGCACCAGCCTTTCCAACAGCAGCAGCAGTTTTTCGTACAACACCAAGCGCCTCTTCAACAACAGCAGCCTTTGCAAGAACAGCAACAGCAGCGGGAAATGTTGCAGGAGCATCAGCAATATGCTCCATCCACACCACTGTACTATCCGCAAGATATCTGGCAGCAAACGTACCCACATGGGGAATTTTACACGCCCACCTATCCCATTTCCTGTCAGAAATCGCCTGCGTCCGCAAGTTCTGACCATTTTAATCAGTCGTGGCCTAACTTTGACGAAGAGATCAACATGTGTCTCGCGAGTGGTGTGGACGAGGACGAATTGGACATAAGCTGCCTACTTGCGGACGAAATTGTTGGGACGCAACCAATCTAAATGTACATATTTTATAATTAATAAATTATTATTTGATTATACTATAAATTTTTAATTGACTTTTATTTTTGTGGGTTGTTTGGCATCACTTTGTCCACTTTCAGGTTGAATTGCTTTCACAGGAAGAAACCAGATTTCGAGTTGTACGTTTCTGTCCAAGGAACTTTGAATGTTGGAGTAAGGTGCTTGCTGGGATGCAGATTTGGATGGCGCAGCATTGTTCAAAACAATGTTAAATGATAGAAAATAAAACAAATAGTTCAAAAAGTGAGTAATTTTATATATTATTTAATGTAACTAAAGGTTAAATTAATAAATTCAAAATATTCTTAGACAACGTCGATTTTTCTGTTTTCTGTGTTTTCAAAAATTCTCGTTGGGATTCTATAATGCGTTGGACAGTATGATAAAGGAGTCCTTAAAGGCTAACTTTGGCCAATGAATCGTAATTTTTTATTGTTTCAAGCTCTGTGTATCAATCTTTTTTCGCTTTAAGAATATTAGCATAGCTTGGAAAAATTTCGCCTTTAGTCTTTGGGTTTACCAAGTTCCTAATAACTTGGTACTGATGTTTTGACAATTGAGCCTCAACCAAAAGTTTCAGAGCATCAGTTGAATCAAGTTGATTTGCTTGAAGATTGTCTGTTGATTGACAGTGTTTTAAAACACAAGCAATATCTTCATCTATTTCAACGATCTTAGCAATTCGTCTCCTTTTAGTTCGAGACGAGCTTTCTAAAAAGTGTTTTTTGGTCTGCCTTGATTATTTGGCGACTTTTTTTCTACTATTTGGTCCTGTGCAGACCTGAAGTCTTCGACGCAATCAAGCCAAACACTATTTGCAGATAAAAATTCCACCGTCTATGAAAAGACTAACAAAGCGTATTTATCTTTTTTTTGCGTCTAAGCTTTCAATTTGGTAAATTTCCCTAAAACAGGCTTCATTAATTTTGGTAAAACTGCGACCTTTCTTCGCATATGCCATATATGGAAACTATCAATGCGCTTGATCATATTGCGAGAATCTAAAAAAAGAAGAAAATAGTGTTTTACTTCGGATCAAAATTTTACGATTTGCGCAAAATTGAGCAAAAAATGTCGTATATATTCGTAAAGAGGAAAGACAACTCTAAATTATTGTATATACTCGTAAATAATCGTGGGATTTTATGGGAATTTGATGTTTTGGCTCTTCAGAAAAAACACGAAATATGAAAAAAACGCAAATGCACCACTTTCAATAGAGGTGAAAAGAATAAAAAAAAATTTTTTTTTTAAATTATTTAAAAACTGTCGTTTAACATTATTTTGTTACTCACATCACCTTTTTACCAAAATAAACTTTAAAAAACAGACCAAAAGAGGTTAAACCAAGACATTTAAGACCCACACTCCAAGTGGGTCGAGGTAAAAGCTGTACCTCGAAGCAGTTCAGCTTCTGCAATCAATAGTTTGCAGTCCATCTTTGTTACCAGACTCTTGGATGATCTCCTCGGAAAAAGTCAAGACAACAACACAAGGGTATCTGAGGATCAAAAAAAAAAGGAGAGATAGTAGCTTCTCAAGTTCGTCAAAAGCAGCCAGATGATACAACACGATCGCCGAAATCACCACAAGAGCAACCAATTTTTGAAGTTCAGAAAGACTTTGCAACAGGAACGCTGTTTAAAAATATGTTGGGAGGGTTTTTGTGTCTGAATACAACCATCGTTGTCGAGCGGCTAACAGCTTAGGTCAGATGCGGAACAAACTTGACATTTACGGCCCGTCACGTGGGCCGTCGATTTCGCGTCCGCATATGACAGCATGCATAGAGCCGAGCTATACACCGCCTGTTTATGTCTTGTTTTGACATTCATGCGAAACTCGTCAGACTGAGCAGGAGAATTCTCGCTGCTCCATCAAGGTCGGTAATGAACTCACCGACACCTTCAATATTAGAAAAGAATTTAGACAATGCGACGCTCTGGCATGCGACTTCTGCAGCATCGTCGTGCAAAACTGGCTGGCCAATAAAAGAGGCACGATCTTTCAAAAGTCCAGTGAATTGCTGACGTACACAGACGACATTGACGTGATTAGTCGAAACACAGCGATCCGTTAATAGGGAGCTTGCTGACGTTGAAACGGAAGCGTCCAAAATAGATTTATCGGTGAATAAGAGCAAAACAAAGCATAGGCTGCCTTTAAGGCGGGTCACACAACATCGATGGCTGCTACACTTTTGAGGTAATCAAGGACTTCGTCTCACTCGGCCCCCAAGTAAACAGTACCGAGATCAAACGCAGAATAACTCTTGCGAGCCCCTGTATTTTTGGACTGAAAAGGTAAGTGAGTAATAAAGCCCTTTCTCAAATCTACAAGCTGACTTTAACTTTGGCCATGCCTGTTCTGCTTTATGGCGCAGAGGCATGGGCAATTTCCCAAGCGAAAGAAGAGTCTATTCTTTTCTTTTCGAGATATAACACCTCGGTCATGTCTGTCTTGCTGTACGATGCAGAGACATGGACAATCTCAAGACCAGATGAAGAAGCTCTTCGTCTTTTCGAGACAAAAGTCCTGCCTTCAATCTTTGACGGACACACCAAAATTATAAAGTTTACGTTTTTGTAGGCGGAACCTCAAAAATGCGAAAAAAAATAAGTCCGAGGTGGCCTTAGACACAGCTTCTGTTGCATTTATGGATAGAAAATCAAAATTTTCAGACTACCCATTTCTAGACTTGTACAAAAGTCGATTACACGATTACCCACAATTTAATAAAATTAAATTTGCAACCAGTGCTCATCCTCATAAAACCTGAGTATGAGGCCGTTAATGCTCTCCTGTGTAGTGGTTGAGGATGAAAAAGGATTTGTTGTACACACTTTATGACGTCATAAAAATTGTATTCAGATGATCCATATGTACAGCGTGCAGTGCCTTTTCTACCAACGTTTGGTGCGTTTATTGTGAAGTGTGGATTAGGTGGCTTATGGAAGGATCACTTCAACAATTGATGCACGAACAAAAAGTAATTGACCGTTTTGTATTGGTTTAATTGAATCGGTGTCGTTGGCTTCTTCGAATAACTAATAGACTTTAAAGAACTTAAGAAGAAGTCTACCGGCATTTAAAAGCATGACCTCGAAGCAATTTCTAACCACCAAAATGGGAGTCTACGATGACAACCACGAAATAGCCGTAATTAAATCAATTTATGGTATGTATGGTATATGACTCCGTTTTGTTGAAACCAATTGTCGCCCACTCTCGTTATTGCCTGCAATCCGACAATTTTGACGATTAACAGGACCATTGGGATGAGAATAAGCCTGAAGAGGATTTCTTTTCATTCTGTTTAAACACATCTGTGCAATTTTACAATGAATACTAAACGCAGAATATTGCAAAGCGTTCGATGGACATACGCGTACACTCGTGGAAATGGTATTTAAATTTCCTTGTTCGCACGCCGTTTCATATTGATATTTGAATACAATACAGAATACCACGCCTGTAAATTAGAAGTCCTTAACAGCCTTGCACATCGATTTCTTTGAGATAATAGGTGATAGCACATTTTGGTTTGATCATCTATAATACACATTTCCACGGCACCGTCCAGCCTTGAACTGATCATATCAAGGAACATAATGCCGGTTCTGGAGGTTGGTTGAATTCACCCGACACGATCTGATCAACCAAAATGTACAAAAGGACCCATGCTCCCGACTCATACTTATTTAATTCATAATCAACGAACCTTGGGATATTATTGAAATTACCCACGGGTCTCTGCAAACGGGTAGAAATACTAAGTTCTACACAGAAGTTTGGATCTACGTTCATCATGGATGTGCGGTAGTCTTCCGCTTTTTGCTGAGTTCAACCACGGGATGAATATGATTTCACTGTAAAAATGTAAACGATTCAGGTTCATATAACGACGTACCAGAAAATAAAGTTTCCTTGTATTACCAGAGAGTATACTAGTCTTGCAAATAAAAGTTAGGGGAATATTGACGCACCCACTCATGCACAAAGAATTCCAGGATACGCCATCCCCACACACGCCTTAACTTCGTACAAAGGGACGGAGACAGAATGGGACCGACTGATCTATCGATTTCGGTGATCTTGCCTCTCGCTTCCTTGAGGGTGAAAGGATCGAGTTTGCCGGAACACAAAGCACATGTGTGTGTGTAGGACTTCCTGCGACAAAATGGCCTGCTTTTGGCACGAGCTTGAAAAGGATACACGTATGCATGCATGCTATGCTACTCCTCTAACGCGGCGGGAAAGGGTCATCTTCGTTGCGTATAAATAGACAAGTTTCGAGAGTACCTGCACCTTTTGCAACAAACTGCCACCCCAGTGAGACGTAAAAATTGAAGATATTCCCGCACTCACCACATTCTTAAAAAATATTCATAAAAAAAATCTGTAAAGACTTGAACATGGACGGTTACCAATCTGCCTTCGATCAATTTGCTACGGTAAGCTAACAATTGATGAAAGTTTAGAAATGTAATTAATTTTAATTTGTATCTTACTTTTTTAGCAACCCGCAGAGATCCAGAGGGAACCGGCAATCAACCGATCGTCGCAGCCGCCCAGGACTCAGAGGCGCTTTCGGACAGCGTTCACGGAGTACCAGCTTGGCGAATTGAAAGCCGAGTTTGAAAATCTTCCCTCACTCCAAGGACCTCGACGCCTGGCAATCGCCCAAAAGCTGGGTTTGTGCGACCGAACCGTCAAGGTTTGGTTTCAAAACCAGCGGGCGAAGGTGAAGAAGGCGACTGTCAACCCAATAACTGAAGTCGCCGAATTGAGTGAGGTTGAGTGTATTCCAGTGATGCAACCGAAGGCAGCGACCATAGTCTCGGTTCCCATAGGAACCAACAGAAATTTCCAGCCGCACCTAATCGTGCATCTGCCAGCGAGGACTACGGGGAACTACACAACGCCAGAACCAGATAATCGAAGCAGGCTCGAGGAGGATGTGAGCGAGTTTTTAATCTTGCGACCCAGAACTAGAACTAGGACTATTCCGCAACAACAGATGCCTCAACAGCAGCAGGAAATGACTTTCTACGAGGGAGATAACTCAGACCAGCGGGAGCAAAGCTCTCAGCAACTTATTCAGCAGCAGATGCTGCCAGAAGACCTTCAGCCTCAACTCATGTGGGAACAACCTCAGCCCCACACGGAATTTTACCCGCTGATGGAACCCGTTCACCTCAATGACTCACTCCCAAACATGGACGAAGATATAGACATGTATCTCGCTAGCCCGGGTGTGGACGAGGAGCAGGCGGACATCAACGCTTTGCTGGCTTTCATGGGGGAAACTGAACCCGGGCCTGTTCTGCTGGACAAAGAACCGTCACCATTGGCTGCACCGAATTCAAATTGCAGTAAATAAGTGTAAATTATTATTATTAAGTAAATAAAAATGTATTGTACTGTTTATATTGTAAATTATTGTTTGTTTCATTATTTTTGTGTTTTTTTTTGTCATCGCTGGAGCGGTTGTAATTCCACTTCGTTTTTTATATTCATTAATTTTCGTTACAGAATAAGCCACATTCCGGATCCGAATTAAGATCGACCCATGATAGTCCTACGTTTTTTGTGGAAGGAACTTGGAATGTGAAAAAATAAAAGACATATATGACAGATTCAATCATGACTTTATTCTTTATTCCCGAAGAGGTTTTCTACGTCGATTCAAGTTTTGTTGAATTCTCTCCATTTGATCCAGGGTTTTCCTATTGTTTTGACATCGGTGTATTGGGGAACACTTTTGAGGTACTTGACGACCAGTTTGCGCGGCTTGGTGTCAAAATCATTTAGTCGCTCAAAATTTGGTACAAAACGTGACAATCGACAGTTACAGGCAGTTTGACGTTAATTATAGTTTGACCAATTATGAATATTATGTATTTTAGTGAAGGTTTTGGTCACTTGGTTTGAAATGAAACAAATTTACTTTATTTCCTACTCCGACGTTTTGACCTTTTCGGTCTTTCTTACTGATGCAATCAATCACAAACATAGTGGAACAAACTGGAACAAATAGAGCTTCGGTTTCACCAAAAGAAAATGTTCAAGAAGACGATGGGAAACCATAGGCCCAAGGCCCCAAAGTTGCCCAAAGCCCCAAAGTTGCCAATGGGCAACCCACTTTCGACTACTATTGCGGATTTGTCTGTCTTCTTTATGTCTGTATCGAAAGGATTGACAGACGGAAGGGAATATTTAAATACGTTTAATCACCGTTAAAAAGACAACCTGTTGTTGGTTCTTAATGATTTTATGACAAAATAAAGTTCACGGAGGAGAAGAGAAGCAAAATGTGACAGTATGTTTAGATTAATTTAATTCATCATGCGAAAGACCGTCTTTTCCTTTTCCGTTTCGATTTGCAGAAGGAAACAGCATCAGGAATGACAGCAAATTTTTGTTCACATCAAGCTGGACACATTGCGGAATATCTGGCAGCAAACGTACCCAAATGTTGAATTTTACCCGCCCACCGATCCCGTCTCATGCCAAAAATCATCAACGACCGCAAGTGACCAACTAAATCAGTCATGGCCTGACTTGGATGAAGAGATCGACATATGCCTTGCGAGTGGTGTGGATGAGGATAAAATTGACATCAGTTGCCTACTTGCTGACGAAATTGCTTTGTAAATGTACATATATTACATATATATATATTAATAATTATTATTAATTATATTAATAAATTATTATTTCATTTATTGTAAATTGTTAATTGACTTTTGATTTTTGTGGGTTGTTTGGCATCGCTGGAAGGGTATTTATTTCACTTTGTCCACTTTCAGGTTGAATTGCTTTCACAGGAAGAAACCAGATTTCAGGTTATACGTTTTTGTCCAAGGAACTTGGAATGTTGGAGTAAGGTGCTTTTTGGAATGCAGATTTGGATGGTGCAGCATTGTTCAAAACAATCTTTCGCTCATCATTCGGTGCAAAACGTCAAAATCGATAGTTACAGGCAGTTTGATGTATTTAAGGAATTTGAGTAGTATTAGTTTGAAAAAGTTGCAACATTATTTTATGGGACGATCAACGTGTTACATACGTCTGTCGTGTCTGAATACAACCATCGTTGGCGAACGGCTAACAGCTTAGGTCAGAGGCGGAACAAACTTGACATTTACGGTCCGTCACGTGGTTTCTGCTTCAATTCTGACACCACCTTCATCGACATAAGAACTTAAATTCTTTTAAGTTTCTTATTGCAAAATAAAAACGTTGGAATTAAGGTTAGTATTCTTTAAATTCAAACTTGGTCTTTCGAGAAATTGTTCTATTGCTCAATTGCCTCTTGGGCCAAAGAAAGAGCAATTGACAAGAGTTATTCTACGCTTGATTTCGGTACAGATGTTGTTGTCCCTATTTACTGCATAGCCAAGGTAGACGAGTTCTTAACTACCTCGAAGGTTTCTACAGATCTACACTCACGACCTATTCGTCGATTTCGCGACCGCATATGAGAGCATGAATAGAGACGAGCTATACACCGCCTGTTTATGTCTTGTTTTGACATTCATGCGAAACTCGTCAGACTGAGCAGGAGAGTTCTCGCTGCTCCATCAAGGTCGGAAATGAACTCACCAACACCTTGAATGTTAGAAAATAATTTAGACAATGCGACGCTTTGGCATGCGACTTCTGCAACATCGTCGTGCAAAACTGACTGGCCAACAAAAGAGGCACGATCTTTCAAAAGTCCAGTGAACTGCTGATATACGCGGACGACATTGACGTGATTGAATTGATGAGTTGAAACACAGCTATCCGTTAATAGGGGGCTTGCTGGTATTGAAACGGAAGCGGCCAAAATAGATCTATCGGTGAATAAAGGCAAAACAAAGTATGTGCTGCCTTTAAGGCGGTACAAACAACATCACGTCGAGGAAGGGTCATCTCGGTTGCGTATTAAATAGACGAGTTTCGGGAGTACCTGTAGCTTTTGCAACAAACTGCCACGCCAGTGAGACGTTCACCTTGACTTGACTTTATACAAAAAAATGTATACAAAAATCTATAACAAAAATGGACATGCACAGCTACCAATTCGTTTTCGACCAATTTGCTACGGTAAGTTAACAATTGAATAGACATGTAGCCAATTTAATTTGAATTTTTCTCTTATTTTTTAGCCCCCCAAAGACCCCGACGCCTGGCAATCGCCCAAAAGCTGGGTTTGCGTGACCGAACCGTCAAGGTTTGGTTTGAAAACCAGGGGGCGAAGGTAAAGAAGGCTACTGCTGCAAAGGAGTCACTCAACTCAGTGACAGAATCGGCGGTTGCTGAAGAAGCCAATGTCGCCGAATGGCGGGTCGAGTGCATTCCGGTGATCCAACCGGAGGCTGCGACCATAGTCTCGGTTCTCATTGGACCCTACATTGCCTTCAATCCACGGCTGTTCGTGCATCTTCCAGCGAGAACTACTGGGAACTACACAACGTCAGAACGAGATGATCGAAACAGGCTTGAAGAGGATGTGAGGGAATTTTTAATCTTGCGTCCCAGAACTGGGACTGGTTTATGGACTGTTCCGTAACAACAGATGCCTCAACAGCAGCAGGAAATTACTTTTTACGAAGAAGAGCAGGAACAGAGCTCTCAACAACACATACAGCAGCAGATGCTGCCAGAGGACAGCATTCAGCCTCAACAAGTGTGGCAACAACCTCAGCCCCACACGGAATTTTACCCGCTGATTGAACCCGTTAGCAACCAGCTAGAGGATCTAGCGTGTAAGACGTAAGAATATCCCCGTACACCTTGTTTGGAAAAATTAAAAAAAAATGATGAATGAACGGATTTTGATCGGCATTTGACCACTTTGCTACGGTGAGTTGATATCAGTTGAAAATTATAACAAGTTATTGAATTTAATACTTATTATTCTTTTATTTTTTTTAGCAAGACGCACCCATGCCACGAATACCGGCAAACCGACGGTCACAACCGCCGGTGCCGAGAAATGCAGCAGTGAGGCGGTTTAGGACTGCATACACGGAATACCAGCTCGGCGAACTGAAAGCTGAGTTCTCCGAATGTCCTCGTCTCCGTGGACCACGACGCCAGCGAATCGCCGAACGACTCGGTTTGTGTGACCGGACAGTCTGGTTCGGAAGTCTGGTTCCAAAACCGGCGGCAGAAAATCAAGAGAGAGGCTGCTGCAAAAGTACATAAAACAGAAACTCGAGGTAAGCTGGAAGAGGAAATCAGTGAGTTTCTGATTTTACACCCCAAAGATGGGACAACAACTACAACACCGGAGAGTAGCCACAAAGAAGGGCTTCTACACGAGCAGCCTCCGGATCATCAGCAGCAGCCTTTCCAACACCAAAATCCTATTCAACAGCAGCAGCAGCTTTTCGAAGAGCAAGAGCCACCCCATCAGCAGCAGCATCCTCCCCATCACCAGCAGCAGCTTTTCGAACAACGGCAACAAATGTTCGAAGAACAGCAAGATCCACCCCATCAGCAGCAGCAGCCTTTGCAAGATGCGTGCTCAGGCCAGGAGGAACCACATCAGCAGGAGCTTCACCAATTTTTCCAGCAGCAGATGCCACTCAGAAACATGACCGAGGACCACTATCCGCAAGATATCTGGCAGCAACCGGACACACATGGTGAATTTTATCCGCCCACCGATACCGTCTCCTGCCAGAAATCGCCAACGACCCCAATTTCTGATCAACTAAATGAGTCATGGCCTAACTTGGATGAAGAGATCGACATGTGCCTCGCGAGTGGTGTGGATGAGCAGGAAATCGACATCAGCTACTTGCTTGCGGACGAAATTGCTTTGTAAATGTACATTTGTATATTATAATTAATAAATTATTATTTCATTTATTGCAAATTATTAATTGACTTTTTATTTTTTTGGGTTGTTTGGCATCACTGGGTAGTCACAACGCCAGAACCAGATGATCGAAACAGGCTCGAAGAGGATGTGAGGGAATATTTAATCTTGCGTCCCAGAACTGGGACTGGTTTGGAGACTATTCCGCAATAACAGATGCCTCAACAGCGGCAGGAAATTACTTTTTACGAAGAAGAGCAGGAACAGAGCTCTCAAAAACATATACAGCAGCAGATGTTGCCAGAGCACCTTCATCCTCAACAACAGCAGCAGGAAATGCCTTTCCACGAGGGAGAGTAGTACTCAGACGAACAGGAGCAAAGCTCTCACCAACTTATACAGCAGCAGATGCTGCCAGAGGACGTTCAGCCTCAACAAGTTTGGGAACAACCTCAGTCCCACACGGAATTTTACCCGCCGATGGAACCCGTTAGCAACCAATCCTCTAGCGTGTAAGACGTAAGAATATCCCCGCACACCTTGTTTGGAAAAATTAAAAAAATAAATAAAATGACAATTAACGGATATCAATCGGCATTTAACCACTTTGCTACGGTGAGTTGCTATCTATTGAAAATTATAGCAAGTTATTGAATTTAATTCTTATTCTTCTTTTATTTTTTAGCAAGCCGCAGACATGCCACAAATACCGCCAAACGGACAGTCACAACCGCCGGTGCCGAGAAATGCAGCAGTGAGGCGCTTCAGGACTGCTTTTATAGAATACCAGGTTGCTGAGTTGAAAGCAGAGCTCGCCGAATGTCCCCGTCTCCGTGGGCCACGACGCCTGCTAATCGCCAAACGGCTCGGTTTGTGTGACCGGACTGTAAAAGTCTGGTTCCAAAACCAGCGGCAGAAAATCAAGAGAGAGGTTGCTGCAAAAGTTGATAAAAGAGAAACTCGAGGTAAGCTGAAAGAGGAAATCAGTGAGTTTCTGATTTTACACCCCAAAGATGAGACAACAACTACAACACCGCAGAGTAGCCATAAAGAAAGTCTTCCTCAGCAGCAACTGGCTCTCCAACAATAGCAACAAGGTCTCCAACAACACCAAGAGCCTCTTCAACAACACGAGCAGCCGCCCCATCACCAGCAGCAGCCTTTCCAACACCAATACCCTATTCAACAGCAGCAGCAGCTTTTCGAACAGCAAGAACCACCCCATCAGCAGCAGCTTTTCGAACAACAACAACAAATGTCCGAACAACAGCAAGATCCACCCCATCAGCAACAGCAGCCTATGCAAGATGCGTGCTCAGGCCAGGAGGAACCACATCAGCAGGAGCTTCAGCAATTATTCCAGCAGCAGATGCCACTCAGCAACATGACCGAGGACCATTATCCGCAAGATATCTGGCAGCAACCGGACTCACATGGTGAATTTTACCCGCCCACCGATACCGTCTCCTGTCAGAAATCGCCTGCGAACGCAAGTTCTGACCATTTAAATCAGTCATGGCCTAACTTGGACGAAGAGATCGACATGTGTCTCGCGAGTGGTGTGGACGAGGACGAAATCGACATCAGCTGCCTACTTGCGGACGAAATTGATGGGACGCCACCAATCTCCAATGTGGCCATTACATTTTAAATGTATTTTATAAATTTTATTATTATAAATTATATTATAAATAAATTATTATTTCATTGTACTATAAATTATTAATTGGCAAACATGCCACAAATACCGGCAAGCCGACAGTGGCAACCGCCGGCACCGAGAAATGCAGTAGTGCAGTCTCTGGGAACAACAGGAGCAACCCACCAAAAGCCTTTCCAAGGGGAACAACAGCTTTTTCAACAGCTGCAGCAGCCTTTCCAAGAACATCAACAACCTTTCCAACAATACCAACACACTTTGAGGTTTGATTTCAAAGCAGCGGCAAAAACTGAAGAATTCTGCTGCTGCAAATCAGCCACTCAACCCAGTGGCGGATTCAGCGGTTGAAGCAGTTCAGGAGATGAACTGAGATCGAGTTGATGACATTGACACGAGTTTGGCAACAACCTCAGCCACATACTGAATTTTTATTTCTATAGAAAAAGTTTGCCACACTAAATGTTTCGCTGTCCGTTACTTCTGGAAAAATTATTATCTTTCGACATAACATCTGACCCAGAAGTTTCCATCCACAAAAACGATCGCTGCAAAAACACACTTTCCAGCCAAAATCTTTTTGGTTTCCAGAAAGCCAATGCAAGCTTTTTCCTCTTTGCCATCGATCTCTCTTTAAAAATGAACTGTCAAACTAGCCGTAATCAGCTTCTCTTTTGCTTTGTGAATGAGCAAAATCTCGAACTCGACGAGTGTCGCCGTTGTTGTCTCCTCCTGCGCTCGGGTACCATCGGTGTTTCAAATGTGTATGCGTTCGCACACATCGTAAGAGAATTGCCATGTGGTTAAGTGTCTTTTTCTGTCCATTTCTGTCACGAGTGGAAATAATTTTGTCCTTTCGATTTCGAACGTAAATATTTCTCCTTTATATTTTTAACATAACCAAAAATTAAGAAATATATTTTTGTTATTTTTTTTTTATTAAAAAGGGAATAATTTAGTTTCACTGTGGGATTCAAGTTAGAATTTCCCTTCCTAGATGGCTATTGGGAATGACGCCAACAATAATTGGGAATATTGTTTTAATTTGAATATTGTCTTCCTGTGGAGCAGTTCGAAAATGAGCGAACAAGGTATTCACCTAGACTTTATAGAAATACTGTGGAAGAATGGATATGCGCCGTTATCAATCAGCATTCGACCGACTTGCTACGGCAAGTCAATATTTGAATTTGTCTCTTATTTTCTTAGCAAGGCGCAGAGGTCCAGAGAGAACCGGCAATCAACCGACAGTCACAGCCGCCCAGATATCAGACACGCGTTCACGGAGTACCAGCTCGGTGAATTGAAAGCCGAATTTGAAAACCTTCCCTGGCTCCAAGAACCCCGACGCATGGCAATCGCCGAAAAGCTGGGTTTGTGTGACCGAACCGTTAAGGTTCGGTTTCAACCAGCGGGCGAAGGTGAAGAAATCTACTGCTGCAAAGGAGTCACTCAACCCAGTGACAGTAGTCGCCGAATTGAGTGAGGCTGAGTGTATTCCAGTGATGCAACCGGAGGCTGCGACTCGGGTCCCATAGGAACCAAAAGAAATTTCCAGCCGCACCTAATCGTGCATCTGCCAGCGAGGACTACGGGGAACTACACAACGCCAGAACCAGATAATCGAAGCAGGCTCGAGGAGGATGTGAGCGAGTTTTTAATCTTGCGGCCCAGAACTAGAACTAGGACTATTCCGCAGCAACAGATGCCTCAACAGCAGCAGGAAATGACTTTCTACGAGGGAGATAACTCAGACCAGCGGGAGCAAAGCTCTCAGCAACTTATTCAGCAGCAGATGCTGCCAGAAGACCTTCAGCCTCAACACATCTGGGAACAACCTCAGCCCCACACGGAATTTTACCCGCTGATGGAACCCGTTCCCTGCCAGAAGTCACCTACGACAGCGATTCCCACTGATCAGCTCAATGACTCACTCCCAGACCTGGACGAAGAGATAGACTGGTACCTCACTAGTCCGAGTGTGGATGAGGAGCAGGCGGACATCAACGCTTTGCTGGCCTTCATGGGGGAGACTGAACCTGGGCCTGTTCTGCTAGACAAAGAACCTTCACTATTGGTCGCACCTAATTCAAATTGCAGTAAGTAAGTATAAATTGTAGTATTAAGCCAAAATAAAAATACACTATTTAAATTGTAAATTATTTATTGTCTGTTTCATTATTTTAATGTATTGTTTGTCATCGTTGGTGGGGTTGTAATTCCACTTTGTTTCCATATACAATGACTTTTGTTACAGAAGAAGCCACTTTTCAGGTTCAACATAAGTTCAACGTTTTTGTCCAAGGAAGTCGGAATGGTGGAGTAAATAATCTGGAATGAAGCCGCTGGTTCATACGGACTGTCTGCATACTCGTAACTGGAAGTGAGCTGGTATCACATCGCAACACTTGGCAATGTCGAGGAAGAGTACCTATTCCAGTTAGTCACTGTTAGAGGCATTCCAGAAAAATGGAAACGAATGGATATCATTCGGCATTTGACCACTTTGCTACGGTAAGTTGATATCTATTGAAAATTATAACTATTTATTGAATTTAATTCTTTTTATTCTTTTATTTTTTAGCAAGACGCAGCCATGCCACAACTACCGGCAAGTCGACATTCGCAACCGCCGGCGCCGAGAAATCCAGCAGTGAGGCGGTTTAGGACCGCATATACCTAATACCAGCTGGGCGAACTGAAAGCTGAGTTCGCTGAATGTCCCCGTCTCCGTGGACCACGACGCCGGCGAATCGCCGAACGGCTCGGTTTGTGTGACCGGACTGTGAAAGTCTGGTTCCAAAACCGACGGCAGAAAGTCAAGAGAGAGGCTGCTGCAAAAGTTGCTAAAACAGAAACTCGAGATAAGCTGGAAGAGGAAATCAGTGAGTTTCTGATTTTACACCACAAAGATGGGACAACAACAACACCGGAGAATAGCCACGAAGAAGGGCTTCCTCAGCAGAGTCCCTATCAGCAGCAACTGGCTTTCCAACAACAGCAACAGGGTCTCCAACAACGTCAAGAGCCTCTTCAACAACACGAGCAGCCGCCCCATTACCAGCAGCAGCCTTTCCAACACCAACACCCTATTCAACAGCAGCAGCAGCTTTTCGAAGAGCAAGAGCCACCTCATCAGCCGCAGATGCCACTCAGCAACATGACCGAGGACCACTATCCGCAAGATATCTGGCAGCAGCATGGTGAATTTTACCCGCCCACCGATCCCGTCTTCTGCCAGAAATCGCCTGCGACCGCAAGTGACCAACTAAATCAGTCATGGCCTGACTTGGATGAAGAGATCGACATTTGCCTCGCGAGTGGTGTGGATAAGGATAAAATTGACATCAGCTGCTTACTTGCGGACGAAATTGCTTTGTAAATGTACATATATTACATATATACATATTAATAAATTATTATTTCATTTATTGTAAATCGTTAATTGACTTTTGATTTTTGTGGGTTGTTTGGCATCGCTGGAAGGGTATTTATTCCACTTTGTCCACTTTCAGGTTGAATTGCTTTCACAGGAAGAAACCAGATTTCAGGTTATACGTTTTTGTCCAAGGAACTTGGAATGTTGGAGTAAGGTGCTTTTTGGAATGCAGATTTGGATGGTGCAGCATTGTTCAAAACAATCTTTCGCTCATCATTCGGTGCAAAACGTCAAAATCGATAGTTACAGGCAGTTTGATGTATTTAAGGAATTTGAGTAGTATTAGTTTGAAAAAGTTGCAACATTATTTTATGGGACGATCAACGTGTTACATACGTCTGTCGTGTCTGAATACAACCATCGTTGGCGAACGGCTCTTAGCTTAGGTCACAGGCGGAACAAACTTGACATTTACGGTCCGTCACGTGGTTTCTGCTTCAATTCTGACACCACCTTCATCGACATAAGAACTTAAATTCTTTTAAGTTTCTTATTGCAAAATAAAAACGTTGGAATTAAGGTTAGTATTCTTTAAATTCAAACTTGGTCTTTCGAGAAATTGTGCTATTTTGCTCAATTGCCTCTTGGGCCAAAGAAACAGCAATTGACAAGAGTTATTCTACGCTTGATTTCGGTACAGATGTTGTTGTCCCTATTTACTGCATAGCCAAGGTAGACGAGTTCTTAACTACCTCGAAGGTTTCTACAGATCTACACTCACGACCTATTCGTCGATTTCGCGACCGCATATGAGAGCATGAATAGAGACGAGCTATACACCGCCTGTTTATGTCTTGTTTTGACATTCATGCGAAACTCGTCAGACTGAGCAGGAGAGTTCTCGCTGCTCCATCAAGGTCGGAAATGAACTCACCAACACCTTGAATGTTAGAAAATAATTTAGACAATGCGACGCTTTGGCATGCGACTTCTGCAACATCGTCGTGCAAAACTGACTGGCCAACAAAAGAGGCACGATCTTTCAAAAGTCCAGTGAACTGCTGACATACGCGGACGACATTGACGTGATTGAATTGATGAGTTGAAACACAGCTATCCGTTAATAGGGGGCTTGCTGGTATTGAAACGGAAGCGGCCAAAATAGATCTATCGGTGAATAAAGGCAAAACAAAGTATGTGCTGCCTTTAAGGCGGTGCAAACAACATCACGTCGAGGAAGGGTCATCTCGGTTGCGTATTAAATAGACGAGTTTCGGGAGTACCTGTAGCTTTTGCAACAAACTGTCACCCCAGTGAGACGTAAGAAGAGAAGATATTTCCGCATTCACCATTTACTTTATAAATATTTATAAAAAAATCTGTAAAAACATAAAGATGGACAGTTACCAATCTGCTTTCGACCAATTTGCTACGGTAAGTTAACAATTGATTAGACATGTAAGCCAATTTAATTTGAATTTTTCTCTTATTTGTTAGCCCTCCAAAGACCCCGACGCCTGGCAATCGCCCAAAAGCTGGGTTTGTGTGACCGAACCGTCAAGGTTTGGTTTCAAAACCAGCGGGCGAAAGTGAAGAAGGCTACTGCTGCAAAGGAGTGAGGTTGAGTGCATTCCGGTGATGCAACCAAAGGCGGCGACCATAATCTCGGGTCCCATATCTACCAGTGAGAACTACTGGGAACAATACAACGCCAGATATAAAACCAGATGGTATTCTTTCAAGATGCAGAGAAGTTCCAGCAAGCGATCCACCATCGTAGTCGCAAACTGCACCACTGCACCACAGCAGCAGATTCCTAAAACACTGCAGCAGTAGTTTTATCCAAATCAGCACGTAGCCTACCTTTTTTTTTTTTTTTTTTTTTTTTGGTTGCGTCCAAGGATGTGGCAATCTTCGAAAGATACTGATAGCCCGGGCTATCAGCATGCACGATTCGCAAACCCGAGTACTCGATTTCGGGAATACGCCTACGTACTAACCCACACCCTGCACACTTCAACCACTCTCCCCGCGGAACTGCCGTTAGGTATTACTTCGCGGGGCTGGTTAGCATATCACACTATGGGCTCCATATTATCCAATTCGGATTTTCTTTCTCTTTCGAGCCTTCTTAGCTCGTTCTGAACGCTCGTTATAAAGGAGCAAAACTCTAGCCATTTGTCAGTTGAGTCTAACATATGGCTAACCAAGAGTTCGGGAGTTGGTAGATTTGTTCTCCCCGCGGCAAAGCGTCTGCAGTAGAATATTGCGTGCTCTGCGTCTTCCTCTTCGCCCGCGCATTCTGGACGTAGCCTACCTATTTCAGCATGAATGTTATCCACTGCAGCATGGGCCTTACCCAAACCAGCAACTAAGTGAACCACTGCAGCAGGAACATTGCATTCAGCGGCAATAAGCTTGTCCTCAACACAATGTGTCAACTTGTGGGTCACTAATTGATACACACGCGTTGTGTCAACAGCATCCAAATTTAATTGAATAAGTTAGCGGTGTTAGTTAATTAAAATTTTAATTTAAGAATTTGAGAAGACTGAAAAAATATTTCGGTCATGTCTCATGAAATCCGGATGATGAATGTGTTTGTCCACGAAATGTAATTTCAATTTATTTATTTCTTAAAATTAAAATTAAAATTAAAAAAAAAAATATTTTTTATTTTAGAATATTTTTTTATTTAATTTAAAAAAAAAATATTTTTTTTATTTTAGAATATTTTTTTATTTAATTTAAAAAAAAATATTTTTTTTATTTTAGAATATTTTTTTATTTAATTTAAATATTTTTTGATTTTCTGACATAAACACGAATATTTGCCAAAATTGTCCATGACCATTTTGCAAAGATCGTGATCCAGGCGCTTATTTCTAGCCACCAATATCCTTGTTCCCACGGTATTCAATTTTTTTTGTAATTAATTAAAAATTGATGTAAATTTCGAGGCTGGGTATGATCTTGGAACGGATAAACGTTTGCCTGCATGCGATGCTACTACTCTCACGCGGCAAGGAAAAGTCTTCTCGGTTACATATAAATGAACGATTTTCGAAAGCGTCGAAAGCTTTCACAAAAAGACCGTCTAGCGACTAAGGCCTACAAGTGGACTTAAAAGAATTTTAAAAAAACTTATTATTATTAACGAATATTTTTAAAAATATTATTGGATATGTAATTCGAATACGGATTCTACTTAACCATCAACTTAGTGGACTAAAAGCTGTAATACGAATACGGATTCAACTTATCCATCAACTTAGTGGACTGAGAGCTGAGTTTGATATATGCAAGTCCATCGGCTGACTGCGAGGCTTAGAAATCGGCGGAAAAACTTGGCTTGCGTGAGCGAACCGTCAAATTCGAATACAGATTCGACTTATCCATCAACTTAGTGGACTGAGAGCTGAGTTTGATATATACAAGTCCATCAGCAGACTGCGAGGCTTAGAAATCGCCGGCAAAACTTAACTTGCGTGAGCGAACCGTCGAATTCGAATACGGATTCAACTTATCCATCAACTTGGTGGACTGAAAGATGTAATTCGAATACAGATTCGACTTAGCCATCAACTTAGTGGACTGAGAGCTGAGTTTGATATATGCCAGTCCATCAGCAGACTGCGAGGCTTATAAATCGCCGGACAAACTTGGCTTGCGCGAGCGAACGGATTCAACTTATCCATCAACTTAGTGGACTGAGAGCTGAGTTTTATATATATACAAGTCCATCAGCAGACTGCGAATACGGATTCAACTTATCCATCAACTTAGTGGATTGAAAGCTGTAATTCGAATACAGATTCGACTTAGCCATCAACTTAGTGGACTGAGAGCTGAATTTGATATATGCCAGTCCATCAGCAGACTGCGAGGCTTATAAATCGCCGGAAAAACTTAGCTTGCGTGAGCGAACCGTAGAGCTCTGGTTTAAAAATCAGCGACAGAAATTTAAGAAGGCGGCTGTTGCAGGAATGAACTTCCACCCAGTGATTAAAATTAGAGCTTGCTGACGAATGGAAGGAAATTCAGGAGACCATCGAAAATCGGTGGAGTCCTGAAGAGGAAACCACCAGCATCACCAAAAAGCTCATTCATTTCAACAGTGGCTGGAACACAGACGTCAGTGTTCACAACAGCAACGATGTACATTTAAACGCCAGATGATGCTGATGTGCAATCTAAAACAAATAATCCAAGCATGCTCGAGGAAGATATAAGCGAATTTTCAATTTTGCATCCCAAGTCTCTTCCCACAGCAGGAGGAAAACTACCTCCTTCACCAAAAAGCTTATTCATTTCAACAGTGACAGGATCACAAACGTCAGTGTTCACAGCAGCACGACTTAAAGGAGCAGATGGAACACATATTACAGGCCTACATGCTACAAGTTTGGCAATAACCGCACTAACCCCCGTTCCATAACAGAAATCAGTGCTGGAAACTCCAACCATTACGCGGACAGATGTGACCGGAATTCCACCTGACCAACTGAGAGATTGGAACCTGAAGGATGAAATCGAAGGATATCTCGTCAGTCCAAATGTGAATTAAAACGAGATGAACCTAAGCGCGTTACTGGCGTTCATAGCAGAGACTGAACCTGGTCTTGATCCGCCGGACAAAGCACCTTCACCATTGGCCCCACCAATCACTTAATGTTGTGATTGTTTTATTATTGTATAATATACCATTAGATTGAATTTGCCGTAATAACAAATCAAAATAAAAAAACAATTATTTATATTGTAAATTACTTTTAATTTCAGTTTTTAACCGATGCAAATTCCACTAGTGTGAGAACAGTGGCATGCACAACACAAGACCCAACTCCAGAATGGACTGCCGGGCGGCAGTGTTATATTTATTATAATAATATTCAATACAAAAATTCCCTATGGCAGCAATATTTCGAATTGAATAAAAATTGAATAATTGAATAAAAATAATTAATTTTTAATTTTAGGAAATTAAAAAAAAAAGAAAAATATAAAATTAAATTTCTTGGACGAAGGTATTTAACGTCTGGACTTCAGTCCGAATTTCCAGTCCAAATAGCATTTTCTGTGCATATAAGTTTAAAGAGTGGAGAGCCGTTTGGCTCTCGCATAGATGAAGTTAAGGCGAATTTTCAGATATTACAGCACCCCATCGAGTGATTATAAAAAAAACAATTAACAGGCCTTTTGACATGAATGTGTCCACCAAAGTGTCGAAAAATCCGATTAACTCACAAATTGGCTCCAATCAGTACTTTCGTATATAATTACTTCAAGCATTCTGAAAATATTTATCAAAAACGGTAAAAAATCGACATAATAAGATCTAAAAACTCAGTTTTGTAGATTTGGTCGAAAGCATTTAGAAATTAATAATTTCAAAATATCGTTTTATGTGCAAATTTCGAAATATAAAATATTTTCCTTGCGCACACAAATTCCCTACAGAGATTGTGAAATCGAAACGAGTGGATCTCGGACATTCATATCAAACCTTACTGCACAACAACAATACACACACAGTATTGACATGAGTGCTGATGACGTACAAAACAAAGGATACTGGAATATATAATGGCGGCGCTACAGTCCGAGGTGGACCTGGCCCTAGTTTCTCAGCAACCACTCGTGTTGTGCGTGCTATTGTTCTGTCCCGAGCGGAGGGGACCTACAGTTTAAAGCCGACTCCGAACGACGAGATTGAGAAGATTTTTTTCAACATTTTTCTTAACAGAGCTTATTTATCCTTGTCATTTATTAAAACCTAGATTATGGTTCGGAAACATGTTCACATTATGTTTTAAAGATGTTATCCGATCACCAAAAATGTCCCTCAGGAGAGCCATAGTTGGACCAGCTGTGTGAGCTGTGACTCCATCTTATATGGCAAAACGTGTAACTGCCTTAAACGTCGCCTGGTGGAAGTTTCGGTCTTGCTTGCACCCGAGTAATGTTCATAATTTCGAACTGTACGAGGAAGCACGCAGAAGATCACAGAAAGCGCATTTCGAACATGAAAGAAATTTCAATATAATTTTTATATAATATAATAATAGCGGCGCTACAGTCCGAGGTGGACCTGGCCCTAGTTTCTCAGCAACCACTCGTGTTGTGCGTGCTATTGTTCTGTCACGAGCGGAGGGGACCTACAGTTTAATGCCGACTCCGAACGACGAGATTGAGAAGCTTTTTCTAGACAGTTATACTCTTTGAGCATTGTCAGGGACTCGAAAGAGGTGGAGCTGTGAAAAAATGTTTGATTTTTTTTTTCGAACCGACGACCTCGAGCGTAGGAGTCGACGCACCTACCCACTACGCCACGGCGCCCACAATATAATCTTTGTGTCTGAATAATTGAATGTCGACTTTCAAAATAAAATTGAACCACTTTGGTTCTTTGTTCTGTGCTGAATCTTTCCATCTTTCCATTCCAGCAGTAAATAAGGCAAATGCTAACTTGTCGCGTGTCGCACAACTGGTGGTCTCAGAAGACCGCCCTACCCGATTGCTCAGCTGGGGCGGGTTTGGCATGCATGTCAAAACTAGGCATAGACAGGCGGTGTATAGCTCGCCTCCATGCATGCTGTCATATGCAGTCGCGAAATCGACGAATTGGTGGTGAGTGTAGATCTGCATTTCTTGTTTTTTTTCAGGATCTGCCGTAGCGTGAAGAGAAAAGCTACTATCTCTTCGTTTTGATCCTCAATACGTCTGTGTTGTTGTCTTGACTTCTTCCGAGGAGGTGATAGAAGTGTCGTCGTATAGTGTTCCTTTCTTCGGTTGTAACAGTGTATGAAGCGGGCCCACTTTGTTTCGTGACTTTGGCTGGGATCCATAATCCATTTGAGTAATTGTTTGCCCAGTTCGTCAATAGTAAGCTCTGACGCAGGAGTTTCTTTAGTCGCTACTTGGTAGACCGTACTGGGATGTTATCAGGTTGCAAGCTTTATGTAATGTAGCTTTATGCAAGCTAGAGTAAGAACCTTGCTAGGCTTAGTTCTAAACTGCCGTATTGCGTTTCAAGTTCCCGTAGTAGTTCGCACCATCCGCTCAGCTTGACCGTTTCTCGATGGATGGAAACGTGCTGTTTGTATGTCTGCGATCAGACAAAAAAATCTGCCAAATTTGTTCGAGGTGAACGCTGTCCCATTATCGGACACTATAGAGTCTGGTAAGCCATGAGTTGCGAAGATGGACTGCAAACTATGGATTGCAGCCGCTGCTCTGCTTCGAGGTACAGCTTTTACCTCGACCCACTTGGAGTGTGAGTCTACGAGTATATAAAAGCCCCTTACTCCAACATTCCAAGTTCCTTGAACAGAAACGAAGAACTTAGGTTGGACCTGGAATGTGGAAATCCATTGTGAAAGTGGACAAAGTGGAATAACCCTTCCAGTAATGCCAAACAACCCAGAAAAATAAAAAGGCATAATTACAGTATAATGAAATAATAATTTATTAATATTTTTAATATTTTTAACAATATCAATAATAATTAATTGTAGTCAAAAGATTATGTATCCATTGATGAATAAATAAATAAATAAATAAATAAATGAATAAATAAATAAATAAATAAATGAATAAATAAATAAATAATTATACATTTACAATGTAATGGCCACATTGGAGATTGGTGGCGTCCCATCAATTTCGTCCGCAAGTAGGCAGCTGATGTCGATTTCGTCCTCGTCCACACCACTCGCGAGACACATGTCGATCTCTTCGTCCAAGTTAGGCCATGACTGATTTAAATGGTCAGAACTTGCGTTCGCAGGCGATTTCTGACAGGAGACGGTATCGGTGGGCGGGTAAAATTCACCATGTGAGTCCGGTTGCTGCCAGATATCTTGCGGATAATGGTCCTCGGTCATGTTGCTGAGTGGCATCTGCTGCTGGAATAATTGCTGAAGCTCCTGCTGATGTGGTTCCTCCTGGCCTGAGCACGCATCTCGCATAGGCTGCTGTTGCTGATGGGGTGGATCTTGCTGTTGTTCGGACATTTGTTGTTGTTGTTCGAAAAGCTGCTGCTGCTGTTGAATAGGGTATTGGTGTTGGAAAGGCTGCTGCTGGTGATGGGGCGGCTGCTCGTGTTGTTGAAGAGGCTCTTGGTGTTGTTGGAGACCTTGTTGCTATTGTTGGAGAGCCAGTTGCTGCTGAGGAAGACTTTCTTTATGGCTACTCTGCGGTGTTGTAGTTGTTGTCTCATCTTTGGGGTGTAAAATCAGAAACTCACTGATTTCCTCTTTCAGCTTACCTCGAGTGTCTCTTTTATCAACTTTTGCAGCAACCTCTCTCTTGATTTTCTGCCGCTGGTTTTGGAACCAGACTTTTACAGTGCGGTCACACAAACCGAGCCGTTTGGCGATTCGCAGGCGTCGTGGCCCACGGAGACGGGGACATTCGGCGAGCTCTGCTTTCAACTCAGCAACCTGGTATTCTATAAAAGCAGTCCTGAAGCGCCTCACTGCTGCATTTCTCGGCACCGGCGGTTGTGACTGTCCGTTTGGCGGTATTCGTGGCATGTCTGCGTCTTGCTAAAAAATAAAAGAAGAATAAGAATTAAATTCAATAACTTGCTATAATTTTCAATAGATAGCAACTCACCGTAGCAAAGTGGTTAAATGCCGATTGATATCCGTTAATTGTCATTTTATTTATTTTTTTAATTTTTCCAAACAAGGTGTGTGGGGATATTCTTACGTCTTACACGCTAGAGGATTGGTTGCTAACGGGTTCCATCGGCGGGTAAAATTCCGTGTGGGACTGAGGTTGTTCCCAAACTTGTTGAGGCTGAACGTCCTCTGGCAGCATCTGCTGCTGTATAAGTTGGTGAGAGCTTTGCTCCTGTTCGTCTGAGTACTACTCTCCCTCGTGGAAAGGCATTTCCTGCTGCTGTTGTTGAGGATGAAGGTGCTCTGGCAACATCTGCTGCTGTATATGTTTTTGAGAGCTCTGTTCCTGCTCTTCTTCGTAAAAAGTAATTTCCTGCCGCTGTTGAGGTATCTGTTATTGCGGAATAGTCTCCAAACCAGTCCCAGTTCTGGGACGCAAGATTAAATATTCCCTCACATCCTCTTCGAGCCTGTTTCGATCATCTGGTTCTGGCGTTGTGACTACCCAGTGATGCCAAACAACCCAAAAAAATAAAAAGTCAATTAATAATTTGCAATAAATGAAATAATAATTTATTAATTATAATATACAAATGTACATTTACAAAGCAATTTCGTCCGCAAGCAAGTAGCTGATGTCGATTTCCTGCTCATCCACACCACTCGCGAGGCACATGTCGATCTCTTCATCCAAGTTAGGCCATGACTCATTTAGTTGGTCAGAACTTGGGGTCGTTGGCGATTTCTGGCAGGAGACGGTATCGGTGGGCGGATAAAATTCACCATGTGTGTCCGGTTGCTGCCAGATATCTTGCGGATAGTATAGTGGTGTGGATGGATAGTAGTCCTCGGTAGCGTTGCTGAGTGTTATCTGCTGATGGGAATATTGCTGATGCTTCTGCTGATGTGGTTCCTCCTGGAATGAGCACGCATCATCATATAACAACATTTCCCGCTGCTGTTGCTGTTCTTGTAAAGGCTGCTACTGTAGCTGCAAATGTGGCTGCTGCTGTTGAAAAGGCTGCTGCTGGTGATGGCGAGGCTGCTGCTGCTGATGGGATGGCTGTTGCTGCTGCTGTTGGATAGGCTGTTGCTGTTGGAAAGGCTGCTGCTGGTATTTTGGAGGCTGCTCGTGTTGTTCAAGAGGCTCTTGGTGTTGTTGAAGACCCTGTTGCTGTTGCTGTTGTTGGAGTACCAGTTGCTTCTGATGTGGACTCTGCTGAGGAAGCCCTTCTTTGTGGCTACTCTCCAGTGTTGTTGTTGTTGTCTCATCTTTGGGGTGCAAAATCAGAAACTCACTGATTTCCTTTTCCACTTTTGCAGCAGCCTCTATTTTGATTTTCCGCCGCCGGTTTTGGAACCAGACTTTTACAGTCCGGTCACATAAACCGAGCCTTTCGGCGATTCGCAGGCGTCGTGGTCCACGGAGGCGGGGACATTCGGAGAATTCAGCTTTCAGTTCGCCGAGCTGGTACTCCGTAAATGCCGTCCTAAACCGCCTCACTGCTGCATTTCTCGGCGCCAGTGGTTGTGGCTGTCTGTTGGCAGGTAGTTGTGGCATGTCTGCGTCTTGCTAAAAAATAAAAGAAAAATAAGAATTAAATTCAATAACTTGTTATAATTTTCAATAGATATCACTTACCGTAGCAAAGTGGTTAAATGCCGACTGATATAAGTTCATTGCCATTTTATATTTTTTTTTTTTTAATTTTCCGAGCTGGGGCTACGGTGATATTCGTCTTACACGCTAGGCGGTCTGTTGCTAAAACTGCAGATACTCTCGAGCCTCTTCAATTTATAGGCAACCGTGATGACCCTTTCTCATCGCCTTAGAGTAGTAGCACCGCACACATGCATACGTTTATCCTTTTCAATATCATCCCTAAACCAGGCCATTATGTTGGAGGCGGTCCTACACACACGATTGATTTCGTGTGGGTGCGTGGGTGATCGGGCGAACTCGATCATTTCACCTTCAAAGAAGCGAAAGCGAAAACTTGAACCGAGTGTGTGCGAAAGCACAAAGCGAGAGACATGATCCCCGAAATCACCGTGCTGTTATTTTCTAAGAAGTAACTACCTATGTGTGAACTGTTGGTGAGAATACACTCCTCGACCAGGTTCATACCGACGCGAGTCATGTGTGACATATTCTTTTCGTGGAACTGAAGTGTTGTGTCTCTTGCAAAACTTCAGTAGAAGCGTGAATGCTCAAAGCTAGTATACCTTCTGGCAACTGTTTGTGATTTTTTGTTACATCATGAAATGAAATTGGATTTTTTGCAGTGAAAAAATAATCCCGCAGTCGAATTTAACAAAAAGCAGAAGTCTTTGATGAATGCAGATCCAACTTCTGTGCAGAATTAAGTAGGCATAGGTTTTAATAGATGATTAAATTAAAATCTGGTATGTGTTGTGGGCGCCTCGGCCGTGTGGGTTCGTGCGTCGACCCATGCGCATTAGACTTTCACAATCTAGGTTCGAATCCAAGATCAGACAAAAAATTAAAAAAAAAAAAAATTGTTCACGGCTCTACCTCTTTCGAATCACTGACAATGCTCAAAGAGTATAACTGTCTAGAAAAAGCTCCCCAATCTCGACTTTCGAAGTTGGCATTAAACTGTAGGTCCCCTCCACTCGTGAGAGAATAATAGAACGCACAACACGAGTGGTTGCTGAGAAGCTAGGCACAGGCCCACCTCGGACTGTAGCGCCGCCATTATTATTATTATTACTATAATCATCAAACATACAAAAGTCTTTGCATCAGCCGGACTGTCATCAATTTAATTTAAAATTACAGTCGAATACAACATCTTCATAACTCGAAACTAAACATGTTTACACAGAACACATTACATACGACAGTTGATGCGCGACAATCTGTTTACTTTGCTGCTGTTGAATATGTTCAGCATGCTCGAATCGCAATTGAAACTGAGTCATATTTCTGATGAGGCGTATCTTATGACTTTGTTCCTGAGCAGATATGTCCAGTTGGTGTCGTAGAAAAGCATCATACTGGTAGAGATAGGCAGCTTGTAAATGTGCTTGATGCTGCAGACGGCATTGCAGATCGAATGTATGGAGACGCATAATTTTAGAATCATGATGAGCATGTTTTGAAGCATTGTTTGCGCTTTCGGTGGAACCAGGTATTGAGGGAGTGCGTTCAATAATTGGCTTTGAATCTGGTTTAGATTCAGCCAGTTCTCCAACTCCGAGTTTTCCTGTTTTCCCTTTATTCTGGAACTGCTTTGTTATATTGCTAGGCAAGCTCTGTCTTTTCTTTCTTTGAAAACAATTGGTACTTGGAAACTCAGCCCTTAACTCATTAAGTCGGAATTCTTCGAACACACTCTGGAATCGTAGGGTCTGATTCTCTTTACCTAGCCCAGTCTTGGTCGTTCGGCTACATGTCGGTGTCTCATGCGCAGCTTGTGTTTCTTCCTGAACCTAAAAAATAAAACCAAACGGGAGTTAAGCTAAGCAACACTGCAAATGTGGTATAGAGAAGTTTAATGAAATAAAAAAAAAGTAACTTACCAATGGAACTTGTTGATATTTAGAGTACATTTTGAATCGCTCGCTAATATACGAATTCTAAGCCAGGTAACTATGGTCTTACTCAGACAAACGGTTGTGTTGTTAATAGTCCTGAGGTTCATAAAGTGTTTCTATTTATAGGAGAATTTGATTACCCTCTATTCTGATGATTGGGTTTGAAATTTTAATATTTTATATTTTTTATTTAACAAATAGCTTAATAACGGGGAGATATGGAAAATGTCCAAGGAATTGAATCCAGTCACTTCTCGAATATGTCCGTTCGCTTTGGATGCATGCATAAGGATACACAGCAAACTACCAGGCGCAAGGTTCGATCATACGCACTCTAAACATCAAATGATATATGTGGCTCTAAATAGTCTCTCAAATTATGCTTAATACTATCAGACTCAAGAATATCCTGAAGAAAAGGACATGATTTACGGATAAAGTCAGGGTAAGTCTACAACGAATTTTATAGTTTTTTTTGGGTTCAATTCATTCATGGTCATGTTTGTTTGTTAGAGAGACGCACACCGCAAACATCACGAGTATACAAAAATTGTCTACGGATTTCAGACAATCAGACAATTTGCACCATTCCTTCAGCTGTCAGTTTGCGAACGGACTCAAGTCCTGTATATTTGATATCCTGATCGTTTTTTTGACAGAAGCCATACACCTGTTCGTATGTCATATATGTCCACTATGCACACGAGCATGTACCCAAAAAGGAATGATTGGGTTGAGGGAAAACACCCTTCTTCTTGTTCCTCTTCTTAGGGCGCTACAGTCATAGGTGGACCTGGGTCTCACCCAACAGCCGGCACGATCTCTCGCCAGCTGTCTCCAACTCGCTGATGTTCACTAATTTAAAAATTCAAAGCATGGAACAGAAGAAACATTAATCCCATCTCCCTATAAATAGAAGCACTTCGGCAGCTTCTCCAGAATTAGCAACAAAACCGTCGATCAATTAAGATCAGTGTCCTAGACTTAGAATTCGAGCATTTCACCAGTCACCTTACCACAGATCAAAACGGAGAACAAAAATACCATAAAAACAAGTTGCGTGTCTATGTTAATTTTTTAAATAATTCATTGTCCGAATTTATTTTTAAGATTTTTCATACAATGCCGGCACGTATTCGACCACGACCACGTATCCGAACTTTATTCACAGAACTCCAGCTCAGTGAGTTAAGGGCAGAGTTTGCAAGTAGCATTTTTCTACAATCTGGTCGTCACAAAAGAATCGCTGAAAAACTTGGTTTAAATGCGCATACTGTAAAAGTATGGTTCCAGAACCAGAGACAGAAAAGACGGAGGAAGGAAATAAAATCCGGTGCTGGAAGTTCTTCAAGTGAATGTGAAACACTATCCGTTGAACTGATAGCCGATCAACAGCCTCAATCAGATCTTAAAGATGTTTTAAGTGAGTTTCTAATTTTTAGTCCCAAAAAATTGCCTTATCAACAACCACCGTTGGACAAAGTCCAGCCTGTTGGATCAGAACAGTATCAGACCGAGTGGAATAAACTGTATTCAAGATCCCACCCGACACTCAAACCCCAGTCATCTGGCGGGGACTACGTACCACACCATGAAGTTGACCCATCAAGACCATGGAGACTACTACAAAACCCACCATTGCTGTCGAGTTACCCACCATACGTACCACAACAAGAAATGCATCTACAGCACCAACTGCAGGGTGCTCATCAGCAGCAATTCCCAGTACACAATTTCCATCAGCAATCCCAACATCCATTTTCTCAACACCTGCCACAGCCCTTTGATGAACATATGTCCCGGCTCCCGCAGCAATTCAATCCGCCGGAACATGGTTGGATCTCGGAGCAACAGGTTCAGTGCCAATACATGCAACACCTACACACATGCTTCTCTAGAGAGTACCGTCCAGCAACACCGTGTGTGCATGACGAGAAAATAGACATCGAACAGCTTATCCAAAATATAACAAACTATCTTTCCTAAAAGTGGATCGTCCCGCTCCACCCACAGACAAGATGGCTGCACATCTTTCCCGTCAGACCATTGATCCGTTTTTGTGTGTTATCTAAAGTAAATATGCACTCACGTGCATTCAAATGCAGATTTCGCATATTGTCATCTGAGACGAAAAAGTTATAAAAAATAAAAAATAACTAGTTAGGAGTTTTTTGAACACAATTTTTGTTTAATACCAGACAGACTTAACAAGAAATCAAGACTTAGAACTGTTTCTTTTTGGAGCAGAAAAGGGAAAGGACTCGAGTTGAGCGAGTTAAGGATTCAATGCAGAGCTATGTCGATGGATTCTCACTCGATAACGAAATCACCGAGATCTTCAGTCTTAAAAAAGGTTTTAAACAAGACGACGCACTGCCATGCGACATTTTGAACATAATTCTCGAGAAGATCATGCATGCATTGCCCCAGCGACCCCTTTAGTGAAACATGCGGGTCACTGAAAATGGTGCTTATGACGAAGATCGTGCATAAGTCACTGACCAACACAAGAGGCACAATCTTTCAAAAGTCCATACAACTGCTAGCATTTGCGGATGACATTGACGTGATTGGCCGAACTCGGCGAGCCGTCAATGAAGTGTTTGCTGGCATTGAAAAAGAATAGCCAAAAATGGGTTTGGCGGTAAATGAGGGCAAAACTGAGAATTTTATATGAAGTCTTCGAGAAAGGATGGACAACATCGACGAGGTTTTCATTGTCATCCTGCTCAGTCTAACTAGTCCTGTATAGCACGCTGTCATATGCGGCATTGAAATTAACGAAAAGGTGGTTTGTGACGATTTGCTATTCGTGGGTCTCTTCCACGATCAGTTGCATAAAGATCTGGTCTACTACTGACTAGTGACGGGTGACGAGTGATTTCAGGCGTTCACACAGAACGGCAGAAAAGATCCATAGTTGGCGCCGTCAAAGGGGTCTCCTTTCTTGTGGATCGGGCCAAACGCTATTGAGATTCCACTCATCGGGTTTCCTCTGACCATGTGATACAGAAGAGCTGGTGCATGCTCCCACCAGATTATATCGAGATGCTTTAAAGATTTCAGCAGGCAGCAGCCTATCTACCGCAGCAGCTTTGTTCGATATTGGTATCTTGACTTCGTTTAGGTTGGGGGAACGGAATTCATTTTTCCTGACAGCGACATTAGCGGACACATCTCTCTCGTCAATATTTTGAGTTTCCACATTTGATCAGTCTGGCGGCGGTTGTTGAGAAGCTTTTTGCGAATTGTGTTGCCGCCGTTGTTCCTGCTCGTATAAATGTTGATGACAATCTTCAAAGGATTGCAGACAGCTACGAGTAGTTCAAAAATTCTCTTTGAAAACTCTGCAGTGGGATCAGTAGTTGATTGATCAGATTTCTTTATAGGTAATGCTCTGCAGGAGATGACATTCAAGCTTCTGCCTACTGTATATAAGGTTCCAGCTGCAGTTATTCATGTATTTGCTGCTCCGCTATGGCCAATGATGCAGAGAATAATAGTCGCCCTGCAGTGCAAAGCGTTAGGTAGGTAGGTAGGTAAGTGGGTAGACGGGCACAAGCCACGTCTCACTTAGGTCCTTAGGGACCCATTGTGATGCCCAATTGGGGAATAGTGTCCCCTTTTAACCCTTGTCGCACTCATGGTCTTTCGTTGTGCCGGAGCTATCCCGATTTCCTTATGAACCTGCAAAGAGATCTTAGAGGTATATTTGAAATTTCTTGTAAGTCTTGGAAGAACAATTCTCTCAGTGTTCTATGACGCAACTGACAAAGACTAGGGCAGTGACGGAGGTAGTGAGGAGTGTCCTCTCGTTCCTCCTCGTCACCGCAGCCTCTACAAATGTTGTAGTTGGAGAGTCCCATTTTCATGGCATGGTTTCTAAGATGATTATGGCCAGTTAGAGCTCCAACCACCATCGTTAGGAACTCTTTGTCGCACTGAATGATCTTGTCGGTTTTTACTCGATCGTATCTGGGCCATAATGCTTTAATAGTCGCACGTATAGACAGACCGCACCATCTACTATTTGCCACTTCAATGATCTTTGTATCCACCTTATTCCTCATCTCTGAGAGTGGCGGTTTAATACCATGAATTGCTTGTGACGCGTCGGTCACTGACCCTGGTCTGGCAAGTTCATCAGCTATCTCATTGCCGGCTATGTCCCTATGTCCTGGGACCCAGCACAGATTGATCGAGTGCTGTGAGCCAAGAGCCTTTAGATCTTCGCGACAGCTTGCGACTAGCTTGGACTTGAATTCTATTGCGGATATAGCTTTCATGGCCGCCTGACTGTCAATGAAAATGGTAATATCAGCTGGTGGTATCGCCATCATTGATATTGTTTTGGCCGCTTCTTTGACCGCCAGGACCTCCGCTTGAAACACAGTGCCATAATCAGGGAGTCTGATTGAGCAGTGCAAGTTTAGCTCGTTGGAGAAAATACCCGCGCCTGTGCCTGCTTCCATCTTTGACCCATCGGTATATACCTTTATTGTCGAATTGTTGATGGGTTCATTGGACACCCACTCCTCTCTGGTGGGGTATTTGCATTTGAAGGGTCTCTTGAAGTCGAGGTATGGAAGCCTATAGTCGCTCTCGACTTCTGATACTGCAAAGTGCAAAGCGTTGGTGCTGCTGTGAAAAGCCCACGTGCTATTTCGGGCAATATTCCGGCTGCAGGGTATTAGAAATCAGATGGAGTGAATAGCCTCCCTGGTGTTTATGGCAAGCTCCCTGCAGCTGTTGATTCCACTGGGGCTGGAACTGTTCTCTTGGTTCTAGTGTCTGGCAATTTCTTGTTATGTCCTTAACGTCGGATATTGGTTGAATGCAAAGTGTTCGGTTAAAGAACGTCCAGCAAAGGGTTCTGTTCCTTTTTTCCGCTTCTGGTTTGGATCCATACATTGCGTTTTCATTGAATTCTAGTTTTTTTTGGCAAACTTGCGGCTGGTATTAGTCTTGTAGCAACTTTTTAGTACTATCTGCTGGTAAAGTGAGTGCTGGAATGCTTACATACAAAACCTCTAGCCATACTTTTGATTCAACCTTAAAGGATGGAAGGCGAAATGCTTGAAAAAAATAACACGAATTTACGATTTTCATAAAATTTTTTTTAAATATTTATTTTTTTTTTTCTTATAAAGAAACTGAATTTTTCAATAAATAAAATGAATTTGGAAATTCCCACATTATTACCAACAAAACCGTCGGTGGTACAAGACTAGCGCACCTCGGTTTGGAATTCGTAACTTTTCACCAGTCACTACAAAAGCGAACGGTTCAAAATATATAACGACGAAATGCAACATCAGCGAGCTTCGTTGGTAAGTTTTTTTCATTTATTTGTATTTGTATTTGTTTAGTTAAATTATACTCACTCATGGTTTTATTTTTCAGATTCAGCAAGAAAACCTGGATACGCATGAGATACCGGCATGAGTAAGAACATCAATGGTAGAACGAACCAGGCCAGGCGATTCCGAACTGCCTTCACCGAACTCCAAATGGATGAGTTAAAGGCTGAGTTTGCAAGAAACGAATCTTTGCATGGTCTCCGCCGCAAAGAATTGAGTGAAAAATTGGGTTTGCCCGAGCGTTCAATAAAAGTTTGGTTCCAGAACCGTAGACAGAAAGGCAAGAAAACACAAAAGGGGGGTGCTGATGAACTGCCTGAATCGGATCTCAAGCCAACGGATGAATCACGCATTCCTCGAAATGTTTGCTCAACCAAAAGTGTTAAGAGAGTCGGGGTTAAGAGGAATTCTAAAACTGTGCCTCCCTATACACAAGATGTACAATGGCGTCAGCAGCATCAAGTATTTTCACAACCAGGTTACCATCAGCCACAGGATGCCTTTCGAGATCATCAACTGCATGGTGCTACTCAAAGTCAGCAGCGAGGTTTGGTCGGACATGTGGAACGGTTTTCACAGCAATTCAGCGGTGATCAATATATTCCGCAACAAGAAATTTGCGAGCAGAGTATCACGCAACAACCGGACGCGCATCACCAACAAGTTGATGATATAAGTCTGGTATTCACTGCCGAATTTTGTCAGAAATTTATGCCGGACGAAATATTTTTCAGTAGTCTTGGTTCACATACGCCTGCCATTTTGTCCGACTTGAAGACTTCATTCACAAAGAAGGATTACGATGCCCTTGATGTATACCTCTGCACACTCTGATAATTGGACAAAGAATCGCTCAGCTTATCCGGGTGAAATACGACAATGGATACTTCCATTCCAGCTCCCAAGAAATAATAAATAATAAATGACATCTCAAATATTAAAGAATATGAGCGTATGTAAATATAAATGTAAAATATTACACTATGTGTGTAAGTGTTATGTTGTGTTAAATGTTAAAATGTAACTAGGTATGATTTTGTATACGACTGAAGTTTTGCATTAAATTTATGACATGGTCCAGTAGAAGTGAAAACTTGTTTATGTTTTGTGTTTAAGTGGGAGCAAAGAGGAGACGGGACTTCACTAAAGCGACGTAACGAAACCCCTGCACTCATATCTTCCCGTAGAATTAAAACTTTACAAGTTAGATGCAGCTCTGATACACACAGCAAATATCAGAAATCAGAGGCAAGGGTTATACTTCGATCTGGTGACTGGATGGCGCAGTTGGTTAAGTGCCTGCCTAAAGTTAGAGGGGTCCCAGGTTCGAATCCCGGTGAAAGCAAAGTTAATATGCTTTTATCCGGTTTTTCAAATCTGGTCTAGTCACCATTTGCCGTTGGGATCAAATTAACGGCACTATCACTGGAGCGGCCGATCAGTGGTAGTAGTCTGACTGTGGGTATCACAATGGATCAACATGGTCTAAGTGTGCTAGTGAATTGACTAGCAGCCCCCTAACCTAACCTAACCCTATAATAATAATAATAATGGCGGCGCTACAGTCCAAGGTGGACCTGACCTGACCTGACCTCACGAGTGGAGGGGACCTACAGTTTAATACCGACTCCGAACGGCGAGATTGAGAAGCTATTTATAGACAGTTATACTCTTTGAGCATTGTCAGTGACTCAAAAGAGGTGGAGGCGTGAACAATTTTTTTTTTAAATTGTCTGTCTGAACTTGGATTTGAACCTAGACTGTGAAAGTCTAATGCGCATGGGTCGACGCACGAACCCACACGGCCACGGCGCCCACCTAACCTAACCCTATACCTCGATCAAATACGAATTCAAACAAATAAGGATGACCAGATAGCAATGATAGACAGAGATTGGGGCGAAATGAAGAAAACATAGCCGCCGTAGCCTCTGCACGTGTAGCGCTCTCTGCTCCCACAGGAAAAAACACCTTGGAGCTTACTTCTTCAACGATCTGAGTGACGACGACGTCAGTCGACTAAAACGCTTCATAACGAGCAAATCGTTTGATGATGAAGATACCCGCGTGGTAACACAATACGCCTATGTTGGCCTAAGTGAGACTGCTATCCTGCAGTCGACCACCTGTACCTTACCTAAAATAGCCGCCGTAACGGCCTATACCGAAGGAGACCCAGAAATGTCGATTCGAATTGGGCATCACTGATTCGCCGGGGGTCAACTCGATCTATCTTGTGCTTATTTTTTGGGCCCACATCCATATAAGATTGTGTTGACGCATGAATTAAAGCCGGACGACCATAGATGCCGTTAGTTCGCAAATTAGGTGCTGGAAATTTTGACAGAAGATCCGAATTTTGGCCAAAAAATCAGATTCTCCAACGCCTTGTCCATTTTTGGTTCAGCGGCTATGTCAGGAAGCAAAAATGCCGTTATTAGAGGTAACACAACCACAAGTATTCGACCAAGCATCAAAGCATCCACAAAAGTTGTTTCTTTGGTGCGGTTTATGGCATGATGGCATTGTCGGACCTTATTTCTTTGGAAATGAGGAAGGAGACACTGTGACCGTATATGGTTTCAGATATAGAGCGATGTTAACCGACTTTCCGTGGCCAGAGCTCAATAACATCGATATATCCGAGATGTTGTGATTTGCATAAACAGTAGGAATACATACAAGTATTTACATTCGATTGAGTAGTGAGGTGGATTCATATAGATGATCGAATGCGCCAAATGCAAAAGCCCTATAAGGGGAGAAACAGGAATATCTTGTGATGGTGTATGCAAAAAGGTATACCATACAACGGCAAAATGTACCGGACTGGACCAATATACCCATGGCATTCTCCAGGCGGACAATATGGCCAGATTCATGTGCGAGGATTGCTTAACATACATCCAAAATATTGGATTAGTGGTCGGAAATATGGCTGAAAACGTTGCCCGAAATTCAAGCTATTTAAATCAATATAAAGAGGAATTCGATCAATCGCCGAATGAAATGCAAATGAAAAAACGGCTAGAAGCTATTGAAAAACGGTTTATTGACATACTAAACCAAATGAAAACGGCTCAAGAAGTATGTGAAAAGGCGGTAGGTGAGTTTAAAAACGCTTGTAGCATCGCTAAAAACTGCAATGAAATAAATACAAAATTATATTCAGAAATAAAAAATACACTTCAGACGAGCTCGAGGCCAACATTCGAGACACTGTTGCCGGAGTAAAGCCGGATACGAGTATATTGAACCAAGTCATCACAAATGGGCCGACCGCTTGAAGCACTACTCTAAAGCGAAGCGTCCATTTGAATCATGTGTTATTCCTTTGAAGCAAATCAATTATTTGTATACCTCATTTAAGTCTATTTTCCCATCGTTCTTTTCTAGTCTTCTTGTGATAATACAGTCCAGCGTGGACCTGGATCTCAACCAACAAACCTCACTAGCTAGAGAGTTTGAGGCCCCTCTGCACTTGGAAGGCCTAGCTCCTTTTTAATCGACACAGCATATGCTTCAAAACCCCATGCCGATAGATCTTTCTACTGGTTTGAGCACATTACTTAAAAGAAAATGACTGGTAAATGTTTCCGGCAATGAATACGTTGCGTTTTCGTTTTTAAAGCATTTTTTATTGATGAATTCAGTGTGCTTACAGTCTAGACAAAATGCTTATCCTAGTTGAATGGACAGCGTTCTTAATTATAACTTAATGGCCCTCTCCAGGCTCTCTAAGCTAAACTTAACATTAATCTATGTCTTTCGGCCTAATCTAACTGACTTTATTTTGAAGATAATCTAAATATGTACACTTTAAGGAAAAAGATTTAAGTTTTCTTTACTATTCCGAGTTGTTGCTATGTCATTGGATCACTCCCCAGGAAGCTGTTTAGATCTCTTTCAGCTTCAAACTGGTTCTGGTAAAAAAGACACTGTTTTACATTTTGGTTAGAAACCTAACGTAAAACAGCTCAACTAACTTCAAGACTTACAGACCCCCTTCCTATTTTGGGATCGTGTTCGATAACCATACTTGCAGTCACTTACTATGTGCAGCAGATCATGACTTCGAAACTAAGGTAGGTATGAAGTGGCTAAGGCGTGCACTTAGACCAGAGTTGATCCATTGTGCAGCCACATGGTTTGATTGAGGTCAATCCAATAAAGTATTTGTGGGAAACCATTTGGAGCCTGTAATGAAGCGTAGTAGATTATTAATGGGAACCACACTGAATTCGCATAAGTTATCGAAAAAGTAGGCCCCTAGATGTAGGCGTCGAATAGACGCTAGGGCCGGACAGGAGCAGAAAACTAGATGGCTTATCTATTTTCCTTTAAATAGCTGTGAGATGTGTTCATTTTATTTTGAAATCAATACCATGTTGCATTGATCCAGTCCTTTCCATATCGAGCCTCGTGGATTTGAGAAACCATTATATGTCTATATACATTGTGGCGGTACAGTCCAACGTGGACTTGGACCTAGCATCTACAGCAACATGAAACAATGTTCCGGAATTAATCACAAGGTCAACACTTCTCAACAAAGCAACAATCGTTAAAAAATATTGAACAGTGTTTCTTTTACAGCCATATTAAAAAGAAACCAACAGATGGTCTACCCTTACAATGCTCTATTATTTCCTCAAACTAGAATATTAAATTTTCCGGCGGTACCCTCATAAAACTTAAAGTTGACGCCCCAGTGTTAGAGGATTAAAGAGTAGTTGTACATAATTTATAAGTATACACCATAAAAATAGCTGCACTGTATTGCAAACACTTTGTGCAGGTACATTATGGAATGGTTAGTTTAACAATCGAAAGTCTACGGTCAAGGATTAGGTAAAAATGTTTCTATGAATTTATGTCAAGCGTACCTCAGTAAAAAAAAAACTAAAATTTATGAGGTCAGTAAGTTGTAAGGTTGCAAGATATTGCATTTTCGCGAATAGGGGATTTACGACTGCCAAAGAATCGGGCAATAAACTCTTTTTTTTATACACCGTGCAAAAGAACACGTGCATAAAATTCGCTCGAATTTACGCTGACCCTTCGCTCAATCTGCATTTTAGCACGATGACTTTGACCAAGGCAGGTAAATCCATAAATTAACAGAGATTACGAGGAAGCGTTACTGTGTGATTTCCCGAAATTTTGTGGGTTTGGTAGCCTTCGTTTTTCAAATATTTTGTTTTTTAAAATTCACAGAACTGCAGTTATGAAAACTGTATTTTATGAAAAGTACAGTTATGTTAAAGATGTGAAGTCAAATAGACATATAGTATGGGAACAATGGGAAACTAGATCATTAACGGACTGGCACATAGGTCTCTCTCTCTCTCTACAGCCGTTTTCTTGTTCGTATTGCATTCAATATGATTCATCATGATTTAATAAAGGAACGTGGTGCAGTGGATACTTTGGGGAAGTAAGACAATTTTTGGTCACTGTGGATAAATACAGGGTGCGCATTTGTATATGAATATTAAATAACTTAAAATAAACAATCGATTTACATACAGTCGCATCTCTCTAAGTCGAACTCCCTCTAATTCGAACTAATTTTGATATCCAGTGAAAATGCGACTTAGAGGGAGGTGACTGTATATGTATGAGGTATTTTCGTTTAAATTGGCCCTTTACCAATCCTTTATTTCGATAGTTTTTGAATAAAACATCACTGAAGTGGCCGCCTTTATTAACCTAAGGAAAATGTGTCATTTAAGCTGCGTTTTCCATTACTTTTTCGAGCTTCTCGGGCGGAATATGGATGACTTTGGCACGAATGTTTGCCTTGAGCTCGTCAATAATTTGGGGTTTCCTGGCATACACCTTGCTTTTCCAATAACCCCACAAAAAGAAAGCCGGAGGGATAAAATCTGGAGATCTGGGTGGCCAGTCAATGTCGCCATTTCTGGACACCACACGTCTAAAGAATTTTCGTTACAGGAACTGCATTGTTTGATTTGCAGTGTGGCATTGCGCACCGCCATGTTGAATCCAAACAACTTTTAAATCTTACACCATACATCATACATCTAAGGTTTGAATTATGTTTTTGGTAAATTCATACTATAAAAATCTGGATGCTCTCCACCCGTAAGAATGGCATGTGTAGGGCTAAGTCCAGTCCGGATTGTAGTGCTACAATATTATTATTGTTACTATGATAATAATATTAAATATGAATATTCCTATAGCAGGTCAGTTTTAAATCGAATGCAAAAAAAAGAATTTTTAGTTTTATAAAAATATAATGGTAAAATTAAATTCTGTGGACATGCATTTACCGTCAGGATTTTGCGAGATGTGGGCGAAAAATTTTTTCAGTCTTTTCGAATTCTTAAATTCAAAACGTCAACGTTTTGATTTTCAAACTTTTAGAACTAATTAACTAACTCCGCTTTAATTTATTCAATCAAATGTTTTTAATAAACATTATCTCTGAATGGTGTTGCATTAAAACACACATTTGTTTTTCAATCAATTGAATTAATTAAGGGACAGAATTATAGAAGCTCGATTATAGTAATAATAATAATAATGGTGGCCCAACAGTTTTATGTGCCTATTTTCTACAACAACCACTCGTTGTGCTTACTTTTGTTCTCCAACAAATGGAGGAGCCCTACAGTTTTATGCCAACTGAGAGCAACGAGTTTAAGAAGCTTTCATTGGACAGTTAACTCTTTGAGCATTGTCAGGGACTCAAAAGAGGTGAAACCGCGAACAATTTTCTTTTTGAAAAAATTACTTCCTGTATAACAGTCTGGGGTGGACATGGGCCTCAACCATGGGCTGTCTCCAATTTCGTACGCAAAGTTAGTTGATATCTCCCTCAATGTGTGTGGGCCATCTTAGAAATGGACGCCTCCTGTTGTGTTGTCCCACAAGCTCAGAGTCGAACATTCATCGGACCGGAGCTATAGTTATGGACAAAACCATAATACCAAATATCGTTCTAAATTGTAATAAAAAACTTCAAATATTTTGTAACTCTTGACATTTTTTTTTATTTTATTATTATTTTAATGAAGGGAAACAAAAGTAATTCATAAAAATTTGAAAAAAATTCCGATTTTTTTTTTTAAATAATTTTTTCTTCAAAAAACGTGTATAAAAAGGGGACAAAACAATAAGACCAGTATACAAAATCTTGGAAATTCATAATCAATATGTGATTTTCTTTAAATATTTTTAGTATTTAGTGGAATACCCTTTTATTTTTGATCACTGTACGTACTCTTCTTGGCATGGACTCGACCAGTGTGCGGCAAGTGCTCGTCGGTATGGCGAACCAAGCTGTTTGGATTCTGCTCCACAACTCTTCTTTATTTCTAGGCTTTTCGGCACCAAGAAAGTTTTTCACGATTCCCCATAAATTTTTCAGGGGATTCAGGTTTGGAGATTGGGAGGGCCAGATCATAGGATCGACATTATGCTCTTCCAGCCACCTTTTTACTTTGCCCGCCGTATGCTTCAGGTGGTTATGGTGCATAAACTGCCACTTTAGTGGCATCTCCCATTCAGTATACGGGGAAATGACTTATTTCAATATTTTGGCGTACAAATGCTGGTCCATGGTGCCTTTTATCCAAAATAGTGGACCTACACCATACCACGAAAAACATCCCCAAACCATAATATTTCCGCCTCCATGTTTGGCGCTTTTGTTGGTGTACTGGGGCTGGTATGCTGCATTTTTTTGACGCCTAACCCACCTCTTACCATCTGATCCCACCAAATTTATCTTGGATTCATCCGACCAAAGAATATTTCGCCACTTTTTTTCGTTTTCTGGACCTTTCCATTCCAGATATTGTTTTGCAAATTGGATACGATTTTTTCTATGTCTTTTGGTAAGAAGTGGTACCTCCCTGGGGCCTCTTCCGAAAAGATGTTGTTCTTCTAGCCTCCTTCGCACTGTTTTAGAACAGACTGGCAAGTTCAGTTCACGTTTAATATCTGCAGCTTAAACGGGTCTTTTTTCGATTGGCGTTTTATTAGGGCGTCATCTTTTAGAGATGTTTTTCGTGGTCGGCCTGTTGGCATGTGCGATCTTGGAGGCTGTAAGGCATTAAAAACAAATGTCTTTGATCTTCCAATGCGTCTGGAAACCTCCCGCTGTGAATTTCCTTCCTGAGTAAGTTTTCGAATAAAATCCCTTTCGGTTCCGGAGAAATGCACGCCGCGGCCCATTTTACCTGTTTTCATAAATAATTCTAAGCATCTTAATACACAGATATTGTTTATTTTTATACTTATAGTAACATACTTTAAAAATAAAATGAAACACAATTCCTCACAGCCAAAAAGCAAGATACAAGTAACCCGGTCTTATTGTTTTGTCCCCTTTTTATACACGTTTTTGGAAGAAAACAATTTTTTTTAAAATCGGAATTTTTTTTCAAATTTTTATGAATTACTTTTGTTTCCCTTCATTCAAATAATAATAAAATGAAAAAAATGTCAAAAGTTGCAAAATATGTGAAGTTTTTTATTACAACTAAAAACGATATTCGGTGGTCCTATTGTTTTGTCCATAACTGTAAGTATTGTCCATACGCTCAAAAGATCGCATGCAGAACTTTTTTCTCGAAAGCTCCTTCATCCGCTTTAAAAATTGTCCATGCTTCTGCGAAATAGAGCAGGACTGGGATGATTAATGTCTTATACAAAGTCAGTAATAATGTTGTTTATACTATGTACCACGGTAGACGAAGTGCTTCACTAACTCGAAGTTATTTTGATGTTCTGGCAAAGTCCGAAGCCAAAACAATTCCCTGACAAACTGTGTAAGAAAAATGATTTTATGCGGTTTTATTTTTCAACAAACTCTTCAAAGTCAAAGTATTCGTATCAACTCAACGGCTGTGAAGGGGTTCAATGAGTTATCAGGTGTGTACATTCCAGAGATTTCAAAATTATTAACAGCTTTGCGCCTCAAAGCTTAGCGCTTAACAATCTCGGTATTGAAAAGTCCCTTGTGGCTTTTATTCACCAGCTACTGGTTAGCAGAGTAATAAACTCTAAACTCGGTGAATCCAATGTCCGCAGAACAGTTAATAGAGGAACCCCGCAAGGTGGTGTACTCTCTCCTCTTCTATGGAATGTTGTGGTCAATGAACTGCTACTGAACTTAGAGGAGGTAGGATGCAGGGTGATTGCCTATGCGGATGATATTGCTATTGCAGTCTCCGGAAAATTTGTCTCGACACTAAGGGACATCATGCAGCATGCCTTCCATAGAATAACCTCATGGACCAGTGCATGCGGTCTTGGAGTTAATCCGCAAAAAACGGAACTAATACTCTTCACGAGGAAATATAAAATTCCCCCCTTTGACCCTCCCTCATTGTGTGGCGTAAAACTTACGCTCACAGATAAGGCCAAATTCCTGGGTCTCTTCATAAATCGCAAACTAAGCTGGAAGTCCAACATCATGGAGCGTATCAAGAAAGCCACCACTGCGCTCTATTGCTGCAAAAAAGCAATCGGATGTAAATGGGGCCTTCAGCCTAGAATAGCATACTGGCTGTACACAGCCGTAGTCAGACCAATCCTACTCTATGGAGTTTCAGTATGGTGGACAGCTCTTGGCACAGCCGTCAACCGCAACCTTCTTAACCGCGTGCAAAGAACTGCAAGTATATGCATCAGTGGAGTGCTAAGGACGACACCATCCGAAGCATTAAATATTCTACTGTATCTCCCTCCACTTGACTTGTTTGCCAGACAAGTAGCAGCCTGCACAGCGGTAAGACTCAGAACACTTCACCTGTGGAATAACCACCATACGGGTCATTCCACCATTCTAGATAACCTCGAGTTTCTACCGCACGATACCGACCTCATACTGCCTCATCTTGTTTTTGAGAAAAACTTCTCTACCAGCATACCCTCCAGGTCAGACTGGAAGTCTGATACTCAGACGCTGGACGGTCCTCTGCGTATTTTCACAGATGGATCCAAGACGGACGAGGGAGTAGGAATAGGTGTCTACTCCAAGGATCTCAATTTTAGCATATCCCTCCACCTTCCAGAATATTGTAGCGTTTTCCAGGCTGAGACAATGGCAATAAAAGAAGCTCTGTCTTGGCTCAAGAACAACGTGATATCCAAGAAGGACATCACCATCTGTTCAGACAGCCAGGCAGCAATCAAATCCCTGAACTCGGTCACTTTTCTCTCTAAGACCTCCCTAAATTGCCGCCTATCTCTTAACGAGATGGCTGAGCATTTTAACATTCACCTCATGTGGGTGCCGGGACATAGTGACATTCCAGGGAATTGTGAAGCTGATTATCTCGCCAGGAGCGGTACGATCTCCACAAACCTCCCTAGTGGGGATCCTCCGCCTATGCCATTCGCTACAGCCAAACTTCTTTTAAAGAATCATACCATTAAAAACACCAACTCAAGATGGTCAGATGGCACTACGTGACTCATTACAAAGCAAATCTGGCCTAAACTTGATCTAAAACGTTCACTCTATCTTCTTAGAATGAACAGGTCATCCCTAAGGATTCTCATTGGCGTTATCACAGGACACTGTGCCATTGGCACTCACGCCTCAAGAATGGGACTCCCTCATAATGATTTCTGCAGAAGCTGCAGAGACGAAGAAGAAGAAGAAAGCATAACGCATCTTCTCTGCACTTGTAGCGCTCTCTCCTCTCGCAGGATGAAACACCTTGGAGCCTACTTCTTTAACGACTTGAGCGAATTGCACAACGTCGGCATCAATCAATTAAAGAGCTTCGTTGAAAGCGCTAAATGGTTTTTCGGATAAAGGAACACAAGATCCGCGTGGTATCACAATGGGCCTAATTTGGCCTAAGTGTGACTGTTTTCTACAGTCAGCCACTTCAACCTACTTTAAATAATACATATAATTAATCACTTTTTGAACTATTTGTTTTATTTTCTATCATTTAACATTGTTTTGAAAAATGCTGCACCATCCAAATCTGCATCCCAACAAGCACTTTACTCCAACATTCCAAGTTCCTTGGACAGAAACGTACAACTCGGAATCTGGTTTCTTCCTGTGAAAGCAATTCAACCTGAAAGTGAACAAACTACCCTTCCAGTGATGCCGAACAACCCACAACAATAAAAAGTCAATTAATAGTTTATAGTACAATGGAATAATAATTTATTTATAATATAATTTATATACATAATATAATTTATAAAATTTAAAATGTAATGGCCACATTGGAGATTGGTGGCGTCCCATCAATTTCGTCCGCAAGTAGGCAGCTTATGTCCAATTCGTCCTCGTCCACACCACTCGCGAGACACATGTTGATCTCTTCGTCCAAGTTAGGCCACGACTGATTTAAATGGTCAGAACTTGCGGTCGCAGGCGATTTCTGACAGGAAATGGGATCGGTGGGCGAGTAAAATTCCCCATGTGGGTACGTTTGCTGCCAGATATCTTGCGGATAGTACAGTGGTGTGGATGGAGCATATTGCTGATGCTCCTGCAACAACATTTCCCGCTGCTGTTGCTGTTCTTGCAAAGGCTGCTGTTGTTGAAGAGGCGCTTGGTGTTGTACGAAAAACTGCTGCTGCTGTTGGAAAGGCTGGTGCTGGTGCTGGTGCTGGTGCTGGTGATGGGGAGGCTGCTGCTGCTGATGGGGTGGCCCTGGCTGTTGTTGGAACATTTGTTGCTGTTGTTCAAAAAGCTGCTGCGGCTGTTGGAGAGGCTGCTGCTGCTGATGGGGTGGCTCTTGCTGTTCGAAAAGTTGCTGCTGCAGTTGGAAAGGCTGGTGCTGGTGATGGGGAGGCTGCTCAGTTTGTTGAAGAGGCCCTTGGTGTTGTTGGAGACCCTGTTGCTGTTGCTGTAGTTGTGGAGGCAATTGCTGCTGGGGAAGGCTTTCTTCGTGGCTTCTCTCCGGTGTAGTTGTTGTTGCCTCATCTTTGGGGTGTAAAATGAGAAACTCGCTGATTTCCTCTTCCACTTTTGCAGCAGCCTCTCTTTTCACTTTCTGCCGCCGGTTTTGGAACCAGACTTTCACAGTCCGGTCACACAAACCGAGCCGTTCGGCGATTTGCTGGCGTCGTGGTCCATGGGGTCGGGGACATTCAGCGAACTCAGCTTTTAGTTCGCCGAGCTGGTATTCTGTGTATGCGGTCCTAAACCGCCTCACTGCAGGATTTCTCGGCGCCGGCGGTTGCGAATGTCGGCTTGCCGGCGTTAGTGGCATGGGTGCGTCTTGCTAAAAATAAAAGAATAAAAAGAATTAAATTCAGTAAATTGTTATAATTTTCAATAGAAATTACTTACCGTAGCAAAGTGATCGAATGCTGATTGAAATCCGCTCATTTTGATTTATTTTTTTCCAAAATTTTTCCAGGCAAATTCTACGGAGGTAATTCTTGTGTCTTTCACGCTAGGCGGTCTGTTGCTAAAACTGCAGATACTCTCGAGCCTCTTCAATTTATACGCAACCGTGATGACCCTTCCTCATCGCCTTAGAGTAGTAGCACCGCACACATGCATACGTTTATCCTTTTCAATATCATCCCTAAACCATGCTATTTTGTTGGAGGCGGTCCTACACAAACGATTGATTGCGTGTGGGTGCGTGGGTGATCGGGCGAACTCGATCATTTCACCTTCAAAGAAGCGAAAGCGAAAACGTGAACCGAGTATGTGCGAAAGGACAAAGCGAGAGACATGATCACCGAAATCACCGTGCTGTTCCTTTCTAAGAAGTAACTACATATGTGTGAACGGTTGGTAGCGAATATATCCTGGAATTATTAGTGCATGTGTAGGATTGCAAATATCGTACTCCTCGGCCACTGCCAGGTTCATACCGACGCGAGTCATTTGACAAATCAAACCCTCAGGATTGCTTATGTGTGACATCTTTTTTTCGTGTTGTGTCTCTTGCAAAACTTGAGTAGAAGCGTGTTTGTTCAAAGCTTGTATACCTTCTGGGAACTGTTCGTGATTTTTTGTTACATCATTACATGAAATTGGATTGTTCAGTTTTTTGTTGTGAAAACATAATCCCGCAGTCGAATTTAACAAAAAGCAGAAGTCTTTGATGAAAGCAGATCCAACTTCTGTGTAGAATTTAGTACGTAGACAGGCATTGGTTTTAATAGATGATTAAATTAAAATCTGTTATGTGTTGCACCAGCTTATTTCAAACAATGCAAGGTGAACGCTCTAAATGATTTTCATGTCAGATCTCCTTAAACTTTTTCACAGACGTTGAGTTGATGTGAATGTTCAGACTGACTTTAGAGAACACAATATAAGCTTCGGCTGAAGCCGATGTTGATGAATTAAGCCTTTATTTACTTTTCAGGTGGAAACCAAATGTTCGATTCCATGGAGCATTCATACGACACATTGGGGGATACAATGTGTAAAATAGAAAGGACGAAACACTATTTTGATTAATTTACAAAAAATGTTTTGGACAGTTCAATGAGACATTTCTGGGTATATTTGGAGACAATGATGAAATGACGTGGAAAAAGTGAAGCCTCGTGCTTCTGGGAGGTTAAGCAGAGTTCAGTTGTCATTTGTGTTTCACGTCAAACCGAAATTGCGAAAACAAAATTAAGTGCTTAGTTAAGTTTAAGTTTACACTTACAGGCAACTTGATCTGAATATTCAACTATCAATATCAAATGGAGTGGGAAATCGGATGAGCATTTCGACGAGTATATGTATGTCCATTGAATGCTTTGCAAAATGCTTGTAAGTTTGCGGACCAATGAGAAAAAGAGATATCCATTAAAAATAATGATCCAAAATAATCTTCGGCGATGATGTTCATTTTCATCCCGACGGCGTTATTAGTCACCAAAGTTGTCCAACTTGGAGATCATAAGTTCAGCGAGAGTGGAAGACAAGTGGTTTCGACGAAACTCATAAACATAACATCTCATAAACCAATTCGATTACGGTCATTTCGTGGTTGACATCGTAATTTCCCATTTTGGTGGTTGGAAACAGCCGCTCAGATCATGCGACTAAACGCCGATGTGCTTAGGTTTTTTGAATCTAAGAGTTATTGTAGCAAGCACTCCTTGAAGCAATAAATCGAGCGCTGTGTCAACGAAAAGTAGTCACATTCATGCAAATCGGTCATGGGATTCAATTTCGTTACTCCCACAATTCGTCTCTTAATTCCTGAACTGATCCTTCCATAAGCTGTCTAATCCACTTTTCCACAATTTACTGCAGCCATTAAATTCACTGAATATAAGTCGAAAAAGCATTGCTCGCGAGCATCTGAATACCATGTAAACAACGCACAATGTGTCCTTTTTTCATCCTCTACCACTAAAAAAGACAGAATTCACGGCGTCCTGGATTGTCGTAATATTCTACAAAAAAAGTGAAGAAACCACAAGTCTGTAGGAGGGAATCACTAGAAGACATGCTTACTTGGGCTGAGATTGAATTTAGTCATGCAACTAGTTCAAGAAGTGTGGTCCACAAAAGAATATTTTTGGAACCAGATCAACTCCATCGGGGTTACAGTGGCAAACGGAAAACGGTCCCCTGACGTATTTTCACAGATGGATCCAAGACGGAAGAGGGAGTAGGATTAGGTGTCTACTCCAAGGATCTCAACTTCTCCAAGAAGGACTTCACCATCTGTTCAGACAGCCATCAAATCAGGCAGCAATCAAATCCCAGAGTTCGGTAACTTTCCTCTCTAAGACCTCCCTGAATTGGAGAATATCTCTAAACGTGATGGCTGAACATTTTAGTATTTACCTCATGTGGGTGCTGAGACACAGTGACATTCTAGGGAATTGTGATAATCTCTGAGCGTAACGGTCTCCACAAACCTTCCTAGTGGAGATCCCCCACCCATCCCATTTGCTACAGCTAAACTTCTTTTAAAGAATCATACTTTACAATCATACCTTACAACGATTACTGCAGAAGCTGCAGAGAAGAAGAAGAAGAGGAAAGCATAACGCATCTCCTCTGCACTTGTAGCGCTCTCTCCTCCCGCAGGAGGAAACACCTTTGAGCCGACTTCTTCAACGACTTGAGCGAATTGCACAACGTCGACATGCATCAATTAAAGAGCTTCGTGGAAAGCACCAAATGGTTTTTTGGATAGGTGACATCAGATTCGCGTGGTATCACAATGGGTCAAAACCACGCCAGACTTACCATTTTTGAGAAAAAATGTGTGCATCGCACAAAAACATACATATTTTTACATATTTTCAGCTAAAAGTATTGCATAATTTGGTTTATTTTCATTTTCTCGGAAACTAGTAGGCCTAGAATTAAGATTTTTGGCTCAAAATGTAATGAATGCCTCTAGTGTAACTGCTGCGATGCCTAAGTGTAACTGCTATCTCCAGTCAGTCACTTCAACTGAATCTCACCCAACTGAATCCATTATTATTTTTCGCCACAACTTTTTCTTTTTAAGGTTCCGTCTACAAAAACGGAACCTTTATAATTTCGGTGTGTCCGTCCGTCCGTCCGTCCGTCCGTCGTGTCTGTCACACTTTTTTATCTCCGAAGTTTATGGAGATATCGGCATGAAATTTTGGAATTAGGTACTTCAGACCTAGATGTCATTGCCTATGCAGCGATTTTAAAAAGTGGGACCATTTGGGGGTGGCTCCAGTACAGGTGAAGTTGACACTAATTTTGAAAAATTGTCGCACCCCATCGATATATATATCAATCGACAGATCTTTCGAAATGAGGTGGAGGTTTCTTTCAACACTTTTTTATTCAAAATACCGTTTGGAAAATATGGAGCTCCAAAAATTTTCCCACCCTGCCATTTCTAAACCAAAGTGTTTAAAAATCTAAAAAAACTTGGCTTCATTGAGTACTTTCATTTAAAACTATTGCGAGCATTCTGGCCCTAATGGTTTTGGAGATATTGGCCAAAAACGGTCAATCATCGACATGCGAATTTTGAAGATCTGAAAACGCAGTTTTGAAGACATCAATATAAGCATTAAGAAATGATACATTTCAAAATATCGATTTATGTTGAAATTTTGAAATATCTAAGATTTAAAACAAGAAAAAATTTTCATTTTCACACATAATTTCATGCTGTGTTCGGCCACTCTATTCGTTGATGAGCGTTATCTTTTCGATCTCACCCCTAAATGCCCAACAGAAATGAACACACACATACCGCAGGCATGAGCAGTGATTAGATAGGTATGTATGTATGTATGTATGATGGAAGGGATTTTCTGTGTTGGATAAACTTGGGTAGAGATATAGGTATATGTAGGGATGAACATTTGTTTGTTTGGATGTATGAATTTATGAAAAAATGGTTGATTTGGGTTGAAGTTAGAAGAAAATTCAACTGAAATAGTTTGGAAACGTCGTTTGATATTCAGAAATCATCCTTCAATATTATGCGACGGAACCTTCCCCGTGCGAGTACAACTCGCACTTGCCCGGTTTATTTGATCTTCATTTTCATCGATCCTTGTGTAAATGGTTTCATAATACTTTCGTGCTTGTATTATTTTCAAGAATTTGAACACTTTCCGTAATAGAATGACGTCGAAATTACAAAAATTATACAGCACCGTTTTTTGAAAGCACATTCCCCGCAAATCAGCAAGCCAATGCTAGCATCAGAAGTATTCATTTCTCAGTATTAGCTTTAAAGTCGTCCCAAAACCATCTTTCAAATGATCGCCCACACTTGTCGGTGCAATCCGTGGTCCTTGAGTTATTCAGATTCAGCGTAATCTTTGGGATGTCGCTCATTTTTTTTATTGCTCTTGTTCGCAATTTATTGCCACCTCATCCACCTTTTCCGTTTGTTGATTAAATTCGAAGAAAGGACGAAGAAAGGTCGTCCACCCCCAATTTGCATAAGGATTGGAAAGCAAAAATTGTATAATAAATAAATTGTATATAACCTTACTTAGGTCGTCCTGTTTATTGCGGTTAAAGGATTTGCAAAAATCTCTCCTGAATTTCTGCTAAAAACCGATGATTTTTGTCGAATAGTTAAAAAACTCTTAGAGGCTCGAAATTATTTTTACGGAATGCAGTCATCAAAGACTATTTTTAAGATTTTTTTCCACATTTTATGGCACCTCAGCCTCACCTGCTGACGGGTGGTGGTAGTCAACACCACTTCGCATGGCCCAAACGGAAATTGAACCCCCAATTAGTTTTATAGCGCCTTTTGATTGACATATAACTCGATGTCAAGATATCAAAATACACCCCAACTTTACAAATTTTAGAACTGCTTTCAAAAATCGACTCTGGGATGTCGCAAAATATCAAGACCTAGACTTGGCTCTGTTACGCCATCATGATGTTCTTTTAACTGCGTACCATTCTGTCACAACATTTTTCTTTACAAGCAGTATGGTTTTGAGGCAGTGCCAAGATGACCTCCAGCTGTTGGCTCGGGCACCTAATAATGTAATTATCACGAGTTTTCTCCTCCTTAACGCAAGTGTTTGAATAAACCTTTCAAAGGATAATCACATAATAAACAGATTAAATATTCCAGGATGTAAACACGGGCGTACTCATATACGAGTGCGATGCCACTGCGAGTTGTCATAAAGGTTGCAAGCAGCGTGGGGCGTTTCCATTGTTGTCTCACCATGCGGTGCGGTGGTGTCCCGTCAGTTATAGAAACAAAAAACCCCGATCCACTGATGTCCCTGTACCTGTTCAGGAGCTCGTCATTATCTCTTCAGTGATCCTCGTAACAATCGCAACGCCCGTTCGTTCGTTAGTGAAATTGTTTGCCATAAACACCTTCTTCGAAATGGTAAACATCGAGTTTTATTGCAAATTTCTGCATCGACCTGATCCGCGGCCAGGGGGCTCGTATGCAAAGACTCTTTTAGCCTGAGCATTCGTGTTCATGTGCCAAGTCATGTGTCCAAGTCAATTAAGTCGACGGATTTTTGCCCTCCAGACTCTCCCGACATCCTCGTAAAGTTGGTAGAGTTTGTCTAAGGCCAACTCGGACTTATTGTTTTTTCGCATTTTTAAGGTTCCGCCTACAAAAACGTAAACTTTATAATTTCGGTGTGTCTGTTAAAGATTGAAGGCATGACTTTTGTCTCGAAAAAACGAAGAGCTTCTTCATCTGCTCTTGACATTGTCCATGTTTCTGCATCGTAGATTCATAACCGACATGCACCATAAAGACAAGACAGTCAGACAGACATGACCAAGGTGTTATATCTCGAAAAGACCAATAGACTCTTCATTCGCTTGGCAAATTGTTCATGCCTCTGCGCCATAAATCAAGACATTCATGACCAAAGTTTTGTAAAAAGTCAGCTTGGAACTTTGAGAGACCTTTACCTTTTGAGTCCAAAAATACAGGGGCTGCCAAGAGTTATTCTGTGTTTGATCTCGGTACTGTGACGAGAATATACACCAGCAAGGCGCACCTCAATTCAGTTCAATAACAGATGAAGAACCAATTATGTGGGTATCAAGTCATCGTGTCTCCGCAGAACGATCATTTATTTTTTGTATTGTAGCTACTCTCCGTGTTGCCGGTTCCCTGCAGAAGTCTACAGAGGTTATGCAAGCAATGCAATCCCTTGTGCGGTACCCAGAACTGGCTGGAATCATGCGGGATATGTCCAAGGAAATGATGAAGGCCGGAATCATCGAAGAAATGCTGGATGAAACCATGGATTCCCTGGAGGATTCTGAGGAAATGGAAGAGCAAGCCCAGAAGGAAGTCGATAAAGTTCTGTGGGAGATCACAAAAGGCAAACTTGGCGAAGCTCCACTTCCACCACAAGGAGCGGCCGTAGAAAAGGCAGACTGTCGAAGAAGAGGAAGACGAAGAAGAGCTACAGGAGATGCAGACTCGTTTGGTATCCTTGAGATCGTAAACAGCTTCATTTGCAAAATGTCCAGTCCCTTTTAGTTAGGTTAATCTCAAGTCCAATCCACTAGTGACCACTGTGCGTTTGATGCCGGATTTATTTGTTGTTTATTTTGTCCAATATACCGTTTTTTTTGTATACTGAACCTAGTCGCTTCGCTGTACATTCTCTAACCGTCTCTCTTTTTTTTGGTGACTTCCAAAAGCAACTGGCTATCTTAAAAAGTCTGATAAAAGGAAAATAAGTTCTCCTCATAAGCACTCATTTTCCGCATCTCGCAATGAGAGCACTGTTAGCTCCCGCAAGACGACTGGATGGCGCAGTTGGTTAAGTGCCTGCAGCAAGCTAGAGTGGTCCCAGGTTCGAGTCCCGGTGAAAGCAAAGTTAATACGATTTTATCCGGTTTTTGAAATCTGATCCAGTCACCATTTGCCGTTGGGATCAAATTAACGAAACTATGTAGTAGAACTGTGGGCGCCGTGGCCGTTTGGGTTCGTGCGTCGACCCATGCGCATTAGACTTTCACAGACTAGGTTCGATTCCAAGATCAGACAAACAATTTTTCAAAAAAAAATTGTTCGTGGCTCCACCTCTTTCGAGTCACTGACAATGCTCAAAGAGTATAACTGAATAGAAATAGCTTCTCAATCTCGCCGTTCGAAGTCGGCATTAAACTGTAGGTCCCCTCCACTCGTGAGAGAACAATAGCACGCACAACACGAGTGGTTGCTGAGAAGCTAAGCCCAGGTCCACCTCGGACTGTAGCACCGCCATTATTAATATTATTATCTAATAGAACTCTGAGTGTGGGTATCACAATGGACCAACATGGTATAGGTGTGCTGGTGAATTCACTAGCAGCCCCCTAACCTAAACTAGCGCCGGGGTATTGGCTTTAAATTGTCAATGCAGCTTCCTTTGTATCACTCAATATTAAGCTCGCATGTCAAGCCTAACGACCTCTGGCAACCCGACTTTTCATTCTGTCTTTTGAAGGCTCCCTAAAAAGTGATGAGCACCCACATTCGCCAACAAAATAAATCTCTCTGGATTCCATAATTTGTACATCATGTGAATTGCATGCATTTGTTGTGTAGATGATATGATTTGTAAGCCGCTCGCCAACGATGGTTGTATTCAGACACAACAGCCTTATGTAACACGTTGATCGTCCCATAAAATAATATTGCAACTTTTTCAAACTAATAATGCTCAAATTCCTTAAATACTTCAAATTGCCTGTAACTATCGACTTTGATGTTTTGCAAACAATGATGAGCGAAGGATTGTTTTGAACAATGCTGCACCATCCAAATCTGCATCCCAACAAGCACCTTACTCCAACATTCCAAGTTCCTTGGAGTAACGAAGATCTTAGGTTTCACCTGAAATGTGGAAATCCAACGTGAAAGTGGACTAAGTGGAATAACTACCCTTGTGACTACCCAGTGATGCCAAACAACCCACAAAAATAAAAAGCCATTTAATAATTTATAGTATAATGAAATGATAATTTATTAATTATAAAATATGTACATTTAGATTGGTTGCGTCCCATCAATGTCGTCCGCAAGTAAGCAGCTTATGTCCAATTCGTCCTCATCCACACCACTCGCGAGACACATATTGATCTCCTCATCCAAGTTAGGCCATGACTGATTTAGTTGGTCACTTGCGGTCGCAGGCGATTTCTGGCAGAAGACGGGATCGGTGGGCGGGTAAAATTCACCATGTGGGTCCAGTTGCTGCCAAATATCTTGCGGATAGTACAGTGGTGTGGATGGAGCATATTGCTGATGCTCCTGCAACAACATTTCCCGCTGCTGTTGCTGTTCTTGCAAAGGCTGCTGTTGTTGAAGAGGCGCTTGGTGTTGTACGAAAAACTGCTGCTGCTGTTGGAAAGGCTGGTGCTGGTGCTGGTGCTGGTGCTGGTGCTGGTGATGGGGAGGCTGCTGCTGCTGATGGGGTGGCCCTGGCTGTTGTTGGAACATTTGTTGCTGTTGTTCAAAAAGCTGCTGCGGCTGTTGGAGAGGCTGCTGCTGCTGATGGGGTGGCTCTTGCTGTTCGAAAAGTTGCTGCTGCAGTTGGAATGGCTGGTGCTGGTGATGGGGAGGCTGCTCAGTTTGTTGAAGAGGCCCTTGGTGTTGTTGGAGACCCTGTTGCTGTTGCTGTTGTTGTAGAGCCAGTTGCTGCTGAGGAAGGCTTTCTTCGTGGCTACTCTCCGGTGTAGTTGTTGTTGCCTCATCTTTGGGGTGTAAAATGAGAAACTCGCTGATTTCCTCTTCCACTTTTGCAGCAGCCTCTCTTTTCACTTTCTGGCGCCGGTTTTGGAACCAGACTTTCACAGTCCGGTCACACAAACCGAGCCGTTCGGCGATTTGCTGGCGTCGTGGTCCATGGGGTCGGGGACATTCAGCGAACTCAGCTTTTAGTTCGCCGAGCTGGTATTCTGTGTATGCGGTCCTAAACCGCCTCACTGCAGGATTTCTCGGCGCCGGCGGTTGCGAATGTCGGCTTGCCGGCGTTAGTGGCATGGGTGCGTCTTGCTAAAAATAAAAGAATAAAAAGAATTAAATTCAGTAAATTGTTATAATTTTCAATAGAAATTACTTACCGTAGCAAAGTGATCGAATGCTGATTGAAATCCGCTCATTTTGATTTATTTTTTTCCAAAATTTTTCCAGGCAAATTCTACGGAGGTAATTCTTGTGTCTTTCACGCTAGGCGGTCTGTTGCTAAAACTGCAGATACTCTCGAGCCTCTTCAATTTATACGCAACCGTGATGACCCTTCCTCATCGCCTTAGAGTAGTAGCACCGCACACATGCATACGTTTATCCTTTTCAATATCATCCCTAAACCATGCTATTTTGTTGGAGGCGGTCCTACACAAACGATTGATTGCGTGTGGGTGCGTGGGTGATCGGGCGAACTCGATCATTTCACCTTCAAAGAAGCGAAAGCGAAAACGTGAACCGAGTATGTGCGAAAGGACAAAGCGAGAGACATGATCACCGAAATCACCGTGCTGTTCCTTTCTAAGAAGTAACTACATATGTGTGAACGGTTGGTAGCGAATATATCCTGGAATTATTAGTGCATGTGTAGGATTGCAAATATCGTACTCCTCGGCCACTGCCAGGTTCATACCGACGCGAGTCATTTGACAAATCAAACCCTCAGGATTGCTTATGTGTGACATCTTTTTTTCGTGTTGTGTCTCTTGCAAAACTTGAGTAGAAGCGTGTTTGTTCAAAGCTTGTATACCTTCTGGGAACTGTTCGTGATTTTTTGTTACATCATTACATGAAATTGGATTGTTCAGTTTTTTGTTGTGAAAACATAATCCCGTAGTCGAATTTAACAAAAAGCAAAAGTCTTTGATGAAAGCAGATCCAAATTCTGTGTAGAATTTAGTACGTAGATAGGCATAGGTTTTAATAGATGATTAAATTAAAATCTGTTATGTGTTGCTCCAGCTTATTTCAAACAATGGAAGGTGCACGCTCTGAATGATTTCACCTCAGAACTCCTTAAACTTTTTCACAGACGTTGAGTTGATGTGAATGTTCGGACTCTGAAAAATTGGTCGAAAAATAATTTCATCCGTGCGATTGAGTGATTTTTCATACGAGCGGAAGCCATTGCAGTGACTTTAGAGAACACAATCTAAGCTTCGGCTGAAGCCGATGTTGATGAATTAAGCCTTGATTTGGTTTCGCCATTAGACTACTTTTCAGGTAGAAACCAAATGTTCGATTCCATGGAGCATTCATACGACAGATTGTATCCCCGTAGAATAGCAAGGACGAAACACTATTTTGATTAATTTACAAAAAGTTTAAGGTTGGACAATTTAATAATTTGTATTTAATTTCTGGGTATATTTGGAGACAATGATGATGGGAATAGGGAAGCGGCATGCTTCTTGGAGGTTAAGCAGAATTCAGCTGTCACTTGAGTTTGACGTCAAACCGAAATTGCGAAAACAAAATTAAGTGCTTAGTTAAGTTTAAGTTTACACTTACAGGCAACTTGATCTGAATTTTCAACTATCAATATCAAATGGAGTGGGAACAAGGATGAGCATTTCGACGAGTATATGTATGTGGATTGAACACTTTGCAAAATGCTTCACTTAGTATTGTTTGTAAGTTTGTGGACCAATGAGAAAAAGAGATATCCATTAAATATAATGATCCAAAATAATCTTCGGCGATGATGTTCATTTTCATCCCGACGGCGTTATTAGTCACCAAAGTTGTCCAACTTGGAGATCATAAGTTCAGCGAGAGTGGAAGACAAGTGGTTTCGACGAAACTCATAAACATAACATCTCATAAACCAATTCGATTACGGTCATTTCGTGGTTGACATCGTAATTTCCCATTTTGGTGGTTGGAAACTGCCGCTCAGATCATACGACTGAACGCCGATGTGCTTAGGTTTTTTTAATCTAAGAGTTATTGTAGCAAGCACTCCTTGAAGCAATAAATCGAGCGCTGTGTCAACGAAAAGTAGTCACATTCATGCAAATCGGTCATGGGATTCAATTTCGTTACTCCCACAATTCGTCTCTTAATTCCTGAACTGATCCTTCCATAAGCTGTCTAATCCACTTTTCCACAATTTACTGCAGCCATTAAATTCACTGAATATAAGTCGAAAAAGCATTGCTCGCGAGCATCTGAATACCATGTAAACAACGCACAATGTGTCCTTTTTTCATCCTCTACCACTAAAAAAGACAGAATTCACGGCGTCCTGGATTGTCGTAATATTCTACAAAAAAAGTGAAGAAACCACAAGTCTGTAGGAGGGAATCACTAGAAGACATGCTTACTTGGGCTGAGATTGAATTTAGTCATGCAACTAGTTCAAGAAGTGTGGTCCACAAAAGAATATTTTTGGAACCAGATCAACTCCATCGGGGTTACAGTGGCAAACGGAAAACGGTCCCCTGACGTATTTTCACAGATGGATCCAAGACGGAAGAGGGAGTAGGATTAGGTGTCTACTCCAAGGATCTCAACTTCTCCAAGAAGGACTTCACCATCTGTTCAGACAGCCATCAAATCAGGCAGCAATCAAATCCCAGAGTTCGGTAACTTTCCTCTCTGCATTGCCGAATATCTCTAAACGTGATGGCTGAACATGCACCTCATGTGGGTGCTGGGACACAGTGACATTCTAGGGAATTGTGATAATCTCTGAGCGGAACGGTCTCCACAAACCTTCCTAGTGGAGATCCCCCACCCATCCCATTTGCTACAGCTAAACTTCTTTTAAAGAATCATACTTTACAATCATACCTTACAACGATTTCTGCAGAAGGTGCAGAGAAGAAGAAGAAGAGGAAAGCATAACGCATCTCATCTGCACTTGCAGCGCTCTCTCCTCCCGCAGGAGGAAACACCTTTGAGCCGACTTCTTCAACGACTTGAGCGAATTGCACAACGTCGACATGCGTCAATTAAAGAGCTTCGTGGAAAGCACCAAATGGTTTTTTGGATAGGTGACATCAGATTCGCGTGGTATCGCAATGGGCCTAAGTTGGCCTAAGTGTAACTGCTATCTCCAGTCAGCCAATTCATCCTAACCTCACCCAACTGAATCCATTATTATTTTTCGCCACAACTTTTTCTTTTTTGATCTTCATTTTCATCGATCTTTGTGTAAATGGTTTCATAATACTTTCGTGCTTGTATTATTTTCAAGAATTTGATAACACTTTCCGTAATAGAAAGACGTCGAAGTTACAAAAATTATACAGCACAGTTTTGTGAAAGCACCTTCCTCGCAAATCAGCAAGCCAATGCTAGCATCAGAAGTATTCATTTCTCAGTATTAGCTTTAAAGTCATCCCAAAACCATCTTTCAAATGATCGCCCACACTTGTCGGTGCAATCCGTGGTCCTCGAGTTATTCAGATTCAGCGTAATCTTTGGGATGTCACTCATTTTTTTATTGCTCTTGTTCGCAATTTATTGCCACCTCATCCACCTTTTCCGTTTGTTGATTAAATTCGAAGAAAGGACGAAGAAAGGTCGTCCACCCCCAATTTGCATAAGGATTGGAAAGCAAAAATTGTATAATAAATGAATTGTATATAACCTTACTTAGGTCGTCCTGTTTATTGCGGTTAAAGGATTTGCAAAAATCTCTCCTGAATTTCTGCTAAAAACCGATGATTTTTGTCGAATAGTTCAAAAACTCTTAGAGGCTCGAAATTATTTTTACGGAATGCAGTCAGCAAAGCCTATTTTTAAGATTTTTTTCCACATTTTATGGCACCTCAGCCTTACCTGCTGACGGGTGGTGGTAGTCAACACTACCCCAATTAGTCTTGCAGCGCCTATTGATTGACATATAACTCGATGTGGCGCACCAAGATATCAAAATACACTCCAACTTTACAAATTTTAGAACTGCTTTCAAAAATGGACTCTGGGATGTCGCAATATATCGAGACCTAGATCTATTGTTGTAAAAGAATAATCATAAAGTGTAATTATTCCTAAGAATTGTAATAGATCAGTTATGTACTTGTCTAGATTAATGATGTACTTGTATAAGTCAATAAAGTCTCCTTTTCCTTCTTTGGTTAATCGTCAAACGATTAAGTTGTTTTCTGGTTCTCTGCGTGGCTCGCTTACATTATTATTATCACCTATGACTTGGCTCTGTTACGCCATCATGATGTTTTTTCAGCTGCGTAACATTATGTCATAACATTTTACTTTACAAGCAGTAAAAGCAGTGTCCAGATGACCTCCAGTTGAGGATCCGGCATCTAAGACCTACAGGAGAAAAGTCGGCCGTTTTGTAATATAATTGTCACGAGTTTTCTCCTTTCTCCTTGACCCAAGTGTTTGAATAAACCTTTCAAAGGATAATCACAAAATAAACAGATTAAATATTCCAGGATGTAAACACGGGCGTACTCATATACGAGTGCGATGCCACTGCGAGTTGTCATAAAGGTTGCAAGCAGCGTGGGGCGTTTCCATTGTTGTCTCACCATGCACCGCCAGTTATATAGTGGTGTCCCGTCAGTTATAGAAACAAAAAACCCCGATCCACTGATGTCCCTGTACCTGTTCAGGAGCTCGTCGTTATCTCTTCAGTGATCCTCGCCACAATCGCAACGCCCGTTCGTTCGTTAGTGAAATTGTTTGCCATAAACACCTTCTTCGAAATGGTAAACATCGAGTTTTATTGCAAATTTCTGCATCGACCTGATCCGCCGCTGATGGCAATCGTTTGCTCCCACAAAGAATTTCCCATCAGAGTAGAGGAACAGGGTTTCAAAGTTACTTACTTACTTACGAGTATCAGCCCTATGGAGGTTCTGAGCCTGAGTTATTGTCGCTTTCAATCGCAGTTTTTGCACGGTTCCGGGCATGCTGCTTCCAGTCATCAAGATCGAGTTGTCTTGTATCCGCGATCACTTGGTCTTCATACCGGAGATACGGCCTTCCACCCCTCCTCGAATCAGGGGGCTCGAACTCAAAGACTCTTTTAGCCTGAGCATTCATGTTCATGTGCCAAGTCAATTAAGTCCTCCAGACTCTCTCGACATCCTCGTTCGTAGAGTTCGTCGATATGTATTACCTTGCGTGGGTAATCGAGTACTCGAATTTTGTAAAAGTTTAGAAATGGGTAGTCTGGAAATTTTGATTTTCTATCCATAAATGCAACAGAAGCTATGTCTAAGGCCACCTCGGACTTATTTTTTTCGCATTTTTAAGGTTCCGCCTACAAAAACGTAAACTTTATAATTTCGGTGTGTCTGTTAAAGATTGAAGACATGACTTTTGTCTCGAAAAAACGAAGAGCTTCTTCATCTGCTCTTGAGATTGTCCATGTTTCTGCATCGTAGAGGCAAGACAGACATGACCAAGGTGTTATATCTCGAAAAGACCAATAGACTCTTCTTTCGCTTGGGAAATTGTCCACGCCTCTGCGCCATAAATCAAGACAGGCATGACCAACGTTTTGTAAAAAGTCAGGTTGGAACTTTGAGAGAGGGCTTTATTACTCATTTACCTTTTCAGTCCAAAAATACAGGGACTGGCAAGAGTTATTCTGCGTTTGATCTCGGTACTGTTTACTTGAGGGCCTTGATTACCTCAAAAGTGTAGCTGCCATCGATGCTGTGTGTACCGCCTTAAAGGCAGCACATACTTTGTTTTGCCCTTATTCGTCGTCAATGATGGTAATGTGTGCTGCTGAAGTAAGAGCTTTGCTAGTCGTACTTCGTGCTGTTTGTATGTGTGCGATCAGGTTTCTTCTACAAAATCTGCCAAATTTGTCCGAGGTGAACACTGTCCCATTATCGGACACTATAGAGTCTGGTAACCCTTGAGTTGCGAAGATGGACTGCAGACTATTGATTGCAGCAGCTGCACTGCTTCGAGGTACAGCTTTTACCTCGACCCACTTGGAGTGTGAGTCTACGAGTATAAAAAAATGTGTGGGCAAGTCGGGACCAAGGCTTAAATGTCTCCTCCCAAGGATGAGTCATCTTTAGCACACCCGGATGGAATTTTAAGAAGATGTCTTTCAGCAGCATCCGGAATTATAAGACGGGACCCAAAGAGTAAACAGTTCTTATTTAGGTATGACTTAAACTCATCATTAAGCAACGGATCAGGCCAGACCCTCACCGCCCGATGAAGAATTTGTTTAAGTATTTTACTCGTATCTGTAGATATCATCTTGGTGATGTCGCTGGATTCCACAAATTGTACATCATGTGAATTGCATGCATTTGTTGTGTAGATGATATGATTTGTAAGCCGCTCGCCAACGATGCACAGTGGTTTCTCCCAGAGGCCAAAAGTCGAAATTTTAAGGTTAAACAAACTAGTTATTTTGAATGCAATTATTTTCTATGATAACGGGAGAACAAAGTGACAGTAAGGTTTCTCCTCTAAAATTAGTTGTGGGCAGTCAGTCGCGTCACAAAGTTTTCGCAGTTTTATAAAAAAAAATTATCTGAAAATACGACATTGCGGTTTAACCACTTTTGGTCTGTTTTTTAAAGTTTATTTTGGTAAAAAGGTGATGTGAGTAACAAAATAATGTTGAACGACAGTTTTTAAATAATTTAAAAAAAATATATATATTTTTTTATTATTTTCACTTCTATTGAGGTGTTTTTTCATATTTCGTGTTTTTTCTGAAGAGCCAAAACATCAAATTCCCATAAAATCCCACGATATACAATGATTTAGAGTTGTCTTTCCTCTTTACGAATATATACGACATTTTTTGCGCAATTTTGCGCAAATCGTAAAATTTTGATCCGAAGTAAGACACTATTTTCTTCTTTTTTTAGATTCTCGCAATATGATCAAGCGCATCAATGCAATATATGCCATATGGCGAAGAAAGGTCATAGTATTACCAAAATTAATGAAACCTGGGCAATTCTTAGGGAAATTTACCAAATTGAAAGCTTAGACGCAAAAAAAGATAAATACGCTTTGTAAGTCTTTTCATAGAAGGTGGAAGGCTTCCTCGAAAAAAGACGAATTTTTATCTGCAAATAGTGTTTGGCTTGATTGCGTCGAAGACTTCAGGTCTGCACAGGACCAAATAGTAGAAAAAAAAGTCGCCAAATAATCAAGGCAGACCAAAAAACACTTTTTAGAAAGCTCGTCTCGAACTAAAAGGAGACGAATTGCTAAGATCGTTGAAATAGATGAAGATATTGCTTGTGTTTTAAAACATTGTCAATCAACAGACAATCTTCAAGCAAATCAACTTGATTCAAGTGATGCTCTGAAACTTTTGGTTGAGGCTCAATTGTCAAAACATCAGTACCAAGTTATTAGGAACTTGGTAAACCAAAAGACTAAAGTTGAAATTGTTCCAAGCTATGCTAATATTCTTAAAGCGAAAAAAGATTGATACACAGAGCTTGAAACAATACAAATTTACGATTCATTGGCCGAAGTTACCCTTTAAGGACTCCTTTATCATACTGTCCAACGCATTATAGAATCCCAACGATAATTTTTTAAAACACAGAAAACAGAAAAATCGACGTTGTCTAAGAATATTTTGAATTTATTAATTTAACCTTTAGTTACATTAAATAATATATATAATTACTCACTTTTTGAACTATTTGTTTTATTTTCTATCATTTAACATTGTTTTGAACAATGTTGATAGGGTGGCTCTTGCTGTTCGAAAAGTTGCTGCTGCAGTTGGAAAGGCTGGTGCTGGTGATGGGGAGGCTGCTCAGTTTGTTGAAGAGGCCCTTGGTGTTGTTGGAGACCCTGTTGCTGTTGCTGTTGTTGTAGAGCCAGTTGCTGCTGAGGAAGGCTTTCTTCGTGGCTACTCTCCGGTGTAGTTGTTGTTGTCTCCTCTTTGGGGTGCAAAATGAGAAACTCGCTGATTTCCTCTTCCACTTTTGCAGCAGCCTCTCTTTTCACTTTCTGGCGCCGGTTTTGGAACCAGACTTTCACAGTCCGGTCACACAAACCGAGCCGTTCGGCGATTTGCTGGCGTCGTGGTCCATGGGGGCGGGGACATTCAGCGAACTCAGCTTTTAGTTCGCCCAGCTGGTATTCTGTGTATGCGGTCCTAAACCGCCTCACTGCAGGATTTCTCGGCGCCGGCGGTGACGAATGTCGGCTTGCCGATACTCGTGGCATGGGTGCGTCTTGCTAAAAATAAAAGAATAAAAAGAATTAAATTCAATAAATTGTTATAATTTTCAATAGAAATTTACTTACCGTAGCAAAGTGATCGAATGCTGATTGAAATCCGCTCATTTTGATTTATTTTTTTCCAAAATTTTTCCAGGCAAATTTTACGGAGGTAATTCTTGTGTCTTTCACGCTAGGCGGTCTGTTGCTAAAACTGCAGATACTCTCGAGCCTCTTCAATTTATACGCAACCGTGATGACCCTTCCTCATCGCCTTAGAGTAGTAGCACCGCACACATGCATACGTTTATCCTTTTCAATATCATCCCTAAACCAGGTAATTTTGTTGGAGGCGGTCCTACACAAACGATTGATTGCGTGTGGGTGCGTGGGTGATCGGGCGAACTCGATCATTTCACCTTCAAAGAAGCGAAAGCGAAAACGTGAACCGAGTATGTGCGAAAGGACAAAGCGAGAGACATGATCACCGAAATCACCGTGCTGTTCCTTTCTAAGAAGTAACTACATATGTGTGAACGGTTGGTAGCGAATATATCCTGGAATTATTAGTGCATGTGTAGGATTGCAAATATCGTACTCCTCGGCCACTGCCAGGTTCATACCGACGCGAGTCATTTGACAAATCAAACCCTCAGGATTGCTTATGTGTGACATCTTTTTTTCGTGTTGTGTCTCTTGCAAAACTTGAGTAGAAGCGTGTTTGTTCAAAGCTTGTATACCTTCTGGGAACTGTTTGTGATTTTTTGTTACATCATTACATGAAATTGGATTGTTCAGTTTTTTGTTGTGAAAACATAATCCCGCAGTCGAATTTAACAAAAAGCAGAAGTCTTTGATGAAAGCAGATCCAACTTCTGTGTAGAATTTAGTACGTAGATAGGCATAGGTTTTAATAGATGATTAAATTAAAATCTGTTATGTGTTGCACCAGCTTATTTCACCTCAGAAATTGACACACCTCAGAACTCCTTAAGCTCTTTCACAGACGTTGAATTGATGTGAATGTTCAGACTCTGAAAAATTGGTCGAAAAATAATTTCATCCGCGCGATTGAGTGATTTTTCATACGAGCGGAAGCCATTGCAGTGACTTTAGAGAACACAATCTAAGCTTCGGCTGAAGCCTTTGCTGATGAGTTAAGCCTTGATTTGGTTTCGCCATTAGACTACTTTTCAGGTGGAAACGAAATGTTCGATTCCATGGAGCATTCATACGAGGCATTGTATCCCCCGTAGAATAGAAAGGACGAAACACTATTTTGATTAATTTACAAAAAATGTTTTGGACAGTTTAATGAGACATTTCTGGGATGTTTGGAGACAATGATGAAATGATGTGGGAATAGGGAAGCGTTATGCTTCTGAGAGGTTAAGCAGAATTCAGTTGTCACTTGAGTTTCACGTCAAACCGAAATTGCGAAAACAAAATTAAGTGCTTAGTTAAGTTTAAGTTTACACTTACAGGCAACTTGATCTGAATATTCAACTATCAATATCAAATGGAGTGGGAAATCGGATGAGCATTTCGACGAGTATATGTATGTCCATTGAATGCTTTGCAAAATGCTTGTAAGTTTGCGGACCAATGAGAAAAGAGATATCCATTAAAAATAATGATCCAAAATAATCTTCGGCGATGATGTTCATTTTCATCCCGACGGCGTTATTAGTCACCAAAGTTGTCCAACTTGGAGATCATAAGTTCAGGGAGAGTGGAAGACAAGTGGTTTCGACGAAACTCATAAACATAACATCTCATAAACCAATTCGATTACGGTCATTTCGTGGTTGACATCGTAATTTCCCATTTTGGTGGTTGGAAACAGCCGCTCAGATCATGCGACTAAACGCCGATGTGCTTAGGTTTTTTGAATCTAAGAGTTATTGTAGCAAGCACTCCTTGAAGCAATAAATCGAGCGCTGTGTCAACGAAAAGTAGTCACATTCATGCAAATCGGTCATGGGATTCAATTTCGTTACTCCCACAATTCGTCTCTTAATTCCTGAACTGATCCTTCCATAAGCTGTCTAATCCACCTTTCCACAATTTACTGCAGCCATTAAATTCACTGAATATAAGTCGAAAAAGCATTGCTCACGAGCATCTGAATACCATGTTTATGACGCACAATGTGTCCTTTTTTCATCCTCTACCACTAAAAAAGACAGAATTCACGGCGTCCTGGATTGTCGTAATATTCTACAAAAAAAGTGAAGAAACCACAAGTCTGTAGGAGGGAATCACTAGAAGACATGCTTACTTGGGCTGAGATTAAATTTAGTCATGCAACTAGTTCAAGAAGTGTGGTCCACAAAAGAATATTTTTGGAACCAGATCAACTCCATCGGGGTTACAGTGGCAAACGGAAAACGGTCCCCTGACGTATTTTCACAGATGGATCCAAGACGGAAGAGGGAGTAGGATTAGGTGTCTACTCCAAGGATCTCAACTTCTCCAAGAAGGACTTCACCATCTGTTCAGACAGCCATCAAATCAGGCAGCAATCAAATCCCAGAGTTCGGTAACTTTCCTCTCTAAGACCTCCCTGAATTGGAGAATATCTCTAAACGTGATGGCTGAACATTTTAGTATTTACCTCATGTGGGTGCTGAGACACAGTGACATTCTAGGGAATTGTGATAATCTCTGAGCGTAACGGTCTCCACAAACCTTCCTAGTGGAGATCCCCCACCCATCCCATTTGCTACAGCTAAACTTCTTTTAAAGAATCATACTTTACAATCATACCTTACAACGATTACTGCAGAAGCTGCAGAGAAGAAGAAGAAGAGGAAAGCATAACGCATCTCCTCTGCACTTGTAGCGCTCTCTCCTCCCGCAGGAGGAAACACCTTTGAGCCGACTTCTTCAACGACTTGAGCGAATTGCACAACGTCGACATGCATCAATTAAAGAGCTTCGTGGAAAGCACCAAATGGTTTTTTGGATAGGTGACATCAGATTCGCGTGGTATCACAATGGGTCAAAACCACGCCAGACTTACCATTTTTGAGAAAAAATGTGTGCATCGCACAAAAACATACATATTTTTACATATTTTCAGCTAAAAGTATTGCATAATTTGGTTTATTTTCATTTTCTCGGAAACTAGTAGGCCTAGAATTAAGATTTTTGGCTCAAAATGTAATGAATGCCTCTAGTGTAACTGCTGCGATGCCTAAGTGTAACTGCTATCTCCAGTCAGTCACTTCAACTGAATCTCACCCAACTGAATCCATTATTATTTTTCGCCACAACTTTTTCTTTTTAAGGTTCCGTCTACAAAAACGGAACCTTTATAATTTCGGTGTGTCCGTCCGTCCGTCCGTCCGTCCGTCGTGTCTGTCACACTTTTTTATCTCCGAAGTTTATGGAGATATCGGCATGAAATTTTGGAATTAGGTACTTCAGACCTAGATGTCATTGCCTATGCAGCGATTTTAAAAAGTGGGACCATTTGGGGGTGGCTCCAGTACAGGTGAAGTTGACACTAATTTTGAAAAATTGTCGCACCCCATCGATATATATATCAATCGACAGATCTTTCGAAATGAGGTGGAGGTTTCTTTCAACACTTTTTTATTCAAAATACCGTTTGGAAAATATGGAGCTCCAAAAATTTTCCCACCCTGCCATTTCTAAACCAAAGTGTTTAAAAATCTAAAAAAACTTGGCTTCATTGAGTACTTTCATTTAAAACTATTGCGAGCATTCTGGCCCTAATGGTTTTGGAGATATTGGCCAAAAACGGTCAATCATCGACATGCGAATTTTGAAGATCTGAAAACGCAGTTTTGAAGACATCAATATAAGCATTAAGAAATGATACATTTCAAAATATCGATTTATGTTGAAATTTTGAAATATCTAAGATTTAAAACAAGAAAAAATTTTCATTTTCACACATAATTTCATGCTGTGTTCGGCCACTCTATTCGTTGATGAGCGTTATCTTTTCGATCTCACCCCTAAATGCCCAACAGAAATGAACACACACATACCGCAGGCATGAGCAGTGATTAGATAGGTATGTATGTATGTATGTATGATGGAAGGGATTTTCTGTGTTGGATAAACTTGGGTAGAGATATAGGTATATGTAGGGATGAACATTTGTTTGTTTGGATGTATGAATTTATGAAAAAATGGTTGATTTGGGTTGAAGTTAGAAGAAAATTCAACTGAAATAGTTTGGAAACGTCGTTTGATATTCAGAAATCATCCTTCAATATTATGCGACGGAACCTTCCCCGTGCGAGTACAACTCGCACTTGCCCGGTTTATTTGATCTTCATTTTCATCGATCCTTGTGTAAATGGTTTCATAATACTTTCGTGCTTGTATTATTTTCAAGAATTTGAACACTTTCCGTAATAGAATGACGTCGAAATTACAAAAATTATACAGCACCGTTTTTTGAAAGCACATTCCCCGCAAATCAGCAAGCCAATGCTAGCATCAGAAGTATTCATTTCTCAGTATTAGCTTTAAAGTCGTCCCAAAACCATCTTTCAAATGATCGCCCACACTTGTCGGTGCAATCCGTGGTCCTTGAGTTATTCAGATTCAGCGTAATCTTTGGGATGTCGCTCATTTTTTTTATTGCTCTTGTTCGCAATTTATTGCCACCTCATCCACCTTTTCCGTTTGTTGATTAAATTCGAAGAAAGGACGAAGAAAGGTCGTCCACCCCCAATTTGCATAAGGATTGGAAAGCAAAAATTGTATAATAAATAAATTGTATATAACCTTACTTAGGTCGTCCTGTTTATTGCGGTTAAAGGATTTGCAAAAATCTCTCCTGAATTTCTGCTAAAAACCGATGATTTTTGTCGAATAGTTAAAAAACTCTTAGAGGCTCGAAATTATTTTTACGGAATGCAGTCATCAAAGCCTATTTTTAAGATTTTTTTCCACATTTTATGGCACCTCAGCCTCACCTGCTGACGGGTGGTGGTAGTCAACACCACTTCGCATGGCGCAAACGGAAATTGAACCCCCAATTAGTTTTATAGCGCCTTTTGATTGACATATAACTCGATGTCAAGATATCAAAATACACCCCAACTTTACAAATTTTAGAACTGCTTTCGACTCTGGGATGTCGCAAAATATCAAGACCTAGACTTGGCTCTGTTACGCCATCATGATGTTCTTTTAACTGCGTACCATTCTGTCACAACATATTTCTTTACAAGCAGTATGGTTTTGAGGCAGTGCCAAGATGACCTCCAGCTGTTGGTTCGGGCACCTAATAATGTAATTATCACGAGTTTTCTCCTCCTTAACGCAAGTGTTTGAATAAACCTTTCAAAGGATAATCACATAATAAACAGATTAAATATTCCAGGATGTAAACACGGGCGTACTCATATACGAGTGCGATGCCACTGCGAGTTGTCATAAAGGTTGCAAGCAGCGTGGGGCGTTTCCATTGTTGTCTCACCATGCGGTGCGGTGGTGTCCCGTCAGTTATAGAAACAAAAAACCCCGATCCACTGATGTCCCTGTACCTGTTCAGGAGCTCGTCATTATCTCTTCAGTGATCCTCGTAACAATCGCAACGCCCGTTCGTTCGTTAGTGAAATTGTTTGCCATAAACACCTTCTTCGAAATGGTAAACATCGAGTTTTATTGCAAATTTCTGCATCGACCTGATCCGCGGCCAGGGGGCTCGTATGCAAAGACTCTTTTAGCCTGAGCATTCGTGTTCATGTGCCAAGTCATGTGTCCAAGTCAATTAAGTCGACGGATTTTTGCCCTCCAGACTCTCCCGACATCCTCGTAAAGTTGGTAGAGTTTGTCTAAGGCCAACTCGGACTTATTGTTTTTTCGCATTTTTAAGGTTCCGCCTACAAAAACGTAAACTTTATAATTTCGGTGTGTCTGTTAAAGATTGAAGGCATGACTTTTGTCTCGAAAAAACGAAGAGCTTCTTCATCTGCTCTTGACATTGTCCATGTTTCTGCATCGTAGATTCATAACCGACATGCACCATAAAGACAAGACAGTCAGACAGACATGACCAAGGTGTTATATCTCGAAAAGACCAATAGACTCTTCATTCGCTTGGCAAATTGTTCATGCCTCTGCGCCATAAATCAAGACATTCATGACCAAAGTTTTGTAAAAAGTCAGCTTGGAACTTTGAGAGACCTTTACCTTTTGAGTCCAAAAATACAGGGGCTGCCAAGAGTTATTCTGTGTTTGATCTCGGTACTGTGACGAGAATATACACCAGCAAGGCGCACCTCAATTCAGTTCAATAACAGATGAAGAACCAATTATGTGGGTATCAAGTCATCGTGTCTCCGCAGAACGATCATTTATTTTTTGTATTGTAGCTACTCTCCGTGTTGCCGGTTCCCTGCAGAAGTCTACAGAGGTTATGCAAGCAATGCAATCCCTTGTGCGGTACCCAGAACTGGCTGGAATCATGCGGGATATGTCCAAGGAAATGATGAAGGCCGGAATCATCGAAGAAATGCTGGATGAAACCATGGATTCCCTGGAGGATTCTGAGGAAATGGAAGAGCAAGCCCAGAAGGAAGTCGATAAAGTTCTGTGGGAGATCACAAAAGGCAAACTTGGCGAAGCTCCACTTCCACCACAAGGAGCGGCCGTAGAAAAGGCAGACTGTCGAAGAAGAGGAAGACGAAGAAGAGCTACAGGAGATGCAGACTCGTTTGGTATCCTTGAGATCGTAAACAGCTTCATTTGCAAAATGTCCAGTCCCTTTTAGTTAGGTTAATCTCAAGTCCAATCCACTAGTGACCACTGTGCGTTTGATGCCGGATTTATTTGTTGTTTATTTTGTCCAATATACCGTTTTTTTTGTATACTGAACCTAGTCGCTTCGCTGTACATTCTCTAACCGTCTCTCTTTTTTTTGGTGACTTCCAAAAGCAACTGGCTATCTTAAAAAGTCTGATAAAAGGAAAATAAGTTCTCCTCATAAGCACTCATTTTCCGCATCTCGCAATGAGAGCACTGTTAGCTCCCGCAAGACGACTGGATGGCGCAGTTGGTTAAGTGCCTGCAGCAAGCTAGAGTGGTCCCAGGTTCGAGTCCCGGTGAAAGCAAAGTTAATACGATTTTATCCGGTTTTTGAAATCTGATCCAGTCACCATTTGCCGTTGGGATCAAATTAACGAAACTATGTAGTAGAACTGTGGGCGCCGTGGCCGTTTGGGTTCGTGCGTCGACCCATGCGCATTAGACTTTCACAGACTAGGTTCGATTCCAAGATCAGACAAACAATTTTTCAAAAAAAAATTGTTCGTGGCTCCACCTCTTTCGAGTCACTGACAATGCTCAAAGAGTATAACTGAATAGAAATAGCTTCTCAATCTCGCCGTTCGAAGTCGGCATTAAACTGTAGGTCCCCTCCACTCGTGAGAGAACAATAGCACGCACAACACGAGTGGTTGCTGAGAAGCTAAGCCCAGGTCCACCTCGGACTGTAGCACCGCCATTATTAATATTATTATCTAATAGAACTCTGAGTGTGGGTATCACAATGGACCAACATGGTATAGGTGTGCTGGTGAATTCACTAGCAGCCCCCTAACCTAAACTAGCGCCGGGGTATTGGCTTTAAATTGTCAATGCAGCTTCCTTTGTATCACTCAATATTAAGCTCGCATGTCAAGCCTAACGACCTCTGGCAACCCGACTTTTCATTCTGTCTTTTGAAGGCTCCCTAAAAAGTGATGAGCACCCACATTCGCCAACAAAATAAATCTCTCTGGATTCCATAATTTGTACATCATGTGAATTGCATGCATTTGTTGTGTAGATGATATGATTTGTAAGCCGCTCGCCAACGATGGTTGTATTCAGACACAACAGCCTTATGTAACACGTTGATCGTCCCATAAAATAATATTGCAACTTTTTCAAACTAATAATGCTCAAATTCCTTAAATACTTCAAATTGCCTGTAACTATCGACTTTGATGTTTTGCAAACAATGATGAGCGAAGGATTGTTTTGAACAATGCTGCACCATCCAAATCTGCATCCCAACAAGCACCTTACTCCAACATTCCAAGTTCCTTGGAGTAACGAAGATCTTAGGTTTCACCTGAAATGTGGAAATCCAACGTGAAAGTGGACTAAGTGGAATAACTACCCTTGTGACTACCCAGTGATGCCAAACAACCCACAAAAATAAAAAGCCATTTAATAATTTATAGTATAATGAAATGATAATTTATTAATTATAAAATATGTACATTTAGATTGGTTGCGTCCCATCAATGTCGTCCGCAAGTAAGCAGCTTATGTCCAATTCGTCCTCATCCACACCACTCGCGAGACACATATTGATCTCCTCATCCAAGTTAGGCCATGACTGATTTAGTTGGTCACTTGCGGTCGCAGGCGATTTCTGGCAGAAGACGGGATCGGTGGGCGGGTAAAATTCACCATGTGGGTCCAGTTGCTGCCAAATATCTTGCGGATAGTACAGTGGTGTGGATGGAGCATATTGCTGATGCTCCTGCAACAACATTTCCCGCTGCTGTTGCTGTTCTTGCAAAGGCTGCTGTTGTTGAAGAGGCGCTTGGTGTTGTACGAAAAACTGCTGCTGCTGTTGGAAAGGCTGGTGCTGGTGCTGGTGCTGGTGCTGGTGCTGGTGATGGGGAGGCTGCTGCTGCTGATGGGGTGGCCCTGGCTGTTGTTGGAACATTTGTTGCTGTTGTTCAAAAAGCTGCTGCGGCTGTTGGAGAGGCTGCTGCTGCTGATGGGGTGGCTCTTGCTGTTCGAAAAGTTGCTGCTGCAGTTGGAATGGCTGGTGCTGGTGATGGGGAGGCTGCTCAGTTTGTTGAAGAGGCCCTTGGTGTTGTTGGAGACCCTGTTGCTGTTGCTGTTGTTGTAGAGCCAGTTGCTGCTGAGGAAGGCTTTCTTCGTGGCTACTCTCCGGTGTAGTTGTTGTTGCCTCATCTTTGGGGTGTAAAATGAGAAACTCGCTGATTTCCTCTTCCACTTTTGCAGCAGCCTCTCTTTTCACTTTCTGGCGCCGGTTTTGGAACCAGACTTTCACAGTCCGGTCACACAAACCGAGCCGTTCGGCGATTTGCTGGCGTCGTGGTCCATGGGGTCGGGGACATTCAGCGAACTCAGCTTTTAGTTCGCCGAGCTGGTATTCTGTGTATGCGGTCCTAAACCGCCTCACTGCAGGATTTCTCGGCGCCGGCGGTTGCGAATGTCGGCTTGCCGGCGTTAGTGGCATGGGTGCGTCTTGCTAAAAATAAAAGAATAAAAAGAATTAAATTCAGTAAATTGTTATAATTTTCAATAGAAATTACTTACCGTAGCAAAGTGATCGAATGCTGATTGAAATCCGCTCATTTTGATTTATTTTTTTCCAAAATTTTTCCAGGCAAATTCTACGGAGGTAATTCTTGTGTCTTTCACGCTAGGCGGTCTGTTGCTAAAACTGCAGATACTCTCGAGCCTCTTCAATTTATACGCAACCGTGATGACCCTTCCTCATCGCCTTAGAGTAGTAGCACCGCACACATGCATACGTTTATCCTTTTCAATATCATCCCTAAACCATGCTATTTTGTTGGAGGCGGTCCTACACAAACGATTGATTGCGTGTGGGTGCGTGGGTGATCGGGCGAACTCGATCATTTCACCTTCAAAGAAGCGAAAGCGAAAACGTGAACCGAGTATGTGCGAAAGGACAAAGCGAGAGACATGATCACCGAAATCACCGTGCTGTTCCTTTCTAAGAAGTTTATTTATTTATTTATTTATTTATTTATTTATTTCATCTATCAGATAATTTCTTACAGACTACGATAACAATCAATACTATATTTTTTATAATATTACATGTATTAAGGTATTATAGATATTAAAGATAAGACATTGGATTTAAATATATCTCTAGAACAATTAATAAAAAAATCTATATTACAGCAAACTGAGTTAGCTTCTCTAATGCAACGTGATATCGGTTCATTTCGACCATAGTTAGTGCGATGAAATTTTTCATGAAAAATATAGAATTCGCGTAGATTTCTTGTGGGAGAATGCAAATTCAACATAGCGAGAAGAATAGGACATTTAATACGATACGTTAAAATATCTCTAATGAACATAATGGAAAAGTACTTCCGTCGTTCCTCAAGAGATTGTAATCCAATTAGTAAACATCTACTTTTATAAGAGGGCATCTCAAAGTCCCAATTCAGCTTAAAGATAACATATCTAGTAAATTTTCTTTGAACCCTTTCAATCCTATTAGATGACACAGAGTAATATGGATTCCAAACTGTACTACAGTATTCTAGACCAGATCTCACTAATGAAATAAAAATTGACTTTAATGCATAAGGATCTGTGAACTCTTTGGTATTCCGCTTAATAAACCCAAGCATCGAATTAGCTTTGTTGACAATATAATCAATATGAGGCAGAAAGGTAAGTTTAGTATCTAGAACAACACCAAGATCTTTTTTACAAGTTACCCTTTCTAAGTCAATATCTTCAACATTATAATTAAAGTTTATTGTTGAGCAATTTCTAGAACACGAAAAAATCTGACATTTGGAAATATTCAAATGTAGAGAATTAACCTCACACCATTGAATCAGCTTTATCAGATCATCTTGCAGAAGAACGCAATCGCTTCTAGAAGAAATTTTGCGATACAATTTAAGGTCATCCGCATAAAGTAAGCAGTGAGAATTCCTAAAGATTAATGGGATGTCATTGACAAACAAAAGAAAAAGTAATGGACCCAAATGACTACCCTGAGGTACACCCGATGGTACATTAATGTGTTTTGATAAGTTATTATCTATTTTTACGATTTGAATTCGACGAGTCAAATAAGATTCGATCCAACTCAGAAAGCTAGAATGAAAACCTATACAAGAAAGTTTATGTAGCAATATCCTATGGTTTACCCTATCAAACGCTTTGGCAAAATCCGTAAATATGATGTCTGTCTGTAACTTATTTTCAAAGTTTTTGATTATATGGCTTACTAAGATGGATAAATTGGTTGTAGTCGATTTACCGGGCATAAAACCGTGTTGGAAAACAGATATATGTTCTTTAATAAGAAAAAATATTTTATTACAAACAATTTTTTCAAACAGCTTAGGTATTACAGAGATCTTGCAAATAGGTCTATAATTTGTAATATCTTGTTTGGATCCAGATTTAAAAATTGGGGAAAGAAACGAAACTTTCCATTGATCCAGGAAGTTACCACTAGCAAGTGATAGATTGAATAGATAGGTAAGTGGTTTAGCTAGCGTTAACGCACAATTCCTAATCAGCATAGGATGGATACCATCCGGCCCCTCTTTCTTTGTTGGATCTATTTTCAGTAAGGCCTCCTCTACTTCTGATATAGCTAAGTGTAGAAATCCAATGTCAACAAATTGGCATACATTAGTTAGCCTTTGATCAGAAGAAGATTCAGATGAATAAACGGATTCAAAGTAATCCGCAAAAAGATTGCAAATGGTCTGTATGTCACAAGTCATTGTACCAAGATAACTCATACAGTAAGGAAGACCATTAGTTTTGCGCTTTGTATTTATGTAATTCCAAAACTTTTTACTATTTGTTCTAAGTGTGGATTCTGCAGATAGAACATATTCACGATACAAGGCTCTGCTAAGGGAATCAAATTCACGCTGTTTAGTGAAATAACTAGCTCGAATCATTGGATCCTCTCTATTACACTTGTATAATTTATATGCCTTATTTTTCTGATTCTTAAGCTTAATAAGCCTTTTATTAAACCAAATTGGATTACAGCTGCGTTTTAGCCTCTTTTTAGGTACGAACTGACTTACGCCATAATTTAAAATTGAAATAAATGACCCAAATGCGTTTTGCAAATTATTAGGTAATAAAATATCATCCCACGCTTGTGAAGACAAAAACTGGTTCATTGCATCAAAGTTTGCATTTTTATAACTAAAAACATAAGTTTTACCTACAGTCTTCCTTTTTGAATAATCAAAACAATTTATATTAATATCCAAGGCAAAATGGAAAATAGAGTTTCTCACAATAGGAAATTCTGACTTTTCAACTGAAATGTTAAATTCTTTGTCAACAAAAATTAAATCAAGAATATGATTAAAATCGTTAGGAAAACTATTTACTTGTATTAAATCATATTGACTAAAAAAATCGATTACTGATATTTCAATATCGCTATTTACATCATAAGGTATTAAATGTTTTTTCATCCTCATCAAAGATCCATTTTATGTATGCTAAATTAAAATCACCAGCACATAATACATGTTGATTGCTGTTTAAATTATCTAAAACATAACCAAAATTATTTAGATGTAAGTTATATAATTCAAGAGAACTCTTTGGAGGAATGTAGCTAACCATTACAAATATTTCAGTTTTTACATTGAACCTTAAGTTAACTATAACCTGATCAACATCTAGGTTGAAGACCGACGAACTAGATTGCAATTCGACTTGCCTACATCGCAAGGCCGTTCGAACTGCAATAAGCACACCGCCACCCTTCTCCTTCCCAGTCATAGAGTAACATCTATCTTTTCTAAATACATTATACATATTACTGTTAAAGATTTCAGCTGTTAAATGACTTTGATTTATTCCGCTTTCTGTTATTATAATAATATCATATAAACCTGATGAGGAGGAAACATATATACTATCTAGTTTGGTTCTTAAGCCACCTACATTTTGATAATATACTGAAAGATTATTAAAGATAGAAGAAGTATTATTTAAAGATGATAGAACTATGCCAGCAGTATCCGGAGCACCAATATCAGTAGGAGCATTGACACCATGTATTATGGCGGTGTCACCAAACGAGGAACTTCTTCGTTTTTTGGACGATTAGCAAATAGTTTTACCTTAACTGAATACGGCCAGATTGAAGAGTCCTTGAAGATGAGGTTAAAACTATCAGCCGGCACACTCAGTTTAAAGTTAACAAACTTTATGTCCGACGCGACAATTCCCTTTTTCACCAATTTGAAGCATTTAAAATGATCAGAGGGAATATTCGTTTTAGTGGAGATGTGGTTAATAATATCCTCCGGTTTCGTGTCAGTACGAAACTTAGATAAATGCAACCACTTAGATGAAAAGATCGCATTAAGCGAAGTATTACGATCAGTTCCAATAATGGTGCGTTGACGATTTTCGTTAGATTTACGATGCTTGACCAAATTCCATTCATTTCTGGTATTATTTACATCTGCATCAGCTGCTTCTTCCACTACGACATTGAAGGGTACGGGAGCAGTTTCAGCTGCAGCAGTTTTATTAGTGGACATAACAGAAATGACATCATTCATCTCAGCTCCACTCTCATCAGCCACATTCGGTACATCAGAAACTGTATCAACAGCAAGCACATCGATCACTGAGTTAACAACAGGAGTCGTGGGTGCAGGAGGAGCGGCGACGGGAGCTGTCTGACGATCAGCTCTCTGAGAATTTCGACTATTGCCGATGGGAGTGAGTGACTGCTTGCTCATTTGTGATCTGTCACCGTTGTTTCTCATGGTAGATGGGGAGTTTTTATTGTATGTACTAGTAACTACATATGTGTGAACGGTTGGTAGCGAATATATCCTGGAATTATTAGTGCATGTGTAGGATTGCAAATATCGTACTCCTCGGCCACTGCCAGGTTCATACCGACGCGAGTCATTTGACAAATCAAACCCTCAGGATTGCTTATGTGTGACATCTTTTTTTCGTGTTGTGTCTCTTGCAAAACTTGAGTAGAAGCGTGTTTGTTCAAAGCTTGTATACCTTCTGGGAACTGTTTGTGATTTTTTGTTACATCATTACATGAAATTGGATTGTTCAGTTTTTTGCTGTGAAAACATAATCCCGTAGTCGAATTTAACAAAAAGCAAAAGTCTTTGATGAAAGCAGATCCAAATTCTGTGTAGAATTTAGTACGTAGATAGGCATAGGTTTTAATAGATGATTAAATTAAAATCTGTTATGTGTTGCTCCAGCTTATTTCAAACAATGGAAGGTGCACGCTCTGAATGATTTCACCTCAGAACTCCTTAAACTTTTTCACAGACGTTGAGTTGATGTGAATGTTCGGACTCTGAAAAATTGGTCGAAAAATAATTTCATCCGTGCGATTGAGTGATTTTTCATACGAGCGGAAGCCATTGCAGTGACTTTAGAGAACACAATCTAAGCTTCGGCTGAAGCCGATGTTGATGAATTAAGCCTTGATTTGGTTTCGCCATTAGACTACTTTTCAGGTAGAAACCAAATGTTCGATTCCATGGAGCATTCATACGACAGATTGTATCCCCGTAGAATAGCAAGGACGAAACACTATTTTGATTAATTTACAAAAAGTTTAAGGTTGGACAATTTAATAATTTGTATTTAATTTCTGGGTATATTTGGAGACAATGATGATGGGAATAGGGAAGCGGCATGCTTCTTGGAGGTTAAGCAGAATTCAGCTGTCACTTGAGTTTGACGTCAAACCGAAATTGCGAAAACAAAATTAAGTGCTTAGTTAAGTTTAAGTTTACACTTACAGGCAACTTGATCTGAATTTTCAACTATCAATATCAAATGGAGTGGGAACAAGGATGAGCATTTCGACGAGTATATGTATGTGGATTGAACACTTTGCAAAATGCTTCACTTAGTATTGTTTGTAAGTTTGTGGACCAATGAGAAAAAGAGATATCCATTAAATATAATGATCCAAAATAATCTTCGGCGATGATGTTCATTTTCATCCCGACGGCGTTATTAGTCACCAAAGTTGTCCAACTTGGAGATCATAAGTTCAGCGAGAGTGGAAGACAAGTGGTTTCGACGAAACTCATAAACATAACATCTCATAAACCAATTCGATTACGGTCATTTCGTGGTTGACATCGTAATTTCCCATTTTGGTGGTTGGAAACTGCCGCTCAGATCATACGACTGAACGCCGATGTGCTTAGGTTTTTTTAATCTAAGAGTTATTGTAGCAAGCACTCCTTGAAGCAATAAATCGAGCGCTGTGTCAACGAAAAGTAGTCACATTCATGCAAATCGGTCATGGGATTCAATTTCGTTACTCCCACAATTCGTCTCTTAATTCCTGAACTGATCCTTCCATAAGCTGTCTAATCCACCTTTCCACAATTTACTGCAGCCATTAAATTCACTGAATATAAGTCGAAAAAGCATTGCTCACGAGCATCTGAATACCATGTAAACAACGCACAATGTGTCCTTTTTTCATCCTCTACCACTAAAAAAGACAGAATTCACGGCGTCCTGGATTGTCGTAATATTCTACAAAAAAAGTGAAGAAACCACAAGTCTGTAGGAGGGAATCACTAGAAGACATGCTTACTTGGGCTGAGATTGAATTTAGTCATGCAACTAGTTCAAGAAGTGTGGTCCACAAAAGAATATTTTTGGAACCAGATCAACTCCATCGGGGTTACAGTGGCAAACGGAAAACGGTCCCCTGACGTATTTTCACAGATGGATCCAAGACGGAAGAGGGAGTAGGATTAGGTGTCTACTCCAAGGATCTCAACTTCTCCAAGAAGGACTTCACCATCTGTTCAGACAGCCATCAAATCAGGCAGCAATCAAATCCCAGAGTTCGGTAACTTTCCTCTCTGCATTGCCGAATATCTCTAAACGTGATGGCTGAACATGCACCTCATGTGGGTGCTGGGACACAGTGACATTCTAGGGAATTGTGATAATCTCTGAGCGGAACGGTCTCCACAAACCTTCCTAGTGGAGATCCCCCACCCATCCCATTTGCTACAGCTAAACTTCTTTTAAAGAATCATACTTTACAATCATACCTTACAACGATTTCTGCAGAAGCTGCAGAGAAGAAGAAGAAGAGGAAAGCATAACGCATCTCATCTGCACTTGCAGCGCTCTCTCCTCCCGCAGGAGGAAACACCTTTGAGCCGACTTCTTCAACGACTTGAGCGAATTGCACAACGTCGACATGCGTCAATTAAAGAGCTTCGTGGAAAGCACCAAATGGTTTTTTGGATAGGTGACATCAGATTCGCGTGGTATCGCAATGGGCCTAAGTTGGCCTAAGTGTAACTGCTATCTCCAGTCAGCCAATTCATCCTAACCTCACCCAACTGAATCCATTATTATTTTTCGCCACAACTTTTTCTTTTTTGATCTTCATTTTCATCGATCTTTGTGTAAATGGTTTCATAATACTTTCGTGCTTGTATTATTTTCAAGAATTTGATAACACTTTCCGTAATAGAAAGACGTCGAAGTTACAAAAATTATACAGCACAGTTTTGTGAAAGCACCTTCCTCGCAAATCAGCAAGCCAATGCTAGCATCAGAAGTATTCATTTCTCAGTATTAGCTTTAAAGTCATCCCAAAACCATCTTTCAAATGATCGCCCACACTTGTCGGTGCAATCCGTGGTCCTCGAGTTATTCAGATTCAGCGTAATCTTTGGGATGTCACTCATTTTTTTATTGCTCTTGTTCGCAATTTATTGCCACCTCATCCACCTTTTCCGTTTGTTGATTAAATTCGAAGAAAGGACGAAGAAAGGTCGTCCACCCCCAATTTGCATAAGGATTGGAAAGCAAAAATTGTATAATAAATGAATTGTATATAACCTTACTTAGGTCGTCCTGTTTATTGCGGTTAAAGGATTTGCAAAAATCTCTCCTGAATTTCTGCTAAAAACCGATGATTTTTGTCGAATAGTTCAAAAACTCTTAGAGGCTCGAAATTATTTTTACGGAATGCAGTCAGCAAAGCCTATTTTTAAGATTTTTTTCCACATTTTATGGCACCTCAGCCTTACCTGCTGACGGGTGGTGGTAGTCAACACTACCCCAATTAGTCTTGCAGCGCCTATTGATTGACATATAACTCGATGTGGCGCACCAAGATATCAAAATACACTCCAACTTTACAAATTTTAGAACTGCTTTCAAAAATGGACTCTGGGATGTCGCAATATATCGAGACCTAGATCTATTGTTGTAAAAGAATAATCATAAAGTGTAATTATTCCTAAGAATTGTAATAGATCAGTTATGTACTTGTCTAGATTAATGATGTACTTGTATAAGTCAATAAAGTCTCCTTTTCCTTCTTTGGTTAATCGTCAAACGATTAAGTTGTTTTCTGGTTCTCTGCGTGGCTCGCTTACATTATTATTATCACCTATGACTTGGCTCTGTTACGCCATCATGATGTTTTTTCAGCTGCGTAACATTATGTCATAACATTTTACTTTACAAGCAGTAAAAGCAGTGTCCAGATGACCTCCAGTTGAGGATCCGGCATCTAAGACCTACAGGAGAAAAGTCGGCCGTTTTGTAATATAATTGTCACGAGTTTTCTCCTTTCTCCTTGACCCAAGTGTTTGAATAAACCTTTCAAAGGATAATCACAAAATAAACAGATTAAATATTCCAGGATGTAAACACGGGCGTACTCATATACGAGTGCGATGCCACTGCGAGTTGTCATAAAGGTTGCAAGCAGCGTGGGGCGTTTCCATTGTTGTCTCACCATGCACCGCCAGTTATATAGTGGTGTCCCGTCAGTTATAGAAACAAAAAACCCCGATCCACTGATGTCCCTGTACCTGTTCAGGAGCTCGTCGTTATCTCTTCAGTGATCCTCGCCACAGCTTTTACCTCGACCCACTTGGAGTGTGAGTCTACGAGTATAAAAAAATGTGTGGGCAAGTCGGAACCAAGGCTTAAATGTCTCCTCCCAAGGATGAGTCATCTTTAGCACACCCGGATGGAGTTTTAAGAAGATGTCTTTCAGCAGCATCTGGAATTATAAGACGGGACCCAAAGAGTAAACAGTTCTTATTTAGGTATGACTTAAACTCATCATTAAGCAACGGATCAGGCCAGACCCTCACCGCCCGATGAAGAATTTGTTTAAGTATTTTGTCCGTAGATATCATCTTGGTGATGTCGCTGGATTCCACAAATTGTACATCATGTGAATTGCATGCATTTGTTGTGTAGATGATATGATTTGTAAGCCGCCAAAAGTCGAAATTTTAAGGTTAAACAAACTCGTTATTTTGAATGCAATTATTTTCTATGATAACGGGAGAACAAAGTGACAGTAAGGTTTCTCCTCTAAAATTAGTTGTGGGCAGTCAGTCGTGTCACAAAGTTGAGTGTTTTTCGCAGTTTTATAAAAAAAAATTATCTGAAAATACGACATTGCGGTTTAACCACTTTTGGTCTGTTTTTAAAAGTTTATTTTGGTAAAAAGGTGATGTGAGTAACAAAATAATGTTAAACGACAGTTTTTAAATAATTTAAAAAAAATATATTTTTTTATTCTTTTCACCTCTATTGAAAGTGGTGCATAATTTGCGTTTTTCCATATTTCCCACGAATTCCCATAAAATCCCACGATAATTTACGAGTATATACAATAATTTAGAGTTGTCTTTCCTCTTTACGAATATATACGACTTTGTTTTTACGCAATTTTGCGCAAATCGTAAAATTTTGATCCGAAGTAAAACACTATTTTCTTCTTTTTTTAGATTCTCGCAATATGATCAAGCGCATCAATATATGGCATATGGCGAAGAAAGGTCGTAGTATTACCAAAATTAATGAAACATGGGCAATTCTTAGGGAAATTTACCAAATTGAAAGCTTAGACGCAAAAAAAAGATAAATACGCTTTGTAAGTCTTTTCATAGAAGGCGGAATTTTTATCTGCAAATAGTGTTTGGCTTGATTGCGTCGAAGACTTCAGGTCTGCACAGGACCAAATAGTAGAAAAAAAGTCGCCAAATAATCAAGGCAGACCAAAAAACACTTTTTAGAAAGCTCGTCTCGAACTAAAAGGAGACGAATTGCTAAGATCGTTGAAATAGATGAAGATATTGCTTGTGTTTTAAAACATTGTCAATCAACAGACAATCTTCAAGCAAATCAACTTGATTCAAGTGATGCTCTGAAACTTTTGGTTGAGGCTCAATTGTCAAAACATCAGTACCAAGTTATTAGGAACTTGGTAAACCAAAAGACTAAAGTTGAAATTGTTCCAAGCTATGCTAATATTCTTAAAGCGAAAAAAGATTGATACACAGAGCTTGAAACAATACAAATTTACGATTCATTGGCCGAAGTTACCCTTTAAGGACTCCTTTATCATACTGTCCAACGCATTATAGAATCCCAACGATAATTTTTTAAAACACAGAAAACAGAAAAATCGACGTTGTCTAAGAATATTTTGAATTTATTAATTTAACCTTTAGTTACATTAAATAATATATATAATTACTCACTTTTTGAACTATTTGTTTTATTTTCTATCATTTAACATTGTTTTGAACAATGCTGCACCATCCAAATCTGCATCCCAGCAAGCACCTTATTCCAACATTCCAAGTTCCTTGGACAGAAACGTACAACTCGGAATCTGGTTTCTTCCTGTGAAAGCAATTCAACCCGAAAGTGGACAAAGTAATGCCAAACAACCCACAAAAATAAAAGTCAATTAAAAATGTATAGTATAATCAAATAATAATTTATTAATTATAAAATATGTACATTTAGATTGGTTGCGTCCCAACAATTTCGTCCGCAAGTAGGCAGCTTATGTCCAATTCGTCCTCGTCCACACCACTCGCGAGACACATGTTGATCTCTTCGTCCAAGTTAGGCCACGACTGATTAAAATGGTCAGAACTTGCGGACGCAGGCGATTTCTGACAGGAAATGGGATAGGTGGGCGTGTAAAATTCCCCATGTGGGTACGTTTGCTGCCAGATATCTTGCGGATAGTACAGTGGTGTGGATGGAGCATATTGCTGATGCTCCTGCAACAACATTTCCCGCTGCTGTTGCTGTTCTTGCAAAGGCTGCTGTTGTTGAAGAGGCGCTTGGTGTTGTACGAAAAACTGCTGCTGCTGTTGGAAAGGCTGGTGCTGGTGCTGGTGCTGGTGCTGGTGATGGGGAGGCTGCTGCTGCTGATGGGGTGGCCCTGGCTGTTGTTGGAACATTTGTTGCTGTTGTTCAAAAAGCTGCTGCGGCTGTTGGAGAGGCTGCTGCTGCTGATGGGGTGGCTCTTGCTGTTCGAAAAGTTGCTGCTGCAGTTGGAAAGGCTGGTGCTGGTGATGGGGAGGCTGCTCAGTTTGTTGAAGAGGCCCTTGGTGTTGTTGGAGACTCTGTTGCTGTTGCTGTTGTTGTAGAGCCAGTTGCTGCTGAGGAAGGCTTTCTTCGTGGCTACTCTCCGGTGTAGTTGTTGTTGTCTCCTCTTTGGGGTGGAAAATCAGAAACTCGCTGATTTCCTCTTCCACTTTTGCAGCAGCCTCTCTTTTCACTTTCTGCCGCCGGTTTTGGAACCAGACTTTCACAGTCCGGTCACACAAACCGAGACGTTCGGCGATTTGCTGGCGTCGTGGTCCATGGGGTCGGGGACATTCAGCGAACTCAGCTTTTAGTTCGCCGAGCTGGTATTCTGTGTATGCGGTCCTAAACCGCCTCACTGCAGGATTTCTCGGCGCCGGCGGTTGCGAATGTCGGCTTGCCGGCGTTAGTGGCATGGGTGCGTCTTGCTAAAAATAAAAGAATAAAAAGAATTAAATTCAGTAAATTGTTATAATTTTCAATAGAAATTACTTACCGTAGCAAAGTGATCGAATGCTGATTGAATTCCGCTCATTTTGATTTATTTTTTTCCAAAATTTTTCCAGGCAAATTCTACGGAGGTAATTCTTGTGTCTTTCACGCTAGGCGGTCTGTTGCTAAAACTGCGGATATTCTCGAGCCTCTTCAATTTATACGCAACCGTGATGACCCTTCCTCATCGCCTTAGAGTAGTAGCACCGCACACATGCATACGTTTATCCTTTTCAATATCATCCCTAAGCCAGGCCATTTTGTTGGAGGCGGTCCTACACACACGATTGATTGCGTGTGGGTGCGTAGGTGATCGAGCGAAGTAGATCATTTCACCTTCAAAGAAGCGAAAGCGAAAACGTGAACCGAGTGTGTGCGAAAGGACAAAGCGAGAGACATGATCACCGACATGATCACCGTGCTGTTCCTTTCTAAGGAGTATCTACATATGTGTGAACGGTTGGTAGCGAATATATCCTGGAATTATTAGTGCATGTGTAGGATTGCAAATATCGTACTCCTCGGCCACTGCCAGGTTCATACCGACGCGAGTCATTTGACAAATCAAACCCTCAGGATTGCTTATGTGTGACATCTTTTTTTCGTGTTGTGTCTCTTGCAAAACTTGAGTAGAAGCGTGTTTGTTCAAAGCTTGTATGCCTTCTGGGAACTGTTTGTGATTTTTTGTTACATCATTACATGAAATTGGATTGTTTAGTTTTTTGTTGTGAAAACATAATCCCGCAGTCGAATTTAACAAAAAGCAGAAGTCTTTGATGAAAGCAGATCCAACTTCTGTGCAGAATTTAGTACGTAGATAGGCAAAGGTTTTAATAGATGATTAAATTAAAATCTGTTATGTGTTGCACCAGCTTATTTCAAACAATGCAAGGTGAACGCTCTAAATGATTTTCACGTCAGATCTCCTTAAACTTTTTCACAGACGTTGAGTTGATGTGAATGTTCAGACTGACTTTAGAGAACACAATATAAGCTTCGGCTGAAGCCTTTGCTGATGAGTTAAGCCTTGATTTGGTTTCGCCATTAGACTACTTTTCAGGTGGAAACGAAATGTTCGATTCCATGGAGCATTCATACGAGGCATTGTATCCCCCGTAGAATAGAAAGGACGAAACACTATTTTGATTAATTTACAAAAAATGTTTTGGACAGTTTAATGAGACATTTCTGGGATGTTTGGAGACAATGATGAAATGATGTGGGAATAGGGAAGCGTTATGCTTCTGAGAGGTTAAGCAGAATTCAGTTGTCACTTGAGTTTCACGTCAAACCGAAATTGCGAAAACAAAATTAAGTGCTTAGTTAAGTTTAAGTTTACACTTACAGGCAACTTGATCTGAATTTTCAACTATCAATATCAAATGGAGTGGGAACAAGGATGAGCATTTCGACGAGTATATGTATGTGGATTGAACGCTTTGCAAAATGCTGCACTTAGTATTCTTTGTAAGTTTGTGGACTAATGAGAAAAAGAGATATCTATTAAATATAATGATCCAAAATAATCTTCGGCGATGATGTTCATTTTCATCCCGACGGCGTTATTAGTCACCAAAGTTGTCCAACTTGGAGATCATAAGTTCAGGGAGAGTGAAAGACAAGTGGCTTCGACAAAACTCATAAACATAACATCTCATAAACCAATTCGATTATGGTCATTTCGTGGTTGACATCGTAATTTCCCATTTTGGTGGTTGGAAACAGCCGCTCAGATCATGCGACTAAACCCCGATGTCCTCAGGTTTTTTAAGTCTAAGAGTAATTGTAGCAAGCACTCCTTGAAGCAATAAATCGAGCGCTGTGTCAACGAAAAGTAGTCACATTCATGCAAATCGGTCATGGGATTCAATTTCATTACTCCCACAATTCTAAGAATTTTCGTCTTTTAATTCCTGAACTGATCCTTCCATAAGCTGTCTAATCCATTTTTCCGCAATTTATTGCAGCCATTAAATTCACGTAAACAACGCACAATGTGTCCTTTTTTCATCCTCTACCACTAAACTTTTTTAGAATTCACGGCATCTTGGATTGTCCTAATATTCTACAAAAAAAGTGAGGAAACCACAAGTCTGTAGGAGGGAATCACTAGGAGACATGCTTACTTGGGCTGAGATTGAATTTAGTCATGCAACTAGTTCAAGAAGTGTGGTCCACAAAAGAATATTTTTGGAACCAGATCAACTCCATCGGGGTTGCAGTGGCAAACGGAAAAGAAAAGTGTGATATCGTGAGTTTTCATCAAGTCGGCCACATCGTAGGAAAGGAATAAGCTAATGACGTCTTCCTTCATCAAATGCGATCAAAATATTTTTTTTTTTCGAGGGCATCGAGTATAACCCAGACTTCGGTTGGGAATAGGAGAGTAAAGGCCTTGTAAGGCATAATTTTGATTTTGTTAGGAGTTTTCTCAAAAATTTCAAAGACAAATTGAAATAGAGGCGTTAGTCAATGGCTATTCAACGTCGGATCTCCACTAACTGTCGATGAAGATAAAAAATTCAACTACTTCACAGGAATAGCTGTCGCAATGTTTAATTCCAGGTGGTGAGCGAAGGGTCTACTATCTTACTCATCAGGCTTACGTCCCATGGGGGTACTGGGTCTGACCAATAGACTTCTTACATCCTTGACGCTGCTTCCAGTTGTCTAGACCAAGCTGCCTTTTGTCCGCGATGACCGGTTTAAAGACAAAGTCATCAAATATATCTAAGCTTGTCTTTTTTTATGGATGGAAAATGGTTTCTTTGACTGTTTGGGATGTTTATTAAATCAGCAAAATTGGAAACATTACAAGCATTTGAGAAATCGTACATAGCCCCCTCTTCGCCACCAGCTCGGCTTTCTTTGAGTTTCAGCAGTAAATAAAGCAAATGCTAACTGAATCCCTTATGTATTATTTTTCGCCACACCTTCTTACTTTTTGATCTTCATTTTCAGCGGCCTTTGTGTAAATGGTTTCATCATACTTTCGTGCTTGTATTATTTTCAAGAATTTGATAACACTTTCCGTAATAGAAAGACGTCGAAATTACAAAAATTATACAGCACAGTTTTGTGAAAGCACCTTCCTCGCAAATCAGCAAGCCAATGCTAGCATCAGAAGTATTCATTTCTCAGTATTAGCTTTAAAGTCGTCCCAAAACCATCTTTCAAATGATCGCCCACACTTGTCGGTGCAATCCGTGGTCCTTGAGTTATTCAGATTCAGCGTAATCTTTGGGATGTCACTCATTTTTTTATTGGTCTTGTTCGCAATTTATTGCCACCTCATCCACCTTTTCCGTTTGTTGATTAAATTCGAAGAAAGGACGAAGAAAGGTCGTCCACCCCCAATTTGCATAAGGATTGGAAAGCAAAAATTGTATAATAAATAAATTGTATATAACCTTACTTAGGTCGTCCTGTTTATTGCGGTTAAAGGATTTTTACGGAATGCAGTCATCAAAGCCTATTTTTAAGATTTTTTTCCACATTTTATGGCACCTCAGCCTCACCTGCTGACGGGTGGTGGTAGTCAACACCACTTCGCATGGCCCAAACGGAAATTGAACCCCCAATTAGTTTTATAGCGCCTTTTGATTGACATATAACTCGATGTCAAGATATCAAAATACACCCCAACTTTACAAATTTTAGAACTGCTTTCAAAAATCGACTCTGGGATGTCGCAAAATATCAAGACCTAGACTTGGCTCTGTTACGCCATCATGATGTTCTTTTAACTGCGTACCATTCTGTCACAACATTTTTCTTTACAAGCAGTATGGTTTTGAGGCAGTGCCAAGATGACCTCCAGCTGTTGGCTCGGGCACCTAATAATGTAATTATCACGAGTTTTCTCCTCCTTAACGCAAGTGTTTGAATAAACCTTTCAAAGGATAATCACAAAATAAACAGATTAAATATTCCAGGATGTAAACACGGGCGTACTCATATACGAGTGCGATGCCACTGCGAGTTGTCATAAAGGTTGCAAGCAGCGTGGGGCGTTTCCATTGTTGTCTCACCATGCACCGCCAGTTATATAGTGGTGTCCCGTCAGTTATAGAAACAAAAAACCCCGATCCACTGATGTCCCTGTACCTGTTCAGGAGCTCGTCGTTATCTCTTCAGTGATCCTCGCCACAATCGCAACGCCCGTTCGTTCGTTAATGAAATTGTTTGCCATAAACACCTTCTTCGAAATGGTAAACATAGAGTTTTATTGCAAATTTCTGCATCGACCTGATCCGCCGCTGATGGCAATCGTTTGCTCCCATAAAGAATTTCCCATCAGAGTAGAGGAACAGGGTTTCAAAGTTACTTACTTATCAGCCCTGCGGGATATGGAGGTTCTGAGCCTGAGTTATTGTCGCTTTCAATCGCATACGGTTCTGGGCACGCTGCTTCCAGTCATCAAGATCGAGTTGTCTTCCTTCCACGATCACTTGGTCTTCATACCGGAGATACGGCCTTCCACCCCTCCTCGAATCAGGGGGCTCGAATTCAAAGACTCTTTTAGCCTGAGCATTCGTGTTCATGTGCCAAGTGAATTAAGTCCTCCAGACTCTCTCGACATCCTCGTACAGTTGGTAGAGTTTGTCTAAGGCCAACCGGACTTTTTTTTTCGCATTTTTAAGGTTCCGCCTACAAAAACGTAAACTTTATAATTTCGGTGTGTCTGTTAAAGATTGAAGGCATGACTTTTGTCTCGAAAAAACGAAGAGCTTCTTCATCTGCTCTTGACATTGTCCATGTTTCTGCATCGGAGATTCATGACCGACATGCATCATAAAGACAAGACAGTCAGACAGACATGACCAAGGTGTTATATCTCGAAAAGACCAATAGACTCTTCTTTCGCTTGGGAAATTGTCCATGCCTCTGCGCCATAAATCAAGACAGGCATGACCAACGTTTTGTAAAAAGTCAGCTTGGAACTTTGAGAGAGGGCTTTATTACTCGTTTACCTTTTGAGTCCAAAAATACAGGGACTGGCAAGAGTTATTCTGCGTTTGATCTCGGTACTGTTTACTTGGGGCCCGAGGGAGACGAAGTCCTTGATTACCTCAGAAGTGTAGCAGCCATCGATGTTGTGTGTACCGCCTTAAAGGCAGAACATACTTTGTTTTGCCCTTATTCGTCGTCAATGATGGTAATGTGTGCTGCTGAAGTAAGAGCTTTGCTAGTCGTACTTCTAGATTGCCAGCCGTATTGCATTTCAAGTTCCCTTAGTAGTTCGCACTATCCGCTCAGCTTGACCGTGCTGTTTGTATGTGTGCGATCAGGTTTCTTCTACAAAATCTGCCAAATTTGTCCGAGGTGAACACTGTCCCATTATCGGACACTATAGAGTCTGGTAACTCTTGAGTTGCGAAGATGGACTGCAGACTGCAGCTGCACTGCTTCGAGGTACAGCTTTTACCTCGACCCACTTGAAGTGTGAGTCTACGAGTATAAAAAAATGTGTGGGCAAGTCGGGACCAAGGCTTAAATGTCTCCTCCCAAGGATGAGTCATCTTTAGCACACCCGGATGGAGTTTTAAGAAGATGTCTTTCAGCAGCATCTGGAATTATAAGACGGGACCCAAAGAGTAAACAGTTCTTATTTAGGTATGACTTAAACTCATCATTAAGCAACGGATCAGCCCAGACCATTTAAGTATTTTGTCCGTAGATATCATCTTGGTAATGTCGCTTGTACATCATGTGAATTGCATGCATTTGTTGTGTAGATGATATGATTTGTAAGCCGCTCGCCAACGATGCACAGTGGTTTCTCCCATAGGCCAAAAGTCGAAATTTTAAGGTTTAACAAACTAGTTATTTTGAATGCAATTATTTTCTATGATAACGGGAGAACAAAGTGACAGTAAGGTTTCTCCTCTAAAATTAGTTGTGGGCAGTCAGTCGCGTCACAAAGTTTTCGCAGTTTTATAAAAAAAAATTATCTGAAAATACGACATTGCGGTTTAACCACTTTTGGTCTGTTTTTTAAAGTTTATTTTGGTAAAAAGGTGATGTGAGTAACAAAATAATGTTGAACGACAGTTTTTAAATAATTTTTTAAAAAAAATATATTTTTTTATTATTTTCACTTCTATTGAGGTGTTTTTTCATATTTCGTGTTTTTTCTGAAGAGCCAAAACATCAAATTCCCATAAAATCCCACGATATACAATGATTTAGAGTTGTCTTTCCTCTTTACGAATATATACGACATTGTTTTTGCGCAATTTTGCGCAAATCGTAAAATTTTGATCCGAAGTAAAACACTATTTTCTTCTTTTTTTAGATTCTCGCAATATGATCAAGCGCATCAATATATGGCATATGGCGAAGAAAGGTCGTAGTATTACCAAAATTAATGAAACATGGGCAATTCTTAGGGAAATTTACCAAATTGAAAGCTTAGACGCAAAAAAAAGATAAATACGCTTTGTAAGTCTTTTCATAGACGGTGGAATTTTTATCTGCAAATAGTGTTTGGCTTGATTGCGTCGAAGACTTCAGGTCTGCACAGGACCAAATAGTAGAAAAAAAGTCGCCAAATAATCAAGGCAGACCAAAAAACACTTTTAGAGAGCTCGTCTCGAACTAAAAGGAGACGAATTGCTAAGATCGTTGAAATAGATGAAGATATTGCTTGTGTTTTAAAACATTGTCAATCAACAGACAATCTTTAAGCAAATCAACTTGATTCAACTGATGCTCTGAAACTTTTGGTTGAGGCTCAATTGTCAAAACATCAGTACCAAGTTATTAGGAACTTGGTAAACCCAAAGACTAAAGGTGAAATTTTTCCAAGCTATGCTAATATTCTTAAAGCGAAAAAAGATTTATACACAGAGCTTGAAACAATAAAAATTTACGATTCATTGGCCGAAGTTAGCCTTTAAGGACTCCTTTATCATACTGTCCAACGCATTATAGAATCCCAACGAGAATTTTTGAAAACACAGAAAACAGAAAAATCGACGTTGTCTAAGAATATTTTGAATTTATTAATTTAACCTTTAGTTACATTAAATAATATATATAATTACTCACTTTTTGAACTATTTGTTTTATTTTCTATCATTTAACATTGTTTTGAACAATGCTGCACCATCCAAATCTGCATCCCAGCAAGCACCTTACTCCAACATTCCAAGTTCCTTGGACAGAAACGTACAACTCGGAATCTGGTTTCTTCCTGTGGAAGCAATTCAACCTGAAAGTGGACAAAGTGATGCCAAAAAACCCACAAAAATAAAAAGTCAATTAAAAATGTATAGTATAATAAAATAATAATTTATTAATTATAAAATATGTACATTTACATTGGTTGCGTCCCATCAAGTAAGCAGCTTATGTCCAATTCGTCCTCGTCCACACCACTCGCGAGACACATATTGATCTCCTCATCGAAGTTAGGCCATGACTGATCACTTGCGGTCGCAGGCGATTTCTGGCAGAAGACGGGATCGGTGGGCGGGTAAAATTCTCCATGTGGGTACATTTGCTGCCAAATATCTTGCGAATAGTACAGTGGTGTGGATGGAGCATATTGCTGATGCTCCTGCAACAACATTTCCCGCTGCTGTTGCTGTTCTTGCTGCTGCTGATGGGGTGGCAGTTCGTGTTGTTGTAGGGGCTCTTGGTGTTGTTGAAGAGGCGCTTGGTGTTGTACGAAAAACTGCTGCTGCTGTTGGAAAGGCTGGTGCTGGTGCTGGTGATGGGAAGGCTGCTGCTGCTGATGGGGTGGCTCTTGCTGTTCGAAAAGTTGCTGCTGCAGTTGGAAAGGCTGGTGCTGGTGATAGGGAGGCTGCTCAGTTTGTTGAAGAAGCCCTTGGTGTTGTTGGAGACCCTGTTGCTGTTGCTGTTGTTGTAGAGCTATTTGCTGCTGAGGAAGGCTTTCTTCGTGGCTACTCTCCGGTGTAGTTGTTGTTGCCTCATCTTTGGGGTGTAAAACCAGAAACTCGCTGATTTCCTCTTCCACTTTTGCAGCAGCCTCTCTTTTCACTTTCTGGCGCCGGTTTTGGAACCAGACTTTCACAGTCCGGTCACACAAACCGAGCCGTTCGGCGATTTGCTGGCGTCGTGGTCCATGGGGTCGGGGACATTCAGCGAACTCAGCTTTTAGTTCGCCGAGCTGGTATTCTGTGTATGCGGTCCTAAACCGCCTCACTGCAGGATTTCTCGGCGCCGGCGGTTGCGAATGTCGGCTTGCTGGCGTTAGTGGCATGGGTGCGTCTTGCTAAAAATAAAAGAATAAAAAGAATTAAATTCAGTAAATTGTTATAATTTTCAATAGAAATTACTTACCGTAGCAAAGTGATCGAATGCTGATTGAATTCCGCTCATTTTGATTTATTTTTTTCCAAAATTTTTCCAGGCAAATTCTACGGAGGTAATTCTTGTGTCTTTCACGCTAGGCGGTCTGTTGCTAAAACTGCAGATACTCTCGAGCCTCTTCAATTTATACGCAACCGTGATGACCCTTCCTCATCGCCTTAGAGTAGTAGCACCGCACACATGCATACGTTTATCCTTTTCAATATCATCCCTAAACCAGGCCATTTTGTTGGAGGCGGTCCTACACACACGATTGATTGCGTGTGGGTGCGTGGGTGATCGGACGAACTCGATCATTTCACCTTCAAAGAAGCGAAAGCGAAAACGTGAACCGAGTGTGTGCGAAAGGACAAAGCGAGAGACATGATCACCGAAATCACCGTGCTGTGCCTTTCTAAGGAGTATCTACATATGTGTGAACGGTTGGTAGCGAATATATCCTGGAATTATTAGTGCATGTGTAGGATTGCAAATATCGTACTCCTCGGCCACTGCCAGGTTCATACCGACGCGAGTCATTTGACAAATCAAACCCTCAGGAGTGCTTATGTGTGACATCTTTTTTTCGTGTTGTGTCTCTTGCAAAACTTGAGTAGAAGCGTGATTGTTCAAAGCTTGTATACCTTCTGGGAACTGTTTGTGATTTTTTGTTACATCATTACATGAAATTGGATTGTTCAGTTTTTTGTTGTGAAAACATAATCCCGCAGTCGAATTTAACAAAAAGCAGAAGTCTTTGATGAAAGCAGATCCAACTTCTGTGCAGAATTTAGTACGTAGATAGGCAAAGGTTTTAATAGATGATTAAATTAAAATCTGTTATGTGTTGCACCAGCTTATTTCAAACAATGCAAGGTGAACGCTCTAAATGATTTTCACGTCAGATCTCCTTAAACTTTTTCACAGACGTTGAGTTGATGTGAATGTTCAGACTGACTTTAGAGAACACAATATAAGCTTCGGCTGAAGCCTTTGCTGATGAGTTAAGCCTTGATTTGGTTTCGCCATTAGACTACTTTTCAGGTGGAATAGGGAAGCGTTATGCTTCTGAGAGGTTAAGCAGAATTCAGTTGTCACTTGAGTTTCCCGTCAAACCGAAATTGCGAAAACAAAATTAAGTGCTTAGTTAAGTTTAAGTTTACACTTACAGGCAACTTGATCTGAATTTTCAACTATCAATATCAAATGGAGTGGGAACAAGGATGAGCATTTCGACGAGTATATGTATGTGGATTGAACGCTTTGCAAAATGCTGCACTTAGTATTCTTTGTAAGTTTGTGGACTAATGAGAAAAAGAGATATCTATTAAATATAATGATCCAAAATAATCTTCGGCGATGATGTTCATTTTCATCCCGACGGCGTTATTAGTCACCAAAGTTGTCCAACTTGGAGATCATAAGTTCAGGGAGAGTGAAAGACAAGTGGCTTCGACAAAACTCATAAACATAACATCTCATAAACCAATTCGATTATGGTCATTTCGTGGTTGACATCGTAATTTCCCATTTTGGTGGTTGGAAACAGCCGCTCAGATCATGCGACTAAACCCCGATGTCCTCAGGTTTTTTAAGTCTAAGAGTAATTGTAGCAAGCACTCCTTGAAGCAATAAATCGAGCGCTGTGTCAACGAAAAGTAGTCACATTCATGCAAATCGGTCATGGGATTCAATTTCATTACTCCCACAATTCTAAGAATTTTCGTCTTTTAATTCCTGAACTGATCCTTCCATAAGCTGTCTAATCCATTTTTCCGCAATTTATTGCAGCCATTAAATTCACGTAAACAACGCACAATGTGTCCTTTTTTCATCCTCTACCACTAAACTTTTTTAGAATTCACGGCATCTTGGATTGTCCTAATATTCTACAAAAAAAGTGAGGAAACCACAAGTCTGTAGGAGGGAATCACTAGGAGACATGCTTACTTGGGCTGAGATTGAATTTAGTCATGCAACTAGTTCAAGAAGTGTGGTCCACAAAAGAATATTTTTGGAACCAGATCAACTCCATCGGGGTTGCAGTGGCAAACGGAAAAGAAAAGTGTGATATCGTGAGTTTTCATCAAGTCGGCCACATCGTAGGAAAGGAATAAGCTAATGACGTCTTCCTTCATCAAATGCGATCAAAATATTTTTTTTTTTCGAGGGCATCGAGTATAACCCAGACTTCGGTTGGGAATAGGAGAGTAAAGGCCTTGTAAGGCATAATTTTGATTTTGTTAGGAGTTTTCTCAAAAATTTCAAAGACAAATTGAAATAGAGGCGTTAGTCAATGGCTATTCAACGTCGGATCTCCACTAACTGTCGATGAAGATAAAAAATTCAACTACTTCACAGGAATAGCTGTCGCAATGTTTAATTCCAGGTGGTGAGCGAAGGATCTACTATCTTACTCATCAGGCTTACGTCCCATGGGGGTATTGGGTCTGACCAATAGACTTCTTACATCCTTGACGCTGCTTCCAGTTGTCTAGACCAAGCTGCCTTTTGTCCGCGATGACCGGTTTAAAGACAAAGTCATCAAATATATCTAAGCTTGTCTTTTTTTATGGATGGAAAATGGTTTCTTTGACTGTTTGGGATGTTTATTAAATCAGCAAAATTGGAAACATTACAAGCATTTGAGAAATCGTACATAGCCCCCTCTTCGCCACCAGCTCGGCTTTCTTTGAGTTTCAGCAGTAAATAAAGCAAATGCTAACTGAATCCCTTATGTATTATTTTTCGCCACACCTTCTTACTTTTTGATCTTCATTTTCAGCGGCCTTTGTGTAAATGGTTTCATCATACTTTCGTGCTTGTATTATTTTCAAGAATTTGATAACACTTTCCGTAATAGAAAGACGTCGAAATTACAAAAATTATACAGCACAGTTTTGTGAAAGCACCTTCCTCGCAAATCAGCAAGCCAATGCTAGCATCAGAAGTATTCATTTCTCAGTATTAGCTTTAAAGTCGTCCCAAAACCATCTTTCAAATGATCGCCCACACTTGTCGGTGCAATCCGTGGTCCTTGAGTTATTCAGATTCAGCGTAATCTTTGGGATGTCACTCATTTATTTATTGCTCTTGTTCGCAATTTATTGCCACCTCATCCACCTTTTCCGTTTGTTGATTAAATTCGAAGAAAGGACGAAGAAAGGTCGTCCACCCCCAATTTGCATAAGGATTGGAAAGCAAAAATTGTATAATAAATAAATTGTATATAACCTTACTTAGGTCGTCCTGTTTATTGCGGTTAAAGGATTTTTACGGAATGCAGTCATCAAAGCCTATTTTTAAGATTTTTTTCCACATTTTATGGCACCTCAGCCTCACCTGCTGACGGGTGGTGGTAGTCAACACCACTTCGCATGGCCCAAACGGAAATTGAACCCCCAATTAGTTTTATAGCGCCTTTTGATTGACATATAACTCGATGTCAAGATATCAAAATACACCCCAACTTTACAAATTTTAGAACTGCTTTCAAAAATCGACTCTGGGATGTCGCAAAATATCAAGACCTAGACTTGGCTCTGTTACGCCATCATGATGTTCTTTTAACTGCGTACCATTCTGTCACAACATTTTTCTTTACAAGCAGTATGGTTTTGAGGCAGTGCCAAGATGACCTCCAGCTGTTGGCTCGGGCACCTAATAATGTAATTATCACGAGTTTTCTCCTCCTTAACGCAAGTGTTTGAATAAACCTTTCAAAGGATAATCACAAAATAAACAGATTAAATATTCCAGGATGTAAACACGGGCGTACTCATATACGAGTGCGATGCCACTGCGAGTTGTCATAAAGGTTGCAAGCAGCGTGGGGCGTTTCCATTGTTGTCTCACCATGCACCGCCAGTTATATAGTGGTGTCCCGTCAGTTATAGAAACAAAAAACCCCGATCCACTGATGTCCCTGTACCTGTTCAGGAGCTCGTCGTTATCTCTTCAGTGATCCTCGCCACAATCGCAACGCCCGTTCGTTCGTTAGTGAAATTGTTTGCCATAAACACCTTCTTCGAAATGGTAAACATAGAGTTTTATTGCAAATTTCTGCATCGACCTGATCCGCCGCTGATGGCAATCGTTTGCTCCCATAAAGAATTTCCCATCAGAGTAGAGGAACAGGGTTTCAAAGTTACTTACTTATCAGCCCTGCGGGATATGGAGGTTCTGAGCCTGAGTTATTGTCGCTTTCAATCGCATACGGTTCTGGGCACGCTGCTTCCAGTCATCAAGATCGAGTTGTCTTCCTTCCACGATCACTTGGTCTTCATACCGGAGATACGGCCTTCCACCCCTCCTCGAATCAGGGGGCTCGAATTCAAAGACTCTTTTAGCCTGAGCATTCGTGTTCATGTGCCAAGTCATGTGTCCAAGTCAATTAAGTCGACGGATTTTTGCCCTCCAGACTCTCTCGACATCCTCGTTAAGTTGGTAGAGTTTGTCTAAGGCCAACTCGGACTTTTTTTTTTCGCATTTTTAAGGTTCCGCCTACAAAAACGTAAACTTTATAATTTCGGCGTGTCTGTTAAAGATTGAAGGCATGACCTTTGTCTCGAAAAAACGAAGACTTTCTTCATCTGCTCTTGACATTGTCCATGTTTCTGCATCGTAGATTCATGACCGACATGCATCATAAACACAAGACAGTCAGACAGACATGACCAAGGTGTTATATCTCGAAAAGACCAATAGACTCTTCTTTCGCTTGGGAAATTGTCCATGCCTCTGCGCCATAAATCAAGACAGGCATGACCAACGTTTTGTAAAAAGTCAGCTTGGAACTTTGAGAGAGGGCTTTATTACTCGTTTACCTTTTGAGTCCAAAAATACAGGGACTGGCAAGAGTTATTCTGCGTTTGATCTCGGTACTGTTTACTTGGGGCCCGAGGGAGACGAAGTCCTTGATTACCTCAGAAGTGTAGCAGCCATCGATGTTGTGTGTACCGCCTTAAAGGCAGAACATACTTTGTTTTGCCCTTATTCGTCGTCAATGATGGTAATGTGTGCTGCTGAAGTAAGAGCTTTGCTAGTCGTACTTCTAGATTGCCAGCCGTATTGCATTTCAAGTTCCCTTAGTAGTTCGCACTATCCGCTCAGCTTGACCGTGCTGTTTGTATGTGTGCGATCAGGTTTCTTCTACAAAATCTGCCAAATTTGTCCGAGGTGAACACTGTCCCATTATCGGACACTATAGAGTCTGGTAACTCTTGAGTTGCGAAGATGGACTGCAGACTGCAGCTGCACTGCTTCGAGGTACAGCTTTTACCTCGACCCATTTGGAGTGTGAGTCTACGAGTATAAAAAAATGTGTGGGCAAGTCGGGACCAAGGCTTAAATGTCTCCTCCCAAGGATGAGTCATCTTTAGCACATCCGGATGGAGTTTTAAGAAGATGTCTTTCAGCAGCATCTGGAATTATAAGACGGGACCCAAAGAGTAAACAGTTCTTATTTAGGTATGACTTAAACTCATCATTAAGCAATGGATCAGGCCAGACCCTCACCGCCCGATGAAGAATTTGTTTAAGTATTTTACTCGTATCTGTAGATATCATCTTGGTGATGTCGCTGGATTCCACAAATTGTACATCATGTGAATTGCATGCATTTGTTGTGTAGATGATATGATTTGTAAGCCGCTCGCCAACGATGCACAGTGGTTTCTCCCAGAGGCCAAAAGTCGAAATTTTAAGGTTAAACAAACTAGTTATTTTGAATGCAATTATTTTCTATGATAACGGGAGAACAAAGTGACAGTAAGGTTTCTCCTCTAAAATTAGTTGTGGGCAGTCAGTCGCGTCACAAAGTTTTCGCAGTTTTATAAAAAAAAAAAATTATCTGAAAATACGACATTGCGGTTTAACCACTTTTGGTCTGTTTTTTAAAGTTTATTTTGGTAAAAAGGTGATGTGAGTAACAAAATAATGTTGAACGACAGTTTTTAAATAATTTAAAAAAAAATATATTTTTTTATTATTTTCACTTCTATTGAGGTGTTTTTTCATATTTCGTGTTTTTTCTGAAGAGCCAAAACATCAAATTCCCATAAAATCCCACGATATACAATGATTTAGAGTTGTCTTTCCTCTTTACGAATATATACAACATTTTTTGCGCAATTTTGCGCAAATCGTAAAATTTTGATCCGAAGTAAAACACTATTTTCTTCTTTTTTTAGATACTCGCAATATGATCAAGCGCATTGATATTTTCCATATATGGCATATGCGAAGAAAGGTCGCAGTTTTACCAAAATTAATGAAGCCTTTTTTAGGGAAATTTACCAAATTGAAAGCTTAGACGCAAAAAAAAGATAAATACGCTTTGTAAGTCTTTTCATAGACGGTGGAATTTTTATCTGCAAATAGTGTTTGGCTTGATTGCGTCGAAGACTTCAGGTCTGCACAGGACCAAATAGTAGAAAAAAAGTCGCCAAATAATCAAGGCAGACCAAAAAATACTTTTAGAGAGCTCGTTTCGAACTAAAAGGAGACGAATTGCTAAGATCGTTGAAATAGATGAAGATATTGCTTGTGTTTTAAAACATTGTCAATCAACAGACAATCTTTAAGCAAATCAACTTGATTCAACTGATGCTCTGAAACTTTTGGTTGAGGCTCAATTGTCAAAACATCAGTACCAAGTTATTAGGAACTTGGTAAACCAAAAGACTAAAGTTGAAATTGTTCCAAGCTATGCTAATATTCTTAAAGCGAAAAAAGATTGATACACAGAGCTTGAAACAATACAAATTTACGATTCATTGGCCGAAGTTACCCTTTAAGGACTCCTTTATCATACTGTCCAACGCATTATAGAATCCCAACGATAATTTTTTAAAACACAGAAAACAGAAAAATCGACGTTGTCTAAGAATATTTTGAATTTATTAATTTAACCTTTAGTTACATTAAATAATATATATAATTACTCACTTTTTGAACTATTTGTTTTATTTTCTATCATTTAACATTGTTTTGAACAATGTTGATAGGGTGGCTCTTGCTGTTCGAAAAGTTGCTGCTGCAGTTGGAAAGGCTGGTGCTGGTGATGGGGAGGCTGCTCAGTTTGTTGAAGAGGCCCTTGGTGTTGTTGGAGACCCTGTTGCTGTTGCTGTTGTTGTAGAGCCAGTTGCTGCTGAGGAAGGCTTTCTTCGTGGCTACTCTCCGGTGTAGTTGTTGTTGTCTCCTCTTTGGGGTGCAAAATGAGAAACTCGCTGATTTCCTCTTCCACTTTTGCAGCAGCCTCTCTTTTCACTTTCTGGCGCCGGTTTTGGAACCAGACTTTCACAGTCCGGTCACACAAACCGAGCCGTTCGGCGATTTGCTGGCGTCGTGGTCCATGGGGGCGGGGACATTCAGCGAACTCAGCTTTTAGTTCGCCCAGCTGGTATTCTGTGTATGCGGTCCTAAACCGCCTCACTGCAGGATTTCTCGGCGCCGGCGGTGACGAATGTCGGCTTGCCGATACTCGTGGCATGGGTGCGTCTTGCTAAAAATAAAAGAATAAAAAGAATTAAATTCAATAAATTGTTATAATTTTCAATAGAAATTTACTTACCGTAGCAAAGTGATCGAATGCTGATTGAAATCCGCTCATTTTGATTTATTTTTTTCCAAAATTTTTCCAGGCAAATTTTACGGAGGTAATTCTTGTGTCTTTCACGCTAGGCGGTCTGTTGCTAAAACTGCAGATACTCTCGAGCCTCTTCAATTTATACGCAACCGTGATGACCCTTCCTCATCGCCTTAGAGTAGTAGCACCGCACACATGCATACGTTTATCCTTTTCAATATCATCCCTAAACCAGGCCATTTTGTTGGAGGCGGTCCTACACACACGATTGATTGCGTGTGGGTGCGTGGGTGATCGGGTCATTTCATCGATCATTTCACCTTCAAAGAAGCGAAAGCGAAAACGTGAACCGAGTGTGTGCGAAGGACAAAGCGAGAGATATGATCACCGAAATCACCGTGCTGTTCCTTTCTAAGGAGTATGTACCTATGTGTGAAGGGTTGGTGGCGAATATATCCTGGAATTATTAGTGCATGCTACACATGCACTTTCGAAATATCGTACTCCTCATACGTACAGGTTCATACCGACGCGAGTCATTTGACAAATCAAACCCTCAGGATTGCTTATGTGTGACATCTTTTTTTCGTGTTGTGTCTCTTGCAAAACTTGAGTAAAAGCGTGATTGTTCAAAACTTGTATACCTTCTGGGAACTGTTTGTGATTTTTTGTTACATCATTACATGAAATTGGATTGTTCAGTTTTTTGTTGTGAAAACATAATCCCGCAGTCGAATTTAACAAAAAGCAGAAGTCTTTGATGAAAGCAGATCCAACTTCTGTGTAGAATTTAGTACGTAGACAGGCATAGGTTTTAATAGATGATTAAATTAAAATCTGTTATGTGTTGCACCAGCTTATTTCACCTCAGAAATTGACACACCTCAGAACTCCTTAAGCTCTTTCACAGACGTTGAATTGATGTGAATGTTCGGACTCTGAAAAATTGGTCGAAAAATAATTTCATCCGTGCAATTGAGTGATTTTTCATACGAGCGGAAGCCATTGCAGTGACTTTAGAGAACACAATCTAAGCTTCGGCTGAAGCCGATGTTGATGAATTAAGCCTTGATTTGGTTTCGGCATTGGGCTACTTTTCAGCTGGAAAGGAAATGTTCGATTCCATGGAGCATTCATACGAGGCATTGTATCCCCGTAGAATAGAAAGGACGAAACACTATTTTGATTAATTTACAATTTTGGACAGCTCAATGAGACATTTCTGTGTATGTTGGAGACAATGATGAAATGACGTGGGAATAGGGAAGCGTCATGCTTCTGGGAGGTTTAGCAGAATTCAGTTGTCACTTGAGTTTCACGTCAAACCGAAATTGCGAAAACAAAATTAAGTGCTTAGTTAAGTTTAAGTTTACACTTACAGGCAACTTGATCTGAATATTCGACTATCAATATCAAATAGAGTGGGACTAAGGATGAAAACTATGAAGAGTATACTCGTATGTCCATTGAATGCTTTGCAAAATGCTTGTAAGTTTGCGGACCAATGAGAAAAAGAGATATCCATTAAAAATAATGATCCAAAATAATCTTCGGCGATGAGGTTCATTTTCATCCCGACGGCGTTATTAGTCACCAAAGCTGTCCAACTTGGAGATCATAAGTTCAGCGAGAGTGGAAGACAAGTGGCTTCGAACAAAACTCATAAACATAACATCTCATAAACTAATTCGATTACGGTCATTTCGTGGTTGACACCGTAATTTCCCATTTTGGTGGTGTCCTCAGGTTTTTTAAGTCTAAGAGTTATTGTAGCAAGCACTCCTTGAAGCAATAAATCGAGCGCTGTGTCAACGAAAAGTAGTCACATTCATGCAAATCGGTCATGGGATTCAATTTCGTTACTCCCACAATTCGTCTCTTAATTCCTGAACTGATCCTTCCATAAGCTGTCTAATCCACTTTTCCACAACTGATTGCACTGATTATGGGTTTAAAAAGCTTTGCCTGCGAGCATCTGAATACCATGTTTATGGCGTATGTAAACAACGCACAATGTATCCTTTTTTCATCCTCTACCACTAAAAAAGACAGAATTCACGGCGTCCTGGATTGTCCTAATATTCTGCAAAAAAGTGAAGAAACCACAAGTCTGTAGGAGGGAATCACTAGGAGACATGCTTACTTGTGCTGAGATTGAATTTAGTCTTACAACTAGTTCAAGAAGTGTGGTCCACAAAAGAATATTTTTGGAACCAGATCAACTCCATCGGGGTTACAGTGGCAAACGGAAAACGGTCCACTGACGTATTTTCACAGACGGATCCAAGACGGAAGAGGGAGTAGGATTAGGTGTCTACTCCAAGGAACTCAACTTTAGTCTATCCCTCCACTCTCCTCCACTCTCTCTCACGATGACAATGAAAGAAGCCCTGTCTTGGCTTAAGAACAACGTGATATCCAATAAGGACTTCACCATCTGTTCAGACAGCCATCAAATCAGGCAGCAATCAAATCCCTGAGTTCGGTCACTTTCCTCTCTAAGACCTCCCTGAATTGCCGATTATCTCTAAACGTGATGGCTCAGCATTTTAGTATTCACCTCATGTGGGTGCTGAGACACAGTGACATTCTAGGGAATTGTGATGATCTCTGAGCGGAACGGTCTCCACAAACCTTCCTAGTGGAGATCCCCCACCCATCCCATTTGCTACAGCTAAACTTCTTTTAAAGAATCATACTCTTAAAAACACCAGCTTAAGAAGGTCCAATGGCACGACGTGCCTCATTACAATGCAAATTTGGCCAAAACTTGATCTAAAACGTTCACTCTATCTGATGAACTGTAAGGACTCTCATCGGCGTTATCATAGGACACTGTGCAATTGGCACTCACGCCTTAAGATTGGGACTCCCTTACAACGCTTTCTGCAGAAGCTGCAGAGAAGAAGAAGAAGAGGAAAGCATAACGCATCTCCTCTGCACTTGTAGCGCTCTCTCCTCCCGCAGGAGGAAACACCTTTGAGCCGACTTTTTCAACGACTTGAGCGAATTGCACAACGTCGACATGTAGTATTCATTTCTCAGTATTAGCTTTAAAGTCGTCCCAAAAACATCTTTCAAATGATCCCCCACACTTGTCGGTGCAATCCGTCGTCCTTGAGTTATACAGATTCAGCGTAGTCTATGGGATGTGACTCATTTTTTTATTGCTCTTGTTCGCAATTTATTGCCACCTCATCCACCTTTTCCGTTTGTTAATTAAATTCTAAGTAAGGACGGAGAAAGGTCGTCCATCCCCAATTTGCATAAGGAGTGGAAAGCAAAAATTGTATAATAAATAAATTGTATATAACCTTACTTAGGTCGTCCTGTTTATTGCGGTTAAAGATTTTTACGGAATGCAGTCATCAAAGCCTATTTTTAAGATTTTTTACCACATTTTATGACACCTCAGCCTCACCTGCTGACGGGTGGTGATAGTCAACACCACTTCGCATTGCCCAGACGGTAATTAAACCCCAATTAATTTTGTAACGTCTATTGATTGGCATATCACTCGATTTGGCGCACCAAGATTGTTCTTTCAGCTGCGTAACATTCTGTCATAACATTTTACTTTACAAGCAGTAAAGGCGGTGTCAAGATGACCTCCAGTTGAGGTTCGGGCACCTAATAATGTAATTATCACGAGTTTTCTCCTCCTTAACGCAAGTGTTTGAATAAACCTTTCAAAGGATAATCACATAATAAACAGATTAAATATTCCAGGATGTAAACACGGGCGTACTCATATACGAGTGCGATGCCACTGCGAGTTGTCAAAAAGGTTGCAAGCAGCGTGGGGCGTTTCCATTGTTGTCTCACCATGCGGTGCGGTGGTGTCCCGTCAATTGTAGAAACAAAAAACCCCGATCCACTGATGTCCCTGTACCTGCTCAGAAGCTCGTCGTTATCTCTCCAGTGATCCTCGTCACAAACGCAACGCCCGTTCGGTAGTGGAATGGTTTGCCATAAAACACCAACAGTACAAAACACCTTCTTCGAAATGGCAAACATCGATTTTTATTACAAATTTCTGCATCGACCTGATTCGCGGCGGATGGCAATCGTTTGCTACCATAAAGTATTTACCATCAGAGTGGAGAAACAGGTGTTCAAAGTTACTTACTTACTTATCAGCCCTGAGGCCTATGGAGGTTCTGAGCCTGAGTTATTGTCGCCTGCCATCGCAGACGGTTCTGGGCACGCTTCTTCCAGTCATCAAGATCGAGTTGTCTTGTATCCTCGATCACTTGGTCTTCATACCGAAGATACGGTCTTCCGCCCCTCCTCGAACCAGGGAGTTGGAATTCAAAGACTCTTTTAGCCTGAGCATTCGTGTTCATGTGCCAAGTCAATTAAGTCCTCCAGACTCCCTCGACATCCTCGAACAGTTCGTAGAGTTCGTCGATATGTATTACCTTGCATGGGTAATCGAGTACTCGAATTTAGTAAAAGTCTAGAAATGGGTAGTGTGGAAATGTTGATTCTCTATCCATAAATGCAACAGAAGCTATGTCTAAGGCCACCTCAGATTTATTTTTTCGCATTTTTGAGGTTCCGCCTACAAAAACGTAAACTTTATAATTTCGGTGTGTCCGTCAAAGATTGAAGGCAGGACTTTTGTCTCGAAAAGACGAAGAGCTTCTTCATCTGCTCTTGAGATTGTCCATGTTTCTGCATCGTACAGCAAGACAGACATGACCAAGGTGTTATATCTCGAAAAGAAAAGAATAGACTCTTCTTTCACTTGGGAAATTGCCCATGCCTCTGCGCCATAAAGCAGAACAGGCATGGCCAAAGTATAAAGTCGGCTTGTAGATTTGAGAGAGGGCTTTATTACTCACTTACCTTTTCAGTCCAAAAATACAGGGGCTCGCAAGAGTTATTCTGCGTTTGATCTCGGTACTGTTTACTTGGGGGCCGAGTGAGACGAAAAGTGTAGCAGCCATCGATGTTGTGTGACCCGCCAGGCAGCATATGCTTTGTTTTGCTCTTATTCACCGATAAATCTATTTTGGACGCTTCCGTTTCAACGTCAGCAAGCTCCCTATTAACGGATCGCTGTGTTTCGACTAATCACGTCAATGTCGTCCGTGTACGTCAGCAATTTACTGCACTTTTTAAAGATCGTGCCTCTTTTGTTGGCCAGTCAGTTTTGCATGACGATGTTGCAGAAGTCGCATGCCAGAGCGTCGCATTGTCTAAATTCTTTTCTAACATTGAATGTTGATGGAGAAGCGAGAATTCTCCTGCTCAGTTTGACGAGTTTCGCATGAATGTCAAAACAAGACATAAACAGGCGGTGTATAGCTCGGCTCTATGCCTGCTGTCATATGCGGACGCGAAATCGACGGCCCACGTGACGGGCCGTAAATGTCAAGTTTGTTCCGCATCTGACCTAAGCTGTTAGCCGCTCGACAACGATGGTTGTATTCAGACACAAAAACCCTCCCAACATATCTTTAAACAGCGTTCCTGTTGCAAAGTCTTTCTGAACTTCAAAAATTGGTTGCTCTTGTGGTGATTTCGGCGATCGTGTTGTATCATCTGGCTGCTTTTGACGAACTTGAGAAGCTACTATCTCTCCTTTTTTTTTTGATCCTCAGATACGCCTGTGTTGTTGTCTTGACTTTTTCCGAGGAGATCATCCAAGAGTCTGGTAACAAAGATGGACTGCAAACTATTGATTGCAGCAGCTGCACTGCTTCGAGGTACAGCTTTTACCTCGACCCACTTGGAGTGTGGGTCTTAAATGTCTCCTCCCAAGGATGAGTCATCCTTTGCACACCCGGATGGAATTTTAAGAAGATGTCTTTCAGCAGCATCCGGAATTATAAGACGGGACCCAAAAAGTAAACAGTTCTTATTTAGGTATGACTTAAACTCATCATTAAGCAATGGATCAGGCCAGACCCTCACCGCCCGATGAAGAATTTGTTTAAGTATTTTACTCGTATCTGTAGATATCATCTTGGTGATGTCGCTGGATTCCACAAATTGTACATCATGTGAATTGCATGCATTTGTTGTGTAGATGATATGATTTGTAAGCCGCTCGCCAACGATGCACAGTGGTTTCTCCCATAGGCCAAAAGTCGAAATTTTAAGGTTTAACAAACTAGTTATTTTGAATGCAATTATTTTCTATGATAACGCGAGAACAAAGTGACAGTAAGGTTTCTCCTCTAAAATTAGTTGTGGGCAGTCAGTCGTGTCACAAAGTTGAGTGTTTTTCGCAGTTTTATAAAAAAAAATTATCTGAAAATACGACATTGCGGTTTAACCACTTTTGGTCTGTTTTTAAAAGTTTATTTTGGTAAAAAGGTGATGTGAGTAACAAAATAATGTTAAACGACAGTTTTTAAATAATTTAAAAAAAATATATTTTTTTATTCTTTTCACCTCTATTGAAAGTGGTGCATAATTTGCGTTTTTCCATATTTCCCACGAATTCCCATAAAATCCCACGATAATTTACGAGTATATACAATAATTTAGAGTTGTCTTTCCTCTTTACGAATATATACGACTTTGTTTTTACGCAATTTTGCGCAAATCGTAAAATTTTGATCCGAAGTAAAACACTATTTTCTTCTTTTTTTAGATTCTCGCAATATGATCAAGCGCATCAATATATGGCATATGGCGAAGAAAGGTCGTAGTATTACCAAAATTAATGAAACATGCGCAATTCTTAGGGAAATTTACCAAATTGAAAGCTTAGACGCAAAAAAAAGATAAATACGCTTTGTAAGTCTTTTCATAGACGGTGGAATTTTTATCTGCAAATAATGTTTGGCTTGATTGCGTCGAAGACTTCAGGTCTGCACAGGACCAAATAGTAGAAAAAAAGTCGCCAAATAATCAAGGCAGACCAAAAAACCCTTTTTAGAAAGCTCGTCTCGAACTAAAAGGAGACGAATTGCTAAGATCGTTGAAATAGATGAAGATATTGCTTGTGTTTTAAAACATTGTCAATCAACAGACAATCTTCAAGCAAATCAACTTGATTCAAGTGATGCTCTGAAACTTTTGGTTGAGGCTCAATTGTCAAAACATCAGTACCAAGTTATTAGGAACTTGGTAAACCAAAAGACTAAAGTTGAAATTTTTCCAAGCTATGCTAATATTCTTAAAGCGAAAAAAGATTTATACACAGAGCTTGAAACAATACAAATTTACGATTCATTGGCCGAAGTTACCCTTTAAGGACTCCTTCATTATACAGTCCAACGCATTATAGAATCCCAACGAGAATTTTTGAAAACACAGAAAACAGAAAAATCGACGTTGTCTAAGAATATTTTGAATTTATTAATTTAACCTTTAGTTACATTAAATAATATATATAATTACTCACTTTTTGAACTATTTGTTTTATTTTCTATCATTTAACATTGTTTTGAACAATGCTGCGCCATCCAAATCTGCATCCCAGCAAGCACCTTACTCCAACATTCAAAGTTCCTTGGACAGAAACGTACAACTCGAAATCTGGTTTCTTCCTGTGAAAGCAATTCAACCTGAAAGTGGACAAAGTGATGCCAAACAACCCACAAAAATAAAAGTCAATTAAAAATGTATAGTATAATCAAATAATAATTTATTAATTATAAAATATGTACATTTAGATTGGTTGCGTCCCAACAATTTCGTCCGCAAGTAGGCAGCTTATGTCCAATTCGTCCTCGTCCACACCACTCGCGAGACACATGTTGATCTCTTCGTCCAAGTTAGGCCACGACTGATTAAAATGGTCAGAACTTGCGGACGCAGGCGATTTCTGACAGGAAATGGGATAGGTGGGCGTGTAAAATTCCCCATGTGGGTACGTTTGCTGCCAGATATCTTGCGGATAGTACAGTGGTGTGGATGGAGCATATTGCTGATGCTCCTGCAACATTTCCCGCTGCTGTTGCTGTTCTTGCAAAGGCTGCTGTTGTTGAAGAGGCGCTTGGTGTTGTACGAAAAACTGCTGCTGCTGTTGGAAAGGCTGGTGCTGGTGCTGGTGCTGGTGCTGGTGCTGGTGCTGGTGATGGGGAGGCTGCTGCTGCTGATGGGGTGGCCCTGGCTGTTGTTGGAACATTTGTTGCTGTTGTTCAAAAAGCTGCTGCGGCTGTTGGAGAGGCTGCTGCTGCTGATAGGGTGGCTCTTGCTGTTCGAAAAGTTGCTGCTGCAGTTGGAAAGGCTGGTGCTGGTGATGGGGAGGCTGCTCAGTTTGTTGAAGAGGCCCTTGGTGTTGTTGGAGACCCTGTTGCTGTTGCTGTTGTTGTAGAGCCAGTTGCTGCTGAGGAAGGCTTTCTTCGTGGCTACTCTCCGGTGTAGTTGTTGTTGTCTCCTCTTTGGGGTGGAAAATCAGAAACTCGCTGATTTCCTCTTCCACTTTTGCAGCAGCCTCTCTTTTCACTTTTTGCCGCCGGTTTTGGAACCAGACTTTCACAGTCCGGTCACACAAACCGAGCCGTTCGGCGATTTGCTGGCGTCGTGGTCCATGGGGGCGGGGACATTCAGCGAACTCAGCTTTTAGTTCGCCCAGCTGGTATTCTGTGTATGCGGTCCTAAACCGCCTCACTGCTTGATTTCTCGGCGCCGGCGGTTGCGAATGTCGGCTTGCCGGCGTTAGTGGCATGGGTGCGTCTTGCTAAAAATAAAAGAATAAAAAGAATTAAATTCAGTAAATTGTTATAATTTTCAATAGAAATTACTTACCGTAGCAAAGTGATCGATTGCTGATTGAAATCCGCTCATTTTGATTTATTTTTTTCCAAAATTTTTTTAAGCAAAGTTTACGCAGGTAATGCTTGTGTCTTACACGCTAGGCGGTTTGTTACTAAAACTGCAGATACTCTCGAGCCTCTTCAATTTATACGCAACCGTGATGACCCTTCCTCATCGCCTTAGAGTAGTAGCACCGCACACATGCATACGTTTATCCTTTTCAATATCATCCCTAAAACAGGCCATTTTGTTGGAGGCGGTCCTACACAAACGATTGATTGCGTGTGGGTGCGTGGGTGATCGGGCGAACTCGATCATTTCACCTTCAAAGAAGCGAAAGCGAAAACGTGAACCGAGTGTGTGCGAAAGGACAAAGCGAGAGACGTGATCACCGAAATCACCGTGCTGTGCCTTTCTAAGGAGTATCTACATATGTGTGAACGGTTGGTAGCGAATATATCCTGAAATTATTAGTGCATGCGTAGGATTGCAAATATCGTACTCCTCATACGTACAGGTTCATACCGACGCGAGTCATTTGACAAGTCAAACCCTCAGGACTGCTTATGTGTGACACCTTGCTTTTCGTGGAACTGAAGTGTTGTGTCTCTTGCAAAATTTGGGTAGAAGCGTGATTGTTCAAATCATTACATGAAATTGGATTGTTTAGTTTTTAGCTGTGAAAACATAATCCCGCAGTCGAATTTAACAAAAAGCAGAAGTCTTTGATGAAAGCAGATCCAACTTCTGTGTAGAATTTAGTACGTAGACAGGCATAGGTTTTAATAGATGATTAAATTAAAATCTGTTATGTGTTGCACCAGCTTATTTCACCTCAGAAATTGACACACCTCAGAACTCCTTAAGCTCTTTCACAGACGTTGAATTGATGTGAATGTTCGGACTCTGAAAAATTGGTCGAAAAATAATTTCATCCGTGCAATTGAGTGATTTTTCATACGAGCGGAAGCCATTGCAGTGACTTTAGAGAACACAATCTAAGCTTCGGCTGAAGCCGATGTTGATGAATTAAGCCTTGATTTGGTTTCGGCATTGGGCTACTTTTCAGCTGGAAAGGAAATGTTCGATTCCATGGAGCATTCATACGAGGCATTGTATCCCCGTAGAATAGAAAGGACGAAACACTATTTTGATTAATTTACAATTTTGGACAGCTCAATGAGACATTTCTGTGTATGTTGGAGACAATGATGAAATGACGTGGGAATAGGGAAGCGTCATGCTTCTGGGAGGTTTAGCAGAATTCAGTTGTCACTTGAGTTTCACGTCAAACCGAAATTGCGAAAACAAAATTAAGTGCTTAGTTAAGTTTAAGTTTACACTTACAGGCAACTTGATCTGAATATTCGACTATCAATATCAAATAGAGTGGGACTAAGGATGAAAACTATGAAGAGTATACTCGTATGTCCATTGAATGCTTTGCAAAATGCTTGTAAGTTTGCGGACCAATGAGAAAAAGAGATATCCATTAAAAATAATGATCCAAAATAATCTTCGGCGATGATGTTCATTTTCATCCCGACGGCGTTATTAGTCACCAAAGTTGTCCAACTTGGAGATCATAAGTTCAGCGAGAGTGGAAGACAAGTGGCTTCGAACAAAACTCATAAACATAACATCTCATAAACCAATTCGGTTGGTCATTTCGTGGTTGACACCGTAATTTCCCATTTTGGTGGTTGGAAACAGCCGCTCAGATCATGCGACTAAACGACGATATGCTTAGGTTTTTTGAGTCTAAGAGTAATTGTAGCAAGCACTCCTTGAAGCAATAAATCGAGCGCTGTGTCAACGAAAAGTAGTCACATTCATGCAAATCGGTCATGGGATTCAATTTCGTTACTCCCACAAATCGTCTCTTAATTCCTGAACTGATCCTTCCATAAGCAGTCTAATCTACTTTTCCACAATTGATTGCACTGATTATGGGTTTAAAAAGCTTTGCCTGCGAGCATCTGAATACCATGTTTATGGCGTATATAAACAACGAACAATGTATCCTTTTTTCATCCTCTACCACTAAAAAAGACAGAATTCACGGCGTCCTGGATTGTCCTAATATTCTGCAAAAAAGTGAAGAAACCACAAGTCTGTAGGAGGGAATCACTAGGAGACATGCTTACTTGGGCTGAGATTGAATTTAGTCATGCAACTAGTTCAAGAAGTGTGGTCCACAAGAGAATATTTTTGGAACCAGATCATCTTCATCGGGGTTACAGTGGCAAACGGAAAAGAAAAGTGTGATATCGTGAGTTTTCATCAAGTCGGCCACATCGTAGGAAAGGAATAAGCTAATGACGTCTTCCTTCATCAAATGCTACCCCAAATAGTTTTATTCGGTTGGGAATAGGAGGCCTTGTAAGGCATAATTTTGATTTTGTTAGGAGTTTTCTCAAAAATTTCAAACACAAATTGAAATAGAGGTGTTTGTCAATGACTACTCAATTTCAACTTTTTATTTTTTGATCTTCATTTTCATCGACTTTCGTGTAAATGGTTTCATAATACGTTCGTGCTTGTTTTATTTTCAAGAATTTGATAACGTAATAGAATGACGCCGAAACTACCAAAGTTATACGGCACTAAATTTCTGTTAAAAGCGGACGATTTTTGTCGAATAGTTCAAAAACTCTTAGGGGTTCGAAATTATTTTTACGCAATGTAGTCATCAAAGCCTATTTTTAAGATTTTTTTCCACATTTTATGGTACCTCAGCCTGCTAACGGGTGGTGGTAGCCACCGAGATTTCAATATACACCACAACCTTACAGATTTAGGAACTAATCCCAAAAATCGACTCTGGGATGTCGCAATATATCGAGACCTAGATCTATTGTTGTAAAAAAATAATCATAAAGTGTAATTATTACTAAGAATTGTAATAGATCAGTTATGTACTTGTCTAGATTAATCATGTACTTGTATAAGTCAATAAAGTTTCCTTTTCCTTCTTTGGTTAATCGTCAAACGATTAAGTTGTTTTCTGGTTCTTTGCGTGGCTCGCTTACATTATTTTTATCACCTATGACTTGGCTCTGATACGCCGTCATGATGTTCTTTCAGCTGCGTAACATTCTGTCATCACATTTTACTTTACAAGCAGTAAAGGCAGTGTCAAGATGACCTCCAGTTGAGGATCGGGCACCTAATAATGTAATTACCACGAGTTTTCTCCTCCTTAACGCAAGTGTTTGAATAAACCTTTCAAAGGATAATCACATAATAAACAGATTAAATATTCCAGGATGTAAACACGGGCGTACTCATATACGAGTGCGATGCCTCTGCGAGTTGTCATAAAGGTTGAAAGAAGCGTGGGCCGTTTCCATTGTTGTCTCACCATGCGGTGCGGTAGTGTCCCGTCAATTATAGAAACAAAAAACCCCGATCCACTGATGTCCCTGTACCTGCTCAAGAGCTCGTCGTTCGGTACTGGAATTGTTTGCCATAAACACTTTCTTCGAAATGGCAAATATCGATTTTTATTGCAAATTTCTCGAATTCAAAGACTTTTTTTAGCCTGAGCATTCGTGTTCATGTGCCAAGTCATGTGTCCAAGTCAATTATGTCGACGGATTTTTGCCCTCCAGACTCTCTCGACATCCTCGTACAGTTGGTAGAGTTTGGCTAAGGCCACCTCGGACTTATTTTTTTTTCCGCATTTTTAAGGTTCCGTCTACAAAAACGTAAACTTTATAATTTCAGTGTGTCCGCCAAAGATTGAAGGCAGGACTTTTGTTTCGAAAAAACGAAGAGCTTCTTCAACTCCTCTTGAGATTGTCCATGTTTCTGCATCGTAAGGACATGATCAACATGCATCGCAAAGACAAGACAGATATGATCAAGGTGTTATGTCTCGAAAAGACCAAGAGAGATTTGTCCGAGGTGAACACTGTCCCATTATCGGGCACTATAGAGTCTGGTAGCCCATGAGTTGCGAAGATGGACTGCAAACTATTGATTGCAGCAGCTGCACTGCTTCGAGGTACAGCTTTTACCTCGACCCACTTGGAGTGTGGGTCTTAAATGTCTTCTCCCAAGGATGAGTCATCCTTTGCACACCCGAATGGAGTTTTAAGAAGATGTCTTTCAGCAGCATCCGGAATTATAAGAAGGGACCCAAAAAGTATACAGTTCTTATTTAGGTATGACTTAAACTCATTAAGCAACGGATCAGGCCAGACCCTCACCGCCCGATGAAGAATTTGTTTAAGTATTTTGTCCGTAGATATCATCTTGGCAATGTCGTTGGATTCCACAAATTGTACTTCATGTGAATTGCATGCATTTGTTGTGTAGATGATATGATTTGTAAGCCGCTCGCCAACGATGCACAGTGGTTTCTCCCATAGGCCAAAAGTAGAAATTTTAAGGTTAAACAAACTCGTTATTTTGAATGCAATTATTTTCTATGATAACGGGAGAACAAAGTGACAGTAAGGTTTCTCCTCTAAAATTAGTTGTGGGCAGTCAGTCGCGTCACAAAGTTGAGTGTTTTTCGCAGTTTTATCAAAAAAAAATTATCTGAAAATACGACATTGCGGTTTAACCACTTTTGGTCTGTTTTTTAAAGTTTATTTTGGTAAAAAGGTGATGTGAGTAACAAAATAATGTTGAACGACAGTTTTTAAATAATTTAAAAAAAAATATATTTTTTTATTATTTTCACTTCTATTGAGGTGTTTTTTCATATTTCGTGTTTTTTCTGAAGAGCCAAAACATCAAATTCCCATGAAATCCCACGATATACAATGATTTAGAGTTGTCTTTCCTCTTTTCGAATATATACGACATTTTTTGCGCAATTTTGCGCAAATCGTAAAATTTTGATCCGAAGTAAAACACTATTTTCTTCTTTTTTTAGATTCTCGCAATATGATCAAGCGCATCAATATATGGCATATGGCGAAGAAAGGTCGTAGTATTACCAAAATTAATGAAACATGCGCAATTCTTAGGGAAATTTACCAAATTGAAAGCTTAGACGCAAAAAAAAGATAAATACGCTTTGTAAGTCTTTTCATAGACGGTGGAATTTTTATCTGCAAATAATGTTTGGCTTGATTGCGTCGAAGACTTCAGGTCTGCACAGGACCAAATAGTAGAAAAAAAGTCGCCAAATAATCAAGGCAGACCAAAAAACCCTTTTTAGAAAGCTCGTCTCGAACTAAAAGGAGACGAATTGCTAAGATCGTTGAAATAGATGAAGATATTTCATCATAACTTAGTAAACCCAAAGACTAAAGGTGAAATTTTTCAAGCTATGCTAATATTCTTAAAGCGAAAAAAGATTGATACACAGAGCTTGAAACAAAACAAATTTACGATTCATTGGCCGAAGTTATCCTTTAAGGACTCCTTTATCATACTGTCCAGCGCATTATAGAATCCCAACGAGAATTTTTGAAAACACAGAAAACAGAAAAATCGACGTTGTCTAAGAATATTTTGAATTTATTAATTTAACCTTTAGTTACATTAAATAATATATATAATTACTCACTTTTTGAACTATTTGTTTTATTTTCTATCATTTAACATTGTTTTGAACAATGCTGCACCATCCAAATCTGCATCCCAGCAAGCACCTTACTCCAACATTCTAAGTTCCTTGGACAGAAACGTACAACTCGAAATCTGGTTTCTTCCTGTGAAAGCAATTCAACCTGAAAGTGGACAAAGTAATGCCAAACAACCCACAACAATAAAAAGTCAATTCAAAATGTATAGTATAATCAAATAATAATTTATTAATTATAAAATATGTACATTTAGATTGGTTGCGTCCCAACAATTTCGTCCGCAAGTAAGCAGCTTATGTCCAATTCGTCCTCGTCCACACCACTCGCGAGACACATGTTGATCTCTTCGTCCAAGTTAGGCCACGACTGATTTAAATGGTCAGAACTTGCGGTCGCAGGTGATTTCTGACAGGAAATGGGATCGGTGGGCGAGTAAAATTCCCCATGTGGGTACGTTTGCTGCCAGATATCTTGCGGATAGTACAGTGGTGTGGATGGAGCATATTGCTGATGCTCCTGCAACAACATTTCCCGCTGCTGTTGCTGTTCTTGCAAAGGCTGCTGTTGTTGAAGAGGCGCTTGGTGTTGTACGAAAAACTGCTGCTGCTGTTGGAAAGGCTGGTGCTGGTGCTGGTGCTGGTGCTGGTGCTGGTGCTGGTGATGGGGAGGCTGCTGCTGCTGATGGGGTGGCCCTGGCTGTTGTTGGAACATTTGTTGCTGTTGTTCAAAAAGCTGCTGCGGCTGTTGGAGAGGCTGCTGCTGCTGATAGGGTGGCTCTTGCTGTTCGAAAAGTTGCTGCTGCAGTTGGAAAGGCTGGTGCTGGTGATGGGGAGGCTGCTCAGTTTGTTGAAGAGGCCCTTGGTGTTGTTGGAGACCCTGTTGCTGTTGCTGTTGTTGTAGAGCCAGTTGCTGCTGAGGAAGGCTTTCTTCGTGGCTTCTCTCCGGTGTAGTTGTTGTTGTCTCCTCTTTGGGGTGTAAAATGAGAAACTCGCTGATTTCCTCTTCCACTTTTGCAGCAGCCTCTCTTTTCACTTTCTGACGCCGGTTTTGGAACCAGACTTTCACAGTCCGGTCACACAAACCGAGCCGTTCGGCGATTTGCTGGCGTCGTGGTCCATGGGGGAGGGGACATTCAGCGAACTCAGCTTTTAGTTCGCCGAGCTGGTATTCTGTGTATGCGGTCCTAAACCGCCTCACTGCAGGATTTCTCGGCGCCGGCGGTTGCGAATGTCGGCTTGCCGGCGTTAGTGGCATGGGTGCGTCTTGCTAAAAATAAAAGAATAAAAAGAATTAAATTCAGTAAATTGTTATAATTTTCAATAGAAATTACTTACCGTAGCAAAGTGATCGAATGCTGATTGAAATCCGCTCATTTTGATTTATTTTTTTCCAAAATTTTTCCAGGCAAATTCTATGGAGGTAATTCTTATGTCTTTCACGCTAGGCGGTCTGTTGCTAAAACTGCAGATACTCTCGAGCCTCTTCAATTTATACGCAACCGTGATGACCCTTCCTCATCGCCTTAGAGTAGTAGCACCGCACACATGCATACGTTTATCCTTTTCAATATCATCCCTAAACCAGGCCATTTTGTTGGAGGCGGTCCTACACACACGATTGATTGCGTGTGGGTGCGTGGGTGATCGGGTCATTTCATCGATCATTTCACCTTCAAAGAAGCGAAAGCGAAAACGTGAACCGAGTGTGTGCGAAGGACAAAGCGAGAGATATGATCACCGAAATCACCGTGCTGTTCCTTTCTAAGGAGTATGTACCTATGTGTGAAGGGTTGGTGGCGAATATATCCTGGAATTATTAGTGCATGCTACACATGCACTTTCGAAATATCGTACTCCTCATACGTACAGGTTCATACCGACGCGAGTCATTTGACAAATCAAACCCTCAGGATTGCTTATGTGTGACATCTTTTTTTCGTGTTGTGTCTCTTGCAAAACTTGAGTAAAAGCGTGATTGTTCAAAACTTGTATACCTTCTGGGAACTGTTTGTGAGTTTTTGTTACATCATTACATGAAATTAGATTGTTCAGTTTTTTGCTGTGAAAACATAATCCCGCAGTCGAATTTAACAAAAAGCAGAAGTCTTTGATGAAAGCAGATCCAACTTCTGTGTAGAATTTAGTACGTAGATAGGCATAGGTTTTAATAGATGATTAAATTAAAATCTGTTATGTGTTGCACCAGCTTATTTCAAACAATGGAAGGTGCACGCTGTTAATGATTTTCAAATCTAGTTGCAGTACACAGCGTGTGTTTCACTTACTGTTTTGTTTTTTTTTGAAATGGTTTGGAGGGTTTCGAGAACTTTAGCAAAAGTAAATCTGGTTGATGGTTGGTTTGGACACAGCGGCTCGCAAGTGCTGTCTTTGCGGAGTTTTGTTGTTGATATTCGATTTGTGGCCAGCCAGCCTCTCTCGCAAGAAGTTATTTTGTACCTACAGCACATCGCAAGGGTTGCAGCTTTCATCACCTTTGCCCTTGCAGTTAATTTTGTAGATAACATCGGCTTTGCTTTCTTTCTCAACTTTCGGCATAAGATGCGCGAAAAGAAAAGCAATTGCGGAAGGTGCCTTGAATCGTAATTTCACATTTTCACAAATGTCGATGAGTTGTTTTTTGAAATAATTCGCCAATGTTGGAAACACAAGCATTGTTTCACTTTTATTGGTGTCCAAAGTGTTGGGATGAGTTTTATTTTCATATGAACGCGTTGGACACTTTTTGCAATGTGTCCAGCTTGATGTGAACAAAAATTTGCTGTCATTCCTGATGCTGTGCCAATCAAGACGGAAAAGGAAGAGGCTGTCTTTCGCATGATGTATTAAATTAATCTAAGTGTTCTGTCACATTTTGCTTCTCTTCTCCTCCGTGAACTCTATTTTGTCGTAAAATCATTAAGAACCAGCAGCGAGTTGTCTATTTAACGGTGATTAAACGTATTTAAATATTCACTTCCATCTGTCAATCCTTTTGAAACAGACATCAAGAAGACGATCAAATACCAAATCAGCTATAGTATTCGAAGGTGGGTTGCCCATTAGCAAGCCAGGTATTTGTCTGTGAATTTCAGTCTTGTATAGACGATAACCGCTTTATTTTGAACAACACTATAAGAGTGTGCTCGGGCCTATGGGCCTATGGTTTCCCATCGTCTTCTTGAACTTTTTCTTTTGGTGAAACCGAAGCTCTATTGTTTGTGATTGATTGCTTCAATAAGAAAGACCGAAAAGGTCAAAACGTAGGAGTAGGAAATGTAATGTAATTCTGTTTCATTTCAAACCAAGTGACCAAAACAGCCGAAGGGGAATCAAATCCTTCACTTAAATACATAATTCGTCAAACTAATATTAACGTCAAACTGCCTGTAACTGTCGACTTTCACGTTTTGTACCAAATTCTGAGCGACAAATTTTGATTTTGACACCAAGCCGCGCAAACTGGTCGTCAAGTACCTCAAAAGTGTTCCCCAATACACCGATGTCAAAACAATAGGAAAACCCCGGATCAAATGGAGAGAATTCAACAAAACTTGAATTGACGTAGAAAACCTCTTCGGGAATAAAGAATAAAGTCATGATTGAATCTGTCATATATGTCTTTTATTTTTTTATGAAGCTAAACAACAACATTACAAGTTCCTTCCACAAAAACGTAGGACTATCTTGGGTCGATCTTAATTCGGATCCGGAATGTGGCTTCTTCTGTAACGAAAATTAATGAATATAAAAAACAAAGTAGAATTACAACCCCACCAACGATGACAAACAATACATTAAAATAATAAAACAAACAATAATTTACACTATAAATAGTACAATACATTTTTATTTACTTATTACTAAAATTTACACAATTTGAATTACTCGTAGGTTCTTTGTCCAGCAGAACAGGCCCAGGTTCAGTCTCGATCATGAAGGCCAGCAAAGCCTTGATGTCCGCCTGCTCCTCATCCACACTCGGGCGAGGTACATGTCTATATCTTCGTCCATGTTTGGGAGTGAGTCATTGAGATGAACGGGTTCCATCAGCGGGTAAAATTCCGTGTGGGGCTGAGGTTGTTCCCACACGTGTTGAGGCTGAAGGTCCTCTGGCAGCATCTGCTGCTGTATAAGCTGGTGAGAGGTTTGCTCCTGTTGGTCGGAGTACTCCTCTCCCTCGTGGAAATGCATTTCCTGCTGCTGTTGTGGCATCTGTTGTTGCGGAATGGTCCTAGTTCTAGTTCTGGGCCGCAAAATTAAAAACTCGCTCACATCCTCCTCGAGCCTGCTTCGGGTATCTGGTTCTGGCGTTGTGTAGTTCCCCGTAGTGCTCGCTGGCAGATGCACGATTAGGTGCGGCTGGAAATTTCTGCTGGCTCCTATGGGACCCGAGACTATGGTCGCTTCCTTTCGGCGATTCGCAGGCGTCATGGTCCACGGAGGCGGGGACATTCGAAGAACTCTGCTCTCAGCTCAGCAACCTGGTATTCCGTAAATGCAGTCCTCAAGCGCCTCACTGCCGCATTTCTGGGTTCCGGCGGTTGCGATTGTCGGTTTGCCGGTGTTAGTGGCATGTCTGCGTCTTGCTAAAAAATTTAAGAATAATAAGAATTAAATTCAATAATTTGTTATAATTTTCAATAAATATCAACTTACCGTAGCAAAGTGGTCAAATGCCGAGTGATATCCGTTCATTTCCATTTTTCTAATTCTTTTCTTGTGTTCCTTATTATCGGCCACAGGGAGTTTAGTAGTAATATGGCGATGTTTTTGAGAAACAACTCACGATGATTGTTCTTAAGTTTCTCATAATTCTGCAAGACCTCTTTCTTTCTCTGCGCCGTCAGCTGAGACGATTGGTTGATGCATCTCTCCACCTTGTGTTAGAATAAAATTTTAATTAAATATTTAAATCTTTATCAGATATTAACTTCCTGTAGCAAATTGGTCGAAAACTGATTGGTAACAGCACATATCAACTTTTTTCATAAACAAAGTTAAGGTGAATGTAAAAATATGTCGCGTGACAGTTTGCCGCAGAAGCTGTATGTACTCCTAAAAGTCTTCTATTTGTAGGCAGCTGAGATCACCCTTTCTCAAGAAAGGACATTACTTTGACTGAGACAACTATCGAGGGATAAGCCTCCTTAACATCGCGTATAAGATCTTTTCAGCCGTTCTGTTTTAACGCCTCAAACCGCTTAGCGCACACAAGTGGAGAGGAAACCTGGTGTGCGCAATTCGCGATATTTAGCAAAGATCATGCTAGCTGGCGAGGTTAGTCGGTTGAGCCCTAGGTGCACTCCGGACTATAGCGCCACAAGAAGAAGACAATGCTCAAAGAGTATAATTCTCAGGAGAAGCCTACCAAATCTCGTCGTTCGGAATCGGCATTAAACTGTAGACCCCTTTCACTCATTTGGAAACAGTAGGACGCACAACCAAGCCAGGCCCAAATCCACCTCGGACTGGAACGCCGCAAAATTAATGTATTATTTTTATAATAATTATATTAAATATAAAAATGTCTTAGAGAAATTTTAAATTGAATACAAAATAAAATCAAATAAAAGAAATATTTCTTTAATTGAAAAAAAAAATATTAAAATTCATTAAAATATTTAAAAAAATATATTTTTAATTTTTATTACATGGGGAATTAAAAACAAATATATAAAAATGAAATTTCACGGACAAAGCCATTTATCATCCAGATTTAGTGAGACACGGACGAAATTCTATTTTATACTTCGCAAATTCTTGAATTTCAAAATCACTTTGAAATTGTGGACTTGGCTCTAGTTTCTACAGTAACATGAAATTATGTAACGTTATCAATGGAAATGTTAACTCTTTTCAATAAAGCAACAAGAACTATATTGCAGAAACTTTGTTTAGGTCTACCGTCAAAAATTTACATTTTCATGAATAGGGTATTAACGATGGCCCAAGTTTCGCTCAATACTCCTTGAAACAAAAGAAAAAAGGAAAATGTGCGAAATTTCGTACGAGTTTACTCATCGCTCAATCTACACTTTGTACGATGACTATGTCCGAACCATATGTTAACGAGGATTACGAGGAAGACTTTCTGCGTGATTTCCCAAAATTTAGTGCGTTTTGCCCGCGTTTATCAAATCTTTTTTGGGAATATAAAATTGTAGGAAGGACTGCAATGATGAAGGGATATCATATTTTATGGCAAGTATGATATCCAGTTCCAGTGGGTGCCGTGTGGGTTCGTGCGTCGACCCATGCGCATTAGACTTTCACAGTCTAGGTTCGATTCCAAGTTCAGACAGACAATTTAAAAAAAAATTGTTCACGCCTCCACCTCTTTTGAGTCACTGACAATGCTCAAAGAGTATAACTGTCTAGAAAAGGCTCCGTTTGGAGTCGGCCTTAAACTGTAGGTCCCCTCCACTCGTGAGAGAACAATAGCACGCACAACACGAGTGGTTGCTGAGAAGCTAGGCCCAGGTCCACTTCGGACTGTGGCGCCGCTATTATTATTATTATTATTATGATATCCAGTTCTCTCTGCAAGCCGTTTTTTATATTGGATTAATTTAATCTTGGTCTAACAGGTTAATATATTGCAGTAGACATGTTGGGGCTGTAAATTATATTTTTTATTATATTTTTTCGTCGCATCACACAATACTACTAACTTTTCAAGCTAGCGTTAAGTGTAATAGTTATATTTATTTTTTTATTTTCTTATAATTTTATGATACAATTCAATATATAATTTATACAATAATTTATGTTACGGCAAAAAATCAAAAACAATTGCTGAAAGAGTTGGTTCATTCAGATTGGTTCTTTGTGTGTATTTCCGCTGTCTTTAATTTCCAGTCACCAGCAATAAGTCAGTCGCTAATAATTTCTGGATTCCGAACTATCTTCTACCAATCTACCCTATCTTCCCCTAACATAATTTGTCCTTCCCAATTTTCGCCATTTCACTCAGAATTTCAACTTCACAATTTTTTAAAATTACATACCTATTCAATTTATAATATTTCCGTCAAATTACAGGAAAATTGTTAAACTTTTATTTTGTGTAGATTCCACTTCAGGATGAGTGGGCTTAAAATAGATCCGGCAGCAACAATTCAAACAATAAGGAAACAACGTGAAATAAATACCCTCTAAAGCTGCCAAACAACACACAAAAAATTAAAAGCAAATAGTAATTTAAAATTTAAATAATACAGTTTTTTATTTTTAATTGTTTAAGCGTCACACTCAGTACAATATTAAACTGTTGGTAGTAGTTCTTCGGGTGTATTGAGGCCATGTCCGTCATGAACCGGAGGAACTCGCTGATTTCTACTTCCTTTTAATTTTTTTTTTCGAGGGTTGGTGGAAATCTTCAACAAGACACTATGGTGAACGTTCGCCCATAGTAGTGTGAGATTTTTATTCACTAAAATCACCCCCTTTATAAGTTATTGTTAACTACAACTAAGTGAAGCACTTATCCGGTGCTTCTTCTTGCTTTTGATAAATTTGGCAGGTAAATCTCCACTGAGAGTTCCTGCTTACACCGTAAATAAAAAACGCGTTAATTAGTTTATCGCGCAAGATCAAGAGGTGTAGTCCTCTGAAGTCGACTCAAGACGTTAGTTTCGTCCAGGATTGGATTTACTGCAGAGTTTATATGCTCTTCCAAGCGGCGCTTATGTTTATAGGCCGTTTTTGTAGACGGAACCTTAAAAACGAAGACTGTATAACGCAGTAGATTTTGGAAATCACGCAATGAGGCTTCCCCTTAACAATTATGTATAATAATAATGGCGCCGTTACAATCCGGTGTGGACCTGGGCCTAGCTACTCAGCAACTTGCTTATCGTTGCTTGTGGTGAGTGGAGGGGGCCTACAGTTTAATGCTGACTCCGAACAGCGAGATTGAGAAGCTTATTCTAGCCAGTTATACTCTTTGAAAATAGTCAATGACTCGAAAGAGGTGGAGGCCGTAAAAAAAGGTTAGGTGTTTTTTTTCGAGATGCGAACCTTAAACCTCGACCGTAGGAGTCAACGCACCTACCCACTACGTCAAGGCTTCTCCTTAATCCTCGTTAATTTATGGTACATACCTGACTCGGGCAAAGTCATCGTATAAAATTCAGATTAGGCGACGCGTCGAGTCAGCGTAAACTCGAGCAAATTTTCGAACCCATTGTGTAGGTGTTCTTTTGCACGAAAAAAAGAAGAATTTTATTGCCTAATACTTGAGCAATCGTTAATCCCCTATTCTCCTATCCCCTAAATTTTAACTGATACCCGTTCGACATAAATTCGTAGAAGCATTGGTATTTAATCCTGGATTATAATCTTTGAAACACTTCCGCGTTTCGGGGTTTTTGTGCGAATTGTAAAACTATCCACTCCCTAAAGAAAATTCGCCGGCGGTGAATTAATGACCTCACTTTGGACTTCCACCGCAATATAAATTTGTAAATTGATGAAACATGACCGAAAATAATTGATTTTTTATTTGTATTATTATTCAAAATGACAAACTGTGCAGTTAAAGTTTTCAAAAGCTGGAATAATACAAATAAGAAATAATAATGGACCCAGAATTGATCCTTGGGGAACACCAAGATTAATATATCCTGGACTGCTATAGATGCTCTCCATTTTGACTCTACGATCTATCAATTATATAGGACTTAAGCCAGTCATAGGCAAAGCTTCGAAAGCCAACAAAATATAGTTTTTCAAGAAGAATTTGAGGGTTAAATATGTCAAAGGTTTTGTTATATCCGCGAATAGACCAACACAAAATTTCTCGGAATCAAATGTCTTATGGATAATGGAACAGAATTTCAAGAGAGCATCTTCTGTGGAGAGACCTCCCCTAAAACCAAGTTCCATGCTGCTCTTCAAAAACTGTTAACACACAAAGGGTCTGCCTTGATGATCAAGGCTCGAAATGGAAAATTAACTAAGAAGAGCAGGATCAATGCAACATTGTATAGATTTTGAAATAAAACGAAGAGATCCCACAGCCTTTAAAAAAACTAGTTAAGCTAGCTTATTTTTGAAGTATTCAGTACACACAATGATCTGATGTACAAAATAAGTCACTGCAAATATAGTTATTGACCAAGATCGGAAAATATAAAAGAGGGCTTGTGGAGGCATTAATTAAATACTGCGAACATTTGCCGACAAAAAGTGTTTTCCGTTAGGTGCCTAATAGAAAGGTAACACATTATCTGTTTTATCAAAACATAACAACAAAACAAAAAATGCTTATTTATGTAATGTCAAACGAGACAAGCGCCCGATTTACTGTAAGACAAAAGACGTTCGCTTTTTGGGAACATTACTACCGCGGATCTAAGAGATGTGCTTTTACGATGAAGTTCTGCTCCCTAGCCACCAGAATCTTTGATGGTGCTTTTTAGCATCCTTCACATCGCGGGTTGAAACCGGATCGGAAATGTTCTACAGCGCTCTGTGAGACGACGACCAATCTCAACACACAAAATTCTCGAATTTGGCACGATACCAATGCACATGAGAACCAAGAGCGTCCAATGGATCCAGAGAAAATCACTGTTTGGTGTAGATTTTTCCTATTTCTTTGAGAACGACGTTGGCCAGACCATCACCGTCAACGGCGAGCGCTATAGGCTTATGATTAACTTCTTTTGGCCTTAATTGGAAGACATGGACACCAACGACATGTGGTGTCAACAGCACGGCGTGGTCTATGCGAATAAGCCATGCCATCGGCCAAATTCAGCTTCTGAGTTATGGAAAATTCGACATTTCCGATGCGCGCTATCCAGAGAATCCGCGGCAGACATTTGAACAATGTTATATTCCATACATATTGGAATCGATAGGCCTTTCAAACGAATAAACAATTTTTGAAATACATCCACCACACTTTGCTTTATTTAAATTTAAAGATAGAAATCGCTTAATGAACGACCCTTTGTATTCAAGTTAATTTATATAAAAACCAATCGCCATGTGGCAATGAACTTCAAAATGGAAGTGAAGACGAAATGTCAAAACTGACGATCGACTGACATCCCCAAAAGGAGGCGTTCACTACTCCTAATGGTTGCTGGATATGAGTGCGTTCAGTTGTTATTTTTTATTCTTTGCTGAGCTTTCTTAAACAGTTCATCCATTTTATTGTTTATCAAGCATACCACTCCGCGGTAAGCTTGCACCCCGGGCGTGCTCTTCTCTTCATTGCTATCGACGCACTTTGTCACATTCTCACGCGTCTTTTCGGTGTCAATTTTAAAAAGGGAGAATAAGGCCATAAGACTATCAGCGTTGTATCCACTGTCTTCAGTAAAAATTCAAAATTTGTTCACACTACACAGAACATAGTCGTATACTTCCTTCTCTTCGGGACGCTTCTATTTGCCAATTTTTTCTCCGTTTCTCCTCAATTTCGGCTGGGGTTTCACTTGGCGGTTTCCATTCCTCATCCGCTGCAACCTGGCGGGAGGGAAGTATTCAGTGTAATTTGCATTGGAAATTGATTTTTGCATTATACTTACAACGGCAAGAACGGCGACAAGCACTACCATAAGACACTTCATGATGCAGTTTTTAGACGCAACTAGTGCGGAAAGCGCTACTGGAAATTGCATTTATATCCAGAAGGTTGCCCTGATTCTGCTCTTAAGATCAGTAGGTAAGCTTCGACGGTGATAAGACAAATAACAAGCAGTTAAGGGGCTTAAAATTAGGAAGTGCTTATCAATTACCAATTGTTGATTGGAAAGAAAGATTGTGTTCGTCAGTGATAGAAAAACCAACAACAGATTGCAGTCTGACGCAGATATTTTACAGGGTGACCAGACAACAACGACGTGAGATATAAAATGGATTCTGGTTTGGTTTCAAAACCAACGGGCGAAGGCGAAGAAGGCGACTGCTGCAAAGGAGTCACTCAACCCAGTGACAGAAGTCGCCGAATTGAGTGAGGTTGAGTGCATTCCGTTGATGCAACCAAAGGTGGCGACCATAATCTCGGGTCCCATAGGAGCTAACCTGGTCCGGTCGAGAAGTTTTCAGCCGCACCTAATGGTAAATCTTCCAGCGAGAACTACAGGGAACGATGCAACGGAAGACCCAGATGACCGAAGGAGGCTCGGGGAGGATATGAGCGAATTTTTAATCGTGCGACCCAGAAATGGGACTGGTTTGGTTCCGCAACAACAGATGCCTCAACAGCAGCAGCAGCCTTTGCAAGAACAGCAACAGCAGCGGGAAATGTTGTTGCACGAGCATCAGCAATATTCCCAGCAGATGCCACTCAGCAACATGACCGAGGACCACTATCCGCAAGATATCTGGCAGTAACATGGTGAATTTTACCCGCCCACCGATCCTGTCTCCTGTCAGAAATCGCCTGCGACCGCAAGTTCTGACCATTTAAATCAGTCGTGGCCTAACTTGGACGAAGAGGTCAACATGTGTCTCGCGAGTGGTGTGGACGAGGACGAATTGGACATAAGCTGCTTACTTGCGGACGACATTGTTGGGACGCCACCAATCTCCAATGTGGCCATTACATTTTAAATTTTATAAATTATATTATGTATACAAACTATATTATAAATAAATTATTATTTCATTTATTGTAAATTATTAATTGACTTTTTATTTTTGTGGGTTGTTTGGCAACACTGGAAGTGTAGTTATTGCACTTTGTCCACTTTCAGGTTGAATTGCTTACACAGGAAGAAACCAGATTTCAGGTTATACGTTTCTGTCCAAGGAACTTGGGAACAAGGAACTCTTTGGGTCCCGTCTTATCATTCCAGATGCTGCTGAAAGACATCGTCTTAAAACTCCATCCGGGTGTGCTAAAGATGACTCATCCTTGGGAGGAGACATTTAAGCCTTGGTCCCGACTTCACGTGGATTTCCTCGGCCCTTTTCAGAGCCAAACATTTTTTTACAGCTGCTGCAATCAATAGTCTGCAGTCCATCTTCGCAACTCATGGGTTACCAGACTCTATAGTGTCCGATAATGGGACAGCGTTCACCTCGGACAAATTTGGCAGATTTTGTAGAAGAAACCTGATCGCACACATACAAACAGCACCTTCAAGCTGAGCGGATAGTGCGAACTACTAAGGGAACTTGAAATGCAATACGGCTGGCAATCTAGAAGTACGACCAGCAAAGATCTTACTTCAGCAGCACACATTACCATCATTGACGACGAATAAGGGCAAAACAAAGTATGTGCTGCCTTTAAGGCGGTACACACAGCATCGATGGCAGCTACACTTTTGAGGTAATCACGGCCATCAAGTAAACAGTACCGAGATCAAACGCAGAATAACTCTTGCAAGTCCCTGTATTTTTGGACTCAAAAGGTAAATGAGTAATAAAGCCCTCTCTCAAAGTTCCAAGCTGACTTTTTACAAAACGTTGGTCATGCCTGTCTTGATTTATGGACAATTCCCAAGCGAAAGAAGAGTCTATTGCTCTTTTCGAGATATAATACCTTGGTCATGTCTGTCTGACTGTCTTGTCTTTATGATGCATGTCGGTCATGAATCTCCGATGCAGAAACATGGACAATGTCAAGAGCAGATGAAGAAGCTCTTCGTTTTTTCGAGACAAAAGTCATGCTTTCAATCTTTAACAGACACACCGAAATTATGAAGTTTACGTTTTTGTAGGCGGAACCTTAAAAATGCGAAAAAAAATAAGTCCGGTTGGCCTTAGACAAACTCTACCAACTTAACGAGGATGTCGAGAGAGTCTGGAGGACTTAATTCACTTGGCACATGAACACGAATGCTCAGGCTAAAAAAAGTCTTTGAATTCGAGCCCCCTGATTCGAGGAGGGGTGGAAGGCCGTATCTCCGGTATGAAGACCAAGTGATCGCGGATACAAGACAACTTGATCGTGATAACTGGAAGCAGCGTGCCCGGAACCGTGCAAAAACTGCGATTGAAAGCGACAATAACTCAGGCTGAGAACCTCCATAGGGCTGATACTCGTAAGTAAGTAAATAACTTTGAAACCCTGTTCCTCTACTCTGATGGGAAATTCTTTATGGGAGCAAACGATTGCCATCAGCGGCGGATCAGGTCGATGCAGAAATTTGCAATAAAACTCGATGTTTACCATTTCGAAGAAGGTGTTTATGGCAAACAATTTCACTAACGAACGAACGGGCGTTGCGATTGTGGCGAGGATCACTGAAGAGATAACGACGAGCTCCTGAACAGGTACAGGGACATCAGTGGATCTGGGTTTTTTGTTTCTACAATTGACGGGACACCACCGCACCGCATGGTAAAACAACAATGGAAACGCCCCACGCTTCTTTCAACCTTTATGACAACTCGCAGTGGCATCGCACTCGTATATGAGTACGCCCGTGCTTACATCCTGTAATTTCGAGCCTCAAAGAGTTTTGAACTATTCGGCAAAAATCATCGGTTTTTAGCAGAAATTCAGGAGAGATTTTTGCAAATCCTTTAACCGCAATAAACAGGACGAGCTAAGTAAGGTTATATACAATTCATTTATTATACAATTTTTGCTTTCCAATCCTTATGCAAATTGGGGGTGGACGACATTTCTTCGTCCTTTCTTCGAATTTAATCAACAAACGGAAAAGGTGGATGAGGTGGCAATAAATTGCGAACAAGAGCAATAAAAAGAATGAGTGACATCCCAAAGATTACGCTGAATCTGGTTAACTCAAGGACGACGGATTGCATTGATAAGTGTGGGCGATCATTTGAAAGATGTTTTCGGGACGACTTTAAAGCTAATACTGAGAAATAAATACTTCTGATGCTAGCATTGGCTTGCTGATTTGCGGGGAAGGTGCTTTCAAAAAATTGTGCTATATAATTTTGGTAATTTCGAGGTCTTTCTATTACGGAAAGTGTTATCAAATTGCATTGAAACCATTTACACAAAGGTCGGTGAAAATGAAGATCAAAAAATAAGAAGTTGTGGCGAAAAATAATACATAATGGATTCAGTCAGCATTTGCTTTATTTACTGCTGAAACTCGAAGAAAGCCGAGCTGGTGGCGAAGAGGGGGTTATGCTTGTAAAGTTTGCAATTTTGGTGATTTAATAAACATCTCAAGCAGTCAAAGAAAACATTTTCCATCCATAAAAAAAGACAAGCTTAGATAGTAGATGATTGGTCCTTAAGCCGGTCTTCGCGGTCTAGACAACTGGAAGCAGCGTCAAGGATGCAAGACGTCTATTGGTCAGGCCCAGTACCTCCATGGGACGTAAGCCTGATGAGTAAGTAAGTAAGACAGTAGATTCCTCGCTGACCACCTGGAACTGAACATCACGAAGTAGTTGAATTTTTTATCCACTTCGACAGTCCTCGAAGTCTGGGTTATACTCGATGCCCTCGAAAAAACAAGTATTTGGGATCGCATTTGATAAAGGAAGACGTCATTAGCTTATTCCTTTCCTACGATGTGGCCGACTTGATGAAAACTCACGATATCTCACTTTTCTTTTCCGTTTGCCACTGTAACCCCGATGGAGTTGATCTGGTTCCAAAGATATTTTTTTGTGGACCACACTTCTTGAACTAGTTGCATGACTAAATTCAATCTCAGCCCAAGTAATCATGTCTCCTAGTGATTCCCTCCTCTAGACTTGTGGTTTCTTCACTTTTTTGTAGAATATTAGGACAATACAGGACGCCGTGATTTCTGTCTTTTTTAGTGGTAGAGGATGAAAAAAGGATACATTGTGCGTTGTTTACATACGCCATAAACATGGTATTCAGATGCTCGCGAGCAATGCTTTTTCGACTCATATTCAGTGAATTTAATGGCTGCAGTAAATTGTGGAAAAGTGGATTAGACACCTTATGGAAGGATCAGTTCAGGAATTAAGAGACGAATTGTGGGAGTAACGAAATTGAATCCCATGACCGATTTGCATGAATGTGACTACTTTTCGTTGACACAGCGCTCGATTTATTGCTTCAAGGAGTGCTTGCTACAATTACTCTTAGACTCAAAAAACCTAAGCACATCAGCGTTTAGTCGCATGATCTGAGCGGCTGTTTCCAACCACCAAAATGGGAAATTACGATGTCAACCACGAAATGACCGTAATCGAATTGGTTTATGAGATGTTATGTTTATGAGTTTCGTTCGAAGCCACTTGTCTTCCACTCTCGCTGAACTTATGATCTCCAAGTTGGACAACTTTGGTGACTAATAACGCCGTCGGGATGAAAATGAACCTCATCGCCGAAGATTATTTTGGATCATTATATTTAATGGATATCTCTTTTTCTCATTGGTCCACAAACTTACAAAGAGTACTAAGTGTAGCATTTTGCAAAGTGTTCAATCCACATACATATACTCGTCGAAATGCTCATCCTTGTTCCCAGTCCATTTGATATTGATAGTCGAATATTCAGATCAAGTTGCCTGTAAGTGTAAACTTAAACTTAACTAAGCACTTAATTTTGTTTTCTCATTTTCTGTTTGACGTGAAACTCAAGTGACAGCTGAATTCTGCTTAACCTCCCAGAAGCATAACGCTTCCCTATTCCCACGTCATTTCATCATTGTCTCCAACATACACAGAAATGTCTCACTGAACTGTCCAAAATTGTAAATTAATCAAAATAGTGTTTCGTCCTTTCTATTCTACGGGGATACAATGCCTCGTATGAATGCTCCATGGAATCGAACATTTCCTTTCCAGCTGAAAAGTAGCCCAATGCCGAAACCAAATCAAGGCTTAATTCATCAACATCGTCTTCAGCCGAAGCTTAGATTGTGTTCTCTAAAGTCACTGCAATGGCTTCCGCTCGTATGAAAAATCACTCAATTGCACGGATGAAATTATTTTTCGACCAATTTTTCAGAGTCCGAACATTCACATCAATTCAACGTCTGTGAAAGAGCTTAAGGAGTTCTGAGGTGTGTCAATTTCTGAGGTGAAATAAGCTGGTGCAACACATAACAGATTTTAATTTAATCATCTATTAAAACCTATGCCTATCTACGTACTAAATTCTGCACAGAAGTTGGATCTGCTTTCATCAAAGACTTCTGCTTTTTGTTAAATTCGACTGCGGGATTGTGTTTTCACAGCTAAAAACTAAACAATCCAATTTCATGTAATGATTTGAACAATCACGCTTCTCCCCAAATTTTGCAAGAGACACAACACTTCAGTTCCACGAAAAGCAAGGTGTCACACATAAGCAGTCCTGAGGGTTTGACTTGTCAAATGACTCGCGTCGGTATGAACTTGGCCGAGGAGTACGATATTTGCAATCCTACGCATGCACTAATAATTTCAGGATATATTCGCCACCAACCCTTCACACATATGTAGATACTCCTTAGAAAGGAACAGCACGGTGATCATGTCGGTGATCATGTCTCTCGCTTTGTCCTTTCGCACACACTCGGTTCACGTTTTCGCTTTCGCTTCTTTGAAGGTGAAATGATCGACTTCGCTCGATCACCTACGCACCCACACGCAATCAATCGTGTGTGTAGGACCGCCTCCAACAAAATGGCCTGTTTTAGGGATGATATTGAAAAGGATAAACGTATGCATGTGTGCAGTGCTACTACTCTAAGGCGATGAGGAAGGGTCATCACGGTTGCGTATAAATTGAAGAGGCTCGAGAGTATCTGCAGTTTTAGCAACAGACCGCCTAGCGTGAAAGACACAAGAATTACCTCCGTAGACTTTGCTTAAAAAAATTTTGGAAAAAAATAAATCAAAATGAGCGGATTTCAATCAGCATTCGATCACTTTGCTACGGTAAGTAATTTCTATTGAAAATTATAACAATTTACTGAATTTAATTCTTTTCATTCGTTTATTTTTAGCAAGACGCACCCATGCCACTAACGCCGGCAAACCGAAAGTCGCAACCGCCGGCGCCGAGAAATCCTGCAGTGAGGCGGTTTAGGACCGCATACACAGAATACCAGCTGGGCGAACTAAAAGCTGAGTTCGCTGAATGTCCCCGCCCCCATGGACCACGACGCCAGCAAATCGCCGAACGGCTCGGTTTGTGTGACCGGACTGTGAAAGTCTGGTTCCAAAACCGGCGGCAAAAAGTGAAAAGAGAGGCTGCTGCAAAAGTGGAAGAGGAAATCAGCGAGTTTCTGATTTTCCACCCCAAAGAGGAGACAACAACAACTACACCGGAGAGTAGCCACGAAGAAAGCCTTCCTCAGCAGCAACTGGCTCTACAACAACAGCAACAGCAACAGGGTCTCCAACAACACCAAGGGCCTCTTCAACAAACTGAGCAGCCTCCCCATCACCAGCACCAGCCTTTCCAACAGCAGCAGCAGTTTTTCGTACAACACCAAGCGCCTCTTCAACAACAGCAGCCTTTGCAAGAACAGCAACAGCAGCGGGAAATGTTGTTGCAGGAGCATCAGCAATATGCTCCATCCACACCACTGTACTATCCGCAAGATATCTGGCAGCAAACGTACCCACATGGGGAATTTTACTCGCCCACCGATCCCATTTCCTGTCAGAAATCGCCTGCGACCGCAAGTTCTGACCATTTAAATCAGTCGTGGCCTAACTTGGACGAAGAGATCAACATGTGTCTCGCGAGTGGTGTGGACGAGGACGAATTGGACATAAGCTGCTTACTTGCGGACGACATTGTTGGGACGCCACCAATCTCCAATGTGGCCATTACATTTTAAATTTTATAAATTATATTATGTATATAAATTATATTATAAATAAATTATTATTCCATTGTACTATAAACTATTAATTGACTTTTTATTGTTGTGGGTTGTTTGGCATCACTGGAAGGGTAGTTATTCCACTTTGTCCACTTTCAGGTTGAATTGTTTTCACAGGAAGAAACCAGATTCCGAGTTGTACGTTTCTGTCCAAGGAACTTGGAATGTTGGAGTAAAGTGCTTGTTGGGATGCAGATTTGGATGGAGCAGCATTGTTCAAAACAATGTTAAATGATAGAAAATAAAACAAATAGTTCAAAAAGTGAGTAATTATATATATTATTAAATGTAACTAAAGGTTAAATTATTAAATTCAAAATATTCTTAGACAACGTCGATTTTTCTGTTTTCTGTGTTTTCAAAAATTCTCGTTGGGATTCTATAATGCGCTGGACAGTATGATAAAGGAGTCCTTAAAGGATAACTTCGGCCAATGAATCGTAAATTTGTATTGTTTCAAGCTCTGTGTATCAATCTTTTTTCGCTTTAAGAATATTAGCATAGCTTGAAAAATTTCACCTTTAGTCTTTGGGTTTACTAAGTTATGATGAAATATCTTCATCTATTTCAACGATCTTAGCAATTCGTCTCCTTTTAGTTCGAGACGAGCTTTCTAAAAAAGGGTTTTTTGGTCTGCCTTGATTATTTGGCGACTTTTTTTCTACTATTTGGTCCTGTGCAGACCTGAAGTCTTCGACGCAATCAAGCCAAACATTATTTGCAGATAAAAATTCCACCGTCTATGAAAAGACTTACAAAGCGTATTTATCTTTTTTTTGCGTCTAAGCTTTCAATTTGGTAAATTTCCCTAAGAATTGCGCATGTTTCATTAATTTTGGTAATACTACGACCTTTCTTCGCCATATGCCATATATTGATGCGCTTGATCATATTGCGAGAATCTAAAAAAAGAAGAAAATAGTGTTTTACTTCGGATCAAAATTTTACGATTTGCGCAAAATTGCGCAAAAAATGTCGTATATATTCGAAAAGAGGAAAGACAACTCTAAATCATTGTATATCGTGGGATTTTATGGGAATTTGATGTTTTGGCTCTTCAGAAAAAACACGAAATATGAAAAAACACCTCAATAGAAGTGAAAATAATAAAAAAATATATTTATTTTTTAATTATTTAAAAACTGTCGTTCAACATTATTTTGTTACTCACATCACCTTTTTACCAAAATAAACTTTAAAAACAGACCAAAAGTGGTTAAACCGCAATGTCGTATTTTCAGATAAATTTTTTTTATAAAACTGCGAAAAACACTCAACTTTGTGACGCGACTGACTGCCCACAACTAATTTTAGAGGAGAAACCTTACTGTCACTTTGTTCTCCCGTTATCATAGAAAATAATTGCATTCAAAATAACTAGTTTGTTAAACCTTAAAATTTCGACTTTTGGCCTATGGGAGAAACCACTGTGCATCGTTGGCGAGCGGCTTACAAATCATATCATCTACACAACAAATGCATGCAATTCACATGATGTACAATTTGTGGAATCCAGCGACATCACCAAGATGATATCTACGGACAAAATACTTAAACAAATTCTTCATCGGGCGGTGAGGGTCTGGCCTGATCCGTTGCTTAATGATGAGTTTAAGTCATACCTAAATAAGAACTGTTTACTCTTTGGGTCCCGTCTTATAATTCCAGATGCTGCTGAAAGACATCTTCTTAAAACTCCATCCGGATGTGCTAAAGATGACTCATCCTTGGGAGGAGACATTTAAGCCTTGGTCCCGACTTGCCCACACATTTTTTTATACTCGTAGACTCACACTCCAAATGGGTCGAGGTAAAAGCTGTACCTCGAAGCAGTGCAGCTGCAGTCTGCACTCCATCTTCGCAACTCAAGAGTTACCAGACTCTATAGTGTCCGATAATGGGACAGTGTTCACCTCGGACAAATTTGGCAGATTTTGTAGAAGAAACCTGATCGCACACATACAAACAGCACCTTCAAGCTGAGCGGATAGTGCGAACTACTAAGGGAACTTGAAATGCAATACGGCTGGCAATCTAGAAGTACGACCAGCAAAGATCTTACTTCAGCAGCACACATTACCATCATTGACGACGAATAAGGGCAAAACAAAGTATGTGCTGCCTTTAAGGCGGTACACACAGCATCGATGGCAGCTACACTTTTGAGGTAATCACGGCCATCAAGTAAACAGTACCGAGATCAAACGCAGAATAACTCTTGCAAGTCCCTGTATTTTTGGACTCAAAAGGTAAATGAGTAATAAAGCCCTCTCTCAAAGTTCCAAGCTGACTTTTTACAAAACGTTGGTCACGCCTGTCTTGATTTATGGACAATTCCCAAGCGAAAGAAGAGTCTATTGGTCTTTTCGAGATATAACACCTTGGTCATGTCTGTCTGACTGTCTTGTCTTTATGATGCATGTCGGTCATGAATCTCCGATGCAGAAACATGGACAATGTCAAGAGCAGATGAAGAAGCTCTTCGTTTTTTCGAGACAAAAGTCATGCTTTCAATCTTTAACAGACACACCGAAATTATGAAGTTTACGTTTTTGTAGGCGGAACCTTAAAAATGCGAAAAAAAATAAGTCCGGTTGGCCTTAGACAAACTCTACCAACTTAACGAGGATGTCGAGAGAGTCTGGAGGACTTAATTCACTTGGCACATGAACACGAATGCTCAGGCTAAAAAAAGTCTTTGAATTCGAGCCCCCTGATTCGAGGAGGGGTGGAAGGCCGTATCTCCGGTATGAAGACCAAGTGATCGCGGATACAAGACAACTTGATCGTGATAACTGGAAGCAGCGTGCCCGGAACCGTGCAAAAACTGCGATTGAAAGCGACAATAACTCAGGCTGAGAACCTCCATAGGGCTGATACTCGTAAGTAAGTAAATAACTTTGAAACCCTGTTCCTCTACTCTGATGGGAAATTCTTTATGGGAGCAAACGATTGCCATCAGCGGCGGATCAGGTCGATGCAGAAATTTGCAATAAAACTCGATGTTTACCATTTCGAAGAAGGTGTTTATGGCAAACAATTTCACTAACGAACGAACGGGCGTTGCGATTGTGGCGAGGATCACTGAAGAGATAACGACGAGCTCCTGAACAGGTACAGGGACATCAGTGGATCTGGGTTTTTTGTTTCTACAATTGACGGGACACCACCGCACCGCATGGTAAAACAACAATGGAAACGCCCCACGCTTCTTTCAACCTTTATGACAACTCGCAGTGGCATCGCACTCGTATATGAGTACGCCCGTGCTTACATCCTGTAATTTCGAGCCTCAAAGAGTTTTGAACTATTCGGCAAAAATCATCGGTTTTTAGCAGAAATTCAGGAGAGATTTTTGCAAATCCTTTAACCGCAATAAACAGGACGAGCTAAGTAAGGTTATATACAATTCATTTATTATACAATTTTTGCTTTCCAATCCTTATGCAAATTGGGGGTGGACGACATTTCTTCGTCCTTTCTTCGAATTTAATCAACAAACGGAAAAGGTGGATGAGGTGGCAATAAATTGCGAACAAGAGCAATAAAAAGAATGAGTGACATCCCAAAGATTACGCTGAATCGGGATAACCCAAGGACGACGGATTGCACCGACAAGTGTGGGCGATCATTTGAAAGATGTTTTTGTGCTGTATAATTTTGGTAATTTCGGCGTCTTTCTATTACGGAAAGTGTTATCAAATTCCATTGAAACCATTTACACAAACGTCGGTGAAAATGAAGATCAAGAAATAAGAAGTTGTGGCGAAAAATAATACATAATGGATTCAGTCAGCATTTGCTTTATTTACTGCTGAAACTCGAAGAAAGCCGAGCTGGTGGCGAAGGGGTGGGTTATGCTTGTAAAGTTTGCAATTTTGGTGATTTAATAAACATCTCAAAGAAAACATTTTCCATCCATAAAAAAAGACAAGCTTAGATAGTAGATGATTGGTCCTTAAGCCGGTCTTCGCGGTCTAGACAACTGGAAGCAGCGTCAAGGATGCAAGACGTCTATTGGTCAGGCCCAGTACCTCCATGGGACGTAAGCCTGATGAGTAAGTAAGTAAGACAGTAGATTCCTCACTGACCACCTGGAACTGAACATCACGAAGTAGTTGAATTTTTTATCCACTTCGACAGTCCTCGAAGTCTGGGTTATACTCGATGCCCTCGAAAAAACAAGTATTTGGGATCGCATTTGATAAAGGAAGACGTCATTAGCTTATTCCTTTCCTACGATGTGGCCGACTTGATGAAAACTCACGATATCTCACTTTTCTTTTCCGTTTGCCACTGTAACCCCGATGGAGTTGATCTGGTTCCAAAGATATTCTTTTGTGGACCACACTTCTTGAACTAGTTGCATGACTAAATTCAATCTCAGCCCAAGTAATCATGTCTCCTAGTGATTCCCTCCTCTAGACTTGTGGTTTCTTCACTTTTTTGTAGAATATTAGGACAATACAGGACGCCGTGAATTCTGTCTTTTTTAGTGGTAGAGGATGAAAAAAGGATACATTGTGCGTTGTTTACATACGCCATAAACATGGTATTCAGATGCTCGCGAGCAATGCTTTTTCGACTCATATTCAGTGAATTTAATGGCTGCAGTAAATTGTGGAAAAGTGGATTAGACACCTTATGGAAGGATCAGTTCAGGAATTAAGAGACGAATTGTGGGAGTAACGAAATTGAATCCCATGACCGATTTGCATGAATGTGACTACTTTTCGTTGACACAGCGCTCGATTTATTGCTTCAAGGAGTGCTTGCTACAATTACTCTTAGACTCAAAAAACCTAAGCACATCAGCGTTTAGTCGCATGATCTGAGCGGCTGTTTCCAACCACCAAAATGGGAAATTACGATGTCAACCACGAAATGACCGTAATCGAATTGGTTTATGAGATGTTATGTTTATGAGTTTCGTTCGAAGCCACTTGTCTTCCACTCTCGCTGAACTTATGATCTCCAAGTTGGACAACTTTGGTGACTAATAACGCCGTCGGGATGAAAATGAACCTCATCGCCGAAGATTATTTTGGATCATTATATTTAATGGATATCTCTTTTTCTCATTGGTTCACAAACTTACAAAGAGTACTAAGTGTAGCATTTTGCAAAGTGTTCAATCCACATACATATACTCGTCGAAATGCTCATCCTTGTTCCCAGTCCATTTGATATTGATAGTCGAATATTCAGATCAAGTTGCCTGTAAGTGTAAACTTAAACTTAACTAAGCACTCAATTTTGTTTTCGCATTTTCTGTTTGACGTGAAACTCAAGTGACAGCTGAATTCTGCTTAACCTCCCAGAAGCATAACGCTTCCCTATTCCCACGTCATTTCATCATTGTCTCCAACATACACAGAAATGTCTCACTGAACTGTCCAAAATTGTAAATTAATCAAAATAGTGTTTCGTCCTTTCTATTCTACGGGGATACAATGCCTCGTATGAATGCTCCATGGAATCGAACATTTCCTTTCCAGCTGAAAAGTAGCCCAATGCCGAAACCAAATCAAGGCTTAATTCATCAACATCGTCTTCAGCCGAAGCTTAGATTGTGTTCTCTAAAGTCACTGCAATGGCTTCCGCTCGTATGAAAAATCACTCAATTGCACGGATGAAATTATTTTTCGACCAATTTTTCAGAGTCCGAACATTCACATCAATTCAACGTCTGTGAAAGAGCTTAAGGAGTTCTGAGGTGTGTCAATTTCTGAGGTGAAATAAGCTGGTGCAACACATAACAGATTTTAATTTAATCATCTATTAAAACCTATGCCTATCTACGTACTAAATTCTGCACAGAAGTTGGATCTGCTTTCATCAAAGACTTCTGCTTTTTGTTAAATTCGACTGCGGGATTGTGTTTTCACAGCTAAAAACTAAACAATCCAATTTCATGTAATGATTTGAACAATCACGCTTCTCCCCAAATTTTGCAAGAGACACAACACTTCAGTTCCACGAAAAGCAAGGTGTCACACATAAGCAGTCCTGAGGGTTTGACTTGTCAAATGACTCGCGTCGGTATGAACTTGGCCGAGGAGTACGATATTTGCAATCCTACGCATGCACTAATAATTTCAGGATATATTCGCCACCAACCCTTCACACATATGTAGATACTCCTTAGAAAGGAACAGCACGGTGATCATGTCGGTGATCATGTCTCTCGCTTTGTCCTTTCGCACACACTCGGTTCACGTTTTCGCTTTCGCTTCTTTGAAGGTGAAATGATCGACTTCGCTCGATCACCTACGCACCCACACGCAATCAATCGTGTGTGTAGGACCGCCTCCAACAAAATGGCCTGTTTTAGGGATGATATTGAAAAGGATAAACGTATGCATGTGTGCGGTGCTACTACTCTAAGGCGATGAGGAAGGGTCATCACGGTTGCGTATAAATTGAAGAGGCTCGAGAGTATCTGCAGTTTTAGCAACAGACCGCCTAGCGTGAAAGACACAAGAATTACCTCCGTAGACTTTGCTTAAAAAAATTTTGGAAAAAAATAAATCAAAATGAGCGGATTTCAATCAGCATTCGATCACTTTGCTACGGTAAGTAATTTCTATTGAAAATTATAACAATTTACTGAATTTAATTCTTTTCATTCGTTTATTTTTAGCAAGACGCACCCATGCCACTAACGCCGGCAAGCCGACATTCGCAACCGCCGGCGCCGAGAAATCAAGCAGTGAGGCGGTTTAGGACCGCATACACAGAATACCAGCTGGGCGAACTAAAAGCTGAGTTCGCTGAATGTCCCCGCCCCCATGGACCACGACGCCAGCAAATCGCCGAACGGCTCGGTTTGTGTGACCGGACTGTGAAAGTCTGGTTCCAAAACCGGCGGCAAAAAGTGAAAAGAGAGGCTGCTGCAAAAGTGGAAGAGGAAATCAGCGAGTTTCTGATTTTCCACCCCAAAGAGGAGACAACAACAACTACACCGGAGAGTAGCCACGAAGAAAGCCTTCCTCAGCAGCAACTGGCTCTACAACAACAGCAACAGCAACAGGGTCTCCAACAACACCAAGGGCCTCTTCAACAAACTGAGCAGCCTCCCCATCACCAGCACCAGCCTTTCCAACAGCAGCAGCAGTTTTTCGTACAACACCAAGCGCCTCTTCAACAACAGCAGCCTTTGCAAGAACAGCAACAGCAGCGGGAAATGTTGTTGCAGGAGCATCAGCAATATGCTCCATCCACACCACTGTACTATCCGCAAGATATCTGGCAGCAAACGTACCCACATGGGGAATTTTACTCGCCCACCGATCCCATTTCCTGTCAGAAATCGCCTGCGACCGCAAGTTCTGACCATTTAAATCAGTCGTGGCCTAACTTGGACGAAGAGATCAACATGTGTCTCGCGAGTGGTGTGGACGAGGACGAATTGGACATAAGCTGCTTACTTGCGGACGACATTGTTGGGACGCCACCAATCTCCAATGTGGCCATTACATTTTAAATTTTATAAATTATATTATGTATATAAATTATATTATAAATAAATTATTATTCCATTGTACTATAAACTATTAATTGACTTTTTATTGTTGTGGGTTGTTTGGCATCACTGGAAGGGTAGTTATTCCACTTTGTCCACTTTCAGGTTGAATTGCTTTCACAGGAAGAAACCAGATTCCGAGTTGTACGTTTCTGTCCAAGGAACTTGGAATGTTGGAGTAAAGTGCTTGTTGGGATGCAGATTTGGATGGAGCAGCATTGTTCAAAACAATGTTAAATGATAGAAAATAAAACAAATAGTTCGAAAAGTGAGTAATTATATATATTATTAAATGTAACTAAAGGTTAAATTAATAAATTCAAAATATTCTTAGACAACGTCGATTTTTCTGTTTTCTGTGTTCAAAAATTCTCGTTGGGATTCTATAATGCGCTGGACAGTATGATAAAGGAGTCCTTAAAGGATAACTTCGGCCAATGAATCGTAAATTTGTATTGTTTCAAGCTCTGTGTATCAATCTTTTTTCGCTTTAAGAATATTAGCATAGCTTGAAAAATTTCACCTTTAGTCTTTGGGTTTACTAAGTTATGATGAAATATCTTCATCTATTTCAACGATCTTAGCAATTCGTCTCCTTTTAGTTCGAGACGAGCTTTCTAAAAAGGGTTTTTTGGTCTGCCTTGATTATTTGGCGACTTTTTTTCTACTATTTGGTCCTGTGCAGACCTGAAGTCTTCGACGCAATCAAGCCAAACATTATTTGCAGATAAAAATTCCACCGTCTATGAAAAGACTTACAAAGCGTATTTATCTTTTTTTTGCGTCTAAGCTTTCAATTTGGTAAATTTCCCTAAGAATTGCGCATGTTTCATTAATTTTGGTAATACTACGACCTTTCTTCGCCATATGCCATATATTGATGCGCTTGATCATATTGCGAGAATCTAAAAAAAGAAGAAAATAGTGTTTTACTTCGGATCAAAATTTTACGATTTGCGCAAAATTGCGCAAAAAATGTCGTATATATTCGAAAAGAGGAAAGACAACTCTAAATCATTGTATATCGTGGGATTTTATGGGAATTTGATGTTTTGGCTCTTCAGAAAAAACACGAAATATGAAAAAACACCTCAATAGAAGTGAAAATAATAAAAAAATATATTTATTTTTTAATTATTTAAAAACTGTCGTTCAACATTATTTTGTTACTCACATCACCTTTTTACCAAAATAAACTTTAAAAACAGACCAAAAGTGGTTAAACCGCAATGTCGTATTTTCAGATAATTTTTTTTTATAAAACTGCGAAAAACACTCAACTTTGTGACGCGACTGACTGCCCACAACTAATTTTAGAGGAGAAACCTTACTGTCACTTTGTTCTCCCGTTATCATAGAAAATAATTGCATTCAAAATAACTAGTTTGTTAAACCTTAAAATTTCGACTTTTGGCCTATGGGAGAAACCACTGTGCATCGTTGGCGAGCGGCTTACAAATCATATCATCTACACAACAAATGCATGCAATTCACATGATGTACAATTTGTGGAATCCAGCGACATCACCAAGATGATATCTACGGACAAAATACTTAAACAAATTCTTCATCGGGCGGTGAGGGTCTGGCCTGATCCGTTGCTTAATGATGAGTTTAAGTCATACCTAAATAAGAACTGTTTACTCTTTGGGTCCCGTCTTATAATTCCAGATGCTGCTGAAAGACATCTTCTTAAAACTCCATCCGGATGTGCTAAAGATGACTCATCCTTGGGAGGAGACATTTAAGCCTTGGTCCCGACTTGCCCACACATTTTTTTATACTCGTAGACTCACACTCCAAATGGGTCGAGGTAAAAGCTGTACCTCGAAGCAGTGCAGCTGCAGTCTGCAGTCCATCTTCGCAACTCAAGAGTTACCAGACTCTATAGTGTCCGATAATGGGACAGTGTTCACCTCGGACAAATTTGGCAGATTTTGTAGAAGAAACCTGATCGCACACATACAAACAGCACCTTCAAGCTGAGCGGATAGTGCGAACTACTAAGGGAACTTGAAATGCAATACGGCTGGCAATCTAGAAGTACGACCAGCAAAGATCTTACTTCAGCAGCACACATTACCATCATTGACGACGAATAAGGGCAAAACAAAGTATGTGCTGCCTTTAAGGCGGTACACACAGCATCGATGGCAGCTACACTTTTGAGGTAATCACGGCCATCAAGTAAACAGTACCGAGATCAAACGCAGAATAACTCTTGCAAGTCCCTGTATTTTTGGACTCAAAAGGTAAATGAGTAATAAAGCCCTCTCTCAAAGTTCCAAGCTGACTTTTTACAAAACGTTGGTCACGCCTGTCTTGATTTATGGACAATTCCCAAGCGAAAGAAGAGTCTATTGGTCTTTTCGAGATATAACACCTTGGTCATGTCTGTCTGACTGTCTTGTCTTTATGATGCATGTCGGTCATGAATCTCCGATGCAGAAACATGGACAATGTCAAGAGCAGATGAAGAAGCTCTTCGTTTTTTCGAGACAAAAGTCATGCTTTCAATCTTTAACAGACACACCGAAATTATGAAGTTTACGTTTTTGTAGGCGGAACCTTAAAAATGCGAAAAAAAATAAGTCCGGTTGGCCTTAGACAAACTCTACCAACTTAACGAGGATGTCGAGAGAGTCTGGAGGACTTAATTCACTTGGCACATGAACACGAATGCTCAGGCTAAAAAAAGTCTTTGAATTCGAGCCCCCTGATTCGAGGAGGGGTGGAAGGCCGTATCTCCGGTATGAAGACCAAGTGATCGCGGATACAAGACAACTTGATCGTGATAACTGGAATCAGCGTGCCCGGAACCGTGCAAAAACTGCGATTGAAAGCGACAATAACTCAGGCTGAGAACCTCCATAGGGCTGATACTCGGAAGTAAGTAAATAACTTTGAAACCCTGTTCCTCTACTCTGATGGGAAATTCTTTATGGGAGCAAACGATTGCCATCAGCGGCGGATCAGGTCGATGCAGAAATTTGCAATAAAACTCGATGTTTACTATTTCGAAGAAGGTGTTTATGGCAAACAATTTCACTAACGAACGAACGGGCGTTGCGATTGTGGCGAGGATCACTGAAGAGATAACGACGAGCTCCTGAACAGGTACAGGGACATCAGTGGATCGGGGTTTTTTGTTTCTATAACTGACGGGACACCACCGCATCGCATGGTGAGACAACAATGGAAACGCCACACGCTGCTTGCAACCTTTTTGACAACTCGCAGTGGCATCGCACTCGTATATGAGTACGCCCGTGTTTACATCCTGGAATATTTAATCTGTTTATTATGTGATTATCCTTTGAAAGGTTTATTCAAACACTTGCGTTAAGGAGGAGAAAACTCGTGATAATTACATTATTAGGTGCCCGAGCCAACAGCTGGAGGTCATCTTGGCACTGCCTCAAAACCATACTGCTTGTAAAGAAAAATGTTGTGACAGAATGGTACGCAGTTAAAAGAACATCATGATGGCGTAACAGAGCCAAGTCTAGGTCTTGATATTTTGAGACATCCCAGAGTCGATTTTTGAAAGCAGTTCTAAAATTTGTAAAGTTGGGGTGTATTTTGATATCTTGACATCGAGTTATATGTCAATCAAAAGGCGCTATAAAACTAATTGGGGGTTCAATTTCCGTTTGGGCCATGCGAAGTGGAGTTGACTACCACCACCCGTCAGCAGGTGAGGCTGAGGCGCCATAAAATGTGGAAAAAAATCTTAAAAATAGGCTTTGATGACTGCATTCCGTAAAAATAATTTGGAGCCTTTAAGAGTTTTTGAACTATTCGACAAAAATCGTCGGTTTTTAGCAGAAATTCAGGAGAGATTTTTGCAAATCCTTTAATCGTAATAAACAGGACGACCTAAGTAAGGTAATATACAATTCTTTTGCTTTCCAATCCTTATGCAAATTGGGGGTGGACGACCTTTCTTCGTCCTTTCTTCGAATTTAATCAACAAACGGAAAAGGTGGATGAGGTGGCAATAAATTGCGAACAATAGCAATAAAAAAATGAGTCACATCCCAAAGACAACGCTGAATCGGGATAACCCAAGGACTACGGATTGCATTGACAAGTGTGGGCGATCATAATTAAAAGATGTTTTTGGGACGACTTTAAAGCTAATACTGAGAAATGAATACTTCTGATGCTAGCATTGGCTTGCTGATTTGCGGGAAAGGTGCTTTCAAAAAACTGTGCTATATAATTTTGGTAATTTCGACATCTTTCCATTACGGAAAGTGTTATCAAATTCCATTGAAACCATTTACACAAAGGTCGGTGAAGATGAAGATCAAAAAATAAGAAGTTGTGGCGAAAAATAATACATAATGGATTCAGTCAGCATTTGCTTTATTTACTGCTGAAACTCGAAGAAAGCCGAGCTGGTGGCGAAGAGGGGGTTATGCTTGTAAAGTTTGCAATTTTGGTGATTTAATAAACATCTCAAGCAGTCAAAGAAAACATTTTCCATCCATAAAAAAAGACAAGCTTAGATAGTAGATGATTGGTCCTTAAGCCGGTCTTCGCGGTCTAGACAACTGGAAGCAGCGTCAAGGATGCAAGACGTCTATTGGTCAGGCCCAGTACCTCCATGGGACGTAAGCCTGATGAGTAAGTAAGTAAGACAGTAGATTCCTCGCTGACCACCTGGAACTGAACATCACGAAGTAGTTGAATTTTTTATCCACTTCGACAGTCCTCGAAGTCTGGGTTATACTCGATGCCCTCGAAAAAACAAGTATTTGGGATCGCATTTGATAAAAGAAGACGTCATTAGCTTATTCCTTTCCTACGATGTGGCCGACTTGATGAAAACTCACGATATCTCACTTTTCTTTTCCGTTTGCCACTGTAACCCCGATGGAGTTGATCTGGTTCCAAAAATATTCTTTTGTGGACCACACTTCTTGAACTAGTTGCATGACTAAATTCAATCTCAGCCCAAGTAATCATGTCTCCTAGTGATTCCCTCCTCTAGACTTGTGGTTTCTTCACTTTTTTGTAGAATATTAGGACAATCCAGGACGCCGTGAATTCTGTCTTTTTTAGTGGTAGAGGATGAAAAAAGGATACATTGTGCGTTGTTTACATACGCCATAAACATGGTATTCAGATGCTCGCGAGCAATGCTTTTTCGACTCATATTCAGTGAATTTAATGGCTGCAGTAAATTGTGGAAAAGTGGATTAGACAGCTTATGGAAGGATCAGTTCAGGAATTAAGAGACGATTTGTGGGAGTAACGAAATTGAATCCCATGACCGATTTGTATGAATGTGACTACTTTTCTTTGACACAGCGCTCGATTTATTGCTTCAAGGAGTGCTTACTACAATAACTCTTAGATTCAAAAAACCTAAGCACATCGGCGTTCAGTCGCATGATCTGAGCGGCAGTTTCCAACCACCAAAATGGGAAATTACGATGTCAACCACGAAATGACCAACCGAATTGGTTTATGAGATGTTATGTTTATGAGTTTTGTCGAAGCCACTTGTCTTCCACTCTCGCTGAACTTATGATCTCCAAGTTGGACAACTTTGGTGACTAATAACGCCGTCGGGATGAAAATGAACCTCATCGCCGAAGATTATTTTGGATCATTATATTTAATGGATATCTCTTTTTCTCATTGGTCCGCAAACTTACAAGCATTTTGCAAAGCATTCAATGGACATACATATACTCATCGAAATGCTCATCCTTGTTCCCATCGTTTGAAATTGATAGTTGAAAATTCAGATCAAGTTGCCTGTAAGTGTAAACTTAAACTTAACTAAGCACTTAATTTTGTTTTCGCAATTTCGGTTTGACGTGAAACTCAAGTGACAACTTAATTCTGCTTAACCTCCCAGAAGCACGGGGCTTCACTATTTCCACGTCATTTCATCATTGTCTCCAAATATACCCAGAAATGTCTCATTGAACTGTCCAAAACATTTTTTGTAAATTAATCAAAATAGTGTTTCGTCCTTTCTATTCTACGGGGATACAATGTGTCGTATAATGCTCCATGGAATCGAACATTTCGTTCCCAGCTGAAAAGTGGTCTAATGGCGAAACCAAATCAAGGCTTAATTCATCAACATCGGCTTCAGCCGAAGCTTATATTGTGTTCTCTAAAGTCAGTCTGAACATTCACATCAACTCAACGTCTGTGAAAAAGTTTAAGGAGATCTGACGTGAAAATCATTTAGAGCGTTCACCTTGCATTGTTTGAAATAAGCTGGTGCAACACATAACAGATTTTAATTTAATCATCTATTAAAACCTATGCCTATCTACGTACTAAATTCTACACAGAAGTTGGATCTGCTTTCATCAAAGACTTCTGCTTTTTGTTAAATTCGACTGCGGGATTATGTTTTCACAACAAAAAACTGAACAATCCAATTTCATGTAATGATGTAACAAAAAATCACAAACAGTTCCCAGAAGGTATACAAGCTTTGAACAAACACGCTTCTACTCAAGTTTTGCAAGAGACACAACACGAAAAAAAGATGTCACACATAAGCAATCCTGAGGGTTTGATTTGTCAAATGACTCGCGTCGGTATGAACCTGGCAGTGGCCGAGGAGTACGATATTTGCAATCCTACACATGCACTAATAATTCCAGGATATATTCGCTACCAACCGTTCACACATATGTAGATACTCCTTAGAAAGGAACAGCACGGTGATCATGTCGGTGATCATGTCTCTCGCTTTGTCCTTTCGCACACACTCGGTTCACGTTTTCGCTTTCGCTTCTTTGAAGGTGAAATTATCTACTTCGCTCGATCACCTACGCACCCACACGCAATCAATCGTGTGTGTAGGACCGCCTCCAACAAAATGGCCTGGCTTAGGGATGATATTGAAAAGGATAAACGTATGCATGTGTGCGGTGCTACTACTCTAAGGCGATGAGGAAGGGTCATCACGGTTGCGTATAAATTGAAGAGGCTCGAGAGTATCTGCAGTTTTAGCAACAAACCGCCTAGCGTGAAAGACATAAGAATTACCTCCGTAGACTTTGCTTAAAAAAATTTTGGAAAAAAATAAATCAAAATGAGCGGATTTCAATCAGCATTCGATCACTTTGCTACGGTAAGTAATTTATATTGAAAATTATAACAATTTACTGAATTTAATTCTTTTTATTCTTTTATTTTTAGCAAGACGCACCCATGCCACTAACGCCGGCAAGCCGACATTCGCAACCGCCGGCGCCGAGAAATCAAGCAGTGAGGCGGTTTAGGACCGCATACACAGAATACCAGCTGGGCGAACTAAAAGCTGAGTTCGCTGAATGTCCCCGACCCCATGGACCACGACGCCAGCAAATCGCCGAACGGCTCGGTTTGTGTGACCGGACTGTGAAAGTCTGGTTCCAAAACCGGCGGCAGAAAGTGAAAAGAGAGGCTGCTGCAAAAGTGGAAGAGGAAATCAGTGAGTTTCTCATTTTACACCCCAAAGATGAGACAACAACAACTACACCGGAGAGTAGCCACGAAGAAAGCCTTCCTCAGCAGCAACTGGCTCTACAACAACAGCAACAGCAACAGGGTCTGCAACAACACCAAGGGCCTCTTCAACAAACTGAGCAGCCTCCCCATCACCAGCACCAGCCTTTCCAACTGCAACAGCAACTTTTCGAACAGCAAGTGCCACCCCATCAGCAGCAGCAGCCTCTCCAACAGCCGCAGCAGCTTTTTGAACAACAGCAACAAATGTTCCAACAACAGCCAGGGCCACCCCATCAGCAGCAGCAGCCTCCCCATTACCAGCACCAGCCTTTCCAACAGCAGCAGCAGTTTTTCGTACAACACCAAGCGCCTCTTCAACAACAGCAGCCTTTGCAAGAACAGCAACAGCAGCGGGAAATGTTGTTGCAGGAGCATCAGCAATATGCTCCATCCACACCACTGTACTATCCGCAAGATATCTGGCAGCAAACGTACCCACATGGGGAATTTTACTCGCCCACCGATCCCATTTCCTGTCAGAAATCGCCTGCGACCGCAAGTTCTGACCATTTAAATCAGTCGTGGCCTAACTTGGACGAAGAGATCAACATGTGTCTCGCGAGTGGTGTGGACGAGGACGAATTGGACATAAGCTGCCTACTTGCGGACGAAATTGTTGGGACGCAACCAATCTAAATGTACATATTTTATAATTAATAAATTATTATTTGATTATACTATACATTTTTAATTGACTTTTATTTTTGTGGGTTGTTTGGCATCACTTTGTCCACTTTCAGGTTGAATTGCTTTCACAGGAAGAAACCAGATTTCGAGTTGTACGTTTCTGTCCAAGGAACTTTGAATGTTGGAGTAAGGTGCTTGCTGGGATGCAGATTTGGATGGCGCAGCATTGTTCAAAACAATGTTAAATGATAGAAAATAAAACAAATAGTTCAAAAAGTGAGTAATTTTATATATTATTTAATGTAACTAAAGGTTAAATTAATAAATTCAAAATATTCTTAGACAACGTCGATTTTTCTGTTTTCTGTGTTTTCAAAAATTCTCGTTGGGATTCTATAATGCGCTGGACAGTATGATAAAGGAGTCCTTAAAGGATAACTTCGGCCAATGAATCGTAAATTTGTATTGTTTCAAGCTCTGTGTATAAATCTTTTTTCGCTTTAAGAATATTAGCATAGCTTGGAAAAATTTCAACTTTAGTCTTTTGGTTTACCAAGTTCCTAATAACTTGGTACTGATGTTTTGACAATTGAGCCTCAACCAAAAGTTTCAGAGCATCAGTTGAATCAAGTTGATTTGCTTAAACACGAAATATGAAAAAACACCTCAATAGAAGTGAAAATAATAAAAAAATATATTTTTTTTAAAAAATTATTTAAAAACTGTCGTTCAACATTATTTTGTTACTCACATCACCTTTTTACCAAAATAAACTTTAAAAAACAGACCAAAAGTGGTTAAACCGCAATGTCGTATTTTCAGATAAATTTTTTTTATAAAACTGCGAAAAACACTCAACTTTGTGACGCGACTGACTGCCCACAACTAATTTTAGAGGAGAAACCTTACTGTCACTTTGTTCTCCCGTTATCATAGAAAATAATTGCATTCAAAATAACGAGTTTGTTTAACCTTAAAATTTCGACTTTTGGCCTATGGGAGAAACCACTGTGCATCGTTGGCGAGCGGCTTACAAATCATATCATCTACACAACAAATGCATGCAATTCACATGATGTACAATTTGTGGAATCCAGCGACATCACCAAGATGATATCTACAGATACGAGTAAAATACTTAAACAAATTCTTCATCGGGCGGTGAGGGTCTGGCCTGATCCGTTGCTTAATGATGAGTTTAAGTCATACCTAAATAAGAACTGTTTACTTTTTGGGTCCCGTCTTATAATTCCAGATGCTGCTGAAAGACATCTTCTTAAAACTCCATCCGGGTGTGCAAAGGATGACTCATCCTTGGGAGGAGACATTTAAGACCCACACACCCAATTGGGTCGAGGTAAAAGCTGTACCTCGGAGCAGTTCAGCTTCTGCAATCAATAGTTTGCAGTCCATCTTTGTTACCAGACTTTTGGATGATCTCCTCGGAAAAAGTCAAGACAACAACACAGGCGTATCTGAGGATCAAAAAAAAAAGGAGAGATAGTAGCTTCTCAAGTTCGTCAAAAGCAGCCAGATGATACAACACGATCGCCGAAATCACCACAAGAGCAACCAATTTTTGAAGTTCAGAAAGACTTTGAAACAGGAACGCTGTTTAAAGATATGTTGGGAGGGTTTTTGTGTCTGAATACAACCATCGTTGTCGAGCGGCTAACAGCTTAGGTCAGATGCGGAACAAACTTGACATTTACGGCCCGTCACATGGGCCGTCGATTTCGCGTCCGCATATGACAGCATGCATAGAGACGAGCTATACACCGGCTGTTTATGTTTTGTTTTGACATTCATGCGAAACTCGTCAGACTGAGCAGGAGAATTCTCGCTGCTCCATCAACATTCAATGTTAGAAAAGAATTTAGACAATGCGACGCTCTGGCATGCGACTTCTGCAACATCGTCATGCAAAACTGACTGGCCAACAAAAGAGGCACGATCTTTGAAAAGTCCAGTAAATTGCTGGCGTACACGGACGACATTGACGTGATTAGTCGAAATACAGCGATCCGTTAATAGGGAGCTTGCTGACGTTGAAACGGAAGCGTCCAAAATAGATTTATCGATGAATAAGGGCAAAACAGAGCATATGCTGCCTTTAAGGCGGGACGCACAACATCGATGGCTGCTACACTTTTGAGGTAATCAAGGACTTCGCGCCGTGGCCGTGTGGGTTCGTGCGTCGACCCATGGGCATTAGACTTTCACAGTCTAGGGTCGATTCCAAGATCAGACAAACAATTTTTCAAAAAAAAATTGTTCGTGGCTCCACCTCTTTCGAGTCACTGACAATGCTCAAAGAGTATAACTGTCTAGAAAAAAGCTTCTCAATCTCGCCGTTCGGAGTCGGCATTAAAAAACTGTAGGTCCCCTCCACTCGTGAGAGAACAATAGCACGCACAACACGAGTGGTTGCTGAGAAGCTAAGCCCAGGTCCACCTCGGACTGTAGCGCCGCCATTATTATTATTATTAAGGACTTCGTCTCCCTCACCCCTCAAGTAAACAGTACCGAGATCAAACGCAGAATAACTCTTGCCAGTCCCTGTAGTTTTGGACTCAAAAGGTAAATGAGTAATAAAGTTCCAAGCTGACTTTATACAACACTTTGGTCACCTAACCTAACCTTGGTCATGCCTGTCCTGCTTTATGGCACAGAGGCATGGATAATTTGCCAAGCGAATGAAGAGTCTCTTGGTCTTTTCGAGGTATAACACCTTGGTTATGCCTGTCTTGCTTTACGATGCAGAAATATGGACAATCTCAAGAGCAGATGAAGAAGCTCTTCGTTTTTTCAAGACAAAAGTCCTGCCTTCAATCTTTGGCGGACACACCGAAATTATAAAGTTTACGTTTTTGTAGGCGGAACCTTAAAAATGCGAAAAAAAAATAAGTCCGAGGTGGCCTTAGACAAACTCTACCAACTGTACGAGGATGTCGAGAGAGTCTGGAGGGCAAAAATCCGTCGACTTAATTGACTTGGACACAAGAACACGAATGCTCAGGCTAAAAAAAGTCTTTGAAAGCAACCTGGTTCGAGGAGGGGTGGAAGGCCGTATCTCCGGTATGAAGATCAAGTGATCGCGGATACAAGACAACTCGATCTTGATGACTGGAAGCAGCGTGCCCAGAACCGTATGCGATTGAAAGCGGCAATAACTCAGGCTCAGAACCTCCATAGGGCTGATACTCGTAAGTAAGTAAGTAACTTTGAAACCCTGTTCCTCTACTCTGATGGGAAATTCTTTATGGGAGCAAACGATTGCCATCAGCGGCGGATCAGGTCGATGCAGAAATTTGCAATAAAACTCGATGTTTACCATTTCGAAGAAGGTGTTTATGGCAAACAATTTCACTAACGAACGAACGGGCGTTGCGATTGTGGCGAGGATCACTGAAGAGATAACGACGAGCTCCTGAACAGGTACAGGGACATCAGTGGATCGGGGTTTTTTGTTTCTATAACTGACGGGACACCACCGCATCGCATGGTGAGACAACAATGGAAACGCCACACGCTGCTTGCAACCTTTATGACAACTCGCAGTGGCATCGCACTCGTATATGAGTACACCCGTGCTTACATCCTGGAATATTTAATCTGTTTATTATGTGATTATCCTTTGAAAGGTTTATTCAAACACTTGCGTTAAGGAGGAGAAAACTCGTGATAATTACATTATTAGGTGCCCGAGCCAACAGCTGGAGGTCATCTTGGCACTGCCTCAAAACCATACTGCTTGTAAAGAAAAATGTTGTGACAGAATGGTACGCAGTTAAAAGAACATCATGATGGCGTAACAGAGCCAAGTCTAGGTCTTGATATTTTGAGACATCCCAGAGTCGATTTTTGAAAGCAGTTCTAAAATTTGTAAAGTTGGGGTGTATTTTGATATCTTGACATCGAGTTATATGTCAATCAAAAGGCGCTATAAAACTAATTGGGGGTTCAATTTCCGTTTGGGCCATGCGAAGTGGAGTTGACTACCACCACCCGTCAGCAGGTGAGGCTGAGGTGCCATAAAATGTGGAAAAAAATCTTAAAAATAGGCTTTGATGACTGCATTCCGTAAAAATAATTTGGAGCCTTTAAGAGTTTTTGAACTATTCGACAAAAATCGTCGGTTTTTAGCAGAAATTCAGGAGAGATTTTTGCAAATCCTTTAACCGCAATAAACAGGACGACCTAAGTAAGGTAATATACAATTCTTTTGCTTTCCAATCCTTATGCAAATTGGGGGTGGACGACCTTTCTTCGTCCTTTCTTCGAATTTAATCAACAAACGGAAAAGGTGGATGAGGTGGCAATAAATTGCGAACAAGAGCAATAAAAAAATGAGTGACATCCCAAAGATTACGCTGAATCTGAATAACTCAAGGACCACGGATTGCACCGACAAGTGTGGGCGATCATTTGAAAGATGGTTTTGGGACGACTTTAAAGCTAATACTGAGAAATGAATACTTCTGATGCTAGCATTGGCTTGCTGATTTGCGGGGAATGTGCTTTCAAAAAACGGTGCTGTATAATTTTTGTAATTTCGACGTCATTCTATTACGGAAAGTGTTATCAAATTCTTGAAAATAATACAAGCACGAAAGTATTATGAAACCATTTACACAAAGATCGATGAAAATGAAGATCAAAAAAGAAAAAGTGGCGAAAAATAATAATGGATTCAGTCGGGTGAGGTTAGGATGAAGTGTGTTACAAGCTAGGTTGGCTGGGCCACGGTGATGGTGAGTAGGACGGCGGCACGCTTGCGGTTGCACGGCTTAGCTCGTCGGACGGGGCGGTTCTTGTCCTCCCACTCGTACACCACCAGTTGCAAACAAAAAAAATATCGTGCCTGTAGCTAGCTAAGAGAAGATAGAAAGAGGAGAAAAGATAGCGAGAGATGAAAGCCTAATACCCTAACAGACCACGGACGGACAACTAAAAGATAGGAAAGGGAAGAGAGAGAAGAGACAGGAAAGAGGAAAAGAAAGGTGTTCAAGGTCTATGCCTTTACCACCAAAAGAGACCGGAAGGGAGCTCGCGGAGCTAAGCTAACTATCCTAGACTAAGCCTAAACTAACCTACCTAACTTAAAACTATACCTAAACTAAACCTAATCTACCTTAAAACTACCTAGCTTAGCCCTAACACGAAACAACACCCTTCCAGTGTCGTTTGGCGATGCAGGTTCGTCAAGAACCCGAGGGTGCCTGTTGTTGTTGGCACAAGTCCGCCTGCCCACCCCTCATGTCAATCGACATGACCTTCGCTATCTCCCTTGGCGAAGTTTGTGGGAGATAGCCCCTTAGCGGAGACGTTAGCCACAGCCTAAATATATTCAAAGCATTCATTTAAAAAACTCCCAAACATTTTAATAATAAGTAGTTTTAAAAGTTGTTAACAATCATCAAACATTTAGAATTTTAATTAATCACACAAACAGTAATACGTCATACTTACAATACACAAATTAACATCCCATATACACATTCAAAACATTCGTTTATTATACATATTTAAACACCAGCTAGAGTGCGTCATTTTTCAGCCTTATTTCCCTCCTACGCATGAAGGTCCTTGGCGTGGTATGTCCCTACTTTTTCCCCTCGCAAATTGCCGACCTCGTAGAGGCAATTGCCTTTCCTTTTAAGGATTACTCCTTTGAGGAATTTGGGACCCAATTTAGCGTTGTAATTGTCAGTAACGTTGCTCTGTTTAAAGTTGCGTCTGTAAACTATTTGCCCTACTCTATACGTCACGTCTCTACTCCTAGTGTTATAGATTTTCGTCGCTTTCTGGTGAGCCAGCCTAAGGTTGTCATAAACTTTTCTCCTAACTAGGTCTATTTTGTCCGCCCTAGTCACGTTTGCTAAATCGGTATCTTTGATCATACCCAGCCGTCGGAGCACTTCATACGTATCTCCGTGCTGTATCATCGGTGTACCAAATACAACATGGTACGGTTCAAACGTGGTCGCATCGTGGGCTACACTCCTCAAGGAAAATGCCGCGTCACTGAGATGTAGATCCCAGTTTCGTTGGTCACCGCCGATATATGACCTTAGTTTGGCCAAAATCGAGCGGTTCACACGTTCCGACGCATTTGCTTGTGGAGAGTAGACCGCGGTACGAACATGTTTGATACCGTACTTCTTTAATAAGCTGGCAAACAATTCGGAAACGAATTGCTTACCATTGTTATATGACGAAGATATGAAATACATTTTCTTCGAGATACCTAACTACCTCAGCTGCCGTTGCCTTCCTCAAGGGTTTAACGAATATGAACTTACTAAAGTGATCTAAGACCATAAATATGTGTGTATTACCAGTCTTCGTCCGTGGGTATGGTCCTAAAAAGTCAATGTAGAGACGCTGAAAAGGTCGCTCCGTGACTGTCTGTTTGCCCATCGGCGGTCGAGAAATCTGGTTGGAGGCTTTATTTATTTTACATATCTCGCAGGATCGAACCCAATCCTGCACGTCAGTGACCATCCCTGGCCAATAATATTTTGACCTTAATTTGGCCAAGGTCTTATGCACGCCTCCATGTCCCGCAGATGGTGCATTGTGGGCCGTTTCTAACAGATCCCCACGCAACTCCGTCGGTATCCAGAGCTTCCACGCCATGTCGTCATGTATAATGTCACCGGTTCGTAAGTCGGTTCGTCTGTACACAAACCCATCAGAAACGCATAAGTCAGGAAGTCGGTCACCGTTGTCAGTTATGGTCTTCTTTAACTCCTCATACTCCTCTGTTGAGAAGTATGGAGAGTTAAAGTCAACTTCCTTGGCTGATACGGAAGTGAGCTCCTCCATGTGGACGCGTGAGAGAGTATCAGGGACTACGTTTTGGACACCCTTCCTATGTTCGATCACGAAGTCAAACGCTTGAAGTTTTAGACTCCATCTGGCCAGTAGACCAGACAGGTCCTTCTGCGTCATTAACCACTTGAGACTTTCGTGATCGGTGATGATAGTAAAGGGTAGGCCTTCCACATAAGCCCTGAACTTCTTCACTGACAAAACGGCCGCATAGCATTCAAGTTCCGTCACACTATAATTCCGTTGAGCGGGATTAAGCTTCTGAGACATGAATGCTATCGGTCGCTCGTTATTCTCCGCATCCACCTGAAACAGCACACTTCCTACGCCAGTCGTTGATGCGTCACACTGTATGTAGAAGCGTTTCTTAAAGTCTGGGTTTGTGAGGATTGGTGCGGACACCAAAGTCTTTTTAAGCATTTCAAACGCGTTAAGCGCATCGTCAGACATGCTAAAAGTCTTGCCTTTCTTTAGGCAGTCGGTCATGGGAGCTGTTATAGACGCAAAATTTGAGATAAAGCGCCTATACCAGCCCGTCATCCCTAGAAACCGACGGAGCTGTTTGGGGGTCTTCGGAACTGGAAAGTTCTCGACCGCCGACACCTTGTTTGGATCGGTACGCAGACATCCATCACCGACGATATAACCCAAGTACTTTATCTCTTTAAAACAGAACTTACTCTTCTCCACATTGATGGTCAACCCAGCAGTCCTAAGGCATCCTGCTACCTCTTCGAGTAGACTGGCATGCGACTCAAAGTCTGGAGAGCAAACCAAGAGGTCATCGAGATAGACAAAGACATTCTCTTTTAACCGAGAGGGTATGACTTTGTCCATCAGCCTACACATTCTCTGAGCGGCGTTACACAGTCCGAACGGCATCACCGTGAACTGATATAATGGCCGACCAGGGACTGTGAAAGCCGTCTTCTCTCTTGACTTGTGCTCCAGAGGAATTTGCCAAAATGCATCTTTCAGGTCTATCCCGGAGATGTAGCGAGTCTCCTGTAGCCTGCTGAGAAGGCCCTCAATATGAGGAAGAGGGTATGCGTCTTTCTTTGTGACTGAATTCACTTTACGTGAATCCAGGCACAATCTGTTTTTACCAGGTTTTCTTACCAGTACCACTGGAGAACTCCAAGCACTGTTACTCTCTTCAATCACTCCCAACGAGAGCATGCGATCAAGCTCTTCGTATAGGAGTTTTTGTATTGCGGGTGAGACTGGGTAATGCCTCTGCTTGATGGGAATTTTGTCGTCTTCCACCTCGATTATATGCTCTTCGAGGCATGTTTTACCCAATCCCATCACTGCGAAGGAGGGAAACAGTTGCTTGATTTCCTCCAGTCGCTTGGCTTGCGCTGGTAAGAGCACCTGTTGTGGGTCACATATAGTCGCCGGCGACGGAATGTCCAGCTCTGCGACTAAGTTCGGAGCGACCTTAAAAGCGCTCTAGAAGTCAACTCCAAGGTAAAGTTCCTGTTGGAGAGTCGGCACGACGTAGATTTCCATATTTATGTTCTTGCCACCCCAAGAGACCTGTGTCTGGAATCGTCCTTCGATCCTTTGGTGGCTCCCGTCTGCTGTCTTGACTCCAATGCTTAGTGCTTTAAGTTGAATGTCGTTCCTCTTTAAGAAGCCCCTAGCTCCTTTTCCTAGGCAACTAACTGATGCTCCACTATCTAATAGGCCCAGCATCTCTTCACCTGCTATCTTTACTTTTGCATAGGGCCTATTATCGTCAGTTATTGTTATCACAGATTCTGCTATCTTTCTCTTGCATCGTCTAGCTATTGCACATTTTTCCCTTAGCCTAGAAATCTTTTTAAACTTCCTGTGCTTTTCCAGCACAGTCGTCATTTCTTCCCCGAATATCCTACGCCTAGCTTCTTCATACTCCTGCAGCCTCAGATGAAGACTCTTTCGCTCAGGTATAACCTTTACCTCTGGAGTCTCATCGTCGTCAGGTCTTGTCAGGATTCTTACTTGTTCAGGAGGTGCTTCGTTTCCGGGACTTCCATCTTCGTTGACGGATTCGTCCCGGTCATTCCGCCAACCCTCCTGTTTCCCTGACAGGCTGCACAATTAAAGGACAGATTACCCTGACCGCACGAGAAACAGGTCAGGGTGTGAAAAGCGGACGGACATATATTTGGAGCGGTAGCTACACTCTCGATCTGCGCGTTATCGTCATGTCGCGTCCGTTCGTTATTGTGCTGCGTCCTAGTCGACATGTTCGTTTGTGTTCCGTTTGTCGGTCTGGTCGGTCGTCTAGGCCGAAGTGCAGCTACCTGGAACTCCTCGTCAACGGACCTTTCCTCATAGCCTTCAACTCCTACTTCTAACTCGCTAATGCCTCGTCTAAATCAATTTTCTCTAGCTAATAAATGTTTTTCAGCACGTCTACACTCTTCTCTTAGATCTCGGATGCTATGAATCTTGCATCCGAAGATCAGTGTCGATATTCTATCCTTAAGATTTGACCTCAGGATAGAAACGAGGTCTTCTTCTCGAGGTCTGTTCCTCATCCGGAGTACCATCCCTCTAATGTCTGCATAGAAGTCGTCGAAGGTCTCTTGGGGCCGTTGTCTTCTCTCCATGATGTCTCGCAGTATCTCGTGGTCCTTCTTGTCGTCTTTAAATTGCCTGATAAGCTCGCTCTTGAGGTCGTGATAATTTAAATATTCGTCGCCCTCGGACTCTTCCATGTACTGCCAGTACCATTGTTCCGCAGGGCCCGTCACTAAATGGTGAAAGTTATTAAATAGCTGTTCGGTGGACAGTCCGTTCTTCTGCTGCAACATCTCTATCCTAAAGATGAAGCTGTCCACCGACATTGTCCTGTTAGTGCCGTCGAATTTGACTCCCCACTTGTGCACATCTACTTTTGCGCAAATCCTTTGGGGAGTCAGCTGCTGCTGCCAAGTGCCGCAACGTTCTTCGCGCCGCAGGGTCGGTGTCGAATGTTCTGTCTCTGTCCTTTGTTCGTAGCGTTCACTTGGTCTTTGAGGTTCTCTACGGCGGTGGGTGGAGCTTTCCAGGTCCTGAATTTTGTCTTGCAGGATCTTCATGTTGTCCTGGAAAGTCTCCATCAGCTGGGCCATACTTCCAGCGAAAGCCGACACCACTTCTTTCTGGCTTTTCTCCACCGCTGTAGCGACCATCTTCTTAAAGTGGCGGTTAATGGCCTCGTCGTCGTCTCTAATCTTATCGCTAAGATTAGCAATGTTGGTCCTCTTCTCGTCTGCGTTCTGAAGACCCCCTGCTTCGTCAACTCGCCTTATACCGTCCAGATTTTCCTTTGTCCACCATTCGTCCGTACGTGTTTGTCCTTCCGTCCTCTGGAGTTTTACGTCCGGTTGACGTCTTGGAAGGGCTGCTCCCTCCAGCTCCTCATCTTCTTCATCAGAGAAGATGGGCTGGGTTACCTTCTTCTGTTGTCGTCGGCCCTGGTCGGTGGGAGAACAAAGGTCATCTCTCAGGTATGCGTCTTGCTTGAAATCAGCAGGCAGCTCTCCGAACAGGTCCGTCAGTTGGTACCGTCCGGCCTTAACCGCCTGTCGCGTAATCCGTTGCGTCGTTGCTGTCGCCATCTCCGAGGAGCCTTGTAGAATCGTGCTCTTTGGATTTGTGCCAGTGCTTTCTTCGTACTTGCCGTGTTCTTACTTTGTGGCTTGAGCTTTTTGTTACATTTTGAAAATAAAATTTTTGTTTGTTTACCTAAAGTTTCTTGAGCGTTTATTGTATTTTGTAAACTGTATTATAGATCTATCTAAATTATTATTGAATGTATGTATGGATTGTTGGTTAGTGAATAGTATTTTACTAATATGTTTTGTTAATTATATGTATTAATGTGTTTCAGTGTATAATGAATTAATGCTTTTACAGTTTAGATGTAAGATTTAGTTTAATGGTATGTTTAATGAATGTTTTGTATGTTGCTTATTTAATGATTTATATATGTTCTATTTATGGTTTTTTATATATATATATGTGATTGCCTTTTGTAACCTTAGATCCAGGGTTAGAACCCTTTTGGTTTAGCATTTTCTTTTATTTTTCTTTTGTTTAACTTTAATTTTCTTTTGCATTTTTTTTGAATTTTAATTATCTTATTATTTCGTATAGGTTAAGTTTTTGAATTTTCTTACTTGTTTCCTTTTATTAATAAAATTAATTGTTTCGTTGTAATATGAATTTAGGATGTTTTATTTAATGGAGTAGTTTGCTTTATTACCAATATGTGTGTGTAGGGTAAGGGAAGGCCGTCCTTCTTCGGGGTAGTCGACAGTGGAACGTTAGGCTGTGGCTAACGTCTCCGCTAAGGGGCTATCTCCCACAAACTTCGCCAAGGGAGATAGCGAAGGTCATGTCGATTGACATGAGGGGTGGGCAGGCGGACTTGTGCCAACAACAACAGGCACCCTCGGGTTCTTGACGAACCTGCATCGCCAAACGACACTGGAAGGGTGTTGTTTCGTGTTAGGGCTAAGCTAGGTAGTTTTAAGGTAGATTAGGTTTAGTTTAGGTATAGTTTTAAGTTAGGTAGGTTAGTTTAGGCTTAGTCTAGGATAGTTAGCTTAGCTCCGCGAGCTCCCTTCCGGTCTCTTTTGGTGGTAAAGGCATAGACCTTGAACACCTTTCTTTTCCTCTTTCCTGTCTCTTCTCTCTCTTCCCTTTCCTATCTTTTTAGTTGTCCGTCCGTGGTCTGTTAGGGTATTAGGCTTTCATCTCTTTCTATCTTTTCACCTCTCTCTATCTTCTCTTAGCTAGCTACAGGCACGATATTTTTTTTGTTTGCAACTGGTGGTGTACGAGTGGGAGGACAAGAACCGCCCCGTCCGACGAGCTAAGCCGTGCAACCGCAAGCGTGCCGCCGTCCTACTCACCGTCACCGTGGCCCAGCCAACCTAGCTTGTAACAAGTGGCTCACTGGAGAAAGCAGTTACACTTAGGCCAACTTACGCCCATTGTGATACCACGCGAATCTGATGTCACCTATCCAAAAAACCATTTGGTGCTTTCCACGAAGCTCTTTAATTGACGCATGTCGACGTTGTGCAATTCGCTCAAGTCGTTGAAGAAGTCGGCTCAAAGGTGTTTCCTCCTGCGGGAGGAGAGAGCGCTACAAGTGCAGAGGAGATGCGTTATGCTTTCCTCTTCTTCTTCTTCTCTGCAGCTTCTGCAGAAATCGTTGTAAGGTATGATTGTAAAGTATGATTCTTTAAAAGAAGTTTAGCTGTAGCAAATGGGATGGGTGGGGGACCTCCACTAGGAAGGTTTGTGGAGACCGTTACGCTCAGAGATTATCACAATTCCCTAGAATGTCACTGTGTCTCAGCACCCACATGAGGTGAATACTAAAATGTTGAGCCATCACGTTAAGAGATATTCGCCAATTCAGGGAGGTCTTAGAGAGGAAAGCGACCGAACTCAGGGATAGATAAACTAAAGCTGAGATCTTTGGAGTAGACACATAATTCCGTCTTGGATCCATCTGTGGAAATACGTCAGAGGACCGTTTTCCGTTTGCCACTGTAACCCCGATGGAGTTGATCTGGTTCCAAAAATATTCTTTTGTGGACTACACTTCTTGAACTAGTTGCATGACTAAATTCAATCTCAGCCCAAGTAAGCATGTCTCCTAGTGATTCCCTCCTACAGACTTGTGGTTTCTGCACTTTTTTTGTAGAATATTACGACAATCCAGGACGCCGTGAATTCTGTCTTTTTTAGTGGTAGAGGATGAAAAAAGGACACATTGTGCGTCATAAACATGGTATTCAGATGCTCGTGAGCAATGCTTTTTCGACTTATATTCAGTGAATTTAATGGCTGCAGTAAATTGTGGAAAGGTGGATTAGACAGCTTATGGAAGGATCAGTTCAGGAATTAAGAGACGAATTGTGGGAGTAACGAAATTGAATCCCATGACCGCTTTGCATGAATGTGACTACTTTTCGTTGACACAGCGCTCGATTTATTGCTTCAAGGAGTGCTTGCTACAATAACTCTTAGATTCAAAAAACCTAAGCACATCGGCGTTCAGTCGCATGATCTGAGCGGCAGTTTCCAACCACCAAAATGGGAAATTACGATGTCAACCACGAAATGACCGTAATCGAATTGGTTTATGAGTCTTCCACTCTTCCTGAACTTATGATTTCCAAGTTGGACAACTTTGGTGACTAATAACGCCGTCGGGATAAAAATGAACCTCATCGCCGAAGATTATTTTGGATCATTATATTTAATGGATATCTCTTTTTCTCATTGGTCCGCAAACTTACAAGCATTTTGCAAAGCATTCAATGGATATACATATACTCATCTAAATGCTCATCCTTGTTCCCATCCTATGAAATTGATAGTTGAAAATTCAGATCAAGTTGCCTGTAAGTGTAAACTTAAACTTAAGCACTTAATTTTGTTTTCGCAATTTCGGTTTGACGTGAAACTCAAGTGACAGCTGAATTCTGCTTAACCTCCCAGAAGCATAACGCTTCCCTATTCCCACATCATTTCATCATTGTCTCCAAACATCCCAGAAATGTCTTATTAAACTGTCCATAACATTTTTTGTAAATTAATCAAAATAGTGTTTCGTCCTTTCTATTCTACACATTGTATCCCCCAATGTGTCGTATGAATGCTCCATGGAATCGAACATCTCGTTCCCAGCTGAAAAGTGGTCTAATGGCGAACACAAATAAAGGCTTAATTCATCAGTATCGGCTTCAGCCGAAGCTTAGATTGTGTTCTCTAAAGTCACTGCAATGGCTTCCGCTCGTATGAAAAATCACTCAATCGCACGGATGAAATTATTTTTCGACCAATTTTTCAGAGTCTGAACATTCACATCAATTCAACGTCTGTGAAAGAGCTTAAGGAGTTCTGAGGTGTGTCAATTTCTGAGGTGAAATAAGCTGGTGCAACACATAACAGATTTTAATTTAATCATCTATTAAAACCTATGCCTATCTACGTACTAAATTCTACACAGAAGTTGGATCTGCTTTCATCAAAGACTTCTGCTTTTTGTTAAATTCGACTGCGGGATTATGTTTTCACAGCTAAAAACTAAACAATCCAATTTCATGTAATGATTTGAACAATCACGCTTCTACCCAAATTTTGCAAGAGACACAACACTTCAGTTCCACGAAAAGCAAGGTGTCACACATAAGCAGTCCTTAGGGTTTGACTTGTCAAATGACTCGCGTCGGTATGAATCTGGCAGTGGCCGAGGAGTACGATATTTGCAATCCTACACATGCACTAATAATTCCAGGATATATTCGCTACCAACCGTTCACACATATGTAGTTACTTCTTAGAAAGGAACAGCACGGTGATCATGTCGGTGATCATGTCTCTCGCTTTGTCCTTTCGCACACACTCGGTTCACGTTTTCGCTTTCGCTTCTTTGAAGGTGAAATGATCTACTTCGCTCGATCACCTACGCACCCACACGCAATCAATCGTGTGTGTAGGACCGCCTCCAACAAAATGGCCTGTTTTAGGGATGATATTGAAAAGGATAAACGTATGCATGTGTGCGGTGCTACTACTCTAAGGCGATGAGGAAGGGTCATCACGGTTGCGTATAAATTGAAGAGGCTCGAGAGTATCTGCAGTTTTAGCAACAAACCGCCTAGCGTGAAAGACATAAGAATTACCTCCGTAGACTTTGCTTAAAAAAATTTTGGAAAAAAATAAATCAAAATGAGCGGATTTCAATCAGCATTCGATCACTTTGCTACGGTAAGTAATTTATATTGAAAATTATAACAATTTACTGAATTTAATTCTTTTTATTCTTTTATTTTTAGCAAGACGCACCCATGCCACTAACGCCGGCAAGCCGACATTCGCAACCGCCGGCGCCGAGAAATCCTGCAGTGAGGCGGTTTAGGACCGCATACACAGAATACCAGCTGGGCGAACTAAAAGCTGAGTTCGCTGAATGTCCCCTCCCCCATGGACCACGACGCCAGCAAATCGCCGAACGGCTCGGTTTGTGTGACCGGACTGTGAAAGTCTGGTTCCAAAACCGGCGGCAGAAAGTGAAAAGAGAGGCTGCTGCAAAAGTGGAAGAGGAAATCAGTGAGTTTCTCATTTTACACCCCAAAGATGAGACAACAACAACTACACCGGAGAGTAGCCACGAAGAAAGCCTTCCTCAGCAGCAACTGGCTCTACAACAACAGCAACAGCAACAGGGTCTGCAACAACACCAAGGGCCTCTTCAACAAACTGAGCAGCCTCCCCATCACCAGCACCAGCCTTTCCAACTGCAACAGCAACTTTTCGAACAGCAAGTGCCACCCCATCAGCAGCAGCAGCCTCTCCAACAGCCGCAGCAGCTTTTTGAACAACAGCAACAAATGTTCCAACAACAGCCAGGGCCACCCCATCAGCAGCAGCAGCCTCCCCATTACCAGCACCAGCCTTTCCAACAGCAGCAGCAGTTTTTCGTACAACACCAAGCGCCTCTTCAACAACAGCAGCCTTTGCAAGAACAGCAACAGCAGCGGGAAATGTTGTTGCAGGAGCATCAGCAATATGCTCCATCCACACCACTGTACTATCCGCAAGATATCTGGCAGCAAACGTACCCACATGGGGAATTTTACTCGCCTACCGATCCCATTTCCTGTCAGAAATCGCCTGCGACCGCAAGTTCTGACCATTTAAATCAGTCGTGGCCTAACTTGGACGAAGAGATCAACATGTGTCTCGCGAGTGGTGTGGACGAGGACGAATTGGACATAAGCTGCTTACTTGCGGACGACATTGTTGGGACGCCACCAATCTCCAATGTGGCCATTACATTTTAAATTTTATAAATTATATTATGTATATAAATTATATTATAAATAAATTATTACTCCATTGTACTATAAATTATTAATTGACTTTTTATTGTTGTGGGTTGTTTGGCATCACTGGAAGGGTAGTTATTCCACTTTGTCCACTTTCAGGTTGAATTGCTTTCACAGGAAGAAACCAGATTTCGAGTTGTACGTTTCTGTCCAAGGAACTTGGAATGTTGGAATAAGGTGCTTCCTGGGATGCAGATTTGGATGGCGCAGCATTGTTCAAAACAATATTAAATGATAGAAAATAAAACAAATAGTTCAAAAAGTGAGTAATTATAAATATTATTTAATGTAACTAAAGGTTAAATTAATAAATTCAAAATATTCTTAGACAACGTCGATTTTTCTGTTTTCTGTGTTTTCAAAAATTCTCGTTGGGATTCTATAATGCGCTGGACAGTATGATAAAGGAGTCCTTAAAGGATAACTTCGGCCAATGAATCGTAAATTTGTATTGTTTCAAGCTCTGTGTATCAATCTTTTTTCGCTTTAAGAATATTAGCATAGCTTGGAAAAATTTCAACTTTAGTCTTTTGGTTTACCAAGTTCCTAATAACTTGGTACTGATGTTTTGACAATTGAACCTCAACCAAAAGTTTCAGAGCATCAGTTGAATCAAGTTGATTTGCTTAAAGATTGTCTGTTGATTGACAATGTTTTAAAACACAAGCAATATCTTCATCTATTTCAACGATCTTAGCAATTCGTCCCCTTTTAGTTCGAGACGAGTTCTCTAAAAGTGTTTTTTGGTCTGCCTTGATTATTTGGCGACTTTTTTTCTACTATTTGGTCCTGTGCAGACCTGAAGTCTTCGACGCAATCAAGCCAAACACTATTTGCAGATAAAAATTCCGCCTTCTATGAAAAGACTTACAAAGCGTATTTATCTTTTTTTTGCGTCTAAGCTTTCAATTTGGTAAATTTCCCTAAGAATTGCCCATGTTTCATTAATTTTGGTAATACTACGACCTTTCTTCGCCATATGCCATATATTGATGCGCTTGATCATATTGCGAGAATCTAAAAAAAGAAGAAAATAGTGTTTTACTTCGGATCAAAATTTTACGATTTGCGCAAAATTGCGCAAAAACAATGTCGTATATATTCGTAAAGAGGAAAGACAACTCTAAATCATTGTATATCGTGGGATTTTATGGGAATTTGATGTTTTGGCTCTTCAGAAAAAACACGAAATATGAAAAAACACCTCAATAGAAGTGAAAATAATAAAAAAATATATTTTTTTTTAAAATTATTTAAAAACTGTCGTTCAACATTATTTTGTTACTCACATCACCTTTTTACCAAAATAAACTTTAAAAAACAGACCAAAAGTGGTTAAACCGCAATGTCGTATTTTCATATAATTTTTTTTTACAAAACTGCGAAAATTTTGTGACGCGACTGACTGCCCACAACTAATTTTAGAGGAGAAACCTTACTGTCACTTTGTTCTCCCGTTATCATAGAAAATAATTGCATTCAAAATAACGAGTTTGTTTAACCTTAAAATTTCGACTTTTGGCCTATGGGAGAAACCACTGTGCATCGTTGGCGAGCGGCTTACAAATCATATCATCTACACAACAAATGCATGCAATTCACATGATGTACAATTTGTGGAATCCAGCGACATCACCAAGATGATATCTACGGACAAAATACTTAAACAAATTCTTCATCGGGCGGTGAGGGTCTGGCCTGATCCGTTGCTTAATGATGAGTTTAAGTCATACCTAAATAAGAACTGTTTACTCTTTGGGTCCCGTCTTATAATTCCAGATGCTGCTGAAAGACATCTTCTTAAAACTCCATCCGGGTGTGCTAAAGATGACTCATCCTTGGGAGGAGACATTTAAGCCCTGGTCCCGACTTGCCCACACACACACATTTTTTTATACTCGTTGACTCACACTCCAAGTGGGTCGAGGTAAAAGCTGTACCTCGAAGCAGTGCAGCTGCTGCAATCAATAGTCTGCAGTCCATCTTCGCAACTCAAGGGTTACCAGGCTCTATAGTGTCCGATAATGGGACAGTGTTCACCTCGGACAAATTTGGCAGATTTTGTAGAAGAAACCTGATCGCACACATACATACACATGAACACGAATGCTCAGGCTAAAAAAAGTCTTTGAATTCGAGCCCCCTGATTCGAGGAGGGGTGGAAGGCCGTATCTCCGGTATGAAGACCAAGTGATCGCGGATACAAGACAACTTGATCGTGATAAATGGAAGCAGCGTGCCCGGAACCGTGCAAAAACTGCGATTGAAAGCGACAATAACTCAGGCTGAGAACCTCCATAGGGCTGATACTCGTAAGTAAGTAAATAACTTTGAAACCCTGTTCCTCTACTCTGATGGGAAATTCTTTATGGGAGCAAACGATTGCCATCAGCGGCGGATCAGGTCGATGCAGAAATTTGCAATAAAACTCGATGTTTACCATTTCGAAGAAGGTGTTTATGGCAAACAATTTCACTAACGAACGAACGGGCGTTGCGATTGTGGCGAGGATCACTGAAGAGATAACGACGAGCTCCTGAACAGGTACAGGGACATCAGTGGATCTGGGTTTTTTGTTTCTATAACTGACGGGACACCACCGCATCGCATGGTGAGACAACAATGGAAACGCCACACGCTGCTTGCAACCTTTTTGACAACTCGCAGTGGCATCGCACTCGTATATGAGTACGCCCGTGTTTACATCCTGGAATATTTAATCTGTTTATTATGTGATTATCCTTTGAAAGGTTTATTCAAACACTTGCGTTAAGGAGGAGAAAACTCGTGATAATTACATTATTAGGTGCCCGAGCCAACAGCTGGAGGTCATCTTGGCACTGCCTCAAAACCATACTGCTTGTAAAGAAAAATGTTGTGACAGAATGGTACGCAGTTAAAAGAACATCATGATGGCGTAACAGAGCCAAGTCTAGGTCTTGATATTTTGCGACATCCCAGAGTCGATTTTTGAAAGCAGTTCTAAAATTTGTAAAGTTGGGGTGTATTTTGATATCTTGACATCGAGTTATATGTCAATCAAAAGGCGCTATAAAACTAATTGGGGGTTCAATTTCCGTTTGGGCCATGCGAAGTGGTGTTGACTACCACCACCCGTCAGCAGGTAAGGCTGAGGTGCCATAAAATGTGGAAAAAAATCTTAAAAATAGGCTTTGATGACTGCATTCCGTAAAAATAATTTCGAGCCTCTAAGAGTTTTTTAACTATTCGACAAAAATCATCGGTTTTTAGCAGAAATTCAGGAGAGATTTTTGCAAATCCTTTAACCGCAATAAACAGGACGACCTAAGTAAGGTTATATACAATTCATTTATTATACAATTTTTGCTTTCCAATCCTTATGCAAATTGGGGGTGGACGACCTTTCTTCGTCCTTTCTTCGAATTTAATCAACAAACGGAAAAGGTGGATGAGGTGGCAATAAATTGCGAACAAGACCAATAAAAAAATGAGTGACATCCCAAAGATTACGCTGAATCGGGATAACCCAAGGACTACGGATTGCATTGACAAGTGTGGGCGATCATTTGAAAGATGTTTTTGGGACGACTTCAAAGCTAATACTGAGAAATGAATACTTCTGATGCTAGCATTGGCTTGCTGATTTGCGGGGAAGGTGCTTTCAAAAAACGGTGCTGTATAATTTTTGTAATTTCGACGTCATTCTATTACGGAAAGTGTTCAAATTCTTGAAAATAATACAAGCACGAAAGTATTATGAAACCATTTACACAAGGATCGATGAAAATGAAGATCAAATAAACCGGGCAAGTGCGAGTTGTACTCGCACGGGGAAGGTTCCGTCGCATAATATTGAAGGATGATTTCTGAATATCAAACGACGTTTCCAAACTATTTCAGTTGAATTTTCTTCTAACTTCAACCCAAATCAACCATTTATTCATAAATTCATACATCCAAACAAACAAATGTTCATCCCTACATATACCTATATCTCTACCCAAGTTTATCCAACACAGAAAATCCCTTCCATCATACATACATACATACATACCTATCTAATCACTGCTCATGCCTGCGGTATGTGTGTGTTCATTTCTGTTGGGCATTTAGCGGTGAGATCGAAAAGATAACGCTCATCAACGAATAGAGTGGCCGAACACAGCATGAAATTATGTGTGAAAATGAAAATTTTTTCTTGTTTTAAATCTTAGATATTTCAAAATTTCAACATAAATCGATATTTTGAAATGTATCATTTCTTAATGCTTACATTGATGTCTTCAAAACTGCGTTTTCAGATCTTCAAAATTCGCATGTCGATGATTGACCGTTTTTGGCCAATATCTCCAAAACCATTAGGGCCAGAATGCTCGCAATAGTTTTAAATGAAAGTACTCAATGAAGCCAAGTTTTTTTTAGATTTTTAAACACTTTGGTTTAGAAATGGCAGGGTGGGAAATTTTTTGGAGCTCCATATTTTCCAAACGGTATTTTGAATAAAAAAGTGTTGAAAGAAACCTCCACCTCATTTCGAAAGATCTGTCGATTGATATATATATCGATGGGGTGCGACAATTTTTAAAAATTAGTGTCAACTTCACCTGTACTGGAGCCACCCCCAAATGGCCCCACTTTTTAAAATCGCTGCATAGGAAATGACATCTAGGTCTGAAGTACCTAATTCCAAAATTTCATGCCGATATCTCCATAAACTTCGGAGATAAAAAAGTGTGACAGACACGACGGACGGACGGACGGACGGACGGACACACCGAAATTATAAAGGTTCCGTTTTTGTAGACGGAACCTTAAAAAGAAAAAGTTGTGGCGAAAAATAATAATGGATTCAGTTGGGTGAGGTTAGGATGAAGTGACTGACTGGAGATAGCAGTTACACTTAGGCATCGCAGCAGTTACACTAGAGGCATTCATTACATTTTGAGCCAAAAATCTTAATTCTAGGCCTACTAGTTTCCGAGAAAATGAAAATAAACCAAATTATGCAATGCTTTTAGCTGAAAATATGTAAAAATATGTATGTTTTTGTGCGATGCACACATTTTTTCTCAAAAATGGTAAGTCTGGCGTGGTTTTGACCCATTGTGATACCACGCGAATCTGATGTCACCTATCCAAAAAACCATTTGGTGCTTTCCACGAAGCTCTTTAATTGACGCATGTCGACGTTGTGCAATTCGCTCAAGTCGTTGAAGAAGTCGGCTCAAAGGTGTTTCCTCCTGCGGGAGGAGAGAGCGCTACAAGTGCAGAGGAGATGCGTTATGCTTTCCTCTTCTTCTTCTTCTCTGCAGCTTCTGCAGAAATCGTTGTAAGGTATGATTGTAAAGTATGATTCTTTAAAAGAAGTTTAGCTGTAGCAAATGGGATGGGTGGGGGATCTCCACTAGGAAGGTTTGTGGAGACCGTTCCGCTCAGAGATTATCACAATTCCCTAGAATGTCACTGTGTCTCAGCACCCACATGAGGTGAATACTAAAATGCTGAGTCATCACGTTAAGAGATATTCGCCAATTCAGGGAGGTCTTAGAGAGGAAAGCGACCGAACTCAGGGATAGATAAACTAAAGCTGAGATCTTTGGAGTAGACACATAATTCCGTCTTGGATCCATCTGTGGAAATACGTCAGAGGACCGTTTTCCGTTTGCCACTGTAACCCCGATGGAGTTGATCTGGTTCCAAAAATATTCTTTTGTGGACTACACTTCTTGAACTAGTTGCATGACTAAATTCAATCTCAGCCCAAGTAAGCATGTCTCCTAGTGATTCCCTCCTACAGACTTGTGGTTTCTGCACTTTTTTTGTAGAATATTACGACAATCCAGGACGCCGTGAATTCTGTCTTTTTTAGTGGTAGAGGATGAAAAAAGGACACATTGTGCGTCATAAACATGGTATTCAGATGCTCGTGAGCAATGCTTTTTCGACTTATATTCAGTGAATTTAATGGCTGCAGTAAATTGTGGAAAGGTGGATTAGACAGCTTATGGAAGGATCAGTTCAGGAATTAAGAGACGAATTGTGGGAGTAACGAAATTGAATCCCATGACCGATTTGTATGAATGTGACTACTTTTCGTTGACACAGCGCTCGATTCTTAGACTCTTAGACTCAGAAACCTAAGTACATCGACGTTTAGTCGCATGATCTTCCAACCACCAAAATGGGAAATTACGATGTCAACCACGAAATGACCAACCGAATTGGTTTATGAGCTGTTATGTTTATGAGTTTCGTCGAAGCCACTTGTCTTCCACTCTCGCTGAACTTATGATCTCCAAGTTGGACAACATTGGTGACTAATAACGCCGTCGGGATGAAAATGAACATCATCGCCGAAGATTATTTTGGATCATTATATTTAATGGATATCTCTTTTTCTCATTGGTCCGCAAACTTACAAGCATTTTGCAAAGCATTCAATGGACATACATATACTCATCGAAATGCTCATCCTTGTTCCCATCCTTTGAAATTGATAGTTGAAAATTCAGATCAAGTTGCCTGTAAGTGTAAACTTAAACTTAACTAAGCACTTAATTTTGTTTTCGCAATTTCGGTTTGACGTGAAACTCAAGTGACAACTTAATTCTGCTTAACCTCCCAGAGGCACGGGGCTTCACTATTTCCACGTCATTTCATCATTGTCTCCAAATATACCCAGAAATGTCTCATTGAACTGTCCAAAACATTTTTTGTAAATTAATCAAAATAGTGTTTCGTCCTTTCTATTCTAAGCTGAAAAGTGGTCTAATGGCGAAACCAAATCAAGGCTTAATTCATCAACATCGGCTTCAGCCGAAGCTTATATTGTGTTCTCTAAAGTCAGTCTGAACATTCACATCAACTCAACGTCTGTGAAAAAGTTTAAGGAGATCTGACGTGAAAATCATTTAGAGCGTTCACCTTGCATTGTTTGAAATAAGCTGGTGCAACACATAACAGATTTTAATTTAATCATCTATTAAAACCTTTGCCTATCTACGTACTAAATTCTGCACAGAAGTTGGATCTGCTTTCATCAAAGACTTCTGCTTTTTGTTAAATTCGACTGCGGGATTATGTTTTCACAGCTGAAAACTAAACAATCCAATTTCATGTAATGATGTAACAAAAAATCACAAACAGTTCCCAGAAGGTATACAAGCTTTGAACAAACACGCTTCTACTCAAGTTTTGCAAGAGACACAACACGAAAAAAAGATGTCACACATAAGCAATCCTGAGGGTTTGATTTGTCAAATGACTCGCGTCGGTATGAATCTGGCAGTGGCCGAGGAGTACGATATTTGCAATCCTACACATGCACTAATAATTCCAGGATATATTCGCTACCAACCGTTCACACATAGGTAGTTACTTCTTAGAAAGGAACAGCACGGTGATTTCGGTGATCATGTCTCTCGCTTTGTCCTTTCGCACACACTCGGTTCACGTTTTCGCTTTCGCTTCTTTGAAGGTGAAATGATCGAGTTCGCCCGATCACCCACGCACCCACACGCAATCAATCGTTTGTGTAGGACCGCCTCCAACAAAATGGCCTGGTTTAGGGATGATATTGAAAAGGATAAACGTATGCATGTGTGCGGTGCTACTACTCTAAGGCGATGAGGAAGGGTCATCACGGTTGCGTATAAATTGAGGAGGCTCGAGAGTATCTGCAGTTTTAGCAACAGACCGCCTAGCGTGAAAGACACAAGAATTACCTCCGTAGAATTTGCCTGGAAAAATTTTGGAAAAAAATAAATCAAAATGAGCGGAATTCAATCAGCATTCGATCACTTTGCTACGGTAAGTAATTTCTATTGAAAATTATAACAATTTACTGAATTTAATTCTTTTTATTCTTTTATTTTTAGCAAGACGCACCCATGCCACTAACGCCGGCAAGCCGACATTCGCAACCGCCGGCGCCGAGAAATCCTGCAGTGAGGCGGTTTAGGACCGCATACACAGAATACCAGCTCGGCGAACTAAAAGCTGAGTTCGCTGAATGTCCCCGACCCCATGGACCACGACGCCAGCAAATCGCCGAACGGCTCGGTTTGTGTGACCGGACTGTGAAAGTCTGGTTCCAAAACCGGCGTCAGAAAGTGAAAAGAGAGGCTGCTGCAAAAGTGGAAGAAGAAATCAGTGAGTTTCTGGTTTTACACCCCAAAGATGGGACAACAACAACAACACCGGAGAGTAGCCACGAAGAAAGCCTTCCTCAACAGCAAATGGCTCTCCAACAACAGCAACAGCAACAGAGTCTCCAACAACACCAAGGGCCTCTTCAACAAACTGAGCAGCCTCCCCATCACCAGCACCAGCCTTTCCAACTGCAGCAGCAACTTTTCGAACAGCAAGAGCCACCCCATCAGCAGCAGCAGCCTTCCCATCACCAGCACCAGCACCAGCCTTTCCAACAGCAGCAGCAGTTTTTCGTACAACACCAAGCGCCTCTTCAACAACACCAAGAGCCCCTACAACAACACGAACAGCCACCCCATCAGCAGCAGCAAGAACAGCAACAGCAGCGGGAAATGTTGTTGCAGGAGCATCAGCAATATGCTCCATCCACACCACTGTACTATTCGCAAGATATTTGGCAGCAAATGTACCCACATGGAGAATTTTACCCGCCCACCGATCCCGTCTTCTGCCAGAAATCGCCTGCGACCGCAAGTGATCAGTCATGGCCTAACTTCGATGAGGAGATCAATATGTGTCTCGCGAGTGGTGTGGACGAGGACGAATTGGACATAAGCTGCTTACTTGATGGGACGCAACCAATGTAAATGTACATATTTTATAATTAATAAATTATTATTTTATTATACTATACATTTTTAATTGACTTTTTATTTTTGTGGGTTTTTTGGCATCACTTTGTCCACTTTCAGGTTGAATTGCTTTCACAGGAAGAAACCAGATTCCGAGTTGTACGTTTCTGTCCAAGGAACTTGGAATGTTGGAGTAAGGTGCTTGCTGGGATGCAGATTTGGATGGTGCAGCATTGTTCAAAACAATGTTAAATGATAGAAAATAAAACAATTAGTTCAAAAAGTGAGTAATTATATATATTATTTAATGTAACTAAAGGTTAAATTAATAAATTCAAAATATTCTTAGACAACGTCGATTTTTCTGTTTTCTGTGTTTTCAAAAATTCTCGTTGGGATTCTATAATGCGTTGGACAGTATGATAAAGGAGTCCTTAAAGGCTAACTTCGGCCAATGAATCGTAAATTTGTATTGTTTCAAGCTCTGTGTATCAATCTTTTTTCGCTTTAAGAATATTAGCATAGCTTGGAAAAATTTCAACTTTAGTCTTTTGGTTTACCAAGTTCCTAATAACTTGGTACTGATGTTTGACAATTGAGCCTCAACCAAAAGTTTCAGAGCATCAGTTGAATCAAGTTGATTTGCTTAAAGATTGTCTGTTGATTGACAATGTTTTAAAACACAAGCAATATCTTCATCTATTTCAACGATCTTAGCAATTCGTCTCCTTTTAGTTCGAGACGAGCTTTCTAAAAAGTGTTTTTTGGTCTGCCTTATTTTTTGGCGACTTTTTTTTCTACTATTTGGTCCTGTCCAGCCTGAAGTCTTCGACGCAATCAAGCCAAACACTATTTGCAGATAAAAATTCCACCGTCTAAGAAAAGACTTACAAAGCGTATTTATCTTTTTTTTGCGTCTAAGCTTTCAATTTGGTAAATTTCCCTAAGAATTGCCCATGTTTCATTAATTTTGGTAATACTATGACCTTTCTTCGCCATATGGCATATATTGCATTGATGCGCTTGATCATATTGCAAGAATCTAAAAAAAGAAGAAAATAGTGTTTTACTTCGGATCAAAATTTTACGATTTGCGCAAAAAATGTCGTTTATATTCGTAAAGAGGAAAGACAACTCTAAATCATTGTATATCGTGGGATTTTATGGGAATTTGATGTTTTGGCTCTTCAGAAAAAACACGAAATATGAAAAAACACCTCAATAGAAGTGAAAATAATAAAAAAATATATTTTTTTTTTAAAAAAATTATTTAAAAACTGTCGTTCAACATTATTTTGTTACTCACATCACCTTTTTACCAAAATAAACTTTAAAAAACAGACCAAAAGTGGTTAAACCGCAATGTCGTATTTTCAGATAATTTTTTTTTATAAAACTGCGAAAACTTTGTGACGCGACTGACTGCCCACAACTAATTTTAGAGGAGAAACCTTACTGTCACTTTGTTCTCCCGTTATCATAGAAAATAATTGCATTCAAAATAACTAGTTTGTTTAACCTTAAAATTTCGACTTTTGGCCTCTGGGAGAAACCACTGTGCATCGTTGGCGAGCGGCTTACAAATCATATCATCTACACAACAAATGCATGCAATTCACATGATGTACAATTTGTGGAATCCAGCGACATCACCAAGATGATATCTACAGATACGAGTAAAATACTTAAACAAATTCTTCATCGGGCGGTGAGGGTCTGGCCTGATCCGTTGCTTAATGATGAGTTTAAGTCATACCTAAATAAGAACTGTTTACTCTTTGGGTCCCGTCTTATAATTCCAGATGCTGCTGAAAGACATCTTCTTAAAACTCCATCCGGGCGTGCTAAAGATGACTCATCCTTGGGAGGAGACATTTAAGCCTTGGTCCCGACTTGCTCACACATTTTTTTATACTCGTAGACTCACACTTCAAGTGGGTCGAGGTAAAAGCTGTACCTCGAAGCAGTGCAGCTGCAGTCTGCAGTCCATCTTCGCAACTCAAGAGTTACCAGACTCTATAGTGTCCGATAATGGGACAGTGTTCACCTCGGACAAATTTGGCAGATTTTGTAGAAGAAACCTGATCGCACACATACAAACAGCACGAAGTACGACTAGCAAAGCTCTTACTTCAGCAGCACACATTACCATCATTGACGACGAATAAGGGCAAAACAAAGTATGTTCTGCCTTTAAGGCGGTACACACAACATCGATGGCTGCTACACTTCTGAGGTAATCAAGGACTTCGTCTCCCTCGGGCCCCAAGTAAACAGTACCGAGATCAAAGGCAGAATAACTCTTGCCAGTCCCTGTATTTTTGGACTCAAAAGGTAAATGAGTAATAAAGCCCTCTCTCAAAGTTCCAAGCTGACTTTTTACAAAACGTTGGTCATGCCTGTCTTGATTTATGGCGCAGAGGCATGGACAATTTCCCAAGCGAAAGAAGAGTCTATTGGTCTTTTCGAGATATAACACCTTGGTCATGTCTGTCTGACTGTCTTGTCTTTATGATGCATGTCGGTCATGAATCTCCGATGCAGAAACATGGACAATGTCAAGAGCAGATGAAGAAGCTCTTCGTTTTTTCGAGACAAAAGTCATGCCTTCAATCTTTAACAGACACACCGAAATTATAAAGTTTACGTTTTTGTAGGCGGAACCTTAAAAATGCGAAAAAAAATAAGTCCGAGGTGGCCTTAGACATAGCTTCTGTTGCATTTATGGATAGAAAATCAAAATTTCCAGACTACCCATTTCTAAACTTTTACAAAATTCGAGTACTCGATTACCCACGCAAGGTAATACATATCGACGAACTCTACGAACGAGGATGTCGAGAGAGTCTGGAGGACTTAATTGACTTGGCACATGAACATGAATGCTCAGGCTAAAAGAGTCTTTGAATTCGAGCCCCCTGATTCGAGGAGGGGTGGAGGGCCGTATCTCCGGTATGAAGACAAAGTGATCGCGGATACAAGACAATTTGATCGTGATAACTGGAAGCAGCATGCCCGGAACCGTGCAAAAACTGCGATTGAAAGCGACAATAACTCAGGCTCAGAACCTCCATAGGGCTGATACTCGTAAGTAAGTAAATAACTTTGAAACCCTGTTCCTCTACTCTGATGGGAAATTCTTTATGGGAGCAAACGATTGCCATCAGCGGCGGATCAGGTCGATGCAGAAATTTGCAATAAAACTCGATGTTTACCATTTCGAAGAAGGTGTTTATGGCAAACAATTTCACTAACGAACGAACGGGCGTTGCGATTGTGGCGAGGATCACTGAAGAGATAACGACGAGCTCCTGAACAGGTACAGGGACATCAGTGGATCGGGGTTTTTTGTTTCTATAACTGACGGGACACCACTATATAACTGGCGGTGCATGGTGAGACAACAATGGAAACGCCCCACGCTGCTTGCAACCTTTATGACAACTCGCAGTGGCATCGCACTCGTATATGAGTACGCCCGTGTTTACATCCTGGAATATTTAATCTGTTTATTTTGTGATTATCCTTTGAAAGGTTTATTCAAACACTTGGGTCAAGGAGAAAGGAGAAAACTCGTGACAATTATATTACAAAACGGCCGACTTTTCTCCTGTAGGTCTTAGATGCCGGATCCTCAACTGGAGGTCATCTGGACACTGCTTTTACTGCTTGTAAAGTAAAATGTTATGACATAATGTTACGCAGCTGAAAAAACATCATGATGGCGTAACAGAGCCAAGTCATAGGTGATAATAATAATGTAAGCGAGCCACGCAGAGAACCAGAAAACAACTTAATCGTTTGACGATTAACCAAAGAAGGAAAAGGAGACTTTATTGACTTATACAAGTACATCATTAATCTAGACAAGTACATAACTGATCTATTACAATTCTTAGGAATAATTACACTTTATGATTATTCTTTTACAACAATAGATCTAGGTCTCGATATATTGCGACATCCCAGAGTCCATTTTTGAAAGCAGTTCTAAAATTTGTAAAGTTGGGGTGTATTTTGATATCTTGGTGCGCCACATCGAGTTATATGTCAATCAATAGGCGCTGCAAGACTAATTGGGGTAGTGTTGACTACCACCACCCGTCAGCAGGTAAGGCTGAGGTGCCATAAAATGTGGAAAAAAATCTTAAAAATAGGCTTTGATGACTGCATTCCGTAAAAATAATTTCGAGCCTCTAAGAGTTTTTGAACTATTCGACAAAAATCATCGGTTTTTAGCAGAAATTCAGGAGAGATTTTTGCAAATCCTTTAACCGCAATAAACAGGACGACCTAAGTAAGGTTATATACAATTCATTTATTATACAATTTTTGCTTTCCAATCCTTATGCAAATTGGGGGTGGACGACCTTTCTTCGTCCTTTCTTCGAATTTAATCAACAAACGGAAAAGGTGGATGAGGTGGCAATAAATTGCGAACAAGAGCAATAAAAAAATGAGTGACATCCCAAAGATTACGCTGAATCTGAATAACTCGAGGACCACGGATTGCACCGACAAGTGTGGGCGATCATTTGAAAGATGGTTTTGGGACGACTTTAAAGCTAATACTGAGAAATGAATACTTCTGATGCTAGCATTGGCTTGCTGATTTGCGAGGAAGGTGCTTTCACAAAACTGTGCTGTATAATTTTTGTAACTTCGACGTCTTTCTATTACGGAAAGTGTTATCAAATTCTTGAAAATAATACAAGCACGAAAGTATTATGAAACCATTTACACAAAGATCGATGAAAATGAAGATCAAAAAAGAAAAAGTTGTGGCGAAAAATAATAATGGATTCAGTTGGGTGAGGTTAGGATGAATTGGCTGACTGGAGATAGCAGTTACACTTAGGCCAACTTAGGCCCATTGTGATACCACGCGAATCTGATGTCACCTATCCAAAAAACCATTTGGTGCTTTCCACGAAGCTCTTTAATTGACGCATGTCGACGTTGTGCAATTCGCTCAAGTCGTTGAAGAAGTCGGCTCAAAGGTGTTTCCTCCTGCGGGAGGAGAGAGCGCTGCAAGTGCAGATGAGATGCGTTATGCTTTCCTCTTCTTCTTCTTCTCTGCACCTTCTGCAGAAATCGTTGTAAGGTATGATTGTAAAGTATGATTCTTTAAAAGAAGTTTAGCTGTAGCAAATGGGATGGGTGGGGGATCTCCACTAGGAAGGTTTGTGGAGACCGTTCCGCTCAGAGATTATCACAATTCCCTAGAATGTCACTGTGTCCCAGCACCCACATGAGGTGCATGTTCAGCCATCACGTTTAGAGATATTCGGCAATGCAGAGAGGAAAGTTACCGAACTCTGGGATTTGATTGCTGCCTGATTTGATGGCTGTCTGAACAGATGGTGAAGTCCTTCTTGGAGAAGTTGAGATCCTTGGAGTAGACACCTAATCCTACTCCCTCTTCCGTCTTGGATCCATCTGTGAAAATACGTCAGGGGACCGTTTTCCGTTTGCCACTGTAACCCCGATGGAGTTGATCTGGTTCCAAAAATATTCTTTTGTGGACCACACTTCTTGAACTAGTTGCATGACTAAATTCAATCTCAGCCCAAGTAAGCATGTCTCCTAGTGATTCCCTCCTACAGACTTGTGGTTTCTGCACTTTTTTTGTAGAATATTACGACAATCCAGGACGCCGTGAATTCTGTCTTTTTTAGTGGTAGAGGATGAAAAAAGGACACATTGTGCGTTGTTTACGTGGTATTCAGATGCTCGCGAGCAATGCTTTTTCGACTTATATTCAGTGAATTTAATGGCTGCAGTAAATTGTGGAAAAGTGGATTAGACAGCTTATGGAAGGATCAGTTCAGGAATTAAGAGACGAATTGTGGGAGTAACGAAATTGAATCCCATGACCGATTTGCATAAATGTGACTACTTTTCGTTGACACAGCGCTCGATTTATTGCTTCAAGGAGTACTTGCTACAATAACTCTTAGACTCAAAAAATCTAAGTACATCGGCGTTTAGTCGCATGATCTGAGCGGCTGTTTCCAACCACCAAAATGGGAAATTACGGTGTCAACCACGAAATGACCAACCGAATTGGTTTATGAGATGTTATGTTTATGAGTTTCGTTCGAAGCCACTTGTCTTCCACTCTCCCTGAACTTATGATCTCCAAGTTGGACAACTTTGGTGACTAATAACGCCGTCGGGATGAAAATGAACATCATCGCCGAAGATTATTTTGGATCATTATATTTAATAGATATCTCTTTTTCTCATTAGTCCACAAACTTACAAAGAATACTAAGTGCAGCATTTTGCAAAGCGTTCAATCCACATACATATACTCGTCGAAATGCTCATCCTTGTTCCCACTCCATTTGATATTGATAGTTGAAAATTCAGATCAAGTTGCCTGTAAGTGTAAACTTAAACTTAACTAAGCACTTAATTTTGTTTTCGCAATTTCGGTTTGACGTGAAACTCAAGTGACAACTTAATTCTGCTTAACCTCCCAGAAGCACGGGGCTTCACTATTTCCACGTCATTTCATCATTGTCTCCAAACATCCCAGAAATGGCTGATTAAACTGTCCAAAACATTTTTTGTAAATTAATCAAAATAGTGTTTCGTCCTTTCTATTCTACGGGGATACAATGTGTCGTATAATGCTCCATGGAATCGAACATTTCGTTCCCAGCTGAAAATTGGTCTAATGGCGAAACCAAATCAAGGCTTAATTCATCAACATCGGCTTCAGCCGAAGCTTAGATTGTGTTCTCTAAAGTCACTGCAATGGCTTCCGCTCGTATGAAAAATCACTCAATCGCGCGGATGAAATTATTTTTCGACCAATTTTTCAGAGTCTGAACATTCACATCAATTCAACGTCTGTGAAAGAGCTTAAGGAGTTCTGAGGTGTGTCAATTTCTGAGGTGAAATAAGCTGGTGCAACACATAACAGATTTTAATTTAATCATCTATTAAAACCTATGCCTATCTACGTACTAAATTCTACACAGAAGTTGGATCTGCTTTCATCAAAGACTTCTGCTTTTTGTTAAATTCGACTGCGGGATTATGTTTTCACAACAAAAAACTGAACAATCCAATTTCATGTAATGATGTAACAAAAAATCACAAACAGTTCCCAGAAGGTATACAAGCTTTGAACAAACACGCTTCTACTCAAGTTTTGCAAGAGACACAACACGAAAAAAAGATGTCACACATAAGCAATCCTGAGGGTTTGATTTGTCAAATGACTCGCGTCGGTATGAACCTGGCAGTGGCCGAGGAGTACGATATTTGCAATCCTACACATGCACTAATAATTCCAGGATATATTCGCTACCAACCGTTCACACATATGTAGATACTCCTTAGAAAGGAACAGCACGGTGATCATGTCGGTGATCATGTCTCTCGCTTTGTCCTTTCGCGCACACTCGGTTCACGTTTTCGCTTTCGCTTCTTTGAAGGTGAAATGATCGAGTTCGCTGGATCACCCACGCACCCACACGCAATCAATCGTGTGTGTAGGACCGCCTCCAACAAAATGGCCTGGTTTAGGGATGATATTGAAAAGGATAAACGTATGCATGTGTGCGGTGCTACTACTCTAAGGCGATGAGGAAGGGTCATCACGGTTGCGTATAAATTGAAGAGGCTCGAGAGTATCTGCAGTTTTAGCAACAGACCGCCTAGCGTGAAAGACACAAGAATTACCTCCGTAGAATTTGCCTGGAAAAATTTTGGAAAAAAATAAATCAAAATGAGCGGATTTCAATCAGCATTCGATCACTTTGCTACGGTAAGTAATTTCTATTGAAAATTATAACAATTTACTGAATTTAATTCTTTTTATTCTTTTATTTTTAGCAAGACGCACCCATGCCACTAACGCCGGCAAGCCGACATTCGCAACCGCCGGCGCCGAGAAATCCTGCAGTGAGGCGGTTTAGGACCGCATACACAGAATACCAGCTCGGCGAACTAAAAGCTGAGTTCGCTGAATGTCCCCGACCCCATGGACCACGACGCCAGCAAATCGCCGAACGGCTCGGTTTGTGTGACCGGACTGTGAAAGTCTGGTTCCAAAACCGGCGTCAGAAAGTGAAAAGAGAGGCTGCTGCAAAAGTGGAAGAAGAAATCAGTGAGTTTCTGGTTTTACACCCCAAAGATGGGACAACAACAACAACACCGGAGAGTAGCCACGAAGAAAGCCTTCCTCAACAGCAAATGGCTCTCCAACAACAGCAACAGCAACAGAGTCTCCAACAACACCAAGGGCCTCTTCAACAAACTGAGCAGCCTCCCCATCACCAGCACCAGCCTTTCCAACTGCAGCAGCAACTTTTCGAACAGCAAGAGCCACCCCATCAGCAGCAGCAGCCTTCCCATCACCAGCACCAGCACCAGCCTTTCCAACAGCAGCAGCAGTTTTTCGTACAACACCAAGCGCCTCTTCAACAACACCAAGAGCCCCTACAACAACACGAACAGCCACCCCATCAGCAGCAGCAAGAACAGCAACAGCAGCGGGAAATGTTGTTGTAGGAGCATCAGCAATATGCTCCATCCACACCACTGTACTATTCGCAAGATATTTGGCAGCAAATGTACCCACATGGAGAATTTTACCCGCCCACCGATCCCGTCTTCTGCCAGAAATCGCCTGCGACCGCAAGTGATCAGTCATGGCCTAACTTCGATGAGGAGATCAATATGTGTCTCGCGAGTGGTGTGGACGAGGACGAATTGGACATAAGCTGCTTACTTGATGGGACGCAACCAATGTAAATGTACATATTTTATAATTAATAAATTATTATTTTATTATACTATACATTTTTAATTGACTTTTTATTTTTGTGGGTTTTTTGGCATCACTTTGTCCACTTTCAGGTTGAATTGCTTTCACAGGAAGAAACCAGATTCCGAGTTGTACGTTTCTGTCCAAGGAACTTGGAATGTTGGAGTAAGGTGCTTGCTGGGATGCAGATTTGGATGGTGCAGCATTGTTCAAAACAATGTTAAATGATAGAAAATAAAACAAATAGTTCAAAAAGTGAGTAATTATATATATTATTTAATGTAACTAAAGGTTAAATTAATAAATTCAAAATATTCTTAGACAACGTCGATTTTTCTGTTTTCTGTGTTTTCAAAAATTCTCGTTGGGATTCTATAATGCGTTGGACAGTATGATAAAGGAGTCCTTAAAGGCTAACTTCGGCCAATGAATCGTAAATTTGTATTGTTTCAAGCTCTGTGTATCAATCTTTTTTCGCTTTAAGAATATTAGCATAGCTTGGAAAAATTTCAACTTTAGTCTTTTGGTTTACCAAGTTCCTAATAACTTGGTACTGATGTTTGACAATTGAGCCTCAACCAAAAGTTTCAGAGCATCAGTTGAATCAAGTTGATTTGCTTAAAGATTGTCTGTTGATTGACAATGTTTTAAAACACAAGCAATATCTTCATCTATTTCAACGATCTTAGCAATTCGTCTCCTTTTAGTTCGAGACGAGCTTTCTAAAAAGTGTTTTTTGGTCTGCCTTATTTTTTGGCGACTTTTTTTTCTACTATTTGGTCCTGTCCAGCCTGAAGTCTTCGACGCAATCAAGCCAAACACTATTTGCAGATAAAAATTCCACCGTCTAAGAAAAGACTTACAAAGCGTATTTATCTTTTTTTTGCGTCTAAGCTTTCAATTTGGTAAATTTCCCTAAGAATTGCCCATGTTTCATTAATTTTGGTAATACTATGACCTTTCTTCGCCATATGGCATATATTGCATTGATGCGCTTGATCATATTGCGAGAATCTAAAAAAAGAAGAAAATAGTGTTTTACTTCGGATCAAAATTTTACGATTTGCGCAAAAAATGTCGTTTATATTCGTAAAGAGGAAAGACAACTCTAAATCATTGTATATCGTGGGATTTTATGGGAATTTGATGTTTTGGCTCTTCAGAAAAAACACGAAATATGAAAAAACACCTCAATAGAAGTGAAAATAATAAAAAAATATATTTTTTTTAAAAAATTATTTAAAAACTGTCGTTCAACATTATTTTGTTACTCACATCACCTTTTTACCAAAATAAACTTTAAAAAACAGACCAAAAGTGGTTAAACCGCAATGTCGTATTTTCAGATAATTTTTTTTTATAAAACTGCGAAAACTTTGTGACGCGACTGACTGCCCACAACTAATTTTAGAGGAGAAACCTTACTGTCACTTTGTTCTCCCGTTATCATAGAAAATAATTGCATTCAAAATAACTAGTTTGTTTAACCTTAAAATTTCGACTTTTGGCCTCTGGGAGAAACCACTGTGCATCGTTGGCGAGCGGCTTACAAATCATATCATCTACACAACAAATGCATGCAATTCACATGATGTACAATTTGTGGAATCCAGCGACATCACCAAGATGATATCTACGGACAAAATACTTAAACAAATTCTTCATCGGGCGGTGAGGGTCTGGCCTGATCCGTTGCTTAATGATGAGTTTAAGTCATACCTAAATAAGAACTGTTTACTCTTTGGGTCCCGTCTTATAATTCCAGATGCTGCTGAAAGACATCTTCTTAAAACTCCATCCGGGTGTGCTAAAGATGACTCATCCTTGGGAGGAGACATTTAAGCCTTGGTCCCGACTTGCCCACACACACACATTTTTTTATACTCGTTGACTCACACTCCAAGTGGGTCGAGGTAAAAGCTGTACCTCGAAGCAGTGCAGCTGCTGCAATCAATAGTCTGCAGTCCATCTTCGCAACTCAAGGGTTACCAGACTCTATAGTGTCCGATAATGGGACAGTGTTCACCTCGGACAAATTTGGCAGATTTTGTAGAAGAAACCTGATCGCACACATACAAACAGCACGAAGTACGACTAGCAAAGCTCTTACTTCAGCAGCTAACATGCCATCATTGACGACGAATAAACAAAGTATGTGCTGCCTTTAAGACGGTACACACAGCATCGATGGCAGCTACACTTTTGAGGTAATCAAGGCCATCAAGTAAACAGTACCGAGATCAAACGCAGAGTCTATTGGTCTTTTCGAGATATAACACCTTGGTCATGTCTGTCTGACTGTCTTGTGTTTATGATGCATGTCGGTCATGAATCTATGATGCAGAAACATGGACAATGTCAAGAGCAGATGAAGAAGCTCTTCGTTTTTTCGAGACAAAAGTCATGCCTTCAATCTTTAACTGACACACCGAAATTATAAAGTTTACGTTTTAGTAGGCGGAACCTTAAAAATGCGAAAAAAATAAGTCCGAGGTGGCCTTAGACATAGCTTCTGTTGCATTTATGGATAGAAAATCAAAATTTCCAGACTACCCATTTCTAAACTTTTACAAAATTCGAGTACTCGATTACCCACGCAAGGTAATACATATCGACGAACTCTACGAACGAGGATGTCGAGAGAGTCTGGAGGACTTAATTGACTTGGCACATGAACATGAATGCTCAGGCTAAAAGAGTCTTTGAATTCGAGCCCCCTGATTCGAGGAGGGGTGGAGGGCCGTATCTCCGGTATGAAGACAAAGTGATCGCGGATACAAGACAATTTGATCGTGATAACTGGAAGCAGCATGCCCGGAACCGTGCAAAAACTGCGATTGAAAGCGACAATAACTCAGGCTCAGAACCTCCATAGGGCTGATACTCGTAAGTAAGTAAATAACTTTGAAACCCTGTTCCTCTACTCTGATGGGAAATTCTTTATGGGAGCAAACGATTGCCATCAGCGGCGGATCAGGTCGATGCAGAAATTTGCAATAAAACTCGATGTTTACCATTTCGAAGAAGGTGTTTATGGCAAACAATTTCACTAACGAACGAACGGGCGTTGCGATTGTGGCGAGGATCACTGAAGAGATAACGACGAGCTCCTGAACAGGTACAGGGACATCAGTGGATCGGGGTTTTTTGTTTCTATAACTGACGGGACACCACTATATAACTGGCGGTGCATGGTGAGACAACAATGGAAACGCCCCACGCTGCTTGCAACCTTTATGACAACTCGCAGTGGCATCGGACTCGTATATGAGTACGCCCGTGTTTACATCCTGGAATATTTAATCTGTTTATTATGTGATTATCCTTTGAAAGGTTTATTCAAACACTTGCGTTAAGGAGGAGAAAACTCGTGATAATTACATTATTAGGTGCCCGAGCCAACAGCTGGAAGTCATCTTGGCACTGCCTCAAAACCATACTGCTTGTAAAGAAAAATGTTGTGACAGAATGGTACGCAGTTAAAAGAACATCATGATGGCGTAACAGAGCCAAGTCTAGGTCTTGATATTTTGCGACATCCCAGAGTCGATTTTTGAAAGCAGTTCTAAAATTTGTAAAGTTGGGGTGTATTTTGATATCTTGACATCGAGTTATATGTCAATCAAAAGGCGCTATAAAACTAATTGGGGGTTCAATTTCCGTTTGGGCCATGCGAAGTGGTGTTGACTACCACCACCCGTCAGCAGGTAAGGCTGAGGTGCCATAAAATGTGGAAAAAAATCTTAAAAATAGGCTTTGATGACTGCATTCCGTAAAAATAATTTCGAGCCTCTAAGAGTTTTTTAACTATTCGACAAAAATCATCGGTTTTTAGCAGAAATTCAGGAGAGATTTTTGCAAATCCTTTAACCGCAATAAACAGGACGACCTAAGTAAGGTTATATACAATTCATTTATTATACAATTTTTGCTTTCCAATCCTTACGATCCTTACGGGTGGACGACCTTTCTTCGTCCTTTCTTCGAATTTAATCAACAAACGGAAAAGGTGGATGAGGTGGCAATAAATTGCGAACAAGAGCAATAAAAAAATGAGTGACATCCCAAAGATTACGCAGAATCTGGATAACCCAAGGACGACGGATTGGATCGACAAGTGTGGGCGATCATTTGAAAGATGTTTTTGGGACGACTTTAAAGCTAATACTGAGAAATGAATACTTCTGATGCTAGCATTGGCTTGCTGATTTGCGAGGAAGGTGCTTTCACAAAACTGTGCTGTATAATTTTTGTAACTTCGACGTCTTTCTATTACGGAAAGTGTTATCAAATTCTTGAAAATAATACAAGCACGAAAGTATTATGAAACCATTTACACAAAGATCGATGAAAATGAAGATCAAAAAAGAAAAAGTTGTGGCGAAAAATAATAATGGATTCAGTTGGGTGAGGTTAGGATGAATTGGCTGACTGGAGATAGCAGTTACACTTAGGCCAACTTAGGCCCATTGTGATACCACGCGAATCTGATGTCACCTATCCAAAAAACCATTTGGTGCTTTCCACGAAGCTCTTTAATTGACGCATGTCGACGTTGTGCAATTCGCTCAAGTCGTTGAAGAAGTCGGCTCAAAGGTGTTTCCTCCTGCGGGAGGAGAGAGCGCTGCAAGTGCAGATGAGATGCGTTATGCTTTCCTCTTCTTCTTCTTCTCTGCAGCTTCTGCAGAAATCGTTGTAAGGTATGATTGTAAAGTATGATTCTTTAAAAGAAGTTTAGCTGTAGCAAATGGGATGGGTGGGGGATCTCCACTAGGAAGGTTTGTGGAGACCGTTCCGCTCAGAGATTATCACAATTCCCTAGAATGTCACTGTGTCTCAGCACCCACATGAGGTGAATACTAAAATGCTGAGTCATCACGTTAAGAGATATTCGCCAATTCAGGGAGGTCTTAGAGAGGAAAGCGACCGAACTCAGGGATAGATAAACTAAAGCTGAGATCTTTGGAGTAGACACATAATTCCGTCTTGGATCCATCTGTGGAAATACGTCAGAGGACCGTTTTCCGTTTGCCACTGTAACCCCGATGGAGTTGATCTGGTTCCAAAAATATTCTTTTGTGGACCACACTTCTTGAACTAGTTGCATGACTAAATTCAATCTCAGCCCAAGTAAGCATGTCTCCTACTGATTCCCTCCTACAGACTTGTGGTTTCTTCACTTTTTTTGTAGAATATTAGGACAATCCAAGATGCCGTGAATTCTAAAAAAGTTTAGTGGTAGAGGATGAAAAAAGGACACATTGTGCGTTGTTTACGTGGTATTCAGATGCTCGCGAGCAATGCTTTTTCGACTTATATTCAGTGAATTTAATGGCTGCAGTAAATTGTGGAAAAGTGGATTAGACAGCTTATGGAAGGATCAGTTCAGGAATTAAGAGACGAATTGTGGGAGTAACGAAATTGAATCCCATGACCGATTTACATAAATGTGACTACTTTTCGTTGACACAGCGCTCGATTTATTGCTTCAAGGAGTACTTGCTACAATAACTCTTAGACTCAAAAAATCTAAGTACATCGGCGTTTAGTCGCATGATCTGAGCGGCTGTTTCCAACCACCAAAATGGGAAATTACGATGTCAACCACGAAATGACCAACCGAATTGGTTTATGAGATGTTATGTTTATGAGTTTTGTCGAAGCCACTTGTCTTCCACTCTCCCTGAACTTATGATCTCCAAGTTGGACAACTTTGGTGACTAATAACGCCGTCGGGATGAATATGAACCTCATCGCCGAAGATTATTTTGGATCATTATATTTAATGGATATCTCTTTTTCTCATTGGTCCGCAAACTTACAAGCATTTTGCAAAGCATTCAATGGACATACATATACTCATCGAAATGCTCATCCTTGTTCCCATCCTTTGAAATTGATAGTTGAAAATTCAGATCAAGTTGCCTGTAAGTGTAAACTTAAACTTAACTAAGCACTTAATTTTGTTTTCGCAATTTCGGTTTGACGTGAAACTCAAGTGACAACTTAATTCTGCTTAACCTCCCAGAAGCACGGGGCTTCACTATTTCCACGTCATTTCATCATTGTCTCCAAATATACCCAGAAATGTCTCATTGAACTGTCCAAAACATTTTTTGTAAATTAATCAAAATAGTGTTTCGTCCTTTCTATTCTACGGGGATACAATGTGTCGTATAATGCTCCATGGAATCGAACATTTCGTTCCCAGCTGAAAATTGGTCTAATGGCGAAACCAAATCAAGGCTTAATTCATCAACATCGGCTTCAGCCGAAGCTTATATTGTGTTCTCTAAAGTCAGTCTGAACATTCACATCAACTCAACGTCTGTGAAAAAGTTTAAGGAGATCTGACGTGAAAATCATTTAGAGCGTTCACCTTGCATTGTTTGAAATAAGCTGGTGCAACACATAACAGATTTTAATTTAATCATCTATTAAAACCTATGCCTATCTACGTACTAAATTCTACACAGAAGTTGGATCTGCTTTTATCAAAGACTTCTGCTTTTTGTTAAATTCGACTGCGGGATTATGTTTTCACAACAAAAAACTGAACAATCCAATTTCATGTAATGATGTAACAAAAAATCACAAACAGTTCCCAGAAGGCATACAAGCTTTGAACAAACACGCTTCTACTCAAGTTTTGCAAGAGACACAACACGAAAAAAAGATGTCACACATAAGCAATCCTGAGGGTTTGATTTGTCAAATGACTCGCGTCGGTATGAACCTGGCAGTGGCCGAGGAGTACGATATTTGCAATCCTACACATGCACTAATAATTCCAGGATATATTCGCTACCAACCGTTCACACATAGGTAGTTACTTCTTAGAAAGGAACAGCACGGTGATTTCGGTGATCATGTCTCTCGCTTTGTCCTTTCGCACACACTCGGTTCACGTTTTCGCTTTCGCTTCTTTGAAGGTGAAATGATCGAGTTCGCTCGATCACTTACGCACCCACACGCAATCAATCGTGTGTGTAGGACCGCCTCCAACAAAATGGCCTGGTTTAGGGATGATATTGAAAAGGATAAACGTATGCATGTGTGCGGTGCTACTACTCTAAGGCGATGAGGAAGGGTCATCACGGTTGCGTATAAATTGAAGAGGCTCGAGAGTATCTGCAGTTTTAGCAACAGACCGCCTAGCGTGAAAGACACAAGAATTACCTCCGTAGAATTTGCCTGGAAAAATTTTGGAAAAAAATAAATCAAAATGAGCGGAATTCAATCAGCATTCGATCACTTTGCTACGGTAAGTAATTTCTATTGAAAATTATAACAATTTACTGAATTTAATTCTTTTTATTCTTTTATTTTTAGCAAGACGCACCCATGCCACTAACGCCGGCAAGCCGACATTCGCAACCGCCGGCGCCGAGAAATCCTGCAGTGAGGCGGTTTAGGACCGCATACACAGAATACCAGCTCGGCGAACTAAAAGCTGAGTTCGCTGAATGTCCCCTCCCCCATGGACCACGACGCCAGCAAATCGCCGAACGGCTCGGTTTGTGTGACCGGACTGTGAAAGTCTGGTTCCAAAACCGGCGTCAGAAAGTGAAAAGAGAGGCTGCTGCAAAAGTGGAAGAAGAAATCAGTGAGTTTCTGGTTTTACACCCCAAAGATGGGACAACAACAACAACACCGGAGAGTAGCCACGAAGAAAGCCTTCCTCAACAGCAAATGGCTCTCCAACAACAGCAACAGCAACAGAGTCTCCAACAACACCAAGGGCCTCTTCAACAAACTGAGCAGCCTCCCCATCACCAGCACCAGCCTTTCCAACTGCAGCAGCAACTTTTCGAACAGCAAGAGCCACCCCATCAGCAGCAGCAGCCTTCCCATCACCAGCACCAGCACCAGCCTTTCCAACAGCAGCAGCAGTTTTTCGTACAACACCAAGCGCCTCTTCAACAACACCAAGAGCCCCTACAACAACACGAACAGCCACCCCATCAGCAGCAGCAAGAACAGCAACAGCAGCGGGAAATGTTGTTGCAGGAGCATCAGCAATATGCTCCATCCACACCACTGTACTATTCGCAAGATATTTGGCAGCAACCGGACCCACATGGTGAATTTTACCCGCCCACCGATCCCGTCTTCTGCCAGAAATCGCCTGCGACCGCAAGTGACCAACTAAATCAGTCATGGCCTAACTTCGATGAGGAGATCAATATGTGTCTCGCGAGTGGTGTGGATGAGGATGAATTGGACATAAGCTGCTTACTTGCGGACGCAACCAATGTAAATGTACATATTTTATAATTAATAAATTATCATTTCATTATACCATAAATTATTAATTGCCTCTTAATTTTTGTGGGTTGTTTGGCATCACTGGGTAGTCACAAGGGTAGTTATTCCACTTTGTCCACTTTCACGTTGGATTTCCACATTTCAGGTGAAACCTAAGTTCTTCGTTTCTGTCCAAGGAACTTGGAATGTTGGAGTAAGGTGCTTGCTGGGATGCAGATTTGGATGGTGCAGCATTGTTCAAAACAATGTTAAATGATAGAAAATAAAACAAATAGTTCAAAAAGTGAGTAATTATATATATTATTTAATGTAACTAAAGGTTAAATTAATAAATTCAAAATATTCTTAGACAACGTCGATTTTTCTGTTTTCTGTGTTTTCAAAAATTCTCGTTGGGATTCTATAATGCGTTGGACAGTATGATAAAGGAGTCCTTAAAGGCTAACTTCGGCCAATGAATCATAAATTTGTATTGTTTCAAGCTCTGTGTATCAATCTTTTTTCGCTTTAAGAATATTAGCATAGCTTGGAAAAATTTCAACTTTAGTCTTTTGGTTTACCAAGTTCCTAATAACTTGGTACTGATGTTTTGACAATTGAGCCTCAACCAAAAGTTTCAGAGCATCAGTTGAATCAAGTTGATTTGCTTAAAGATTGTCTGTTGATTGACAATGTTTTAAAACACAAGCAATATCTTCATCTATTTCAACGATCTTAGCAATTCGTCTCCTTTTAGTTCGAGACGAGCTTTCTAAAAAGTGTTTTTTGGTCTGCCTTATTTTTTGGCGACTTTTTTTTCTACTATTTGGTCCTGTCCAGCCTGAAGTCTTCGACGCAATCAAGCCAAACACTATTTGCAGATAAAAATTCCACCGTCTAAGAAAAGACTTACAAAGCGTATTTATCTTTTTTTTGCGTCTAAGCTTTCAATTTGGTAAATTTCCCTAAGAATTGCCCATGTTTCATTAATTTTGGTAATACTATGACCTTTCTTCGCCATATGGCATATATTGCATTGATGCGCTTGATCATATTGCGAGAATCTAAAAAAAGAAGAAAATAGTGTTTTACTTCGGATCAAAATTTTACGATTTGCGCAAAAAATGTCGTTTATATTCGTAAAGAGGAAAGACAACTCTAAATCATTGTATATCGTGGGATTTTATGGGAATTTGATGTTTTGGCTCTTCAGAAAAAACACGAAATATGAAAAAACACCTCAATAGAAGTGAAAATAATAAAAAAATATATTTTTTTTTAAAAAATTATTTAAAAACTGTCGTTCAACATTATTTTGTTACTCACATCACCTTTTTACCAAAATAAACTTTAAAAAACAGACCAAAAGTGGTTAAACCGCAATGTCGTATTTTCAGATAATTTTTTTTTATAAAACTGCGAAAACTTTGTGACGCGACTGACTGCCCACAACTAATTTTAGAGGAGAAACCTTACTGTCACTTTGTTCTCCCGTTATCATAGAAAATAATTGCATTCAAAATAACTAGTTTGTTTAACCTTAAAATTTCGACTTTTGGCCTCTGGGAGAAACCACTGTGCATCGTTGGCGAGCGGCTTACAAATCATATCATCTACACAACAAATGCATGCAATTCACATGATGTACAATTTGTGGAATCCAGCGACATCACCAAGATGATATCTACAGATACGAGTAAAATACTTAAACAAATTCTTCATCGGGCGGTGAGGGTCTGGCCTGATCCGTTGCTTAATGATGAGTTTAAGTCATACCTAAATAAGAACTGTTTACTCTTTGGGTCCCGTCTTATAATTCCAGATGCTGCTGAAAGACATCTTCTTAAAACTCCATCCGGGTGTGCTAAAGATGACTCATCCTTGGGAGGAGACATTTAAGCCTTGGTCCCGACTTGCCCACACATTTTTTTATACTCGTAGACTCACACTCCAAGTGGGTCGAGGTAAAAGCTGTACCTCGAAGCAGTGCAGTGCAATCAATAGTCTGCAGTCCATCTTCGCAACTCAAGGGTTACCAGACTCTATAGTGTCCGATAATGGGACAGTGTTCACCTCGGACAAATTTGGCAGATTTTGTAGAAGAAACCTGATCGCACACATACAAACAGCACGAAGTACGACTAGCAAAGCTCTTACTTCAGCAGCTAACATGCCATCATTGACGACGAATAAACAAAGTATGTGCTGCCTTTAAGACGGTACACACAGCATCGATGGCAGCTACACTTTTGAGGTAATCAAGGCCATCAAGTAAACAGTACCGAGATCAAACGCAGAGTCTATTGGTCTTTTCGAGATATAACACCTTGGTCATGTCTGTCTGACTGTCTTGTGTTTATGATGCATGTCGGTCATGAATCTATGATGCAGAAACATGGACAATGTCAAGAGCAGATGAAGAAGCTCTTCGTTTTTTCGAGACAAAAGTCATGCCTTCAATCTTTAACTGACACACCGAAATTATAAAGTTTACGTTTTAGTAGGCGGAACCTTAAAAATGCGAAAAAAATAAGTCCGAGGTGGCCTTAGACATAGCTTCTGTTGCATTTATGGATAGAAAATCAAAATTTCCAGACTACCCATTTCTAAACTTTTACAAAATTCGAGTACTCGATTACCCACGCAAGGTAATACATATCGACGAACTCTACGAACGAGGATGTCGAGAGAGTCTGGAGGACTTAATTGACTTGGCACATGAACATGAATGCTCAGGCTAAAAGAGTCTTTGAATTCGAGCCCCCTGATTCGAGGAGGGGTGGAGGGCCGTATCTCCGGTATGAAGACAAAGTGATCGCGGATACAAGACAATTTGATCGTGATAACTGGAAGCAGCATGCCCGGAACCGTGCAAAAACTGCGATTGAAAGCGACAATAACTCAGGCTCAGAACCTCCATAGGGCTGATACTCGTAAGTAAGTAAGTAACTTTGAAACCCTGTTCCTCTACTCTGATGGGAAATTCTTTGTGGGAGCAAACGATTGCCATCAGCGGCGGATCAGGTCGATGCAGAAATTTGCAATAAAACTCGATGTTTACCATTTCGAAGAAGGTGTTTATGGCAAACAATTTCACTAACGAACGAACAGGCGTTGCGATTGTGGCGAGGATCACTGAAGAGATAACGACGAGCTCCTGAACAGGTACAGGGACATCAGTGGATCGGGGTTTTTTGTTTCTATAACTGACGGGACACCACTATATAACTGGCGGTGCATGGTGAGACAACAATGGAAACGCCCCACGCTGCTTGCAACCTTTATGACAACTCGCAGTGGCATCGGACTCGTATATGAGTACGCCCGTGTTTACATCCTGGAATATTTAATCTGTTTATTATGTGATTATCCTTTGAAAGGTTTATTCAAACACTTGCGTTAAGGAGGAGAAAACTCGTGATAATTACATTATTAGGTGCCCGAGCCAACAGCTGGAGGTCATCTTGGCACTGCCTCAAAACCATACTGCTTGTAAAGAAATATGTTGTGACAGAATGGTACGCAGTTAAAAGAACATCATGATGGCGTAACAGAGCCAAGTCTAGGTCTTGATATTTTGCGACATCCCAGAGTCGATTTTTGAAAGCAGTTCTAAAATTTGTAAAGTTGGGGTGTATTTTGATATCTTGACATCGAGTTATATGTCAATCAAAAGGCGCTATAAAACTAATTGGGGGTTCAATTTCCGTTTGGGCCATGCGAAGTGGTGTTGACTACCACCACCCGTCAGCAGGTAAGGCTGAGGTGCCATAAAATGTGGAAAAAAATCTTAAAAATAGGCTTTGATGACTGCATTCCGTAAAAATAATTTCGAGCCTCTAAGAGTTTTTTAACTATTCGACAAAAATCATCGGTTTTTAGCAGAAATTCAGGAGAGATTTTTGCAAATCCTTTAACCGCAATAAACAGGACGACCTAAGTAAGGTTATATACAATTCATTTATTATACAATTTTTGCTTTCCAATCCTTATGCAAATTGGGGGTGGACGACCTTTCTTCGTCCTTTCTTCGAATTTAATCAACAAACGGAAAAGGTGGATGAGGTGGCAATAAATTGCGAACAAGAGCAATAAAAAAATGAGTGACATCCCAAAGATTACGCAGAATCTGGATAACCCAAGGACGACGGATTGCATCGACAAGTGTGGGCGATCATTTGAAAGATGTTTTTGGGACGACTTTAAAGCTAATACTGAGAAATGAATACTTCTGATGCTAGCATTGGCTTGCTGATTTGCGAGGAAGGTGCTTTCACAAAACTGTGCTGTATAATTTTTGTAACTTCGACGTCTTTCTATTACGGAAAGTGTTATCAAATTCTTGAAAATAATACAAGCACGAAAGTATTATGAAACCATTTACACAAAGATCGATGAAAATGAAGATCAAAAAAGAAAAAGTTGTGGCGAAAAATAATAATGGATTCAGTTGGGTGAGGTTAGGATGAATTGGCTGACTGGAGATAGCAGTTACACTTAGGCCAACTTAGGCCCATTGTGATACCACGCGAATCTGATGTCACCTATCCAAAAAACCATTTGGTGCTTTCCACGAAGCTCTTTAATTGACGCATGTCGACGTTGTGCAATTCGCTCAAGTCGTTGAAGAAGTCGGCTCAAAGGTGTTTCCTCCTGCGGGAGGAGAGAGCGCTGCAAGTGCAGATGAGATGCGTTATGCTTTCCTCTTCTTCTTCTTCTCTGCACCTTCTGCAGAAATCGTTGTAAGGTATGATTGTAAAGTATGATTCTTTAAAAGAAGTTTAGCTGTAGCAAATGGGATGGGTGGGGGATCTCCACTAGGAAGGTTTGTGGAGACCGTTCCGCTCAGAGATTATCACAACTCCCTAGAATGTCACTGTGTCTCAGCACCCACATGAGGTGAATACTAAAATGCTGAGTCATCACGTTAAGAGATATTCGCCAATTCAGGGAGGTCTTAGAGAGGAAAGCGACCGAACTCAGGGATAGATAAACTAAAGCTGAGATCTTTGGAGTAGACACATAATTCCGTCTTGGATCCATCTGTGGAAATACGTCAGAGGACCGTTTTCCGTTTGCCACTGTAACCCCGATGGAGTTGATCTGGTTCCAAAAATATTCTTTTGTGGACCACACTTCTTGAACTAGTTGCATGACTAAATTCAATCTCAGCCCAAGTAAGCATGTCTCCTACTGATTCCCTCCTACAGACTTGTGGTTTCTTCACTTTTTTTGTAGAATATTAGGACAATCCAAGATGCCGTGAATTCTAAAAAAGTTTAGTGGTAGAGGATGAAAAAAGGACACATTGTGCGTTGTTTACGTGGTATTCAGATGCTCGCGAGCAATGCTTTTTCGACTTATATTCAGTGAATTTAATGGCTGCAGTAAATTGTGGAAAAGTGGATTAGACAGCTTATGGAAGGATCAGTTCAGGAATTAAGAGACGAATTGTGGGAGTAACGAAATTGAATCCCATGACCGATTTACATAAATGTGACTACTTTTCGTTGACACAGCGCTCGATTTATTGCTTCAAGGAGTACTTGCTACAATAACTCTTAGACTCAAAAAATCTAAGTACATCGGCGTTTAGTCGCATGATCTGAGCGGCTGTTTCCAACCACCAAAATGGGAAATTACGATGTCAACCACGAAATGACCAACCGAATTGGTTTATGAGATGTTATGTTTATGAGTTTTGTCGAAGCCACTTGTCTTCCACTCTCCCTGAACTTATGATCTCCAAGTTGGACAACTTTGGTGACTAATAACGCCGTCGGGATGAATATGAACCTCATCGCCGAAGATTATTTTGGATCATTATATTTAATGGATATCTCTTTTTCTCATTGGTCCGCAAACTTACAAGCATTTTGCAAAGCATTCAATGGACATACATATACTCATCGAAATGCTCATCCTTGTTCCCATCCTTTGAAATTGATAGTTGAAAATTCAGATCAAGTTGCCTGTAAGTGTAAACTTAAACTTAACTAAGCACTTAATTTTGTTTTCGCAATTTCGGTTTGACGTGAAACTCAAGTGACAACTTAATTCTGCTTAACCTCCCAGAAGCACGGGGCTTCACTATTTCCACGTCATTTCATCATTGTCTCCAAATATACCCAGAAATGTCTCATTGAACTGTCCAAAACATTTTTTGTAAATTAATCAAAATAGTGTTTCGTCCTTTCTATTCTACGGGGATACAATGTGTCGTATAATGCTCCATGGAATCGAACATTTCGTTCCCAGCTGAAAATTGGTCTAATGGCGAAACCAAATCAAGGCTTAATTCATCAACATCGGCTTCAGCCGAAGCTTATATTGTGTTCTCTAAAGTCAGTCTGAACATTCACATCAACTCAACGTCTGTGAAAAAGTTTAAGGAGATCTGACGTGAAAATCATTTAGAGCGTTCACCTTGCATTGTTTGAAATAAGCTGGTGCAACACATAACAGATTTTAATTTAATCATCTATTAAAACCTATGCCTATCTACGTACTAAATTCTACACAGAAGTTGGATCTGCTTTTATCAAAGACTTCTGCTTTTTGTTAAATTCGACTGCGGGATTATGTTTTCACAACAAAAAACTGAACAATCCAATTTCATGTAATGATGTAACAAAAAATCACAAACAGTTCCCAGAAGGCATACAAGCTTTGAACAAACACGCTTCTACTCAAGTTTTGCAAGAGACACAACACGAAAAAAAGATGTCACACATAAGCAATCCTGAGGGTTTGATTTGTCAAATGACTCGCGTCGGTATGAACCTGGCAGTGGCCGAGGAGTACGATATTTGCAATCCTACACATGCACTAATAATTCCAGGATATATTCGCTACCAACCGTTCACACATAGGTAGTTACTTCTTAGAAAGGAACAGCACGGTGATTTCGGTGATCATGTCTCTCGCTTTGTCCTTTCGCACACACTCGGTTCACGTTTTCGCTTTCGCTTCTTTGAAGGTGAAATGATCGAGTTCGCTCGATCACTTACGCACCCACACGCAATCAATCGTGTGTGTAGGACCGCCTCCAACAAAATGGCCTGGTTTAGGGATGATATTGAAAAGGATAAACGTATGCATGTGTGCGGTGCTACTACTCTAAGGCGATGAGGAAGGGTCATCACGGTTGCGTATAAATTGAAGAGGCTCGAGAGTATCTGCAGTTTTAGCAACAGACCGCCTAGCGTGAAAGACACAAGAATTACCTCCGTAGAATTTGCCTGGAAAAATTTTGGAAAAAAATAAATCAAAATGAGCGGAATTCAATCAGCATTCGATCACTTTGCTACGGTAAGTAATTTCTATTGAAAATTATAACAATTTACTGAATTTAATTCTTTTTATTCTTTTATTTTTAGCAAGACGCACCCATGCCACTAACGCCGGCAAGCCGACATTCGCAACCGCCGGCGCCGAGAAATCCTGCAGTGAGGCGGTTTAGGACCGCATACACAGAATACCAGCTCGGCGAACTAAAAGCTGAGTTCGCTGAATGTCCCCTCCCCCATGGACCACGACGCCAGCAAATCGCCGAACGGCTCGGTTTGTGTGACCGGACTGTGAAAGTCTGGTTCCAAAACCGGCGTCAGAAAGTGAAAAGAGAGGCTGCTGCAAAAGTGGAAGAAGAAATCAGTGAGTTTCTGGTTTTACACCCCAAAGATGGGACAACAACAACAACACCGGAGAGTAGCCACGAAGAAAGCCTTCCTCAACAGCAAATGGCTCTCCAACAACAGCAACAGCAACAGAGTCTCCAACAACACCAAGGGCCTCTTCAACAAACTGAGCAGCCTCCCCATCACCAGCACCAGCCTTTCCAACTGCAGCAGCAACTTTTCGAACAGCAAGAGCCACCCCATCAGCAGCAGCAGCCTTCCCATCACCAGCACCAGCACCAGCCTTTCCAACAGCAGCAGCAGTTTTTCGTACAACACCAAGCGCCTCTTCAACAACACCAAGAGCCCCTACAACAACACGAACAGCCACCCCATCAGCAGCAGCAAGAACAGCAACAGCAGCGGGAAATGTTGTTGCAGGAGCATCAGCAATATGCTCCATCCACACCACTGTACTATTCGCAAGATATTTGGCAGCAACCGGACCCACATGGTGAATTTTACCCGCCCACCGATCCCGTCTTCTGCCAGAAATCGCCTGCGACCGCAAGTGACCAACTAAATCAGTCATGGCCTAACTTCGATGAGGAGATCAATATGTGTCTCGCGAGTGGTGTGGATGAGGATGAATTGGACATAAGCTGCTTACTTGCGGACGCAACCAATGTAAATGTACATATTTTATAATTAATAAATTATCATTTCATTATACCATAAATTATTAATTGCCTCTTAATTTTTGTGGGTTGTTTGGCATCACTGGGTAGTCACAAGGGTAGTTATTCCACTTTGTCCACTTTCACGTTGGATTTCCACATTTCAGGTGAAACCTAAGTTCTTCGTTTCTGTCCAAGGAACTTGGAATGTTGGAGTAAGGTGCTTGCTGGGATGCAGATTTGGATGGTGCAGCATTGTTCAAAACAATGTTAAATGATAGAAAATAAAACAAATAGTTCAAAAAGTGAGTAATTATATATATTATTAAATGTAACTAAAGGTTAAATTAATAAATTCAAAATATTCTTAGACAACGTCGATTTTTCTGTTTTCTGTGTTTTCAAAAATTCTCGTTGGGATTCTATAATGCGTTGGACAGTATGATAAAGGAGTCCTTAAAGGCTAACTTCGGCCAATGAATCGTAAATTTGAATTGTTTCAAGCTCTGTGTATCAATCTTTTTTCGCTTTAAGAATATTAGCATAGCTTGGAAAAATTTCAACTTTAGTCTTTTGGTTTACCAAGTTCCTAATAACTTGGTACTGATGTTTTGACAATTGAGCCTCAACCAAAAGTTTCAGAGCATCAGTTGAATCAAGTTGATTTGCTTAAAGATTGTCTGTTGATTGACAATGTTTTAAAACACAAGCAATATCTTCATCTATTTCAACGATCTTAGCAATTCGTCTCCTTTTAGTTCGAGACGAGCTTTCTAAAAAGTGTTTTTTGGTCTGCCTTGATTATTTGGCGACTTTTTTTTCTACTATTTGGTCCTGTCCAGCCTGAAGTCTTCGACGCAATCAAGCCAAACACTATTTGCAGATAAAAATTCCATTCGTTCAACATTATTTTGTTACTCACATCACCTTTTTACCAAAATAAACTTTAAAAAACAGACCAAAAGTGGTTAAACCGCAATGTCGTATTTTCAGATAATTTTTTTTTATAAAACTGCGAAAACTTTGTGACGCGACTGACTGCCCACAACTAATTTTAGAGGAGAAACCTTACTGTCACTTTGTTCTCCCGTTATCATAGAAAATAATTGCATTCAAAATAACTAGTTTGTTTAACCTTAAAATTTCGACTTTTGGCCTCTGGGAGAAACCACTGTGCATCGTTGGCGAGCGGCTTACAAATCATATCATCTACACAACAAATGCATGCAATTCACATGATGTACAATTTGTGGAATCCAGCGACATCACCAAGATGATATCTACAGATACGAGTAAAATACTTAAACAAATTCTTCATCGGGCGGTGAGGGTCTGGCCTGATCCGTTGCTTAATGATGAGTTTAAGTCATACCTAAATAAGAACTGTTTACTCTTTGGGTCCCGTCTTATAATTCCAGATGCTGCTGAAAGACATCTTCTTAAAACTCCATCCGGGTGTGCTAAAGATGACTCATCCTTGGGAGGAGACATTTAAGCCTTGGTCCCGACTTGCCCACACATTTTTTTATACTCGTAGACTCACACTCCAAGTGGGTCGAGGTAAAAGCTGTACCTCGAAGCAGTGCAGCTGCTGCAATCAATAGTCTGCAGTCCATCTTCGCAACTCAAGGGTTACCAGACTCTATAGTGTCCGATAATGGGACAGTGTTCACCTCGGACAAATTTGGCAGATTTTGTAGAAGAAACCTGATCGCACACATACAAACAGCACGAAGTACGACTAGCAAAGCTCTTACTTCAGCAGCACACATTACCATCATTGACGACGAATAAGGGCAAAACAAAGTATGTGCTGCCTTTAAGGCGGTACACACAGCATCGATGGCAGCTACACTTTTGAGGTAATCAAGGCCATCAAGTAAACAGTACCGAGATCAAACGCAGAGTCTATTGGTCTTTTCGAGATATAACACCTTGGTCATGTCTGTCTGACTGTCTTGTGTTTATGATGCATGTCGGTCATGAATCTATGATGCAGAAACATGGACAATGTCAAGAGCAGATGAAGAAGCTCTTCGTTTTTTCGAGACAAAAGTCATGCCTTCAATCTTTAACTGACACACCGAAATTATAAAGTTTACGTTTTAGTAGGCGGAACCTTAAAAATGCGAAAAAAATAAGTCCGAGGTGGCCTTAGACATAGCTTCTGTTGCATTTATGGATAGAAAATCAAAATTTTCAGACTACCCATTTCTAAACTTTTACAAAATTCGAGTACTCGATTACCCACGCAAGGTAATACATATCGACGAACTCTACGAACGAGGATGTCGAGAGAGTCTGGAGGACTTAATTCACTTGGCACATGAACACGAATGCTCAGGCTAAAAGAGTCTTTGAATTCGAGCCCCCTGATTCGAGGAGGGGTGGAGGGCCGTATCTCCGGTATGAAGACAAAGTGATCGCGGATACAAGACAATTTGATCGTGATAACTGGAAGCAGCATGCCCGGAACCGTGCAAAAACTGCGATTGAAAGCGACAATAACTCAGGCTCAGAACCTCCATAGGGCTGATACTCGTAAGTAAGTAAGTAACTTTGAAACCCTGTTCCTCTACTCTGATGGGAAATTCTTTGTGGGAGCAAACGATTGCCATCAGCGGCGGATCAGGTCGATGCAGAAATTTGCAATAAAACTCGATGTTTACCATTTCGAAGAAGGTGTTTATGGCAAACAATTTCACTAACGAACGAACGGGCGTTGCGATTGTGGCGAGGATCACTGAAGAGATAACGACGAGCTCCTGAACAGGTACAGGGACATCAGTGGATCTGGGTTTTTTGTTTCTATAACTGACGGGACACCACCGCATCGCATGGTGAGACAACAATGGAAACGCCACACGCTGCTTGCAACCTTTTTGACAACTCGCAGTGGCATCGCACTCGTATATGAGTACGCCCGTGTTTACATCCTGGAATATTTAATCTGTTTATTATGTGATTATCCTTTGAAAGGTTTATTCAAACACTTGCGTTAAGGAGGAGAAAACTCGTGATAATTACATTATTAGGTGCCCGAGCCAACAGCTGGAGGTCATCTTGGCACTGCCTCAAAACCATACTGCTTGTAAAGAAATATGTTGTGACAGAATGGTACGCAGTTAAAAGAACATCATGATGGCGTAACAGAGCCAAGTCTAGGTCTTGATATTTTGCGACATCCCAGAGTCGATTTTTGAAAGCAGTTCTAAAATTTGTAAAGTTGGGGTGTATTTTGATATCTTGACATCGAGTTATATGTCAATCAAAAGGCGCTATAAAACTAATTGGGGGTTCAATTTCCGTTTGGGCCATGCGAAGTGGTGTTGACTACCACCACCCGTCAGCAGGTAAGGCTGAGGTGCCATAAAATGTGGAAAAAAATCTTAAAAATAGGCTTTGATGACTGCATTCCGTAAAAATAATTTCGAGCCTCTAAGAGTTTTTTAACTATTCGACAAAAATCATCGGTTTTTAGCAGAAATTCAGGAGAGATTTTTGCAAATCCTTTAACCGCAATAAACAGGACGACCTAAGTAAGGTTATATACAATTCATTTATTATACAATTTTTGCTTTCCAATCCTTATGCAAATTGGGGGTGGACGACCTTTCTTCGTCCTTTCTTCGAATTTAATCAACAAACGGAAAAGGTGGATGAGGTGGCAATAAATTGCGAACAAGACCAATAAAAAAATGAGTGACATCCCAAAGATTACGCAGAATCTGGATAACCCAAGGACGACGGATTGCATCGACAAGTGTGGGCGATCATTTGAAAGATGTTTTTGGGACGACTTTAAAGCTAATACTGAGAAATGAATACTTCTGATGCTAGCATTGGCTTGCTGATTTGCGAGGAAGGTGCTTTCACAAAACTGTGCTGTATAATTTTTGTAACTTCGACGTCTTTCTATTACGGAAAGTGTTATCAAATTCTTGAAAATAATACAAGCACGAAAGTATTATGAAACCATTTACACAAAGATCGATGAAAATGAAGATCAAAAAAGAAAAAGTTGTGGCGAAAAATAATAATGGATTCAGTTGGGTGAGGTTAGGATGAATTGGCTGACTGGAGATAGCAGTTACACTTAGGCCAACTTAGGCCCATTGTGATACCACGCGAATCTGATGTCACCTATCCAAAAAACCATTTGGTGCTTTCCACGAAGCTCTTTAATTGACGCATGTCGACGTTGTGCAATTCGCTCAAGTCGTTGAAGAAGTCGGCTCAAAGGTGTTTCCTCCTGCGGGAGGAGAGAGCGCTGCAAGTGCAGATGAGATGCGTTATGCTTTCCTCTTCTTCTTCTTCTCTGCAGCTTCTGCAGAAATCGTTGTAAGGTATGATTGTAAAGTATGATTCTTTAAAAGAAGTTTAGCTGTAGCAAATGGGATGGGTGGGGGATCTCCACTAGGAAGGTTTGTGGAGACCGTTCCGCTCAGAGATTATCACAATTCCCTAGAATGTCACTGTGTCTCAGCACCCACATGAGGTGAATACTAAAATGCTGAGTCATCACGTTAAGAGATATTCGCCAATTCAGGGAGGTCTTAGAGAGGAAAGCGACCGAACTCAGGGATAGATAAACTAAAGCTGAGATCTTTGGAGTAGACACATAGTTCCGTCTTGGATCCATCTGTGGAAATACGTCAGAGGACCGTTTTCCGTTTGCCACTGTAACCCCGATGGAGTTGATCTGGTTCCAAAAATATTCTTTTGTGGACCACACTTCTTGAACTAGTTGCATGACTAAATTCAATCTCAGCCCAAGTAAGCATGTCTCCTACTGATTCCCTCCTACAGACTTGTGGTTTCTTCACTTTTTTTGTAGAATATTACGACAATCCAGGACGCCGTGAATTCTGTCTTTTTTAGTGGTAGAGGATGAAAAAAGGACACATTGTGCGTTGTTTACATGGTATTCAGATGCTCGCGAGCAATGCTTTTTCGACTTATATTCAGTGAATTTAATGGCTGCAGTAAATTGTGGAAAAGTGGATTAGACAGCTTATGGAAGGATCAGTTCAAGAATTAAGAGACGAATTGTGGGAGTAACGAAATTGAATCCCATGACCGATTTGCATGAATGTGACTACTTTTCGTTGACACAGCGCTCGATTTATTGCTTCAAGGAGTGCTTGCTACAATAACTCTTAGATTCAAAAAACCTAAGCACATCGGCGTTCAGTCGCATGATCTGAGCGGCAGTTTCCAACCACCAAAATGGAAAATTACGATGTCAACCACGAAATGACCAACCGAATTGGTTTATGAGATGTTATGTTTATGAGTTTTGTCGAAGCCACTTGTCTTCCACTCTCCCTGAACTTATGATCTCCAAGTTGGACAACTTTGGTGACTAATAACGCCGTCGGGATGAAAATGAACCTCATCGCCGAAGATTATTTTGGATCATTATATTTAATGGATATCTCTTTTTCTCATTGGTCCGCAAACTTACAAGCATTTTGCAAAGCATTCAATGGACATACATATACTCATCGAAATGCTCATCCTTGTTCCCATCCTTTGAAATTGATAGTTGAAAATTCAGATCAAGTTGCCTGTAAGTGTAAACTTAAACTTAACTAAGCACTTAATTTTGTTTTCGCAATTTCGGTTTGACGTGAAACTCAAGTGACAACTTAATTCTGCTTAACCTCCCAGAAGCACGGGGCTTCACTATTTCCACGTCATTTCATCATTGTCTCCAAATATACCCAGAAATGTCTCATTGAACTGTCCAAAACATTTTTTGTAAATTAATCAAAATAGTGTTTCGTCCTTTCTATTCTAAGCTGAAAAGTGGTCTAATGGCGAAACCAAATCAAGGCTTAATTCATCAACATCGGCTTCAGCCGAAGCTTATATTGTGTTCTCTAAAGTCAGTCTGAACATTCACATCAACTCAACGTCTGTGAAAAAGTTTAAGGAGATCTGACGTGAAAATCATTTAGAGCGTTCACCTTGCATTGTTTGAAATAAGCTGGTGCAACACATAACAGATTTTAATTTAATCATCTATTAAAACCTATGCCTATCTACGTACTAAATTCTACACAGAAGTTGGATCTGCTTTTATCAAAGACTTCTGCTTTTTGTTAAATTCGACTGCGGGATTATGTTTTCACAACAAAAAACTGAACAATCCAATTTCATGTAATGATGTAACAAAAAATCACAAACAGTTCCCAGAAGGCATACAAGCTTTGAACAAACACGCTTCTACTCAAGTTTTGCAAGAGACACAACACGAAAAAAAGATGTCACACATAAGCAATCCTGAGGGTTTGATTTGTCAAATGACTCGCGTCGGTATGAACCTGGCAGTGGCCGAGGAGTACGATATTTGCAATCCTACACATGCACTAATAATTTCAGGATATATTCGCTACCAACCGTTCACACATATGTAGTTACTTCTTAGAAAGGAACAGCACGGTGATTTCGGTGATCATGTCTCTCGCTTTGTCCTTTCGCACACACTCGGTTCACGTTTTCGCTTTCGCTTCTTTGAAGGTGAAATGATCGAGTTCGCTCGATCACTTACGCACCCACACGCAATCAATCGTGTGTGTAGGACCGCCTCCAACAAAATGGCCTGGTTTAGGGATGATATTGAAAAGGATAAACGTATGCATGTGTGCGGTGCTACTACTCTAAGGCGATGAGGAAGGGTCATCACGGTTGCGTATAAATTGAAGAGGCTCGAGAGTATCTGCAGTTTTAGCAACAGACCGCCTAGCGTGAAAGACACAAGAATTACCTCCGTAGAATTTGCCTGGAAAAATTTTGGAAAAAAATAAATCAAAATGAGCGGATTTCAATCAGCATTCGATCACTTTGCTACGGTAAGTAATTTCTATTGAAAATTATAACAATTTACTGAATTTAATTCTTTTTATTCTTTTATTTTTAGCAAGACGCACCCATGCCACTAACGCCGGCAAGCCGACATTCGCAACCGCCGGCGCCGAGAAATCCTGCAGTGAGGCGGTTTAGGACCGCATACACAGAATACCAGCTCGGCGAACTAAAAGCTGAGTTCGCTGAATGTCCCCGACCCCATGGACCACGACGCCAGCAAATCGCCGAACGGCTCGGTTTGTGTGACCGGACTGTGAAAGTCTGGTTCCAAAACCGGCGGCAGAAAGTGAAAAGAGAGGCTGCTGCAAAAGTGGAAGAGGAAATCAGCGAGTTTCTGGTTTTACACCCCAAAGATGAGGCAACAACAACTACACCGGAGAGTAGTCACGAAGAAAGCCTTCCTCAGCAGCAACTGGCTCTACAACAACAGCAAGAGCAACAGGGTCTCCAACAACACCAAGGGCCTCTTCAACAAACTGAGCAGCCTCCCCATCACCAGCACCAGCCTTTTCAACTGCAGCAGCAACTATTCGAACAGCAAGAGCCACCCCATCAGCAGCAGCAGCCTCCCCATCACCAGCCGCAGCAGCTTTTTGAACAACAGCAACAAATGTTCCAACAACAGCCAGGGCCACCCCATCAGCAGCAGCAGCCTCCCCATCACCAGCACCAGCACCAGCACCAGCACCAGCCTTTCCAACAGCAGCAGCAGTTTTTCGTACAACACCAAGCGCCTCTTCAACAACAGCAGCCTTTGCAAGAACAGCAACAGCAGCGGGAAATGTTGTTGCAGGAGCATCAGCAATATGCTCCATCCATACCACTGTACTATTCGCAAGATATTTGGCAGCAAATGTACCCACATGGAGAATTTTACCCGCCCACCGATCCCGTCTTCTGCCAGAAATCGCCTGCGACCGCAAGTGACCAACTAAATCAGTCATGGCCTAACTTCGATGAGGAGATCAATATGTGTCTCGCGAGTGGTGTGGATGAGGATGAATTGGACATAAGCTGCTTACTTGCGGACGCAACCAATGTAAATGTACATATTTTATAATTAATAAATTATTATTTGATTATACTATACATTTTTAATTGACTTTTATTTTTGTGGGTTGTTTGGCATCACTTTGTCCACTTTCAGGTTGAATTGCTTTCACAGGAAGAAACCAGATTCCGAGTTGTACGTTTCTGTCCAAGGAACTTGGAATGTTGGAGTAAGGTGCTTGCTGGGATGCAGATTTGGATGGTGCAGCATTGTTCAAAACAATGTTAAATGATAGAAAATAAAACAAATAGTTCAAAAAGTGAGTAATTATATATATTATTAAATGTAACTAAAGGTTAAATTAATAAATTCAAAATATTCTTAGACAACGTCGATTTTTCTGTTTTCTGTGTTTTCAAAAATTCTCGTTGGGATTCTATAATGCGTTGGACAGTATGATAAAGGAGTCCTTAAAGGCTAACTTCGGCCAATGAATCGTAAATTTTTATTGTTTCAAGCTCTGTGTATAAATCTTTTTTCGCTTTAAGAATATTAGCATAGCTTGGAAAAATTTCACCTTTAGTCTTTGGGTTTACCAAGTTCCTAATAACTTGGTACTGATGTTTTGACAATTGAGCCTCAACCAAAAGTTTCAGAGCATCACTTGAATCAAGTTGATTTGCTTGAAGATTGTCTGTTGATTGACAATGTTTTAAAACACAAGCAATATCTTCATCTATTTCAACGATCTTAGCAATTCGTCTCCTTTTAGTTCGAGACGAGCTCTCTAAAAGTGTTTTTTGGTCTGCCTTGATTATTTGGCGACTTTTTTTCTACTATTTGGTCCTGTGCAGACCTGAAGTCTTCGACGCAATCAAGCCAAACACTATTTGCAGATAAAAATTCCACCGTCTATGAAAAGACTTACAAAGCGTATTTATCTTTTTTTTGCGTCTAAGCTTTCAATTTGGTAAATTTCCCTAAGAATTGCCCATGTTTCATTAATTTTGGTAATACTACGACCTTTCTTCGCCATATGCCATATATTGATGCGCTTGATCATATTGCGAGAATCTAAAAAAAGAAGAAAATAGTGTTTTACTTCGGATCAAAATTTTACGATTTGCGCAAAATTGCGTAAAAACAAAGTCGTATATATTCGTAAAGAGGAAAGACAACTCTAAATTATTGTATATACTCGTAAATTATCGTGGGATTTTATGGGAATTCGTGGGAAATATGGAAAAACGCAAATTATGCACCACTTTCAATAGAGGTGAAAAGAATAAAAAAATATATTTTTTTTTAAATTATTTAAAAACTGTCGTTTAACATTATTTTGTTACTCACATCACCTTTTTACCAAAATAAACTTTTAAAAACAGACCAAAAGTAGTTAAACCGCAATGTCGTATTTTCAGATAATTTTTTTTTATAAAACTGCGAAAAACACTCAACTTTGTGACGCGACTGACTGCCCACAACTAATTTTAGAGGAGAAACCTTACTGTCACTTTGTTCTCCCGTTATCATAGAAAATAATTGCATTCAAAATAACGAGTTTGTTTAACCTTAAAATTTCGACTTTTGGCGGCTTACAAATCATATCATCTACACAACAAATGCATGCAATTCACATGATGTACAATTTGTGGAATCCAGCGACATCACCAAGATGATATCTACGGACAAAATACTTAAACAAATTCTTCATCGGGCGGTGAGGGTCTGGCCTGATCCGTTGCTTAATGATGAGTTTAAGTCATACCTAAATAAGAACTGTTTACTCTTTGGGTCCCGTCTTATAATTCCAGATGCTGCTGAAAGACATCTTCTTAAAACTCCATCCGGGTGTGCTAAAGATGACTCATCCTTGGGAGGAGACATTTAAGCCTTGGTCCCGACTTGCCCACACATTTTTTTATACTCGTAGACTCACACTTCAAGTGGGTCGAGGTAAAAGCTGTACCTCGAAGCAGTGCAGCTGCAGTCTGCAGTCCATCTTCGCAACTCAAGAGTTACCAGACTCTATAGTGTCCGATAATGGGACAGTGTTCACCTCGGACAAATTTGGCAGATTTTGTAGAAGAAACCTGATCGCACACATACAAACAGCACGAAGTACGACTAGCAAAGCTCTTACTTCAGCAGCACACATTACCATCATTGACGACGAATAAGGGCAAAACAAAGTATGTGCTGCCTTTAAGGCGGTACACACAGCATCGATGGCAGCTACACTTTTGAGGTAATCAAGGCCATCAAGTAAACAGTACCGAGATCAAACGCAGAGTCTATTGGTCTTTTCGAGATATAACACCTTGGTCATGTCTGTCTGACTGTCTTGTGTTTATGATGCATGTCGGTCATGAATCTATGATGCAGAAACATGGACAATGTCAAGAGCAGATGAAGAAGCTCTTCGTTTTTTCGAGACAAAAGTCATGCCTTCAATCTTTAACTGACACACCGAAATTATAAAGTTTACGTTTTAGTAGGCGGAACCTTAAAAATGCGAAAAAAATAAGTCCGAGGTGGCCTTAGACATAGCTTCTGTTGCATTTATGGATAGAAAATCAAAATTTTCAGACTACCCATTTCTAAACTTTTACAAAATTCGAGTACTCGATTACCCACGCAAGGTAATACATATCGACGAACTCTACGAACGAGGATGTCGAGAGAGTCTGGAGGACTTAATTGACTTGGCACATGAACACGAATGCTCAGGCTAAAAGAGTCTTTGAATTCGAGCCCCCTGATTCGAGGAGGGGTGGAGGGCCGTATCTCCGGTATGAAGACAAAGTGATCGCGGATACAAGACAATTTGATCGTGATAACTGGAAGCAGCATGCCCGGAACCGTGCAAAAACTGCGATTGAAAGCGACAATAACTCAGGCTCAGAACCTCCATAGGGCTGATACTCGTAAGTAAGTAAGTAACTTTGAAACCCTGTTCCTCTACTCTGATGGGAAATTCTTTGTGGGAGCAAACGATTGCCATCAGCGGCGGATCAGGTCGATGCAGAAATTTGCAATAAAACTCGATGTTTACCATTTCGAAGAAGGTGTTTATGGCAAACAATTTCACTAACGAACGAACGGGCGTTGCGATTGTGGCGAGGATCACTGAAGAGATAACGACGAGCTCCTGAACAGGTACAGGGACATCAGTGGATCGGGGTTTTTTGTTTCTATAACTGACGGGACACCACTATATAACTGGCGGTGCATGGTGAGACAACAATGGAAACGCCCCACGCTGCTTGCAACCTTTATGACAACTCGCAGTGGCATCGGACTCGTATATGAGTACGCCCGTGTTTACATCCTGGAATATTTAATCTGTTTATTATGTGATTATCCTTTGAAAGGTTTATTCAAACACTTGCGTTAAGGAGGAGAAAACTCGTGATAATTACATTATTAGGTGCCCGAGCCAACAGCTGGAGGTCATCTTGGCACTGCCTCAAAACCATACTGCTTGTAAAGAAAAATGTTGTGACAGAATGGTACGCAGTTAAAAGAACATCATGATGGCGTAACAGAGCCAAGTCTAGGTCTTGATATTTTGCGACATCCCAGAGTCGATTTTTGAAAGCAGTTCTAAAATTTGTAAAGTTGGGGTGTATTTTGATATCTTGACATCGAGTTATATGTCAATCAAAAGGCGCTATAAAACTAATTGGGGGTTCAATTTCCGTTTGGGCCATGCGAAGTGGTGTTGACTACCACCACCCGTCAGCAGGTAAGGCTGAGGTGCCATAAAATGTGGAAAAAAATCTTAAAAATAGGCTTTGATGACTGCATTCCGTAAAAATCCTTTAACCGCAATAAACAGGACGACCTAAGTAAGGTTATATACAATTCATTTATTATACAATTTTTGCTTTCCAATCCTTATGCAAATTGGGGGTGGACGACCTTTCTTCGTCCTTTCTTCGAATTTAATCAACAAACGGAAAAGGTGGATGAGGTGGCAATAAATTGCGAACAATAGCAATAAAAAAATGAGTCACATCCCAAAGACTACGCTGAATCGGGATAACCCAAGGACTACGGATTGCATTGACAAGTGTGGGCGATCATTTGAAAGATGTTTTTGGGACGACTTTAAAGCTAATACTGAGAAATGAATACTTCTGATGCTAGCATTGGCTTGCTGATTTGCGGGGAAGGTGCTTTCAAAAAACGGTGCTATATAATTTTGGTAATTTCGACATCTTTCTATTACGGAAAGTGTTATCAAATTGCATTGAAACCATTTACACAAAGGTCGATGAAAATGAAGATCAAAAAATAAGAAGTTGTGGCGAAAAATAATAATGGATTCAGTTGGGTGAGGTTAGGATGAATTGGCTGACTGGAGATAGCAGTTACACTTAGGCCAACTTAGGCCCATTGTGATACCACGCGAATCTGATGTCACCTATCCAAAAAACCATTTGGTGCTTTCCACGAAGCTCTTTAATTGACGCATGTCGACGTTGTGCAATTTGCTCAAGTCGTTGAAGAAGTCGGCTCAAAGGTGTTTCCTCCTGCGGGAGGAGAGAGCGCTGCAAGTGCAGATGAGATGCGTTATGCTTTCCTCTTCTTCTTCTTCTCTGCACCTTCTGCAGAAATCGTTGTAAGGTATGATTGTAAAGTATGATTCTTTAAAAGAAGTTTAGCTGTAGCAAATGGGATGGGTGGGGGATCTCCACTAGGAAGGTTTGTGGAGACCGTTCCGCTCAGAGATTATCACAACTCCCTAGAATGTCACTGTGTCCCAGCACCCACATGAGGTGAATGTTCAGCCATCACGTTTAGAGATATTCGACAATGCAGAGAGGAAAGTTACCGAACTCTGGGATTTGATTGCTGCCTGATTTGATGGCTGTCTGAACAGATGGTGAAGTCCTTCTTGGAGAAGTTGAGATCCTTGGAGTAGACACCTAATCCTACTCCCTCTTCCGTCTTGGATCCATCTGTGAAAATACGTCAGGGGACCGTTTTCCGTTTGCCACTGTAACCCCGATGGAGTTGATCTGGTTCCAAAAATATTCTTTTGTGGACCACACTTCTTGAACTAGTTGCATGACTAAATTCAATCTCAGCCCAAGTAAGCATGTCTCCTACTGATTCCCTCCTACAGACTTGTGGTTTCTTCACTTTTTTTGTAGAATATTACGACAATCCAGGACGCCGTGAATTCTGTCTTTTTTAGTGGTAGAGGATGAAAAAAGGACACATTGTGCGTTGTTTACATGGTATTCAGATGCTCGCGAGCAATGCTTTTTCGACTTATATTCAGTGAATTTAATGGCTGCAGTAAATTGTGGAAAAGTGGATTAGACAGCTTATGGAAGGATCAGTTCAAGAATTAAGAGACGAATTGTGGGAGTAACGAAATTGAATCCCATGACCGATTTGCATGAATGTGACTACTTTTCGTTGACACAGCGCTCGATTTATTGCTTCAAGGAGTGCTTGCTACAATAACTCTTAGATTCAAAAAACCTAAGCACATCGGCGTTCAGTCGCATGATCTGAGCGGCAGTTTCCAACCACCAAAATGGGAAATTACGATGTCAACCACGAAATGACCAACCGAATTGGTTTATGAGATGTTATGTTTATGAGTTTTGTCGAAGCCACTTGTCTTCCACTCTCCCTGAACTTATGATCTCCAAGTTGGACAACTTTGGTGACTAATAACGCCGTCGGGATGAAAATGAACCTCATCGCCGAAGATTATTTTGGATCATTATATTTAATGGATATCTCTTTTTCTCATTGGTCCGCAAACTTACAAGCATTTTGCAAAGCATTCAATGGACATACATATACTCATCGAAATGCTCATCCTTGTTCCCATCCTTTGAAATTGATAGTTGAAAATTCAGATCAAGTTGCCTGTAAGTGTAAACTTAAACTTAACTAAGCACTTAATTTTGTTTTCGCAATTTCGGTTTGACGTGAAACTCAAGTGACAACTTAATTCTGCTTAACCTCCCAGAAGCACGGGGCTTCACTATTTCCACGTCATTTCATCATTGTCTCCAAATATACCCAGAAATGTCTCATTGAACTGTCCAAAACATTTTTTGTAAATTAATCAAAATAGTGTTTCGTCCTTTCTATTCTAAGCTGAAAAGTGGTCTAATGGCGAAACCAAATCAAGGCTTAATTCATCAACATCGGCTTCAGCCGAAGCTTATATTGTGTTCTCTAAAGTCAGTCTGAACATTCACATCAACTCAACGTCTGTGAAAAAGTTTAAGGAGATCTGACGTGAAAATCATTTAGAGCGTTCACCTTGCATTGTTTGAAATAAGCTGGTGCAACACATAACAGATTTTAATTTAATCATCTATTAAAACCTATGCCTATCTACGTACTAAATTCTACACAGAAGTTGGATCTGCTTTTATCAAAGACTTCTGCTTTTTGTTAAATTCGACTGCGGGATTATGTTTTCACAACAAAAAACTGAACAATCCAATTTCATGTAATGATGTAACAAAAAATCACAAACAGTTCCCAGAAGGCATACAAGCTTTGAACAAACACGCTTCTACTCAAGTTTTGCAAGAGACACAACACGAAAAAAAGATGTCACACATAAGCAATCCTGAGGGTTTGATTTGTCAAATGACTCGCGTCGGTATGAACCTGGCAGTGGCCGAGGAGTACGATATTTGCAATCCTACACATGCACTAATAATTCCAGGATATATTCGCTACCAACCGTTCACACATAGGTAGTTACTTCTTAGAAAGGAACAGCACGGTGATTTCGGTGATCATGTCTCTCGCTTTGTCCTTTCGCACACACTCGGTTCACGTTTTCGCTTTCGCTTCTTTGAAGGTGAAATGATCGAGTTCGCTCGATCACTTACGCACCCACACGCAATCAATCGTGTGTGTAGGACCGCCTCCAACAAAATGGCCTGGTTTAGGGATGATATTGAAAAGGATAAACGTATGCATGTGTGCGGTGCTACTACTCTAAGGCGATGAGGAAGGGTCATCACGGTTGCGTATAAATTGAAGAGGCTCGAGAGTATCTGCAGTTTTAGCAACAGACCGCCTAGCGTGAAAGACACAAGAATTACCTCCGTAGAATTTGCCTGGAAAAATTTTGGAAAAAAATAAATCAAAATGAGCGGAATTCAATCAGCATTCGATCACTTTGCTACGGTAAGTAATTTCTATTGAAAATTATAACAATTTACTGAATTTAATTCTTTTTATTCTTTTATTTTTAGCAAGACGCACCCATGCCACTAACGCCGGCAAGCCGACATTCGCAACCGCCGGCGCCGAGAAATCCTGCAGTGAGGCGGTTTAGGACCGCATACACAGAATACCAGCTCGGCGAACTAAAAGCTGAGTTCGCTGAATGTCCCCGACCCCATGGACCACGACGCCAGCAAATCGCCGAACGGCTCGGTTTGTGTGACCGGACTGTGAAAGTCTGGTTCCAAAACCGGCGGCAGAAAGTGAAAAGAGAGGCTGCTGCAAAAGTGGAAGAGGAAATCAGCGAGTTTCTGGTTTTACACCCCAAAGATGAGGCAACAACAACTACACCGGAGAGTAGTCACGAAGAAAGCCTTCCTCAGCAGCAACTGGCTCTACAACAACAGCAAGAGCAACAGGGTCTCCAACAACACCAAGGGCCTCTTCAACAAACTGAGCAGCCTCCCCATCACCAGCACCAGCCTTTTCAACTGCAGCAGCAACTATTCGAACAGCAAGAGCCACCCCATCAGCAGCAGCAGTCTCCCCATCACCAGCCGCAGCAGCTTTTTGAACAACAGCAACAAATGTTCCAACAACAGCCAGGGCCACCCCATCAGCAGCAGCAGCCTCCCCATCACCAGCACCAGCACCAGCACCAGCACCAGCCTTTCCAACAGCAGCAGCAGTTTTTCGTACAACACCAAGCGCCTCTTCAACAACAGCAGCCTTTGCAAGAACAGCAACAGCAGCGGGAAATGTTGTTGCAGGAGCATCAGCAATATGCTCCATCCATACCACTGTACTATTCGCAAGATATTTGGCAGCAAATGTACCCACATGGAGAATTTTACCCGCCCACCGATCCCGTCTTCTGCCAGAAATCGCCTGCGACCGCAAGTGACCAACTAAATCAGTCATGGCCTAACTTCGATGAGGAGATCAATATGTGTCTCGCGAGTGGTGTGGATGAGGATGAATTGGACATAAGCTGCTTACTTGCGGACGCAACCAATGTAAATGTACATATTTTATAATTAATAAATTATCATTTCATTATACCATAAATTATTAATTGCCTCTTAATTTTTGTGGGTTGTTTGGCATCACTGGGTAGTCACAAGGGTAGTTATTCCACTTTGTCCACTTTCACGTTGGATTTCCACATTTCAGGTGAAACCTAAGTTCTTCGTTTCTGTCCAAGGAACTTGGAATGTTGGAGTAAGGTGCTTGCTGGGATGCAGATTTGGATGGTGCAGCATTGTTCAAAACAATGTTAAATGATAGAAAATAAAACAAATAGTTCAAAAAGTGAGTAATTATATATATTATTTAATGTAACTAAAGGTTAAATTAATAAATTCAAAATATTCTTAGACAACGTCGATTTTTCTGTTTTCTGTGTTTTCAAAAATTCTCGTTGGGATTCTATAATGCGTTGGACAGTATGATAAAGGAGTCCTTAAAGGCTAACTTCGGCCAATGAATCATAAATTTGTATTGTTTCAAGCTCTGTGTATCAATCTTTTTTCGCTTTAAGAATATTAGCATAGCTTGGAAAAATTTCAACTTTAGTCTTTTGGTTTACCAAGTTCCTAATAACTTGGTACTGATGTTTTGACAATTGAGCCTCAACCAAAAGTTTCAGAGCATCAGTTGAATCAAGTTGATTTGCTTAAAGATTGTCTGTTGATTGACAATGTTTTAAAACACAAGCAATATCTTCATCTATTTCAACGATCTTAGCAATTCGTCTCCTTTTAGTTCGAGACGAGCTTTCTAAAAAGTGTTTTTTGGTCTGCCTTATTTTTTGGCGACTTTTTTTTCTACTATTTGGTCCTGTCCAGCCTGAAGTCTTCGACGCAATCAAGCCAAACACTATTTGCAGATAAAAATTCCACCGTCTAAGAAAAGACTTACAAAGCGTATTTATCTTTTTTTTGCGTCTAAGCTTTCAATTTGGTAAATTTCCCTAAGAATTGCCCATGTTTCATTAATTTTGGTAATACTATGACCTTTCTTCGCCATATGGCATATATTGCATTGATGCGCTTGATCATATTGCGAGAATCTAAAAAAAGAAGAAAATAGTGTTTTACTTCGGATCAAAATTTTACGATTTGCGCAAAAAATGTCGTTTATATTCGTAAAGAGGAAAGACAACTCTAAATCATTGTATATCGTGGGATTTTATGGGAATTTGATGTTTTGGCTCTTCAGAAAAAACACGAAATATGAAAAAACACCTCAATAGAAGTGAAAATAATAAAAAAATATATTTTTTTTTAAAAAATTATTTAAAAACTGTCGTTCAACATTATTTTGTTACTCACAT